>CM070673.1:13699164-15129625 GCA_036346575.1 Dendrocalamus sinicus | reverse complement strand
CTAATTTAGAACAATAAGGTATATCAATTAAATCCCCACAAGAGGTGGATATACTAACTTTAGATAAAATGTAAGGATTAGAATTTATACATGACATATTATCTATTAAATTATAAGTAATGCCTATATCCACCTTTGTCTTAGTATATTCCTTGAAAAGAAGAGACTCATGTTCTTATTTTAGCACATCATAATTGTTTTGAAGAGTGATATATTCATTTTTCAAAATCTTAAAGCTAGTGTTTTCTTTACAAGGAATTCATTTAGCATTTCTAACATATCCATCAACTCATCACAAGAAGGTGTATCATTGTCATTATCATTATTTACCTTCATGTTACCTTTTGCCATGAAGCAATGAGTTGATATGGAGGGGCTTGTGGATTCTTCATCGTCGGAATTAGAGGTTGAGCATTCTTCTCTCGACATCCATTCTTGTATGCAATTCTCATCGGTTGATGTGGACATTTCATAGTTGTCTTGAATTTTTGTTCATATATCATGAGCACTCTCAAGATTGCGTATGGTATTGAACACCTCTACACTCAAAGTACTAAATAAAGCATTAATTGCTTGAGCATAGATATATGAGCATTTCTCTTTCTCAATGGTTGGAGCAAAAGGATCCAATGGAGGAGAAAAGCTCATATCTACAAGCCGTCATATTTTCGGGGTCATGACCTTAAAATAGCATATCAAGTGGATTTTGTAATTAACATAATTGGTGCCATCAAATAGAAGTGTCTCATCTATGTGCACTATATCTCTAGTCATCATCCTTTTACTCTCTCGTGGTGAAGTCTAATAAATTAGAGACCAAGCTCTGATACCATATGTAAGATCGAGGAGGCCGACTATAGGGGGGTGAATAGGCAGATTAAAAAATCTCTTCCAATTATTTCAATCTAATTTGGCTAAAACCATGTATATAATGCGGAAGTTTAACTCAATTTGGTTTCACACAAATAATGCCTAAATCAACTAAATTCACCTAAGTGTACCAACAACCTAAGTTTATGTTAAAAGTTTGTAATCCTAGAGAGACAAGCAATCAATTTAATTCCATGAATATAAGTTACTTGAATGTAAATTGAGCACAAGAAAACAAACCACAAAGACACGGCTCCTTTTTACCATGGTGTACAAACATTTGCCGGTCTCCCTGGTCTACATTGAGGTTAGCTCAAACGAATTAGATCAGCTCCACAAATTAAGCCGAAATACCTCAATCCACTAGTGGTAGCTCTTTCCCACTCTGGGTAGGTGAGCTCCAACCTTCACACTTTATTGGGTCTTCTCATAACCTTCTTTGAGAAGATCACAATACGTGATGCCTCTAATGCTGTCTAAGAGTCGGCACACTGTAAGAGTAATAAGTCAATCCTTCACTTGACTATCACCACGTGCAACGAATACACAATCTCGAGAGGATACTAAATCCACCTCTAGATGCAATACATGCAATCTAGAGCCTTCCTCCTTTCTCATAAGATATAACACATGCACAATTAAGAGGGGGACCTCAGACTAGCTCAAAGAAATGAAATGGAGTGTCAAAAGTCTTACTCCAATCGGCCATAAGGGAGTATTTATACCCTATACCTTGAAACAAGCCACTGAGGACAGAAAATAGGATTATCGAAAGTACCGCCATTAAAGTACCGCCATTATACGACCAGTAGTTTCACTCTACTTTGCAACGCTCAGAAAACTAGCTATTGCAGTAGGCTCTCGGTAGTTCCGTCGGCTAACGACCGGTACTACCGATCATCAAAAGTACCACGCCACTCAAGCAGAACTACCCATTTCCTCAGGGATGAGAAGACTCCATGAAGGTGTCTCTTTGGAAAAACATACAGCTACACAAGCTGGTCGTTCTGCAACTCAAAAGTACCGCTCATACAGAGTTGGTAGTACCACTTGCTGGTCGAATGCTCACACAGAGCTGGATTTACCGCTCGTCGACTATACTGGTCCACGACCACGTTGGATGGTTCGACCAGTCAGGTCTCAAACCACGTTGATCTCCGACCATGTTGTCCGGTTCGACCACATAGGTTTTTGACTATGCTGATCTTTGACCACATTGGCCTCTAACCATGTTGTCCGGATCGACTACACAGGTCTTCAACTACGTTGGTCTTCGACCACGTTGGCTTCAACTAGTCAGGTCTTGACCACGTCGACCACGTCAATTTTTGATCACTCAAAGCTCCGACCACTACGTCGATCTTTGACCACGTTGTTTTTATCATGTCAGTTCAACCATATTGGTTTTCACCACACAAGTCTCGACCACGTAGGTTCCAACAACATTGATCTCTAACCCTACTGGTTTCGATCAAACAGATCTCAAACACGTCAGTTGACCACATCAGTTCGACCACGCTGGTTTCTATCACACAGATCTCGACCACGCCGGTTTCGATCATGCAGATTTCGACCACGTCGGTTCCGACCACAGCGGTTCGACCACGCTGGTTTTGATCACACAGATCTTGACCATGTTGGTTCGACCACGCTGGTTTCGATCACACAGATCTTGACCATGTTGGTTCGACCACGGTGGTTTCGATCACACAGATCCCGACCACATCGGTTCGACCAAACTGGTTTCGATCGCACAGATCTCGACCACATCGATTCAATCATACAGATCTCGACCACACTGGTTCGATCAAGTCAGTTCGACCACATCAGCTCTCGACCACATTGATCTTCGACCATGTTGGTTCAACCACTCTGGTCCTTGACCACACATGTCTTTGACCATGTTGGTTTAACTACACTGGTCTTTGACCACTCAGGTCTTCGACCACCTTGGTTTGACCACATTGGCTCAACCCTACAGATCTTCGACCATCTTGGTTCGACCACTCTAGTCTTGACCACGTTGGTTCTCAGCCACACAAGTCTTTCGGCAACAAACAAACACGGTAGTTCCGTTATTACAATGCCGATAGTTCTGACTAGCGGTAATACAGTGTAACACACACTGATAGTTCCGATTGTCCTAAAAAGTATATATATACTTTAACAGATTTTGCAAAACACATTTGCAAACTTTAGTATTATGTACACAAGTATCAAACATAATTCCCAACAAATTGCAAAATGCATTTGCACACTTCTAGAATCATGACACAAGGATTGAATATGAGTATCAACCATTTGTAAAACACATTTGCAAATATAACCCTCATACTACAAGTAATAGAAAACATAGACTTCAAACACTTGCAAAAGAGATTTGTAATGTATAGTCCCATGTTACATGGATTCAACACATGAGCTTCAACTATTTGCATAATACATTCGCAAATACAAGCCAAATGGTAAGGAGAGCTAGAAGAGATGAGGTTAAGCTATCAAGACATGATGAGACTCAAGCTACTAGATATGACCCCTCTTAATAGTACGACAATCTATACTAGCAATTCGGTCTTCCAACCAAATACCAAGACCGGTAAAAGACTAGGAACACATTCTTAGCTCTAACTAGTCATGATCATCTCCTCTTAGACATGCATCAACTCATGATGCATCATTAACTTGACTTGATGATTTTCAACACATGAAGTCATCCCAAGTCATCCTCATTTATGGAACCTATCCTATTCATCCAACTCATGGAAAATGTTATTCCACAAACCAATTATCATTAATTACTAAACTTCATCATTAACTCATAATGGAGGGACAAGATTTTACAATATTTTTTTGGTAATCCATGACAATCTCAACAAATAATAAGATAGGAATTGAATTATGAGTATACAGTATGTACACAATAATTGTATACTCTAAGATAAACTTCTTTAGTAAAGCTCACTCATCTGGTTGTCATTAATCGTCCAACTATTAACACATAATGGAGGAACTAGATGATAACTCGATTATAAGTATATATGAACTACACGAGCTATATATACTTAAGAGATATGTTTCAAAGTAAAGATTCTTAATATGTGGAAAAAAACATGGATCAATACTAATGAAACCTTAAAATATAGAGTGAACTCCCTCTAAATATATGCATACAAGAATGTATAATGAAAACATATACATATATTCAAATTAAACTATATGGTGAAGTTAAACCTATATTTTGGATCCGAGGAATGCAATAAGATATAAAAATATGATTTAGAATGCATACCTCTTATGATTTTCATCTTTTCATCCAAACGAGACTAAGCAATATCATAATTAATAAACAGGTTAGTCTCATAAATAGATTTGTCATTATCACCAAAACCAACTTAATGGAGCTTGAACTTACAAGGTGGTCTCTTACCGGAGGACTGAGTAGCAAAACCAGCAGAATTGGACGATGCATATGCAACCATGCGACCCAGCAGTGTGAGAAACTCCTGAGTTTTAGATTAACCAGGACTCCGCTGAGAGGAGGAACCTTCAGTACCCCTCGGAGGACGAGTACCACGACAAAAATCTTTCTTCTTCCTGTAGCAAAACTTCTCTACATGTCCATCCTTATTGCAATAGGTGCAGCAGAGCCCCTACTGACAACAGCTGTCACTAGTGGAGGCACAACTGGTGAAGGAGGAACTGGAGGCACAACAGGGGTAGAAGCTAGAGGAGTCGCCAAAACCGAAGAAAACAATGATGATGACAACAGACCCGCATTACGAAGACAAATCTCCTCAGTATGAACAATTGCAAGAGCCTCCAATAGAGTCATACGAGGGTGACGAGCTAGCAATTGAGCACGAGTCTACTCAAACTCAGATTGGAGACATGTCAAAAAGTCGTAAATGCGGTGAAGCTCCAGGTAAGACTAATGGCGCTGATAGCATTGACAGGTGCGGCAAACATCTGGCATCAAAGAGTCGATCAACACCATACCACAGACAGCTGAGCATAAAACTCATCCACAATGGTATCTCCTTGCTGCAACAACTGCTCCTGACGCACAATAGTAATGTACAAGGAATCACTAGATGGCTCGTAGCGGTTGCTAGATGCACCCACATTGCCTGTGTCGAAGCCAAACCAACAACATCACCAGTGAGATGCATCTCCATGCTAGCAACCAGAATAGTAGAAGCATGAGCATCCTCATTAATCCATGTCATCTAAGCAGCATACTGAGTCTGAAACGTCTCCATAGCATTCTCAAAAGTTTCAGATGCCTTTATACGAATGTCTTCGGAAGAATCCTTTGGGAGTACATGCTCAGTAGCTGGAGTAGGGCGAGATGGGCAAGGCAACTCGCCACGCATGTGGAGGCGCATGTGTTGAAATCAGTCCCAATAATTGAGACGATCAAAAATCACTGGACAACAAGGAACAGAAACGGTGTTTGCAAAAAAGATTTTTTTTCTTTTTTTTCTTTTTTTGTCAACTAGTATAACTCACAGATCAGATCGTTCAGATCAGACCCGATTGGTTGGGTCACCGGGCACCAGACAGGCGATGGGTGATCTCCGGGCGGTGGGCACCAAGCACCAGTCGGTGTGCAGCAGACTCTGAGTGACCAAACAAGCGAAGACACCAGCAACAGCCACAACCAAAGACATCGGCGCGAATGACGACGACCGATCGGCACACGGAAAGAGGCGACGAGTCCTCACGATGACTCATGGTAAGCGGCGACTCTGGTGACCTCGGGCGCCGGGCGTCGAGTGTTGACATGAGGAGCCTTGGCGGCGGCCGGAGAGGCGACCTTGGCAGATTCGGCCTCGGCGGTGGCCGGAGAGGCAACTGTCTTCCTAGTGGAAGAGCCGACGACATCCTCACTAGAAGAGCCGGTGGCGGGTGGACTCCCAGCGGCAAGGGCAGTCGTCGCGGTCTCTCGATGGCGACAACAACGGTGCAGATTGGTAGAAAGCCGACGACGGCTATGGTGGAGAAGAGTAGTAGCAGAGAAGCGGCGGCAGCAACAGAGAAAACCGGTGGTGGTGGCAGCTAGAGGATGGACCAGCGGGCCAAAAACAATGGCACCAATGAAAAACCTTAGGCATGGCTCTGATACCATATTATAAATAGCGCTTGTATTCATCATAATGCTAATGGCTAACATATATACACGTATATGTATGATATATATTTAGATGTATGATATATATTTAGAAAACCCCTCACACAATAGAAAAATACATAGCTATATAATATATATCTAACTAACCACCGAAAATAACCCATTAAAGGGAGCGATGCTTCATAAACACCAGCTACCATGGCAACCGACGACTGTTTGGGGAGACTTTTCGGTACGAGACAACTAGCCTGGTTCATCAGTTGATTATCCATCCATCCATCCATTCGAAACCAACTGGACTTACTTGTTTGCTTATCTTCACTAGCTACTGGGGTAGCAACAACGACAGCATAGCATGGATTTGTACTCGGAAGATATGTACAACTTTTCTCTCCACAATTACACACTAGACTTGGATGTGTCTATATGACAGCACGTAAAGCAACTCCCAAAAGAGACGATGACATGTAAAGCAATTGAGCATTCAGATTTGACACTTCCCTCGCATAGTTGAATGTACCGATTGTGCTTCTTGACTCAGCATTTGGTTATCCATCCATCCATCTATCCATTCACTAGCTACTGGGGTAGCAACAGCCACAGCATAGCATGGATTTATACTTGGAAGATATGTACAACTTTTCTCTGTACATTTACACACTAGACTAGATGTCTAGATGACACTATGACAGCATGTAAAGCAACTCCCAATGAGGCGACGACATGTGAAGCAATCGAGCATTCAGATTTCACTTCTCTTTCCTCCCATAGTTGAATGCACTGACTGTGCTTCCTGACTTATCCGTCCACATCTAAGCTGGTACAAAAGGTCCATCGATCATACCCATGTCTATCTTAATTTGCTTCTGGAAGCATTCCAACAGCTTAGCTAAAAGCACCCATCCTGAATGGTACAAAACACAAGAGTCCCCGCTACCGCAAACTAATCGATCAATCAAACAAATGCCCATTGAAAAATTAAATCCACAGAGAAGTTTCGATCGAGATGACATGTAAAGCTACCAGGGGAAAGGGATGATGACATGTAGAGCTCAAAGCAAGCCTCGAGATTTCAGACCTCCCTGATGCCCAGGGGCGGAGCTCTCAGTATGGCAAGGTATGACGTTCGCCATACCTTGAATTCCCAGCGATTTTTACCCCTAAATCACTCTGTACCATGGACACATCAAGAAAGATGAAGTTTCACTGTAATAAACTCTCAGCCAGCGGCGAGAGGAAGAAGAACAGTAGCGAATGTTACCTGGACGTTCTCCTAGGCTGTCGGCTGCTTTTGGGCTGCTACTTTATTTAATTGTGTGGACGTATTAGTGATTTAGTGTATCACGTATCGGCCCGCCTTTTGGCCTTTTCTTTGGCCTGCTGGAGCTATCGGTCTTCTATGAGAACGAGACTACGACGATCGGTCTTCTATAGGACTCGCGAGTCACGACGTTTCAACTTACACCACTCGACGCTTCGTGTGATCGTGTCCGGTGTCCCCGCTGCGGCGGCGCCGTCTATCGCAGCATCGCTCACCCTCAGCCATCTCTTGCGGCGCCGCCCGATCAGGCGATCTCCGCCGTCTGCGCTGCACGACAGCATGAGCAACTCCGCGAGTCCCGGCGTCGGTGAGTTACTGATTTTCCTCAGCCCTCAGGGACAGACTCCGAGACTCTCTGAAAGTCTTTGATATCTATGTTATATGTGTATAAACCAATTTAGTGAGAAATATTTGATATCTATGTTATCGATTTCGTCATACCTTATTTTTTTTTCCGTCCTCTGCCACTGCTGATGCCGATCTAGATCACAATTAAGTAGCATGTCCTAGGCAATGGTACCCCACCTTGGCAAAGAGATGATACATATGTGTGGAGAAATCTGATGGTTATTTTCATTTCGTACTCTGATTAAACACCCTATAAGTGAATTCAGGAAATTCGATCGCTCTACGATTTTACCATGAAGTTCTCTGTCATTTGATTATTGCAACATAAGGAACATATGGCACCTTAGCATCCCATTAATATAAACTTAGCTAGATAGCACCACACGGATAATAATTAGGGAGGTTCCATCGCTATGTTTTGCCTGTGCTTCTTCACTAATCCGTCAACGTCATGAGCTACAGCTACAAGAAGGATATATCGTGCACAATTCGGCAACTCAGCTCTACTGCGTTGACTCCAGAAATCGTTGCACTTTGGAGCAGTCGTCTAATTTATCTGTGTGGTACGTACAGTTCATGATATGGGATCCACGTGGACGCCGATGCACTGAAAACGACACTGATATTTTTCTAATGCTTAGCGTGGAATCAATCTGCTCGATCGAGCTTGCATCAACGTCAGTTAACCAGCGTCCTCTTTAAGTTCCACGATAAGCTTAATGGGCTGAATTAAGAAGCGTGTCTTATCTTCAGTGAGGGTAATTTTTTATCCACAGTAATATGCGCCTAATCTATCTGATCTCCTGGGTGGGGGAAGCTCATGGTTGGGATTTGTCGCGCAACCACCTCTCTGGCAGTTCCTTCTCTACTCCTACCACCCCGGTAACGATGAGCGACTCACACCGTGTGCTTCTTCTTTAGCAACGGTGGCCATCTGCGACGGGTTAGATTTAGGGCTTCTCGGGTTAGGGAGAGGGTTCATCGGATCCTAGAGTATAGAGAGACAAGGGTGGCTATCACAGGGGCGGAACCAGCCTAAATCCAAGACCCAGGCTGAGCCAATTGTTCTTAGGCCGACTCTTAGGTTAGCTTTGTTTTTTTTAATGATTTTTTATGAATTTTACATGGGTTTTAGTTGCCAGGCCTCAGGCTACAGCCCAAATAGCCCAAGGTCTGATTCCGCCACTGGCTATAGATGCCGGTTGTGGAGGAGGACTGCCAGATGTGAGGGAGAAGAGGTAGCACGATAACGCTACTATGCTAATAGAAACACAGTAGTCGCTCCCAATACTATTTTGGGACTGTTCTTTTTTGTTGTGACTTGTGGCTTTTGGGCTGTTTGTACGAGAGATTACAGAGTAACAGAAACTCACGTGCAGTTTTTTGCTGATATAAATGAAGTCAGTAAAGTATGTACTATAATTAACTAGTAAACTATATCTTAAAAAATACTTCATTTAAAAATTAGTTATTGTAGAAAAGTTAAAAAGTAGATTTTAAAAGCAGAAAAGAACGAAGCCTTTATCACATACTAGTATACAGTAGATGTCATGCGTACCAGAGTACCATTGAAGCAGGCTGCAGAGGATGACCTGATCCCTTGCTTGCATTGCTCGTGTGTCTGCTCATGCTTATGTTTGCCACCATCCATGGTCCATCCATCCACGTCAGATCAGCCAGTACAAAAGTCCATGCATGCCTGGATTCGCTTCTAGAAGCATTTCAACAGCTGAATGGATGCACCCTCCTCCTAGAAACGTACACATCACATCGCCCCTACCACACACGAATCGATCAAACGCTCGCTAGAAAACGCAGAAAGAACAGCTCTACCGTGGAATCATCACCAAGACGCAAGCATTATTCTTTTCCAGCTAGTAAGAACCTAGCTACATAAACAAGTCAAACAAATGCACACTAAAAAGATCCAACGAGAGAAGTTTCGATATGGCACGTAGATCGAACCAACAAGAGACGATATGTTAAAGCGAAACTACCTTCGAGATTGGGCTAATCTAGATTACTGGAAGTATGTGACAGGCAAGGGAACACAGGTTCCCCTAAAATAATCCATCTAGCTATTATATTATTAAAACGATAGAAAAAGAAGTAACTAGGATATAATTTTCCACTCTAATCAGTGAAAAAAAGAGAATGATCTACACAGTTGATTGTGGTGGATCCACATTAACAGAAAGTTTCCATTTCAAGTACAATGTAGAAATAACTAAACTTTGAAAAAAAAATAGAATAGAATAAAATTAGCAATTTGATTTTTCATACAAATTCCTAAGTAAAATATCCAAATAAATATAATTTGGAATAAAAATTGAACAAAGACTATCAATTGGATTTGTATGTGAACTCTAACGAAAAATAACCAAAATCCAGAAAATTCTTAAAAAAAGAAATTTGATTTTGATACAAATTACAAAGTAAAATCCCTAAATAACCATAATTTAGAATAAAAATTAAAGAAAAATTAGCAATTGAATTCGTATACTAATTCTAACAAAAAATAACTAAAATTAGAAATAAAAAGAATTATTTCAAATGAATTCCAAAGTAAAATCTTTAAATAAATATAATTTGAAATAAAAAGTAAATAAAATTTAGCAATTGGATTGTATATGAATTCCAATAAAAAGCAGAAGTACAGAATGACCAATAAAAGAAAATTTTTAATTTGATTTCCATATGAATTTCAAAGTAAAATCCCTAAATAAAAATAATTCATAATAAAAATTAAACAAAAACTAGAATTGGATTTGTATAAGAACTCCAACAAAAAATAGCTGAAAATCGAAATAAAAAATAAAATAAAATTTGCAATTTGATATTCAAATGAATTCCAAAGTAAAAATATGTAAATAACTAAAATTTAGAATAAATTAAATAAAATTAGTAAGTTGATTTGTATACGTACTCTAATAAAAATAACTAAAAATTTGAATAAAATATAAGTTATAATGAGGATAGCATGAATGGTGTCGGAGGAGACCACGAAAGAGTGTAATGGCATCGATTTGTCCTGCAATAAGATATTGACCCTTAGGGAAACGAAAAAACAAGCTGATAGTGGCGGAGATGAGGACAATGTTCATGCTGCTTACCAAAGCTGTTCGGGAGAAAGGCTAGAGTCAAAGGAGCCAAGGGTCGTGATGACAAGTGGTGAGCATCAGCGTTGTTGAAGAAGTCAGTGGCTAAAGAAGCTCAGTGATGGCAAAGCCAGCTGAGAGGAGTTTAAGCGTTGCATTGAAGACAAGGTATGGGCGATATGAGACCATCGAGTAGTTAAGAGCGTGCCATCATTGGTGAGAGGCATGACGTCGAGAAGATTCTCCATATCGTTATACAATGATTAAAGTAGACGTGCTGATATCTTTGAAGATAGAAGGTCGTCACGTTAGTGAGAAAGGCACAACGTTGAATTGGCCAGCATCAAAGAAGAGGAGTGACCAACATTGGCCAACATCGAGTATATATAACATGATTCATATGTATATACATGCATGCATCCGTACAAATAGATGCACAGACGTACATACGTACAGAAGCAAAGGAGCAAAGAGCTTGGGGTAGAGATGGCACAACATATGGAATAGGCTCGGGGGCCACTAGAGAGAATGTGATGGATGTCCCAGGTAGGGATCGATGATGGTTGCACGTGTATACGTGTTGATGTCACAACAATCAGTATTAAGCAATAATTAGAGAGAAGTAGAAGATAATTATATGTTAGAGTATTGCATTGAAAGGGGTAGCAGCTGAGAGGAATAAATCAAGAATTGGGCTTGTTGTTGGAGGTTAAAGCAGAAAAGTTATGACGGTGAGAAGAAATAGAAGACAAATGGTTCGGTGTGGTAGTTGATGTGTGAGGGAAGATAAGTTTAAGGTAGGTTGTCCACATCGATATATACACGTGCAAGATATTTTAATACCATGTAAACTAATTTTATAATTTGTCGCACACTAATTAATGTATAGCTTAGGATTAAATAGACACACATGTGCATGCATACATTTTGGAAAAGGGTAAGTAATGGATGAAGAATAGGGATATATAGCTACATAATCTCTACTACTTAAAAGAAAGAGTTGGTGATGGTGAACCACCATCTGGTTGTGGTTCATAGGTTGTGGTTCATCTGCCTCTCAACTTCGATCACTGATATACATATACATGAAAATAATCATAGCATATTTTTCATCACAAAAATATAGGGGCAGACTCTCATTTTAGCCAATTCACCTATATTTTGGCCCCGCTCCAACTGGCTCATGACTGAAATTTCTGGCTGTGGCTTTTGGCTTATGACAAAATTGCACTCTAGCAGCTATTAGCTTTTTCGGAGAAAAAATAAAGAAAGAATAGAAAAAACAAAAAACTTTATATCGTTACGAATAATACAAAGAATAAGGAAAAAAGAAAAGGTAAAAAGTCAAAATATAAACCTAAATAAGAAGTCGACACATTTCAAATGGCACTACACCACAACACCAAAATACCGTCAGATGTCTGTCGCTAAAAATGTATAATTACCGATGGACAGTTAGACGGTAAAAGTTGGTGACAAATTGTCAGTCGGTAATCCTACCTTTGCCGATTGGTATGCTGCCGGTATATCTATTTACATTAGGCGTTGAAGCGTCGGTCGGTAATTCTGCTATATCGTTGAACCGTCTGTCGGTATAGATGACCAGAGCCCTCGCGCGCGAATTGTAATGGGCCCAACCCACCTACAACATCAAAACCCTAGGAAATGAAACCCTTGCCGCCGCCAACCTTCTCTTTCCCTCGTCTCTCGCCGCACCGCCCGCCAAAACAGCGCACGGGCCGCCAAATTTCCTCGCCCTCGCCCGCCCTCCATCAATCCGCTCCTGCGCCCTCCCTCCATCAATCCACCCCCAAATCTCACGAATCCGCCTCCACTCCACGAGCCCAAGCACAGGCGCGCTCTTACCATCCGAGCCTCAGCGCGCCTCAAGCCGCCGCCTCGAGGAGCAGGCTGCCGCCTCAGGCCATTGCTCTGCAGCATCAGGCTCCGCGTGCCTTAGGCTGTCGCCCAGCTGTCCAGCCTTAGCACGCCTCCAACCAGCGGCCCGAGGAGTAGCCTCAGCGCCCTGCAGCCTCACGCCAACTTTTGGTCGCCGCGCCGCCGAGGAGCGGGCCGCCGCTCGTCTCCACGACAAGCGGATCGCCGCCTCGTCTCCATGACAAGCAGACTGCTGCCTCCTCGACCTGCCACTTCCCTGCCCCGACAAGGACAGGCTGCCGCTGCCCAGAGGACGCCCCAAATCTATTGAGTTCCAAGCACTCCGGATCTCGACCAGTGAGGTAAAGTTGACTCAAATCCCCCTCTATAGCAGATCCCCCAATTATTTGCATGTAATTTCCTTATAAAATTGTCTGCAATGATGGCTTTTGGGAAGGTGAACTGGTGCTGCGTCTAATCGTGTTCGGCAAACATCAGACTTATGCTACTAATCTTTTTTTTTTGCATATATGCATCTGCAGATTTTCGGAGCTGTTCAGTTTCAGGAGCAATATGTTGTTCAACTGTTCTAGAGTTCATGTTCAAAATATAATGCCTTCAATCTGCAGTAGCCTTGCCATTTGGTTATTCACCTATTGGTGGCCTTTGGTATTTTCTTGGGTTATTCAGTAGCAGACTACTTTGATGCGATCTGTTGGATTCTTGTTTAGAATTTTGCCTGAAGAATTACCTGAACAGCACTATCGTAATTCAACTTCTGTGCAGTGGTACCAATAGTGGTGCCAGAGTGTTTTTTTCTTCTATGTAAAATAAATTGTCTTGTTTAACTAAGAAGCAACTTTTTATTGAGTGTAAGTTCATTTAAATTTGCAGCTTATAGTGATCTATTTTGCTAAATTATATGTGCTGCTATGTCCTTTTATGCTCCATTTAGTTTGCATTTGCATCTTGTTAAAACTATGTTTGAGATGCCTGCCTGACTTTTGTGGCTGCACAGCAACCTCCTTGCCCCCTCATCTGGTGATCTGTTGATTGACCTTGCCGATTGCAGGCCAAGGTAAAAAAATCTATTTTCAGTAGTGTATTATTCATGATGCATAGGATGGATTTTATTTTATACAAAACTGGCTCTGTTTAGGTAGGATCTCTAAAATTTATATACTAAGAACTTGTGGTTAGAGTTGTTTAACTGTAGTAATTTAGTGAATTTGAAAAGCTCACGTGTAATGATGGTTATGTCTTGTGAAAATTTCTCATGTATGCAGTTTAAAAAATCGATGATGACAATCTTGACCAAAAAGCGATGTGAGATACATGCGGTTTCATTATCAGATCTGCCAAAAACTTGTGGTTGGTTTGTATGTTCTAATATGAAATAATCTCAGGATGTATATGTTCAGTTGCATGGCCATATAGGAAGCAAATAATCTCGGGATGTATATGTTAAACAAACACTACTACACAAGCAGTTGGGCTGTTGGCTCCATTTCTTGATAATATATATACTACTTTTGCAGGAGCAGAATTTGTAGCTGCAAGCATTTGAAATTTCTCTGGACACCTACAGTTGGGTGAAGGAGCTTGAGTAACGGTATGGTTCTGTTTCTCGAGTTCTTATGCTGTGTTGTCAGCTTTCTTCTAAGCTTGTGATATGCTGAGTGGTTGCACTCGGTATGAAAGGATATATTCTTAGCACGGTTTGATCTCCCTGTAAAGGCATATGGATAAAATATGGATCAATAATGAGCCTAGGTACAACACAACTACTTTTGAAATGTTAAAAGTGTTTTGTAGTTAACATGAGATTTTACATAATATATTGCATGTAGGCACACAAAGAAATATTTACAAGGAGTGAACGGTTTCCTAGCTTATGCATTTAGAAATTCAGCAGTAGGGGACAAGATATTATGCCCTTGCAGAAAATGTGTTAACTCGTTTTGGAGAGAGGCAAGTGATGTACGTGAGCACTTGATATGTGGTGGGTTTATAAAAGGGTACACAACATGGAATTTACATGGAGAAGCAAGTACCTCTGATGAGAATCATGGAAATATTGATGGTGCTGATCCTATGGAAGAGTCCAATGAAGAAGATGAAATATCTGAATTGCTTAGAGACTTAGCTTGTGGTTTAGATGATAGAGGGGATTTTGAAGACAACAGTTATGTTCAGCCTAGTGATGAACTATGTGCCCTTCAGAAGTTGGTAGAAGCCAATAGTCAAGAGTTGTACCCTACTTGCAAGAAGTATACAAAACTGCGTTTCCTGATTAGATTGCTTCACATCAAACTCCTTGGAGGCTGGATTGATAAAAGTTTTGACCTTCTACTTGATCTACTAAATGATGCATTACCTAAGGGTTCAGCACTATCTAGAAACTTCTATGAATCTAAGAAATTGATTAAGTCCATAGGACTTGGGTTCATTAGCATTCATGCTTATGAAAATGATTGCATTCTCTAGTGGAAGGAGCATGAAAAATCTGATTCATGTCCAAAATGTAAGGTTTCACGGTGGAAATCAGCTAGGGAGAGTTTAGATGGGAAACATGTATATAAGGTTCCTAAGAAGGTTCTTCGCTATTTCCCAATAAAGAAGAGGCTCCAAAGATTATTTCTGTCTTCTAAAACAGCAAGTCTAACAAGATGGCATGATGAGGAGAGAACAAGAGATAATGTTCTTAGGCATCCTGCAGATTCTCCTCTATGGCAAGACTTTGATGTTAAACATTCAGAGTTTGCTTCGGATAGCCGCAATATCCGTCTTGCATTCGCCACCGATGGTTTTAATCCATATAGGACACAGAATGTTAGCTATAGCATTTGGCCTGGTATATGTATTCCCTATAATTTTCCACCTTCAATGTGCATGAAGCAATCAAATTTCATCCTTTCTTTGTTGATTCCTGGGCGGCATGCTCCTGGTAGTGATATGGATGTTTACTACCAGCCACTTGTTTATGATTTGTTAGATATGTTTGAAAATGGAGTCAAAACTTATAATGCTTCAAAGGGTGAGCACTTCCAATTGCGTGCAGCAATATTGTGGACAATTACTGATTTCCCCGGTCTAGGCTATGCATCCGGTTGTGTCACATCTGGTGAAGCAGCATGTCCTGATTGCCACTCTTATACATGTTCACTTAGACTAGGCAATGGCAGCAAGACTTGCTATATGGGTCATCGAGGTTCTTGCTGAAAAACACCCATTCAGGTTCGATGTCCATAAATTTGGTTCAACTGAACTTAGGACAGCACCTACTCCTCTTTACGGAGATGAAATTTTGGAGTGTACTAAAGATATTGTTCTGAGTTTTTGGCAAGGATCCATCTAGAAAGAAACCGAGAAGCAAGAGGCGCAAGGCAAGGAGCCATTAGTCATTTTCAACGGAGATCTATTTGGTTCAAACTTCCATATTGGAAAGATTTGATGATGCGGCATAATTTTGATGTCATGCACATAGGGAAAAATGTGTACGAGAACTTTGTTAATACATTCTTAGTGCGATGGGAAATCTAAGGATAACCTGAATTCTCGTTTAGACCTTCAAGCTCTAGGTATTAGAAGTGATCTCCACCTGTTGAACTTGAAGACCAATTTTATTTACACTTTGCACCATATTCAATGAGTCTTGATGAGAAGAAATTATTTTGTGAAGTACTAAAAGGGTAAAGTTTCTGCTGGTTATGCATCGATATACGACCCAATGTTCATGTTAGTGAGAGAAAGGTGTTTGGTCTTAAGAGTCATGAGTGCCACATTGTTCTACAACAGATTACTACCGCTTGCTGTGAGGAAAATATTGCGAAGTAGTTAGTGCTGCGATGATTCGTGTTAGTCATTTTTTCAAGAAGATTTGTGCACGATTTTTGGATAAGTGATATGGATAGTCTAGAGGCTGATATAGCTGAAACTTTAAGCCTTTTGGAGACTATATTCCTTCCTTCATTTTTGACATTATGGTACATTTGATGGTTCATCTTCCTGCCCAAGCAAGAATTGCTGGTCCAGTACATTTAAGTAGCATGTGGCTGTTGAGAGGTAATTTCTGTAGGCACAGCAGTGCAGCATAAGAAAAAAATAGTACCTATTATTTTTACAGCATTATGAGCCAATTATATATGTGTATAGGTTTCGATGAGATGTAAGGGTGATGTTAGTACAAAAAGCCATCCGGAGGATCAATTATGGAGGGTTCTTTGTTTTATGATAGCCTTACGCTATGTGCCCGATATTTACATGATGAGACTCAATTTAGCCGGCGACTTAGAAGTGATGAAGGGCAGCAAACAGAAATTTGCAACACAACTCCTTTCTTTCATAGCAATGGTCGGTGTCTAGCCGGGAAGTGCACAGTGACTTTAGATCACAAGACTTGGCTTTAAGCACATAGATATGTTTTGTTCAACTATGTCAACATAGGACCTTACTTGGAGTAAGTTCTCTATTCACTTCACACAACATGTATTATTTTCCTTGCATGGTAAATTGATAAATTGTCCTTTGCAGCAAGCATGCTTGCTATCTATCATCAATTGGTCTTCGAAACAAACGAGATATCAACCGAATGCAGCATGAATCCTTCCATGAGTGGTTTAGGTTGCATGTAAGTAGGAAGATAACATAAAAACATGTGTTTTTAGATGAACTTGACATCTACCTTAATGATAGTATTTCATACTAATCACAGGTGGAAGAAATGTGTGAGGAAGTACCAGATGAGATTCAAATTTTAGCTAAGGCACCAATGATGATTGCATGAAAGTATAGTAGCTACACAATGAATGAATTTGATTTTCACACTGAATCCTATGATGTGGGTAGGTCTGTCCAAAATAGTGGGGTTGCTCTAGTTGCAGAGTCAGCATGCTTTGAAAGGGGAAACAATGATAGAATCATAATAGGAAACAAGACTTATTATGGTATTATACAGGAGATTGTTGAATTGAACTATGAAAATAAAGGAAATGTGGTTCTTTTCAAGTGTGCTTGGGTAGACAACAGAGTGCAAGACAAATGGGTAAAAACTGATCAATTCGGGGTCACTACTGTGAACTTTAAGCATTTATTCAATACAGGTGAAAAAGTATCCGATGAACCTTTCATACTAGCATCACAGGCAGTTCAAGTCTTCTATGTTCCTGACCCAGTTGATACTGAGTGGGTTTCTGTTCTTCAGTCTAAACCAAGTTACTTTTATGACATGGATAATTTGGAGAGTGAGCACTTAGATAGTGGCAATGGGCTAGTTGTGCCATTGCCTGATCTAAATGCCAATGTGACTGTGGATGTTGTTAATGGGTTTGCCCCTGCTGTTAGAACGGAGATAGATGGTATAATTGTTGATCCAAAAAAGTCTAAAACAAAATCTAAGAAGTAAGTGTTCTTTGCAAATTGTGTCTGCTACTGATTACATACAAAATCTTTTCCCTTTTACATTACTGGTTATAGAAGCACAGTTTGCTAATTTTTCTGTACTTTTTAGGAGGAAAAAATGTCCCTAAGAAGAAAGAATATGGATGCCCACATTAATGAGTATGAGCAACAACGCCAGGCAAACATTGCAAGAAACTTAGAGCAGCTGCAATCTTTCCAGATTCCTACTATGAACACTGTGGTACATCCTTGTCCACCTAAGAAAAGAACAAAGGTGAGCCTAGTCAGCCTAATCTCCTATGCACACCAAGGACAACAGCTTGAATATTTCTAAACACTAATCCCTGCTGTCATGTGATCTTTTCTTTTTTAGAAAACTCATCATACAAGTCATGCACCCATTGACGGTCATAATTTGCGACCAAGGCCACAGAAAAATAATGTTGACACTGCAAATGAGCAGATTGTGGATGACCCTGACTATGAACCAACCGGAGACTTCTTATGTGATAACGAATGTCGTATTGTAGCCTTTTGTTGTAGCATAAATAGTTTATTATGATAGATTCTGTTTTCACATTCAAAAATAATTTCTGCAGATTTGCTCGGTGGTACACAAAAGAAGAGGAATGGAAGGGGCATCACCAAAATGAATGACATATTCTCAAGGACTACCGACATGCCTAAAATCAAAATAACACTGAATGAATTTGGGCAGCCCGTTGGAGAAAATGCTAGGAAGCTTTCTAGTGTCATTGGGTGTCAAGTGAGAAAGAAATTATCGGTTGGATGTGATGACTGGAGGCTTGTTGATGCTGAAAAGAAGTTAGCAGTTTGGACTGACATAAAGGTACAGCACTAGAGCACCTCTTATCACTTAATTTTTTCTCAACTAAGTGGCATATCGAATTAATAGCAGCTAGTATGTATAAGTTTGCTCTGTATTTTGCTTGCCATATCACATTAATAGCAACTAGTATAAGTAGCCCTTGTATAGCAATAAAGATGTATCAGCACATACAATAGGATCTACCGATCTATAACTCATTTTTACTTCCTGCAATTTCTGTGCATATGATCCATGCCAAAAACAACATAATTTGACCCTGTTACCCTATAAATTAGGCAATCTATGATCTGGATGATGCTGCCATCAATTGGTTTTTGGCTACAGCTGGAAGGAAATGGAAGGAGTATAAGGCAGACTTAAAAGTAAAGTTTTTTGATGAAACATTAACAGATGAGGAATTGAAGGAAAGAGCTGGTAATAGAGTAAATGCTACTGATTGGGATTTTCTCATTGGCTTTTGGAGGTCACCTGAATCTGAAGTAAGAAACAAATAATGAGTTTGTTTTTTCCCATTACTTGCTTATAGAACTTCTGTTCTTTAGTATTATATGTGTAAATTTTAATGATTTCAACATAGGCTCGTACAGCAAGAGCAAAAGCAAATCGTGCAAAGCTGCAGCTTCATCATACATCAGGCAGTGTGAGCCATGCTTGTCGTAGGCATGATCTGGTAGGTAAAACTATCACTCAAATTACTAATTCAAAGTACATTATTTTGGGGAATTTTTATTACTACAAAGTTAAAAAAAACTTGTAGGGTCAAGAACTTGGGCGTCCTCGTTGAAGAGATGAAGTCTACATCAACACACATACAAGAAAGAATGGAGTACCTTTAAGGCAGGCAGCCCCAACAATTGTAAGTTTCCTCCAGAAAAGCAATTGCAATATGTATTGTTACTTCCTGATGTATAAACATACTTATTCATTTTTTTTACAGAATGAACTTAAATCAATTGTTGAAGCCCGTCGAGTTGAAAGATAGATCAATTCAAGAAGGCGATGTATATGCTGCAGTTTGTGGAGTAAAGGAGCCAAAAGGACGTGTCCGTGTTTTGGGTCTAGGACCAACACCCCAAGAGATTGGTACCCCAGGGTTGAAGTCATACATGCCAACAAGGCTTCAACTGGAAGTTTTGGCTTGTAAAAAGGCTGAAAGTGTGAAAGCAACTCTAGAACAACGTATCGTGGAATTGCAAGAGCAAGTGCATGAAGAAAGGATGACACGAGAGATGCTAAATGTCGAAACTTTGTCACAGTATGGTTCTAATTCACGGCAACACATGGTAAAGTACTTCAATATCTTTGTTTCTTACCTAAGTATTTAGGTGCCATTATAGGTCCGTGTTTATGCAATCAAAATTTGAAAAATACTCCTAATAGATATTATTCCAATGCTTGATGTAGAGCCCAAGGTCTGAAGGACATGTTGATGCACATCATGATGCTCAGTGCGAAGAAATTCACAATTCTGCAGATAATGAAGATTGTGATCAGGACATTATTAATGATGAGAACTTGCTTGTCCATAGGCATGTTGATGAAGCCCCACCAATGCCTTCCATGAACGTTACAAGCACACCAAGAAATGAAGATGCCCCTCGCTTGGCACATGATACACTTGTAATGTTCTCCATACTTCTGTAAAGTTTACATTTTGTGATTTAATATCTGTTCCTTGCATTTATGCAATTCTCATGAATGCATCATCTACTTCAGGTTGGAAAGGATGTGATATTGTTTGCTATCTTTGAGGTCCGATCTCCTGTAGCTAAGGGAACTATTCTTTCTACTAATCCAAAGACCATGGTTGGAGGCCAGCCTCTTGGAAAGCAGTTTTGTGAAGTTATGGTGAATGTTGTAATGAAGAGGGATGCACTCCTGCCTCGCCCTTATGATTATATGACGAGTATGGCAGGTGCTTATATGATGTCAATTGCGTGGCCATATAAGCGAGTAATAAACTGCACTTGACATCATTTCTTTTTTCCTTTTGATGAGTGGCTAATGTTCCTAATTAATGTACTTTATATAGCTAAAGGTTTGCAGCAAGGCATCAAGATCTTCCCAGGGTACTGCAGGTATTTTGTGCCCTCTCTTACTCTTCCTTTGAGCTGCAGATGTATGTTATGATCATGATTCATGAACATAATTGGATTACCTCACCATTTTTTGTTTTAATAACTCATGAACACAATTGTCAGGAAAACAAGCATAACTAGGACCAGACCGCCAGCTTATTTTCAGACTGAACTCGTAAGCCTAAGCTCCTTTCCACCAAAAAGGTTAAAATTTAGAAGTCAGTGGGAGGTTTACTTATAGGGCTGGTAAGCTTTCAGAGGCTTATAAGTTTTATCCAAACAGCTTTAGGTCATATTCATATCTAGTCTAATCAGCAAACTGCTTGAGCTTGTAAACCATAAGCATGGTAAGCTGTTTTATAAGATAAGGAAAGCTGAGCCTAGGCTATGCTAAACAGGGCCAAACACAATCTTTCCTCATTTTTTTCCTGCACATAAGTGCTCCCGATTTTATAACTAACAAGTGTAGGCCATCATCATACAAACGTACGAGGCCATCACAAGTACAGAGTAGCGGACCATTTTTTGTATTTAAATCTTGCAAGTTGTAATTTAGCACTTCAAGAAATGTAAACACAAGGATTTCAAAACCAGTGATTGCTCTAATAGTACTAGACCAGTAGACCTCCATCGGTCCACTGCAATGGTACGAAAAAGGTATGTCTCCTTTAATCAGCCAATCTGAGCATGAAAAACAGTACCATGTTCATTGCACATAATACACACCTGTGATGCAGCATTCTGCCATAGTAGACAACTCTTGCCTTTGTGATGCAGCATCAAACCGAGCTAACAATCTATTCTCCAATTCTGAACATACGATGAGAAGTTATAACTAGATTCCAACAGAATAGCTACAGGGAAGCTGAAAGGTAGAAAACTGACCATTACAATATTCTTGAAGATTTGCAACAGCAACCTCTAATCCACGGCTTGCATTAGCAGAACCTACGGCTGATGTTACACCATGTCTACCAACATCCTCCTCGGCAAATGATCCTACATTATCAAAACATGCAAATCTTTTAACATCACGTTAGGTTGGTGAACACATATTTTCCTAGTTACATGCTAATTTTATTTTTCAGGAAGTGTTGTGCGCCACTAGCTGGATACAACTGGACTGCTTACAGCTGAACCGGTCACGACTTTGCGGAACTACTGCGCCTTTGCATCCAAGTTTTTTTTTTGTTTTTTGGGTTTCTGGAAGAACTTGTTCACACAACTCAATGGCATGTGCAAAACAATCTTCTACAATCTGTTTGTTGGATCCATGCATCTCCTTTTGGTTTCGAGTTTCTCAAAGTGATTGCGTACTGCAAACAATCTAGTACATTTTGATGCACTGCCATGTGTGTCTTTTGTTTTTTGACTTGGTGCAAGGAAGACAAACCTATATGTATCTAGGGACTGAATTTGTGATGGTGAATGTGATATGGTGGCTCTCTAATTATTAATGAACTTGGTTTACTATGTACTAATTCTGCCAAATCAGATTTTATTTTTTTAATCTATTTTAATTGTATTGTTGGACAATCAGTCGGTAAAACATATCTATACCATCAAATAGTCTGTCGGTATATGTGGTAACACACTATCCGACGGTAAATCTTATACCATCTAACAGTCAGTCGGCAAATGTACGGTCAGTCGGTATATGTTTTTACCGACCCCTGTTACACCGTCTGCAGAGTCAGTCGGTATATGTTTTATACCGACTGACCGTCCGACACCAAAGCGGCCTATGCCGACTGACCATCCAACACTGTTTTGGGACTGTGGTGTAGTGTGGTTTCTAACTAAAATAAATTGAAAACCAAAATAATTTAGAAACTGAAGCAGGTTAGAGCCAGGTCTTAGTAGTCGTTTTATTTATTGGATAACCTAAGATAACAGTAATATGTTATATCCACTGATTTGAAACTGAATATGCTACTGCAGCATTAATAATGCAGTGCCTTCTTTAGCTGTCGATCTGACCTATGATTTTCTAGTGCCTAGAGCACTATGTCATGTACTAATCACTGATGTTTTTGTGCTCGACCTTGACCCATGCATCCATCCGCATCTGAGCTTGTAGTACAAAAAGTCCATGGCTTAGTTTTGCTTCTAGAAACATTTCGGCAGCTGAAAAGCCTAAAAAGTACTACCCATCTTGAATAGTAGACAAAAACACTCCCCACCAGTCCACCACTTACATCGTCCATCGCACAAATTCTACGAGCGTGCGGGCCTACTTATTTAGGGTTTTTTATGACTTATAACTTATTTTTTATTGTTTAGTATTGTAACTAATTTATTTTACACTGTAGCTGTTAATAATTTTTGATATAATTAAATTTAAAAAATAAAAAACATACTAGTCTATCATAGATAATGCAAAGAAATATAAGAAAAAAAGACAAAAATACCTAAAAAGAGTAAAAAAACTAGAAAAACAAAATTAGAAAAATTAGAAACGAAAAACTAAAAGTCCGATGGAGAAACTGAAGTGACCAGGACTACTGAACCACACTGAAGAGCAGCAGCACAAACATACTATATGGGCTTGTTTGGTTGTCTGCATCAGCTCATGCACCTGTATGCGCGTTGCCAGGCTGAGAAGGGAAGCTCCTCAGCCGCGTACGAGCTCAGCCTGACTCTAGTTACTTTTTTGCATCTACTCGTACAGGCTCTCACCCCAATGCAGCCAATCAAATACCATCTCCCTGCATAAGCAGATATGAGCTATCCTGATGCAGGCAACCAAACAGGCCCTATATAAACTACCGTTCAAAGTCTCTGCACTATGGACAACTTTTTGCCTTTTGTCTTGCACCATAGTGCATGACATGTCATTCACGTGGCGCCAGTGCAGAGACATAGATGGCCTGGAATCTGCTCGATCTCACAGAACCAATAAATCGGCGTCGTCTTGTACGATAAGACAAATGTATGGGTTGAAGCATTGCTTTCCTTGCGATGGCCTTCACATTAATATAAGCCTGCATATGTTTTTCTTCTTGACTCGTCCCGGTTGCCACCATCAATCCGCACACTATATATCTCATCTAGTGTACTAGTAAAATCCAATGCTTCGATTTGCTTCTAGAAACATGTCCACAGCAGTCAAAATACTTCATATCTACTAGCTTGAATGGTACGTATTACAAACCATGATGTCTCTCAATATTAGTATAGGTTAAAATTTTCCATCGTCTAAACTAAGAAATTATACAAGAGATCATAGATGGCTACTACTTGACTCACAGTGCAGTGGAAGTAGAGTTAAAATAGCCGATTCAATGAAGAACGTGTCGGTGTAATGTCGATCGTTCTCTAGCCTACCTCTCGTCCTCACGATCGTCCTGATTAGCGTCGCAGTCACAACACCACTTCTACTGAGTTCCACATGTCCAAAGATGGAATACCGTGCATTGACGTGCTAGCACCAGTACCATGGCAGGGGTTATGGGCATGTTCTTTTCGGTTGCGGCTTATGGTTTTTGGCTGAAAATTTTGAATTTTGGTTGTTTACGATACAGATTACGGAGAGACATATACCCATTTGCGATTTTGGCTAGTACATATGTTGGGCTTTTAACGTGTTGATCGTTTAACTTGTAGACCCCGTCTTGAGAAAATACTCCGTTTGAAAGTTAGGTACTGTAGCAAAAAGCCAAAAGCCACCGGCTTGTGAGGTAAAGAACAGGCCCTATGAGAGGTGACGGCTAGAATTTCAATGGGTGTGTTTCGGAATACCTTTCTCAGCCCCGTATCTCTCTTTTTATAGCCTCCAATTGAATCCTTATCTGATACGATTATAGATCATATCCCACTCGAAGACTATCATCCGGGCCTATGTCATTCCAGCATATTAAATGTGTGACCTTATGTGTTCATGTGTATTTGGTCATCCCTAACAGAACAATAACGACTCTCAAACATACATAAACATCGTATTGACGAACCAATATAGTGCTTATGTACCGATCCCTTTACCTCATAATACCAGATCGAATTCAAGGCGAGAAGCGTGTCATCTTAAGATAGCTCGATCCTTCACTCGAATCTGTAGTAGGTTACACAGTTGTGATTGACTCCTCAACCACATTCGGCATGACCATGTACTTTCTTAATTCAACCACATCGATAGGCCCAGAGATATCTCTCCTATTATACAAAAAGGGCAAATTCCATCTTGATCGCTCATATCCTTCGCATGTTTCATAGTAAACTCGGAAGCTACTTTTATGATTGCCCAGTCATGGAGTACTGTTTGGCAACCCCTAAGTAAACTATTACACATGTAGCAAACAATGACGATCTCAGGTCTAAGGATCTTACATACACTATGTATGAGACCAACTAATGACTATAACAATTTCCGCAGTGTCTCATGGTGGATCAATCCAACATCATGTTCTCTAACATATATCTACATTATTGATTTCATATCCTATATCCATGATCTATGAAAGATGATCATCAATCAATACATGTGTTGATCTGTAAATCATAATTGTCTCACATAATAATATAAGATCAAGGATTGTTTAGAATAACATCAAAATATGAATAAAAAAGTTCCACGAACAAGTCACATACTTGTTGATCAATATAAAAGACATTTATTTAAGGGACAAAGTACATATTATACAAAAGATTATAAACTTAGAAGTGATACAATTATCTCCACGATTGCCTCTAGGGCATATCACTAACAATCTCCTACTTGCAGTCAATCATGCAAGTACCTAATAGCCATAACTCTTGTGTGCACCTCATGCTTTGGTTGCGAAAGAGGATTTATCAACGGATCAGCAATATTTAAATCTGTGTGCACTTTGCATATCTTAACATCACCTCTATCTACAATCTAGCGAATGAGGTGAAAACACTCAAGTGTGTCTTGGATTTTCGATGCGATCTAGGCTCCTTGGATTGTGCAATGGCTCCACTATTATCACAATAGAGATTCATTAGACTAAAATCACTAGAGACGACACCTAGCTTAGATATGAACTTTTTTTATCCAAACAACCTCGTTTGTAGCTTCGGAAGCCGTAACATACTTAGCCTCCATTGTAGAATTGACAACTGTCCCTTGCTTAGAAGTTTTTCATCTCACTACTCCTTCATTAAGACAAAATACAGACCCAGACTGCGAAAAAAATCATCTTTATCAGTTTGGAAGCTAGCATCAGTGTAACAATTTACGACTAGCTCTTTCTCACCTTCATAAATAACGAAAGCATCCCTAGTCATCCTTAAGTATTTCAGTATATTATTTACAACTATCTAATGATCTTCATGTGGATCTGACTGATCTCTGCTCGTAACACTTAGAGCATATAACACATCTGGACGTGTACAAAGTTTGGCATACATGATAGACCCAAGGGCAAAAGCATATGAAATCTTACTCATCTGGCCTCGCTCATTTAGTGTCGAAAGATATTGAGTCTTGCTAAGACTAATACCATGTGACATAGGCAAGAAACCCTTCTTGGAATTCTACATGTTGAACCGTGTCAACACTTTGTCAATGTACGTATCTTGGCTTAATCCAATTAGCCTTTTAGTTCTATCTCTATAGATCTTTATGCCTGATGAGGATATAACCAATCCTCAAATTATTATTTATCTGTAAATGATATGGTTATGTCGTTATACTCCTCAAGTATACCCCTTATTTATAAGGGAGAGATTTCACAAGGATGTTATAAGCTCTCTACGACGACCCCTTAGTCGTAAGCTCTTCTACAACGACACAATACTATAGAAAAACTCATCACAGATGGTTCAAAAATGTCACCATAGACAGTTTTCTAAACCGTCTGTGCATATGGGTTAGTAATACCCTAAGGCATTACTGACGGTTTTTGAACCATTTGTGATAACCCTTATCACAAATGATTCTTAACTAGAACCGTCCGTGATAATAGTTATCACAGATGATTCTTATTATGAACAGTCTGTGACAGTCTATTATTACAAATGGTTTTAGTTAAGAACCGTCTGTGATTGCATTCTTGCGGTATCATAAATAGGCATCCTTCAATTCATCAACATATTCTAATTGCACTATAAAACAGTGCAATCAAATAATGTAGATGAACCAAAACAGGCCTATTTATAATTGGCACCATGTCTTTGGTGGCTCGTTGTTTAGGATGTAGATGTTGTTGTTTTGTTGCTTTGGTATGCCGTGGTCATAAGCTATGGTCATTTGCCGTAGTCGTAGGCGCGTGGCCGTAAGCCGTGGTCATAGGCATGTGGTCGTATATGCCTAGTCTATTAGCAATCATGTGCGCCACATCAGCAAATTCTATTAGCAAACAGAGGAAACGACTTATAGTCCAAACGGAGACAAATTTAAGGAGTCGAGATAGTAAAATGCAAGTTTTTTTGAGTAAAGTGGTACAATGTCACAAGTTCGTAATTTCATATCCAAGCATCAAGGAAGAGAGGGACAGGGTGAGGGATATATCATCGGCGATGAAGGAGAGCCCGGCCGCGGCAGCGTCACCATGTTGTGTCACGATGATGACACTACACAAGATACTCTTACAACAAGAGTGCCTTATACAGTGAACTGTGGCATCACAATCAGAGGCAGAGGAGCCTAGGGAGGTTGTCAGCGTCATTGGGGGAGGTAGTGCTTTGATTGGTTTGGGGGAGCTAGCTAAGCCACACTTCGGTTTGGAGTGTTGGGGGAGGTTGTGGGCAGCATATCTAAGGGCATTTGGGTAGTGGAACCGATCAATAGTTGAGAGGTCAGAATGCTGCTTCAGTTTGAAAGTTTGAATACAGGAGTGACAAAATTGGGTGGTGAAATATCATAAACGGTTTTTAATGCAAACCGTCTTTGAAGAGATAATATCACAGACGATTCTTGTTATCTTTTTTGAATCAGGCCTTACTGACCAAGTGGTGGTATAAGCTTCATTACGGATGACGTCTATGATACTTTACAGACGGTTTTTAACATAAATCATTTGTGTTATTATCTCTTCACAGATGGTTTTTTAGCATTTCTAGTATAACAGACGGTCGCTAAACCAAAACTATCTGTGATTGTATTTAATACTGATAGTTTTGGTCAACCGTCTGTGGTGAGGCATCCAGTATTAACCTTTTTGTAGTAGTGGAACAACTTTTTAGTTGTATGCTCTTCCACGACAACCGCTTAGTCGTAAGCTCTTCTATGACAACTCCTTAGTCATAAGCTTTTCTATCACAACTGTTCTTTAGTCATAAGCTCTTCTATGACCATGACATAGTTGTAAGTTATCCTGCGATCATCTTGTGGTCGCAGATCCTCCTATGACTAAGCCAAACTTCGACTGACCTATCTATGACAACACATTGCATCGTGGGTCTGTCTGACGGGGCAGTTAGCTTTGAGTATTTATTCTTTGGAATAATTGCGCATGACTTCTCTATAGTAGTAACTGCCGCACGATGAGTGAGATATCACATCTCTTATAAACTCCTATCGGGCGGTTATCATTCGAAATGTTAAGGCATCTCTTGGCAAGGAGAAACTGCTGCCGCCATGCAAGCTATATAAAGGTGGACGTTAGGGAGAAAAAAAGGAAAGGACCGGAACAGACCCAAGAGAGAATAGAAGTAGAGCAAGGCTTTCCGCATTACTTTCTCCATTGTGATCAGTTCATTGAGCAATATCCACACAGGAGTAGAGTTGTTATTCTCTCTGTAGAAGGCTCGAACCTATATAAAAATCCCTGTGTCTTCTCTGCGTGATCGTAACCAAGTCTTCAAGAGTTCTCCCGAACCCAAACAGATCATACGTAATATCGATACTAAAACATTGACAACGCCCAAAATATATGCTGCCTCTCCTAAGTCTTTGATAGAGAAACTATTTTTTAATAAAAACTTGACAAATTCAAGCATAGAAATATTATTTCCGTTCAATAATATGTTATCGACATATAGGACTAGAAAACAAATGCGCTCCTACTATTATTTTGGTAAACACAAGGCTCTTCATTCTTGATGAAGTCAAACCCTTTGACTACCTCATCAAAATGAATGTTTCAACACTGAGAAGCTTGCTTCAGTCTATAGATAGATCTCTAAAGCTTGCATATCTTTCTAACATTTTAGGGATCGACAAAATCCTCAAGTTGTGTCATATACACATTCTCACTTAAGTTTTCATTTAGAAAAAGCCATTTTGTCATGTATCTACAATATCTTTTAGTCAAAATATTCAGCAATATCTAGAATGATCCGGACAGATTTAAACATAGCGACGGGCGAGAAGATTTCATCATAGTCAACATCTTGAATTTGTTTGAAACCCTTCGCCACTAATTGTGCCTTATGGATATGAACATTTCCATCCATGTCTATCTTTTTTCTTAAAAAGCTACTTGCACTTAATGGTTTTTACATCATCAGATGGATCAATCATGTTCTAAACTTGATTATCATATATGAAATGAATTTCAGATCTCATGATTTTAAGATATTTCTTAAAGTCTAGATCCATTATTGTTTTCTTATAAAACTTGGACTAGTCATTGTCTAACATGTAATATTGAATAATCTAAGATAACAGTAATATGTTATTATAGCCACTGACTTGAAACCGAACATGCTACTGTAGCATTAATAATGCAGTGCCTACTTTAGCTGTCGATCTGACCTATGATTTTCTAGTGCCTAGAGCACTACCTGTTGTTATGCAGGGGCATTTCCGTAATTTTCCAATTGAGAAAAAGGAAAAGAAATTGTAGGCAGGGCCCACCTGTTGGTGAGCCGCGCGAAGAGATAAGGAAGGAGACTGTGTCTCCTCCCCGAGGGTTCCTTGGGCGCGTCCCGTGCGCGTGCGATGGAGAGGCGGGCGGTTGGACTTTGCCTAGATCTGGCGAAGCGGGGCCGATTTCGGCGGCTTGTGGAGGGAGGCGGCGCGGTGAGGTGAGCGACGGAGGCGCGAGCAGGCCCAGATTCTTCGAAGCCGGCCGTTCGCGTCACCTCCTCGCAGCCCCCGTCTCTTCTTCTTCAAAAGCCCGAGCTCTCCATGGTGGGGGATTCTTCTCTGCTGGACTCACTTGCTCTCTCGGATTGGCTTCTTCTCGGTTCTTCGGGTGTGAGGTGTTTTGGGGCTTCAGCTCCAGCTCCGGTTGAGGCCTTTTTGCCTTCAGTTTCCGAGCGCCATCTCTGGTGTGAGGGGAATCTAAGGTAGAAGGTCTACCCGAGGGAAGACAAAGCCGGCGTCGGCTCTCTACTGTGTTTGGGTACTCTCGGCTGGAGTACTCTTGTGGTCTTGTGTGGCGTTCCCTAACCTTCGACTCCGGCGTCGGGATTCCGAGGTCAGAGAGGGCTTTGTATCTCCGAAGGCCACACTCCTCTTCTTTATCGGCACAGAGGGGCGATAGGTTTTCTGGGACAGTGATTTCTTCGTGCCTTGCCCTATTATTTGAGTTCCTCTTCGGCTTGATTGTTTCTGGACGGTTTCGAATACCGTCTGCACAGTGAGTATATCTGGTTCTTTGCAAAATTCAGCAGCTATTCTTGATCTAGTACTTCTGTTGAAGTTCCTGAGGGCTGTTGTGAATGTTTGTGGGCACTAATGTATGCTCTGTGATGATAATATCGAATGCTGAAATTAATCTGATTAACTAAATTAGATTTGAGCTCATTTGGGTGGTCTACTGTTAGTTCTGTTGATTGGTTATATTTCGGCTGAGGAGATTAGTTTACATACAATTGAAATTATCTGTGATGCAGTAGCAAACTTCTCCAGTCTTGTATAGAGCAGATCCTTTTATTCTGTTGATCTTTGATTACTGTCAGTTTCACTAAATTGTTGACTGGATACTGCATGATATTTCATTGCGTGTGAACTTATAAACCGAGATCTGCCATCTTGCTGCTTACTATTTTATGCACAGTTTGTGTCAGTAGGATACATATTTGTGAGCTCAAATCTCTAGTTATCAGATTATTGATGATGAGTATCGATATTAGCATGAGAAGGCCAAGATTTACGATCTTGTGCAACTCTGTTCTGAGAGCAATCTTAAAGCAATTATTTTGTTTCATGCTAGATTTAATTGCTTTACTGCTCATAGGACTGTTATACATGTTATTTTCAGCAGCTTTGAAGTTATATTCATTGAATATATATATATATGGTTATGAATGGCAAGATAGAATTTCATGTTTATATGCAATTTATGTCATTCATATTATGCTGGAAATATGTTGAATACATGTTTAAATTGGCTGGAATTAAATATAAAAATATGCTTATACCGCAAATTTTACAACACTGTCAGGTACCTATAGCATATTGAATCACTGATGTTTTTGTGCTCGATTTGACCCATGCATCCATTCGCATCTGAGTAGGGGTGAGAAACAGTAACAGATAATTTATTTTATCTGATATTTATATAAGAAAATATAAATATAATAAGCAAAATCTGTATTAAAAATATTTGTATTCGTATTCAAAAATATTTGTATTCGAGACTATTTGATAATCCGGAACTCGGGAAAAACCTGAACAAATTTTGTTATTCGAAATTTGCATTTGGGCAATTTGAAACCGGTGACCGTTCCGATAATCGGTCAAAAACTGGCAAAACCGTTAGGAATTTGTTCTACCAAGATTTGTTACATAAGTTGGTAAAGGATATTCGTATTCGACCGAATTAAGTACATATTTGATTCGAATTCGTATCTGTTACGACATTCGGTTTGTATTCGTATTTAAGAATATTTGAATTCGTATTCATATTTATTTTAAAAATATAGATTCATATTCATATTTGAGACTACTCGATTATATCCGATCTATGTCTATCCCTACATCTGAGCTAGCAGTACAAAAGGTCCATGGCTAGTTTTGCTTCTAGAAACATTTCAGCAGCTGAAAAGCCTAAAAAGTACTACCCATCTTGAACAGTAGTACAAACTACAGGGTCCTCACCAGTCCACCACATACAAATCAAAATGCCCATTTGAAGGGGAAAACAAACTCTACTGCTCTGCATCACACAAATTCTACGAGCATCAGAGTTTTTAATCTACTGATTACTGAACGACACAAAAGATCAGCAGCTCAAACGTACTGTAGAAACTACCGTTCAAAGTCCCTGCACTTTGGACAACTTTTTGCCTTTTGGCTTGCACTATAGTGCATGCCATGTCATCCACGTAGATGCCAGTGTAGAGAAACACATAGGGTCTGTTTGGTTGCCTGCATCAGGGTAGCTCGCATCCGCGTATGCAGAGAGATGGTGTTTGGTTGGCTGCATCGGGGTGAGAGTCTGCATAAGGGGATGCAAAAAAGCAACTAGAACCAGGCTGAGCTCGTACGCGGCTGAGGAGCTTCCCTCCTCAGCCTGGCCACGCGTATGCAAGTGCATGAGTTGATGCAGGCAACCAAACAGACCCATAGCTGGCCTGGGATCTGCTCGATCTCACATAACCAATTAATCGGCGTCGTCTTGTACGATAAGCCAAATGTATGGGTTGAAGCATTGCTTTCCCTTACGATGGCGTACACACTAATATAAGCCTACACACTGGCGTTCTTGCTTTTTGTCTGGACGGGTTCGTTTGTGCTTACGGTGTATGTTTATGTACTATACTACAATAACTTTTTTAAAAACGGTATGTTTTTAGACAGTGTCTAAATATTAATTATAGTAAAAATATACTAAATTTAGCTGTACTAGCTAAAATCACATGAGACTATTTTTCTATACACATGAGAATATTAATTATAGTTTTTGGACTGTTCGTGATAGAGTACGGAGTAATAGAAACTCGCGTGCAGTTTTGGCCATATAAATAAAGTCGCTACAATATGTACTACAATCAACTTGAAAAGACACTCTATTTAAAAGTTAGTTACTATAAAAAAAGCCGAAAAATAGTTTTTAGAAGCTATAAAAAAAGGCTTTCTATTGCTAATCTTTCAGACATTGATCTTCACATGCATGGTCTGAATGAGACAATGTTCTTAACATGTATTTTTCTCCTCCTTTCATAACTTCAAGTTGTAGCTTCAATTCTGTCTCTTGCTCTAAAAGGTTCAATGTACATTTATCAGTCAATATTTCTTTCTATGATTGTATACCAAAGTCCTTAATCCCATATCACTACTACAAAAGAGGCTATACTGGACGACTACATCACAGACGATTCATACAGAACTGTCTGTGATTAAACTATCATAGACGGTTTATAGTGGTAACCATCTATGATATTTTTATAGATGTTTATTAAAACGAACCGTCACAGACGGTTCGTTTAATAACCATCTGTGAACTTTCACAGACGGTTCTTATCACGAACCATCTATGATAAGTGAGACATCACAGACGGTTTGTGTTATGAACCATCTGTGAAAGATGCGAACAACACAGACGGTTCATATAAAAAACCATCTCTGATATTCTGGACATTACAGACGGTTCTTGTAACAAACCGTCTGTGATATATTGGTATCACAGACCGTCAGACCGTTTATGGTTGGAACCGTCTGTGATAATCTACCCTATTAAATACTGGGCATACGTGGCGATCTCAACACAGATCTGTCTTCATTGCGTTGCATCTGTCGAGCGATAGGCGGCGGCTGGCTTTAGGGAGTTTGGTGAAAATATATCGCTGTCTTCTTAGTGATCAGAGGTTAGTACTCAATTGCTTTTAATAACTTATATGCATACTTTTGTAATTGAAAGAGATGATATATACGTTTTTGTTTAGATCTAGCTAGCTAGGTTTAGAAAGATAATGTTAGCTAGTTTGGTCAATTTGATCTGAATGGGTAAGTACTCGTAGTTCACTTCTATATATTCTTTCTTAACATTATTATGTCATGAATACGTGGCTAGCTAGCTAGCTATGCCTACGTAATATATATAGATCGATGTCTTGTGTAAGTATGTATAACTAGTCTAATTTGCTATATAGTAGCGCTAATAATCATTTTTGACACTCATTTGTTACATGTGTAGCGTAGATGGACTGAAGCTGGATGTATATTGAGAACCGTGTGAGTGAGGAGTACATTAATGGCGTGTCTGCTTTTAGAAGAGCGACCAAGCTGGATATATTGAAGAAGGGGATGGAATATATGTACTGTCCATGCATTGATTGTGATAATCTAAAGATGTTTAGCAACTCAGCGCAGATCGAAGCTCATTTGATTCGAAGGGGGTTCAGAAAGGGGTACAAATGTTGGACTAGCCACAGTGAAGAGAAGAGTACACAAAAAGGTAGTTATGACATCGTCGAGGGAGACAACGATATGCCGGTTGTGGACTATGCTTTCGATCATGAGGATAGGTCACAGGATGACAATCTGGATCAAATGCTACGTGATGCAGAAGGAAACTATAGTGAGAGAGAGTTTGGTAAATTCGAGAGCTTGATAGAGGACTTGGAGAAACCTTTGTTCCCGGGCTGCAAGCCGTAATACACGAGATTGTCATCAGTTCTAGAACTACTAAAATTGAAGGCAAGCAATGCTTTCGATCATGAGGATAGGTCACAGGATGACAATCTGGATCAAATGCTATGTGATGCAGAAGGAAACTATAGTGAGAGAGAGTTTGGTAAATTCGAGAGCTTGATAGAGGACTTGGAGAAACCTTTGTTCCCGGGCTGCAAGCCGTAATACACGAGATTGTCATCAGTTCTAGAACTACTAAAATTGAAGGCAAGCAATGATTGGTCTGACAAGAGTTTCACACATTGTTAAGTCTCCTAGCTGATATGCTTCCAAAGGGAAATGTGTTGCCGAGATCCACCTACCAAGCTAAAAAGATTATTTGCCCATTAGGAATGGAAGTAGAAAGAATACATGCATGTCCGAATGGTTGTATCCTGCACCGTAAAGAGTATGCTAGTTTACATGTTTGTTTGGTGTGCAAAGCATCCCGATGCAAGTGTAAAAATGACTCCGATGATAGGAAGGGTATCGAGGTGAATCAAGAACCTCTTGTTAAGGTGTTGTGGTAATGTAGTATCTTCCTGTAATTCCTCGTTTGAAACATTTATTTGCAAACCGCAAGGATGCAAGATTGATGCGTTGGCACTGGGAGCAGCGTAAGAAAGATGGAATGATAAGACACGTTGTTGATTCTGCCCAGTGGAGGAACATCGATAGGATGTTTGTAGAATTCGGTATGGAACCAAAGGAATATAAGGTTTGTGTTGAGTACAGATGGAATGAATCCTTTTGGTAACATGAGCAGCTGACATAGCACCTGGCCCGTGACTCTGTTCATGTACAACCTTCCTCCTTGGCTGTGTATGAAGCGAAAGTATATTTTGATGTCGCTACTTATCCAAGGGCCGAAGCAACCTGGGAACGATATTGATGTGTTCCTAGCACCATTGGTGGAAGATCTTGCAATACTGTGGAACGAAGGGGTACATGTATGGGATGCGGACAAACGAGAGAACTTCACTCTACGCGCCATGTTGTTCTGCACCACTAATGATTTTTCTGCCTTTGGTAACTTGTCAGAGATGAGTACAAAAGGAGCTAAAGCGTGTCCGCATTTCTTAGATTATACCGAGAGTGTGCGGTTGAACAACTCGCGCAAAACTGTGTACATGCGTTACCGTAGGTTCCTTCCAAAGTATCACCCATACCGCAAGATGAAGAAACAATTTGACATAAAAAAGAGGATGACTCAGTACCAAGGCCTTTTAGCAGGAAAGAGGTATATGATATGGTCAAGGATATCAACATTGTGCTTGGAAAGGGATGTAAATTGAGGACCTGTCGGAAGAACATGTGGAAGAAGAGGTTAATATTTTGGGACTTGCTTTATTGGAAGTACTTAGAAGTTCGCAATTGCATCGATGTCATGCACGTAGAAAAGATTGTATGTGACAGTTTGATTGGTCTTTTACTGAACATTCCTGATAAAACAAAGGATGGTGTCAACGCAAGGCGTGACTTGGTCGCTATGAACATTAGAACAGAGTTAGCACCGATAGAGACCAATAAAGGTCAGACGTACCTTCCCCTAGTTTGCTACACTCTGTCTAAGTCCAAGAGAACTCAATTGTGCCAGTCCTTACATGGTATGAAAGTTTCGTCCGGTCACTCCACCAGCATGAAGAAACTTGTTTCTATGGAACATTTGAAATTAATTGGCATGAAGTCTCAGACTATCATGTGCTAATGACACAAATGATACCTGTTGCAATTGGAAGTATTTTGCCGAACAAAGTTTGAGTGACAATCATAAGGCTATGTTATTTCTTTAACGCAATTGCTCAGAAAGTCATTGATCCTGATGGACTAGATGCTCTGCAGACCGAGGTAGTAACAACTCTATGTCATCTAGAGATGTATTTCCCTCTATCATTTTTTGATATCATAGTCTATCTCATTGTCCACCTTGTGAAAGAGAAAGATATGCGGCCCCATGTTTTTACGTCATATGTACCCATTCGAGAGGTACATGGGAATTCTCAAGTCCTATGTACGCAATCGATCTTGACCGGAGGGTAGCATCATCGAAGGTTATACAAGAGAAGAGGTCATTGAATTTTGCATCGGCTACATGGCTCAGGTCGAGCCGATAGGTGCACCTCTATCTCATCACGAGGAAAGGCTAGAGGGTATCGGGACTATCAGAAGGAAAACAATAACTCCAGATCAAAATATGTATGCTAAGCCCATTTCACGGTTTTACAATCAATTGTGGATGAGGAAGAGTATAATCAATTTGATGAGTTGCTTCCATTCAGAGATGGCATCAGGCCTGACCCGAACCGAATCCGAACAGAATTCAAATCTTTATATGTTTTCTTTTCTTGTTCAAGGGGCTTCCAAATCTGTTTGGAACCTGAAAATGAATCTTTTTCAACCTTTGGAAAACCATTGTGTGGTCGGTTTTACCCTTGTATTGCAATACTCGGACTCTTTATGTTCGTGTGTCTCTCCGGACAGCTCGTGCAGCATCCAATGAAGTTGCCATAACTTTGTGTAGGAATCTCCAACAAGCACCGTTTGATTCGTTGGAAACTAGACTTCATTAGCTTTTCAAATATGTATTTTTTGTGCATTAAAAAAATCTCAAAATTGCCGTAGAAAACTTCATGAACATTGTGGACAGAACTACAATCACGAGAACTTGATTGATCTTGTGTCTTCCTCTTTAGCCAAACTAACTTTTTTTTCTTCTCCATCCACACTTCTAATTCTATGCATTGTTGTCTTATTTGCACTACACAAAGGAGGAATCACATAAGCATCCGCACGAACTAGAATATTCTTCTCTCTCCCATAATCGATTGCTTCTTTCTCCTTTTGCAATTCAACACTGCTAAGTCTTGTAACTTCAGATTGCATAGATGAAGCACAAATCAATATAGTATTCACACTCTTGGCCACATCATCCCCTCCCCCTTCAAGCGAAACCGTTCTCGGTTTCGTGGTAATATTCATAAGCTCCTTACCCTTAATGGCAATGTCAGAAATAATCTCCTCATCTCTTTTAGGCAGTAAATATTAAAATACACCTTTATGCATAAAAGTGAAGCGATTGACTCTCCCTTGGTGTGTAACATTACGATCAAACTGCCACGGACGCCCCAACATGTTGTGACACATGTGTATAGTCGTGATGTCACACTCCACCTTGTCTTCATATCCATCAATTAGAAACGGCACACGAACTTTATAAATAACTTTTGCCTTACCAATATTATGAAGCCATTGCAAATGCAACCATAACATAGTCATTATAATGTTCAGCGCCAGATCACACACCTATACCAAATACTACTCATGATAGACTAGAACACGGCACCACCGCGCCTAAACCAAATTACTCTGAATTTCCTCACTCAACTACATTTGCCAAATAGCTCACCAGAAACAGTACACATCTTTTCCTTGGTTCGCGCTTGTATTTCCCTCCTGCATGTTTAAGCCATCACACATCACCAGCCAGCTTTAGTTTCCTTCATCAGTTGTCTTCATCTCCACTTCAGCTGCGGTGCCGCTCTCATCATGGATTCCAGCTGACAGATACAACGATCCATCAGCTGCCCTGTGTATCCCTGCAGAGCTGCAACTTCCATTTCCTTAGCATTCCAGCAGTTTTCCTCCATAAAACCTGCATACCATGCCACTGGTAATTCTGAAATACCATATTATTCCTTTCTTTCCATAAGCACCAAAAAGTAGAAGAAGATAACAACATGTTGTAAATCAGGTTCCTCTCATTACTAGCCCACCACGTAGCAACAGATTCAAGATTTCAGCCCAAATTAATACTAGCAATTTCAGAAATGCCCAACCAGAGCTCCTTAGCTACGCACACTCAAAGAACAGATGATTGACTCCAACTCATTACAAAACAAGCAAGTTTTGTCCTCGACAGTCTGCCTTTCAGGTAAATTATCTCTAGTCAAGATTTTGTTATTAGACATTAACCAAAGAAAAAACTGAACTCTAGGAGGAATGCAAAGCAAAGCTTCCACACAGCAGGAACAAGAACAGGGATAACCCCTCCTCTAAAATTTATTGCTGTGTACAAGGATTATAAACCCAACAAGAGTGAAGTTCCCAAACCCTAGCGCATCTTCTTCAGTGAAAACAATCTCGTGTTTATCGTCTCTCTAGTCTCTATTTCGTCCTGATTGGTCGATTGGATTGATGGAGGACGCCCAGTTTCTCAACAATTGCAACACGGTGCAAGCAACCAACCACCATGTCCAGCGGTCATAGATTTCATCTTACCGGGGGCTAAGGATATTGCGGGCAGCCCGCATTGGGCTGTGCCGGCTGGCCGCATAACTTCTTTGCGGGCGGCGCGGCGTGCCCGCATCATCGGTTGTACAACCCGTGGCTAGAAAGTGCACGACGCAGGCGTCGGCGAGAAGCTGGCGCGGTGGGCCGACGAAGGTGGCGGGCGCACCCACGACGCGTAGAGCGAGTCGACGGAGAGGGCGAGGCGCGCCCAGCTGTTGGGGTAGAAGGCGAGCTCAACAGCAAGGAGGAAGAGGGACATCAGGTGGAAGGCCTTGATGACTGCCCCCGAGCACGACGGTGGTGGAGGCGAGCCATGCCAGGCAGGCGGCGGCGTAGTGCGCCTTGAGCAGCAGCAAACACAAGCCCCACTCCATCTCGGGGATGGGCCAGTTGGGGTTCTCTATCTTGGCGAGGGCGGCCCTACCGCTCCAGTGCCTCCACGGCGCTATCAACGGCCAGCTCCCCTACCCCCGGCCAACTTATTGGTTTACGCGTTCATCTGTATTGGCCCAAACAAAGAAATAAACGCACATGAGTAAAAAGAGAACGAACAAAAACATAGAGTAAAAAATTTTTTCGGCGACACGTCTTTTCTGTCTTCCTCTTCTATTCACTATATTTTCTCACTCTCTTTTGAGCTCTACAGATTTACATACCTTAAATAGGCCTCACACACATACGGTGACACCATCTATGCACGCACCTACTACTGTTACATACTCTAACGGTCACTCCCTCTGATTCGGTTTTTCTGGCCACAACTACGCGCCATTTTCCCAAGTCGCTCAGCCACCTGCCCACACCGTTCAGCCGCCTGACGACTGCTACAGTGACCAGCCACCTGCCCATGCAACTCAACTACCTGTCCACACCGCGCAGTATGTTGACGACTGCTACAATGACCAACAACTATTACAGTGACCAGTCGCACATGACTGCTACAGTACTCTTCGCGGCTACAACCACGACCACGTACTTCGACTCAACGTAAAGGCACCACGACCACAGTTTTGGCCACACCTTCAACCACGGTGTCTTTGACTACACCTCACAATCACAGCTGCTCGACCACGGTTTCTCGACCATGTCTTGTCGATCACTTCATCGACTACGGCTTGTTGACCATAGTTCTTCGACCACATATGTCTTCGAGCACAGATCGTTTTACTATAGCTACGATCGTGGCTTCAACCTCTGCATCGACCATACCTTCGACCACGCCTTCGACCATGGCCGACCACGCCATCGCCGGGACCGGTTTCGAACCGGACCCTACGTGTATTCTGCACTAGTCCCGGATCAAAGCTAGTGCACACGCTAAAGAAATGAATACATAACCAGCAACGCTTTATTACAATATTAAAGAGTATGCACCGAAAGGTCTCATTATTACAATAGAGGTTTAAGACCTCGCACACATGAAACACAAATGGAAGCAAAGATAAATCAGCGATGACCCATCAATACGCCTACGGCAATTGGTGGGAAGCGCGACCTAGTCCTCAGGGAAGAATCCGTCGCGACCACAAGCGAAGCAAGAGTCGTAGTCACCTTCTTGAGCTTCAACTTCCTCGAGATTTTATTTTTAAGTGTAGCATGTGAGTACATAAAGTACTCGCAAGTCTTGGGAAAATGCATAGATGCAAGGCTTAACAAAGGAAGGCCATATGGTTCTTTTGCACAAAGCAATATTTGAAATCTCAATTACTACTAATTATTTTGAAGGCATCAAGTTAATGAAGTAAATGTTTTAACAGAATTAACTTTCTAGTGAAGGTTCCAACTACCAACACTAGCTAACCAATTACCATTGGTCAAAATTTAAGCTGCGGGTTCCATCCACCCTCTCTGCTCCATCCGCCAGATTCCTTCCGAGAGTTCCTCCACCTCGGAATACAAAACTTTGATTTTAAAACAAAACCAGAAATCTACCATGTGAATGCATTCCTTGTTCGCCTTGACCGTGGGCACGGCTATTCGAATAGTTTTACACTCTGCAGAGGTTGTACAACTTTACCCACAAGAGATAAATTATCCTAAAAGTCAACATGCTTCCTTTGGCATGAGACCCGGATAAAATATCACAAAGCTTTTACCTTACTCTAATCTAGCTAGATACCACCCATTGAGGTTTCACCGCAGTAGGCTAACCGCCGAACCAAGCCCCTCTTGCGCCATATGAGTCTGAGAAATCCTGTCCCTCACTTGTGGATAACGGTCCATCTCTCGCACCCACTTTCCACGGTGGCACCTAAACTAGACTATCATAAGTTAGTCACTAGGTCGTACCCATATAGACTTGTGGTTGTACGGTTAATGCTCAGTTTGGACAAACACAAGCGTCGGTCCTTAATTGACTAGGGTGGAACATACACTTAACAAGATCTCGTGCTAACTGCACCAAGCCAAACCAACCATCCACCCTAATCTAAATTAACTTTCACATTTTATTTTATTTTAAAAGATCAGTAGCAACTCCAATTACCACTACATTTACAAACACAAAGGTATTTCCATAAATCATAATTTCCCATTTTCAAGATTATCCAAGTATTAGATAGCATGACTAAGCATTTTACTACCAGTCTATTAATCACAAATGATTATAATAATCTCATTAATGAGACAAAGGAAATATCTAGGGTTACAATGGTACATGGCATTCAATCTCAAAGGAGGGCATAGCAAGTTTGGAATAACTAGTTCCTAAAGATTGGAACTAATGTTTTATGTAAATAGCAATGCACATAATTTAAAATATTTTAAAACATTTCAAATCATGGGTTCAAGATGATCAAAGGAGACTTGCCTTCTTGCAGGGTTTCTGGGTCTTCTTGCTGCTGTGAAGAGGGATCGTCGACAACGTTGGAATCTACGCGATAAAAGACGAAGCAAACAAAGCAAATAAATACACACGAAATTCAAATAAAATCCAAAAATTCAACAGAGGCCATATTTGGATAGATCATGATTTTAGCTGAATTTAGAAATTTGAATGGCCGAATTTGGAGTTGAAATGAGAAAGTTATGATTGTTTGAAGTTTTCAATTTGAATAAATCCAGAAATTAAGAAATTTCGACAGGTGGGGCCCAGGGAATATTCAATTTTAACCTTTTATTTTAATTCGAGAGCACGACAGGTGGGACCCATCGAGCAGAGACCCTCTGCGGTCACTGACATGTGGGACCCCTCTGTCAGTGACCTCATCTGCCTTGGTCACTGACAGGTGGGACCCACTGGGACCTGGACCCACTTGTCAGATGCTGACGCAGACGAGTGGGACCCAGACGACAGTGGCCCGCACAGACGGCGGTCGCCGACGGTGGGACCCACTTGTCGATCGCGAATTAACGAAAAAACTCAACCCGGCAGCGGAGCCGAGGGCTCGAACGCGCACGGGAGTTGAGAGCGCTCATAACCGGGGGGGGAGGCTTTGCCTACCTGCAGAGGGCAGCAAATCCCTTTGAGGATACCTTGGTGGCCCGGCAGCGATGGTCGAGGCGACGGCGCCGCGGCGGGAGGGCGGGGTGCTCGGGCGGTGCGTAGATTGCAATCTCGCGCGAAGGGCTTTGGTGGAGGGGTTGGCGAGGTCCGAGGATGAGCGGAGGCGGCCGGCGGCGAGGAGCAGCGGAGACGGCTCGGGTGCTCGGTGCGGCGGCGCTCGGCGACGGAAGAGGTGGCCGAGGTGTCGGGAGGACCGCACGGACGCGAGGAAGCTTCGGGCGGCGACGGTGAGCTCGCAGATTCACCGAGGCGGCGGCGATTGCTCGCCGGAGCTCTTTACAGCGCGCGACGGGAAATCGCGGCGGCGCTCGGGCTCGAGAGATGGGCGGAGGGTCTTTGAGAGGTGGTGCGGGAGAAGCGAAGGCCGAGGGCTATTTATAGAGCTTGGGAGAGGGAGGCGGGAATTCCTCGCCGAAGTCGACGGCCGGGGTTGATTCAAATTTGGGATAAGCCGTCGGAGGCAACGCGAGCTCGGGTTTTAGGGGATAAGGCGCTTATCTCCCGGAGTTCGAATCGCGCCCAATTCGAAGAAAGAGGCCGAGTGCGGTAGGATTTGATCGCGGATTCTTCGGGAGAGAGAAAGGGAAAGAGTCCGCGCGCGCGCGAGACGACGGAATCGACTGCGGGCCCGCGATCGGCCGAGCGAAGCGCGTTGTGCGGATGGCGGCCACGTGGCTTGGAGAGAAGATCGGACGGCGGGATGGCTTAAGTGGGAGGGAGCGGTGGATTGAGGCCGGCGCAAGACGCGGCTCATCCGAGCCGCCCACGCGCGTCGAGAGGAGGAGGAAGGCGGGTCGCCGACGGCCCGCCCACTTAGCGAGGGAGAGAGGGAGGAGAGCGGCTGGATCAGCCGAGCGCGGCGTGGCGATCCTGGTCCGTCCACGCGTCGGCGGAGGAAAAGGGAGGGTTTTATTTTCCTAATTTGATTTTGATTTTCGTAAAAGGCTAGAAAATTATTTAGGCCTCGAAAAATATGAGAATACCTCCAAAATTCCAGAAAAATTCACGAAGCTCTGGACACATTTTGGACTAAATAAAATTATTTCCAACTACTGTTGGCATTTAATTTTATATTTTTAATTTACTTTTAACTTTTAAAAATAGGTTTTAAATTCAGAAATTCCAGAAAATCCAATAAGAGCCATATAAACTTCAATTACTTTAAAATAATTAATTTGAATTTAAATTTTTCAAGAAAGCAAATTTTTGGGATGTGACAAACCTACCCCCTTAGGAAGAATCTCGACCAGAGATTGGATGGACTGGAAAAGAGGTGGGAAACTCTTCTTTTAGATCCTCTTCACGTTCCCAAGTCGCCCGATTCGAATGGTTGCTCCATCGCACTTTACGAACTTGATGACCTTGTTTCGCGTGACGACGTTCGATTCCTCCAAAATTTTAGCTGGATATTCGGATAGGTGAGGTCCTCCTTCACATTTATTTCATCTAGAGGCATCGCTCTTCGGCACTCGGAGACACTTCCTCGGTGGGATACATGGAAGACGTCATGCACCTTTGACGGTGAGGCGGAAGCTCCAGCTGGTAAGCAACTTCTCCCCTTTTCGCTACAACAGGGAAGGGTCCAATGAATCTAGGAGCAAGCTTTCCACCGACTCCAAAACGTCTCATCCCTTTGAGAGGTGACACCTTAAGGTAGACATGATCCTGGTACAAATTCTAATGCCCTTCGACGATTGTCCGCATAGCTCTTACGCCTCGTTTGTGCTTTGTTTTCAACCTATCCCGAATTAAGCGAACTTGTTCTTTGGCTTGCTTCAACACATCGGTCCGAATACTTGTCCTTCTCTGTCTCCTTCCAATACAATGGAGTCCTGCACTTTCTACCGTACAAGGCTTGAACGGTGACATTTGTAAACTGGATTGATAATCGTTATTGTAAGAGAACTCTGCGTAAGGTAAACTCTGGTCCCAACTATCCTTGTTTGATAGGACACAAGCTCTCAACATGTCTTCCGTAATCTGATTTACTCTTTCTGCTTGCCCATCCGTCTGGGATGATAAGTCATCTTGAAATTCAAATTGGTGCCTGAAGTTCATGTAGCTTCGCCAAAACCTCGAGGTGAATTGGGTTCCTCGATCGACACAATCTTCTTTGGGACTCCATGTGAACTCACAATCCTTGACATATACAATTCTGCGAGTTTATCTCCGAGTAGGTGGTCTTCTTTGGAATGAAATGGGCAACTTTTGTCGAGCGATCCACAATAACCCAAATAGAATCATGTCGATTTGGTTCTCGGTAATCCCGTTATAAAATCCATACCAATTTCTTCCCATTTCCACTCGGGGATGCGCAATGGTTGCAAAAGTCCAGCAGGTCTCGGTGTTCACTTTAATCTGTTGGCACACATCACACAAAGCTACATACTCTGCAATCTCCTTTTCATACCGCCACCAAGATCTTGCCTTGAGATCTTGATACATCTTGGTACTCCGGGGTGTATTGAGTATCCGATTCATGAGCTTCCTTCATGATCAACTCTTTTATTTCTCTCTTCTCGGGCACCATAATTCTTTTTCCAAACCAGACGGTACCTTGTTCATCTTGGAAAATTCTAATGCTTTCCGTTCTTCATATCATCCTTGATCTCCGGACATACTTGTCCTCTTTTTGTGCCGCTCCGATTTGCTCTTCTAAGGTTGGTTGAACTTCCAAAGTAGCTAAGAACCCTTCTTCTACTACTTGTAAGTTGAGCGCTGAAATTCCTCTTGAAGTGTTGGCATACTATCCTTAATCCACGACTTGGTACAAGAACTTTTCGACTCAAAGCATCGGCTACCACATTAGCCTTTCCGGATGATAATGTATCCCAATATCGTAATCCTTTATTAACTCAAGCCATCTCCTTTGCCTCATATTGAGATCGGGTTGAGTAAATATATACTTCAAACTTTTGTGGTCAGTATAAATCTCGCAATGACGATTACGATCGATAATGCCTCCAAATTTTTAGAGCATGCACTACGGCACAAGCTCTAAATCATGGGTTGGGTAATTCTCCTCATGCGGCGCAATTGCCTTGAAGCATATGCAACTACCCTTCTTTCTGCATTAGCACGCAGCCCAATCCTTGTCTTGATGCATCACAGAAGACTTCAAAATCCTTCCTAATATCCGGGAGTGTTAACACTGGCGCAGACGTTAACCTCTTCTTCAATTCTTGAAAACTATTCTCACACGACTTACTCCATTCAAACTTCTTCTCCTTCTTTAGCAACTGGGTAAGAGGTCTTGCAAGCTTGGAGAAGCCTTCAATAAAGCGACGATAGTATCTGCGACCAAGAAAACTTCGATCTCGGATATCGATTTTGGTTGCATCCAATTAAGCACATCATTTACTTTCTCGGGGTCTACGGATACTCCTCTGCGGAAATCACATGACCTAAAAGGCTACTTTCCTCAACCAGAACTCGCACTTGCTAAACTTGGCGTACAACCGGTGTTCTCTAAGTTTTTCCAAAACCATCCTTAGATGCTCCGTATGCTCTTCCTCATTCTTGGAATATATCAGAATATCATCGATGAACACCACTACAAACTTATCCAAATATTCCATGAACACTTTATTCATCAGGTTCATAAAATATGCGGGTGCATTTGTCAAGCCAAATGACATCACTGTATACTCATACAATCCATAACGAGTAGCAAATGCTGTCTTTGGTATATCCTCCGGTCTTATCTTCAACTGGTGATAACTCGACGAAGGTCAATCTTGGAGAAGACACATGAACCTTTCAATTGATCAAACAGATCATCTATTCGGGCAAAGGATATTTGTTCTTGATCGTCACATCATTCGAGATCGATAATCCACGCACATGCGAAGACTACCATCTTTCTTCTTTACTAGCGATCGTGCTGCTCCCAGGTGACGAGCTTGGTCTCACAAAACCTTTATCTTGCAACTCTTCAATCGCTTCTTAACTTCACCAAATCGTTCGCAGACATTCGATAGGGTCTCTTTGATATAGGAGCTGTCAAGGGTATCGAGTTGATGACAAATTTAACTTCTCTGTCAGCGGCATTCCGGCAAATCTTGGGAATACATCCGGTACTCACTTACAATAGGTACCTTTTCCAAGGCTACTCCTCACACTATTCAATCCACACCTATTCGGGAAGAGGTGTTTGACTTATATCTTACTTGGATTCCGTCCGAGTTGGTAAATCAGAATCGCTCGATCGGCACAATCTATCGCCCTTTATACTTAGTTAACCAATCCATTCCAAGTATCACATCTAGACTCTTGGAATCTATTATGATAAGATTCGCTAGAAATCTAACTCCATTGATATCCACAGTTGCACTAGGGCAAACCGTGTTAGTCCTCATTTCCTTTCCAGGTTGGACTAGCATAGGGTCTTTAGTTTACGACATCCCAATTATATTTTTCAACAAAATCTTTTGACACAAAAGAATGCGAAGCTCGAGAATCAAATAATGCCGATGCGGTGCGAGTTGACAAGGAACTTACCCAAAACTACGTCAGTGCATCCTGGGTCGCTCCATGATCACATGGTTGAGATGTCCTCTGCTCACCACTTGTGGAGCCCTTGGAGTCCGAGGTCCCACGGCCTTGTCCTGCATTTGGAGTTCGTCTTGGTGTCGTTCCCAAATTGAAGCGAATCGGGTCACGGTGGGCGCTTCGGGGACGATTGCTAGCATAATGCCCCATGTTCTTGCGGTTGAAGCACCGCACTCCTCCTGCTGAAGTCCGGCTCTGCTGGGTTGAACACCATTGCCTGTTCGGGAACTTGTGAGTTTGGGCGAGGTCCATGAATGGAGTCCTTGGCACAATTGGTTACGAGGTTCTATGGAACCGAGGTGGGTTAGGCGGAATCGGAACTACTCGCGCCTGCCGAGCTTGAAATTTTCTCTTCCTACTTTCATACAATTGACGTTGAGCATCTTCTTGTACAAAGGCCTTGTTCACCATGTGTTGGAAAGTTGGAAAATCATTCGACACTAGCTGCACCTTGAGGTTGGGGTCGAGTCCTTGCATGAACCTCCGGATCTTCGTTGCCTCCGATGTGATCTCTTGGACACATACCGTATAGTTGGGTGAATTTGTTCGGTATTCTAAACGCTAAGGTTCCCTTGTTGCAGCTGGTAGAACTCTCTTCTTCATGTCCATTATTCCGTAGGAATATGCGCGATCTTGAAAGCTTCCTTAAATTCATCCCATGCGATAGCTTGCGCATTTTGATGGGCGGCGCGATAATTCTCCCACCAATTTGCAGCGGTTCCCTTGAGTTGGTGGGCAGCATATAACACCTTCTCATTGTCATTGCATTGGGCTAGGACCACTTCCTTTCCACATCCTTGATCCAATCATCCGCCTCCATTGGATCCATTGAACCAAAGAAAAGTAGGAGGCCTTGTTCTCATAAATTCTCCCATCCTAGGCGGGAGCTTGGTTGGGTGCTGCGGAGCTTGCTGCACTTGGTTTTGAGCTAAAGCTTGAAGAAGCTGCAGTTGCATGGCCATCATCTGCTCCAAGCTGGGGGCTTGAGCAGGGGGTGGTGGAATGTTGTTCTCAGCCGAGGGTTGGCATCACGGTGTTGTCGGGGTTGCTCCTTGTGTTCACCATCTGGCGGTTTGAGTTAGCATAAGGTAAGAGGGAAATAGCAAAGGTAAGAGATTTAGGGAGATTAAGTCACATCCCAAGCCAACACACAAGAAAGAAACAATCATTCAACTAAAGCGAAAGAACCTTTATTGAAATCAAACTAGTTTTAAGAATGGTGTACCACGCTGCACTTAGGCTTGGTACAATCCATCTAGCACACCAAGCATAATAAAAGCGTTCTAATAACGTGGGCATTATTTGGGTACTCTTGACTCAAAGACTACTAATCCTCTCCAAAGACGCGCTCCTCTGGGTCCTCCTCATACTCTTCTTCTTCTGGCTCCTCCTCTGGTTCTTCTTCTGGTTCCTCGTGCTCATTGACGTGATGCCGTGAACAATCACAAGCGGTCGAGGGACGGTTGCATCGGCGGCGATCGAACGCGAGCGAAGGAGAAGGCTTGCGCCTCTTGAGAGTGATGACGGTGGCGGATCGGGCGGTGCACCTTCTTGCGTGCCGTGAGCCCGTACGAAGTCTGCAGTCGCAATGGTGCGCGTTGTTGGGGACGGTAGCCGGTATCGCGAAGACGGCGTGTAGTCGGGCATGCTTTGAGGCGTCTCGGTCCAAACTCGTCCGTCTGGTCCCGAAGAAGGCTGTGCGCGAAGAGTGTCGAGTGCCGATAGCTGGAAGTGAGAAGCATCGGAGTTGTCCAATCTCCTCCCGAGCTCTTGCGTAGGTGATCGCCATCGCCGGGTGAGCTGCACTGATGTGAAAGTCGAGGGTCGTCAAGCTGGAATGTCAAATGGATCTCGGATACCTCTGTCTGGCGAGGTTGATGAAGAAGCAAAAGGGGACTGATGTACAGCATCCTTGTGCAAATGGCACAACTCGTCAATGGCGAGACGTCCGCATCTGGACAAGCGTCGAAAGCAATGGGACCGAGGGTGCTTGATGGGGTATTTTGGGAGTTGAATTCCCATCCCGTGCATACAGAATACCTCCATCGACCACAAGTCTCGATCCAGATCCGTGTCTTCCGTCCCCGAAAATGGGCGGTGACGGTACTCCAAGCATCGCATCAAGCTGTCGGAGAAGGCTAGCGAAATCTCGGCATCCTCTCCATGTGAGTAGTAGTCCACTGGGCAATGCCATCTACAAAGTTGAATAAAAGAAAAGATTAGTAAAAGTTTTACAAGGGAATGTAGAGACATGAGCGAGATACTAAGTAAGAAGAGAGTGGAAGCAAAGAAGCTTATAAATTTTTAATATATTGTTTTTATAAATATAAGTCCTTATGGTTTTGCCATTCCTAAGCTAGGTCACGTCCTACTGATCAAATAGGCTCGATACCATCTCTGCCGGGACCCCGGATTTCGAACCGGACCCTCGTGTATTCTTGCACTAGTCCCGCATCAAAGCTAGTGCACAGTTAAATGTAAATGAATACATAACCAGCAACGCTTTATTACAATATTAAAGAGCTGCAGAAAGGTCTCATTATTACAATAGAGGTTTAAGACCTCGCACACATGAAACACAATGAAGCAAAGATAAATCCAGCGATGACCCATCAATACGCCACAGGCAATTGACTGGGGAAGCGCGACCTAGTCCTCCGGGAAGAATCCGTCGCAGCCACAAGCGAAGCAGTAGTCGTAGTCACCTTCTTGAGCTTCAACTTCCTCTGAGATTTTATTTTTAAGTGTAGCATGTGAGTACATAAAGTACTCGCAAGTCTTGGGAAAAATGCATAGATGCAAGGCTTAACAAAGGAAGGCCATATGGTTCTTTTGCACAAAGCAATATTTGAAATCTCAATTACTACTAATTATTTTCGAAGGCATCAAGTTAATGAAGTAAATGTTTTAACAGAATTAACTTTCTAGTGAAGGTTCCAACTACCAACACTAGCTAACCAATTACCATTGGTCAAAATTTAAGCTGCGGGTTCCATCCACCCTCTCGGCTCCATCCGCCAGATTCCTTCCGAGAGTTCCTCCACCCTCGAATACAAAACTTTGATTTTAAAACTAAACCAGAAATCTACCATGTGAATGCATTCCTTGCCGCCTTGACCGTAGGCACGGCTATTCGAATAGTTTTACACTCTGCAGAGGTTGTACAACTTTACCCACAAGAGATAAATTATCCTAAAAGTCAACATGCTTCCTTTGGCATGAGACCCGGATAAAATATCACAAAGCTTTTACCTTACTCTAATCTAGCTAGATACCACCCACGAGGTTTCACCGCAGTAGGCTAACCGCCCAACCAGAAGCCCCTCTTGCGCCATATGAGTCTGAAGAAATCCTGTCCCTCACTGTGGATAACCGGTCCATCTCTCGCACCCACTTTCCATCGGTGGCACCTAAACTAGACTATCATAAGTTAGTCACTAGGTCGTACCCATATAGACTTGTGGTTGTACGGTTAATGCTCGGTTTGGACAAACACAAGCGTCGGTCCTTAATTGACTAGGGTGGAACATACACTTAACAAGATCTCGTGCTAATCGCACCAAGCCAAACCAACCATCCACCTAATCTAAATTAACTTTCACATTTTATTTTATTTTAAAAGATCAGTAGCAACTCCAATTACCACTACATTTACAAACACAAAGGTATTTCCATAAATCATAATTTCCCATTTTCAAGATTATCCAAGTATTAGATAGCATGACTAAGCATTTTACTACCAGTCTATTAATCACAAATGATTATAATAATCTCATTAATGAGACAAAGGAAATATCTAGGGTTACAATGGTACATGGCATTCAATCTCAAAGGAGGGCATAGCAAGTTTGGAATAACTAGTTCCTAAAGATTGGAACTAATGTTTTATGTAAATAGCAATGCACATAATTTAAAATATTTTAAAACATTTCAAATCATGGGTTCAAGATGATCAAAGGAGACTTGCCTTCTTGCAGGGTTTCTGGGTCTTCTTCTTCTGCTGTGAAGAGGATAAATCGACAACGTTGGAATCTACGCGATAAAAGACGAAGCAAACAAAGCAAATAAATACACACGAAATTCAAATAAAATCCAAAAATTCAACAGAGGCCATATTTGGATAGATCATGATTTTAGCTGAATTTAGAAATTTGAATGGCGAATTTGGAGTTGAAATGAGAAAGTTATGATTGTTTGAAGTTTTCAATTTGAATAAATCCAGAAATTAAGAAATTTCGACAGGTGGGCCCACTGGGAATATTCAATTTTAACCTTTATTTTAATTCCGAGAGCGACAGGTGGGACCCATCGAACAGAGACCCTCTGCGGTCATCGACATGTGGGACCCTCCGCCGCTGACCTCATCTGCCTTGGTCATCGCGGTGGGACCCATCGGGACTGGACCCACTTGTCGATCGACGCAGACGAGTGGGACCCGGACGCGGTGGCCCGCGACAGACGGCGGCGGCGACGGTGGGACCCACTTGTCGCCGCGAATTAACCGAAAAACTCAACCCGGCGCGGAGCCGAGGGCTCGAACGCGCACCGGGAGTTGAGAGCGCTCTGTTGTGGGGGGGGGAGGCTTTGCCTACCCGAGAGGGCAGCAAATCCCTTTGAGGATACCCGGGTGGCCCGGCGGCGATGGTCGGAGGCGCGGCGCGCGCGAGCGAGGGCGGGGTGCTCGGCGGTAGATTGCAATCTCGCGCGAAGGGCTTTCGGTGGAGAGGTTGGCGAGGTCGAGGATGAACGGAGACGGGCCGGCGGCGAGAGCGGCGGAGAGCGGCTCGGGTGCTCGGTGCGGCGGCGCTCCGGCGGCGGAAAGAGGTGGCGAGTGTCGGGAGGACCGCACGGACGCGAGGAAGCTCGGGCGGCGGCGGTGAGCTCTGCGATTCACCGAGGCGACGGCGATTGCTCGCCGGAGCTTTACAGCGCGCAAGACGGAAATCGCGCGCGGCGGCGCTCGGGGCTCGAGAGATGGGCGGAGGGTGCTTGAGAGGTGGTGCGGGAGAAGCGAAGGCCGAGGGGCTATTTATAGAGCTTGGGAGAGGTGAGGCGGCGGGAATTCCTCGCCGAAGTCGGCGGCCGGGTTGATTCAAATTTGGGATAAGCCGTCGGAGGCAACGCGAACTCGGGTTTTAGGGGATAAGGCGCTTATCTCCCGGAGTTGAATCCGCGTCCAATTCGAAGAAAGAGGCCGAGTGCAGGTAGGATTTGATCGCGGATTCTTCGGAGAGAGAGAAAGGGAAAGAGTCCGGCGCCGCGCGAGACGAGGCCCGACTGCGGGGCCCGCGATCGGCGAGCGAAGCGCGTTGTGCGGATGGCGCCACGTGGCTTGAGAGAAGATCGGACGGCGGGATGGCTTAAGTGGGAGGGAGCGGTGGATTGAGGCCGGCGCAAGACGCGGCTCATCCGAGCCGTCCACGCGTCGCGAGGAGGAGGAGGAAGGCGGGGTCGCCGACGGCCCGCCCACTGGCGAGAGAGAGAGAGGAGAGCGGCTGGATCAGGCCGAGCGGCGGCGTGGCGATCTGGTCCGTCCACGCGTCGGCGGAGGAAAAGGGAGGGTTTTATTTTCCTAATTTGATTTTGATTTTTGAAAAGGCTAGAAAATTATTTAGGCCTCGAAAAATATGAGAATACCTCCAAAAATTCCAGAAAAATTCACGAAGCTCTGGACACATTTTGGACTAAATAAAATTATTTCCAACTACTGTTGGCATTTAATTTTATATTTTTAATTTACTTTTTAACTTTTAAAAATAGGTTTTAAATTCCAGAAATTCCAGAAAATCCAATAAGAGCCATATAAACTTCAATTACTTTAAAATAATTAATTTGAATTTAAATTTTTCAAGAAAGCAAATTTTTGGGATGTGACAGCTACGATCACTGTAGCTATGCACCACTGTACCTACGTCCACTATAGCTACAACCACTGTTAGTACAACCACCGTAGCTACGACCACTGACTATAACCACTGGCTTCGACCACAGTTTCAACCACTATAGCTATGACCACTGTAACTACGTCCACTGGCTTCAACCACTGTCTTTGACCACCAGCTACGACCACTGGGTTTAACTACTGGCTTCGACCACTGTAGCTACGACCACTGTAACTACGTCCACTGTAGCTACGACCATTGTGGCTTCGACCGCTGTAGCTTTAACCACTGTCAGTTAAAAAGAATATTTCTCCACGATCAGCCTACAGGCTGCTGGTTTGTATTTATAGAACACAGTATGCAACAGATCATACAGAGTTTGGTAACCAATCGCTAATTACGGTATTCTTGGATTCGTGAATCGCTGCGGCAGTATCTCCGTACATACTCTAATCGCCTCAACTGGACATTGTGCACAAGGTTTAGATTGCGCCGAAAACGATCAAGGATCTGTCGGGTAGCTGACTTGGTGAAGATATCGGCAATTTGATCACCAGACGAGATGAACCGAACATCGAGCGTTCCTAAAGCAACCTTTTCCCGCACAAAATGAAAATCGATCTTGATGTGCTTTGTGCGGGCATGGAACACAGGATTAGCCGTCAAGTAAGTGGCACCCAGATTGTCGCACCATAGTACTGGTGGTAGAGTTTGGGCAACGCCGAGCTCCTTGAGAACCAATTGAATCCAGATAGCTTCTGTTGTTCCATTTGCCAATGCTTTGTATTCGGCTTCGGTGCTCGATCTCGAGACAGTGGGTTGTTTCTTTGAGCTCCAGGAGACAAGGTTAGAACCAAGAAAGATAGCAAAACCGCCCGTTGACCGTCGGTCGTCAGGCACCACCCAATCAAGCATCGGTGAAAATGCCGAGGCGCGTTGATGAGGATTTGCGAAAATGCAGTCCGATATCAATTGTGCCCTTGACATACCGCAAAATGCGCTTGAGCGCTCCCGGTGAACATCCGCTTGCGGCGGTATTGACACACCTTGTTGACAAACAAAGGATATATCAGGGCGTGTCAATGTGAGATACTGCAATCCGCCCACCATACTACGGTATTTGAAGGCATCATTGGCACTGAGGGTATGTCCACTATCTCGTGCCAACTTCTGGGTCACAGACATCGGGGTTGATGTTGCTTTACAATTCTCCATACTAGCACGATGAAGCAAATCAAGTGCATACTTGCGTTGGGTTAAGGACATGCCCCCTGAATTGTAAGCAGCTTCAAGACCGAGGAAGTATTCCAATCGACCAAGATCCTTGATGGGGAATGCCATAGACAAAGACTGAACAAGACGATCAACCGCTTGAGGAGTGGACCCGCAATGACAATATCAAGAACGTATACCAAAGATAAGAATGGTAATGCCACCCCGAAAAAATGAAGAGAGATGTATCGCTCGGGAGGCCGAAGCCGAGTTGGTGAAGCTTGTCACCGAGGCGGGCGTGCGTGCTCGAGGAGATTGCTTCAAACCATATAGAGCACGCTGCAACTTGCACACATATGTGGGGTGGCGTGAGTCCTCAAACGGGCGGTGCTGCATGTAGGCGTCTTGACAAGGAGGCCATGAAGAAACGCATTATTCACATCAACTTGCCGTAGACACCAACCACGGAGATTTAAGGAGAGCACAAGGCGACGGTTGTAGGCTTCACGCATGGGTGAACATCTCCATGTAATCAAGGCCATGTTCTTTGAGTAAACCGCGAGCGACTAATCGAGCCTTGTGCTTAGCAATCGAGCCGTCCGGAAGATACTTCGTTTTGAAAATCCATTTACTGCCCACAATATTGATGCCGGGAGGACAAGGCACCAAAGTCCACGTTCCATTTTTGCAAAGTGCATGAAATTCATCTTCCATGGCCGCTCGCCAGACGGGCTCAGAGAGAGCGAGGCGATATGACGTCGGTGCGGCGAGGAAAGCACGACGCTTGGGGTCATAGCGCACCGTGCCATCCGTATACCTCTTGGGCACATGCACATTGTCCCGGGAACGGGTCGTCATGGAGTGAGCTGGCGGAGGAGCAACCGGAGCAGAAACTGGCACTGGAGAACTCGCTGGAGATAAGTCGATGTTGGCGGCGTCAGGAACACCAGGAGCTGGCGAGGATGATGCCAGATGATCTTGTGCTACAGGGAGCACACCCTCGTTGAGAGCCGTGGAGCCGACGTTGCGCACTGGGAAAGTTGAAGCAGGCGTGATGCCGGATGGAGGCACAGACGAGGCGGATGGTATGTGAGCAGTATCATGCATGGTGCCCTCGCTAGGCATCTCAATTGCAGGATCAGGAACCTGCATGCAAGTAACATCGGCTGCTTCAGCTGGGTTAGGAGGCAGCATGGACAAGTTGTAATTACGCATATGGGCATTCTGTGTAGCCAGCTCGTTCGCAGGAAAAGAGATAGGATCATCAAGTGCGGAAACATCGATGGAAACACCGGGAGTAGCAAACGGAAAGACCTTCTCATCAAAAATTACATCCCGAGAGATGTAGATGCGTCCAGAGGTTCTGTCAAGGCACTTATAGCCTTTGTGTATGGGGCTATAACCAAGAAAGACACACATCTTAGATCAGAATTCTAATTTGTGTGGATTGTACTTACGAAGGCATGGCCAACATGCGCATCCAAAAATGCGAAGAAAAGAGTAGTCGGGCACTATTTTACGAAGGCGAGTAATGGGAGTGATGTTGTTGATGACTTGGCTCGGCATCCTATTGATAAGATAGCAAGCCGTAAGAAAAGCTTCATCCCAAAAACGCAATGGAAGAGATGAGTGTGCCAGAAGGGCAAGACCGGTCTCCACGAGGTGACGATGCTTATGTTCAGCTACCCCGTTCTGTTGAGACGCATGTGGGCAAGAGACACGATGAGAAATACCAATGCGACAAAAGTATTTATGTAGACGATGATACTCACCCCCCCAATCGGATTGGATGGCACGAATTTTGGTGTTTAAGAGTCTTTCAACATGGTTTTGGAAGGCATAGAAAATGATTTCGACATCAGACTTGTGTTTCAAGAAATAAATCCAACAGAAACGACTGTAATCATCAATAAAACTAACATAGTATTTGTATCCTCCAGACGAGGTAAGAGCCGGACCCCATACATCGGTATGCACTAGCTCAAGAGGCATTGTGGAAACACGATGAGATGTCTTATACGATAATTGACGACTCTTACCACGCTGATGTGCATCACAAGCAGAATAATCGAATTTGAAGAACATGAGAGTTTATTTGCCGAACAATAGATCGCACTACATTATTTGAGGATGACCAAGACGTTGGTGCCAGCGATGAGGAGTGATCTTGACAACGAAGGCGCTTGACTAGTAGATGACGACTGCGGTGAGCGGAATAGGATAGAGCCCATTACGGCTCCTACCGTGAAGAATGGTTCTCCTCGTGATCTTGTCCTTAACAAAGAAAGCATCAGGATGAAACTCAATAAAGATATTGTTATCGGAAACAAGTTTGTGCAAAGAAAGAAGATGTTTGCTAATATGAGGGACATGAAGGATATTTTTCAAGAGCAGTGAATCAGTAGAGCCGGCTATCTTAGAATGACCTATATGCAAAATTGACAAACCTGCTCCATTTGCCACCTGGACTTGATCTTTGCCCTTGTAGCGCTCGTGCATAGTTAGCCGTTCCAAGTCGCTAGTGAGGTGGTCGGTGGCGCCTGTGTCCATGTACCAATGGTTGTCATTGTGGTCCTGATTGGTCGAAGCAGAGTTCCCGGAACGATAGTCTTCAGGCTGATACACCTGATTAAAGCGATGACGGCAGTTGAGAGCATCATGCCCATAGATTTTGCAACCGCACTGGTCGTAGCGACCGCGACCGCCATTGCGTCCACGGCCGCCACCTTGCCCCTACTGCCTGCCGCCACCTCCACCAGTGCGCACACCGCCACGACCACCATTGCCATCATGGGTGCGAGAGACCTTGCCGTTGAAGTCACCTTGACGGGCCACGGAATTAGCAGACGTCGAGTACTCGCCGGACTGCGCGTGCTGATCCTGCATAGCCTCATACGATAAAACGTAGGCATAAAAATCGGTGAGTGTTACGGGTGTGTTGATGACGGTGAGTGATGCCACAAGTGCATCGAACTGCGGTCCGAGACCGACGAGAATGTAGTCGATGATCTCGTCGTCGTCCAGAGGATGGCCAATTGTGGCCATCGTATCGGCAAGGCTTTTCATCTTGTGAAAATACTCGGCCGCTGTCATGTCCTTCTTCTTCAGCGTCTGGAGCTGTTGGCGAATGTGGCGAATCGGCGGCTTTGTGTCGAGAACATAGCATGGATCGCAGCCCACACTGAAGCCGCCGTGTTGCGCCGATCATCGCCGACAATGTCCTCGGTCATCGAGGAGAGTAGCATGCTCAGAACATGCTGATCCTGCTGCCACCAGGTTTGGTAGGCGTGGTTCGAACATCTGCATCGCGTTTATTGGTTCCTGAGTAATCGTACGGGCCGGAGCCGTCATCGTCCCGTCGAGGTAGCCATGGAGATTCTGGCCAGAGAGATTGCATAGAAGGAGAGTTTTCTAGAGGACAAAGTTGGATCAATCTAGGCGTATGGGGATTGGACCAATGGTAGGCATGGCGGAAGGTTGAGAAACAAGTGCTCTGTGGACATCAGAAATCTGCAGGCTTGAGGTGGAGGCCATGGCTACGAAAGTGATGAAGATCAGATCGGATCGAGAGCCTCAGGCTCTGATACCAAGTTAAAAAGAATATTTCTCCACGATCAGCCTACAGGCTGCTGGTTTGTATTTATAGAACATAGTATACAACAGATCATACAGAGTTTGGTAACCAATCGCTAATTACAGCTGTTGCCGGATTCTGCGTAACTGCAGCCGGTATCTCCGGTACATACTCTAATACTGTCTTCGACCACCTTTTACGACCACTGGCTACAACCACTGACTTTGACCACTAGCTACGACCACTGGCTTCAACCACTAGCTATGACCACTGGCTAGGACTACTAGTTTCGACCATTAGCTACAACCACTCAACAGCACTCGACACGTAACTATAGAACAACACAACAAGATTAGTTCCAATATTCACCTCTCTAATCTTGTTGTCAAACTTCGATGCATTTAACTGCACCGTCTTGCTCTTGCTGCATGCAGCAACATCTTGCCACACGTAGTAGTGTTCTTGCACGACTCACATGCATGACGATGGCTGCTACCACCATCATTGGCCACATGTCGACTTTTCTCATGACTCATCTGCACCAGCGCTGTTTGTTGCCCTTCGCCACTACGCATGTCACGTGTGATGCCGGTACACAATGGGTCTCACCATGGTCACGCAGAGCTCCATCGTTGTGTTCCTAGGAACTTGGTGCTACAGCTGGCTCGTCACCGTCACCCTATGCACCTCTGCATGACGCACGTTGCTACGTGCGCCTTCACATCAACCCGAACGCATGTCACCATCCGACCGACACACGGTCAACTGCGGTAGCTTCTCGCATCAACCCCTCGCATCCGACCAATGCACTGTTAGCTGGGAAGCCTTTTGCCTCAGTTACTTCTCTAACTAACAGAAAACACCAAGGCTTGTTCTCCGACCCACGAAGGTGTTGCTTCGGCTTCTTCTCTGACACACGGAGAGCACCTACGCTTCTTCTTCTCTGACACATGGAGAACAACAAGGATCTGATTCTCCGACTAACGGGAATCACCAAACTCTGATACCAATTGTTGGCCCAGACAAGGGAAGAAACATACATGAGTGGAGAGAGAACAAGTAAAAACACAGAAGAAAACTTCTTTTCCGGCGACACATGCCTTTATTGCCTTCCTCTTCTATTTACTCTGTTTTCTCACTCTCTTTCGAGCTCTATAGATTTATATGCCTTCATAGGCCTCACGCACATACGGTTACATCACATATGCACGCACCTACTATCACTACATACTCTGACGGGCACTTCCCCTAATCCAGTTTTTTCGGCCTCAACTACGCGCGTGTCGCCACGCCGCTCCACCACCCACGCCGCTCGGTCACGACGATCTCATGATGACCACCCTGCCTACGCCACTCAGTTGCTTGTCCACATTGCGCAAATGACTGCTACAGTGACTAGCTGCGGCTACAGTACTCTTCGTAGCTACGACCGCGACCACATACTTCGACTCCACGCACAGGCACCACGACCACGACCACAGGCTTCGGGTCCTCTAACTGCAGCTTTGACCACAGCTTTGACCATACATTCAACCACACCTCACGACCACGGTTGCTTGACCACGGCTTCTCAACCATGTCTTGTCAATCACTTCACCGAATACGGCTTGTCGACCATAGTTCTTTGATTGCATTTATGACCACACAGGTCTTCAAGCACCGACCATCTTACTGTAGCTACGACCGTGGCTTCGACTTCGGCATCGACCACGGTTTATCGACCACGCCTTCGACCATAGCTTCGACCATGGCTGCGACAACTGTTACTAAGACTACTGTGGCTACAACCACTAGTTTCGACCACTGTCGTCGACCATGGGCTAGACCACTGGCTACTACCACTTGCTTCGACCACTAGGTACGACCACTGGATACAACCACTGGGTTCGACCATCGGCTACGTCCATCGGCTTCGACCATCGGCTACGATCATCGACAATAACTATTGGTTACCAGGGGCGGATCCATTTAGGCCCGAGTGAGGGCACAGGCCGCCACTCAATTCGCGGGAGTTCAGGTATATAACCCAAAATTTAATGCTAGTGCCCCCACTCAGCCCAACTAAAAGGCCCCCACTCATCTGTAATATAATGGATGTAGAGGCCCATTCGTATACTTGGTATACTTGGCTTTGTGGGTGTGCCCCCTCTCGGATTTTGTCCTGGATCCGCCCCTGTTGGTTACGATCACTGGCTTTGACCATTGGTTACGATCATTGTGGCTGTGACTATTTAATAGTACTTGACACATGAGTATATAATAACACAATAATATTAGTTGTAATATTCTGAAGGAGGTGGACGGCTACCGCTGCGGCCACGGCAACTCACGAGGCAATATGCGGGCCTGCCGCAGCGCGCCGCGACATCCACATGAGCACGTTTTTGCGGACGGGATAAGTGGGCTCGCGGGCCGCCGCTTACATCCCCGCCGGCGACCCATCGAATCCCAGTATTGGCCGGCCCGGTTGGAGAGCATGGCAGAGCAAACCCCATTTCTTCTCCCACAATCGAGAGACGGAGACAGCCGACGACCAGACGCGAATAGCCAGCGATCCCGCCGCACTCTCCAGAATGCTCCCGTGCTCCGCCGCCCTCCTCCTCGCCTCCGCTGCCGCGGGTGCCGGCGACCTCTACGACCGCCGTCACCGTGTCGGCCTCCACGCCACTCCGCCAGCTCCTGTCCTCCGCCGCCGCGGGGCTCCTCTCCGGCGATCCCCTCCTCACACCGCCGCCGCTTCCCCCCAAAGAAAGGTTTTTTTTTATAAAAAATATATTTTTGGCTTGATGCGCGAGACCCCGCTTTAGCTGCCTGCCACTGCTCAGCACTCATCAGGGTTCTGCGTTCCGAGTTGGGGCCATGCTTGGTTGCAAATTGCCTGGGCTTGTTTGTGTTTGCTTATTCTGGTAGCAAAGGTGTTGCTGTATCATCGTGTGACGACGATTTCGGCTTTGCTAGCCTATAGGGTTGCCGGTTGCGATACCCTGAAGGGAGCTTAGACTTAGTTGAAGACCAATTTGGTGGAGGCTTGTATGTGGAGACTGAGAACACAATGTGCGAATCCATATGCATACAGAAACTTGCATGTGCTGGACTATGTAGATAGGTTGAAAATTTTCACTGCTGTCAGCTGTGACTTTTGCTTGCAAGGGTAGTTTGAGTCACAGTAACTAGGCATTTTGTGATATTGCAGTTGAACAGCATCTGCGATGATCAATAAAATGTTGAGGATATTTGCAATTTGTAGGTGTAAGACATCCTCAGTACATAAGGGAAACAGTGTAATGAATTTAATTTTTTTGCTGAACCAATAATTGCCGCCATTTCTTCTTCTTGATAAGGATGGAACTTAATTTTCTGGGCATCTTACTGTGTTCAAATTTGTGTGTAGGGTTTCCTATACTAAATTCCTTTGGATCTGCATTGGTTCCTCCCACTAACATGACCAACCAAGGCTCTGGTGGAAACTCAGATGAATCAAGATGTTGCCCAGGATGTCTAGGCAGGAATTCAATTGCTAACGCCGCAGCTGCAGTTGGTTCTTCTGTTGTGAACATTTCTTCTACGCAAGGTGAGAACTAAACTGTCTAGTGGAAACGTCAAACCTCTTACCAGTACACTATCTACATGTAGTAAACTTGTTGAATTATTTCTGTAGATACTCATGGATGGGTGCTAGAGAAGAGCACTGGATCGGGAACTATAATAGATCCAGATGGGATGATATTTACATGTGCCCATGTTGTTGTAGATTTTCGAAGCACAGAAGCAGTTCTAAGGGGAAAGGTTGTTTTTTGGCACTAGCTTCTGTGTTCACCTTGAGTTATCCGTTACTTGCTGACAGTGTGATTTATCTTTGACAAATGAAATCAATATGATGCATGAATTGGAATTATTGAAGTTATTAAACAACCACATCTCCATATTTGGCGCAGCCTTGGAACTATTATTATTGCTATATATGTTATCTGTTCCCTGATTCATATAAGTCAATGATGTTTGTTAAATTTTGAATACACTTTGATGGGTTATTATACCTCCAGGGAATACTAGAGGGAAGAGCCAACATATAATTTCTGATAATATATTTCATTTTATCCTTACAATTGTTTTTACGGATAAACTACCCTCCAGTGGAAGCTTTAAAATGTAAACTTGTATGCACTATTTTCTTTCTTCACAAATTAGGACAGATGTGACAAATTGTAATTTGACTGAGGTTCGAATTTGTCTCTTGACTTTATACTTGGATTAACTGAGTGTCCTTGCTCCTTCACCATTGTTTCAAGACAGAGACTGTCCAACAATAGTCTGTAGCCTAAGTCCTACAGTTAAAGATCTAAATTTTTATAGGGCCAAATATGACCCGAAGCCATGGTATAGTGGACAATTCTGTACTTTTTTCTCACAAATTATCATATCGTAGCTGTGCTTAAGATAGATTAATTACAGTTCTATCTTCTTTCTTATTATTAATATTGTTCTGCCAGCATTTTGTTTGATCCAGGTGATAATTTTCATGTTTGTTTACTTCCTCATTTTGGCTCAGAAAGGGTGAAATTCTAACAGGTTAGCGTGACTTCACAAGATGGACGTGAATTTGAAGGCGTTGCTCTCAATGCTGACCGCCACTCTGATATTGCTGTTGTGAAGATTAAATCTAGGACCCCCTTTACGGCTTTACCAGCTACAAGACTTGGATCATCATGTGAACTTCGATCAGGTGATCGGGTTGTTTCTTTGGGCTGCTGTGGTCGGAGGACCATGGTCGAAGAAGCAGTCAAAGCGTCGTGGTCAAGATGCGGTCTAAGTGCCGTGGTCGAAAAGTGGTCGAAGTGCCATGGTCGGAGAAGCGGCCGAAGTGCCATGGTCGGCGAAGCGAAGTCCGTGGTCAAGGCGTCGTGGTCAAGGCGCCGTGGTCCCAGTCTCGTGGCCGAGGAGCCGTGGTCGAAGTCCTGGGGTCATCGATCCATGGCCGAAGGATCGTGGTCGGAGAAGCACTTGAAGTACCGTGGTCGAGAAGCGGTCAAAGTGCCATGATCGAAGAAGCGGTCGAAGCGCCGTGGTCAGAGAAGTGGTCGAAGTACCGTGGTCGAGGCGCCGTGATTGAAGGACCATGGTCGGAGAAGCTGTCGAAAGACCGTGGTCGAGAAGCGATCGATGTGCCATGGTCGGAGAGGCGGTCGGAGGACCGTGGTCCATGTGTCGTGGTCGAAGTCCCGTGGTTGAAGCGCCGTCATGGAAGGCCCGTGGTCGAGGCGACGTGGTCAAAGTCCCATGGTTGACGCGCCGTGGTCGGAGGAGAAGCGATCGAAGTGCTATGGTCGAAGGACCGTGGTTGGAGAAGCGGTCGAGATTATTTTCCACAATCAACTAAATTCAAGAAGATGGGGGGACATCACAGACCTTGTGTTCGTCGAGGCATGGATGTGTTGTGCCGGCGTAGTGGGTCACGGGCAGCGTCGGGCTGGAGGGTGGGTTCGAAGATCGACAACGGCAGCTGTCGAAGATGTCAACAACGGCAGCGGGAGCCGAGTGGGGCGGAGTGCGGCGGTGCGGTGGAGCAGGGCGGAGCGGGAGCGGAGGGGGAGGAAAGGCGGCGCGGGTGCAGAGGGGGAAGGAGCGGCTACGCGGGGGCGGAGCGGCGAGGGAAGGAGCATGGGGCGGAGGGGGAAGGAACATGTGGTGGAGCGAGAGCAGAGGGGACGGAGGGGGAGGAGTGGCGGCGTGGGGGCGGAGCGGCGGGGGAAGGAGTATGGGGTGGAGCGGGAGCCGGGGGCGGAGCGGCGGGGGAAGGAGCATGGGGTGGAGCGGGAGCGGGGCGGGCGCGCGAGTAGTGGAGCATAGGGTGGGGTGGAGCAGGGGCCATCGCGGGAGCGAGGGAGCATTTGGGAGGCACCGATGTTTATATTGCGGGCGTGAGGGGCGGCGCCGATGGATTGTGGGCATGATGCGGGGGCGTGATTGCTGGGGGGTGGGTCGGCGCGGCGTGCGGGATTGGCAGAATCAACTTGCAATCGTGGACGTTGGATAAACTGAATAAATCAATAAACGGTGTAGATATTCAGATGACAAGACCAACTTGCAATTTAAGCCATTGGATTATGTTAATCTAACGATCAGGAGAGGAGGGTATTAATGTGGTTGGGTGATAAATGGTTTAATCAAACTGGTGCTTTTTATATTAGTATAGATACAGAAGAAGGGGTCAATTTGCAAATAATCAATTAATTTTCCCCCTTGTTCTTATGTCAGTGCTTGTATTCAGCAAGCAATACGGTACCTTTGCCTTTCATCTACCAAAACTAATCACTGCCATCTTACTTTATTTTACTGCTTTCCTCTTGGACTAGTATTGAATAACAATAAGTTTTTTTGTTCTTCTATTTCATTGACTCATTGTTGCCAAGTAGGCTCGTGTCATGAAAGTTTGGGCTGCTGATGGTTTGAGCTTTGTAGTACCAATTGACTCTATTGTGAAAATAGTGGAGAACTTAAGAAAAATGGATACACCCTACTTTTCAGTAGTATGACGCAGGCTTCATTTTACTATTATCATGGCCATATTTCAGTGTTTTGTATTTCGCCTTATCTTTGGAAATTTTCTTTGTTTAGTTTAGGCTATGACCTGTACACTTGGAGGGATTAAGGCATATATTTTACCCAACTAGGCATTTCTATAAATGAGGCCAATGAAGTGGAATGATGGCAATGTTTCCAACTTGTGTTCTATCAGAGAAAAGGTTCAAGAAATCAGTTGATTGTGGGAGTAAGTCTGTGCTTTGACCTTTTGTAAATAGATTTCTTTTGGATAATCACAATTTTACAATACATGCTCACCCACCTGCAAGTATAGCATTGAAAACAGAAATGTACACTCATACTGCGAAATATGAGAATAAGTCACTGGGCCATGTAATTATCTAATCATTACAGTATCGCGGCTTGCCGGCTTCATAATCAGCCACTAATGTTTCTGTCTGTTGAAGTATTTTTGATACACCTGCAAAATTTTATTGTTGTAGTGATTTTATATATTTCCTCATCTGGGTATCACCCCATGTTCACATTATTTTATCACAATTCAACTATCTAAGGTTGATGCCAAAACCATGTTTGAATTCATCACTGATCCTTAGGCATATGTAAGTTTACCCTGTTTAGAACAGTAGGTGATAATGCACGTTTAGCTATTGAGCTACCAAAAGGTCGTTAAGGAAAATGTGAGTGATCGAGTTATGGAACTCCTATTTGTTTCTCTTCTACCAAGAACAGCCAAGTAACATTATTAGTGAATGAACAATATTATATGAATTTGAATGAAATCCAACATGATGTTGCTTTGTCAAATGAATTGTGAGCTTAGTTGTTTTGGATTAGCTTGTGTTATATCGCAGCTACTTATGGTTGTCCAATGTGCAATTCAGGAGAGTCGTAAGGCCATGGCTTGGGTTAAAGATGCTTGACCTTAACCCAATGGTCATTGCACAACTTAAAGAAAGATCAAGTTCTTTTCCAGATATAAGAAAAGGTGTGCTTGTTCCAATGGTAAGCTATTCTTAATTCCTCGTGATCTGACGAGACATTATGCAGCATGGAAGACTTATTCAAAGTTTCTAACTTATGTCCTTAAATTAAATTTACAGTACAATTTCAAGGGAAAATCGCTCTCATAGAACTGGTTTTGAATCGGTTTCCAAACACGCAGCTGGTGATGTCCAGTTTGCTCTCATAGCACTGGCTGGTGACCCAGCCTTGCTCCGTCTAGCTCTGGACCATCAGATTGAGCATGAACGGCCCAGATTAGTTGCGGATCCTCTCCCACCGTTAAATCTCCTTCCTCCTTCCAACGTCACCTCACCTCGTTCATTCCCATCTCCGGCCAGCTTCTCCGGCGAACTCGGCGAGCATCTCTGGCATGACACCTCCGTCTTCTACTCCTTGGGGGCAGCAGCAGCTCACCTCACAAACTCCAGATCCCCAAAGCCTTGGGAGGAACAGCAGAACCTAATCAAAATAAGAGCACTCTCTCCAGACCCAAAATTCGAAGGAGCAGATCCAAATTTCGCACGCAGAACCGCCGTAATGGGTAGGGATCTCGCCGGATCGTGTTGACCACCGGGGGATGCAGCTGATCACCGGGGATGCGGCGGTGGGATAGGTAGACGGCATGCCAACATGCCTCAAGTGATGGTCATGGCGGTCGAGTGCCTCGAGTGCACGGGCGCAGCGGCGGAGCGCGCGGGGTGAGGCGTAGCGAGAGCATGCCGGGGTTACGCGGGCCTTGTCGGGTCAAATCCCATCGCCATCCCGCCATACTCAACTCAGTTCGTGCTGCTGCTACCGATTTGCGGTGGCGAGGAGGGAGGAGGTGAGGGGCTTGGCGGAGATGGTGCAGGATTTCTTCCTGGGGATGTAGTCGTTGAAGTTGGTGGTAAACCAGTTGGAGGCATCAAAGAGGTAGCTAAGCTAACCACTGATGATGTACAGTTTTGTATCATTTTCAGTATTCCTTATTTTGAAAGTCGTAGTTGAATCATTTGATATTGTAATATCCAGTTTAAGTTTGATAAAAGGGATCTGATTTAAGCCAGGTGCTAGTACAGTGGCCTCTCAGGTATGTTGTTTAACATTTTTGCATATCATGCTTAAATTTTTATTTCAATATTCATATGTACTTCAGATTCTCAATTTAAGAAGGGGATTATATTATCCTTTTATTTGTACAAACCATGTTAATAAAATATTTATTGCAGATCATTGATATCATGGGGGACAATGTTGGAGTGCCATTTAAAGTTCTTGTTAAAAGGGCGAACACTGTACCTGTGACTTTGACAGTGATACCAGAGGAAGCAGATGCCAGCAGATGATCCGCATGTAATCTACTTGAAAGGTTGAGGGAAGAGGAGAATTTTCCAGTACAACTCCAATTTCCTTTGGAATATATTTTTTACGCCCTACAATGTCTGTTGAGTTTTGCATTTAACCAAGCATAGGTGATTCCCGAAACAAAAAAAGCATGCAGCTTATTTGGGCTGAAAAAAGATGGCCTACGGCTGAAATTACACTGTAGCTGGCTAAAATTGTATTGTAACTGATGATAACTTATTTGGTGTAATTAAAATTAAAAAATAAGAATAAAAAAACAGGTTAGCCCAACATGGATAATACAAACAAATACGGAAAATAGGGAAAAAAAAGCTCAAAAAAGCTAAAAAACTAGAAAAAAAATGAAATTTAGGAATAGTGAAAAATAAGGCAGAAGCTAAAGCTAAAATGAGCTATGTCGTGCAATGTTCAGTTAGTGAAAGGAATCATTTTTTCTCTGTACCATACATCTCTCATAAAGTCAGGGTCATTTTACGTCGTTGGATCAAGGGTTCAAAAACTAAAAATGGGAAAAATATCAGACCACTCCAGCACTAGTTAACAACCGGTTACCGGTTTTGAATTGGTCAAAGTTTATCAAACAAAATTTAAAGTCAAATTTTGAATTTAATCTGTTTTAGGCCGATTACCGCCCGTTGAACGGTTTCCATCCAGCTATCGGTGGTGATCGGTTCGGCTGAAAAGCTCGTGGCTTATGGCTGAAAACACTGTAGCTGGCTGAAAAAAGCACTGTAGCTGATAGAGACTTATTTAGCATAATTAAATTTAAAAATATAAAAAATATGTTAGCCCATTACGTATAATACAAACGAATACGGGAAAAAAAGAACCGGCAAAAAAGCTCAACAAAAAACTAAAAGTTCAGAAAAAGACGAAATTAATGAATAGTGAAAAATAAGCCAGAAGCTCAAGCCGAATTGATCGGGGCCGATAATCCGAAAATACCGTTTATCAATTTCAATTCAAAATTTAAACTTAGATCTTTTTTGGACCGATATTTTTTTACCGGTTTAGACTGGTACGGCTGGTTACTGCTGCTTTTATTATCCTTGCTCTGGATACTGTTGTACATTCGTGCGGCAGTTCCTTTAAGTTGGCATGTGTTCTGTGGTACAGTGGTAGGCAGAGTTATTTCACTGTCAGAATCTTAAGGAAATTTTGGTTGGTTGGCATTTTTTTTTTGTAGCATGCGCTCTTGTTCTTTGTTTTGTGCGCTCTTGTTCTTTGTTTTGTATAAATGAAGTCGTCTTCCTAATCTACAACATATCTCTTATAAAGAATTCCATTCAGAATCATAATTCATGTGAAGGCTAAACAGTATGGCCTTTTTACTTCTCTCTCTAGAAAGGATCTCATGTAGTATCTAGATGTCTGCTAATTTATTTCTGTTTTTGGTGCATACTGCATTCTGAAGGTGAACAAGTGAATAACAAACTAAACAAGCAAAAAAAGTTATCTTGCTCAAAATAAGCAAATTAACTTACTATTGCCTAACGGTGTCAAAATTTAAGGAAACTGTTTATTTCATAATTTTGCTATCTACACGTCAAAAACTTCAATGGATAAATGTTTAACAGATCTGTTTGGATGCAACGTCCATGTGTATTGGAATATTTGATTTGTCTAAAATTTCAGGTTGGTACTTGCCTACTTGGTGAGGGCACACGTCTGCCTTGTGTAATACCCAAAACCTACGTCCATTTCTATTGGTTGTTAGATGCAACATCATAACTTTTGGTTGAAATGTCCCTCTCATGATTCTTCTTTGGGAGATATTATTTGTGGTAGATGTACACTTTGTATACCTCTGTATACCAATAGTTGAACAGTTTGCATCTTGCTTGGAATCTTTCTACTTAAATACTACGAAATTCTGTTGTGTATGTTAATCATGTAGTGCTATTGGTAGAATATTGCTTATGTGACCATATAATATATACTATGCATGTAACTTTGAGGTTTATAATGAAACAAAAAAAATGTGTATTCTATATTTTCAAGCTAAAGCGTCTAAATCAAGAACTTGAAAACAACTTTTAGTTGAACTTTGAGACTTGTAGGTTTATGATTGACAGTGTAATCATTTAGAAAAATACTCATTTCTTTAACCGAAATGAAGTGAGAGTGACTTTTTTTTTTAAGAAAATGGCTCTCTTTTGGGATAGGGAAAATTGTGGAACTGGTAAAACGACTGATTTAGGCTCTTTTCTAAGGGAGTTGCTAGCTCACGTTATATCGTTGGAATGTATTTCTAACGGTATAACAGTTTCATGAAGTTTGATAGGATTTTAGATGCATAAAAGTCTCATGAAGTTTCAAGTTTTCGGGTTTGAAGTTTCAAGTAGGTTTCAGCGTGTTTTATAAAAAAGTTTCAAAAGGTTTCATAAAAAAGTTTCATTGGGTTTCAAGAAGTCTCACAAGGTTTCATCAATGCTTTGGCAAGCTTTATATAAAAACAAGATGAAACACAAATGGAAAGAAAGTTTCACGAAGTTTTAAAAACAGAAACCCCGAATTTCCACATGAGTTCTAGATTTTGAAAACTAAAACCCTAAGTTTCAAACATGAGATTGAAGCAAGTTTCAGAACCGAAACTTTGTTTCATTGAGTTTTATACATGAAACTTAATATTTCAAAAAGTTTTTCAAATGTGAGTTTCAGAAGTTAGTTTTAGAGAAATTTCAAAACAAAATTCAATAAACTTTCATAGGAATTTCAAATTTCAAAGGAATTTTGCTGAGTTTCATAACATATTTGCTAAGTGTCACAGAAGTTCCAAAATTCAAATAAGATTCACAAAAATACCAAATTTGGGCTTAGCCGATGGCCTTGCCAGCTACACCTAACCGGTCGCCTTCTCACTGTTCGTGGCCACACTGAGCCCACGCCCAATGGTCGCTGTCGTGCCTTACCCTCTATTGCATCAACTGCTTGGCCACCATTTGCCGCCTTGCCCACCCGCGAATTAGCACACGGCTCACTACCACCGCTCCAAGCTCGCTCACGCGGTGCACGAGCCGTACTCTGTGTCCGGGTTGGAAGCAAGCATGAGCTCCACATGTGTCCACAACACTCATTTCCCACCGCCCATGGACACCACGCTTACTCACCGCATTCATGCTCAGCATTGTTGTGCCTGCTTGCCCTATCAGTGGCGCTCACCTGACGTCCCTCTCACTCATAGCCACCGTGTAGATCAAGTCACTGCTAACCTGTAAGATCGTAGAGGCTGACTAGAGGGGAGAGAATATGCACTTTTAAAATTCACTTTAGCTAAAACCGAGTTTACACACGGAAGCATAAATCAAATCAGTTTTGCACAATGAAGGCAAAAACTTCTTGTAATATCCTGTAGCTAAACCCTCATAAGGACCTAATCATGAATACGAAAAAGGATGTAAGGAAAACGGAAAGGAGAGGGAAGAGAGGGAAGTTTCAGCCAATCCCCTAAACGAGTCGTGTGGGAGTTGGAGCTTTGAGCTAGGCTTTTTAAGGAGAGGAGGGAGTGAGGGCAGGTTATCTTGTAGGTTAAGCTCCATTAAGTTTGTTTTGGTGATAATGACAAATCTAATTATGAAACTAACTTGTTTATTGATTATGATATTGCTTAGTCTCATTTGGATAAAAAGATAAAAATCATAAGAGGTATGCATTCAATATCACATTCTTATATCTTATTGTATTTCTCATATCCAAAATATAGATTGAATTACATAATAGTCTAACTTGAATATGTGCATATACATATTTTCATTATACATTCTTGTATGCACATATTTAGGGGGGTTCACTCTATGTTTGGTGGTTTCATTAAGTATTAATCTATGTTTCTTCTTCCACATATTAAGGATCTTACTTTGAAACAGATCCCTTCAGTATATATAGCTTGTATAGTTCATATATACTCATAATCGGGTTATCATCTAGTTCTTTCGTTATGTCTTAATGATTGGATAATCAATGACAATCGGATGTGTGAGCTTTGCTAGCAATTAATCTCAAAGATAAACACTTACACTCAAATGAGTTAATTGCTTAAAAAGCTTATCCTAGAATATACAATTGTTGTGTACATGTTGTATACTCCTAAATCAATCTTTATCTCATTATTTGTTGAGATTGTCATGAATTACCAAAAAGAGAAGATTATGAAATATAATCCCTCCATTATGAGTTAATGGTGAAGTTTTGGTAATTGATAACAATTGATTTGTGGACTAATAATTTTCATGAGATGGATGAATATATTAGGTTCCGTAAAAGAGAATAACTTGGGATGACTTCATGTCTTGAAGATTATCAAGTTAAGTGAAATATGCATCATGAATTGATGCATGTCCAAGAGGAAGTGATCATAAATTGATCATCAATTCAAGTAAAGGATGCATCATGTGCTGATGCATATCAAGACAATGGCTCAAGGCAAATGTATGACTAGCTAGGGCTAAAGATGTATTTCTAGTTTTTTACTGGTCTTGGTGTTTGGTTGGAAGATCAGATTGCTAGTATAGATTGTCATATTATTAAGAGGGGTCATGTCTAGTATCTTAAGTCTCATCATGTGTTGATAGCTCAACCTTACTTGTTCTAGCTCCCTTAGCATGATGCTTATATTTACGAATGTGTTTTGCAAATAGTTATAACTCATGTGTTGAATCCTTGTAACATGAGACTATACATTGCAAATATGTTTTAAAAGTGTTTAAAGTCCATGTTTCCTATTCCTTGTGGTATGAGTCTTATATTTGCAAATATGTTTTGCAGATGGTTGAAACTCATATATAATCCTTGCGTCATGATTCCAAAGTGTGCAAATGTGTTTTGCAACTTGTTGAGAATTATGTTTGATCTTTGTGTGCATGATACTATAATTTGCAAATATATTTTGCAAAATCTGTTGAAATATATGCACTTCTCGGAAAAAATTGGAACTATCGTAGTGTCATGCGGTATTATTGCTAGTCGGATCTACCAGCATTGTAATTATGATACTACCACATTTATTGGTGGTCAAAAGACCTGTGTGGTTGAGAACCATCGTGGTTGAACCAATATGGTCAAAGACCTGTGTGGTTGAAGATCAATGTGGTCAAAAACCTATGTGGTCGAAGATCAATGTGGTCAAAGACCTGTGTAGTCGAAAATCAATGTGGTCAAAGACCTGTGTGGTCGAAGATCAATGTGGTCAAAGACCTGTGTGGTCGAAGATCAATGTGGTCAAACCAGCGTGGTCGAGCCGATGTGGTCGAACCAACGAGGTCGAAGATCGACGTGATCAATGACCTGAGTGGTCAAAGATCAACGTGATTGAACCAACGAGGTCGAAGATTGATGTGGTCGATGACCTATGTACTCGAAGATCGAGGTGGTCGAACCAACGTGGTCGAACCAATGAGGTCTAAGATCTATGTGGTCAATAATTTGTGTGATCGAAGATTGACGTGGTTGAACCCAGCGTGGTCGAAACCAACGTGATCGAACTAACGTAATTGAAATAATGTGGTCGAAGATCGACGTGGTGATCGGAGGTCCATGTCATTGAAGATCGACGTGGTTGGAGATCTTTGTGATCGAAAATTTACGTGGTCGAAGATCGATATGGTCGACGTGGTCAAGACCTGAGTGGTCAAAACCAACATGATCAGAGACCAGTGTGGTCAAAGACCAGTGTAGTCAGAGATGTATGTGGTCGAATCAAACAACATGGTTAGAGACCAGCGTGATCGGAGATCAGCATGATCGGAGATCTGTGTGGTCGAACTGGACAACGTGGTCGGAGATCAGTGTGGTCGGAGACCTATGTGGTCGAACCAGACAACATGGTTAGACTAGCGTGGTCTGATCAGTGAGTGGTCTGAATAGTGAGTGGTACCCCGGCTCTGTGTGAGCAGTACTTCTGAGTTACGGAACAATTGGCTTGTGTAGTGGTATGTTTTTTCCAGACAGACACCTTCGTGGGAGTCTTCTTGTCCCCGTGAAAATCAGTAGTTCCGCACGAGTGTAGTGGTACTTTTGATCATTGGTACTACTAGACTTAGCATGTCGGAACTATCGATTTTGTCTGTAACAGCTAGTTTTTCTGACCATTGCGGTGGCAACGGAAGTACCGGTCTTAAGCCGACGGTACTTCCAAAAATTCTGTTTTCTATCCTCAACGGCTAGTTTCGATGTGTAAGGTATAAATACTCCCTCGTGACAAGTTGGGGTAAGACTCTTGGTACTCTATTTCATTCTCTTCAGCTAGTGCGAGGTTCTCCTCTCAATTGTGCATGTGTTACGCCTTGTGAGCAAAGAGGAAGGCTCTAGATTGCATGTGTTACATCTAGAGGTGGATTTCATATCCACTCGAGCTTGTGCATTTGTTTTATGTGGTGAGAGTCAAGCAAGGGGCTTGTAACATCCTGAATTTTTGGATTTGAAAGTTATGTAAGATTTGAAAACCTTGCTGTGTATATTGGTTCTTGGTGTTGGTTTCCAATAAGTTTTTCCCTGAGTTTGGTTTGAGGTCTCCCTGAGAAAAGCAAAAGAAAACCCTTAATAAATAAAGTAATTAAACATAAAATCGCACCTCTGAAGACAATAGCATTAACAGTAGGGTGGCAAGCAAATTAAAAGGGCCAACAATTATATATATATATATATATATATATATATATATATATATATATATATATATATATATATATATATATATATATATATATATATATATATATATATATATATATATATATATATAGCTACCATACATAAACCAATAACTATATATATATACACCCATATATATGTAAGTAAATTCATGCAAATAGGAATAATGTAGTTGGGGAAAAATAACTAGTAAATGGGAGATAAAAATATATTTGCAATTGGAGGTAATAGTAGAAGAAATGGTTAATAAAAGCAAAAACAAAACAAATAAAAAAATGGAAAAGGGGTGGGGGCTAGGCCAGGCCGCCTCGGCCCAGCCCAACCCCCGTTTTTCCCCCATCTGGCGCGGCCGTCTTCCCTTCTCCCTCTGCCCAAGCGGCCTTTTCCCCCTACTGTGTTTCTTCTCCGTTCTTCCTTCTCCAGGCCCGAAGCCGTCCTCGCGCATGCGCCTGTAGCCCGGCCCGCCTGCTAGCGTGCACGGACCGGAGCACCCCCCCTCAGACCAACGGTCGCCGCCGCTTCCGCCCATCGGTCCGTCGCGCCTTGGCCCTGCCCCGCCCTCTTTTTCTCCCCGCGCTGCCGCCACCCTCTTTTTCTTCCCGTTCTGCCGAGCCATCCCCTCGTGCGCGCAGCTCAACCTCTCGCCGCAAAGACGCGCGCCGCCTTGCCATCATGCCGAATCCTTTCCCCAAATCCTCCGCCACCTACCATCACCTGCCCCGACGCGCACCGAAAAGACCGAATAGGGCGAGTTCCCGATGCCAGCGCCGCCCGTGCAATTCACCAGCTATAAGACCGCCCTAAAAGCCGCAAAACTCCTCCCCGTACTCCCCTTTCACTCCTCCCCACAGCAATCGGCTTCCCTTCCCTTCTCCTCGCCGGAATCCCCTCTCTTCCCCAAGTCCGGCCGCCGAGCCATCTCCCTAACTGCACCACCATTTCTCGATTCCTAACATCTACACCCTCTCCGTGATGTCGTGAAGTCAACCGAGAGGTCGGCCGAGCCTCCCCAGCCCTGTAGCTCGCCGGCGTCGATCACCTTCCTGGACCGCCGCCACCGCACGCCGCCGGCCCTATTCCGGTGACCCCCGTCCGCCGCCGACCCCACCGTCCGCTTCACTGAGACGCCGGCAACCCATTTTGGCCGTCACCTCCGAGCCTCCGGTAGCCCGCCGCCGACAGCACCGCCGCCCCCTCCGCCTCGGCCTTCCTCTGCTTCAGCTCTCTGCCCCGGTCTCTGCTACTGCGTACCTTAAGAGGTAATAGCGCTATATACAAGTGTGCAACATCTGAGAAGTCCTCTGGGCTAGCAGCGTCGGTGTTAAAAACGCACCCAGGCAGCGCGCGTTCGAGCCTCGCTCCGCCATGCCGGGTGGGTTTTTGGCTATTTAATTTTTTTTCCATTTCACTGTGCGCAAGTGACCCAGCCGACAGTGCAGGGGAGTGGGAGATAGTGTGGTAGGGGTGTATACTAAACCCTTTAGCATGAACAGCTAGCTTGGGCCATGAAATGTTGTGTATATATATATATAAATATATACACATATCCATGTGTGCACATATGAGCATATATAATAAATAACTCTGTTTAAATCTTTAGCAAATAAATAGAATGAATGATTGAATGTAAATTAAAATGGCACATGTAATAGCAAGCATCTTGTATATTAACCTTGTGTATTAATCCCTACAAATTACAACTAAGGGTACTTGGGGACTTTTGTGCATGGATATTTATCATATGTTAGAAGATAATACTTAGATGTAGGTATAACATGAGTAATTATTATACCCCTTTTTGTCAAGTGAAAGGGTTTAGTAATAGGGTGATTAGGGTGATTGCCCACATAAAATAATAACTCATTAAACAATTAAATTAGAAAGTTCTAATATAATCCCCACCATTAGCACGTCACCAATAAATAAATCTCCACGGTGAACTTAGTGGAATGAAATTTTGTATAGTGAGCTCGGTCCTATGTAAATAGAAGTTTGATTAAAATATGCAAGATGCTGATTCAAAGGATAAAACAACAATGGCAGTTGGTCCTTCAAGTATTTCCAAATAAAAGGTCATACTAGTGTAAAGATACCAAAATAGAGTAGCCCTAGGTCATCGGGCACTGAAATAATCTCACCCATAAACAGCCCCCAAGAAACATATAATATTATAACCAATAGTCGTAGACGAGTAGCAACTAAGAATATACTAAAAATTTCTATTAGACATCCATGAGATAATTAAATACTCCTGTGTGTCGCCGAACTATTACACTAACCATTAGGAGTATACTTTGAATAATTAGTAACTAGAATCCCATAAAATACCACAGCCTAAACTGCTAGGACTTAATCTAATAAACCAAATCCGTATGTCTGCCCGTAAGTCTACCCTAGTTCGTGGAACTCCCTGAATAAATATAAAAATGATAAAAGAAATTATTAAATAAAAGGGTTGATCTATGGTATTCTAAAATCGGCTATACCTAACCATCCTTGAGTCCTAAGCAGAAAAATTTCCGTGAATATCCCTATATTCGGAACCCTCCTTGGCATCCGTCTCGACGGCCTTCCCATGTTTTATTCCCTCATTTCGCTCCAACCCCTTTTGACTCCATCGATACTCCGAACTCAATCAGCCTTGCCTCAAGACACCCATTAACTCATAATAACACTAAATTGAGTTTATTCGGATTTATTGGATCTTTTGAGTTATTTGCTTTTATTTGGATTCAGTCGTTTATCCCGTAATTAGAAATTGGAGTCCTGAAGATTCCACGGATCAAGAGTGGTCAGAGCAAAGTGAAGATAAAGAATAGACGCCCAAGGGAAAGCATCGTGTGAGCTCAAGACCGCGGTAAACCGCGCCAGGCGAGTCAATACTTTGATCATGTTGAACCTACATTTTCTGCAAACTATTTTTATTTAAAGTATCAAATTGCATGCTATTACTTTATATGCAAATACATGTTAATTTAAGATTCTAGATATATGCCCATTGTTTGCCTTGAATAATATTACACCTCCTTTGGAATATCTGAATGTGTGAACCTTGTCGCCCTAGCAAAATTATAATAGTAACCTTTTGAAAATAAGTCCATAATTGATATGCCATGCTTAGTAGTGTTTAGATACTCATGGGCGTGAGAGCGTCCAAGCATCACTTTTAATTCTGAGAAAAATTGGTTGGGCAGTCATGGTGGTAATGACTGGTGTATGTTGGATATGGTTATTTTATATTCCCAAAAATCCCAAATTGCTTATTTATCTGGGCGGATGGTTTGGGGGTATGGTGCAGGTGTGCACGAGAGTGTGGTTTGTGGTAGAACCGTCCAGATAACCCTAAGGACTGAATCTTGTCATGACCTCCTCAGAAACAAGTACAACCACAAGTCCGTAAAGTACAACTTGGCTTAGTAGATTTCTGGGACCAAAGTCATCGTCATAGGTGGAGGAGGTGAGGTAGTGCAAGTGGCAGTCAGTGTGACGGCTTGAATGGGGCATCCGCGGAGGGTGAAGTTCTGCTGTGGCGTGCTAGCAGTGTGGGTAGCCAGCTGCTAGGCGTTCAGAAGGAGAACATCCCGCACAACCTATAAGACCTGCCGCAAGCGGGCCAAGCTCATAGGGGTGAGATGATGGAAGGGGCGAGGTACTTTGAACGGTTACTGTGATGGTTGGCTCAACTGCACAACTAAGGAATTGTGCGGGGCAACGAGTAAACTGTCTCTTGTGGGTAAAGTGTGCAAACTCTGCAGAGTCAAAACTATTCGAATAGCCGTGCCCACGGTCAAGGGCGGACATGGGAACTTAACCAGATATAGTTCTATTTCAAAAAACCTTTGTGGGTGGAAATAGAAAAGTGGAAGGGCGGTGGAAATTTGAATTGTCCTGGGTGTCGTCCCAGTGGTAAGTTAAGCGGCTATAACGCTGAAAGATGCCATATGGTGTAGATGCCATGTCATGGTGGATGAAATCTGGATCGCTATTATTATTGCATACTCTTGAACATTATGCTTTTGTTCAAAACTGCTAGGTCGCAGGAAATTTCTATGTATTATATTTTTAAATAATGGTAACATTTCTCACAAATAAAATGTCAGGAAGAATAAATAGAGTCGTAAGAAAGGAAGATGGCTGTTTATGGTAATCACATAAAGAAGTTGGTGGATTCATGATTGATCATAGGAGGGATAATGATAGTGTGGAGTCTAGGAGAAATAAATGGATGGAGCCCAAATGAATTTATAGACTAGATAGATGAATTATATGATTTTTGGAGTATTAGGAAATGCGAAGGTAATGGTTGGATTACAACACTGATATTTGATATAAATTCTTGGGAGATGTTGACAATATTGGGATTAATAGGATTTGAACGATTTCTAGATGGATGAATTGAGAATTTCTGGAAAATTTGGAGGTATGAAAATAACTATAGGAGATTAATCTTGATCAATGATATTCTTGGTGGAGATATATTAGTGAATCATAGACCTGATCAATGATATTCTTGGTGGATATTTAATAGAGAATCCTAGATCTGATCAATGATACTCTTGGTGGATGTATACTAGCGATTCGTAGACTTGATCAATGATATTCTTGGTGGAGATACAATAGTGAAGTAGTTAGAGATGGATAATGGATAATAAGGTTGATAATTGGAAGAGCAAATTATGGTTGTGGATCAATAACAAAAAGGATTGGATTGTTAGGGATTAGAATACAAATGATATTGGTGGATTAATTAAGTGATATTAGATAAAGGATGACACTACATGTTTAGAGTTTTAGACAGCAAACTATATAGAGATTGTATGATCAGGGGATTAATGAAATGATGTCGCTCACTGTTTCGAGGGGTAGATAGAAATCAATATAGAAAGAAAGACATCAGTGGATTAGTTAAATGATGTTATTCGCTGCTTGGAGTCTTAGACAGCAGTCAATAATTAAAGTGTATTTTGGTGGATTAAGTCAATTATGGCAATTGTTGTGGGGAATTTAGGTAGCAACAATAATACTAAAATTAAATCATGATAATGCTACCAAAAGCGATTTTTGGCAAATAAAATAACCCGAGCCCCTCCTTTGTTAAGCCATGCATACTATTTATTTGCATTATGTGTATTGGCTCGCGGAGCACGGGGTTGGAGTACTCACACTTGCTTTTGCGACAAAATTCAGAATCAGGAATCAAATTACTGCGCCTCAGCAACAAGATTGGACAAGCTGGCAGAGAAGATGAAGATTGTCAAGGGTTAGGTCGCGAACCTCCACATGTGTGCTTCGTTCTTCCGCTGCTGCAATTTAATGATTTCGGCCTCATCGGCCCATGAGTAAGTTTACTGTTATATTTACGCTTCCGCATGATATGTATTTTGATATCCATAACTGTAATTATGTGCACTATCTACTGATCCAGGGAATAGTGCAGCTAAACACAGTAGAATCCGGATTATAAAATCTGGGTCCTGATAGGGCTTGACTTATTACTCTGGGAGGTTCCCGACTCCTAGAAGCATTGGAGGTGTCATGCGCAGTAATCTTCTCAAAGAAGGTTGGGAGAAGACCCGGCGAAGTGTGAAGGTTGGAGCTCACCTACCTAGAGTGGGAAAGAGCTACCACTTGTGGATTTGAGGTGATTGGCTTAATTCGTGGAGTCGGTCTAATTCGTTTTAACTTACCTCAAGTGGACTAGGGAAGACTAGCAAGTCTCCAAACTCCACGGTAAAAAGGAACCGTGTCTTTGTGGTTTGTTCTCTTGTGCTCAATTTACATTCAAATAATTTACATTCATAATATTAAATTGATTGCTTGTCATCCTAGGATTGCAAACCTTGATATAGACTTAGGGGTCTTGGTGCACTTAGGTGAACCTAGTTGATTTATGGCTTATTTATGCTAACCAAATTAAATTAAGATTCCACATTATATACTTGATTTTAATCAAATATTTCAAATAAAAGAAAGATTTTTTAAAACCACCTATTCACCCCCATTCTAGTCAGTCTCCTCGATCTTACACATCTACCGCCGTCCCTACTACCACGCCTCCCCTGCAGCAACGCGCCTCCTCTGCCGCGTCGGCTGCCGGGCCACCCTACTGCCTTGGCTACCACTATTGTTGGTTGCCGTTGTTGCTACTCACCATCATTGGCATCTACTGTGCTGCTTCTAGGGCATGCTGGGGAAGGAGGACAGCAAATGGAAGAGCCGTCAAAGGATAAGAGGAAGAGGGAGGAGAGGGGGAACAAGGATAGAGAAGGGAGAAGGAGGGAAGAGAAGGGGTATAGGTAATTTCACTCTAATCCATGTTTTTCTATTCTTAGGCTATAGTAGATTGATTTTGGAGATGTGTTGGTTCTAGTCATAGTAGATGTGAATTGTAGAAGATGCATTTTAGGAATTGTTGTTCGTTAAGATCGTTGTTCTATGTGTCATTAAGTTTTGGGGTATTTACATCGTGTTTCATGCCTTGCCCATATTAAGAAACTTGTAGAGAATTATCTAAAGTTTCTATAGAGTGCAAGATTAGTAATTTGCTTGAGCAGTTTAGGAGTTATGATTTTGGGAAGTCTGCTATCTAGAATTGGTTGCTGCTAAATGCAATCATGGTATTATGTAGATTAGCCATAGGAGATAGCCGAATTAATTCTTGGGCATAAATATAGAAAGGTAGGGAATCTCCTATAGTTTTCAAAAGTGATATGGTTCACTGTAGTTTCTATTGTAGAATAAAAGATAGTAAACCGCTAAGTCTATTATCCAGAAATTAATAGAATTGTCTTCAGGGTGGAAAACGGGGGCTTAGATGAAATGATCGGGGTTTCTGCCCACTAAGAAGTTGTAAAGAATTTCATGTAGTTTCTGGAAAATATATGGTTTACTATATCTAGATCCTCGAGTTGATAGTTGTGATGTTTTGAACATCGAGACGGCAGAGGGGAATTCTGGTGGACGGGGAAATAGTTGGACCGGGGAGCGGATTATATCATTGCTATTTTATTTATTGTTTATACTATTATGGCATGTGTTGATATGGAGTATTTTCTGTAGATGAGATTGCTACAAGGTTGGTGTTTTCTATCCATTGTTCTGCTGCACGAGGTTGAACGGCAAGTGCATAGTAGAATGGTAAATAATGGTTGATAATTGCTCATTTTTTTGAATTATTCTTGCCATGCAATATTTGATTGCCTCTTGTTCAGTATGAGACAAATCGATGATGAGAATGTGATATGTGGTAAAATGATGAATTGGTGTACTCATGACATAATAAAAGCATATGAGCGAGGGCAGTAAGTCATATAGCTTGTATGGAGTGCATGAGCCGTGTCAATGAGAAAATTATGTGACTAATCCGGAGTGCTCTTGAGTAAGACCTACAGAGGTAGACACCTCCATGGGATGGAGGGAATGGGGTGAACGTCGACGGGCATTCCCTCAGCTATATTGGTATAGCTTGAAGATGCATGTTTCATCGCATTACATTAACAAAAAGAAAAATGAGAAAGAGACTGGTGGATACTGAAATGTGTTATGATTATGATATTGTTTCTATTATTTTACTTTGTACTTGTTGAGTTTTGGACCCACACTTGATTTTGTTGTTGTTTGTAGGTGATCATTGAGGACGACATGCATGGGTAGAGAGTAACACATAATCAATTTTGCACCATCAATGTTTCGCTTATTACCTAGCATTTATTCATTATTTGCTGGAATAAATAAGATTAGTCGTGCAAACCTTAGTTTGGATAATGGTTTCCCTTAGAACATAATAATATTAGCTTATCGCCACTTGTCAAAGTTTCCTTTGACTAAACTTATAATTGATTCGTCTCACTTAATGTTGTTCATTGATTCTTTTATTGTCATATCTATTTTCATGATTATGTTGTGAAATTATAGTTGAATTCTAGTTGATGGAAATACTTGTTGGATGGTTAAAATTAGTAGCAGTTGTAGTGTTTGTGACATTCTAGGCTTTTACTAAGCTGGGGTGTTACACTTCTATTTCCACCTAAGTGCACCAACACTCTAAGTATATATCAAGATTTGCATTTCTAGGGTGACAAAGTAATCAATTCAATTATACGAATATAAATTGCAAGAATATAAATGAGCATAAGGAAGCAAACCACAGTCAATGCACGATGTTTTACTGTGTTGTTCGAAAACTTGCCATTTCCTCTAATTCACATTAAGGTAAACCCAAACAAATTATGCTAGCTCCACGAATTAAGCTAAGCACCTCAATTCCATTAGGGTTATTCTTCCTCCACTCCAAGATAGCTAGCACCACACAACTTACAACACATCGGGCCTTCTCACAAACTTCTTGTGAAGATCACTGAACCACAACGCCTCCATGCCGTCTAGGAGTCAACCTCCAAGGGTACCAAGTTAGAGACGCTCACTTAAACAAATCAAGTATCAAAACTCAAAAGACACGAAATCCATTACCAAGTGTACACATGCACAAGGATTTTTCTCTCTAAACTCACTAAGTGCAACACATGTACATAAAGGTAAGAGGGCTTACTCTTAGTTCAAGAATGAAGAATAGGGCACCAGCATTCTTCCCCAACCATCCATAAGGGGGTATTTATACCCCACACCAAGAAACTAGGCGTTGGAGCAAGAATTCAGCAAAAAATAGCCTGAGACCGGTACTACTGCCAACTAATGGTAAGTACTACCACTGCTCTAAAACGAGTCGCTGCCGATGCTACTAGTTAGACCACCCACACAAGGTCCGGTCAGACCACTCAAGCTAATTAGACTGCCACGAAGGCGAGTCAGTCCGCTCAGAGAAATGGCTCTCTGAAAAAAGACAACTGGCAATTAATGCCCGGTCAAACCGTATGACCAGTAAGACTGCTCACCATGAGCTGTTCAGATCGTTGGCCGGTCAGACAGACGAGTCATGAGCCAAGATGCATATACTTCAATCAATTTGTGAAACATATTAATGAATTATAATATCATGCAAACAAAAGTCAAAACATGATTCACAGCAAGTTGCAAAACACATTCGCACGCTTTAGAATCATGCCACAAAGATTAGGGACATGGACACGAAGTATTTGTAAAACACATTCATAAACTTAAGTCATGTGTTACAAGAATTATGCATGATTCTCAACTATTTGTAAACTATATTTGCAAACATAGTATCATGTCATGAAGAGTTAGAGCAAACCAAATGAGCTTTCAACACATGACACACTCAACCTACTAGTCAAGACCATTCTTAATAGTACGGTAATCTACACTAGCAACCTGTTCTTTCACTAAATACCAAGACCGGCAAAACGACCAAGAAATACATCTTTAGCCTATGATTGCTATACATTTGCCTTGAGCCTCATCTTAAAAATTAGTGATGAATATCTTCTCAAGTCTGGATCCTTGACTTTCACCATCAACATATGATGTCATTCGCTTGACTTGATGACGATCAATACATGAAGCCATACAAAGTCTTCATCATCATGGGACATAACCTATTCATCTAACTCAATAAAAAGTATTAGTCTTACAATATGATTGTTATTAATTACTAAAATATACTATTAACTCATAATGATGGATCTAGATTGTTCGTAACCACACCTGCTCGCCTCCGCGCCCGCTCATGTACGCCGCCACACAAGCTGGCCCGTTGTTGCTTGCTACTCCAACCTCCACAGTGAAGGAGATGGTAGGGGGAGAGAGAAAGGTAGTAATGGATGGCTAGGACCATCAATCGGTTCAAGTGGAGAAGGATCTGGCTTTATGGTGTAGGTGTGATCTAAAGTGTAGTAAGCTCACGATCGAATGGCGAAGCCTTGCACCGTTGATTCGGCTCAGAATGGTACACCGTCAGATAGTTTTTTCTAATGTTATTATCTATCTTGTAACTAAAATCACTCGCGAATACACCACTCATATAACCACATGTGTTTTATTATCACAATATTTTATTTTCGTGGAGCACTGAAGCACTACTCTAATATAAATTGTACCATAAAGTTAAGTTTACGCTATGCTGCGATGGTTTGAATTTTCCATCAGGAAAACATAAAACACAAACCAGCCATGAAGATACTTGCGTAGTTCATCATGGATTCATGGTTGGCATCCTAATATATGATTCGCATATAACTTTTTTAGGTGTGCCGCTAGCTGTAAGCCTTGCAAACTGCATTGATGTTTTCTTCTTTTCTCCCCTCTTCCCGTGCCATTCCATATTTCCATGTACCAGTGTAATCCATCAATCGTAATGTAATCTTCTTGAGGACCAGACCTATCTACGGTGACGTCTTCTTCTCTTGAAAGTTCCTTGTGATCTTCTATCAATCTTTGTTCCTTTCAAGACCTCCATCAGGGGAAGCGAACAAGTCTTCAAGATAGTAACACACTTGAACTCACTGCAATGCCTACAATAATTAAACTGAGTGGGTTAGAATTTTTCAACAACAACTAGTGCATCTCTAGTCAGAATTCTATTATGTTCTTTTAAATGTTGAGAAGTGCTTCTATACTTTACTCTCTAATAAAAGTAACACTAATCTTAAAGCACATAAAGAGGTAAGTAACATTTATCCACTATTCAACGTGCTTTAAAAAATATACAAATCACTGTTGAGAAAAACATAAAACACCTTCCTCCCATTTGCTGATCATGTTAATTTGGGAAAAATCCAAGATCACCAAATTTTGTTCTTAACTGTCTAGAAAAACATATAGTCTAGAGAAAGGGGAAAAGGTGGGAAGAAATTGGACAAAAAAAGAGGATCATGTCACTGACAGCAGGCCCCACATGGCAGAGACTGAATATAAGAATGGTGATTCCCTCTTGATCTAATTGTGAAACTAAAAGGAAAAGATAGGAGAAGCTTCACGGTTAATTCGAGCTGTCATATTCTCCACTACTATTATGATGCACACCTAGGTTTCATGTACCAATGACATGTAGTAAAGAGTTTATAATGATACATTATGTCAAGGTCAATGACAAGTACCACCATACCTATAGTGAGATTGTTGTCGTGGTTCGTCGTGACAAGCCGTTGCACCATATCTAACAAATCCTGAATAAGTCGTAAAATCTTTTTAGAGTGACACCAATCACTTATTATAATTCCTACTAGCATGAATCAATCAAAAACACACTACGAACATTGATCCATAGTTTGGAGTCCCTTCTCCGACTTAGTTATGTCTAATTCAACATGAGCCTAAACCCGACTTAACCCAGACTTAGGGCGTTCAGATTGGATTTTGTTAATAATTTTTGCCTAAAAATAAATAGTAATAACTGAAAGAAGTGGCTTTTAGAAGGAGTGGCGAGTAGTGAAAAAAATGAGGGAGAGATACATGTGTATGATGGGAACAAGAGGAGTGTGGTGCGTGATATACCCAGGACCCCCCTGTCTTCCTCCAGAGCAAGATCGTAGCAAGAGGACTGGAGAAGCCATTTCGAGAAGCTAGGTGTTCGTATTAGCTTTTAACTTTTCTAAGTAAAAGCCAGAAGTAGAAACCAATACACACTATTACAAAAAGGCTCATATTAGACGCCTCATCACATATGGTTTATCAAAACCATCAGTATTAAATACAATCACAGGTGGCTTAGATTTAGAGACCGTCTATATTACTCCAGCACTAAAAACTGTCTGTGAAGATGTAATATCACAGACGGTTTATGGTGAACACCGTCTATGATATTACCAAATATCACAGATAGTTTTTTATTTAAACCGTCTGTGATAATTCACATGCAGTTTGTATTAAAAACTATCTGTGATAGTTTCACTTATTAATTACAGACCCGTCGACCCTTATAGATCTATCTTAAATTGCAGATCTGTTCTCACAGGCTGCTGCTTTGAGGAGGTGGGGCTTGGAGGCCATTTGGTGAAAGGAGACCACAGATTTGGCAAGAGTGATTATTTTTTTTAAGGAAAACAGTAGCAAATACTCCTACCATGGGCAAGAGTGATTGTAGATCTATTTGTTCTTGACTATCTATGGTTAGTAATTTATTTCTAATTGCATTATATTTTGGTAAAGGGAGAATTAAAGATGGTTTAGATCTAGCTTGATGTAGAAATCGAGAAGATTATTTACATCTAGCATGGTTTAGGGTTTAGCTAATTCATAGTCTATTTCTAGTTAATTCAATTTAATTAATTATTCTTACTACTATAGCTACTTTAGATCATATATAGCCAATATACTAATTAATTAATTCAATATTTAATACGAAATTATTATATGCGCAACGTAGAACCGAATCTGGATGTACACTAAGAACCATGTGAGTGAAGAGTACATTAATGGCATATCTGCTTTTACAAGAGCTGTCGAGGAGGATATGTTGAATAAGGGGGTGGAATATATGTATTGTCCATGCATTGACTTTGAGAATCTAAAGATGTTCAAGAACTGAGGGCAAATCGAAGCACGCTTGATTTGAAGGGGTTTCAAAAGGGGTATGCATGTTGGACCAATCATGGTGAAGAGCAAATTACACAGGAAGGTAGTAATAATGACATCGCCAACGAAGTCAACGATATGCCCCTGGATTTATGTCGATTGTGCTTCCAATTCGGATAGGCTGTGTAATGACAATCTGGATCAGATTATTCATGATGTAGAAGGAAACTACGATAAGAAAGAGTATGTTAAATTCGAGAGCTTGATGAAGGACTCAAAGAAACCTTTATTCATGTGCTACAAGTAAAAGTACACGAGGTTGTCAGTCATGCTTAAACTGTTGAAATTGAAAGCAAACAATGGTTGGTTCGATAAGAGTTTCACAACGTTGTTAGGTCTCTTAGTGGACATGCTTTAGAAAGGAAACGTGTTGCCCAAAATCACCTACAAAGTCAAGAAGGTTCTTTATCCATTGGGAATGGAAGTAGAAAGAACACATGCATGTCCGAACAATCCTCTACCGTAAAGAGTATGCAAACATTTATATATGTCTAATGTGCAATGCATCCTAATAAAATTGTACGAATCAATTATATGACAGCGAGAAAATAGAGGTAAAAAAAGGACATCATGCTAAGGTGGCATAGTATCTTCATGCAATTCCCCGTTTGAAGCAGTTTTTTGCGAACCCAAAGGAGTCGAAACTGCTGCGTTGGCACTCAGAGGTGCGCTGTAGGATCAAGGATACTGACTAGAGGGGGTGAATAGGAGGTTTTTAAAATTTTCTTGTCTATTTAATTAATTCTTTACAATTTCAATAGCTAGAATGTAAAGTTATTAATCCTACACAATTTTAGTCAATAGACAAATAATGCTAGCTCTAATACAAGCAAATGATGACACTAATATCAACAAACAAGAGCTAGAAAGAAACAAGAGAGAAATGAACACAAACAATATTTTACCGTGGTGAACGGAAACTTGCCGGTTTTCACTAGTCCACGTTGAGGTTAGCCCGAACCAATCGGACCGGCTCCACGAATTAAGCCGAAACACCTTGATCATTAGAGGTAGCTCTTCCCCGCTCAGGGTAGGTGAGCTCCGACCTTCACAAGAATACCAGGTCTTCTCACAATCTCCTTTGGGAAGATCACCGATCAATCACCTCCCAATCGTCCAAGTGCCGGCAAACACCAAGAGTAATAGACCTGGGCTTCACTTGATTTGCAAACTAGTGCCAAGGATCAACCAATGAATGCAATGCACTAAATTTGCCCAACCACCTCAAATTGAATGCACAAGTGAGAACAACGGGTGGAATGAATGCTCTATACTCAAGAAATGTTCAATGAGTCTCTTCTTACTGTCCTTGAGTAGTGCTATGGATATTTATACCCTCCACCAACCAAAACTAGCCGTTTGGAACAAATTGCAGAAAAATTCAAGGTGAGCAGTACTACCGCCGTTATGGGGCCGGTACTACCGCTCCTATTTTTGGCGCGGCAGAACGGCTATGTCAGAGCTCTGCAGTGACCGTTGGAATGTCGGCGCGGTACTACCGCCGTTGAAACTTGCGGTACTATCGCTCTCCGGTAGTCCCGCAAAGTCGGCGCGGTACTACCGCTTGAGCCGAACTTCCAAAAGTCCCAAACTTGGCGCTCTCTGGAAAAAAGGCTCCGCTCTACCTCCGGTGCTTCTGGGCTCCGGAAGTACCGCTCTGGATAGCGGAACTACCGCAACCTACGGTAGTTCCGGCGTTGAAATCGCCGGTACTTCCGGTCCGCAAAATCTTAGATTGCATTCGGAGGTGCTCTTTGGAAAAAAGGTTCTGCTCATCCTCCGGAGCTTCCGGGCTCCGGACCTACCGCTTCAAAATGCGGAACTACCACTCCCTGCGGTAGTTCCAGCATTGAAAGCGCCGATACTTCCGATCCCGCAATGACTCGGGTACACCCGAAGGGTGCTTTCTGGAAAAAAAGGCTCCACTCGCGATCCGGAGCTTCCGATCGCCGGTAGTTCCAATTTTACCAGCGAAACTACCGCTCTGCGGTAGTTCCGAAGTTGTAAACTGTGGTACTACCGCTCTTCCAGACAGAGTACAGTTTTGGTTTAAAATCTGATTTTTGATGAATGGATGCTTCTAATTTGATCCAAATGGCACATAAATTTTTGCTATCAAGCTACTTGCCATGATCCATCTTTATGGTACGATTATCTACCCTATAATCCAGTCTTCCACCTTTTCTCCTTAAGACCGGTAAAAATAAAAGGGATCCTATTCTACGTATACCTTTGCCTTGAGCCATTTTTTATTTTCACGTTTGTCCTTTGGCTTGCATCTTGTCACCAACATATGGACTTGACCTTCTCATACTCATTAAGCACGTTAGTCCCATATTCACATAAATTCATTAATTACCGAAACCATTTTTAGGGGCCTAGATGCTTTCAGGCGCAAGAAGAATGGAATGCTAAGACACATTGCTGATTCTGCCTAATGAAGAAACATCGATAGAAGGTCTGTAGACTTCGGTACAGAACTGAGGAATATAAGGTTTGGATTGAGTATAGATGGAATAAATTCTTTCGGTAACATGAGCAACTGACATAGCACTTGGCCCGTGACTTTCCATATCTACAATCTTTCTCCTTGGTTGTGTATGAAGCGGAAGTATATTTTGTTATTGATACTTATCCAAGGGCTGAAGCAACTTAGAAATGATGTTAATGTATACATAGCACCGTTGATGGAAGATCTAAAAATATTGTGGATTGAAGAGGTACAGGTATGAGATGCGTACAAATAAGAGAACTTCAATTTACGTTCCTTATTGTTCTGCACCATAAATGATTATCTTACCCTTGCTAACCTGCCGGGCCAGAGTACAAAATGGGCCAAACCATGTACTCATTGCTTAGATGATACTAAGAGTGTGTGGCTGAAGCACTCGTATAAAACCATGTGCATACGTCATTGTTGGTTCCTTTGGAGGGCTCACCCATACCGCGGATGAAAAAAATAATTCAACATAGAGAAAGAGAACAGTTCAGCTCTAAGGCATTTAAGCGAAAAATAGATCTATGATATGATTAAGGATTTAAATGTTGTGCTCGAAAAGAGACATAAATCAAGGACCTGTGAGAAAAACATCTGGAAGAAGATATCAATATTTTGGGATTTACCTTATTGGAAGCACCTACAAGTTCGTCACTGCATCGACGTCATACACACAGAGAAGAATATATGTGACAGCTTGATTAGTCTTTACTAAATATTCGTGATAAAACAAAAAATGGTGTCAACTCATAGCTTAACTTGGTTGATATGGACATCAGACCTAAGTTAGCACCGACAAAGACCAATAAATGACGAACATACCTTCCCCCTGTGTTGTTATACTTTGTCCAAAACCGAGAAAACTGAACTGTGCCTATGATAATTGACTATCACAAAGGGTTTATATTTAAAACCATCTGTGATACATCAGATATCATAGACGGTTTCTACTACAAACCGTCTGTGATAGTTGACTATCACAGATGGTTATGAGTTAATGACCGTCGGTGATGACTTTATGTCATTACTAACCTATAAATTCAGATGGCTCATGAAACCGTCTGTGATGATCTTTTCTATAGTAGTGACAAATAGGGCCTTAACCGATGACTACTTGATCTGTGTGCCATATTGTTTTAGAAACTACTTCATATGCGTCAAGATATATAATATATATGCAAATTTTGTGCACACACATACGCACACAAACAAAAGCCGGTTCCCTCCCACCGTTGCCTGTGGAGAGGCGGCCAAGTGCACGGTTCGTTTGCCGCCCATCTTCTCCTTTAAACAACTAGCTACGTAAGCGCGGCGTCACGCTACGCTAGCCACCGTGTGGACCAAAGTAAAAGAGACGATAATTCGTGAGGTGTTTCTTTAAAAAAATCAAGGACGCATGCGTAATTTCGGAAAAATCAAAGGGCTTTTTCGCAAAAAAAACAAGGACCTGTATGTAACTAAACAAGGACCTATACATAATTTGGGAAACTACAGGCTGCTATCGGTGAAGTGGAGGGTGCTTTCCGGAAAAAAAAACCTGGCAGGGACCTGTTTGCAAGAGCGGAGGACCTCTACGCGATTTTGCAAAACACAGGGGCTTTTTCGAAAAAAAGTGACGTGGCACAGCTCCCCGGTCTTAATATTTAAACTAGCTACGTAAGCGCAGCGTCACGCCACGCTAGCCACCATGTGGACAAAAGTAAAAGAGACGATAATTCGTGAGGCGTTTCTTAAAAAAATCGAGAACGCATGCGTAATTTCGGAAAAAAAGGGCTTTTCACAAAAAACCAAGGACCTGCAAGGACCTGTACGTAACTAAACAAGGACCTATACATAATTTTGGAAACCGCGGGCTGCTATCAGTGATGTGGAGGGTGCTTTCCGGAAAAAAAAACCTGGCAGGGACCTGTTTGCGAGAAGCAAGGACCTGGCATAGCTCCCTGACCGGGGAGTCCCTCAACTTTAATATACGGAGTATTTGTCGACGCTCCTCTTTTACAGACCAACGCAACGCAGGGGAACAATTTGTTTATGAGGCTTACATCCATAACGCTGTGTCAAAGTTTGGATTTTTGGGTGCATAAATATTGCATAATTAATTACCCTTTTATCTATAAGGTTCCTTTTGAAATGCATGAACTTCATAGAAATTTTACAAAAAATACACTGTTTTTAGAAATTGCTGCATTCCAAACATGAATTAAAAATTGAAAAAAAATCTAGCATATGGAGTATTGAATTTCCTACCCTAAACTAAAATGAAAAAAAATCATGTCCTCTCCTCTCCGCACAGCTGGTCCCATGTGATTCCCCCTTTGGCTAATAATACGTTGGCATCAAGTGGAGAGAGAGAGAGAGAGAGAGAGAAAGTTTTTCTGTTATAGGCATCTGAATAAATAGCGGAAAAGATTCTCAGAAAAATAGAAAAACAGTGGAGTATATTTTGGAGTGAACAAATAATATTTTTTCGGCCGTAGCAATTGCATAATTCGCACCTGCAGATCCGTGGCGCAGACCAAAAGCTGGAATTCTCTGTGGCACCCGTGTGCTGCTGCCCCCCTCTTTCTGTGTGGTCCTTTCCCTGTGTTGCCAACTTGCTGCATGCAAAATTATGCACCAAAGTGCTCTGTAGTGTATAGAGAAGACAGCATTTATGCATTAGGAAATACCAGCGCGTGTAGTTCTGAAAATGAAAAATATACTGCACAGATTGTATATAGATAAAAAAAATATGTAAGGGCTGAGCTGCTTGCTAATATCTTTTTCCATAATGTTGTTGCAGTATTTTTATAGAATATAATGCTATGTAAAAAAGAGTAAAAGAAAAGGTAGCTTCCAAAAAAAAAGTGTTTATCTGGAATACGTGGCTTATTGAATAACAGCAACTATTATAAGCTGTTTGACTACACTACGCAGTGATTGAGATCAATGATCATTTTGTATAAGAGGCGTCTCTCAAGTTCATGCGTATTAGAATGGGTTGAATTGAGAGCATTTTTTTTGGAAACATAGTGTAAGATCATGTGGTGGTAGCCCCATCAAAGTTATGAATACTTGGCATGATTTGTATCTTGCTTTTGTTAATTAAGTTTGATTTTCGTGAAATGACATTTTGGCCTGTGCTTTCTCATAGCACCGGTCAGACTGGTCTCGGATGATGGTCTGACCGCTGTGGGGCGACGGTTAGATCGGTGGGACCTGGCAGTCTAACCAGCTTGCTAGCCGCAATCAGATCGACCCCCTGTCAAGTGTATGTTATTTGTGCTCAGATCGATTGCTTTCATTCTGATGTGCATGTGCTTTGATGATGAATTGCAGCCAGTGGTAAGATCGAGCATTGGTAGCGATAGAGTGTCGTGTAAGTTCAGATAGAGCATCATCTTAAGCCGAGAGCATGGGAGAAAGACGAGGATCGTAAGGAGGCAATGTGTGCATGCGGTGTGCCAATTGATCTTTTGCGTTTCAAGTGGTAACGATTCTTGGAGTAGATGTATGATCTTAGCGGCAAACATTGGGCATCACAGACTATGGTATGATGTTGGTGTGCCATAGGACTTGAGCGTTTTGAGTAGCGATGGTATCAGCGTAAGCGTACGATCTTGGTGACAAGTCATGGGCATCACATCATCATGAAGATCGGCAGGCGGCAAATGAGGAAATTTTTCGAAACTGGGTGAAGTGACAGTTTGCTAAGCAGCGATACTGGCCAAAGTAGTTTATGTCACATCTATGTGGTTAAAATATCTTATCAGGCTATTAGAGCCTTTGGGAAGTTGCGCTTTGAAAGCGTGCAAGTCTGTGTAATGCAAAACCCATTTGTGTGTGGGTTATTGGGTTTTCTCAAATTGTAAGTGGTGCGATCCACTAAGGAATTGCTAGTTTGGTGTGAGGTGGTAGCTCTACTATATAAGCCTTGTGTGTCGAGAAGAAAGACAACACTTATGACAAGAGAGATTAGGGTAGGGTTTTCTTGTGTTAGAGCCTTGTGTATGTGTGATCTAGGCTTGGAGCTCTTATTTAGAGGGATTGGCTATAAATATTTCTCTCCTAATGAAATGAATATCCAAAGTTTTTCCAAGTAAGTTGTACCATGGATCCCCTCTTGTGCTTTTGATTTGCTTGGAATTTTTGTTTGGATCTCTCTCTTCTTGATCTTTTCTGGTGTTAAGGACGTGTAAGAGGCAAAGATATCTCTTGGGGATAAGATTTCATTTATCTATGCATGATCTAGAGGAAATTCTTAAGTTTGCCCAGTTTTCCTTCAAGAAAGAGGTTATTGGGGGTTGCTCTTTTGAGTGGTTTGGCTTGAATTTGTATTTTGACCTAGCTTGCTATGATATGTAAGAACCCATCCAAGGTTATCTAAATCATTTAGGACTCACAAGCAAGAGCAGATAGATGTTTTCCTCTTTTGCCTGGTTTTGGTGCCACTTGTAGTATTTTAGATAAAGGTCAAAACTTTTGTATTGTATTCTCGATCGATGATTGGAACAGGTTTCTGACATCCTTGAGAGTATTTGTACCAAGTTTCACAGCGTTGGATCAGTGGTTTGAGAGTTGGATCTTTTCTTGGATCTAGTGTCATGCTGATTGCACTATTTCTCTCCGTGGCAATGAGACCGGTGCCTCAGGGGGTCCAATCGCTAAGTGGTCAGACTGGCACATAGTCGATGGTCAGACCGATTTAAGACTTTGTGTCTTGGTGTTCTTGGTGTTTGGCTTTGAGTTCTTAAGGGTTTGTGTTTCTGCTGTGTTGTGTTGATACTTGGGGAAGATTTTGTGAAGAGTCATTCACCCCCTTTGACTTGTCATACTCGATCCTGCAAGTGGTATCAGAGTAAGGTTGCCCTTTATTTGATCTTAACTAATCTTGAGTAATGGCGTCGGAGAGGTATCACAATAAGTCTCCTGTCTTTGATGGGGCCAATTATCCTTATTGGAAAAATAAGGATGATGATGTGTATTGAGGCTCAAGACCTAGCCATTTGGAACAAAGTGAGAAGTCCTTTTGTTATGTTTGCTAATGACATGGTCCTCAATGCTATTCAGTCAGCTAAGGTTTAAGTAAATGCTAAGGCACACAACTTCTTATCCAAGGCATAGGGAGATCTGAGATCAATTGAGTAGTTCATCTTGCATCTGCACGACTCTCTCTAATTGCCATGAGGGAACATAAAAAATTAAGAAAGTGCATGAGCCCAGTTCAAGAGGGACTACCAGAAGCTGAAGATGGAACCTTGAGTCCATTGATTCCTTCTTTGGTTGATTCCATGAGATTCTAAGTGATCTAAGGTCTGTAGGTGTGACCTTTTCATATACTAACAATACGGCTCATGCTTTGAATGCTCTTGACATGAGTGTTTGGGAAATAAAAGTCACATCCATTAGTGACAAGGCGGACATGGCAACTATGACTGTAGATAAGTTATATTCACACCTTAAGACCCATGAGATGGGCGCCATAGCCAAGAAGTCTAAAAGTCTGTAGATGATGGTTCTTGTGACTGATCTTCTCAAGAATGACACTTCTTATGAGAATACTTCTTCTGGCTTTTATTTATTTTGTTTTCAAGCCATGAGAGATAAGCAATTTGAGAGTCTTCTCATAGATGATCTAGCCCTTGTAACTAGCTAATTCATCCATGCCTACCACAAAGCAAGAGAGCATAGGAAAGGTAGTCCAATTGTTTGTTTTGAGTGTGGTGAAATGAAATATTTATGTGCTCGTTGTATTAACTTTGTGAATAGTCATGGTGATAATCATAAGAGGAAGGACTTCAACAAGAAGTACAAGAAGGACCACAAGAAGGATTACAACAAGAAGCATATCGACCTTTCAAGAACAACGACACGATCAAAAGATGACCATGTCGTTGCTCACAACCCTCATTGTTCAAGAAATGAGCAATATTGATTCTACAACTTCAAGCAATTAGGAGGAGCAAAGGAAGGAGAAGAAGTTCGTTGGCTTCACTGGGCCGTGCCTCATTGCTACTAGTGATGTTGACTCCAATAGTACGTATGACAAGGATGATCCCTACATCGAGGATGATGATGATGAGGTAGATTCCTTTAACTTTCTCATGCTCAAATATGATAAATTAGTGGATGATCATGTAAAGCAAATTAAGCACTTAGAATGATTAGTGAAAAATAATAATAAACTTAAAGCTAAAAATAAGTTCCTAGTCTTGCAAATGGATAGGTTTGGAACAACTATTTCTGATCTTAACAACTGTGATACTTGCTTTTCCTTGATGCTATAATTGATAAATTCAGATCATCTGAGTCAACTTTGCTAAAACAACTAGAAAATATTAGAGCTAAAATTGTTGACATCAAGGCTAGTCTATGTTCTAATTGCTTAGGTGCTAGGGACATTTCTAGAGCTAATGGCTTGCTATGCCTGAACTGTGATGAAATTGAAAAATAAACTTGACATAAAAACTAAAAAAATTGCCTCAATTTAGTCCTAAATATTCTTGTGCTCATTGTGAGTTTAGAAAAGAAAAATTAAAAGAATTAACTGACAAACTTAATCTTACTAGATCTGAATCTTGTGATACTTTTCCTAAGTCAAATTCTAAAATTGAAGTTCTCCCTAAGTTGTTGCAAGATAAACGTGATGATGAATCTATTGCTCATGTTCATGCTTCAAATGTTGATTCTATTATTCCAATAGTTTGTGCATTTTGTGCCCAAATTAGAAATAATTTGGATGATATGCATGAAGCATTTAGAGTTAAATTTGATGAGTAGTTGTGTAGAATCAAGAATGTGTCTTCTGTTTCTTATTTGGTTTTAAAGTTAGAGGTGGCTGTGCATAAGGAGAGATACGCTAGAGTTGTTAAGAGCTAAGCCTGTGAGTCTTGTGTCATTCTTGCCAAGGAGAATGATTATTTGTAGAAAATCCTTGAGAAGTTCTCTAGTGGAGAAAAGAACCTAAACATGATCCTAAACTAATCCAAGGTTAGCAAAGCTAATAGAGGTTTAGGGTTCAACCACTATAAGCCTTCCAACAGTTATCCTCCTAACGTAGTGAGCGTAGTTGAGAGAGGGAAGTTCAAGGTTGCCCCTCCTGAGCCTACCAAGATTGTGTTCAAGTTTGCAGGATTTGCCTAGTCCCCTCCTATCATTATAGGTGCATCTAGTTCACCAGGTACGACCCCTCAAAAGGTTAAATACCGTTACACATTTTGTAAGAAGGATGGCCACATCGTAGAGTTCTACTTTAGGCGGGCTAAGAAACTGTGTTGTGATCATGCTAGAATTTTGAGGAGCCTTCAAGATTAGCTCGTCTAGTTAGTAGCCTCTAGACATCATTTTGTAGATGGGTTCTTTGATTCTTTTGGTGGCTTTAGAGAGCGACATCATTCTCGGTTTCAGATGAGTGGGTTTAGATCTAAGCTGCCCCTATATATGATTTCCATCGTTTTGATCCATGACAACAATTTGAGTGGGAGTTTTGGTAGCTCTAGATTGCACCCTATTGCATATCATGCTAACCCACATTTTAGATCTTTTCCCGCTGGTCATGTGTCTCAGTACTAGATTCCTCATTCTTATATCACTAACCCTAGTATCGAGGCACATGCTACTTCTGTCTCTTTGATGTAGGCTTTTTAGGTGAGAAGGAGATCATGTGGATCATGTTAGTCTCTTTGGATCTCCTACCTCACTCTTGGGAATCAGGTGATGGCTTTCACTTTTCAGGATGCAGCTTGCTCAACTTCGACTACATCGACTACATCATATTGCCAAGCTATATGACGCAAGTTCTTAGTTAAGCTTTGTCAATTCTTTACTTCTATTTTAAGCATTGGATGGCATTAGGGAATGTCAGGGTTTTTAGGTCTTTAAGGTGTTGTGAGTCACACCTTTTGTTTTGTATCTTTCTTAGGCACTTCTCTTCTCTACTATGTTCTTTAGGATCTCTTACCCTGTCTAGATTGAGCTTGCTTATTCTTTCACTAGTTTGTAGTAGTGAACTTGCTAGTGTGGTAAATTTGCTCCTTAGTAGTGTATGTTTCTTGGGCTAGAGACTATGTAGTGGAGATGTTTTTTTTCTTACAAGAGTTTTTTCTTTTTCTTGCTTTTAGCCCTTATTTGTTGTTTGCAAGTGGTTCTTATAGTAGGGGGAGTTTTAGTTCTTGCTTTCTTTTTGCATCATGCATGCATGGTATTGTATTGTAGATATGTATTTTAAATATGAGTTTTGACTATTACTCAATTGCAATGTAATTTTAATTTGATATTGCTCCTTACCATGTTATACCTACTTTGCTAGCTTTGCCATGCTTTTGTGTGTGTGATTAAATCTTTGCCATGGTTACGTAACTTGCCAACCTGAACTTAATTTCATAAGTGGTACCAATTTATGCAATTGATATCTTTAAATTTGCAAGGATTAATTTTGACTAGTTTGCTCTCTAGTGATTATTTTATAATATATGCCATATCAAAAATGCTCTATTAAATCTTGAGTCTTTTATTGAGTTTTATTTAGTTTTTTGCTAGTTTTTTGATAAATCATATATTGCTCATTGAACCAGTGCCTAACTTGATAAAAAATGATCTCTTTTATGCAAAAAACTTGAATCTTAGCAATTCTTTTTTTATGAGATTGCTTGTCAATCTTTTGGTATGAACTCAAGGAAGTTTTGTATGATCAAGACCATTCTTTTAAATGTAATGCTTGAAATGATCGACAATGGCTTGAAATCAATAAAAATAAAAAAAATAAATTTTGGTTGAAGCTCAAGGACTAATTGTGGATGACTTCTAGTCTAAGACTTGCTTTACTAAGATAAACTATAAAAATATAATAAATGGCTAAAACTTATGAAACAGTTATGGATGGCTACTAGTCCAGGACTAAAGCATAAATGATTCCTAAAATATCAAGAATGACTTTTATCTAGTACTTGTGCATAATTGGCTAAAATTAAACTTCTAACACTATAAATGATTCAACTTGAGGTTCTTAGTTCCATTTAACGTTCTTGACATGGTCTAGCTCATACTTAGATACATTTAGATGAACTAGTCATTTTGAAGCCTTGCTTAACTTGAAATCAAATTGATGCTCTAAAATTATGCTATCTTGCTTAAATTGGTTGTATATGCCTTATCATGATCTAGATAGTTTTCTATGCATTTTATGACTTTAAGTGGTATCCTTTTATCTATAACTTCACTTTGGATAATTTTTAAAGCTCATTTAGGTTGTGCATTTTTATTCATACATACATGCACTTTCTTACTCCCATATTGTTTACAAGTCGTACATGCATCATTTTAAGGGAGAATGAGTATTTGTGAGCTTGCATTATTTTCTTGACCCTTGATGACTATTTTGCTAAAAAGGAAATAATATTTAAAGCAAAATTTGGTATTAGTCTAAATAGGGTGAAATTGATGGAATTGAATTGAAAAAGAGGGAAACTGCTAAAAAAAATTAAAAATGGGGAGAATGAGCTTTGTGAGGTTGCATTGGAGCACAATGAGCTTTTTATGTGAGAAAAATGCATTTTGAGTTTTTCATGATCTTTTGTTTTCAAGTGGTATTGCATTTGTTCTTGCTTGCTCTTTTGGTGCACTACCTTGCTATGAAATTGGCCATAAAGAGCATTTGATCTTTTATTTGGATCATGAGCAAGATTGTGTTATTTAAGAAGTTTTCAGTGTGGCTAAAGCTTTTGGTGAAAACTTGCTCTTTCTTGGTCTTAGCAATATTCCACATCTTGCTACTATAGTCATGTTCTTTCTTTCTCTTAAATCTAGACCACTAGTGACTCTTGCAACTTGTTTGCTTCAATGTCCAAATTTTGATCTCAAATTATTGCCTTTTGTGGTGTTTGTTAAATTACTCATCAAGGGGATATTGCAAGACCATGTGATAGCAGCCCTATGAGAGTGATAAGTATTTGACATTGCTTGTGCCTTATTTTTGTTAAGTGAGTTTGAGTTTTGTGAAATGGTATTTTGACCTATGCTTTCTAGTAGCACCAGTCAGACCGGCTTAGGATGACCGTTTGATCGCTGTGGGGTGGCGGTCAAACTTGCATTGCCTGGTGGTCTGACTGGCTTGCTAGCCGCGGTCAGATTGGCCCTCTGTCCAATAGCTGAGTTGGTCCTGGTTTTGATTGTGAGCCATGGTGGTGTCCATGCAATGTTAGTTATGGTATGTTCATGCAAGTGTTAGTCATAGAGTTTTCATGTAAGTGTTAGTCATAGCGTAGGTACATGCATATGTTTTGCTAATTGAGAGTTAAGTGTATGTCAATTGTGCTCGGTCAATTGCTTTGTCTTTGGTATGTAGGTGCTTTGATGATGGATTATGACCAGCAGTAAGGCCGAGACTTGGTGGCCATGGAGTGTCGTGTAAGTCCAGGTGGAGCATCATCTCAAGCCAAGAGCATGGGAGAAAGAAGAGGATCGTAAGGAGGCAATGTGTGCATGTGGTGTGCTAATTAGTCTTTTGCGTTTCAAGTTGTGTTGGCTCTTGGAGCAGACGTACGATCTTGGTGGCAAGCATTGGGCATCACAGACTATGGTGTGATATTGGTATGCCATGGAACTTGAACATTTCAAGTAGCGACTACATCAACCTAGGCATACAATATTGGCGACAAGTCATAGGCATCATATCACATCATTATGAAGACCGACAGGTGGCAATTTAGGAAATTATCCGAAACTAGGTGAAGTGGTGTTTTGCTAAACTGCGGTACTAGCCAAAGTGGTTTATGTCATGTCTTTGTGGTTGAAATGTCTTATCGGGCTATTAGAGCCTTTGGGAAGTCGCACATTGAAAAGCATACAAGTGTTTGCAAAACCCGTTTGTCTATGGGTTATCATATTTCTCCAATTGTATGTGATGTGATCCACTAAGGAGTGGTTAGTCTGGTGTGAGGTGGTAGCCTCCACTATATAAGGTTGTGTATTGAGGAGAGAGACAACACTTATGACTTGAGTGATTATGGTTAGGGTTTCCTTATGTTTGTATGTTCTAGGTTTAGAGCTTTACTATCCTAAGGGATTAGCTATAAAGCATTTATCTTCTAGTGAAATGAAATCCAAAGTTTGCTCAAGTGAGTTGTGTCATGGATTCCCTCTTGTACTTTTGATTTGCTTAGCATTCTTGTTTGGATCTCTCTCTTTTTGATCTTTTTTGGTGCCAAGGATGTGTAAGAGATGGAGATATCTTTTGGAGATAAGATATCATCCATTTAGGCATGTTCTAATGAAAGTTCTTGAGTTTGCCCATTTTCCTTCAAGAGAGGTGATTTGGGGAGTTTTGCTTTTATGTGTGGTTTGGCTTGAATTCGTGCTATAATCTAGCTTGTTATAACATGTGAGAACCATCCAAGATTACCTAGATCAACTAGGACTCACGAGTAAGAGTAGATCAAGGTTTCCCTCTTTTGCTTGGTTTTGGTGCAACTCTCGGTATTTTGGATAAAGATTAGAACTTTGGCATTGATCTTCTTGATCCATGATTCGAATAGGTTCCTGACATCCTTGGGAGTATTGATGTCCGATTTCACTGCATTTAGATCAATGGTTTGAGAGTTGGATCTTTTCTTGGATCTGGTGTCACGCTGATTGCGCTATTCCTCTACGTAGAGGTCAAACTGGCGCCTTGGGCGGTCTAACCTTCAGGCGGTTAGATCGGCACATAGCCTGCGGTTAGACTGGAGTTGCTGTGGCCATACCGATTTGAGATTTTGTGTTTCAGTGTTCTTGGCATTTGTCTTTGAGTTCTTGAGGATTTGTGTTTTTGCTACTTTGTATTGATACTTGGGGGAAGGTTTTGTGAAGAGTCATTCACCCCCCCTCTTACTCGCCATACTCAATCCTACACATAGTTTTGGTTTATAAACGAAATTCTTAAGAAGTTTGATCATAGTGAGAGGTTATAGGTGTGATTTTGAATAAATTAGTTTTTCTATGGAAAATTATGGCACCACTATTTTCTTCATCCATACGACGGGCCATGTTATAATTGCGCATAGAAGATGAGGGCACTGAAAGAAGGGTATTGTAATTATTAGAGTGAGCCCAGAGGGAATCTAAAGAAAGGAGGGGGTCCCACATGGGAGAGGGACGTGTGATGGGAGGCGACTCTCACTTTCATGAGCATCATGAAATAAAGCATGATAACGGCTTGTATGTTTATTTTATTTTTCCACAATATATTCCTACCCATCACCACCTCCAAGTCCCTTCATGCCCCCTCAATTGCCAAAGAAAACCAAGCACAAATTGATGGGAACATCATATCTCATGATAACCCCCACCATTTTATACCATACGGTGGAATGGTTGGTAATACTTTATGAGATTCGTATATTTAACCACAATATCAAAGTGGTGCATAATAGATTTGTTGATTTGATGCCTTGCTTTCCTAAGAAAATGCAATAAGAATGTGAATATGAATTGTATTTATTTAATCTACTTTCCGCTTGGAAGGACTATTTTTTTATGAAATATATGACCAAAAAATCATCATTGTGTTTGCATCAAAAATAGATATAAAACATAATATTGTCATCATTTACGGTCGGGACAAATGGCCAATGCAATTATATATTTTTTAAGGCTCACAACCCACATGCCATGGGTCCAAATGCCAAAATATCATACCAAAAGATCCACACAAATAAATCAACCATCAAAAGGTTGGTGGGAATAAAACATCGATCATCGGAGAGCTGATATAGAATTATAGTTAGTTAGTTATAGATATAACAAAAGTCAATTTAACTGTAGGCATAATGATATACATATTTGAATAATTCTAGCAGTTTATACTCTATATAGCATTGGCTCATGTTGTATAAAACATTATGTCCATTTGGTAATACTGAACTATGAATGGAATGGCAACACTGGGAAAATGTTAATTGTAACCTTTTAGTTTTAGAATGAAAGAATTCAATAAAAGCATAGCACTTATACTGAATAAAAAGATCATGATTCACATGACTCATAAATAAAAACCAAATATTGAAACTTGAAATGGTAGACAATTTCTTGCCACATATATAGCCTAGGATTGCGACCGACATGCCATTCTTTAAGTATCGACAAGTACAGTGGGAAGAACTAAAACCTTACCAATAGATAAACATCAAAATGAGAAAATGAAAAGGAAATCATTCCCTTCTCCAACAAAATAAAATTGCTCCTATTACATGAGAGCGACCAAAGTAACCCACAAAGCGACTCGCTATAACCACACATAGGAACACAAATATTTCCCAAACAATAATTAAAAATACTCCAGCAAGGACAAGGGTATTAACCAACTGGGCCTCACTCCAAGTTAAGCATAATCTATATATGAACTTACGAGAAAGGTAAAAATTAGTATAAAGTTTGTAAATGTATGTGTATAGGGATTTTCAATATCAATGAATATACAACTAACATAGGAGAAAAGGAGGAAAAATATGAATTTGTTCACCTGATAATTTGTTATAACTGATATCAATAAGATTTTGTTTGTAGTATAAGTGAATGATGAGCATAATGACATAATAGATGCCTTAGAAACTTCCGAGTCGCATCCAAGAAAATATAGACCCAGCAAATGTGTTACTCATTTTTTTTTACTATTAATGGAGCTTGAATACAGTGATCTTGGCATATATCAATGAGTGATGAGGTACTATACCAAGTTAAATTTTTATGTATCAATGTTTTCTTGTTTAAATATTTGTAAGTCTGTACAATTAAAAAATCATTCTTGTTCACTTGAAAATTATCTCCATACAATTGAATTTGGATTCATAAAATTTTATTTGCGTCACTATTGTTTCTTATCAGTAAAATGTTGTATTTCCTAGCAAGATTGCTTCAATTGATCTTTTGAACGAAGCTCCTGCCGTTATTTTTTTTTAAAAAAAATCCTAGGTTAGCATCTCTATGACAATATTTATAGATCCCAGCTGTTGTGTTGCCATCTATAAAACTGTGATTATATCATACATTATTTTTAACACCAATATATATCGAATAGATTTGTTTTATGATATGCCTGTACGGGCGACAATATCATGCTTGACATAGTTATAAGGAGTTCAAAATCCACGGAGGATTGCATATACTCAATTCTTTGACAAGGAGAGGTAACAACAATTTGTAGCCTTATACCCCTCTAATTAAACCGGCTTTCACTAATCTCTTAAGGACTCCACTTTTCTATGGGTATTACTCACTCCTTACTGCAATATAAGTTCAAAGCTCACTATACGTTAAGATTAAGATATTAAATTCAAGAAAAAAGTTAATAATATTGGACTATACATGCCTTTATTAAATAATATAATATAACTATATATATATTTAGCATTAAAGCAGATATACAGTAAAAATATTATAATAACTAAAATTTTAATCACTATAATAGATTTATATCGTGAAACCATGCTTTTAAAAAATAAAGGCTTATACCGTGGAAAGGCAGGAGTAAAAAGTTAAAAACTGGGGCCTGCTATACACACAGAAGATGCAGGGCTGCCGAATCCAACGTCTCTAAAAAAGGTTAAAGAAAAGGCAGAGAGAGGGTGACAGTGGTGGTGTTGTGTGCGCGAGGCAGGAGAGGAAAGGAGAGGAGGGCGTATTTCTTCTTCTGCCTCTCCAAGGAGGAGAGGGCTCCGGAGTCGCAGGGGCGCGGGCGAGGCAGGAGCACCTCCCCCTCTACCATCATCGTCGATGCATCATCATACTATTATTATCCCCCATCACCCCTCTGATTGACTTGAAACCCAGGAAAAAAAATCAAGAATAAAAAAAAAGATCCTCGTTTATCGATCTCTGGTAGGAACCAGCGCTTCTTGTTTTCGATTTGTCTTCGTTTTTCCTCTTGTTTTGTCGTCCACCAGGAATCCAATCGCTGCGTCTGTTCGTTGCTCATTTGATTTCTATTTGTTCTTGCAGGTGGTGGTGGTGGTGTTGGATTTTTCTTGGTCGGTTCTTGATTCGTCCATTCGGATTCGGCCGCTCAGTGCCGAATCGTCTCTGCGGTTTCCTGAGGTGGGTTGGATTGGATTCGTGCTCTTATCTTGGCTTCAGCGACTTTTCTCTTCTTGATTCGTTTGTGCGATTGTGTCTCTTGCTATTTCGCAGGTTGGATCGAGGGCATTAGACAGGAGATGGAGGTGGAGGGCAAGAAGAATTTAGAGGTGAGTAGTTATTTAGTCTGTGAATCGAAATCCCCAAGAATTATTCCCTTTTCTTCAGAGATGCAATTGGAAGCCTAATGGGTGGTTTCTTGATTGAAAGTAGATTGGATCCAAGGACATGGAGGTGGAGAGCAAGAACCTTAGGCTGGAGGAGCCACTGGCCTCCTCCGAGATGGACATGGATGAACCGGGCGTTGCAGAGAGTGGCACGATGGATGCCAATAATGGCAGCTCCAAGGAGTGCCCCTTGCCACTCAAGGATTCCAAGAGCTCAAAGGGTTGTGTGGCCAAGAAGCAAAGATCGGTGAGCTCTGACTTTGGGGAGGAACTGGATTTGGAGTTTGGTAACGGGGATAGAGAGTGTGGCAGACAGCATGACAGGAAGCTCTCGAGGCATGACCGGGTTGAGCTGAGCCGGTCATTCCAGCGTGCAGTGAGCTCTCATGATTGGGAGAGTGCTGAGGGGCTGGTTGGGAGCGCTGATGCACAGGGGCTGAATGATGTGCTCTGCGTGGCGGTCGATGCTATTTGGTTCTTGAGCGATAACGAGGAGCTGCATGCAGTTGTGGCGTTGATCAGGAGGATTGTGTCGGAGGGTGCGAATGATTTTACACGTGCTGCGCTCCGGACATCATTCCTTGCATCGTGTGTGTCGGCATGCAGGGGACGGACGACTAGCCTTGCCGATGCTGTGAGCTTCATGGGTCAAAAGTACGAAACAGTTTTAGCCTTTACATATTCACATGAATTGCATGCTTTGTAATTGCAAAAGTCCAATCGACTTCGATAATTCATTTGACTTACACCTTACATATTAGTTCATATGAACATGGTACTATTCTGACAACTGTGAATAATTCTCAGGTTGCATGAGCGCCTTCAAGAAACCCATGGTGATGAGGTATTGAAGGCAGAAGCAAGTGCAAAAGTGCACAAGTTCACAGAATGGGCTCTGAGGTGCATTGAACTACACTCGCGTGTGCGGGAGATTAAGGGCAGAGGAAGCCATGGCACGATCATTGAGGTTCAACTTCAGCTGTCTGCTTTCAAGACATTTCTGGATCTTGCTGATAATGACCTTACCGGGAAGGATTTCACTGAGGCCTTTGATGCTGCATGCTTTCCTCTTACACTATTTTCAAGCACCTTTGACTCAGGATGGGCATCAGGGATCTCAGCATCTGCGATACAAGGGCTTTTAGAGTTGTTGGTAGAGGGTGGTGCAGACAATGTGAACCAATGCTTTCTTGAAGCTGCACGCTATGGAAGCACTGAACTCGTGCGCATCTTACTTCAGGTAATAATAAAGCATAGTCCCTGTGTGCATCATATTACTTTCAGGCAATAATAAAGCATAGTCAACACAATTTAGGTTAATGACTCTATTGAGCAGACAATATAGATGCAGCAAAAATAAATGGTTCATAACTGCTTGGTTCACTTAATGCTCTCCAGTAGTAATCAGATCACATAGACATGTATATGGAAACTTTTTCTAGCTTGCCTTATTTCTTCTGTGCGAGTAATTCGGACCTTTTCTTTCCTTTGACTGGAAATCGGTCCTTTTCTTGTGGAACTGCAGTGTCATGTTTGAATTATATTTGGTGTAACCTGCTTCAGTCTTCATGTGTGATTCATTCGGAATGAGCATGCACCTATACCTTCCAAAATTGTCTGGAGACCCATATAATCTTCTCATGGAGTAGTTGGTGGGCTTCTTACTGATGACTGATCTGTTCCAGATTCGTAATGACATATAATATATGTGGTGTTCATCATATTGGCAATTCAGGTGCAATGTCTCATGCTTACCTTAGAGAACCTCAGAAATTTAGGGTTTAGTAAGGTTCTATTCGTATTGGCTTCTGCTTCTAACTTCTGTTTAGAAAAACCAAAAGCCAATACGAACACTCGGCTTTTTGAAACGACTTTTCCACTGTTCTCGCTACCGTCTTGCTCCAGGGATAAGGCAAGGGGTCATAGGTGCATCACGCACCCCACTCCTCTCACCCTCGTCACACGCAACTATCTCTCCCTCACTTTTTCCACCACTCGTTCTATCCTTCTAAAAGCCACTTCTTTCAGCAATTATTATTCATTTTTAGTTAAAAACCATAAACCACAGCCAAAAGCCATCAGCAAAAGCTAATATGAACACCCCGTAAGTTGAGTTAGCGACTTTGAAGGGATTAAAGGCCAACACCTGAAATTTTAATTGAAGATTGTCATTTCGATGACTAATCTTTCTGCAGGATAGCAGGATAGACAGAATAACCAATTTTAGGCTTGTATTCGTACAGTGTGATCAATCATGTTAGTCATGATGGAAGACATCCCTGAGTTGAGCTGATCAGTATGGTCTGGTAATATGGTATTGGACGCATTTGAGTCATTATACAAGATTAGATAGCTAATATACAAATGGAGTATCCTTGTAATTCATCTCTAGTTTGGGTAGCCTTTCAGGCCAAATTCAGATAGCAATGTAGGTGCACTATGTATAAGCCATGGCCCATGAGAAAATTGAACAAAGCTTTGTAATAGTACATATTACTCCCTCTGTCCATTTTTATTGTGCGTACTTTTTTTTCTTCAGCTTGTCCATCCATGTTAGGCGTATTCAGCAAAAGAGGCATAAATTGAAGCTTGTTTCCTGTTGTGACCCTATTAATTAGATTGGCTCAAGTACCAGGGAATTAAATCCATTGCGTGGTAGCTGTATTCTGAGAGAGAGAGAGAGAGAGAGAGAGAGAGGGAGAGAGAGAGAGGGAGAGGTATCAAGTGGAGAGCACCATCATCAAGATAAAATAATGTAAAAGTTATTTGCAGTTATTGGGGGTAGTTTTGTCTATTCATATGCCCTTCATTCCTGTGCTAAGATGAAAGAAGCACAACAAAAACAAACGGAGGGAGTATCATGGTTAGGCCATTGGTCAAATATGTCAGTCAACAATTTTAATTTTCTGCTGCTTGTGGATTTCAATTAGATTATTTGCTTCCTTCCCTTTCTAATATATGTAAGTACTAACATTTCCTCAGAAAAAATGTATTAACATTTTGGGTGTTGTCATCTAGAAGCTATATATGCTTTTTGAGAAGTTTTTCATTTTTATCTTGTGCTTTCTGATATATTACAATTTTCTTTTTTCTGCTTCGTGCAAAATATCTTGAAACATTGACAGCATTTTATCATACCTATTACCTAATGTTTGTATTTTGTTTAGATTGCTCAAAGGAACAGCTTGGACATTGATGTGGATCTAGCCCTTGGATTTGCTGCCCACTATGGGAAACTCGAAACCATGGGATGCTTAGTTGAGGTAGGTAATGCTGTTGCCTTTCTTGGCCCTTTAATGCGGGCAGCTGAACGTGGATGCCTTCAAGTTGTTGAATGGTTTGTCAACCATGGGTGTCGCGACATGGAGCTTTGCCTAGCCCTTACTGCTGCCACTTCTAGTAGCCAGGTTGCAGTTGCTGCCTATCTTCTGCCTCTAGTCCCACAACATGTTCTTGCCCCCCTCAGCATCGAAATTCTCAAGGCTGCTGGTGAGAGGAGCACAGGTTCCCTGCATGGTGTGGATTTTCTTCTCCGCTCAGACTTCCTCAATGACCCAGCTGCCACATACGCTGTGGCAGACAGCATAGCGAGATCTGCTGATGAGGCCGTGGATGCAAAACTTAGGTCTTTCATGTTTGAGCATTGGTCAGAGGCAGCCTTTTCTGAGGGATTTGCATCTGTGCAAGAGCACTTTGTTAAGTTCATGAGGATAATGGAAAGGGGCGAGTCACCAATCTGCCTGAGGGATCTCCCGCTTCAGCTTGTGATTGCCATGGCCTACCTGCCACTGTATAGGGAATGCATCGAGTCAGGTGGGAGGCTATTGCCTCAGAGGTTAAGAGGGCAGCTTGTGGAGGCTGCAGGTAGGCTCGAGGGCCGGCAACTGGACAGGGGTAGCCAAGGCAGAGAGCTCTTGGCCATCTTGGAGCACCACCTCCCACGTTTCTTGATTCAGACTTGAAGGTCAGCTTCTACTCAAATCGCATTGGTCACTGCAAGCAGCTAACAAGGGCAATGCTCCATCTTCAGTGCATTCGGCTGCCGTCATGTTCCTGCTTGGGGACATCCGAAATGCTAGCACCTAGAGAGTTCATCTTGACTCTCCTGGAGGCGCTCTTCGGAGAGAATATAATTTTGGGAAATGGTGTGTGCCTTCTTGTCGAGGCATGTGTTAAGAGTATCTATTGGGATCATAATCTTGATGAAAATGATATAAACATTGAGCAAGTGTTCTCAAGTTTTCGGTACCATACATTGCTAGTCTTGCGGGTCATATCGTTAGTTTTGACTAATGACTTTTGATCATGGACTAGTCACCTGTCTTGGCTGCACAAACATAAATGAAGAGACAGTAAGTATATGTTTAATGTGTCTAGGTAGCCTTGATAGGGATGTGAGACATGAAACGAGCTTGATAGCTTGATATTTCTACTGTTTCTTGTCAAATAGTAGTAGTAGTAGTTTTTTTTTTTTTTTGCTTGATTGCGTTCAGACAACAGAAATATCAAGCAACATCTGTGCTGGTTTTGCTACTCATGAGTCATCATCTCAGGAAAACAAAATGAAAATGCCTCATCTTCTTGGCACTGTTTAATCTGCCAAATGTCATCTATGGCGACTTCTGAATTGTTCTGCGTCAGCATGACTGCTGCCTGTTTACCAGTACTGCCAGAGGGCACTGTGTCATGTTTCAGACATCATCAATCTGGATGTTACAGGGGGACCCTCAATTGGTCGGGCATAAATGTTCTTTAGTTATGTCTGGAATTACAATTGCAAGGGCCAATCGAAAAACTGTTAAGGGATGAGAGAGTACTTATGTGAGAGAATTTAGAAATGAGTTGCAAAGTCCCGATTTGTATCATGCATTGGGTTGAAATGGAAGAGAAATGTTAAGGGAAGCAAATGATGCGATCATTTTTTAGCGTCTTGGATGAATGCTGCCGCAGGAATATCCCGTAGAATTGAGAACAGAAAAGAAAGTAAGCAAATATTAGAAGAGGCAATACGAAAACCATAGCTCTTGGTTCCTTTTTCTCTTGAGAATTCAGGTCACTGAGTTCACATTGCACCATTAAAAGAAAAAAAATGAACTACAGTGTATGTATAGGATGTGACACCAGTTGAGGGTAATCACGGGGCTTTGTTCACCTTCTCAAAAAAAAAGTTCACATACTGTAGTAATCATGACTTTCTTCTACTGTTTCTACTAATAACAAATCAAACTTGGCGTTAATAATCGCGAAATGGGGGACCAAAATAACAAAAGAAACAAATAGAACGAAGGGAAAGCAGAATTATTACTTACTAGGCCTGAATAACAGAATTTTAGTCTATCAGCCCAGTAATTTTTTTTAAAAAAAGAAACTTATCAGGCCCAATGGCTTCGATACTGAATTTGAGCGTAACTTAGGCTGGTTTAGTCCTGATTCTTTGCTCCGCACAAATGTAGTCAATTTTTGCAATTTTCCCTTGCAAAAGAAAAGGTCATATTTGTAATTCCGTCTTCATGCATAATTGCAACTTTCTACTTGCCAAGCTTGTGCATTGACCCACAGACCTCCCTCTTTTGCTATTGTTTTAGAAGAACAAATTGAGAGCTTGTATGTTCCAAGTTTCAACTAGTTAAATAAAAGTATTGACAGGTCAAACATATATTCTCCACTTGGACGGGCTTGGAAAACATAACATTTATGGGCCTAATCAAACAGCTTCTTTGGCCCAGTCCAGTTTAGAATTGATCGAGTGAAAACAAGACCTCGGGGTACCAGTGGGTGCAACGTATCGTACGGACTCATTCTCTGTGGTGCACGGTTTGAGCATCAATTTATTCAGAATTTTTTAAAAAAAATTAATGATGCAGACTATAAAGTATTCTAGCACCCTTTAACATCTCAACTTCAAATTCAAAACGTGTTAGAAGAAACACAAAAGACAAGTTTGATGTGAATACTAGCATTGCTCTCTTTTTTTCCTTTCCCATTTGATTTATCATTTGTCAGGTTTTCTTATTTTTGTTACTCTCAATATAGAACGAATTTAAAATTAAAATTATATACTTAGGTAGATTAAACTGATAAGTACGTTATCAAATTTGTTTGAAAGTTTGCATGATAATTTGGTGCCCAAACTAAAGGATGAGTGCACCGCAAAGTTAAGTGCATGGATATGTTGTTGTCCTTGCCAGTTCACTTGAATGAACGCGAAGTTAATGTCCACATGCATCACAAGGTTATTTACCTCCACATCAGCAAAACATAAAGAAAAACTAAGTAACAATCTAACAACTGATAAACAAAAGATGCTGAAAACATTTATTCAATCATTCGTTCATATTTGCACCAAAAAAAATCAGAAATACGGCAAAGCTGAGACTATCTCAAATAAAACAACAATAGATGAACAACCATAATCCCCTTTTCTTCATTATGGGCTTTCGCACCTTGTAGCTCCCGACGTTGGCTTCACAGCCAGTGGAGCTCCCAGGTGGCTGTGCGACATAGATCTTGCGGAGAACTCCATCCTAAGCCTCTGCAACCTGCATCATATCAATCAATTCAGCATACTCCTTGTATCCGTCTTGACGATAGTTGCGCGCAGAGTGCACTGCATTGGGATGGAAGGTGGATAGGGTCTTCTCAATTTTCTGCTCATCTGTGATCTGTTTGTCACAAAGTTGAAAATTGGTATAAATCCTATGTAGAGTAGAATTGTACTCCTTGACCGTTTTGAAATCAGCAAACCTCAGTCAGATCCACTCTTGCTCTTCTTGAGGAAGGATGGTGTACTTTAGCTTCTCGAACCACTTTTTGAGTGCAGTTCACAATGCTATCGCGCTCTTCTCTACCATGTACTCATTCTTGATAATAAGACAAAAGTGGTGCTTGAGAAAGTGAAGTGCCTAATCATTTTTTCTTAGGGGTGTGTTTGTCATCCTACGGTGCACCAATCCCAATGGCAGCGCGGAGCTTCTTGGCCCCAAGTACTATCTCAACATCGGAAGACCAAGTCATGTAATTTCGGCCATGCTGGGCCAGCTCCTCAAACTCCCGGTTTATGGCGTCTGTCATCTAAATGCGCATGAAAGAAATATATAAGTTTACTACCGGTAAACATGCATAAATAAATTTACTGTAGGAAATAAATTGGACAATGGTACAAAAGATTCTTGTAATGTTCCAGAATTTTCTATATATTTTCTGTAAATTTTAATGTTAATTTCAGTGACTAAAGGCAATTTAAATAATTATGATTAATCAAAACAATAAATAAATACATAAAACATAGAAAATAATAATAACAGTGCTAAACATGCTTCAAATGCGAAAAATAATTCAAATCTCGAGGCCCTTTTATGCTGGAATATGAATTTTCAGTGCATTCTGCAATTTTCGAGGGTTTATCCATTAATTTTTAATTCTGAGAAAATTTTCATATAATTTTTTGATTTTCCAATGGCCTTTTTGCAAAATTTCTAGATCCCTGGACCGAGCACTTGGCCCATCTTTGGCCCACCCCGTGGTCTACTTCGGCCGATTCAAGGGAAGGACCCTACCCCTATTCATAGTGGTGGCTTGGCTGGAGCTGATGGCCTGGGCGGGGCGAGGCGCGACATGGCGGCAGCACGCCTTGCGGGGCGGCAATCGCTCGGGCGGAGGGCCGGTGGTCAATGTGCGTTGCGGCAGAGCGAGCGGCTACTGCCGCGGTGGCGTTCCGGCCGGCGGATCGGGAGGTCGATTGCTTGGGTCACGTGGTGAGTGGTGGCAGCCAGAGCATGTGCAAGCGCTCTGGGATCGGTGGCCAAGTCGCACGACGAGCGGTGGTCATGGCACGTGAAGATGCTCCAAAGAACCGGCGACTCAGGTCACGCAGCAAAGCACCCATGCGAGGAGGTCCCTAGTGCAACCAGCGATGGCGCAGCGCGTTGGGAAGCATGGTGCTGTAGGAGCCCGAGCAGGTCAGTGCCATGCGAAGGCTTGGAGCTCAGCCAGGCATAGCGGCTTCGGGCGAAGGCTGGTGGCGCCAACGCAGGTGCAGGTGTGAGGTGCAGCGCCGGCGACTTCAAGCCGGTGGAGGCACGAGGCAGCGGGGTGCGCGCGATGGCGTCTCACCCACCACGCTTCGAGACGACGACAGCGGAGCCGGAGCGTACGGGCAACTTGTAGGTGGCCAACGGCTTCGGGCGTGCAGCCGTATGCAAAGGGCGCAGCTACAGGCTAGCGTAGCTCTCACGTGCAGCGGCGCGTTTGGCCGCATGTGTTTTCTTCCTTTTTTTCTTTTATTTTTTCAATCTACAGTGCAATCAACATCTACTCTTTCATGTAATCTACCGATCGACATTGTGTCGGTGACTTCAATCTGCTCGCGGTAGATTAGAGCGGATTTGCACCGTAGAAAATAATCTAGAAAGCGAAATCTGTGAAATTTAGAGTGATCTAGATAGACAATTCAATCTATGAATGCTTTGATGATTACCTTCGATCCACGGAGCAATTTGTGCTAATAACGTGTTGAGGAACCATCGCTGGTAAGTCCAGTCCGATCAATTCCTCTCCTATGCAAAGAGACGGATCAATCACAGAGTAATGCAAATAGTAGATTGAAAACACAGAGATAGGGTAGAACTCATATTCTTTCTTTATTGCTTTCTCTTTCACGTGTATATAAAAATAGCCAATGGGACTCCCTATATATAACCTAATTGTGAGGTGCCCACCATGGGTCAAGGCTTCAAGCCCAAGCCCAGGTTTCCCAACAAATATAACTCTTACAATGTGTATTGGGAAACCTAGGCCACGGCTACAAGCCTGGTCTATTAGTGGGCACCCTTCACTTAGTCTATAAATAGAGGGTCTCAATCACTATAAAGTGTCTTTTGGAGGAGAAAGCAATAAAGAAAGAAAGGAGTTCTCCATCTCTTGTGTACAACTTATTATTTCTTGCATTACGCGTATTTGATCTATCTTTTTGTCTAGGAGGAATCAATCAGACTGGACTCGCCAGCGATAGTTCCTTAACACATTATTAGCACGAGTCGCTCTAGTGGATCGAAAGATAATCATTGAAACACTTGTATATTGAATTGTCTCTGTAGATCGCTTTAAATTTCGCAAAATTTTGCTTTCTAGATTAATTTTTATGGTGTAAATCCACTCAAAATCTACCACGAGTAGACTTAAGTCACCGGCCAAGCCGATCGGTAGATTTGTGCAAAAAAAGTAGATGTTAATTGCATTCAAGATAGAAAAAACATGAGCACACTGCCCGCACACGTCGCATGAACCCCCAGCCAGCCGCCCGCATGCACCGGCCCACACCGTGCCGGCCACCTGCATAGCCACCCGAGTCGTCGCACCGCCTGTTCGAGCTGCCTGCTTGCGGCTGAATGCGCCATCAGCTGTCGAGTTGCCCATCCGCATCGCTTGCACGTGGCTTCTCGAGTGCTGCCTGCACACGCCGCTACCTGAGCGCGCCATCTTGCAACAGCACCGGACCACTGACGCCCAAGCTCACGTTGGGCACCACCGCCGGCCCGCACCGAGTCGCACGGCCGCTTCGAGTTGCCACTTGGCCCCACGCCACCGCTCATCCCGCATGATGTGTGCCGCCACCGCTCGGCCCCGGATGGCTGCCACTACACCCCGCACGGGCCACTACCAGCTCCACGGTTGTAGCCGTGTCGCACACCGGCCATTAGCCATGAATGGCCGCCCCACGTTGCGCGTCGACACCACTCGGCTCTGCGTGAGCCACCACCGCCCACCCTGCATGGCATGTCGCAACCGGCCCCAACCGCCCGCATTGCCGTCGGCCTCCCAACAGCTCGCTACGTCGCACCTCGCCCACCGGCCCTCCACCCGACAATGCACAGACGCACCATCGACCCCAGTCGCCTGCAACACCGCCTGCCTTGGTCACCGACCCCGATCACTCACCGTGCCGCCGACCCTACCCGTAGCGCCATGCCCGAATGCATCGCCACCATAGTGGACAGGATATGGGAAACCCTACCCCCTTGCTCTTTTGACTTGGGCGGAGTGGGCCATCGGTTGAAGACCGGGCTGGGAGAGGCCTGGCCTGGGGCAGGGATCCTGAATTTTCGCAAAATGACCTTAGAAAATCAATAAATTACGCAAAAATTTTCTCAAAACTAAAAATTAGCGGATAAGCCCTCGAAAATTGTGGAATTCACTGAAAATTTATATCCTCGCATAAAAGGGCCTCGGGAATTCAGATTTTGAATTGTTTTGGCATTTGAAGCATGTTTAGCACTATTATTTTTTTTACTTTCTATGTTTTTCTGTATTTATTTACTATTTTGATTAATTATAATTATTTAAATTGCCTTTAATCACTGAAATTTGTAGCAAAATTATAGAAAATGCATAGAAAAATTTCTGGAATATTACTAGAACATTTTTTACCATTGTCCAATTTATTTCATTCATTTTTTTTGCAGTAAATTTATATATTCCTTTCATGCAGATGTAGATGACAGGCATCACGAACCGAGAGTTTGAGGAGCTGGCCCAGGATGGCCAGAATTACTTGACTTGGACTTCCAACGTCGAGATTGTACTTGGAGCCAAGAAGCTCTACACTACCGTTGGGATTGATGCATCGGAAGATTCTAAACCCACACCTAAGAAAAATGATCAGACAATTCACTTCCTCAGGCACCACATCTGTCTCACTCTCAAGAATGTATATGGTTGTCGGATCCTGGAGCAACGACTCCGAAACCATCTGCGTAAATCGCACTAGTCCAAGAATAGCTAGTGCACACAACGAACAAAGATACATATCGAGCACAAATGACCAACCATATATTAAATAGCAGAGTACGGCCTTATGGCCAAGTCTTACATTAGGATCATTGATAACACAAATAAATGAAATAACAGCGAAAACAAGTTGATAAATAGCAAAGCCCAACAGCTTGCCCACAGGCAGACGATTGTAAGACGCGTCCTACTCGTCCAGGTCCTCACTGTAGTCAAAGTTGTCTTCCTCTGTGTGGAGATAGCAAGGTGAGTACAAACTTGTACTCCGCAAGTCACACGGAGAAATGCAACATAATGATAAAGGCAACAAAGGAAGGCATATAGGGTTATTTTAAGCATAAAATAATATTTAAAGAAATACAGTAAATAGATTGAAAATGCTAAATTTAATACAATAAGCAAAAACAGTAATTGTAATTGAAATTAATACCGTTAGTGCAGCCTCCGACCAAACAATAATCTAACCACGGGCATCCCACCCGGACCATCTTTTCGAAAAGATCCCATATGGATTCCATCCATCCACCCGTTTTCAACCACTCATGGATTCCATCCATCCACAAGTTTTCAATCTCTCATGGATTCCATTCATCTATAAGGTTTTCATAAATCATTTTGAAAAACAAAGTAATCCATGAAAAACTTTTACTCAGCATACCCGTGACCATGGGCACAGCTATCCAGAATAGATTATACACTCTGCAGAGGTTGTACAACTTTACCCATAAGACATGATCATCCCGGATTGCCATGCGAGTTACACACTTTCTTAGGTGTGCGGTGAGGAGATCATAACATGGCCTTTACAATGCAAAGCATTCAACCTAACCATGCCAACTCTAAGGTTTCACCCCAGTAAGGAATCCACCAGACCGGGACCCCCTCTTGAGCCGAGTGAGATTTCACATGGCACACACCACGCTCACTTTCAACCTACAACACGACTCAAGTTGGGACTCGCAAATTATTCAGCCAGGACTGTCCCATACCAGCCTTGTGGTAGTACACTAAGGCTTTGCAACAGTAGCTCACAGACTAGTCCTTACTTGACTTAGGCTCAACCAAATAACCCCTGTGCACGACAATCAACATAGTGCATGCCTGCACCCACCACCAAACCTTTAGCCTAGGTCTAAATCAGGTTTGATATTTTATTTCAAAATATTCCATAGACTTACTTGACTCACCGAAGTCAAGAATACTTTCAGAGAACTTATCATTTTATGTAAAAAAAAAAAGCTCGTCATTTTATGTGAAAAGATATCCCAAAATAAAGATTATCTAAGCAGGTCTAAGCATTTGATATAAAATTCTCTCTAGCCAATACTAGCGTACTAACTAGAGTTTTATTCTAGGGTTACAAGGTATCGAGGAATTCAATGTCAACAGGGTAATTAAAAAGTAGGAAATAACTAAATTTAAAACTAAATTAAAATACGTTGAATAAAATTATGCATGCAATATAATTTAAACCAACATAGTTTTATTTGCAAACTGGGATCAACATGATCAAGATGTGTGACTTGCCTTGCTCTTCAGTCTGGTGAGTCGTCGTAGAATTCTTCTGAATCATCGTAGTCTACACGGGAAAATAACCCACCAAATTCAGACAAATTCAAATAAACTCCAAATATTTAAATTGAGGCCAGAATTGGATAGAGGGAAATTTTTATGAATTTAAAATTTTGAATGGGCTCAATCGAAGTTAGGATGGAGGAAAACAAATTCTCGGAAGTTAAAAATCAGAGAAAAAGATTAAACTGGATTTTTGGAATTATTTTTCTAAAGAAATTGGAATTATGACGTCAGCAGAGATTTTAATTTTCGGCCAAATTATTTTTCCATTGGAAAATGGGAATTATGACGTCATGCTGACATCAGCTCTGGTCAGATTTTCGGACAGGTGACTGATAGGTGGGCCCTGGTCTATGGACTAGGTCCACAGACAAAGGGGGCGATCGAGGTGGCAAGAGGGTGGGACGTGGCAGCCAGTGCTTGCGTGGCGCCAGTGTGGCGACTATGTCGGTAGCCACCTCACCCTCAGTGCCGCGGGGAGGAGCTCAGGCACGGCAGCGACGCTCCGGTGGCCGGCGGCGAGCGGTGATGGGCGGAGGAGGGAGATGAGTGCACGAAGAATCCGATTCTACCTGGCGCAGAGCTCGGCGGGCACGGAAGGCGGCCAACGACGAGCGAGGGGCGGGGCAACGCTCGGGTGGTGGCAAGGACGGTGCTCCGGCGGTGAAGGAGTTCGGCCGAGGGGTGGCCGAGGTGCGCACGGGCGCGGGGAGGCCGAGGGTGGCAACAACGAGGTGCGAGGGTGCTCGAGACGGCGACGATTTCTCACCGAAGTTCGAGGCAGCGGCGAGGATGGCGGAGCACGGTGCGGCAGCGCTCCAGCACACAGGAAGGGAGGAGGAGGTGGGGTAGGGGTGGAGTGGGGGACGGTGATGCTCGGGGCTCCTTTCATAGGGTCGAGGGGTAGGGAGGAGGGCGGGATCCCTCACCGGAGATGGCGGGGGTGGGCGGCGGTTGCGGAGGAGATAGGGAGAGCAGGCGCGAGAAGAGGGGAAAGTGGGCGCGGGGAGTTGGGGAGGAGGTGGCGTGGGAATTGCGGCGCGCGACGGAGGGAGGTGGGCGGTGCTCGCGCGGGAAGGGAGCGGCGGTTTCAGCGGCGGGCGCAAGAAGAAGGAGGCACGGGGAAGGGATGACAGGTGGGGTCGGCCGACATTGAGAGAGGGAGGAGAGAGCAGTTGCCAGGTGGGCCCGTGGAGAGAGGCGACGTGGGCAACATCTGAGCCGCCCACGTGTCAACCGGAGGAAGGGGAAAGATGGGGTGACTGGTCGGCTGGGATTTTGGGCCGGCGTGAGACGTGGCTCAATCTAGGCCGTCGGCAGAAAGGGAAGGAGGGGGATTTTATTTGCTATTTTTTATTTTGGATTTTCAAAAACTCGAGGAAATTCATAAAGGCTTAGAAAAATACCAATTAAATTCCAAAAATTCCAAAAAAATTCACAAAAATCCTGGAGATGTTTTGGACTTACTAAAATTATTTCCAACTAAAGTTGGTATTATATTTCCATACTAAAAATACTTTTATATTTCAAAATAGTTTTTTTAAACTCTAGAAAACCAGAAAAACCAGATAAAAGCCAAATAAATCCAAATAATTAATTTGAATTAGAATTTTTTTTATAGAAAATCGAAATATCATTTTGTTTCATAATATTTTTAGGTTGTTACTTAAATTACTTTTCAAAATCAAGCTTTTCCAAAATCAGAAAATCAGGGCAAGACAAAATTAAAATTTAGGCACAAAATACTTATTTTTATTTTAAACCAAATTAATTTTAATTTTATTATTTTTCCTCAAAATTTGAAATTAACAGCTGGGCTATTACAATGGTAGAGAAGAGCGCGTTTGCCTTATGGACTGCACTAAAGAAGCAATTCAAGAAGTTAAAGTACACCATTCTTCCTCAGGCAGAGCAGGAATGGATTCGACTCAGATTTGCTGACTTCAAGACAGTTGGAGAGTATAATTCTACTCTGCATAGAATTTGTACCAATCTTCAACTCTGTGGCAGGCAGATCACATATGAGCAGAAGATTGAGAAGACCCTCTCCAACTTCCACCCCCAATGCAGTTCAGTCTGGGAACAACTGTCGTCAAGACGACAACAAGGAGTATGCTGAATTGATTGGTATCATGCAGGTTGCAGAAGCTCAGGATGAAGTTCTCTGCAAGAACTTTGTCGCACAGCCACCTAGGAGCTCCGCTAGCCGTGTGGCCAACGCTGGGAGCTACAAGGTGCGAAAGCATATAATAAATAAAATAGAAAGGAAGGGCAAATCCGCATCCTAGAAAAGCAAGTCAAATACTCCACAGGAGAGTAATCTCTAGTTTCGTAGCAGATTCAATCTCTAGTTTCCTAGGAAGAGCATCTCACCTCTGAGAAGATAGCAGCCGAAATCTTTAGTTTCGTAGCAGATTCAATCTAATGCACAGAATGCATTTAAACTTTAATTGTCATTTATTTCAAGTGTGGAGGAATAAGTTAGATTTTGCATTGATGGTACTCAACATTTTTTCCGTGATGGTTGGATGATATTAAATAATTCATTTAGTTAGACAATCAACACATAAATAAAATACTTCAAATGTGGCACCCTATGATATTAAATACTTCATTCATTTGAAATATTTTATTTATGTGTTAATTGTCTTCTACCTATTAATAAAATACTTTATATTAGAACGCGTGTGGCACCCTATGGAGAAAGTGTGCTTAGCTGATAGCGGCACAACGAATACCATCTCGAGACAAAATTCTTTCAATCGATTAGCAAGAATGTTGGTAGCCTTACAATAATCGCTGGTAGCGATCCTTGTATAATAGGCTTAGGAAAAGTCACAATTATACTCCTAATAAGTACAACTTTGGTCATTCAGGAAGCTTTGTTGTACCCAGAATCGACTAGAACTCTCCTCAGTTTCAAGGATATTCGCACTAACGGTTTCTACATTAAAATTGAAGAAGAGTATGGTAAGGAATACTTGCTCATTACAAAGTGTGAAGCAAATAAAAAATGGTATTAGAAAGACTTTCTTCATTTGAAACTGAGCAATACTACATTAATATTAAGGCACCCGCAGCCTATACTGCACTGAAAACCATATTTAGTAGCTCTGAACTCTTTTGTCTTTGGCATGACTGATTAGGCCACCCAGGTTTTATGATGATGAGAAATATAATTAACAATTCACATGGACATAACATCAATGTAAAGAATTTCCCAAATCAAGAAGATTTTGTGTGCCCCGCATGTGCCACTGAGAAATTAATTGCTAGACCTTTTTCTCTAAAAGTGAAGGATGAAATCTCTGCATTCCTGGAACGCATGCAAGAAGACATTTGCGGTTTTATACAGCCACTACTAGAGCCATTTAAATATTTTATGGTGTTCATCATGCTTCCTCGCAATGGTCGCATGTATGTTTATTATCTACAAGAAATTATACTTTTGCAAAGTCAATCTCGCAGATAATTCAAATTAAAAATAATTTCCCAGATCATCAGTCCATCAGAATGGACAATGCTAGAGAATTTATTTCAAAGATATTTGATGATTATTGCATGGCAATAGGAATTAAAATTGAGCATTCTATATCGCATATCCATACCCAGAATGGACTAGCAGAAACAGCAATTAAGAAAATTAAATTTATTGCCCGACCGCTTTTGCAGAATTGTAATTTACGAACTACATATTGGAGACATGCAGTCCTACAAGCAGCAACTCTCATCAACTTTAGACCATCGGTATATAACATCCATTGACCTATGCAACTAGTGCAAGGGTCAGCATAAAAAGTTTCTCATCTCCGTAGGTATGGTTTCAAAGTTTATGTATCTATACCTCCACCACAGTGTACTACAATGGGCCCTCTATGAAAGTCTGAGATATACATTGGTTATAAGACAGCATCCATAATCAGGTATTTAGACCCCATAACAGGAGATTTGCATACCGCCCGTTTCGCTGATAGTATATTTGAAGAGAAAAGTTTCATGACATTAGAGGGAGGAAATCAACCCCTTGATTAAAAATATCAAAAAATTATGTGGCAAGCGACGGGAATCCATGCATATGACCCGTGCACTAGTGAAGTAAATAAAGAAGTCTAAAAGATCATTGATTTACAAGCATTAGCAAACTGACTGACCACTTTAGTAATTTAAAGAGGATGACCAAGTCGCATGTACCTGCACGCAATGCACCAGAGAATTGAAATATCGAAGAAAATTGAAGGTATCCCTAATCCAGTCCAGAGGCCTCCGAATAAAAGGATGAAAACTCCGACCCCTCGAATCCCAAGTAACTGAGGACGCCTTGTGAAAAAGGATAAGAAGAACTTGATACAACCAATCACTGAAGTTCTCCAGAACCAGAAAGGGAGCCAGTCGAGACTTGGCACAGGTATGACACCTTCAAGGAAAAGCATACCAAATTTGAACATTCCCATGAAGACAGAAACCAACATAGATGTGTGTGCATGCATCAGAGTTGAAAAACTAAAAGGGATTTGCCCCCATAATTGGAAGGAGTGATGAGCAAGTAGAAGCACTAGAAGAATCAATCTATGATAAAATAGCTATAAACTATGTGAACACGGGAGAATCTATTAATAGGACAACAGCCAATGTTGATATTTATTTTGCAAAGAAAATTGCCACAATCATCAATCTTGATCCACAGCCTATATCGCTCGCTGAATGTAAGAAAATTTTAGATTGGGAGGATTCGAAGAACCCCGTAAGGCATAAGTGAGTATTAGTTCGAAAGAGAAATGAGAAAAATAAAGTTGTAAGATATAAACCAAGGCTTGTTGCATAAGATTTCACTCAACGTCCTGGAGTTGGTTATGAAGAAACATATTCCCCGGTCATGGGTGGTATTACCTTTAGATACTTAATCTTAATGTTGGTAAACTTGAATTTAAAAATGAAATTGATGGATGTGGTAATGACATACCTTTATAGAAACATGGATTCAGATATTTATATGAAGATACTTGAAGGTATCACTATCCCAAACCAAGACAGAGCAAATAGAAACATGTATAGTGTGAAACTCGAAAAATTACTATATGGATTTAAGCAATCAGGAAGAATGCGTTATAATCGCTTAAGCGACTTTCTATGCAAAAAAGGCTACACGAACAATGAGAATTATCCCTGTGTATTTATACAACGATCCCAGAATAGATTTTATATAATCTCAATATATGTAGATGATCTGAATATCAGAACCTTGGAAGATATAAAGGAGACGAGTTCTTACCTGGAGTCAGAATTTGAAATGAAAGATTTGGATAAAACCAAATATTGCCTAGACTTGCAGCTTGAGCATATCTCTGAAGAAATATTAGTACATCAATCCGCATACACCTAGAAAGGTGTTAGAAAGATTTGGTTTTGAAAAGGCGTACCCATCGAAAGTATCGATGATCGGTAGATCTTTATAACAAGACAAAGATCCGTACAGACCTAAAAAAGAGAGGAAGGAAGTCCTAGGACCGAAATTCCCGTACTTACGTGCAATAGAAGCACTTATGTATTTAGTAAACTGCACTAGATCGGACATTGCATTTGCCGTAAACCTATTAGCAAGGTATAGTGTGGAACCTACCAAAAGGCAATTGTAAAGAATAAATGACATCTTCTGATACCTCCAAGCAAGTAAAGATCTTAGGCTATTTTATAGAAAGAACTAAGACCTAAATATGTCTACCTATGCAGATGTCGGTTACGTGTCAAACTCGCATACATCTAGGTCATAAACAAGCTATGTATTTCTATGTAGTGGAACTGCAATTTCATAAAAATCGTCTAAACAAAGTCTTGTATTGACTTCAACGAACCACATGGAAATCATAGCGATGTACGAAGCTACACGAGAATGTGCTTAGCTTCGACGAATGATTCACTACATCCAGCAGTCATGTGAATTGAATATCGTGAAAACTTCCACAATTATCTATGAAGATAATGTAGTTTGTGTTGCACAAGTGAAGATGGTTACTGAAGAGTCATCTTACAAAGCATATCAACCCTAATTTCTTCTATACTCATGAATTGCAAAATACGGATGCAATTAAGATGCTGTATACTAAGTAATGTTGAAATCTTGTAGATTTGTTCGCTAAATCACTTCCAGCATCTAATTTTGAAAGGTGTATACATGGAATTGGAATGATGAAACTTAGAGAAGTACAAAACTCAGAGAGAGATTTTTCTCGAGTTCACTATTAAAACTTGATCACAAAGAATAAATCTGGTAGATTAAATAAAATTGGGTTGATTGTACTCTTTTTTTCCCTTGATGAGTTTTATGAAAGTTTTCTTAGCCAGTTTTATTGAGGCAATTCGTGCAATACAATATAGCATGTATCACGTACTCTTTCTCCAAATTTTTTTCCACAGGTTTTTATGTAGTTTTGGTGAGACATAAATGTGTCAAATGAGTGCCCAATAGGAAGTGTTGGAAAACCTGAGCCTGAGCCTGCAAGCCTAGCCCATTGATGGGCACCCTCCACTTAGTATATATACAGGGGGTCTCAATTATTGTAAAGTGTCTTTTGGAGGAGAAACTAATAAAAAAGGAAGGAGTTCCTCATCTCTTGTGTTCAATTTATTATTTCTTGTATTACCTACGTTAGATCTATCTTTTGAAAGGAAGGAGTTCCTCATCTCTTGGCGTCTAGGAAGAGTCGATAGGACTGGACTCACCAGCGACGGTTTCTCAACACAATGAACCAAGAATTAAGCTGCATATTGCGAAAACACTGCAGTTGCTTATAATGGTCAGTTTTCTCTGACGCATTCTTTCATTGAAACTGCTCCGTGTTTTCTTAGCCCCGCTCATTTTAGCAATGCTTCTGATTTCTGCTTTTAATTCACTATTCATTAATTTCATCTTTTTCTGATTTTTTTTTTGCTTTGTTGGGCTTTTTTACCTTTTCTTTTTTTCGTATTCCTTTGCATTACCCGTAATGTGCTAACATGTTTTTCTATTTTTTAATTTTTAAAATTTTATTACGCCAAATAAACCACCTCAGTTACAGTAAAAAATAAACTAGCTATAGTAAAAAAATCATAAACCATCGTCAATCTGAAATTGTCCTCTGAGATGTATGGGTCAGCACTCAACATTACATTGTCAAGTGACATGACCTAATGTGAGAGACAGAAACAAATGTAGTGTGTGTGTGTGGGGGGATGTACATGAGCTTCTTGCAAGTATGTCAACCAATAAGAAAGTACTATCAGATTAACATTTTGGATATCTGATCATCTGGAAACTAACTTGGTTCGGTATGAGTTAACTATGTAAGCATGAATCAATGCGTTCAAACAACAGTTATAGCAAACACCTCAAAACATCTTTAAGTGATTACTAAATTGTCCTGCTGAATGAAGCCAGGTCATGCTTCAGATATGATTTAGGAAACATTCAAGACAAACTGTTGACCTTTGCAATGGTAGCAATAGCACCATCTGCAAATTTGCTAAGCAGGAACATTTAAACTAGTCAAATGAAGTTTTCAATTGAATTTATCCATCAAGGAAATGCATTTTCGTTGAGGACTTTCTCATGGTAGCAACACTACAAGACTATCACTGTAAGCGCATAACAAATTGAAATGGACATTATCAGGGTTTCAAAAACAGTATTCAAAATGTCTCTCGGACCTTGGCTGGACGGTGGTTGCCGGTTCAATCCTGGTCATATTTCCTTTTCCTTTCAACTTTTAAAAAATTACCTTGTAAAGTTCAAAACAACTCCCAGTATCAGAGAACTCTGGTTCCTGCCGGTAACCAGCTGACGGGATTTAAAACCCTGGCCTTTAACCCACATGACATATTGCTTACAATGAACCCAAATTAAGTTGCTTAGTGTGAAAACAACACTCCAGTTGCTTATAACTATCAGTTATGTCTGACGCATTCTTGGGTCGAAAACCCTCCATGCTTTCTTAGGCTAGAATTATCCTCTGAAATGCATGAGTCAGCACTCAACATTACATTGTCATTGACACAGCCTAATATGACTGTGACAGCAACTGATAAAAAGTAGAACAATTCTACATGAGCATCTTGGGGGAAAGACTGCAGAACCTACAATCATGTAAGGCCACTAATAATAAACTGTTTGCAGATTAACATATTAAAATCTGATCGTCTGAAAACTAACTTGCTGAGGCATAATTTAATTATATAAGCATGCATCAGTGCATTCAAACATTAGTAAAAGGACACACTTCCAAATATTTTGAAGTGATGACTAGACTGTCCTGCTCAATGAAGCCAAGTCATGCTTGATGCTTCAGAAACGATTTAGGAAACATTGAAGACAAACAAATTCAAAAGACATAAACGCACTTTGTTGGTCAAGTAAAGAATGCTGCCACTTGCCAAGAACTCATAAAGGTGCTTAAGTTGAGGTGGATGCATATCCAATATAACCGGGGTAGTTAATCTCCTCAGCAGATTGGTTCCATGACAGAAAACCCGCACAATTTTGTTCAAGCAATGCACCAAAATTTCCGAATTCCACCCAATACCTTGTATAGATGCTAAGCTTCACCATTCAAAATATAATCTTTCTGAGAAAGATGCTTCAGATTGCACTCGTCATATGCCAACACACAATCAAAAACAGAAATTGCCCACGGAGGCCTATTTACAAGTAAGACGAGGCCATGCTCCGCACATCAGTAGGCATGAAGGCCAGCAATATCAGCAGGATGAGCAGGCAGACCGGCAGCAACAGCAGCAGCGACGGCGGTGGGGGCAATGGAGGCAATACCAACGGCAGTATGAGCAATGACACGGTGAGGCAGGCAAGCACGAGGAACGCTTCGATACTGAAGTAATTCGATGCGACCACCTTCTTGTCAGAAGCATTTGCCTGCTGCTGCTGCAGATGATGCCTCTTTGCAGCATTTGGTCTGACTAACACTGGGCTCATGCTCTGCCTAGTACGTCCACCTCCCATAGCACCAATTTGGCTAGCCATTTGTTCTTTGGTGTATGCAGAACAGTGGGTGTCCAGGAACGGAGATGTGCGAGGATTGTTGTGGTTTCTGAAAGTTCTGATCAGATATAATGACCATGTGATTGAATTGCAGATCATCTGCTTTGGAAGAATTGCACCTGAAGTGACAATATCTGTGAAAAGAATCAAAATATTAGATGATAAGCACATCATATCTATTATGAACCAAACATCAAGTATGTCATATACCACCCAAGATATCAAGAAAAGCAAGGGAAGTTCATAGTTCTTCATACAAATTTCACGAGAAAAAAGAACTAGATAAAACAACCAATTACTTCAAAGAACCTGATGAAGCAACCTAAAGAAAGTTCAAGAATCACCAAAAATATGCTGAGATTACGCAATATCACACACCAAGAAAAGGTACCTTCGATCCTGGACCTGGCATTGTCGTTCTGTCCGTACTACGAATCCACCTGGACGAAACCTCCCCCTTCTTCAGTTCTTTCTCCCCCAAGAACACCTCCTCCTCGAAATTAATACCCCCAACCAAGAAAGATACCAAAAGAATCACAAACGGAGAACGGCAACCGGAGAATTCCAAAAGGCGGAACAAGAGTCCCGGATCGGATTCCTTCCGCCACCAGCACCAGACGGAAGTGGAATTACGGGGGGCGGCAGGAAAGCGAGGAGAGAACAAAGGGGATCCCCTGATGGCGAGGTGATGTTGCTGTGGATGGATGGGTGGAAGTGGGGGAAGGATTAGCATGATGACAGAGAAAGAGAGTCAATTTTATGGGTGGGGCTTGGTTTGGAGCCAAGGGGCACGCAGCTTTCCTTCAAATCTTGGGAGCCTTGGAAGGGGAGGGAGGATGGCAAGAGGGATGGATGGATACATTGCATCAAGGACCGACTTGGGTCTTTGGCGGAAGCAACCCATGCATGCAAGTGGGGTGGGCCCCACGCACGCTTTCTCCTCTGCTTTCTTCCTTCAAAGTCGTGATTGAGATTTCCAATTAGCATTTGTTTTTAGTGGTGCTCGATTGGGCTAAATTATTATGGTTTATAGCTGAATTTTATTGTAGCTAGTTAAAATTATACTATAGCTGATGGTGACTTATTTGGCATAATTAAATTTAAAAAATTTTAAAAATAGAAAAAACATGTTAGTCCAGCACGTATAATGTATACGAATATGGAAAAAAGAACCAGTAAAAAAGTTCAAAAAAATCCAAAAAATCAAAAAAAGATAATATTTAGGAATAGTGAAAAATAAGCCGGAAGCTAAAAGCCGAAGCCGAAAACGAGCGACAAATTTCGTATTTTTTTTCTTTTTTTTTTTGCTGTTTCTTATTTCCTTTTATTCCTTTACGATGTCTATGGAGATATAACCGTCTTTTTTCTTATTTTTCTTTATTTTTTAATCTAATAACTCACGAAATTTATCAGCGAGCGCTGCCTAAGCCTTTACTGTGTTGGATGTGGATGATTTTTATCATTTTTTAGTAGATGTAGACCAGCTCATGTGGCATCCATCTGAGTTATCAGGTAAAGATTACGGGTGAAGTGCCAGTGTGTCAACAACTATATGTCGATGGGTTATTTCGGTCAATAATACCTAGGGTCTGTACGTTTGGATTATATAGCATTTGAAAACTACAGTTTCATAAAACCACATTTTTTAGGTATGGGACATAGAATACCACAGTTCATAGATACCATAGTTTTTCACGGTATTTAGAAAAACCATGATCGTTTGGAATTTACAGTATTCAGTGCATAATTTTGTGTTGGTAAACATGTAACACTCCAACCTCTCTCTAAGCCCAAAATACTACCGCCTACTCTATAATATTACCAATACTAACTTTTACCGTTGATCTTGCGAAGCAATTTTTTTATTTAAATATCAACCAAATAACAAAAGTCGATACGTTTGACACTAAGCGCAGCAAAGATATAAATTTGCTAATTACCAAAAAGGTACTCAATCATTCAAGGCTAAATATATCAATTGTAGATGATATATGAATTACTGTTGCACGTGAAACAACTATGCTACTTTTGCCTTCAACAAATACCTAAAATCAACATAGAGTGAGGGTGAGTCCAAAGACTCAGCAAGCACACGATAAAACAGTGAGGCTAGTACAGCAATCATGCATCACATATTTATAAACTGTAACCCAGAATCTCTAGATTTCCTTCGTGTCTCATGTTCGTTTCCTGCAAATGCAATGCGATGCAATACACCTCTGTATGCAGCTTATACCGGTATAGTGGAGTTGCTTCACCCGTCGGTGAAATCCCTCTACCTCCATCCCTGGAGGCGCATACCGAAGTAGGTCTTGATTTCCCCACCGTTGTGGGAGGCCTACTGTCGTAGGTCCTTCGTATGAGTGCAATGCATAATGCATCTCTGTATGCCGCTTATACCGGTGTAGTGGAACTGCTTCACCCATCGGTGAAACCCATCTGCCTCCATCCGTGGAGGTGCCTACCAAAGTAGATTCTGATATTCCCACCTTGTGGGATGCATACCGTCATAGGGCTTTCATGATGCTCATGGTGCAATGCAAACGCAACATTCTTCAAATGTTGATATTCAATTATAAGCATCACTTATCGCAGTATAATCAACAGATAAAATGGGATAACATTTCCTAACATGGCATAAATCATGGCATAAAACAAATACCAGACATTCATCACAATCCACTATTCTACCATGCACGTACCTGATTATTTCGTGGACGATGCGTGGAGGAGCGCCAAACCAAAACCTCCACCTAAAAGTATCACCCGAACTCTTAACTCAACATTACAATTCACACAAGAATGCAAACAACAACGATTCTACATATATAGACAACCAACTACGTTCCTACACGCAAACCCGATACCAACAACATCGCTCTCACCAGACACATTCCCGATGCCTCGGTGCCCAAATAATCTTTTTTTCCTTTTTCCTTCCTCCCCTTCTTTTTTTCCTTTCCTTTTTCTTTTCTAATCCGTCGGCGCTCTCATTTCTTACCGCGCTCTCTCTCCTAGCTGTTTCCTCCTTTCCCGATCCAATCGAACCTGGCGCCATGCCTCTGGCTCTCCGGTGCCGCGCCGCCTTAGCCTTTCCTTGGTCCTAGCGCCTCCGCTACCGGCTCCTCCGTGTGCTCCACTTCTACTCGTTTCTCCCCTTGCGCCATCGGTCCCGCTGCGCCGCGCCGCCTTGGCGCTGCCAGCTGTGGCTATCCTCGCTTCGCCGCCTGTCTCTCATCAGGTTTGCTGCTACCAGATCCGTGGCCTATGGCCTAGATCTGGCATCTCCTCCCTCAGGTGCATTCCGATTTTGTGATTGATTTGTTTGCTCATGATGTGATAGGCATGGATGCGAGCTGCCTTGGCTAGTCACGGCAGAGCTAGAAGCCGCCTGCACGTCGGGGGAGTGCGCAGTGGCAGTTGGGTAAGTTGCTACGCTGATGGTAGTGCGCCGCCATCGGTTTTTGGCTACGGTAAACCTCCTCGGTACTATTTACTCTCTCTACTCTCTTCCTCTACCTCTGGTTGGTGCTTTCTATGCTGGTCCCCTGGTGCCCTAGTGGTGCTCGGTGACAAACTACTGGTGGCTTATTGTCTATAGCTATGCAAGGTTTACTATTGAAAAATTGATGCTATTGCTATGAGTGATTGGTGGGCTAACTTTTCCGGTCAATAGTCGAGTTGCTTTTGGGAAGGAATTGGAAGTTGATTGTGGCTATCGCTTTCTCGGTTGCTTGGGTGTCGCCTGGTGGTGACCTCCTCATGGGGTTGATGGTCTCGTGACCTGTGGTCTGGCCTCTTGCCATCACCATCGCCTTGCTCCTAGTCGACTCACCTTTCTTCCGCCTTACGGTCTGGCTTTTGCTATATGGCTATGGTTTCTCTGTTGGCCTTGGAATGAATGGGGATGGAAAAACTGAGTGTTGTGTCGGCTATTGTTGTGCTCATACTTCCTTCTCCCTTATCCCTTCTTCGGTTGGCTATGCTGTCTGGCTTGGCTTTGCTGTTTTGTCGGTGACCAAATGGAACTTTGCCTCTCTTTTGCTTGGCTGGCTTTTTCTGGAGGTTGTGCTGTGTTTTCGAGAGGTGCCTTGCTGTGCCTTCTCAGATGCTTTGCTGTCCCTGTACCTGTGGCTTGGGTTGTATATGGATATTTGGGGACAGTGGGCTGGTTTCCAAGGTCCTTTGAATATTTCAGGTTTTTTTTACGCCGAGTGATGACTCTATAGTTGTGAGAGGTGCCGACTGGCCCCTAGGCAGTCAGGTATCTCTGTGAACGGACTACCTTGCCCGAAATTAACCTCTAGGGCTCTGACGGCCATTTTTTCACGTTCCTTCCCTTTTCTTTCCCACGGGTATGACAAAACAACTATTATGTTAACTTGCCATTGTAATGAATTTTAAGCAAGCTAGACACATACATATACATCTTTATTGTAGCTAGCTTGTTTGCCTAACAATACATGATTGCTATATTTAAAAGTCCTTAATTTTGTGACTACATTGCACTTTGCACCGGGTAACTTATCGTTTGTTTCATCTTGCACCAGCATTAACCTATACTTTCACTTTACACTAGCCAATCAATTCCAGTCCCAAACAAGCCAATCAAATTGAAGGAACAGAGCAATCAAAATTATGTATACCAACTGTTCATTACATAGAGTCGGTTTGAATCAAAACAAGGTTGGGCTAGTGCAAAATAAATTTTAATTTGGTCCACCCTGGTGCAAAGTGAAAGTATGATTTAATCCTGGTGCAAAGTGAAATAAGCAACAATTTATACAATGCAAAATATAGGGCATTTTTATATTGGGTTTTTGTCCTGGCCAATATGAATACTTTGACTTCTCAAAGCGGCTCCTCTTGTTTCCGTCTCGATCCGAGGATAAGGCAGGTGGTCATAATTGCATCACGCATCCTACTCCTCTTATAGTCATCTCGTGCACCTATCTCTCTCTTTCCACCATTTATCCCCTCTTTTTAAAATCAACTTCTTTCAGCTACTATAATCTATTTTTAATCAAATATTATCAGTTGTATTTCTTAATTACAACTGAGAAAACACTTATACACACCATACTCACATGCTTGTATGTCCTAATAAAATACACGCTAAGACCAGAATGAAGATTGCTGAATAAATTGTAACTTTATCTAGCACCTCACCACACGAGACCACACGAGACGTAAGCACACACTTTTTTATATGAGGTAAGACGCACTCTGGAATATTGAACCCGGGTGGGCAGGTTGCTCGATGGCAACTCTACCGCTGAGCCATGCTGGAAAATGGTAACAGATAATCCATTTTATCTAATATTTGTATCTGAAAAAACACAAATGTGGTAAGCAAAATCCATATTAAAAAAATATTCCTATTCATATTTGGAAATATTCATATCCATATTTAAGAATATTCATATTCACAATTGTATTTGAGAAAATTCGTATTCGTATTTGAGACTATTCGATTTGTATTCGATCCGTTTCTAAAAATCGGGAAAACCCCAAATGAATTTTGTGATTCGAAATTTGAATTTGGACGGTTTGAAACTGGTAACCATTCTGGTAACTGGTCAAAAACAGGTGAAAAATCAACAAAATCCCTAGAAATTTGTTCTACCGAGATTTGTTATAGAAGTTTTAGGAGGATATTCGTATTTGACCTAATTAAGTACATATTCGATACGAATTTGTATCCGTTATGACATTTGATTCGTATTCGTATCTGAGAATATTTGAATTCGTATTTGTTTTAAAAATATGGTTCGTATTTGTATTTGAGACTATTCGATCGTATCCGATCCGTTTCCATCCCTATTTGTAGCTTGGATAACAAAACTTCGAGTCAATTAGAAAAAAAAGAAGGCAAAGAGGAAATTATGTACGTTTTCTAATGTTTGGAACATTAGGATTGACCTTGTTTATGTAATTTGTTTATGCAATGATAATGTATTTGAACTACCTTCATCTTCTAGAAGGTTTTATGATACTCTTCATTTGTGATGAAAAATGTTGGCACAAGATGGTTAAGAAATCTTTGTTCTGTCCAAGACAAACTTTGCCAAACAGCACTAGTTTTTTTAGATTCCAAAGAGGACTTTTTTTAAGATGCCAAGAGAACTAGTTAGTAGCATTGACTTGTATTGACTCGAGTATTGTTAGTCTCTATGAGCCTGCCTGCTTTATTCTCGAAACAATAATAGTAATCCTACAAATACTGCCCCAGTAATATCTCTGTGCGAAAATACTAGTTGTTCATTTCCGAACAACTTCAGACCATAGTCCTCCAAGCACTTTTGGAAAGTTCAGAGAGGCTGTTGAAGGGTTCATCCCCGGTTGCCTTTTTGTGAGATCAATCTGTTCAATCGTTCATTTGGTACGCAGAGGCCCTCGTTCTTGCCTCCTTGTGAACTCCAAATATGTAATCACAATCAAGATTGCGTTCGAAGAAATTACAAACCCCTATATGTACATTGGGTGTATTATCACTTTTTAAGGGACGATTTATACTCCACTCTAAATAATTTTAGCTTCTAACTTCTTAATTTTATCTTTCTTGACTTTTTGGCTTTTCTTGTTTTTCATTATTTATTTGTATTATTGTGATGATATAACATTCTTTTTTATTTTTGAAATTTAATTACTCAAAAAAAGTTAACAACAGTTACAATGAAAAAAGTCAGAAGCCATAGCTTATAGGGCATATTCTTTTTGGCTTCGACTTATGATTTATGGTTGTGCCTTATGGATTTTAGGTTGTTCATGATAGAGAGTATGTGGTAATAGAAATTCGTGTGCGGTTTTGGTTGATATAAATAAAGTCGCTATAGTATGTACTACAATCAACTTGCAGATCCGTCTTGAAAGGACACCCCGTTTAAAAGTTAGTTAATGTAGAAAAGTTAAAAAATAACTTTTAAAAGCTGAAAAGAAGAGGGACCTTATCACTTATGCTGTTAAGTTGGTGCAAACTGCTCGTTCATTCAAGTTTAGTGAAATTAGGTTAGAACCACTGTTACCACAAACATACATAAATTGAAATTGACTTGAAGTATCTAGCAAAAAATAACTCATAAGTAGGAACCCTCGCCAAAAAAGAAAACTTATAAGTAAATACGGAAGATTATCAGAATGAACGGGCCGTGCTTCCAACGCTGTCACGGCCGGGTGCCTCTATTGTGCATTGCATTCAGCAGAGCTTTTTAAGAGAGATATGTTATGCATTCGGCAAAGCTGACTTATCATTGTCAGAAATATTGTTGGTACTATTTGGCAGGGGGAATTCGATTTTAGTATATTGGAAGCCCGAAAAAGGAAATATTATTTTGCGTTTGGCAAAGCACAATTGGGCACATGGGGCTGTGCTAATAGAACAGAGCAGAACATGACAAGGCTCAACCTGCCCATACGCAATTACGGTTCAATTAAACCCAGAGATGGAGTCAGAACAAAAATAAAGGATAAATTCGAAGTACTAAACTAAATTGGTATAAGTATAAACAAGAATAAATTCGAAGTACTAAACTAAATTGATATAAATATAATTTTATACTCTCGTAGAATCTAAATTTATACATGAATAAAAAAGAAGCAAAACAAAAAGAGAGAGCAATGCAATGAAGGTACCTTACTAATGAAAAGTACATCCCAAGACATAGATATGTTTCTAGCGAGTAGCGATTTGTCATCTATATATCAAAATTAGCAAAATTCTAATCAAAACCTCTTTAGTTGAGTTGTGGTTTCATCGGTTATGATAGTACTACTTACATTGCTTGTGAAATAATTATGTAAAGTTTATTTCTCTATTATTTCAAATATGTGAACAAATGGTAAAATTCATCATTACACAAAATATAACTAGATAGTCTAGGTTACTTCAAATTATCTATGCAATACTACATTAACAAGAGTAAAATGTAAAAATTAATCAAGACAATCAAAAAACATTAAATACTCATCAAGCCAACAGATCCCCTTGACCAGTCAACCCCTCATCTCTTAAATCTCCTCCTCGCCTCCTCCTCAGCCTCATAGCCACAACATCGCAACCTCGTAGCTCGCAGCCGGCACTCAGTAGATCTTGGCCTCCCCTCCCCTCCTAGTCTCCTCCTGTCCTCTCCCTCCCCAGCTTCAGTTCATTGCATTGCCGCCCGTTGACCTAGGCTCAAGCTTCCCCATGCGGCCTCCTGCCGTCCGTCAGGTTGTGGCTCCTCACACCATTGCCCTGGCTTCCATGTGCGCCCTCCCTTTCACCGCTGCTCGCCGATAGGGTTTCTCAGGCTCAGCCACTTAGGCTATGTGCAATGGTATGCTATCAACTATGTATAAATCTTGCCACGTAGGATACGAGATGATGTGGAGAAGAGAGAGCATACAAAATTGAACCGTCTCTCATGTAGTAGTCGACTGTAATATAATAAATAAGACACATTGTGTCATAGAGAAGTTGTCTGTAGAGACATGCAAAAAGATAACCTATTATATGAGCTGACTTTAATACCGTCTATAGATAACATGAAGGATATTATAGGCAGCAGTTGTCTATATTATTGTATATACCCTTAGGTGCGCACCGCAAATCCTAATCTTAGATCTCTTTCTATTCTATTGTATCTCGTGGGTGGTGAGGTGAATATGAGAATTTGTTGCTAGTTGGGTCTTATAGGTCCTGATCAACTCGGCTTCGGCTTCTGGCTTTATTTTTCACTATTCATAAGTTTCGTCTTTTTCTGAACTTTTGGCTTTTTGTTGAGTTTTTTTGCCGGTTCTTTTTTTCTAGTATTTGTTTGTATTATACGTAATGGGCTAACATATTTTTTTATTTTTAAATTTTTTTAAATTTAATTATGCTAAATAAGCCTCTGTCAGCTATAGTGTTTTTTTCAGTTAGCTACAGTGTTTTCAGCCATAAACCACGACCTTTTCAGCCGAACCGATCACCACCGTAGACGGTTGTGGCCTGACTGCTTAGAAAAGACATATCTTCTATTCTCTTTATCTCTCAGGGCCAGAGTTTCGGGCGTAGCTCACAGCTTGCATCCATGGCCATGGTCCGGAGGGAGGGGGTTGGATTCGCCTAATTAAATCCTATGTCATGGCTCTTTGGTTCGAAGATATAAGCGAAGAAGCTAGCGGCATGGGTTTTTAGACGTCCGATCTAACGATCAACATTACAAATACAACCAAGACAGAAGAAAAATAACTTTCTATCTGAGTATGTCTTTTTATGCTCATAGTAATCAATCTTTTTATGCTCATAGTAATCAGATTACACATATCATAAAATAATAGGTGGGTTCTTTAGACTTATGTTTGTACATTAACTAACTTTCGAACAGAGTATCTTTTTAAAACATGGTCTAAAGTCCATTATAGTAAACACTGTTCTGACTTTATCTATGTTGGTCAAAATTATATGTAGGTATCTCTTTCTCCGTACTCTTACGAACAGACAGAATTCAAAATTTTAAACCAAAAGACATAAGCCATAATATAAAAAAGCCCACCCAAGGTATATATTTTTCCGAGGGAGGGATGGATTGCTGAAGAACGGATGGTTACAAATCAGATCCACCATTTATTTCTACAGTATTACTCGCAAAAGCATCTAAACAACCTCGTTTTCTACAGTATATTTTGTAAACTAGCACCACATACCGTTCCCTGCCACGAATTTTGCAACTCCCAGGAGAAAACTGTAACGAATTTTTGCAATGGGCCAACCATAGGTGTAATGTGTAACAGTGTAAGGTGATCTTCTAGATTATGCTGACGAGCGCAAGGTCTTAGACGATGTAAGGTGGTCCTTCTGGATACATCTAAGCGAGGATTTTACGCGACAGTGACCCAGAAAAGGAGGAAGCGAGTCAATGGATGGTGCCTCCAGCTGCAATGTTCAATGCACCTGCTGCCTGAGAGTACAATAAAGGCTGCCTGCCTTTGCTGCTGGCGATGCGCACCGAACATAGCTTGCACGTGTGGTGACCATCACAGGCAGGAGAAAAGGAGGGGTAGGGCTCAGATTCCGACGTGACCGCACTGCTGGCTGACGCGGAATCGTTACCGTATCACGGTAGCAACCGCACATGTGTCACCTATAGTACCATCCTAACTCGACAGAAGGATATTACCGTGATAGCACCTATCGAACTCCCTAGCTCGGCAGAGCACCTTCCGAGCAACCCAGCCTTAGTAGCATGGATATGTGTCTATCTCAGACCTCACTCTTAATAGTTTTAGGTTCTATTTTTCAGTTTAAACCAAAACCACTTCAAATACATTGGTTTTTAATTTTGGCTTATTTTATTTTATTTTATTTTTTGCTTTTTTGGTTTTTCTTTTATTTTTTTGCATTGTCTATGATAATGTAACATTTTTTATTTTTTCTAAAAAACCCACGGTCGTTACAGTACAATTTTAACTAAAAGTCACAACCAAAACCCAATTAGAGCACCAACTTAATCATGGTTTATACTAATTAATGTATGCTTTACACTAATTAATCATGCTTATGCTAATCGAGTGATTATCTGCTGCGGCCGGCTAGCTCGGCACGTTCTCTCGCCGTACGTCAGGTAATATATGGCACCTGCTACTGCTTTGGGGTTGTGAAGAGAGCTAAAAGTAAAAAAATTCAAAGCTGAAATTTGAAAAGAAAAATGATACACGGAAGACTCGTTCTCGAGATCTTTCACATCTGCTGCTTGCAATGGGTGGCCTGACACATGCCAATCTTGCCATCGTACTGGACCAGCCGCTATGTACGCTGAGGCCTCGCCCTAAGGTTCGGTATTAGCCTCGCGCAGGCTAGGCAGAAGATGCGTGCATCCTCGTCGTCTCCATACTAAAAAAAAATACTCTCAAGGTTGTCTTTTTTATTTCTTTCCAGCAACGACGACGTGTTTTAATCGAGCATACGGATTATAAATGTCTTAGAACACGAGAGAAAGAAGTGACGACTGAATAACGGCAAAAGAGATCGTTATTACAAAATCTAGAGGAACTTTGGTCAATGCCATTGTTTTTTTTTTGCCTAATTGATCTACCGTGCAACTGGATTTGGAAATTTCTTCGAGAAGTGCCATTACAACGATGCCAATGCCTGTCTGCTGAGTGAAAAAAAGATCTTTTTACCCTTTCAGAAGTGTCGAATTTTGAATATCATCGCATTGCACTAATTATTCTTTGTATGTTTTTAGTTAGATATGGTCTTTCGGTGAAGAAATGAGAGGCTCCTACCACCAGAGCAAGGGTAATTTGGGCAGTTGGTATTTGCTTCGTAGCAATGACTTCCCAGAATTTCTGAAGAGAACTTCTTTTACCTCTCAATTCTTATGCGAGTAATCCAAACATTTCCTTCCAAATTATTTCAATATTTTGAAATAATCAGTACATGTTCGGGGTCCACAACACATACCACCGAAATTCAATGGACCCTTACACGACTATAAACCTAATGGTGTCGGTAGCAACGGAACACATCCTCCATGGCTCCATCGGACAGAAAAACAAGCGAACACATCCCATGGTTTGCGTGATTTGTCGGCGACGAGCGCAGCAGGACGCCAACAAGATGAGTTGGATGTAACCTCTCATTGCACAGTTGGGGAACCGTGCAAATATGCGATGCAAAGTTTCTTGTGATTCTTGTGTCCTGTTGTACTTGTCACAGTGTGTTACATGTAAAAGTATCGCAATCAATTAGGCTGCGCATCGTGTCATTGGAGACATGGCTTTTGAGCAGAATCTGTGCGACCGTGCCATCTGCCTAAATGCAGGCCAAATGGCATGGGAGATTGTCAGTCTGTCACTCATCAGGTGAGAGATGGTAACATTTTGAACCACCTGGCATGGCAGTACGTTCTAGAAAACTCTGTTTTGTATAGTAATTTTGAGGGTGACCATTTCTTAACGGGGAATTAAGGATCTGTCACCCACGTCGTTGATATTTTAGAATTCGGTTTTGCTATTGCACAGTCGGTTGAATTTTTTTTATCTTTCAGTTATCTAAAATTGTACGCTTAATCATTTAAAGTTGCAGTGTACTAATTCATCCCTTTCTAAAGTTGTATTCTCAGTCACACAAAGTTGCAGTATAAAAAGTAATTGAAGATGAAGGAAAAAACAGTTGCCTATACAATAGTCACTCTCGAATATTCGGTTTTGTTACTAGATGTCTTATTAATATGTGGATCTAGATATCATTTGTAGATAGTAAGCTCTAAAATCCCAACAAATAGAGCGACAAATCCTAAATCTTTCCTTTCTTAATTAGCTACACATATCCTTGGCCTAAACATAGTCCAAAATAACATGGGTCTCTGATCAAGTGAGCGTGACTTTCTTTAGTGGTTTTTACATAGAGGATTAGCTTCAATAGTCTAAGTATTCTAACATTACCTTTCAATATTTAGCAATTTAGAGCTTATTTAACCTAACTATATATGAGTAACACCCCATTTTGGGAAATTTAAAATTTTTCAATAAAGTTGATATTTGAGTGCAATTAAAAGTTCAGCTAAATAAAATTCAAAACCAAAATTGAAACTCAAACTCCAATGAAAAAGAAAATACGAATAAAAAAAATCGGAAATTCATTTTAGGCTAGTGTAAGTTCAAGCTCCATTAAGTTGGTTTTGATGATAATGACAAATCCGATTGTGAGACTAACCTATTTATTGATTATGATATTGCTTAGTCTCATTTAGATGAAAAGGTAAAAATCATAAGAGATATGCATTTAACATAATATTCTTATATTTTATTGTATTCTTTGGATTCAAAATATAGATTAAACTTCATCAAATAGTCTAACTTGAATATGTGTATATGCTTTCATTACACATTCTTGTATGCACATATTTATAGGGATTTTACTCTATGTTTTGAGGTTTCATTAGTATTGATCTATATTCCTTTTTCACATATTAAGAATCTTTACATTGAAATGTGTCCTTTGAGTATATATATAACTTGTGTAGTTCATATATACTTATAATTAGATTGCCATCTAGTTCCGCCATTATATGTTAATGATTGGATGATTAATGACAACCGGATGTGTAAGCTTTGCTTACAAAGTTTATCCTAAAATATACAAGTATTGTATACATGTTGTATACTCACAAATAATCTTTTATCTCATTATTTGTTGATATTGTTATGAATTACCAAAAAGAAAATATTGTTGAATCTAATCCCTCTACTATGAGTTAATAGTGAAATTTTGGTAATTGATGATAATTGGTTTGGGAACTATCTTTTTCCATGAGTTGGATGAATGAGTTAGATTTCACAAGTGAAGATGACTTGGGATGACTTCACGTGTTAAAGATCATCAAGTCAAGATGCGGAATGAAAGATGGCTTCATGAGTTGAAGGCCATCAAGAAAAAGATACATCATGAGTTGATGCATGTCCAAGAGAAAATGATCATTTGTTGATCATTAAGTGAACACCCATCATGTGTTGATGGAGTTCAAATAAAGAATGCATCGTAAGTTGATGTATATGAAGACAAAAAACTCGAACTTGAAGTAAAGATATGCGTCATCAAGCTTTAAGAAGATGCTAAGGCAAAAATATAACTAGCTAGAGCTAAGGATGATAGCTAACGTGGTCGAACCAACAAGGTGGAAGATCGACATGGTCAATTACTTATGTGGTCGCAGATTGACAAGGTCGAACCCAACGTGGTCAGAACCGACGTGGCCGAAACTTGTGTAGTCAAAATCAATGTGGTCAGAACCGATGTGGTCAAAATCAATGTGGTCGAACTGATGTGATTGAAACAATGTGGTCAAAGATCGACGTGGTCAAAAATCTTTGTGATCGAAAATTGACATGGTCGAAGATCGATCTGCTCAACGTGGTCGAGACCTGTGTGGTCGAACCGAACAACGTGGTTGGAGACCAGCATGGTCGAAGACCTATGTGGTCGAACCAGACAACGTGGCCAGAGACCAACATGGTCGGATACCTAATTGGTTGAATCATCTGACGTGGTTGAGGACCAATGTAGTTGACGATCGGTACTTTCGGCTCTGTGTAAGCAGTCCATCTGGCTTGCGAGACTTCCGGCTCTATGTGAGTGGTACATCCCAGTTGTGGAACGATCAATTGTGTAGCGGTACATTTTTTTTTCCAAAGAGACACCTTTTGGGAGTCTTCTCTGTCCCCGATGAATCGGTAGTTCCGCACGTTTGGAGTGGTCCTATTGTTGAGCTGTTGTACCGAACTTTGTGTGGCGGACCGGATTTGCTAAGTAACGGCTAGTTTTCTGACCATTGCTGATGGGAGCGAAAGTACCGGTCTTAAGCCTGTGATACTTCCAAAAATCCTGTTTTCTGTCTTCAATGGCTAGTTTCGAGGTGTGGGGTATAAAATACTCCCTTGTGGTCGGTTGGAAAAAGATCATTGGCACTTCATTTTATTCCTTTGAGCTAGTATGAGGTTTTATTCTCAATTGTGCATGTGTTGTACCTTGTGAGTAAGGAGGAAGGCTTTAGATTGCATGTGTTGCATCTAGAGATGAATTTAGTATCCACTCGAGCTTGTGCATTCGTTGCACATAGTAAGTGTCAAGCAAGGGGCTTGACTTGTTACTCTTAGAATTTGCCGACTCTTAGACGATGTGGGAGGTGTCGTGCACGATGATATTCGCAAAGAAGGTTGTGAGAAGACCCAGCGAAGTTCTGAAAATTGGAGCTCACCTACCCAGAGAGAAAAAGAGCACCACTAGTGGATTTGAGGTGGAAGGCTTAATTCGTGGAGTCGGTCCAATTAGTTTGGGTTTACCTCAATGTGGACTAGGAGAGACTGGTATGTCTCTAAACACCACGGTAAAAGGAACCGTGTTAATTGTGGTTTGTTATCTTGTTCTCAATTTACATTTATAGAATAAAATTGATTGCTTGTCATACTAGGATTGCAAACCTTTAACATAGACTTATGGTGTTGGTGCACTTAGAGGAACATAGTTGATTTTGGCCTTATTGTGCTAAACCAAATTGATTTTCACTTCCGCACTATAAACTTGGCTTAGGCAAATAGAAATAATTGAAAGTTTTTTAAAACCGCCTATTCACCCCCCTCTAGTCGACATCGTCGATCTTACAGCTGGCCCCTATTCCTTTTCTCCTTTCCTTACCTTTCCTCAGCCCACAAATTTCTGGCCCGTTCCCCTATGCCTGCCCACTCCCTTCCCTCCTCTCTTTTCCTCCCAACCCAGTGCCGCTCAACCAGCCCACTCCCCTCTCGCTCTCGCTCTCTCTTGCCCTGCTCTCGGCTGAGCCGGCCCACTCGCACAACTTCAACCATGCCGCGTCGCTGTAGGATCAATGATAACCAACTAGGGGTGTGAATAGAAGGTTTTAAAAATTCTTACTTTCTAAAAACTACTTTCTATAATTTAAGAACTAAGCAAGATTTCTATCACAAATCAAGACCTACACATTCTAGTAATTCTGAGGCACTACAATCTAAGTCTCTACAAATACGTTTTTAGCTCAACAAGATATAACAAACTCAATTGCTAAAAATGTAAATGCAGAATGGTAGAGACAAAGAGATAACCAATATGGAGACACGCGATCCTTTTGACGTGGTATCAAAGACTTGCCAGTCTTCACTATTCCACATTGAGGAAAGCTCAATCGAATTGGACCAGCGTCACGAATTAAGCCTTACTCCTCAAATCCACTAGTGGTTGTTCTTCCTCCACTTCAGAGATGACGAACGCTGAGCCACTCACAAAGTGTGCTAGACCTCTTCACAACTTCTTGAAGAGATCTCCGCGTGAACCTCCTCCAAGCCGTCTAGGTGCCGGCAAGCATCAAGAGTAATAGACCACGACAATCGCTCGAAAAAATCCAAGTGCCAAGGATCAAGTAATGAAATGAATGCACTTGAATTGGCTTAACTACCTCAAATGAATGCAATTGATATATATGAGGTGTGGAGAGAGTGCTACAACTCAAGGGTATTCAATGAAGTGTTCTCTCCTTGTGCTAGTGCTGGCAAGGTGGTATTTATACCCCTCACCCTTAAATTTGACTGTTTGAGGACGATACCCTAAAAAATAAGAAGATGCGGTAGTACCACCGTGTCTAGGACGGTACCATTGCACCTGGTGTCCAACGGCTATAATGTGCATAATAAATGCTTCTAAACTAGCCATTACTGTGCAGAGAGGTACCACCGCCCTCTAAGGTCTGGTACTATTGCACCGCAGTAGTTCCATTTTACAAAGTAGTACTACCATTTTTCCGAGACCAAGAAAATGCTCCAAAAGGTGTGTCTCTGAAAATGATGTACCGCTATCTATTTTTCGGTCCAACCGAGATGCGGTAGTTCTACTCATTATTTGCGATCATACCTCTATGCGGTAGTACCACCAATTGCACTCTAGTACTACCAATTTCCTGGGGAACAAATGTGCTCCAAAATGCACCTTTTTAGAAATTACATACCTCCAACTATTTTTCAGTCATACCGGGGTGCAGTAATACCGTACTAATTCCCGGTCATATTGCTCTGCGGTAGTATCACTAAGTAAACTCTGGTACTTTTGATTTTTTTTTCCGTGAATGCATAGTTAGCTTTCAAATTTTAATTTTAAGTGCATGCATGATCATTAGTTGATCCAATGGCACAAAAAATTGCTTTTAAGCTACTAGCCATGATCTCTCTTAATAGTACGACGTTTAGCCTAAAAATTCGGTCTTTCACCCAACCACCAAAGACCGGTAAAAACAGAAAGGGATTCTAGGCTACTTATACCTTTATCTCAATCCATGTTGATCTTCTTGTCAATCCTTAGCATGCATCTCCAAGTCATAACGCAAGTCCCGAGACTAAACCTTTCAAATACTTGACAAACATGTTAGTCCCATATGCACATATCGTTATTAATTACCAAAATATTTTTAAGGGCCTAGATGTTTTCAGCTGCTCATGTCATGCTGCGTCTGTGCCAGCCACGTAGTCACTGGTCGCGTTGACGCCGCACGCGTGCCGTGCTAGCGTGCCCCTACCACGCCTATGCCTCTCCCATGTGCGTTTGTCACATCACTGCTATGCCTTGTAGCGTCACCATGACCATCTATGCCGACGTCAAGCCAAGCGCACACTCTCACTGTGTGCCTCGCTCATTGTGCCACCTTGTCACACGTGCTCATGCCTGCACCTGCGTCACACCATCCCATCGCCTGCGTCGCCTACACCATGCTCGTTGTGTCACCACGTCAGTCGTGCTGATGCCAAGCTGAGCACACACTCCGTACTTATCGCGCCACCTTGTTGCTCGCGCCCACACCTATGCCCGTGTCACCTCCATGTCTACACCTGCACAATTTGTGACACCTATGCCGTCCTATCAGCCATTGAGCCATCCCTCGCGTGCACAAGCGGGAGCTTCCTTTATTGCTTGCAGGGGCGGACCCACAGGGTATGCCGGGTGGGCCACGGCATACCCTGGGGCCCAGCCGCAGCGTCTAGTACTAGTACGCGCGCCAGTCGAGTTAGAATCGAATCCCGCCTGCGCGTCTCCTGTAATCCCGCCTGCGCGTCTCCTGGAATCCCGCTGCGCCCTGCCGTGACGATTCATCCGGGATCCAAAGTGCCTGCCGCACGCAAATCACGATCGCGTGACGCGTCTTCCCAGTCTTCCGTCTTCGCGTCACGGTCATGCCGTCTGCCTGTCTCGCCGACATCGTGAGTTCGCGTCGCCGTCACGGCGTGTGCCGCACGCCCGCACGCGAACGAATCGTGATCGCGTCTTCGCGTCGTCACGCCGTGTCGCCGTCACCAGCAAACGATCGTGTCTTCTGTCTTCGCATCGTCACGCCGTCACCGCAAACGATAGCGTCTTCGCGTCGCCGGCGTCACGGCGTATCGGCGTCACCCGCAATCCTCACGCGTCTGCATAACTGCATTCAGCATTCGGTATATTTCTAATTTTTGCATAACTGTCTCTTTTATGTTGCTTTTATTTTTATTTAATTAGAGATTAAAAATTGATTTTAGAGAGAGATAACAAGTGCTCATCAGAAAAAAAAATTGATAAGTAGATCGGTTTGGACAGGCTCGAATCCTCGATCGTACGCGGAGCCATTGTTTTTTTTTTGAATTGTTCAGTTATGAAGAGAACCGGAGATATTGCATCTCTTTTTCAGAAACATGCAGCCAAGAAGGCGGCGGCGGCTGCTTCAAATCCTGCCCCATCTCCGGTTGAAACTGTGGCGGAAAAGCAAACTCAAGAGCAAGAGAGAGTAATTGATGAAATTGTGAATCCTATGCCTCCGCCTCCCCGCCATCGCGCGCGATTTATGACATCAATCGCCTTCTGCATGATCCAGGTGAAAGACAACCTATTGAAAGTTATTCTGTTAATGATCAAGATGCAATTCGAAGAGCATATATTATTAAGGATTTATTCATCATATACCCTCTTCATAGATGGAAATTCAGGATTTACCCTCCTGGCCCACGTGTCAGTGACTTACGATGACCCCATATGTCATTGAGGTGGGAGGGTAAATTCTGAAATCCCCAATTCAAGGGAGGGTATATGATGAAGATCCCCTATTATTAAAGGTCCATTCCAACCTTATACACATGATTTTCCAAAAAGGAAGATTGGAGATAGAGATCGTCAATTCAATTTTGTATGGTTTCATAAACATGAGGAGTGGCTTGAATATAGTATCAAGAAGGATTCTGTGTTTTGCTTTATATGCTACTTGTTTAAGAAGGGTACCGGGTCAAATAAATTTACTATTGATGGCTGGAGAAATTGGAATATAGGAGAGAAAGCACTTCTTAAACATCTGGGTTCTAAGGCACATAATGCAGCTCAAGAGAGATACATTGGCTTTAAGAATCCCAAGGTAGCAATTGATTATCACATTGAGAAGTGGACTGATGAGGATCTTCGTCTTTACAAGAAAAGGTAGACTTATTCACTTAGATGTATCAAGTTTCTTTTGCATCAAGGATTGACATTCCGTGGACATGATGAAAGTGAAGAGTCTAGCAACAGAGGGAACTTCCTTGAACTTTTGAAACTTCTTGCAGGAAACAGTGAAGAAGTGAGGAAGTATATTTTGAACAATGCTCCAGGTAATTGCACCTTAACTAGCCCAAAGATACAAAAAAAAATTATTCACTGTTGTGCCATAGAAACTAGAAAGAAAATAATTGAAGAACTTGGTGATGAACCCTATGCAATTTTAGCTGATGAGTCTAGTGACATATCACATAAAGAACAACTAGCTCTTTGCTTGCGTTATGTTGATAAATTGGGAAGGCCATGTGAGCACTTTATTGGAATTGTTCATGTAGATGATACTACCTCTTTATCACTTAAGGATGCAATTGAAGCTTTACTTGTTAATCATGGCTTGACTATGGCTCAAATCCGTGGTCAAGGTTATGATGGGGCTAGCAACATGAAAGGATATATTAAAGGGCTGAAAACATTGATTATGCAAGAGTCACCTTCTGCTTATTATATACATTGTTTTGCACATCAACTCCAACTAGTTCTTGTTGCTGTTGCTAAGGGCAATATTGATTGTGTGAGTTTTTTTTGATCAAGTATCTCTCCTGTTGAATATTGTTGGAGTTTCTTGTAAGCGTCATGGCATGCTTCGAAATGCTAGGCTTGAGAATATCAAGAAAGCACTTGATTGCGGTGAACTTGAATCTGGGAGTGGATTAAATCAAGAGATGGGTTTGCCTAGGCCTGGTGAGACTCGGTGGGGCTCTCATTACAAAACTGTATGCAACATCATTATTATGTATTCCACAATCCATGATGTACTCATAGATCTTGGTGATGATACTGCACATAAGGCCGATTGGACAAAAATACATTTTGTGCTTGGAGCATTTGAGACCTTTGAGTTTGTTTTCTTTGCACACTTAATGTTTGTTATTCTTGGATACACAAATGAATTATCCGAGTGTTTGCAAAGAAGGGAGCAAGATATTCTTAATGCAATCTCACTTGTTAATGTGGCAAAGAACAGAATGCAACAATTGAGGTCTGATGGTTGGGATAAGTTCCTTGAGAGGGTCACTTCGTTTTGTGATAAACATAGTGTTGAAGTTCCTGCTATGGACGGTGATTATGTGCCTTATGGGAAATCAGCAAGGTACGCTCGTGCTCGAAACCAAACAAATGATGATCACTTCAGAAGAGAAGTATATATTGGTGTCATTGATCAAATTAGCCAAGCGCTTGATAATCGGTTTGATGAGGTTAATATGGAGTTGCTCTCTTGTATGACGGCCTTCAATCCTTCCAACTCATTTGCTTCTTTCGATGCACAGAATGTATGTAGACTAGCTGAGTTCTACCCTAAAGAGTTCTCGAGTAATTATTTGCTAAAACTTGAATTGCAACTTGGTAATTGTATTGATGACATGAGACAATCTGATAGCTTCAAAGATCTAGACAATCTTGTTGATCTCTCAGTTAAACTTGTTGAAACAAAGAGGCATAAAGTGTATGATATGGTTTACATACTTCTCAAATTGGTTTTGCTTCTACCAGTGGCAACATCAAGTGTTGAAAGGGTATTTTCTGCAATAGTTTTAGTGAAAACAAAGTTGAGAAATAAGATGGGTGATAGTCTTTTGGATGATTGTCTAGTCACATTCATTGAGCGGGATATTTTCTTTGAAGTGGATGAAGATGATATAATCGAGACTTTCATGTCCTTTAGAAAGCGTAGACCAAAAAAGTCAGACAAATAGTATTGTAAGTCTCTTTTATGTATATTTTAGACTATTAGTATAGTATTTGAACTATTTATATTGTAATTTGTGCAAGTTTTCAATTTAATCCTTAAATTTAAGACTTATCATATTATTTAGTGTCTGTATACCGAATTACGGAGCAAAATTTACAATTATTTACCGAATTGGCAAACGGTTTTACCGAATTGCATATGAAAATTTTGGTGCGGTATACCCTTTGGTAAAATTCTAGGTCTGCCACTGGTTGCTTGGCTATAAAAGCCGCCCAAGCCATTCCTCTTTCATCCCTCAACATATTCCCAAACGCCCCTCCATCTTCTTCCTCCCCGAGCCAAATCAAGCTTGACAGCCCATCGCGCTCGCACTGGCCACCGCCTTCGCCTCGCTGCTCCAGGTTAATCATGTGAGCTCCATCAAAATTGCACACGTCGAAACATCTTCCATACTTTCCTCTATCTTCCCCCTCAATCAATCTCACCATTGATCATAGGAGTTCGCATTACCGTTGTCTTCCTCCATCTCGATCGAAAACCATCAAGGTGTGCCCTCATCTTTTGTTTTCTACTTTTGCTTTTGGTTATTTGTAATGTACCATTGGTCTGATTGGCCCGTTATATAAACTCTATCCAATACGGGTTATTTTAACTCTGTTATGTAATATTAATGTTTAATATGGTTCATATAATGTATGTTCTAGCAATTTATTTGTGTGCACTAATTAATGATCTAGGGAATAGTACGATAGAAACTCAAAAAGTTTCAGGTTGTAAATCAGGGGTCAAGACAGTTGAAAGTAACGCCAAACAATTGTAAGATGTCGCTAGCCACCTTATGCCTAATTGTCCTAAATCCACTTTGGACCAGACGCCAATTAAAATGGGCTTCCTGCTCTTGCATGCTAAAGCCTTAGTAAATAGGCTTATTAGAGAAGCTAAAGCTTGACCAAACAAGTTTCTACATCATTATCGGTCCTTCAAAAGTATCTACATATTATTCCACAGTTCAAATGGGCAATCGTAATGAAAGCCTAATTTTTGACTCTAGAAACTTCGATAATGGTGGTCCATATTGCTCATAGGAGGCCTAAGAGCAAGTTCAATAATAGAGCCAAGTGTTTGGCTATAAGTCAAATTATAAGAGTCAAGTTATACAATAATCTGTCTTCTATTTGTCTACAAAAGATTTTTTTATTATTATGTGGTACCATGTCTCACATTCTCTTTCCTACTCCTCCTCACATGCATTTATTATCTGGACCCACCACTGCATAGGCTCCCGTGTGCAGCTTGTTGCTTGCATGAGAGCCAAGCTCTCCTCTCTCTCCTCTCTTCTCTCCTCCACATCAGCAAAAATGCTGACTAGCTTGACTATAAGACCATTGTTGTACTTGCTCTAAGTACCGGCTCCAAAAGCTTTAGATAATGCCATAATGGTGGCCAAGATTGCTCATATGTCAACACCATTATTGTAGACATGGCTCTCCTGCACACATGTTTGTTCGTTGCACAATGGGGTTAGTTGGTCTCTGATTTGATGGCAATTCCACATGGCCACAATTTAGTGATGTCGAGTGGATGCAAGAACCGGTTTCAACAAACAGATCGATCACAAGTGCATTGAATCTTTTCCCTTGGATTCTTGATTCCTACTTCCTAGTAAAGCCACACGCTATGGGTCCAATTCAAAGAACACTCAATTTCAGAAAAGAAAAAACGTTGTACAATGTACTTTGTTGATCAAATACATTGTTGCTCTTTCATGGATTCTTGGGGCAAGGAAAAATTCGCTTACTGATAGAGCGTTCAGTTTGCACAATGTCAGCATTGGACTTATTTCTGAGACACAATATTGCTGTGAAAATTTGAGTTGTAATGTTCACAGGTTAGCATCCAATGAGCTATAGAGCAGACAAATTAGCTGTGCAATGGAAAATAGGAACCCATGGGGAACCAATCAATAGAAGCAAGCAAATAGTAGTGTTCCTTATTTAAGCATTAGTGCGCCGCTTACCATGAGGTGGATGATTCTTATTTTAGCTGTCGACCTGACTTCGAAGAATAATAATGAGATAGTATTTGTCTTGCTTTTCATCTTGTCAAAGCCCTGTTACTTTGCCTTATCTAATTAAGCTGGTCAGTGCCAATGAAATTATTAGTTAATACAACTCAATTAGTATGGCCATATGATTAGCTGCTGCTGCTACTGCTGCTCATTTTTAGATGTTTTATTTGTATCCTAAACTCGTCAAACTCCGATATAAATTGCACAGGCTGTATGCATGCAGAAGAATCTTCTAAGAGCTAGATTTCCGGGGCTCATGTGAATCTGTCGGCACATATCTCTCTAAATTTTCTATGCACCGACGGACCGACCTTTTGCTTTGTTCATCAGATCCTTGTTCTGGAAGAATGAAATATTTTCCTTTTTTTACATACTTTCGTGCTTAATTACAACTTACTGCCGATAAGTACAGCAGGTGATGAGCTGAATTGATGCTAGTTCGTTGGTGAAAAATCCATTCGTTCTTGTGTGGCCACTCCAATACTGAATTTGCACCCACTGTTTGTAGAAAACATAATATGTGTGTCAGTAAGTGACTCAGTTCTTTTCAGTTCAGTTCAAACACATGCTTCAATTTCAGAAAATGTGAGTTGTGGTAGCGTGATTTTCGAACACGTGCTTCAATTTCTGAAAATGTGAGGTGTGGTAGCGTGATAAAATCGCAATCCCCTGATAATTGAAATGCATGCAGTAACTAAACTTGAACCAGTTTCAGAGAATTCTAGCCTGGCTAAATACCTCCATGCCATCTTAAAAAGCACAAGCATATAAACACAGTAGAATTTTAAGATCGCCAGTCATGTATGCAAAATTCCATTCTCATAAACATGCTGTAAATATATACATGGCGGCATATCCGCTGAAAATAATGTAAAAATCAACCTTGGAAGTTTTTTTAAAAATAAAAAATTTACGAGATGTTTTTGAGGAAGTCAACCCACAAAATAAAGGTGAAGCGAAGTTTCATAAATGGGCAGCACCATTGTGCTCAGCTGTGTTTCTTGGTTCATGTTCGCTCAATGATCAGAGTAGCTGCATTAGAAAAGATAGATGCCTATTCAGCTCATATTAACTAAAAAAAGATACAAATCGTCACCATATAAGAGACGGGGGACTCTCTGCCCAGGGACCGTGTCCACGTTGACTTCGCTTTTCCTGCGGCCGACGCGTGCGCGCGCTCTTGCTTCCACTCCGCCTGCCGTGTGTATGCGCGCTCTTTTACTGTTTGCCTCTCGCGTGCGTACACGTGATCGTTTTTTTCCGAATAACGCTGTTTTCCGGTCGGCATGAGCGACAAAAACCCCTACACACTTTTTCTTCTGGGCAGCGGCCCGCGGTTTCCCGTAATTATGAACAGGCCCTTATTTCTTCCGAAAAGACCCTCGGTTTTTTGCGAAAAAACCCTTCCACTCTCCTTTTATTGCGAAAAAGCCCTCGATTTTTTCGAAAAAACCCCTACGCTTTCTTTTTCCTGCGAATTTTCGCCTCTTTTACTTCGGTTCACATGGTGGCTGGCGTGGCATGGTGCCACGCCTACGTGGCTAGTTTTATTGAAAAGAAGGCGACTTCGTCTACGCTTACAACAGAAGATGCTTCGAGAAGTTTTGTTGGAAACTAAGTGGCACATTTATAACACAATCAGTAACACTATTATTCATGAACAGTTAAAACTAGCATGAACAGTTAAAACTAGGGGATATTTCAGCAATACTTGGCAACTACTCTGTTACAACTGTGGACCTTAGCCGCATGCCTAGGTCCAATCGGACGCCACAGGTTTTAAATAGGCTGAACACAACTAAGCCCACGGAGCAACGGAGCAACAACCTTATTAGTGGTACTGGGTCTTCTCCCCCAAAAGACTAGTCCAATGGGTGAGGGCTCCCTCACACTTATAAGTTGTGCTTGCTCCTCTCCCACAATCCATGTGGGACTATTCTAACAATCTCCCCCTCACACATGGATTGGACACTTCTGCAACCCTGAGGTCCAAGAAGATGTTAGACACCTGGGCTCTGATACCAATTGTTACATTCTGGGCCACAGGTCTAAATGGGCTGAACACAACTAAGCCCACGGAGCAACAGAGCAACAACCTTACAAGTGGTATTGGGCCTTCTCCCCCCAAAAGACTAGTCCAATAGGTGGGGGCTCCCCCACACTTATAAGTTATGCTTTCTCCTCTTCCACAACCAATGTGGGATTATTCCCAACAATCTCCCCCTCACACATTGGTTGGACACATCTACAATCATGAGGTCCAAGGAGGTGTTAGGCACCTAGGCTCTGATACCAAATGTGAGATCTGGACTGCCGCATACCTAGGTCCAGTAGGGTTTTACTCCCGGCCACAGGTCCACATGGGCGGAACACAACCAAGCCCACGGAGCAACGGAGCAACAACCTTATAAGTGGTATTAGGCCTTCTCCCCCCAAAAGACTAGTCCAATGGGTGGAGGCTCCATCACACTTATAAGTTGTGCTTTCTCCTCTCCCACAATCCATGTGGGACTATTCCTAACAATCTCCCCCTCACACATGGATTGAACACTTCTGCAACCATGAGGTCCAAGGAGATGTTAGGCACCTGAGCTCTGATACCACTTGTTCCATACTAGGCCACAGGTTTAAATGGGCTGAACACAACTAAGCCCACGGAGCAACGGAGCAACAACCTTGTAAGTGGTATTGGGTCTTCTCCCCCAAAAGACTAGTCCAATAGGTGGGGGCTCCCCCACACTTATAAGTTATGCTTTCTCCTCTTCCACAACCAATGTGGGATTATTCCCAACATACTCAATGAACACTGCAGAGATTGCTCAGCCATTATTAGCAGTTTAGAATCCTGTGGCAAGATTATCATGTTTCGGCAGAACAAACAGCCAATTACAGAGTTCCAAAAACTGAGATGGCAGCGCAGAGATATTTGCACACCATCTGAAACAAATTTCAGTTGAGTTCATTTTGCCTGAAAAACATATATCAGTCAAGGATTCAAAAACCGGAAACACGAAAAATATCGAAACCCTCCGATACCGGTTACTGATAATAAATCAGCCAAATTTCATCAAACAAAATTTAACCTCAAAATTTAAATTTGATCAATACATCACTTTGAGGCTAGGACGACCAAGAATGGAAGATGGGCATGTTCTGCAGTCCAATTCGGCATCCGGAGACAGCGCTGACTTCAAACGAGCATAGAAGATACATACGGAGTCCAATGAGGTGATTTTGGACTTATTGGAAAGTTCTGACGTCCTCTTTCCAATGGTTCTAGTCTCACCTCAAAACTCCACTTGAGCATGGCGTAAACTACAAAACAATTCTGAATCAGTTCCAAACCTGTACCCTGGGCTTTGTATCAGTTTGAGCCTGACTGGAGAGTTGTAGTGGAATGTTCCCCTACTGTCACGGACGTGCCCCCATGTCTCTGGCACCATAAAAACTGCCAACAACACCGCTTTTAGGGTTTAGGCTTGTTTAGATTGATTTTCGTTCAGAAAACATCAATTGTGTACTTGTGTCGACTAGACCAACTACGGCGACGTCAGGCCTCTTCGTTGTTTAATGAAACTTCATATTTCATTTACAAATTCAGATCACGCTTATTTCTTTCTTGCTTGATTCTCGATTGCTTGCAGGAAAAATCATCCATATTGGATACGATTGGTAATGATAAGGGTGTAGTGCAGCGATTGCAGGACGGACTTGGTCGTTTTGGTCAAGTAGCCTCATCGTCAACGTCATATCAATAATCGTAGATATCATTCTCATCAGAAGATCTGGCCAAATCCTCTCATCAGTTGGTATCAGTGCACAGATTTCCTAGTGAGATTCCTGTTTTAGATTTGTTTTTCATACCTATAATCAGAAAATTACCCCACAAAAAAATAATGTTCATCGAAAATCACCAAAACCGAACCCTAGTTGTGCCTCTGCAATTTCAGTTTCTGTTTTACCGTGTTGAATTTTTGTCCATCATTAAGTTCTAATTGCTGGTCTAAGTCTAGTGCTTTGATTTTAGTTTTGAGTATTGCATCTGAAAATAAAAAATTGTGGGTTAGATCAAGGGTTTACCCCCTCCCTTGCTGTGGTTGCTCTTCGCTACCGAGTTTGGAAAGGGTTAGAGTTTGTGTCTTCACCGCCGGATCATTGGGAGTTAGAGATAAACTTGGTTTTCACTTTTTATTAGTTGGCCAAATCACCGAGGATAGAGTTGTGTTCGGGTTCTGATTTTGCTTAGACCATGTTCATGACAGCTTCCTGCAGCGTGCGCTAAAATAGCCATAACTTTTGCATATGAACTCGGATTGCAGCGTTCATTGGCTCGTTGGAAAGCTAACGAAAAGTTACATCTGAAAATCCATAAGGACGGGTTTGATTGTATTTGCAAGGCTTCAAAAAAAGGTGAAAAATCCAAAAAAAGGTCGTTTAGGGCCTCAAAACGACCTCTGAAGTTTTAGCAACTGTTTTGGCATCCGTTTGCCATCTAGTTTGAGTTTTCTTTCAATCCAGATTGTGTAATTTTTGCTTCTAGGTCATATTTTAGAGAGCTTAATATTTGTGTTACTTTCAAAAAAAGAAAAGAAAAAGAAAGGAAAAGAAAAGGCAACTGCAAAAAAATGCCGCATAAGGTTAAAAAAAGAAGAAGAAAAGAGGCAGGTGCAAAAAGAAAAGAGCCACACAAGAGGAAAAAAAATAAGAAAATTTTGCAGCATTATTCATTTCTAGATTTTGAGCTCTCTTTGTATAGTCCTTGTATCGTCTAGTGTTTGCTTGCTTGAGCTAGGGTCGAGTACTAATTTGTGCCAGCAGTTTATGCGAGTACTTTGGACTATTATTTAGCTTGTGTAATTCTAAAATTGAATATTGCCATTCCTTTGCTACTTATATATTGCCTGTCCAAGCTCCACATACTACTAACCGAATAGGTCTTGACGTATCGGCAATCGCTATACTCATCACTCTAGTCAAGTTACCACGAACCAGCCACCGGTTATAACACCTGTTTTGCTTGGTAAGAATCGTGTAAGCATTTGATAAGTGCTTGAGAGTGTGAGACTTCTGAAGCCTGTAGCACCTAGTAGTTGATAGGGAGCTAACAAATTTTTTTTTGTGTTTCTTGTGTTCTACTAACAATGGTAGGTTCACAAAATTCAAAACATAGTGGTAAGAATGATGACCAATCTTTTGAACTTGAGAGTGTCGGACCTCTCACTCCTCGCACAAGGATGCTTATGCAACACTTCAACCGTGAGGTTAACAAGAGAACAGAGGAGATCTACAACGTGTTGGATCGACTCAATGACACCCTCAACACCATCAACAACCGAGTTGAGGACCTTGAGCAACGTCCACCATCAGCTGCTCGACGTGCTTTGTTTCCCCCTCACTGTTCGATGGGTGAGGATGATGATGTCGAAGCAAACAATAGTGATGCCGACACTAAAGTTGAGGGCCCTAATGATCGCGACCGTCGTCGACTTAGGCAAAATCGATGAGGCATGGGTAGGTTACAAAGAGAGGTACGTGATGATGATACATTCTCTAAAGTCAAGTTTACAATTCCCCCATTTGCTGGTAGATATGACCCTAAAGTTTATCTTGGTTGGGAATTACAATTAGATCAAAAATTTGCATGCCATGATTTTTCTGAAAATAAAAGATTTTGGGCTGCTACTAGTGAATTTACTGATTTTGCATCAATTTGGTGGAGGGAACAGTGTACACTACCACATGTACTTAGAACTTGGGATGCTTTGAAAAGAGTCATGAGAGCTAGATTTGTGTTTTCATATTTTTCACGTGACATGTTAAATAAATTGCAATGCTTAAAATAAGGCAATAGGTCAGTAGAGGAATACCAGCAAGAACTGCAAATTGGTCTATTGCGCTGTGGTTTGGAAGAAACTGAAGAAGGAAAAATGGCTAGAATTTTGGGAGGGCTTAATCGGGAAATTCAGGACATACTTGATTATAAGGAATACAATTCTGTTACCAGTTTGTTTCATCTTACTTGCAAAGCTGAAAGGGAAGTACAAGGGCGATACATGAGAACCAGGAGTCATTTTGTGGGTTCTTCTTCCTCCAAACCAAGTACCGGAACAGCAAGAGCGCCCCTTCCATCTACACCAAGCCGAGGGTGCTCTACTTCTACTTCTGTGCCCTCACGTGCACCCGAAGCAAAAAATGCTACAACCATTCAAGCTCCCACCAAATCTGCTCCAATAAAGAGTACATCTTTAGTTGCTTTCACTGGACATACAAGAGACATCCAATGTCACAAGTGCAAAGGTTTTGAGCATTTCATGAGAGAGTGCCCAAGTCAGCAAGCTCTTATTGTGAGAGAAGATGGTGAGTATACTTCAGCTAGTGAAATTGATGAAGAAGATACACTTGTTGCAAATGATCGTGGAGATGATGAGATTGACACTAGTGACGAACAAGAAGAACACTTGAGTGCTGAAGCTTCAAATAAGTACATGAGCCTTATAGTGAAGCGTGTGCTTAGTGCACAAATGGAGAGTGCTAAACAAGACCAACAACACAATCTGTTTCAAACCAAGTTCGTCATCAGGGACCATTCGTGTCGTGTCATTATCGATTGAGGAAGTTGCAACAACTTGGCTAGCTTGGAGATGGTCGAGAAGCTTGGCTTGACCACAAGTCCTCACCCACGTTCTTACTACATCCAATGGTTCAATTAATGTGGTAAGTTGAAGAGAATCAAAACTGTGAGAGTACATTTTCGCTTAGTTCATATCATGATTATGTTGATTGCGATGTTGTACCTATGCAAGTATGCTCTTTACTTTTAGGTAGACCATGGCAATTTGATAAGGATTCCACTTATCATGGTAAAACTAATCAATATACTCTCATGCATAAGGGCAAGAAAATTATTTTACACCCAATGTCTCTTGAAGCCATTATTAAAGATGAAATTGAATGATTTGAACGTGAGAAGCAGGAGAATGCTAAAAGTGAGAATAAGATAATAGCTAAAGAATGATTTCCACCTAAAAAGAAAGTAGCAAAAGAATCAAATGCTAAAAAGAATGAAATTAAATTGAAAGGTTATCGGAACCCGGAGCAACGACTCCTGGATCCTCTGTGTAAATCGCACTAGTCCAGGATCAGCTAGTGCACACAGCGTACAACAAAGATAAATATCAACCATAATGACATTTATTAACTGAATATGGGCATGAATGCCAAAGTTTACAACAACGGCACATAAGCCAAAATTAAGTAATAAGCAGCGGAAGAAAAACCGAAGCGGAAGAAGCCCACTGAGCCTGCCCACAGGCAAACGACAGTAAGACGCGGTCTATTCGTCCAGATCTTCACCGTAGTTGACGTCTTCCTTCTCTGTGTGGAAAAAAGCAACGTGAGTACAAACTTGTACTCCGCAAGTCACCCGGGAAAATGCAACATAATGATAAAGGCTTCAAAGTAAGGCTTATAGGGTTAGTTTGCATAAAACAGCATTTAAGAAATATAATAATAGATTGAAATTGCTGAATTTAATACAGTAAGTAAAACAATACTTGTAATTGAAAATAATACCGTCAGTGCAGGCTCCGACCATACACCAACCTATCCACGGGCATCCCACCCGGACCATCTTTTCCAAAAGCTCACGTATGGATTCCATCCATCCACACGCTTTCACTGGACAACTCTGATGAATTCCATCCATTCACCAGATTTGAATCTCTCACGGATTCCATCCATCCGTAAGGTTTTCATCTCTCGTGGATTCCATCCACCCACAAGGTTTTCGAAAATCATTTTGAAAAACAAAGTCTAATCCATGAAAAACTTTTACTCAGCATGCCCATGACCGCGGGCACGGCTATCCAGGATAGATTATACACTCTGCAGAGGTTGTACAGCTTTACCCACAAGACACGATCATCCTTTTGTGCCACGCGAGTTACACACTTCCTTAGGTGTGTGGCAAGGAGTCATGACAAGGCCTTTACAATGCAAAGCCTTCAACCTGGTCGAGCCAACTCTAAAGTTTCACCCCGAAGGAATCCACTGCATCGGACCCTCTCTTGAGCCTAGACGAGACTTCTCATGGCTTAACCACGCCGCCCAAGTGAGACTTCACATGGCACCAACCACGCTCACTTTCAACCTACAACTCGGCAAAGTTGGGACTTCACAAATTATTCACTGGGCTGTCCCATACCATCATGTGGTAGTACGATTAGGGCTTTGCAACAAGAGCTCATGACCGGTCCTTAATCGACTTAGGCCCAACCACATACCCCCGTGCACGACAATCAACCACTGCGGCTCCAACCAACAGGGCATGCCTTTACCCACCACTCTAACCAAATGCCTAAGTCTAAACCAGGTTTATATTTGTTTTCAAAATAATTCATAAACCTCCTTGACTCACCAAAGTCAAGAGTACATATCATTTTATGTAAAAAGGGCCATCATTTTATGTGAAAGATATCCCAAAACAAATATTGTAGCTAAGCAGGTCTAAGCATTTAATATGAAATCTCTCTAGCCAATACTAATGTACTAACTAGAGTTTGATTCTAGGGTGACAAGGTATTGAGAAATTCAAATTCAATGGAGGGATTAACAAGTGGCATTAACTAAATTTAAAACTGAATTGAAATACGTTGAATAAAAGTATGCATGCAATATAATTTAAATCAAAATAATTTTATTTTGAAAACTGGGATCAACATGATCAAGGAGGGTGACTTGCCTTGCTCTTCAAATTGATTTGAATCTTCGTCGAAGAAATTTCCCGAATCGTTGAAGTCTACACGTGAAAATAACCCATCAAATTCAAATAAATTTAAATTAAATTCAAACCGACTTCAAATATTTGAATTGAGGCTAGAAATGGATAGAGGGGAATTTTGGATGAATTTAGAAACTTGAATGGGCCAAATCGGAGTTAGAACGGAGGAGAACGGGCTCCGGGAAGTTTAAAAAGAGAGAAAATGGAAAATCAGGATTTTTGGAATTATTTTCCTAAAGGAAAATCAGATTATTGCATCAGCAGGGAATTTAATTTCGGCCGGATTTATTTTCCTATTGGAAAATAAGGAAAAAGGGGCTGACATGCGGGCCCTGGTCTATGGACCAGGTCCACGGACCCGGGAAGGTGGTGAGGTGGCACGGGGGAGGGGCCGGGCTGGCGTGGCGCCGACGGGGTGGAGGAGGGGCCGGGTGGCGCCGAGGTGGCGAGCCGTGGCGCCGCGTGGCTGCCACGGGGGCAGGCCGAGTGACGTGGCCGGCGGCCGGGAAGCTTCGGGCTGGGAGCTCGCGGTGCTCGGCGGGCGGCGGCGAGGAGTGGGAGAGGATGAGGCGCACGGGAGTCTCGTGGTGGGTGCGAGGTACCGGGCGGACGGAGGTGCGTCGGCGACGAGGAGGGCGGTGGCGCGGCTCGGGCTCCGGCGGCGGGGAGGCACCGCCGAGGGCGGTGGAGGTTGGGGGTGACACGGCGGAGCCGGGGGTGCCGTCGGCAGGGCGCGAGGGGAGCAAGGAGGCGGCGATTGCTCACCGTTGTTGGCGGCGGCGGCCGAGGCGGCTGAGCATGGCGCGGCGGCGGTGGAGCGACCGGGAGAGAGAGGGGAGCGGAGGGGAAGTGGAGCGAGGAGAGGCGGCGCTCGGGGCGGGTTTTATAGGGGTCGGGGAGGAGGGAGGTGCCGGGAATTTCTCGCCGGAGGGGGGTGGGGTCGTGGCGGCGGTTGCGGGAGGCCGGCGCGGAATTGGGGGAGGAAGTGGGGCAAGGGGAGCGGGTCGTGGGGGAGGCAGGGCGTGCGGCGCACGAAGGGGCCGGGCGACGTGCGCAGGAGGAGAGGGGGCACCGGGTAGGGCGGAGGGCCGTTGTGAGAGGCGGCGGCGCTCACGGGGAAGAAGGGTGCCACGCGGAGGAGGAGACAGCTCGACAGCGGGCCCAGTGTCGCGGGAGGAGGCACGGCGGCGAGATGGCACCACGCGGCAGATGCGACGGCGGTAGGGAGCGGGCGAGGCGCGGACGGGCGGATGGGCCGGATGGCGGGGGAGGCGGCCGATCTGGGCCGGACACTTGGCGAGCGGGGGAAGGGGGGGAGGCGGATCCGGGCGGGCGACGTGGCGAGAATCAGGTTGTCCACGTGGCGGCCGGAGGGAGGAGGAGGGGATGGGGGCGACGACCGGATGGCGGCGCGTGGAGAGGATCCGGCCGTCCACGTGGCGGCCGGGGAAGGGAGGAGGGAATTTATTTTTTTGGAAATTGATTTCTGATTTTCAGAAATTGCTAGGAAATTCATTTAGCCTCAGAAAAATATAAAAATACCTCCAAAAATTCCAGAGAAATTCAGAGAACCTCCTGGACACCTTTTGGACTTCATAAAAATATTTCCAACTAATGTTGGTACTTAATTTTTATACTTTAAAATACTTTTTAATTTCAAAAATACATTTTTAAACTCCACGAAATCCAGGGAACCAAATAAAATCCAAATAACTCCAAATTTTTAATTTGACATAGAATTTTTATATAAAATCAAAATATCATTTCATCTAATAATAATTTTAGTTTTTTTTTTGAAAATGCTTTTCAAATCTAGCTTTTTCAAAAACAAAAATTCAGGGCAAATCCAAATTTAAAATCTAGGCACAAAAATACTTATTTTAATTTTAATTTTTGTTTTAATTAATTTTTATTTATTTATATTTTTTAAGCAAAAATTCGGGATGTTACAAAGGTGCTGTCCTATTAGCTACTAAATATGATTTTAATGACTTGGAAGTGGAAAATTATATTTGCTATGCCTTACTTTGCAAAGATGCTTTATTTTCACTTGAGAATTTGCCCGCATCTTTGCCTCCTTCTGTCACTAACCTATTGCAAGAGTTTAATGATGTGTTTCCATCTGAAATACCCCCGGGCTGCCACCTGTTAGAGGAATTGAACATCAAATTGACTTAATCCCAGGAGCTTCCTTACCAAACCGGGCACCATATAGGACTAATCCAGACGAGACTAAGGAAATTTAGCGTCAAGTACAAGACTTGCTTGATAAAGGGTACGTACGTGAAAGCCTTAGTCCTTGTGCTGTTTCTGTGATTTTAGTTCCTAAGAAAGATGGATCTTAGCGTATATGTGTTGATTGTAGAGTGATTAATAATATCAGTATTAGGTATCGTTATCCTATTCCTAGATTAGATGATATGCTTGATGAATTGAGTGGTTCTACTATTTTCTCTAAAGTTGACTTGCGTAGTGGATACCACCAAATTAGAATGAAACTTGGAGATGAATGGAAAACTGCAGTTATAATTAAATTCGGGTTATATGAGTGGCTAGTGATGCCTTTTGGTCTAACTAATGCACCTAGCACTTTCATGAGATTAATGAACGAAGTTTTACGTGCTTTCATTGGTAAATTTGTGGTAGTTTACTTTGATGATATATTAATTTATAGCAATCACTTGATGAACATCTTGAACACTTACGTGTTGTTTTCATTGCTTTGAGAGATGCACGTTTGTTTGGTAACCTCGAAAAGTGCACCCTTTGCACTGATCGAGTTTGTTTTCTTGGCAGGCTATGTTGTTACTCCGCAGGGAATTGAGGTAGATGAAACTAAGATTGAAGCTATAAAGAGTTGGCCGACATTACAAACGGTCACACAAGTGCGGAGTTTTAATGGACTTGCTAGATTTTATCGCCACTTTGTGAAGGATTTTAGCACTATCGCTGCACCACTTAATGAATTGACAAAGAAATGTGTTCCATTCAAATGGGGAGAAGCGCAAGAAGAAGCTTTCAACCTTCTCAAAGAAAAGCTCACAAATGCACCATTGCTCCAACTTTCTAACTTTAGTAAGACTTTTGAACTTGAGTGTGATGCTAGAGGAATTGGAATTGGTTGTGTGTTGATACAAGAAGGTAAACCTGTTGCTTATTTCAGTGAGAAATTGAGTGGGCCTAGTTTGAACTATTCAACTTATGATAAAGAATTATACGCTCTAGTTCAAACTTTGAAAACTTGGCAACATTATTTATGGCCCAAAGCATTTGTTATACATTCTGATCATGAATTTTTGAAACATATTAGAAGTCAATCTAAACTGAACCGTAGACATGCACGTTGGGTTGAATTTATTGAATCTTTTCCTTATATCATTAAACATAAGAAAGGGAAATAAAATGTGATTGTTGATGCTTTGTCTAGACGGTATACTTTGTTGTCTCAACTTGATTGTAGAATTTTGAGTTTAGTGACAATAAAATATTTATATGCTTCTGATAATGAATTAAAAGATGCCCTATCCAATTGTAAAGATGGTAAAAGTTGGAACAAATTTTTTTTAATGATGGTTTCTTATTTAGAGTTAACAAACTATGCATTCCAACTAGCTCCGTCCGACTTTTGTTGTTACAGGAGGCACATGGAGGGGGATTAATGGGATACTTTGGCGTCAAAAAAATAGAGGACATCCTTGCTGAACACTTCTATTGGCCAAGGATGAGGTGTGACGTCAAGCGCTATGTTTCGCGATGCACTATATGCCAAAAAGCTAAATCACGACTGAATCCACATAGTTTATACATGCCTCTTCCTACTCCTAGTGTTCCTTGGAAGGATATTTCTATGGATTTTATTTTAGGATTACTTAGGACAAAGATGGGGAGGGATAGTATTTTTGTTGTAGTGGATAGGTTTTCTAAGATGGCACACTTTATTCCTTGTCATAAGAGCGATGATAGTACACGTGTTGCTGATTTATTTTTCAGGGTGATAGTTCGTCTACATGGTATGCCAAAGGCAATTGTTTCAGATCATGACGTGAAGTTTTTGAGTCATTTTTAGGGGACGTTTTGGGGGAAAACTTGGGACGGAGCTGCTGTTTTTAACTACTTGTCATTCCCTAAACTGATGGACAAACTGAGGTCGTTAACCGTACCTTGTCAACAATGTTGAGGACCATTTTGAAGAACTTGAAGGTATGGGAAGAATGTCTACCTCATGTGGAATTTGCCTACAATCGCTCACTACATTCAACCACAAAAATGAGCCCTTTTCAGGTAGTATATGGATATAACCCTCGCGTTCCAATTGATTTGTTATCTCTACCATCTTCGGAGAGGGTAAATTTAGATGCTGAAAAACGTGTTGAATTTGTTCTTAAGTTGCATGAAAGCATTAAAGAAAACATAGAGCGTATGAATGAGAAATATAAGGTTGTTGGTAGTAAAGGTAGAAAGGAAATAATTTTTGAACCTGGTTATCTTGTATGGCTGCATTTGAGAAAAGATAGATTTCCAGAATTGAGAAAGTCTAAGTTGATGCCTAGAGCTGATGGTCCTTTTAAAATCATTGAAAAGATTAATGATAATGCATACAAACTTGAGTTGCCTGCAGAGTTTAGTGTTAGCCCCACATTTAACATTGCAGATTTGAAGCCATATCTGGGAGAAGAAGATGAACTTGAGTCGAGGACGACTCTAATTCAAGAGGAGGATGATGAAGACATCACTTCCTTGGATACACACAACACTCATCCACAAGATGATAAGTAAGGAACTATGACGAGGGCGCGTGCACGTAGTTGAATTATCAGGTGAGTTTTCGTTCCTAGGCTTGTATAATTCAGCTTCTGAGAATGGGTTGCGCCTGATGCATGTGATGTGATTATGCTTAGAAACATGGGCAAGAACCAGGGAAGGGCACATGGAGTTATGGACGTGCTCGGCAGTGGCGGACCCAGGATTTTACCAAAGGGTATGCCGCACCAAAATTTTCATATGCAATTCGGTAAAACCATTTGCCAATTCGGTAAATAATTGTAAAATTTGCACCGTAATTCGGTATACAAGCACTAAATAATATGATAAGTCTTAAATTCAAAGATTAAGTTGAAAACTTGCACAAATTACAATATAAATAGTTCAAACACCATACTAATAGTCTCAAATATACATAAAAAAGACTTACAATATTACTTATCTGACTTTTTTGGCCTACACTTTCTAAAGGACATGAAAGTCTCGATTATATCATCTCCATCCATCTCAAAGAAAATATCCCGCTCAATGAATGTGACTAGACAATCATCCAAAAATATGGTCCCAACAGATTAACATGTTATTATATCAGAATTTGCAGCATGATTCTCGTTAGTAACACAATATTGATTCACACACAAACATACGGAAGAGAGTTGACAACATACCTTGTAGGAGATGATAACTGAATCTATAAGCAAGTCTACACCAGCAGAGGGACCTTCAAGGTAGAACACCAAACGTCTTGGTAGAGTTATTAGCTCAAATGAACCTTCCAACTTCTAGTGTTGATAACCATACAGGGGTTCGCATGTTTATTTCCAGTGCTGATGAGGAGGAAAAACCCTCCGTCATCGCTGTTGATTATCCTGTCGATAAAACTTGCTATCTGCTTGGTGGCAGAGGGACACTCTATGTTTGAAGCAATAGTTAAAGCTGCTAACACGTACTTGGATTAAACCTTGAACTTGGGTACTAATCAGTAATCACTAATTAAACCTTGAACCTCGAATCATATGTCTTTCAAAGAACTTCCCATTGGGGTAGGAATTTCAAGAAACAGCAGTGCGCATGCGGACTGTAGCGACTTTACTAGTGTTGATCTTGAGCCTATCAATGCTATTAGATCTAATGTAAAGGGAAACAAAAGCGGAATTAGTACAACAAACGCCTCTCGTCTCCCAACTTCTATAGGTGGCACTACTACACAAACCCTGAATCTTTGTTTAGTGGGCAATCAAGTAAATAACTGATAGGTCATGACACCGTCAAGCAAACCTATTTTCGATCTTTCCCAGCGTCCTAGATAATTCAAGGCCTGTTGAAGCAACCAACGGCAAGAAACAAAGGTGGTAGCCTTTTTTCGAGAAGAAGGCGTAGTCGCTATTAACGATACCTTGGGTTCGGGATGCGGTGGATCTGGGTGCAGGAGCGGGGCGGCCGCGCAGCCACCCCGGCAAAAGGAAGAAAGCCACCTGCAGCACCGCCTCATCTCATCTCAAAGCCCAGATCACCGGTGGCGTCGGCGTTGGGGAACAAGAAGGCGTTCTGTGCTGGTGGCCGGTGGGTGGGCTACAGGATCGGCTGGAGGCGTCGGGCTGCCCCAGGGTATGCCGTGGCCCACCCGGCATACCCTGTGGGTCCGCCCCTGGTGCTCGGGATGAACATTAGAGGTCAATACATCACTTGAGGCCAGGACGACCAATAATGGAAGCTGGACATGTTCTGCAGTCCAATTCAGCATCCGGAAACAGCGCTAACTTCAAACGAGTATAGAAGATGCATACAGAGTCCAACTGAGGTGATTTTGGACTTGTTGGAAAGCTCTTGACGTCCTCTTTCCAATGGTTCTAGTCTCACCTCAAAACTTCACCTGAGCATGGCGTAAACTACAAAACAATTCTGAATCAGTTCCAAACCTAGACTCTGAGCCTTGTATTAGTTTGAGCCCGACTGGAGAGTTGTAGTGGGATGTTCCCTCACTCTCACGGACGTGCCCCACGTCCCTGGCACCATAAAAACTGCCAGCGATGCTTCTTTTAGGGTTTATGCTTGTTTAGATTGATTTTCATTTAGAAAACATCAGTTGTGTACTTGTGTCGATTAGACCAACTACGACGACTTCAGGCCTCTTCGTTGTTTAATGAAACTTCGTATTTCATTCACAAATTCAGATCTCGCTTATTTCTTTCTTGCTTGATTCTCGATTGCTTACAGGAAAAATCATCCGTATTGGATATTGTTAGTAATGACAAGGGTGTGGTGTAGCGATTGTAGGACGGATTTGGTCATTTTGATCTAATAGCCTCGTCGTCAACGTTATATTAACAATCGTAGTTATCATTCTCATCGGAAGATCGGGTCAAATCCTCTAATCAGTGCGGCCAGTAACCATCGGTAACCGGCCGGTTACCAGCAGTTTTTTTATCCTTAATATCGTTACAAACAGAAAAAAATTCTTCAAGTCAGTGGAATAAACTGCAATGATTCAACAAGAAAGACTACGGAAGGAATTGATCATTTGTAGAGCATTTACTACAACATACATTTAATGCATATTAAATCCTGAAAGCTCACAAAATACACACAAATGCGCTAAAAGTAAAAGGCTGGCAATTTCTGCATCTGTGCTCTGCTTCTCGGTGAACAGCAAGCGAATCCCCGGCACTGAGATAACCAAATATGACTGGCAATTTGTTGTATGCCACTAAAAATGTTTTCAAATTTTGTATTTGCTACTAGGTTTCTCACTGATATGTCTGGACATATTTTTTTTCAGGCTCACAATACAAAATCTTAAAATTTTGTAGTGGCATACACAAAAAATTCCTAGTATGACTTGATCGAGGGCATCCAGATATTTAAGTTTTGCAGGTTCTGATAAATACAGTTAATCATTGCAAAATGGGAACGCTTATATCACATTATGCTAATTTCCATTAACATACTTGGTTACAGATCAAGCAGCACTCTCCAGCTACTCTCGAAACAGATTTGCATGGATATATAATCATGTTGCCTCTGTCGCTTCCTCTGTCTGTTATACTGGCACTGGGATCCTGTGGAAGCAAGCAAGAAACTCCGTGTTCCCTTCTGCACCCTTTATCGGAGATTCAATCCAGCCCTTATTGCAAAATCCAAACTGCTCTACGCCTGAAATTATCCTATCTAGCACCTGTAATGAATCGATTGAATAGGTTGATCTTCCGATCTCAATTCACGGGCAAAGGAACTTAGAAGTAAAAGGAGACAGCAAACAAACATCACAAATGTGGGTCCTTTCGAATTTTTTATTAAATAATCCTTTCTTGAGAAATATTTTATTAATAACCCCTTCCCAACTTTATTTCTAACTTTGACCCTTTTGGCCACACTACAGCTCGTGGCGTGGGCGTGGCAAATACATATTGTCACACCATAAATCCTAGCGTGGCCAAACAAGTGAGGCTAAACAGGCTATTTTTTGGCTCAGCGCTGGACTGACATTGTGATGTGACAGTGTTGTTTGCCACACCATAGAAGGTAACGTGGCCAAAAGGGTCATATTTGGAAATAAGTTAGACGATGGGTTATTAATAAAAATAAATTAAAAAGAGGGTTAAATAATACAAATTGTTTGGTTCTTTCTCAGGATAATCTGAGATTTTTGAGGGGAAGCTTTTCCGTATTTGGAAGTAAAACTATTTGCTGGTGGATTTACAGGAGAAAATACTTATCCTACCACAAGCGAGTAACATATTCATAGACAGTCTTAAATAAGGGAAAAGCATGAGGAATGGCAAATTGTCCATGAAAAGCTTAATGGCATTACTAGAACACAAACCAGGAGCAATAACGAAAGCAAAATAGCAAATTGTTACCTCTTCATGAACCAGAGGATCTCGAACATTCCCACCACTGCTTACCTGAACAGGATCAAAATGGATTTGTTCATCACTATTATTGTGCATGTAGCAAGAAATCTGAACCATAACTCACCAATTTATCAATCTTCAATCAAATAGTTTAAATTAAAACTAAGATGGTACTTGTTTTATACCTGAGATCTACGAGCTTCAAATTGAGGTTTGATAAGTGTTATCAATGTCGAATCCATCTTCATTACTTTGACCACAGCAGGCATAACCTAGATTTCACAGGTAGTATCAGTGATCACTTGGTAACATGTATGTTATAATAATTTCTCGAAGCTGCTGTTATAATAATTTCTCGAAGCTGCTGACGGAGCACCTTATGCATGCTAAAGATTGGACAGCATGAACTTGAATTACATAGGGGCGTGCACTCTTATGGGCACCAAAATTGCATCGTTTTTCCTAATGCGTGCATTTTACTCTTTTGTTTCAGTGAAGCTGAACTCATGCCTCAATACAAACTATGCACTGTGTGACTGCCGCAATTAGGTAGTGGCCCTCTGTGCAGTTTCTTGGGTTGCTTTACAGGATATACCATAGTCCATAGACAACTTCACAGGAACTGGGTCATACAGCCCACTATCTTTTACGTCACACAAGCCATATCAATAAATTAATACAAAAATAGAAAATTTTATGCACAGAAACACCAAGTAAAGAACAGAACAACAAATACAAACAACCCAGTGCACTCATTCAACAACTAAAGAAAAAACATTATTCACTTTGTTAAAGTTAAAAGAGACATGATACGAGCTTTGTTAAAAACTTGTGAAAGTGGATAACCATGTGAGCACTAAAAAGTATCATAACCAAGTGCACACTAAAGCATACCAAGAGAATTGAGATGAATGATAGGTCCAGTGTCACCAAGTCAACCAGTTGTGGCAGCTCAGAAAGATATCTTAAATTTGTACATTCAATTACTGAAACACGTTCATGTACACGAATTTTTCAGCCACCTGAAATAAAGTAGAGCACAATGAGACTTAAATAGTTACACTACTTCAACCGAGTAGCAACTACCTGCATCTGACAAACAAAATGGGAGGAGTTAGATTAAAAATAAACATCTGAGGAAGTAATTTAACCTGTCCATAGCCAACATCAACACCGTAAACATGTGATGCCCCATGCTGAAGTAAACAGTCAGTAAAACCACCTGTGGACAACCCTGAATCAAGGGCTACTTTTCCATCACAGTCAACACCAAATTCTTTCATAGCTGCCTCAAGCTTATGTCCTGCACTGAATTTGATCAAAACAAATAATATGACTATAAACTTTGAAAATCTTGTTAGAGATATATGTATAGTTTGTTATTCCCCATTGTTATAAGGGGTTCTTTGCATATTTCCCACCTGTACTTTGTGTATATATACCGGCCCATTGGCCTCATATGAATACAAGCGCTATTCATAACATGGTATCAGAGCCAAAACTAGGGTTTTGGCTTACCTAGGGTTCCGCGCCGTCGCCGGCCTCCCGCGCCGTCACCGGCCTCTCGCGCGCTGCCGGCCTCCCGTGCGAGGCGCCGGCCTCCCGCGCCGCCGCCGGCCTCCTGCGCCGCCGTCGGCCTCTCTCGATGCGCCGCCGGCCTCCCGCCGCCATCGCTCTCTCTCGCGCCTCCACCGCCGCTGCCGTCCTCCACCGCCGGCCGCCTGGTCGCCGCCTCGGCGGTGCCTCCGCCTCGCCGAGCCCGCCCGCCGGCCTCCGTCCCGCCGCTCGACTCCGCCGCCCGGCCGCCGCGCGCCGCGCCCCGCCGCCTCCACCTTCCGCTCGGCGCGGCGCGCGCCTCGCTCGAGAGCCCGCCGCCGGCTGCCTCCGTCCGCGCGCGCGCGCCTGCGCCGCCGCCGCCGCCGCCGCCGCTGCTGCCGCCGCCGCCACCGCCTCCTGTTCTAGGGTTTTTGCCCTAGAACGCGGCTCGGTCGGGGGCTCGGTCTCGGTCGGGTTTTTGTAACCGACTCAGAGAGAAAAAAAAGCAAAAAAGCAAAAAAACGTCGTTCTAACCGCCGCGCCGTCCAGCGCCGCCTGTTAGACTTCGTTGCCTTGGTCGCCGCGCCGTCCAGCGCCGCCTACCAATGGGCACCGTTTCCCTCCCTCGCTGCCCGGTGATCTTTGATGGTGTTAATTACACCGACTTCGCGTCTCACATGCGCATTCACATGCGTGGTCTTCGTCTCTGGGGCGTCCTCTCTGGCGATGTCACCTGCCCGCCTTACCCTATTCCTCCGACGGAGCCTACGCCTGTTGCATTGCCTCCGACAGCTGATAAGGCTGCTGCTGATGCTGAAGCTAATGATAAAGCTGCCGCGCCTACCAGAGGCTCGATTCCTACAAAGATCGTCGACCGTCTACACTCGGTGGTACGATGACGACGCCGCCGCCGCTTTGTCTTCATCGCGATGTCCGGCCTCGATTTTCTTCGAGGTTGTGGGACTCTCTTCGGCTTTCGGATGTGGACTCATCTTCGCGGCGCTCACGAGCCCTCCGGTGATGCCCCTGCACTGTCCGTGGTCCGCCAGAGCACTCTCTTCAGCAGGTGATGCTACCGTTGACGCCTTTACGCTCGAGCTCTGCATCGGCGCCGCTTGGACTCACTTCGCACCGCTTGGCCGTCGTACTGTCCGTGCTGCTCGGAGGTTCGTGGCCGACCTGGAGTTTCAGCGGGTTTACGAGTTCCTTACTCGCCGCCCCGAAGTTCGAGCAAAGGCGTGCCCAGCTCCTTGCACGCCACCCTCGTGTCACTCTCCGGAGGCTCTTACCGAGATACGCGCAGAGGAGACTCGCTTGAGTGGTGCTGGTCCGATGCCACTCCTCTCGTGCTCGCCGCTCGTCCGCTGCACGCGCCTCCTCCGGCGGCTACCACAGTGGTGGTGGCCGTCCTCCGTCTGGAGGTGGCCGCCTCACTGCTCCTCTGCGACAAGGATGGTCATATCGAGTCCCGGTGCTACAAGAAGAAGCGGCATCTTTCACGCCGTTCTTCTCACGGCACTAGTGCTTCTACGACGACGTCGCCTCGACTTCTTCAGTTTCTCTCACCGAGCAGAGATAGCCGACTTCGACGCCTACTTGCCGCCTGTGTTCTCCTCGGCAGTTCTCGCAGTTCGCTCATCGACTCTTCGAGCATCGAGAGACCACCTCCTACACGCCAAGTACCTCCCGTGGATTCTTGATTCGGAGCATCCTTTCACATGACTCCCGATCCTTCCACTGTCTTCTATTACACCTCTTGATTCACTGTCAAGATTCTTACTGCTGATGGAACATCTCTTTTCGTCTCTCAGTCGAGGATCTCTTAGCAACTCCTCTTTTCATGTTCCTTCGTTGCTCATGTTCCTCGCCTTACATTGCGACTTCTTCTGCAGGCGACATCGACCTTGGTTATCGAGTTATTCTCGACTCGACTCTTGTTGTGTTCGTGGATCGTCACACGGAGCTCGTTGGTTCGGCCCTCGCGCCGTGACTCACAGCGTCTCTCGGGAGCTTGGCGCTTCACCTTCCTTCCGCCGCCACCATCGGCGCCAGTCTCTCGCTTCGCCACTTCGTCTACGGCTCTTTCCAGCAGTGGCATCACCGTCTTGGCCATCTGTGGATCCCGTCGCCGCCCTTAGTTCGCCGTGGTCTTCGGGTCCTGCCTCAGAGACGTGTCTTTAGATTGTCGGGCTGTAAGTTAGGTAAACAGATTCACTTCCTTATCCTCATAGTGAGACCGTGTCTCGGCGTCCTTTGATCTTGTTCATTCAGATGTTTGGGGTCCGGCTCCTTCGTTTGAAAGGGGTCATCGTTATTATATTATTTTTATAGATGATTTCTCTCGCCACACTTGGATATATTTCATGTCTTCTCGTAGTGAGGTCTTACCTATCTATAAACAATTTGCCACTATGATACACACACGCTTCTCCACTCCTATTCGTGTCTTTAGAGTGATTCTGTTGGCGAGTACCTCTCTCGTCACTGCGCAGCCTTCCTTGCCGAGCAGGTACTCTCGCCGATTCTCTTGTCCCGGTGCTCATGCTCGAATGGTGTCGCCGAGCGCAAGCATCGCCACCTCCTTGAGACGGCTCGTGCTCGATGATCGCCGCTCTATTCCACCTCGATTTTGGGCCGAGGTCGTTTCCATCGACACCTATCTCGTCAACATCCAGCCTCTTCTCGCTCTTCGAGGAGCGATCCTCGTTGAGCATCTCTGTGGTCTTCTTCCGACTACTCTACCCTTCATATGTTTGGCTGCGTTTGCTACGTTCTCTCTCGCCTCGAGAACGCACCAAACCGACCGCCATCTGTTGAGTGTGTCTTTTGGGATACTGATGCCGAGCACAAGGGTTATCGGCTGGGATCTGTTGGTCGTCGGATGCGGGTTTCTCGGGATGTGACTTTCGACGAGTCTCGCCCATTCTACCCACGCCCCGCCTCTCCTTGGCTTCCTCTGTGGAGTCTCTATCTTTCTTGACCTTTCCAGATACACCTATATCTGTTTTGCCCTCGTCCACCTGTCCCACTGAGTCTCCACATATTCCCCCTGTGGCCTCTCCGCCGTTGTCGCCGCCTGTGTCGTCTTCTACGATTCCGCAGGCTCCTCCCACTACAGTACCTCCTCCCCTTCTCTTCTACACTCGTTGACCTCGTATTGAGGATCTTCCAGATGAGCCGTCTTCTCATGATGTTCCATCTTCTTCTGATGCTCCATCTTCCCCTGATGGGTCATCTTCTCCTCGCTACGATCTCCGCGATCGTCAGTCGATTCGGCCTCCTGCCCGTTTTGCCTTTGCTGGCACAGCTACTCGTGAGCCTGTCTCCTACCGGGATGCTGTTACTCACCCTGAGTGGCAGTTTGCCATGGCCGAGGAGATTGCTGCTCTCGAGCGCACTGGTACTTGGGATCTTGTTTCTTTTCCATCTCATTCTCGTCCCATCACATGTAAGTGGGTCTATAAGATTAAGACTCGCTCTGATGGCTCTCTTGAGCGCTATAAGGCGCGTCTTGTTGCTCGTGGCTTCCAGCAGGAGCATGGTGTTGACTACGACGAGACTTTTGCTCCTGTGGCCCACATGACCACTGTTCGCACTCTTCTTTCGGTGGCGTCTGTTCGCCACTGGTCTGTTTCTCAGCTTGATGTCAAGAATGCCTTTCTTAATGGCGAGTTGCGTGAGGAGGTCTACATGCATCCGCCACCTGGGTATTCTGTTCCTGAGGGCATGGTCTGTCGCCTTCGTCGCTCTCTCTATGGCCTTAAGCAAGCCCCTCGTGCTTGGTTTGAGCGCTTCTCCTCGTGGTCACCGGTGCTGGTTTTTCAGCTAGTGATCATGATCCTCGCGCTCTTTGTCCACACTTCGCCTCGTGGTCGGACTCTTCTTCTCCCGTATGTTGATGATATGATCATTACGGAGATGATTTCGAGTACATTGCCTTTGTCAAGGCTCGTCTTAGTGAGCGATTCCTTATGTCGGATCTTGGTCCTCTTCGTTACTTCCTTGGGATTGAGGTTACTTCCACTCCGGATGGTTTCTTTATGTCCCAAGAGAAATATATTCAGGATCTTCTTGATCGCGCCTCTCACCGATCAGATCGTTGAGACTCCCATGGAGCTCAATGTTCACCTCCGACTCTCGATGGCGAGCCTCTTTCGATCCGACTCGCTATCGTCATCTTGTTGGGAGTCTTGTCTATCTTGTCATTACTCGTCCGGATATCACTTATCCAGTTCATATTCGAGTCGGTTTGTTTCAGCTCCCACTCAGTTCACTACAGCCACCTTCTTCGAGTTCTCGCGATACCTTCGTGGGACTATCTCTCGCCGTCTCTTCTTTCCACGTTCCATTCGTTCACAGCTTGAGCCTATTCGGATGCTACTTGGGCAGCGATCCTCCGACCGCCGGTCTATCTCTCGCATCGTGTTTTTCTTGGTGATTCTCTTATTGCCCGGAAGACGAAGAAACAGATCGCAGTGTGTCCGCTCGAGTGCAGAGGCCGAGTTGCGAGCTATGGCTCTCTTGACAGCAGAGATTACCCAGCTACGGTGGTTACTTGAGGATTTTGGTGTTTCACACTACACCGACCCTCTCTTGTCGACAAGTACATGTGCTATCGTGATTGCTCGTGATCTGTGAAGCATGAGCTCACAAAGCATATTGGTGTGGATGCTTCTTTCATGAGGTCTTGTGTGCATGATCGGTGATTACTCTTGATATGTGCCTTGAGCTTCGGATAGCGGATTTCTTCACAAAGGCCTGCACTCGAGCACAAAGATAGCTTTACCTCTCCAAACTCGGTGTTGTTGATCCACCATGAGTTTGAGGGGGTGTTAGAGATATATGTATAGTTTGTTATTCCCCATTGTTATAAGGGGTTCTTTGCATATTTCCCACCTGTACTTTGTGTATATATACCGGCCCATTGGCCTCATATGAATACAAGCGCTATTCATAACAAATCTGACTTTACTTTTGCTTTTTTAATAGCACAATAAATCTTAGGCCAATTATTTAGAGCATCACCTATGTACATATTTCGGGATTTCAGCCTTGATTTCTATGAACGACTTGTCAGATACTTGTGTTCCAGCTTTATTCACAACCCTTCCATCCACAAGAACGTTGCCTATAAAATTCAAAGGAAGGTTGAATAATAGAGCATAATATATGAACTTTAGTTATACATACAAAATACATAACGTACGACGGTTGCATCTGAAAGGGTAAATATTTAATAATTTCAGAAATTGCCTTGCACATATCAAATGTGGCAGTAGCATGAGAAGCGCATACGAATATAGGCCTATTCTTTAACGGCTTCTAACAACGGCTTTTGGTTTTTGCTATAGTACTTAACTTTCAAACGGAGTATTTTCTCAAGACGGAATCTACAAGTTAATTATAGTACACGTTAAAAACCCAACATCTGTATCAACCAAAATCGCAAGTGAGTATCTCTCTCTCCGTAATCATTATCGCAAACAGCTAAAATTCAAAAATTTCAACCAAAAATCATAAGCCGCAGCCATATCAAATAGGTATACAACCTATTGTAGTAGGGAAGTGTTGCCCATTTGAAATTTCACACAACCAATTCAACAGAAGATATCTCAACACACTAGGCACTACTACTGTAGACATACTTGCAGATGACAGACAAGTAGACAACAATACTTGATAGCAAATAAGAGTTTCTAACAAACTAGACATTTGCTGCCATATTTGGCAAACAATAGAGTTAACATTGCAGGGGTACATGGTAAATTGTTTCAATATTTTTCTTATTTCATAAGTAGCCTTACACTTCACTGGATTTGCATAGAATATAAGATGATTTTTTTCCTTTTTCGGGAAGTGCTAGCTTCTGATGAAATATTGGTCACCCATTTAGCAATTGGATGGCAATGTTTGGGTATGGGAACAGTGTGAGGCGCATGATGCTGCTTGATGCCCAACGGAACACATGGGTTAAGAGGCCACCTTTAGCTTTGGATGTTCACTAGTCTAGTTTCATCAATATATCAGCGTGAGTTGCAGACCATCTCATAGGTCTAGCTCACTATTTCCTAAAGTCAAATAATCATCACAGGGTCATGTTATGGGTGAAGTTGTGGTGGCGGAGATTATATGAATGTGTCACGGGAGAGTGGAGCTTGAATTGCCGGCGGCAAGGAGGCGCCAGCTGGCAAGGATTCCTGTGTGCTTGGGCGCACCAGGAAGAGGAAAGGGGGGAAGAAAGATGAACTCCACTCTTATTTCTTTAGATTGATGTGGCAGCCCCATATATAGGCTTGTCCCTAACAAAAGGTATCTAATATTGTATCTAGTACTAATTGAATAGGAAAACAATCGACTAACTTGGAAAGTACTAACTAATCTGGGTAGCAATGTAAAGGGAAGTCTTGACATGCCTTGATACTCAAGACATGGCTGCTGCGCCTGCTTTAGTCGGCACGGGGAAGACCTTCAATGAAGTCCATGGCCACATCCGACCATACCTGAGAGGGCATGGTCAAGGGCTGAAGGAGGCTGGCTGGATAGAGATGTTCCGTCTTGTTATGCTGATATATAATGCATTCTTTGATAAATGCCTAGACTAGCTAATGAGCACGAGGGACGTGAAAATCTGCATGGAGATGCTGCAAAGTCTTTTGAACACCCTCATGACCATTGGTATGAGCTGCGTCTAGGATAGATGGCAGGAGGAACAACGAACATGGCACATAGATGCGGCCATTGAACCTCACTAATCCATCTGTGACATCCCATGGTGCTCCACAACGACCAGGTATGATTTCGTTGTGGAGAGCAACCAAGCTCGGATCGGATGTTGTGGCCTTGCGCAATTCACCAAAGAGGCTGAGTGTGGGTCCTGAGATGGCGTGGAGGCTATCTAGTGCAGGATGCAGTACCAACTCGCCATCATGCCTTAACAATGTGTCTGCCACGGTGTTGAGTTAGCCTAGCCTGCATTCCACAGTGAAATCATATTCTGCTAGCTTGCTTTCCCACTGATGTTGAGGTATGCTGGACAAATGCTGGTCCAATAGGAACTTGAGACTGTCGTGGCTCGTGCGAATGAGAAAAGAACGCCCCTACAAGTACGGACACCTATGGCAAACGGCCTGTACTAGACCGATCAACTCCCGCACGTACGCCACCAGTTTGGAGTGACGAGCAGCAATTGCTAGACTAAAGAATGCAATCGGACTGGCGCTTTGGTGGAGCACCACCACGAAATCGGAACCCAAGGCATCACACTCGATGACAAATGGCCTGTTGAAGTCGGGCAGTTGAAGAATTGGAGCGGAGGACAGCGCACATTTGAGTTCCATGAAAGCTGCTATCGTCTCCTTGGACCAGCTAAACGTCTCTTTGCTGAGGAGGCGCGTCAGCGGGACGGCGATAGGGCTATAATCCTTGATAAACTAGCGATAATAGCCGGCCAAGCCCAGGAACGCGCGAACGGCACGCACCGAGTTGGGTGTCGGCCACTCATCGACGACCGACACCTTATGATGATCCATTGCCACGCCGGCCACCTTGATGACATGCACTTGGACTGCTTCAGGACGAGGTGATGACGATGCAGCTCCTGAAACACCATGCAAATATGGCAGAGATGTTCGGACCAAGATGAGCTATAAATCAAGATATCATCAAAAAAAATATAAGGACAAAGCACCAAAGAAACAAGCCAAGGATGTCGGGTTGATGCATTCGTGAAACCAAAAGGCATCACGAGGAACTCGTAATGTCCTTGGAGTGTGTGAAAAGCCATCTTCTTGATGTCGTCAGTGTGTATACGGACTTGATGGTACCCCAAATGGAGGTTAAGCTTGGTGAAGAAGTGAGCACCGCGCAGTTCGTCCAAAGTTCCCCCAGCACCGAGATGGGAAACTGATCATTGATGGTCTTGTTATTGAGGGCATGGTAGTCGACGAAAAAAGCTACGTGTCATCCTTCTTGCGCAAAAAAGCCAGGAAAATGTCAATGTATTGATGCGAATAATGCCTTGGCGGAGCATGTCCTGACATTGGCGTTCAACCTCATCCTTCTGTAATTGAGGGTAGTGGTACGTCCGCATTGCCACCGAATCCTTCTGTTGAACTAGGTGGATTTGATGGTTGTAAGGCTGTTCAAGTGGTAGCCCACTAGGCATGGCGAATAGGTCAACGAATTTGACAAGGAGAGCATCCAGGAGTTTGCTGTTGTTGCCCGTAAGGCTCTAGACAGTAGGGCCGTACATGGCGCTGCCCTGGAGGACTTGACGATTCATGCGCCAAAAACACATTGTGAGGTTGCTGAAATCCCATGTAATCGGTCCGAGGTTGCGAGCCACTGGACACCCAAGATGACGTCAAATCCCGCCAAGGGGATGGAGTAGCAGTCCATGTCGAAGACTCCGGGTCCAACTTGAAGAAGCAGTTGCTGGCAGATGCCACCACTGATGAGATGGTCACCATTGGCCATGGTGATCCTCATGCCATGGCGGCCTGGCTGCAGAGGCAGTCCCAAACGTGCATGGGCGGCTTCGTCGATGAAGTTGTGAGTCGAGCTGGAACCCATCAAAGCCACAAGACGATGGCCGCCCACTGTGGCGTCCAGTTGCATGGTCCGGCTAGTGCTAATCCTAGTGAGAGCGTTAAGCGGAGTCTCCAGATTAGTCGCAATTGGTTCCGTGGCCTCGGTCTAAGACTCTGAGGGATCCGAAGCTAGCTCTATGGAGAAGAGTTGTTTGCAGATATGTTGCGCTGTGTATTTTTCCTCGCAATTATAGCAGAGTCCGAGCTGCTTGCGTTCCTCCATTTGTGCACTCATCAATTAGCGAATGTAGTGCTGAGCCGGACCGCTTGGCATGCCGCTGATTGGCGTGTCCTGTTTACCACCATTGGTTGTTGTTGGGGCTGGGCTATTGTCGACGCCGGCACGATTGGTCGTGCAGGGAGGTCGCTCTTGCAGACCAGCTTGGACAGAAGTGTTGTCTTGGCTGCTTCAACAGCCGCCTACGCTCGGCACTCATAAGAGCGCGCTAAGCTCATGGCGACCTCCAAGCTGTGTGGTGCCTCCAATTCAACATCCAAAACGCATGCGCACCATCTCGGAAAAATGACGCCAACTGGGTGTGCCCTCATCACGTTCGACGCAAAAATACCACTGTTGCGTGGTAGCAGTCATGTGATTTGACGCAAGTCACACCTTTTCTTCTTCGAGCGTGCGTTGCCCTTTAAAAAATTGCTCGCAGCGATTGAGCCGCGACAATGGATCATCCTCGGCATTGAACACCAGAAATTCTAGGCGATGAAACCCCGGGGGCTTGGCGTCCATCGTCATTGCCGTCCGCAGGGGCAGAGGAGGTGCTTGTGGGTACGATAGACCCTTGGCAGCCTCTTTGCTATGGCCGCTGCTCTCTCCTTCCAGTTGTGCAAGTCGCGTATCATGTCGATTGAGCTGGCTTGTCAGAGTTGCCAACTGAGCAATGATCTGGTCATGCTTCTTGTCGGTCGAACTAGTCTCATCGCCGCCGTCGGACATGGTGTCAAAGGCAGTGGTTGGCTTTGATACCAAATTGTCATGGGCGAAGTTGAGGTGGCAGAGATTATACGAATATGTCACGGGAGGGTGGAGCTTGAATTGCCAGCGGCAAGGAGGTGCCAACCGGCAAGGATTGCCGTGGGCCTGGTTGCACTAGGAAGAAGAAAGGGGGGAGAAAGATTAACTCCTCTCTTATTTCTTTAGATTGATGTGGCAGCCCCATATATAGGCTTGCCCCTAACAAAAGGTATCTAATATCATATCTAGTACTAACTAAATAGGAAAACAATCAACTAACCTGGAAAGTATTAACTAATTTGGATAGCAATGTAAAGGGATGTCTTGACATGCCTTGATACTCAAGACAGGCTGCTGCGCCTGCCTTAGTAGGCACAGCTGCTGCTCCTGCGCCTGTGCTTGCCTTAGCCGGCATTGCTGCTGCGCCTTCCTTAGCTCGGTTGTGGCGTCTCAGATAATGACGCCTGACCACGACAGCTCATAGCATGCAATAAGTTTTGGCTTCTTTGGCATGCCCTGAGTTTGAAGAACTAACCCTGAAGAATCCAGGACTGGATGTAGGTTCTACTATATTGTTGAAACCTCTCAAGGCAAACTTCATCCAATCGTCTTTTTCTGAGTGAGAAGAACAAGAGTGAACCACAATATTAGTTGAACAGAATTAACTCAAGACAGCGAAGAAGACCATCATACTATTAACACTCTTTTCTTCACCTCTTTCAACCAAAACTATGTCAACGTTTTCACCAAACTGGGATAACCATCATTTAAATGAGAAGCAAAGAATCACGTTACCAGGTTCAAACAAAAATAACAACTAAAAATGGTACCAAGAACCATCCATGGGAGGAAATTATCATATTTTTAATTATACTACATAAACACCCTGGAATCTAGCATCTAATTGTTGCCGCAATGACAAGCTCGTTGTTGTTTCAACTTTCAAATATACCGCCGCCACAATCATCCTAGACAAAAACACAGACCATGAACATAATTGAGGCAGACACCACCCCTTTCATTAACTGTTAAATGGAAGGTCCAAAACTCGAACAGTTAAAATAGATTTCCAATTCATCATAAGTACAGTATTACATGAGCTATGTGGCAGATATCAGATTTTTTTGTAACTCAACATACTGCAAAAGAAATAAATAAGGTACAGTTTTGGGATACACAAGACGGGAAAAAAAAACTAATTGTACATCTCGACACCTAATCTGCAAATTTAGAAACCCCCTGCCCACAGCTAATCTGGACCAGAAGCCAACAGCAGCAGAACGATATGTTATTCCATTTTGCAGGCTTAAAGTTATTCCGCATTAGTCATGAACTACCAGGCACTTCCAGCTCCCACAAAGCAGAAAAGAATAAAGAAAAACAGAGAAGAACTCAGAATCCTTACTTCTTGGGGAGCTGAAGTTTTCGGGATCTCACAGCCGCAAACGCCCGGGACGGAGAGCCGCAGCTCGGCCGAACTCCAACCAGCCTAACTGAGAAAGCAAAAGAGACAACTAATTAAGCACTCGGCTTTTCTCTTCCCAAGAGTAAGAAATCTTGCACAAGGCAGTCAACTCAGTCCTTCTCAATAATTACGCAATTATGCTAAGGAAACACATGTAATGATGTAAATCTAGTTTTTTTTTCTTGTTTTTGAGAAAAACGCAGATTCCCCCAAAACTCAACCAATAATTTCATGCGCACAAATAGATTCATGAATGAAAAGGAAAAATGGGGACCATTACTTCTCTCAGGTATAAAATGGGAGAGAAACTATTATTACTCCTTCAGGAAACTTATACATAACTTTCTACTTCTCAAGAGCTCGGGTATCTACATGGACATGAAACAAGGTAACAAAAGATGAGACTACGGCGGAGGTATGGTCTTGCGACTATTAGAACACAAGAAGAGGGAGAGAGAAGAAGAAAGGCCAGAGGAGATCTTAAGGTTGTTGGATCAACCACAAGTATTGGGGCAATTTTCTCTGTATTTCTCTTAATCCCCTAAGGCATAACTGAGTACATACTTATAGACTAAAAGTGGTCAGATTACAACTGAAAGCAAAACTGAAAGTAGAGATAAGATACTAAAGCAAAACTGAAGATACTAAAGCAAAAAACTGACTAACTACTACTATACTTATTCAGAGTAATCTATCTATCTATAGACACAAGACTTATTCCTTCAATTCTCCCCCTAAGTCTTGTGTGGCGCCCTTTGGGTGATTTGAACCATCCCTATCTTGGCGCGCAGCTCTTGGTACTTGACTCGCCCAAGTGACTTGGTTAGGAAATCAGCAAGTTGTTCTTGAGAGTTGATGTAGTTGGCCCTAATGCTTCCTCGTCCAAACAGCCCCTGATGAAGTGATATCTCACCCGGATATGTTTGCTGCGCTCATGGAAGACAGGGTTCTTTGCCAAGGCCAGGGCAGACTTGCTGTCCACCCGTAGCTCCACTGCCTCCTCTCTGCCTAGTAGATCGCCCAGCAACCGAGCTAGCCAGAGAGCTTGAGTGGCGGCGGATGTGGCTGCAATGTATTCAGCCTCACAGCTGGAGAGCGCCACCACCTGCTGCTTGACTGACTTCCAGCTGATCAGACATTTGCCGAGGAAGAACAGATTCCCACTCGTGCTCTTGCTCGTGTCGATGTCGCCGGCGTGGTCGCTGTCGCTGTAGCCAATGAAGTGAGCCCTCCGAGCTCGAAGACGCGCTGAGCGTAGGCAGTTTGACGAGGGAGATGCCGGAGTCATCCTGGAGTACCTCAATTCCCAGATAGAAACAGAGCGGCCCCAAATCACTCATCTGAAAGACAGCTTTCATCTCTGTCTTGAAGGCCTCCATCTCTTCTTCCTTGGCGCCGGTGATCACCAGATCATCTACGTAGACGCCGACGAGCAGAGTCGAACCTCCCCGACCTCGCCGGTAGACTGATGCCTCATGGGTGCTCTGCTGGAACCCCATTGACATGAGAGTCGCGTCCAGCTTGGCGTTCCAAGCTCGCGGCGCCTGGCGCAGGCCATAGAGAGCCTTGCGGAGGCGCAGAACCTTGTTCTCTTGGGCGGCGACGATGAATCCCGGCGGCTGACGGACATAGACCTCCTCCCTCAAGTCGCCATTGAGGAAGGCCGACTTCACATCCATGTGATCGACGCGTCATCCCTCTTGAGCCGCTAGCGCGAGGAGGACGCGAACGGATTCCATTCGTGCAACGGGCGCGGATGCGTCGTCGAAGTCCACTCCTTCTTGCAGGACGAAGCCCCATGCCACCAGCCGCGCCTTGTGCTTGACCACCGCCCCAGACTCATCCTTCTTGAGTTTGAACACCCACTTGAGTGTGATGGCGCGGTGGTCGGCAGGAAGATCGATCAGCTCCCAAGTCTGGTTCCGCTCGACCGCATCCATCTCCTGCCGCATTACTTCGCGCCAGACGGCATCGCTTTTCGCTTAAGCGAACGAGCAGGGCTCGCCGTCGTGGACCAGGTGAAGCTCTGCCTCGAAGTCGCGCTGCGCCAGCCCCGGAACGGCTTGATCGCCCAGGATGTTGTCGACAGTGCGGTAGCGCAGAGGTTCACCTTCATGTGCGGCGTCGATGTGTTCCTCATCTTGCGTCGGCGGCGTGGCGAACTCCACTGAGCGGTGCTCGCTGTGTGTCGGGGTAGGAGCTGGCGATGCTTGGGGCGTGGCCGCTGGCGTGGATGAGTGCGGCGTGGCCGATATTGCCGGCGGTGAAGCACCAATTGGAGCAGGCGGTGCCCTCGGGGTGGAGACAGATGGGCTCGGTAATGGAGTTGACCCGCTTGCTCCCCCAGCTCCTTGAATGCAGATGTAGTCGACGGTGAAGTCGCTGAATGCCGCTGACGAACCACTGTCCGCCGTCTTGGTCCACGCCCATCCTCGCCCTTCGTCGAACACCACGTCACGGGCCACGCGCACACGCTGCGCAGCCGGGTCGAGGATGCGGTATGCCTTGGCACCATCGGCATAGCCAATGAACACCCCCGACATACTCCGATCGTCGAGTTTGCCGACGTGGTTGAGCTCTTTCACGAACGCCAGGCAGCCGAACGTGCGGAGATAGCTGACTGCCGGCTTGCGCCCGTGCCAGGCCTCGTAGGGCGTCTTGCCGTCGAGGCTCTTGGTGGGCGAGCGGTTGAGCAAATGCACGGCGGTCATCACCGCTTCACCCCAGTAGATCGCCGGCATTGCTCGCTGCTTGAGGAGGGCGCGTGCCGTGGCCACCACCGTCTGATTACGGCGCTCGACGACGCCATTTTGCTGCGGGGTGTAGGGCGCGGAGTAGTGGCGCTGTATCCCTTCGTCGGCGCAGTACACCGCGAATTCAGCCGCCGTGAACTCACCGCCGTTGTCCGTGCGAAGAACCCGAAGCCTGCGACCGCACTCCTTCTCCGCTGCGGCCTGAATGTGCCGGATGGCGTCCGCTGCAGTAGCCTTGGTGTCGAGCAGCTGATGAGGACATCCTTTCCATGCATACAACCATACCGACTCCATATCAAACTGAATCTATGATACAAGGACCAATGACTAGAGCGCGAGCACGTCAACTTAACCATCAGGTGAATGCGTTCCTAAGTTTGCATACAAATGTTTCAAAGAATGGAATACTACTTAGTTCTTGTGATGATTTAATTGTCCTTAGGAACCATGGGGAAGAACCACATGAGCTCAAGTATAGAAGTGGAACCGTCAAGCGCAAACCAAGTCCTGTTCACGAGTTTGACTCGGATTCGGCCTTGTTGACAGCGCCTACTTCAAACGGCCGTAACTTTTGATCCAGAAGGTTTCTCGGGGCCCGTGAGTACTCGTTGGAAAGCTCTTGAAGTCTACTTTCATATGGATCCAGTCTCACCTCCAAATTCCATCTGAGTCGACCAGAAACTGCAAAACAATTCACATCGTTTTTCCAGTCCAAGTCAAAGTGGGCCTTGGGTCTTGTAATTCGAGTCCTATTCGGCTTCCTTGTGTTTTGGCCAACCCTCCACCTTCCGTGACCCTTAAATAGGCAGCCGCACCCTCTTCTAGGGTTTGGGTTTTGTTTAGACTAAGTTAGCTTTTGCTGCTTTGCCTTGTACTCGCGCGTGTCGGCTAGACCGCCCGAATACTTGTCTTCGGAACCCCACCGTTTTTTTGTTTTTCGATTGAACCTTACATCGTTATTTGCAATTGAGTTGCTATTCATCTTGTTCTTGCTTGTTCTTCGATTGCTTGCAGGAACAAGAACCCTCGTGGTTAGGTTGATCGTGCGCCGACAAGGTCACGAACAATCTCTGGAGTTGGTGTATCGATCGCTAAGGCGCAGCGTCCTTGGATGGTTGTAGTCGGGTCGCCAACGCCATCTCCGTCCCCAATCGAATCTACCACTCATCGAAAGATCGGGACCCTAGTGCTATCGGTTGGTATCGAGCTCAAGGTTGATCGGTGAGAGATCTTATCTAGTCTTTGCATTTTTACCTACGACCCGAAAACCAAAAAAATAGTAGATCTATTCCCCAAAATCCGAAACAATTTGAGCCTTTATCCATTGCTGCATAGTCTTTGTTTGTTGAGTCTTCGGTTGCATCGTCGTGTCCTTTGCTGGTCATAGTGTCTAGTTCCTTTAGAGTTTCGAGTTCTGTTCACGTCTTGGTATCACCGTTGCAGTTAGATCCGAACTCGGTTTCTAGGGAGGCTTTGCCCTAGTTGGTCTCGGAGTAGGACACAAAGTCAGATTCAACCGCGTCGTGTGTAAAAAAAAAGAAAGAAAAAAAGAGAGAGAGAAAAGAAGGAACAGGCAGCCGCATTTAGAAAGAGCCGCGGCATAAAAAAAAGAAAAAAAAAGAAGAAAAAAAAGACAGGAGAGAGAAACAGCTAACTTTTGCATACGACCTCCGATTGAGGCGATTCTTGATCCGTTGGAAAGGAAAAACTGGAGATTTCAGATCCGCGTAAGCCACCAGGCACATACGCGGCAGCTTAGACCCCAAAAAACGTCGTTTAGGCCTTCAAAATGGGCCCGCAAACCGAGGAAAAATCAAGTTTCTCAGAATTCGCTCAAAATTAGCAGAGCCCTTCTACAAGTGATTCTAAGGTTCCCCGTGCAGACGACATCCTTTTTCGAGCTCCGGAACTCCGTGTGCAGTGTCATCTAGTTGTCTTTCTGCGTGGTGTACTAGTTTGTGTTCTAGGCTCGCGTCTCTAGTACGGTCCAGCCTAGGGCCAGCACGGTGCCGTCGTTGAGCGATTATTCAACTTGCTTTGACTAATGTGGTTCTAGTTACCCTTTGTTCACTCTCAGCCCACCTATAGCTCCACAGATTTGGCTACCACATCACGGGGACTAGCGATCGAGGCAAATGATACACCCAATTTCCGGAGATATTGTCTTGACTTGTCGGCTGCCATCACCTCCGCTCGCTATGGTAAGAACTTGTAAGAGCTTTGAGAATAGGTTGAGAGTGTGCGACTTGATTTAACCACATCCCAAGAGTTGTGAGGGCATAATCTGCTGTTTTATTATTCTCTTCTTGGTTTGTTTCTTGTGTTCTTCTAACAATGTCGAGAACCAGAGGACTGCGGTAGCACCACATTCCCTTGGACTAGGGGCATCATACAACACTTTGAGCGCCAAATGAAGCTGCACACCGAGGACTTGATGAGGATGTACGGGTCACCAACGAACGCCTTGGCCAATTGGAGGCGCGCGCAGATCGACACCAACACTACGCTTGCAACATTGGAGGCTTCCGTTGGCACCGTCAACACTTCACTTGCTGAGATTTTGACACGTCTTGATGAGAGGGGCGTGCATCTCCGCTGCACCAACTCAGCGTACTCATGCCAATCTCGGTGTCTTGGGCGCGGGGTGGACGAAAATGGTGGAGACGAATATGCGGTCGACATCGAGATTGATGATGATGAGGACGCCACCGTCATCGTCAACCACGCCGGAATGAGGTACGTGAGAATGATGAATCGCTTGGTAAGATTAAGTTCACTATGCCACCTTTTGATGGAAAATATAACCCGGATGCTTATATCACTTGGGAATTGGTCGTTGATCGAAATTTGCTTGTCATGCATTCCCGAAAACAAAAGGGTTAGGGCTGCTACTAGTGAGTTTCTCGACTTTGCGTCTGTTTGGTGGAGTGAATATTGTAAGAAAAATCCTTTCAGATACCACAAACTTGGGATGCATTAAAAGAATCATGCGAGCTAGATTTGTTCCCTCATATTATGCGCGTGATTTGTTACATAAGTTGCAACAATTGAGGCAAGGTAGTAAAAGCGTAGAGGAATATTTTCAAGAATTGCAAACAGCATCTTTGCGTTGTGACTTAGAGGAAATCGAGGAAGCCGCTATGGCTAGGTTTATGGGTGGTTTGAATCGGAAATTCAGGACATCTTAGCTTACAAGGAATATAATTCTATCACTCGTTTATTTCATCTTGCTTGTAAAGCTGAAAGAGAATCTGAGGATGACGCGCGAGCACTAGGACTAACGCTTCGCAGTCGTGGAAACATTTGGTCTCAACGTGCATCCGCCGCACCATCAAGCCAACCCCTGCACCTTCTTCCTCCAACAGCAAGCCACGGTTTTCAGCATCAAATTCGCATCTCGGGCATCCGAAGCAACAAAGGGGACAGCCCAAGCACATGCAAAGAGCTCTTCGTCCGCTGCATCTACGGACGAACGAGGATATCCAATGTCATCAATGCAAGGGTATGGCCATGTGAGGAGTGAGTGCCCAACCAAGCGTGTTCGATTGTGAGAGATAATGGTGAGTATTCTTCGCTAGTGATTTGGATGAGGATACATATGCTATGCTTGCGGTGACCATGCAGTAGTGGGAAGGAGCAAGAAGAAGAGCACATTTGTGCTGAAGATGCCGAGCGCTATGAGAGCCTCATTGTGCAGCGTGTGTTGAGTGCACAAATGGAGAGGGCGGAGCAAAATCAGCGGCACATCCTTTTCCAAACGAAGTGCGTTGTGAAGGAACGCTCATGCCGAGTGATAATTGATGGAGGGAGCTGCAACAACTTGGTGAGCTCCGATATGGTGGAGAAGCTTGCGTTGAACACCAAACCTCACCCACAACCTTACTACATTCAATGGTTCAATAACAGCAGCAAGGTGAAGGTAACACGAATGGTGAGAGTAAATTTTGCTATTGGTTCTTATCACGATGTTGTAGAATGCGATGTAGTACCTATGCAAGCATGCTCTATCTTTGTTAGGTAGACCGTGGCAATATGATAAAGATTCACCGCATCATGGTAAGACAAACCAATATTCTTTTGTGCATCATGACAAGAAAATTGTGTTACATCCTATGTCTCATGAAGCTATTTTCAAAGATGAGATTGCTAGAGCTAGTAGAGAGAAACATCAGGAGCATAATAGGAGTGAAAATCAGATTATTGCAAGCGAACTTGAGCAACATAAAAGAAAAACTCTAAATCTGTTCATGAGATGAAAAATGAGATTAAATTGAAAGGTGCATGTTTTCTTGCTACTAAGTCTGATGTGAATGAGCTGGATGCTAGTACTTCTATTTGCTATGCCTTACTTTGCAAACAAGCTTTATTTTCATTCGAGGAGGTACCTTCTTCTGTGCCTCCTGCTGTCACTAATCTTTTGCAGGAGTACATGGATGTCTTTCCAAAGGACGTGCCACCAGGGCTACCACCATTGCGAGGGATCGAGCACAAGATTGATTTGATTCCCGGGGCATCTTTGCCCAATCGTGCGCCATACAGGACCAATCCAGAAGAAACTAAGGAGATTCAGCGTCAAGTTCAAGAATTGCTTGATAAAGGTTATGTGCGTGAGTCTCTTAGCCCTTGTGCTGTTCCGGTAATTTTAGTGCCTAAGAAAGATAGATCATGGTGTATGTGTGTGGACTGTAGAGCGATCAATAACATTACCATTAGATATCGTCACCCTATTCCTAGGTTAGATGATATGCTTGATGAATTAAGTGGCTCTATTGTTTTCTCTAAAGTTGATTTGCGTAGTGGGTACCACCAAATTCGCATGAAATTGGGAGATGAATGGAAAACAGCATTTAAAACTAAGTTCGGTTTATATGAGTGGTTAGTGATGCCATTTGGTTTAACTAATGCACCTAACACATTCATGAGATTAGTGAACGAGGTTTTGCGTGTTTTCATTGGTAAATTTGTAGTGGTCTATTTTGATGATATATTGATATATAGCAGATCACTAGAGGAACACCTTTGTCATTTACGTGTTGTTTTTTATGCTTTACGTAATGCACGTTTATTTGGTAACGTTGAGAAGTGCACATTTTGCACGGATCGAGTCTCTTTTCTTGGCTATGTTGTTACTCCACAGGGCATTGAAGTTGATCAAGCCAAGGTTGAGGCAATACAGAGTTGGCCGACTCCTAAAACGGTCACGCAGGTGCGAAGTTTTCTAGGACTTGCTGGATTCTATCGTCGTTTTGTGAAGGATTTCAGCACCATCGCTGCACTATTGAATGAACTCACTAAAAAGGGGGTGCCGTTTACTTGGGGAAATGCACAGGAAGACGCCTTCAACACATTGAAAGATAAGTTAACACATGCACCATTACTCCAACTTCCAGATTTTAGTAAGACTTTTGAGCTGGAATGTGATGCTAGTGGAATTGGATTGGGTGGTGTCTGTTGCAAGAAGGTAAACTGTGGCATACTTTAGTGAAAAATTGAGTGGGCCTAGTTTGAACTATTCTACATATGATAAGGAATTATATGCTCTAGTTCGAACTTTAGAGACATGGCAACATTATTTATGGCCCAAAGAATTTGTCATTCATTCTGATCATGAGTCATTAAAGCATATTAGAAGTCAAGCAAAATTGAACCGTAGGCATGCAAAGTGGGTTGAATTCATAGAGTCTTTTCCTTATGTCATAAAACACAAAAAAGGAAAGGAGAATGTTATTGCTGATGCTTTGTCTAGGAGATATACCATGCTCTCACAACTTGACTTCAAAATTTTTGGATTGGAAACAATTAAGGAGCATTATGTTCATGATGATGATTTTAAAGACATGTTGCTGAATTGCAAAGAGGGAAAAACGTGAAATAAATTTGTTCTAAATGATGGATTTGTGTTTAGAGCTAACAAACTATGCATTCCAGCTAGCTCTGTTCGTTTGTTGTTGTTACAGGAAGCGCATGGAGGTGGGCTGATGGGGCATTTTGGAGTGAAGAAGACGGAAGACATACTTGCTAGTCATTTCTTTTGGCCAAAGATGAGACGTGATGTGGAACGTTTTGTTGCTCGCTGCACTACGTGTCAAAAGGCTAAGTCACGACTTAATCCTCACGGTTTGTATATGCCTCTACCTGTTCCTAGTGTGCCTTGGAAAGATATTTCTATGAACTTTGTTTTAGAACTGCCTAAGACAAAGAAGGGGAGGGATAGCATATTTGTTGTTGTGGATAGATTTTCTAAGATGGCACACTTCATACCATGTCATAAAAGTGATGATGCTACCAATATTGCTGATTTGTTCTTTCGGGAAGTTGTTCGTTTGCATGGTGTGTCAAATACAATAGTTTCCGATCGTGACACTAAATTCCTTAGCCATTTTTGGAGAACTTTATGGGCTAAATTGGGGACTAAGCTGTTATTTTCGACTACGTGTCATCCCCAAACTGATGGGCAAACTGAAGTTGTGAATAGAACTTTATCTACCATGCTTAGGGCTGTTTTGAAAAAGAACATTAAAATGTGGGAAGAATGCTTGCCTCATATTGAATTTGCTCATAATCGTTCGCTGCATTCTACTACAAAGTTGTGCCCTTTTAAGATTGTCTATGGCTTTGTGCCTCGTGCTCCTATTGATTTGCTACCACTTCCATCCTCAGAGAAGTTAAATTTTGATGCTAAACAGCGTGCTGACTTGATGTTGAAATTGCATGAGACAACCAAAGAAAATATTGAACGCATGAATGCTAAATATAAACTTGCTGGTAGTAAAGGAAGGAGGCATTTAACTTTTCAACCGAGTGATTTAGTTTGGTTTCATTTGAGAAAAGAAAGATTTCCTGAATTGAGGAGTTCTAAGTTGATGCCTAGAGCTGATGGTCCTTTCAAAGTGTTGGAAAAGATTAATGACAATGCATATAAACTGGAGTTGCCTGCAGATTTTGGGGTTAGTCCCACCTTTAACATTGCAGATTTGAAGCCATACTTGGGAGAGGAAGATGAGCTTGAGTCGCGGACGACTCAAATGCAAGAAGGGGAGGATGATGAGGACATACTTTCCATGCATACAACCATGCCGACTCCATATCAAACTGAATCTATGATACAAGGACCAATGACTAGAGCGCGAGTACGTCAACTTAACCATCAGGTGAATGCGTTCCTAAGTTTGCATACAAATGTTTCAAAGAATGGAATACTACTTAGTTCTTGTGATGATTTAATTGTCCTTAGGAACCATGGGGAAGAACCACATGAGCTCAAGTATAGAAGTGGAACCGTCAAGCGCAAACCAAGTCCTGTTCACGAGTTTGACTCGGATTCGGCCTTGTTGACAGCGCCTACTTCAAACGGCCGTAACTTTTGATCCAGAAGGTTTCTCGGGGCCCGTGAGTACTCGTTGGAAAGATCTTGAAGTCTACTTTCAGATGGATCCAGTCTCACCTCTAAATTCCATCCGAGTCGACCAGAAACTGCAAAACAATTCACGTTACTTTTCCAGTCCGAGTCAAAGTGGGCCTTGGGCCTTGTAATTCGAGTCCTATTCGGCTTCCTTGTGTTTTGGCCGACCCTCCACCTTCCGTGACCCTTAAATAGGCAGCCGCACCCTCTTCTAGGGTTTGGATTTTGTTTAGACTAAGTTAGGTTTTGCTGCTTTGCCTTGTACTCGCGCTTGTCGGCTAGACCGCCCGAATACTTGTCTTCGGAACCCCACCATTTTTCTGTTTTTCGATTGAACCTTACATCGTTATTTGCAATTAAGTTGTTGTTCATCTTGTTCTTGCTTGTTCTTCGATTGCTTGCAGGAACAAGAACCCTCGTGGTTAGGTTGATCGTGTGCCGACAAGGTCACGAACAATCTCTGGAGTTGGTGTATCGATCGCTAAGGCGCATCGTCCTTGGATGGTTGTAGTCGGGTCGTCAACGTCATCTCCGTCCCCAATCGAATCTACCACTCTCATCGAAAGATCGGGACCCCTAGTGCTATCAGCAGCACGGCCCACATGAACCAAGACAGATCGTCGACGAGGAGCAGGAAGAAGCGCCTACCTCCAGGAGTCGCCGGCGTGACCGGGCCGCATAGGTCGGCATGTACGAGCTCCAACCTTTCCTTGGCTCGATAGTTGGCTTGACGCGGGAACGGCCGGCGCCTTTGCTTGGTCACCACGCAGGTGTCGCAGAGCTGCTCCACGTGTTCGACGTGCGGCATTCCCCGCACCATCTCGCCGCCGCTGAGCCGCTTCAGGGCCTCGAAGTTGAGGTGCCCAAAGCGCTCATGCCAGCGCCTGTCCTCGTTGTCGTGGCGGGCTGCGAGACACAGGGGCTGCGCCACCTGCACATGAAGAACATACAGGCGGTTGTTTCCTCTGTTCACCTTGGTGAGGAGACGATGACGGCGATCCCAAATGCGCAGCACCCCGTGGTCAATCTCCACTCGCGAGCCGTTCTCATCCAATTGCCCCAGACTGATGATGGAGTTCCTCAGGGCAGGGATGTAGTAAACGCCGGTAAGGAGTCGGTGTTCGCCGGTCTTGGCCGTGAAGACGACGGAGCCGACACCTTTGATCTCCACGGCAGAGGCATCTCCGAACTTGACTGAGCCGCGTACACCAATGTCCAGGTCGGAGAAGAATTCCCGTCGGCCAGTCATGTGGTGCGTGGCGCCAGTGTCGAGGTACCAGCCGTCGATCTTGTCGTCACTGGACCCGTTGCTGAGGAAGACATGTGCTCGTGGCTCGTCGAGGTGGAGGAGCCGGCGGACGATGCGGGAGGGGAAGAGGTCGAACCTTCCTTGACCTCTTCTGTTTTTGGCCGTAGCTCAATGCTCCCGTGAACGAGAAACAGAGCCGGCCCGTCCTCCTCCTCTGCTTGCGTGACATGCGCTTGGCCGCCACGCCGTGCCTGCCGACAATCCCTGGCCCAATGGCCGGTCTTACGACAGTTGAAACAGGTGTCGTCCCGGTTGGCCTTTCGGTCACCGGCAGCGCCGCCACGTCCTCGGGGCGCCTTCTCCTTGTTCCGCGGTCTCCGACGGCGGCTGCTGCCCGAACCTGAGGCCACCCCCTTCTTCCGCTCCTTCTGGCGGGCGAGCCACTGCTCCTTTGTGTAGAGTAGCTTGCCACCGATGGTGACCGGCTCTGCGGGTGGTTGCTCGTCGCGGCCGTCAACAGCCTTGAGTCGCCCGGTCACCTCCTCGATGGACAGCTCGGAGAGGTCCAAGAGCGTCTCCATTGCCAGAGCAACCTGCGTATACTTCTTAGGGACGACGCGGAGGAACTTCTCAACCGCCTTCTCCTCGTCGATGTCCTCGTCGCCGTGCCGAGTTAGCTGCTGCATCAGACCGGTGAGGCGGAGCGCGAAGTCGTCGATGTCCTCACCGGGGCGAAACGCCAAGCGGTCCCACTCCTGACGCAGCTTCTGCTATGTGGCTCGGCGGGCGCGGTCTTTTCCGATGTGCATCGCGGCGATGGCTTCCCAGGCGTCCTTGGCGGTCTCCTTGTCCGCGAGGGTGGGCACCATCTCTGGCGGGACGGCGGCAAGGATGGCCTCCAACGCCCGCCGGTCGTCGTGGAAGTCGACATCCTCGTCCCGCACCGCATCCCACATCCCCCTCGCCTGCATCTTCACCTTCATCACCAAACTCCACTCGTTGTAGTTGGTTTTGGTGAGCATGGGCCACGGCATGCCTCCGCCTGACTCCTTGATGACGGTCTGGATGGCCGCTGGCGACCCACGCCTGCCACCGCGCCCATGGCGACGCTCTGGCAACAGCGAAACGCGGCGGTGCCTGTGAGGGCTCCGCGAGACGCGGGGTCGGCCGGCGTCGTTCTCCACCTCCGCGGCGCAGGCGGCGGCAGCAGCCGCCGCGCTCGAGCCGCACCGCCGCCGCTCGCCGTCTCTACCGCCGCCGATCGCTATTTCGCTGTGGCGCGCGCGCGCGTCCGCGTCTGCAGCGTCGTCGGCGTTGGCTCTGCGCCGGCTGGAAGTCACAGAGGCGTGGGAAGAACGAGACATGGGCCACAGACAAGGGAAGGGAAAGAGCAAGGCTCTGATACCAATTGTTGGATCAATCACAGGTATTGGGGCAATTTGCTCTGTATTTCTCTTAATCCCCTAAGGCATAACTGAGTACATACTTATAGACCAAAAGTGGTCAGATTACAACTGAAAGTAGAGATAAGATACTAAAGCAAAAAACTGACCAACTACTACTATATACTTATTCAGAGTAATCTATCTATCTATAGACACAAGACTTATTCCTTCAAAGGTGGTGGAGTCGGAGCCTGGAAGCCATCATTGCCACCTCCTCCTCCGTCGTCGTCTTCTTACTGCCTCCCTCCTCTCAGATCGATAAACCCTATCGTGAGATCCTGGGAGGGGATATGGCTGGATCGTGACAGATGGGACCCACATGGCAGCGGGGTTGCGCAGCTCACGCGCTGCTACCCTTGCCACGTAGGGCACCTCGCACGCTCCACGTATGAGCACACCACGGCTCGGCGCGGCACCACGGGCGCCGGAGCACGGGTTGCACGGCCGGGCGGCCGGCGGCTGATGCACTCGCGTAGCGGCCTGGCCGCCTGGGTCGCCAGGAACCCCAAAAAAAATGTCGCCAGGATGGATAGATACGCTCATACGTATCGTTGGAAAAACATCAACACTGAGCAATATACTGCCGTATACACGAACGGGAGGTAAATCAATGTCATTTCGGATTGCCACATGCAATTAACCTGTAGCACGTTGCAATTCACAACAAATTGTCATTTCAATCATGCAGATAATGAAGAAATCGTGGCATGAATGCCTGTGACTGAGAAGTAGGGGGGTGAAGATGGCTGCTCCGGACAAAAGGCCCAAACAATTTCTGGTTTTAGAAGCCAAAAATTATTTGGAGCACTTGGTTTTTTATCGTGATTTTTTCTTCTTTTTCTCGTTTTCTCCTTTTTTATCTTTAGAGGTATAATGATGTTATTTATTTATTTATTTTTAATTGAAAATTTTAAAAAAACTAGCTGGTGCTATAATATTATTTCAGCTAAAAATCACATCACTTTTGAGCGGAGCCATAGGCTACAAGACAAGCGTATAGTAAATGAGACCTGAGGACCTCCCAAAATTCTCTTGAACAAGAAAATAATCATAACATGGAACTTCGTAGTCTTCTCCGCTGCTTCTTATACAACGTAGATGCCGCAGAATTTCGATGAGCAGTTGATTCACAAAATTTCATCATCTGAGTTTATCTTCAAGTCATTCACCAAAATGTCAGCAGTTCGCACTAACCAGCACTGACAGTTTGACACATTCTGAATTAATGCTTCTGGAAAGCAGGAATTATTCAGGATATTATCGAACGAAAAATGAATACTTCTTCTATACTCATGTTGCTCTGAATTGTGACCACTGGATTAAAAATGACCCAGAAATGCTTATTCCAGAAACAAATCTATCTACCAACATAATTTACATGTACCGCAAAAGAACATGAAGAGAACTTCATATGCCGAAAAAAGTACAGGTCTGGGGCAAACACAAACTCCTGTGTCTGCGATGGTTCTCGTGGTACAAATAGTACACATGATCTGAACAAAGAAACCCCGCTTCATTTCAGATAAGCTCACGTTTCAAACAAGTAATTCTTGTAGAAGAGAGTCCAATCCGAGTCATCGGACGAGACGAGCTCAAATCCTTCTGCTCTCATAGACTCTGCAACTGAAACAGGATTTGGAGAAGGCTTACTGTCATTATGCAGTTGACCACCACTACAATTGAACTCAACAGAGCCGAAGCCACATGAAGCCGGTTGGTCGCCACCCTCCTGCAGGCAAGAACCGCTACCTGGCTGAAACTTGGTATCAGGCAAAGCCTCGTCATTGCCCTCAAGAACTGGTCCATCCTCATCATCAGACAACCATTTGCAGCAGTCCAAGTCACCCATATCAAACATTCTGCTAACTAGCCCTTCTCGCCAAGAGATCCGAGTCTCCGCCAAAACCGGTTTCCGAAAACTCGCCTCCTTCCCCTTCAATTCTGTGTCACAAGGAGACCTCTTAAAAGAGCTCAAGTCTATGGATTCCAGAGGCACCGGAGCACCGGCAAACTGGAAGCTAAGCTCAGGCAATGGTGCAGGCAGAGCACCATTTCCATCATAATCAGCATCCCCTGGCCTTGGGGACAAACTCATCATTTCGAGACATTCTACCACTGGATCCATTTTCGTGACAGGACGACTGCCTGTCCTCGTCGAGCCTGAGCACTTGCCGTTGCTGACATTTTCAGGCCATGACTCGCCGGAAATTGGTGTCGGATCCGCTGCTGAGCCATAACGGTAGCTGCCAAGTCCTTGCTGGGCACACAAAGACCTTAGTCTAGAGGACTGTGATGCCCTCTTCACAATAAGAGAGAACGGGCTAATGCTGTCACCAGTGCTCGGCGTCTTCTGCGCGGGGAGAAATCCCGATGACGTTGTCGTCTCCGACATTTCCGATGCCGGTGTGCCAAAGCCCAGAATACCATCGAGCACCGGTGAGCCCAACAACCCCATGCAGTCGGGGGAGAATCGCCAGAACGCGTCCTCCGACGAGCATCTCGGCACGAAGATCTCGTCCTCGAGCAAATCCACGGCGCCTTCCTCACGCGGGGACACCGGACAGTTCACCGACGCCTCGTTGCCGTATTTCGTCGAGCAGGTACCGGCCTCCCCCGACGGCGAGGACAGCCAGTGGATCGACGCCCGGGACGGCTCGGCATCGAGCTCCTCGCTCGCCCCTTCCCCGGCGATGGCCAGGATGCCTCTCGGCCGGCACTTGCGCCGGTCGCCGACGCCGGGCACGACGTGGTGCCCGGCCGCGAAGCACGCCGGCGTCGCGGAACCGCAGGCCACCACCTCGGGAGAGATCGACGCGTGGATCGGCGGCGTCGCCCCGGACGACGGCGTGGCCCCAGCGTCCGCCTTCCTCTCCTGCGTCAGGGCCTCGAGCTGCTGCCTCGCCGGCCCCTGCTTCTTGGCTGGCTCCAGCCTCCTGATCTGTTCCTGCCTCCTGCTTCTCGTTTCCTGGGCCGGCCATTGCTCCTTCCGGGTTCTTGATTCTTGATCTGGTAACCGGTCACCGCCCGCTCCCAGCCTCTTGATTCCCGGTCGGGGCTTCGGGTCGGACTTGGGGGTCCTCGGGGTGGACGCGCATCTAGACTTGGACCCCGAGGTGGAGGAGAGGAGGAAGGCGAAGCATCCGTGCCGCGCGGCGGAGGCGTCCCCGGAGTTGAGGTCGGAGAGGGGGCTGCGGCGGCGTTGGGCACCAAGGTTCTTGGCCTTGGGTGCCGTCGCAGGGGAAGGGGACGGCGAAGGGGAGGCCCTCTTGGGCTTCGACGCGGAGGCTGTCTTGGAGGGCCTGGGCATGGCGGCGGCGAGGGGAGGAGGGGGACTCAGGGGGTTGGTGGGGAGGGCAACGGCGGCATTGGGGTTTGGACACGATCACACGAGGAGAGAGCCGTTGGAGTGAAGGAGGTTTGAGAGATGGAAGGGTGGTATTGACTTGAGATCCGCGCGTGTCAAACCCTCGACAAAGCATTCAAGTGGTGATATTTCCGTTACGGTAATTGGGCCAAAGGCAACGGTAGAGATTTTATTTATTGCCTTGCATGCAGCGGATTGTTGGTTTCAATCAAACGAGTTATGACGATATTATTATGATTGGACAGATCCTAGGATATCATATTTTTGTGATCAGAGGATACACAATACGAGAAACGTGCACCTAGATTATCCCCGCTCAAAATGATTTTGACTTTCTACTTATTTAGGCCTGAAATTACTTGAAACATGTTATTTTTAATTTTAGTTTATTTTAATTTTTTGAATTTTTTTACCTTTTCTAAGTTTATCCCCGCTCAAAACGTTTTTGATTTTTTTGCTTATTTAAGTCAGAAATTACTTGGAACATGTTGCTTTTAATTTTAGTTTATTTTGGTTTATTTTAGATTTTTTGCCTTTTCTTTTCCATTTTTATTCGTTTACATTATCTGTTTTGATATAATGGTTTTTTTTCATTTTTCTTTATTTTACTCAAAAAAAACTAACAGTTGTTACAATGTAATTTTAGGTAAAAGCCATAGCTAAAGGGCCCGTTCTTTTTAGCTTCGACTTATAGTTGGAGCTTATGGTTTTTGGGTTGTTCATGAGAGCATATAGAGTAACAGAAACGCACATGCGGTTTTGCCTGATATAAATGAAGTCACTATAGTATGCATTACAATCAACTTGTAGACCCTAACTTGAAAATACACTCCGTTTGAAAGCTATTTACTGTAGAAAAGCCGAAAAATGGTTTTTAAAAGTTGAAAAAAGAGACCCAAAATCTTAAGTTGTAAACCAGTTGGAGCACCACCTAACTCAATGACTTAAGGTAAGAAAAGTTTTATGATGTTTTCTTTTCCAAAGTCACACATATAGCTACTCACTGAGGGATGAATTAAAGAAGGGAGACGAATAAGAAAAATACAGGATTCCAATATTTATGTCTTTGAGTTGAACCAAAAGAGGCAATGTGATAAAAACACATAATAAAAACAAACAGAGAATTCAAAATCGTATCTTGAAACAAGAAATACAAATTTATAGCAATAATAAAGAGCAGCCGGGTTAATAAAATTGAGAAAATTGACTTCGGAAGAAAATTTTGGAAGCTTCATTGTGGGATTCGGATCTAACCATTAAAGGAGAAGCAGTGGGAATAATAGAACCTATGACTGCAAAGGATTTTATTGAAAAGAATCCTAATACTTCATTGCGTAGGATGGCGGAACAAACAAAAACATGTCTTATTTGGTAAGGTTATAAGTTAGCACTGTTGACAGAAAGTTAGTCGAGGCTTATTCTTCAGATATTGCCATTATTTCTTCTTGGAGAAAAGAAGCCGACGACCCGCGGGCCCTCCACCTGCATGTGGCATTGCCGGTTGTGGCTCATTGCTGAAAATTCCCCGCTGCTGCCTCTCGTAGGATCGGGTGGGTTCTTTTGCGCTCATAGTTTATGACTTATGACTTAAATATTTGAATTCTGATTGTTCGCGAGAGATAGTACGCAGAGGGAAATAGTTGCATATGATTTTGGCCGGTACAGTTGAACTCAGTACACTTTCTACTATAATTTTTCTATTAATCCCGTCTTGAAAAGTGCACTATTTAAAATAATTACTATAAATAATAAAAGTATAAACTAAATTTAAACTCAAAAGAACCCGAGTTTCGGCCGCGTCTCAGTCCAAGCGTTGCTGCCTCCTGTAGGAGTTTGGGCCGTATTCCAGTCCTAGTGTGGTTGATCTCTCGGACCAACTACTGATCACTAAGTAATGACATTTTTTAGTCCTTTCAGTAATAAGTGGATTATTTGGATTTGTGACCACGGATGTTAGACCATCCTGTAATTTACTGACGGAGTGATAATTCAGTGACAACAACTTTAATAGAATAGTTTTTTTAAGATTGAAGTACATGAGATCTGGCCTGTGGTCGGATGGTAGGAAGGCTTTTGAACCTCTCATCCCAGCTTCTACCCCGGTTTGAAAAAAAGACAAGAAACTGAGAACACGCAGCAAAACCGATTCTGGAGGCTGATGGTGATGCCATCGTGAATTAGTTGTTGACTATAAGGACTAAAGGCAAATTCAGTCCTGGTAATGAAACGTGCTAAGCTTCCAAAAAATAGTATGAAACAACGGGTGATGAAACAAGACTAGCAAGCTACAAGAAACATCATCATATTTTACTATGTTCCTTCTCTTTTCCTTGTTTTTTTTTCCTCACATGGTCTTTTACTTCTACAGCCTTACTGTCAAGGCAGCAAAAGGGGCAAAAAAAAATATAGAGTTACAAAATGGCGGCCGCAGTAGTACGAGTCACAAACCAGTGTGCTACCGGTTTTGAAGTACACACAGCACAGACAAAAACGTATATAGTGCATAAATTAGAAAGCACACTCCAAAGAGGCAAAGACAGATTTGTCAAAGACAGTCTCGAATTCAAGGTTCACTACCCTCGCAAAAAAAGAGAAAAAAAAATCAAGGTTCACTGGAGGATACACTGGGTGTCGATGTTGGTGGCTTCCCCTCTGCCCATGGTGAATCCACGCGTGCCATTGGAGGCTGCTTGTTAGCTCCTGCGTGCGAGTGGCTGTGTCTGCTGATGCTGCTGCTGCTCAGTCTTGACTGGGTGGCTGGATGGCGGAGTTCCGATTGGATGGGCACCAGTCCGGTTGTTACCGTGGTGGTTGCTGTTTTTGGTGATGCTGCTGCTATGGTTGCTGTGGTGGTTGGTTCTTGTTACGGTGGTGGTAGCCAGAGGCAGAACAGGGCCTTGGACCGTCGGGGCAATGGCTCGAGGCTTAACTGAGAAAACCCTTATGTTTACTGTAGTAATATAGTGAAGGCTTTGAATTTTTTTTCCCTTTGCAGTAGGCTAGGTCTGAGGCTAGGCCTCGGGCTGGCTACGCCTCTGTGGTAGCCACACCCTCGGTCTCTGCTCCATGTCCACGGCCTCTGCCATGCCCTCGGTCTCTGCCACACTCTCAGCCTCTGCTCCATGTCCACGGCCTCTGCCACGCCCTCGGTCTCTACCGCCAGTGCTCTCCTCAAGCTGTACAACGTCAAATTGTTTTCAGGTCGGAAAAGAGCCCCTTCAAACAAGTTTGGGAGGTAGACAACCACACACAATTAGTTCAATCAATCATAAACTTTTCAATGACAATCCAAAGGAAGGAGGGAGCCTTGTAGACTATAGCGCTGACACTACACTCGAGCCTAGGTGAAAGCTAACAGTACAACACTAAAACACTGGTGTTGCCAATTGTGACCATATTTGGAAATATGTTGGCAAAGATTTTTTTTTGGAGTACTTAGGTTTTCATGTTATCTCTACTATTATATAAAGAGGAGTTAGTGGTCATCGGTACATTCTCCCTCCTCTCTTCTTAGCTGTCGAATCTAAACAAATGAATCTTGACCATCTATATCCTCTCTCTCTCGCTAACGATCCCTCCTCTCCACTTCCACCTTCGGTTATTCTATTCTCTCATTCTCTATAGATCTTTCTCCCACGCTCTCTTCCTCGCAGACCTATCACCTCATCTCCCCTCTCCCTCCTCGCCGCCCATCGGGCATCTCCTCACCACCACCACCCCATCTCCCCTCTCCCTCCTCACTGGCCACTGGGTCTCTCCCCACTGTCTCTGCCCCATCTCCCATCGTCCCTCCAACTAAGATTTTTCGCTACACGAACAGTGTGACAAAGCGATTCGGCGGCACGACGCTCAGCGATAGCGATTGGTGGATCAGAGAGAAGGGCGCTCGGCGATAGCGACCAGTGGATCTGAGAGGCATGCTCGGCTACAACAGCCTGTGGATCTAGAAGGCAGCGATCGATGGCGGCCGGTGGATCCGAGAGATGGGCGCTTGTAGACGGCGGCCATTGAATCCGATGGCCGCCCCATGCTCCTCCTCGCCCCACCCCCCCCCCCCCCCGCGGTGCTGCGTCACCAAGGTTCTCTCCTTGCTGCACTCGCCCCTGTTGCTGCCGTTGCTCGGTGCCACACGGTGGTGGCTTCCTCTTCCTGTGCCCGCCTACGTGGCTCTTCCCCTGCCACCGCCGCCCAGCAGTCGCTCACCTGATAAGCTTCTCTACCTCCTCCTACTCTTCACTCAGAGCCCGTTGCGCTGTCAGGCGATTTTGGTCTCCCAAGCTGGTCGTCGCTTTGCTTGGAGAGACTCGTAGATTTTTTCCCTCTCTCGATCAGCTAGCTACTCGGTGCATATGCCTTGCGACTTTGCTGCGATGGTGCTGATGATTCCTTTGTGCTCTGTGTGTGTTTGCAAGATGTGGTTTTTGTTAATCTTTATGATTTGTAAGTGGTCGAAATCATACTCGAAGGCGTGGTCGAAGCAGTCCCTGAAGCCATGGTCGAAGCCACACTCGAAGGCATGGTCTAAGCAGTCCCTAAAGCCATGGTCGTAGCAGCAATCGAAGCTACGGTAGTCGCAGTCGAACACTTCGAGTAAGTGAGAAGCCGTGGTCGAAGCATCGAGATGATGAACCGTGGTCGAAACTTCAAGTTGATTAAATGAGTTGTGGTCGAAGCTTCGAGTTGATGCACCATGGTCGTTACAACCAGTTTGTGTGTGCGGTCGCTACAACCAGTGTGTGTTAAGTCATTACGACCGGTGTGTGTTGTCGAAGCGACCGCAGTTTGTGTGTAGTCGTTACGACCAGAAGTAGCCATGGTCGTAGAAGTCATGGTCATAGTAGTAGCGCCCGTGGCCATGGTCGTAGTTCCATCAAAGTCCCTTCACTATCACTCCACAATGTAGTATACATAAGCAGTATATAACTCTTACAAGTCAGAAAAGGTAAGAGTAAGTAAGTATATGTGTGTCTTTTACAATTATGTGTGTATCTATGTATCCAAAATAAATACTCGATCTTACGAGTCAGAGTATGTAAGTTTGTAAGTATATGTGTTTATAATTATTTATGTATCCTAAATAAAGACTTGATCTTATGAGCCAAAGTGTGTAAGAGTCTGTAAGTATATGTGTGTAAGAGTCAGTATAGGTGTCCTTTGATACGTGGCCATAGTCGTAGTGGTCATGGTCGTAATCATAGCACATGTGGCTATGGTCGTAGCAGTTATGGTCATCGTGTAGCACCCGTGGCCATGGTCGTAGCGGTTATGGTTGACGGCTCTCGACCAACGATCACGCGCGATGGTCGACGGTTCCCGATCTACGATCACACGCGATGGTTGATGTCTTCGGACTTACAACCACGAGATGTGGTCGATGTCTTCCGACTTATGACCATGAGGTCCTCGATGTTTTTTGACTTACGACCACGAGCCCTGGTCGAAGGCTCCCAATTTTGAACCATGATCGATGGTCGACAGCTGCCAACGTACGACCACAAGCGATGGTCGACCGCTCCCAATCTACGATCACACGCGATGGTCAACGGCTTCTGACTTACGACCACGATGTGTGGTCGATGGCTTCCGATTTACGACCATGAGATGTGGTCGATGTCTGCCGACGTATGACCATGAGGTGTGGTCGAGGGCTTCTGACTTACGACCATGATGTGTAGTCAATAGATTCCGACTTACGACCATAAGGTGTGATCGATATCTTCCGATGTACAACCACGAGGTGTCCTCGATGGCTTCTGATGTACGACGGCGAGGTGTGGTCAATGCCTCCTGACCTACGACCCCAAGATGTGGTCGAGGTCTTTCGACTTACGACCACGATCGATGGTCGACTGTTGCCTACATACGACCACCAGGGATAGTCACCTGCTCCTGACCTACGATCACGCGCAATAGTCGATGGCTTTCAAATTACGACCATGAGGTATTGTTGATGCCTTCTGACTTATGACCACGAGTGATGGTCGATGTATTCCGACTTACGACCATAAGGTGTGGTCAAGGATTTCTGACTTACGATCACGAGTGATGGTCAATGTATTCCGACATATGACTACGAGCGATGGTCGATGTATTCTGACATACGACCATGAGGTGTCCTCGACGGCTTTCGACTTACAACCACGAGGTGTGCTCGAGGGCTTACAACGTACGACCACAAGGTGTCCTCAATGGCTTCTGACGTACTAGGACGAGGTGTACTCGAGGGCTCCCGACCTACGACCACGAGGTGTGGTCGATATCTGCGGACATACGACCATGATCGATGGTCCACCGTTGAATACTTACGATGACTAGCGATGGTCACCCGCCTCCCGATCTACGATCACGCGCGATGGTTGACGGCTTCCGACTTACAACCACGAGGTGTGATTGACAGCTTGTAACTTACGACCACGAGGTGTGATTGACGGCTTCTGACTTACGACCACGAGGTGTGGTCGATGTCTTCTGACTTAAGACCACAAGCGATGGTTGATGTATTCCAACTAACGACCATGAGGTGTGGTCGAGGGTTTTCGACTTACGATCACGAGTGATGGTTGATGTATTCTGACATACGACCACAAGGTGTGATTGATGGCTTCCGACATATGACCACTAGGTGTAGTCAATGTCTTCTAACTTCTAGCTAGGAAGTGTTCTCGATGTCTTTCGACTTTACGATCACGAGTGATCGTCGATGTATTCTGATGTACGACCATGAGCCCTGGTTGACCGATTTAGGACCACGATCGATGGTTGACCGCTACCAACATACGACCACCAGCGATGATCGATCGCTCCCGACCTATGATCATGGGTGATGGTCGATAGCTTTCGACTTACGACCATGAGGTGTGATCGATGGCTTCCGATTAATGACCACGAGGTGTGATCGATGGCTTCTGACTTATGATCATGAGGTGTGGTCGATGTCTTCTGACTTACTACAACGAGCACTGGTCGAGGTGTTCCAACTTATGACCACGAGGTGTCCTTGATGGCTTCTGAATTATGATCACGAGGTGTGGTCGAGGTCTTTCGATGTACGACCACGAGCCTTGGTCGAAAGCTCCTGATTTAGGACCACGATCAATGGTCGATCGTTGAATACTTATGATGACTAGTGATGGTCGCTAGCTCCTGACCTACGATCACGCGTGATAGTCGACAGCTTCTGACTTACAACCATTTTTGTACATAGTTGTCGTTTGTTATTCTCCAAGATGGTCTGACAGTTATTTATGAATTAAGTATACTATAGAAAAATGTTGTTTACTACAATTTTTGTACATAGTTGTCGTATGTGGTGCTTGTTCTATCATGCTTCACTAATGTGATGCTTCTAGATATGGAAGTGAGCAAGTCCCACACACATATATTAGCACAAGTGGAGTGTTGGGCCGGGAGCTGGTTTTGACCAAACGCTATTGGAAGCTGATGGAGCTCGGGTGAGCGACCCGGTACACCGGTGGAAAATAGATGGGTTGGAGATTTGAGCAACGTAACTTGGAAAACATTCTGCACTTTGAACTTGACCCCGCACTAAAGGAAGTGTGCGAAACCTAGTTAAGATGGTTCAGAGTAGCTATGAGTACAGTGGCACAGGTCTACGCAGTGCACAATAAAAATCATGAATTCATGCATGTCACTTGGATTGGAGACTATGGGGATCACTAGAGATCTTTCTTCTCCCAAGTGAAAAGTGGAGTTTTCATAAATTAAAATATGCTAGTTAATTTGACAAAAGTATTTTACAGAATCAGATGAATAGAAATTGTGATAACAAGCAAGAGAAAGCATACAGTGCATTTTGCTATTATAATACTTACTGAGTACATTAATACTCACCCTTGCTATTATTTTTCTTTGTTAGACCCTATTCTAATCGGGGAGTACTCTAAGTCGGATGAAGGGATCACAGGCACCATCGAGTTCATAGGAGAGGAGAGCGATGGTTATGAGGATCTGGGGGAGATGGACCCTCTATACTACGATTGGAATAAGTAAGCATCCCGCTGAGCCAAGCAGGAGAGCCCTAGGGTACTTGTCTTGTATCTTTTGCTGCTTATGTATTGGTATTATAGACTATAGCTATTGTGGCAAATACTGTAATAAAGAGACAGTTTCTACATTATTGTTCTACTGTGCGACTCTAGTAAAGACTTATTATTCATTGAAGCAATGTTCTACTGATCAAACGAATAATAATCCATTGCTTAAGTGTGATTATCCCCAGGATAATTACACGAGACGTCGCAGTTGCCATCCCTGCTCTCCCTCCAATGGCTGAACTCGAGCCTAAGGGCTGAAAAAAGCTTCTTAGCTCTGGCTGTTTGCCCTTAGAATTTTGGAAAAAGTCCATTAACACTCTAAACTTACTCAAAAGTCCATTAAGCACCCAAAACTATAAAATCAGGTATTTTACCCCTTGAATTTTTAATTCAGTTCATATTACATCCTGATCTGGTTTTAGATGGTGGTATTGCCCGCGTAACACGATGAGTGAGTAATTTTACCACGTAGGATGACCCACTTATCAAGTTTATTTGAATGACAAGTGGGGCACACATGACCTTCTCTCCCAAATCGAAATAGAGAGGGAGGGAACTACAGGGGACGGTGGCCATGGAAGCACGACTGGGAGCTTGTTGGAGGAGAAGCCCTTGTGGGCCCCATATGTCATTGACCTAACTTGGCCAGCGTGTTATTCTACGTGGCAAAACTATCCACTCATCGTGCTACACGGACAATAGCACTATTGAAACCGAATCAGGGTGTTATTTAAATCAGATTATAATGTTGGGAGTTCAAATGTCTGGTTTTATAATTCGGGGTGCTGAACGGACTTTCAAGTAAAGTTTAGGATATTATACGCACTTATTCCTATAATTTCATAGGTTGCTGCGGTGCAATCTCCTCTAAAACTAGAACACATACCTATTTTACTTTTAACGCATACATTAGAAAGAGTGAAAATACTGAAAGAGAATTTATATCAGCGAGAGAAATGTATCGAGAAGAACAGTGTTGCTAGTTATTGTTAAGCCTCAACTCGTGTTGAACTGCTGAATGCTAATCTTTGTTGCTTCTATTCATTGGCTGCTGTGAGTAAGCCCGTTACACTATATATGATGCTGCCCAGACTACTAATCTTGTTTCTGAATTTAATTTTTATGTAGAGATTGTTTCATATGAATTATTTCTAGACTTTTCTGTGTACAAAGAAGATGGGAGCGTGCCAGCGGGTCGGATGGAGCCTGGCATTGAGCAGTGCGTGCATGCGTTTAAGCCAAAGCATGCACGTGTGCGTGTGCCGATGTTTAACTCGGAAGAAAGCCGGGGAGATCATGTACAGGAGGAGACACGTGCATGCAAAGCAGTCTGGACATGTACGTATGTGTATGCATGTCAACCCAGTTGTGTACGTGTAAGGAATATAAGAATTTTTTGTACGGATAATCCATTTTTTATTCGAAATTACAGAAATATACCCGCGGGAAATTTTTTTACAAAAATAGGCTCCAGTCGCCTAATGGTTGGGCGACTGAAGCCTTTCGCCCAACCATTGGGCGACTTTAATCCAGTCGCTCTACCCTCGGCGATCGCATCCGATCGCCCAACCATTGGCGACTTTCATGATCGCCAATGGTTGGCGATCGCATTCAGACCCGTGAATGTTTTAAATTTTGTCAATTTTATAGTTTTAAATTGGTAAAAAATTTGCTGAAGTTGTAATAAAAGTTTATGTTCATTGTATGTTGTAGGTGTGTAAAAAATTTTGGGAAACTTTTTTTAGGAACAAATGACCATAAAACAATTGGTACAAACGATGGTAAGTAATATTTTGATTTACTGAGAATTTGGAAAGTGCATCAAACCTTCGCCAAAAAAAGTGAAAATTGGTGGAGCTGTTCTTCATACATCCAACAGCCTCTAGAAAAAAATTTGAGCAATTTCGGCTACGGGATCAAAAGTTATAGCAGTTTCAGTCTGTTTCAACACACCTTCAAGAAACGGGCATAACTTTTGCATACGGTGTCCGTTTCGACGTTCTTGTACTCGTTGGAAAGCTAACGACGAGCCCGATCCAATAAAAACGACCAGCTTGCGCCAGTCGCCCTCCAAGACCCCGAAAATCGGCCATCTTTGGACCTAAACCCGCGTCGTAAGTTTTGGTTTCGTTGTTACCCTTTTCTTGGTTTTCCTTTCGAATTTGGATTTTGTGTCAACTGAAAAGTTGTAGATCTCATCGAAACCTTTTAAATAAGTATATATAAGCCATATACAACTTTGCTATTTTATCTTTTCAGACTAGTTGTTTATATTGCATCGATATATAAAACTTGTGATAGAGAGTATTACAGATGGTTTGTATGTAGAACTGTCGTGATAATCGACCGTTGGGCCTATCGATCCTCCTCAACCCAATCCTAGCCCAGAGACACGAATTCTCAATAACATTAAAATATCACTTACCATCGTATGTACCGATCGTTCTACGGTCAATCGTTCCTAAAAAAATTTTCAAAATTTTTGCACACCTATAATATACAATGAACATAAACTTTTATTACAACTCCAGTAGATTTTTACCAGTTTAAAACTACAAAATTGAAAAATTTAAAACATTCACGGAGACTTGAATGCGATCGCCCAACCATTGGCGACTCCATTTAAGTCGCCCAATGGTTGGGCGATCGATGCGATCGCCGAGGGTAGAGCGACTGGATTAAAGTCGCCCAATGGTTGGGCGAAAGGTTTCAGTCGCCCAACCATTAGGCGACTGGAGCCTATTTTTGTAAAAAATTTTCCCGCGGGTATATTTCTGTAATTTTGAATAAAAAATAGATTATCCGTACAAAAAATTCAGGAATATAAGGTGGACGTACAAGGTTGAGACTATGAAAATGTGCATCTAGAAGAGTGGCGAATGAAAAAAGATGTGCTAGCTAGAGAAGAAATCTACCACTTTTCAATTCAGAAAGTTTTATACTTGCGTCCACAGAAACGAAATTGAGTCGTGTCATGAAACAACACCGCCTAGTCTAATGTCAAGGAGGCTACGGTTATGGAAGCTGATGGTAGAGATAAGAAGGGAAGGGTTCAACGTGAGAATGAACAAAGAAATCAGGAAGGCCAGCTGCCATACGATTTTGTGCGGCATCAAGTTATCTTTTGGATAGTCATTAATTTATTCTAAATAAAGCATCACCAATATGTAAAAGGCGTGCATTAGTTTTGGATATCAGAGTCGTTATGTGTGGAGGAGAATCTGATAAGCTATTTCCTAAACCGGTTCAAATCTTTCTCTAGTAAAAACGGGCTAAATCTGGTGCCTTCGTGTTGCCTATATAAGGCCTTCGTGCTTTCGATAGTAAGCAGAGTTTAACTATGAATTAAAACATATGTACGTGTTGGCCTTCGGTCATTAGGATTTATTTTTGTTCTAATATGTTTTTGTGAATTTTAATATAGGATTTTATTTTGATAGTTGGTTTTTACTATAGTGTAGGTATTTGCTTACTGATCTTTGATCTCTATTTCTCGATTGTGCGCTTTGCGTGTACAGAAATGAAATTATCTATCCTAGTGTGAGTTGCATCCTGTAATTCGTGTTTCACTTACATCTCACTGTTTTACCACTATAAAAGATCAGACAACCTACAGATTTAATTCTATCTCGAGGTTTGATTCACATCACACTAACTTTTGAGAAATACATTCACCCATGTATGGCAATCTGATGATTTTAATTATCACGACAGATACATCCTAACTCACTAATTGTGGCGGTTACATGTATGCAGATAACTGGTGTTGCTAGCTAGCATTCGTCCATGCACAAGAGGCACGTCGCCTCGTTGCGGTGGTACATGCAGCCGCAGCACTTCTTCTCGCACGGAGCTGAGCACGCTGTTACACAGAATACATTGCAAAGTGAGAGAGATTGCAGTGGAGATAGCTTAAGAGCAACTCTAGCAGTAGCCCTCAAAACAGGGTCTTTACTTTTCATTTGAGAGCTCCCTCTACTTTTAAGGGCCCTGTTTTCTGGGCTGCATTCCAGCAGGAGCCCTCAAAACAGGGCCCCTACTTCTCAATTCCATCTATTTCCTCACACACTATATGCATATGTATGGGACAAAAGCACAATACACAATAAAATATTTATGATTTCACAATGAGGGACAATATTTAAATATATGAATTCAAATACGAATATTCAAATTTAAATTCAAATTTATTCCGAATTTAAATTGAAAGCACAAAGTTCATCACATAACATTCAAATTTGTTCCGAATTCAAATACCAATATTCAAATTTAAATTCAAATTTATTCCGAATTTAAATTGAAAGCACAAATATGAATTCAAATACGAATATTCAAATTTGTTCCGAATTTAAATTGAAAGCACAAAGTTCATCACATAACATTCAAATTTAAATTCAAATACGAATATTCAAATACGAATATTCAAATTTAAATTCAAATTTGTTCTGAATTTAAATTGAAAGCACAAAGTTCATCACGTAACATTCAAATTTAAATTCAAATTTGTTCCGAATTCAAATACGAATATTCAAATTTAAATTCAAATTTATTCCGAATTTAAATTGAAAGCACAAAGTTCATCACATAACATTCAAATTTAAATTCAAATTTGTTCCGAATTCAAATATGAATTCAAATACGAATATTCAAATTTAAATTCAAATTTATTCCGAATTTAAATTGAAAGCACAAATGTTCCACAAAAAACGAGGAAAGCTGAAAAATGAGAGCCGGAGTAGGGGGCCCCTAGGAATGAGGGCTGAAGGGGGGATTTGAGGGGCTCCTCAAATTTGAGGGCTCTAGTAGGGGCTCTGCTGGACCTCTATTTTTGCCTCAAGCCCTCAAATATGAGGTTTGAGGGCTCAAGTAGGGGTCCTGCTGGAGTTGCTCTTAATCTAGCGAGAAGCCACTTAGGTTACTAAACTTGTAGAGAGATTACAGTGTTGTATAGGAAAGCAAAATTCAAATATATGAATCAAAATTATTGCTCGTTTTGCAAGTACGACGTGTGTACGACACAGAAATTTGTATCACCGAAATTTCACTGGTAACAGGTGGTTACCGGTCGTATTGGTGGGGACCGGATAATTTTATATTAAGTAAAAATTTTCAGAATAATTGAATTTCATCAAAAAAATCAAAAAAATTTCAAAATTTCAATTCAAAATTTTCAGCCAAAAAACTCCAAAAATTCCAGTAACGGATGGATACCGACCGTGTCGCCGCCCTCCGATAAAATTTTTGAACCGATATAATTTTCCCCGGTGTACGCTAATCGGATCATGAAAAAAAAGCTGAGAGTAGAGATCACATGCTGTGGTACTAGAATAACAGTAGAACATACCAACTACCTGGCCGTCCGTAGAGTACTCGAGCGTAGCCCGGAGCTGACTAAGCGCCGGCGAATCATCGAAGATGGTGACCTCCGCCGACGCGGCGGCGACCAGCGCGAAGAATAGCACCACGCCGATGAGCACCTTCATGTTTGGTTGGTCTGAGATCTTGAGAAATAGAGATGGCTAGCTGCAAGCCTCCAAGTATGATATATACATGTTTTCCCCAAAATGCACAATAAGTTTGGATGGATAATTGGATATGGATGCAGTCGTATAAAGTAAGAAAAACGGTATATGGCTGAGATACCGTAGGTCAACTTTTTTTTTTTGGAACATATCTATTTTAGACTTATGAGAGCAACTCCAAGAGAAGAGCTAAATCATTTTCTAAAGGTAAATTTGGCTATTATTGGAGAAAAAACGTCTCCAATAGAATCTGTAAATGACTCTCCAAATTTAGTAGCTCTCCATCCCTCCTCCTTCGCTCTCTATTTTTGGATAGTCTACCTCGCTCACCATCCAGCCTCTTGGCGCGGTCGGCGTTTCCTTCCCGCACGCTGCGCCCCATTCCCGCGCGTACGCGACCCACCGCGCGCCCTCTAGTTTAGATAGCCTGTTGGAATAGTCTTGTTTTTTTTGGGTGAGATTCATTTTAGAGAATAGCTAAATCACTAAATTTAGATACTTCTTTTGGCTAATCTCTTGGAGTTGCTCTGATGCCCGGGCACTAAGGAGCACTCGTTATTTTTAATATATAGTATAAATAACAGGGGCATCATGGTGCCCAAACTCCACAATTGAGACTTTTCATTCATGATTAAAATTTTCCATTCATGATTGAGAATTTTCATCCATGATTAAGGCTTTTCATACTGATATATTATATATCATTACACTTGCACGTATCTAAAAGCGATCCAAAGGTAGAAAGACTTGGTGACCAGACACCATAGTGCCTATATATATGATCTTAAAGCGGTGAAAACAACAAATAGCATTGATTAGCTGTTTGTAACAGTAGATTACTCACTGGAAAACGTGTATATGTCTATACGTAGGATTCAAATCATGTGTTTGGGCCCTGAGTCGATTGCTAAAATTCAACTTGAAAATACTCGATCCATTGCATATATATGGCCATTGTGTGGTTCGCAAATTTAATTAGTGAACGATCTCTCTAAATTGCGCGAGCAAAGTTTAATTTACCACATTAATGGTGCTAGCTATCCTTGGCCTTATCCATCGTGGGACTACACCTTCCATTTATAGCTGAATTGCTACTATGGTGTACCATCGAGATGAAAACTTCCTCTCATGTGAAAACTTGCAGGTGCTTGCAGGAAAGGAAAAAAAATTAGTGCAGAGGACCCTATGTGTGGCTCTATCTTCCAATTAGTAGATCGTGATTTGCTTTTGATTTGTATCAGGATGCAAGAAATGTGGCGAGGGACCTCGAGTTAAGGGCTCCCCTATGGGCATTGGCCCATTTAATTGGTTAAAATGGATCTCCACGGGCCTCGGCCCCTAAGATCAAGTTAAGACTTATAGATCATTGCTAAAGCACTTACTGGTAACAAGTTGTTCACCTAGCATGTATAAAATGATTAGTCACCTGTTCGTGTATTACAACGAGATTTATTGAATATATATAGAATCATGTTATAAAAGAGAGCTACTTTAATTAGTTGAAAAGTAAAGAGTGATAAGAAGTTAAGAATAGAACGGTTGGAGGAGAAACATGTCTTGGTACAGCTAGGATCTCCGCACGCTGTCAAAAAAAAATGGAGAAACATGTGTATGTACATCCACTGCAGTGCTTACAATCGATGTGAAATAAGTTGAAGAACTTACCGTCTGCGCTGCCGGCTACCGCGTTAGGAGACAACTAGTGCAAAAAAAAAAAAACTATACTGGATGACTACATTATAGACGGTTTATAGAAAATTATTTATGCTGCAACTATCACAGACGATTTATACTAACAACCATCTGTGATATTTTTACAGACGGTTATTTATACAAACCGTTTGTAATAATGCAAGACATCATAGATGGTTCGTATTAATAACCGTCTGTGAAAATACCACAGACTGTTATATATAAGAATCGTCTACGATAATGCAGGACATCACAGACGGTTCATATTGATAACCGTCTGTGATAATTCACAGATGGTTATTTATAAGAACCGTCTATGATAATGTTAGACATCACAAACGGCTTTTAGTTAGAACCGTCTATTAAACAATCACAGACGGTTTTTATTTATGACCACCAGTGTTTTATCCTTTGTCATATAAACTACAGAAGCTACTGATCAGCTGGAATAGATAAGTGTGACTAGTCACTTTTACAAAAGACAAATTCGAATCAAATTTATTACAAAAGTCCGAAAAAAAGATTCCCAGATCTTGATCTTCTGGGCTTCATATACTTTCTCTTCTACTTTTGAAGTTGGAGGATCAGCGGCTGAGTTCTCGAATACTGTGAAGACTATCCTCGCCCTCTCCACTTCCTCCTCTAGCCTGGGCAAATCACTAACATAGCCCATAATCTCAAAGAGATGCCATGATAAGCTTCCTCAAAATCAGCCGCTTCTGCTTGATCGACAAGGTTATCCATTTATCTCTCCACTATTGCAAGAGCTTCTTCTACTTTGCGCACATTGAAGGGAGAACGAGGCTGAGGGCAGTTTCCCTTTCCTGAGTGGTAAGGGGACACCTCCGTCGATGACAAATGATAAGGTTCAGCTGACAGATGGAAATGACTCGAGGAAGGGGAGCAGGGCGTGAACGGAGAAGCTACTCCAGACGTAACTTTTTGGTCGCTTATGTAAGGTTGCGGCTGAACAACTTATGATGGATAGATGAGAGGAAGGAGATCAAAAGAATACTAGATGACATTATTGAGAAATCTGGTGAAGAAGATAATCTAGGGAGAGGATAGTTTAGAAGGAATTGTACACCGCGTTGCATATAAAGCCAGAACCGTTCGGAAGTTTAAGGGTCGCATGCATCGGAATATTAACAAGCGGGAGTAGAGCGTGCATTTTTAAGCGTTATTACAGACGGTTCCTATAACAAATCATCTGTGATAGTGACAGATAAAAACCGTCTGTGATAGTTTCATATCATAGACAGTTTGTGATTAGAACTGTCTAGTATACTCTACTCTATTAAATAGCAGATGTACGCGATACAGATCAGTCTTCATTACACTGCATTGAAGGAGGTGACCGGCTTTGGAGAGTTCAGTGAAAACATATCGCTTGTAGATCTAGCTTGTAGATCGATTTATTTTTGGTGATTAGATGTTAGTATTTGCTTCTAATAATTTATATGCCTTGTAATAGAGAGATGATAGCTAGGTTTTTAATTAGATCTAGCTACGTAGGTTTAGAGAAAGATGGTAGTTTTGCTTCAATTTAAGAATGGGTTAATACTCCTAGTTTACTTCAATATATTCTTGCTTGATATTGTTTCATGAGTACGTGGCTAGCTGACTACTTAATTTAGATATGAACAATTTATTATAAGGTGAATGACAATTATATGTGTAATTAAGTAGCTAGCCTGATTAGCTATAGCAGTATTAATAATCCAATTTGACACCCATTTGTTACATGTGTAGCGTAGATATGATGGACTGAAACTAGATGTACGTTCAGAACCGTGTGAGTGAACAGTATAATAATGGCATGTCTGGTTTTTGAAGAGTGGTAGAGCTGGATATGTTGAGGAAGGGGATCGAATATATGCACTATCCATACATTGATTGCGATAATCTAAAGTATTTACCAACTCAGCATAGATTGAAGATCACTTGATTCGAAGGGATTTCAAAAAGGGGTATATATGTTGGACTAGTCACGATAAAGAGAAGATTACATAGGAAGGTAGTTATAACATCGTCGAGGGAGACAATGATATACCAGTTGTGGACTGTGCTTTTGATGAGGATAGGTCGTAGGACGACAATCTAGATCAAACGCTACGTGATGCAGAAGGGAACTATAATGAGAGAGTTTGGTAAATTCGAGGGCTTGAGGGAGAACTTGGAGAAATCTTTGTTCCTAGGCTGCAAGCCATAATACACAAAGTTATCATCCATTCTAAAACTACTAAAATTGAAGGCAAGCAATAATTGTTCCGACAAGAGTTTCACGGCATTGTTTGGTCTCCTAGCGAATATCCTTTCAGGGTAAATATGTTGCCGAGAACCGTCTACCAAACCAAGAAGATTTTTTATCCATTGTGAATGAAAGTAGAAAGAATACATGCATGTCCGAATGATTGTATCCTCTACCGTAAAGAGTATGTAAGCTTACATGTTTGTTCGGTGTGCAAAGCATCCTGATTTAAGCGTAAAAATGATTTCGATGATGGAGAGGGCATCGAGGTGAAGCAAGAACCTCCTATTAAGATGTTGTGGTATCTTCTGTAATTCCTTGTTTGAAGCATTTATTTGTAAACTGAAAGGACGCAAGATTGCTGCGTTGGCACTTAGAGCACGTAAGAAAGACGGAATGATAAAGCACGTTGCTGATTCTGCCCAGTGGAGGAACATCGATAGGATGTTTGTAGACTTCGGTGCGAAGCTGAGAAATATGGTTTGAGTATAGATGGAATGAATTCTTTCGGTAACATGAGCAGCTGACATAGCACCTGCCTCGTGACTCTATGCATGTATAGCACTTTGGAAATCACGTAGGTTGTTCAGCGCTTATGTTGCCAGGGAGGGAGACACAAGGAATTCAACGCTACACTGCGACATAGAACACGATTTTCGGTACCCGCTACAACACAATAATGCTATATCACACTTCATTATAATAACTCTAGAATTGATAATACCTATGTATGTAATTCTATTTTTACAGTACCACTAGTAGCTATAGGGCAACATATGTGGATTCTACGTTTGCCACCATATGAAGGAAATCATGGACACTAAGATGAATGATCCAGAGGTTTGTCAACCTGCCAATAATTGTTTTGTGATTATATATATAACTACTCTTATGGAATTTGATGAAAGTGCAATCAATCTTGACAAACTCACTAAAATTCGAGGAAAGCTCTCCCAATTCTTGATAGCAGAGGTCATAAACAATACTAGAATTCCACCCCAGCAATGGCGATTAGATGTGAAACATTGGGTACAATTGTAATCACTCAATTATGTTTAATCAAACAATTCATTTAGTTGTTTAATTCATTTGTGAGATCTGTGTAACGATTGTCATATGCTATATATGTGATCTGGTTCAAAAACCCAATTAAGCTTCAAATTCAAACATTTGAATCTTATTCAAATAGGGAGAATGAGGTGCAGGGTTCAGCAAAAATAAAGATGGACTTGGTCTGCTATGTGGCGCGCCACGTCACGGCGCGAGTTATAAGTCACACGATTTTCACGCGAAAATACACGAATATGCGTACGTGTGTGACTAGATAGAACCTTCCTCATACCATCTCTATCCATATTCAAGGAGTGGTGATGACTCTATCTTATAAATCGGTCTTTTTCACCTTATTTTAGTAATATAATACTAAACCATATATACTTTAGAATTAAGGAAATAAGTCATAATTAAATAGATCAATTTCTAACAAATAGCTGGGGTCGTAACTCGTTAACTCCATCCCCGCGTAAGCTTAGAAGCTCAATTTTTTTTAACCAACAAATACTCCATCTCACGATGACTGTCAGTGTGTCAGCTCGTTCAAAGAAGGAAAAAACTGAGGGCCTGTTTGGGAGAGCTCCACCAGCTCCAGATCCACGAAAAACAGCTCCACTCCATGAAATTTTACCCAAACGCTCCAGCTCCGCGAAATCTGGATCCACCAAAATCCTGAATCTGAGGGCCAGATCCATAGATTTCATGGAGCTCCTCAAGGGGTGCTCCACCGTGGAGTTGGGTGGTAATTACCCACCAATGCCACTGGTTACACACCCCATCCCACCAAAAGTGGCTATTCCCACCAAAACCTCAATTTCGTGGATCTAGAGCTGCTGTACAAGCCAAACACTCCGTGGTGGGATCTCAAATTCACGGTAGAGCTGCTCTATAGTGGAGCTCTCCAAACAGGCCCTGAAACTCTAAATCACTGTTAACTGTTAAGAGTGTCAGATGAGTAAGCTGGGTGATCCAACGGCCCCCCTCTCGTTCTCTCAGCCACTCTCAGCATCGGTCCAGAGTCCAGTCCACCCCATTCCAGTCCACGGTCCACCCCGCAAACCCTCCAACTACGCCGCCGCCCCCGCGACTCGGTCCACCCAAACACCACACCACCACCACTCCGCGACACGCCGGGATCGACGGCGAGCTTTGATCGGCCGTGCTTGGCGGTGAGCGCGACGGCGAGCCCTTGCCCCCGGGATCCGCGACGAGAGGACCAGGCAGCAGCGAGATCGACGACGGGCTCCGCTCGGCGGCTTGCGACGGCCTAGGGAGGCGGGATCGGCGAGCGGTCGCGACGTGACAGACGGCGGAACGCTGAGGTACCCTTCGGCCCCCTCTCCCCATTCTTGGTCAACCTCCGCTCCCCGTTCTTGTTCCCACCTACCAAACGCCCCCCTACCATCGATTTCACTTTCCCCTGATTCGTTCTGTTCTGTGCTGTGCCGTGAGCAACCGAAATCCAAATCTTTCTGCGAGATCCCCATCAAGTTTGTGTCAATGCGCCCACTTTCTGGATGCTCCGGTTGCGTTGATTAGCTGGGTTAGGTTACCTACATGTTCTACTGCTTGTTGACCATGGCGAGTCCACAAGTTGGTTTCGCCAACCGGTTGTTTTGGTTTAGATTATCTTGTATGTTGCCTTTTCTAGCTGTGGCCACTGACAAAAATTAGTCCTTCAGCTGTCAAGATGTTCGATTCCAGCATTTTTTGTGTTTGACATGCATGATGCATTAATTCAACCTCCTGCTCTTGTGCATCTTAATTAAGTCGGTCTAGTAATTAATTAATTATGATGTGCTCAATAGGACATATTAATGTTATGGCTCATTGGCTATCATCTGATGGTGTCATTATAATGCTTATGCATTGCTAAACTCAGTATGCTCTTTAGCATTTACAAATTTACTTTGTAGGTAAGTATATATCTTGTCAAGATTTTCATCATTTTTTTCTCATGTTCCCATTTAGGCACCAAGAAAACTTCATGATTAACTCTGGATGGTGAAGGGATTCAGGAAGTAGAGCACACCAGAATGGCTGTTAGGTGTTTCTATGCCACTTTTGTCCAAATTCTCTTCTGCTTTATTCTCTGTCAGCGATGCTTTGGCACAGTAAGTGATATCCAATGTCTGAAGAGGTTGAAGGCATCAGTTGATCCAAACAATAAGTTAGACTGGACCTTAAGTAACAATACTGAGGGATCCATATGCAGTTTCAGCGGTGTGGAGTGCTGGCATCCTAATGAAAACAAGGTTCTTTCTCTTCGTCTTGGCAGCATGGGTCTTAAGGGCCAATTTCCTGATGGACTTGAGAATTGTAGTAGCATGACTACGCTGGATCTCTCAAGCAACAGCCTTTCTGGACCAATCCCGGCTGATATCTCAAAACGGATTCCATATATTACAAACCTTGATCTATCTTATAATAGCTTCTCAGGGGAGATTCCAGAATCACTAGCTAACTGTACTTATCTCAATACTCTCAATTTGCAAAATAACAAATTGACTGGTACAATCCCAGGGCAGCTTGGTGGTCTTGCTCGCCTAACCCAGTTTAATGTTGCTGACAATCAATTGTCCGGGCAGATTCCTTCATCTTTCAACAAATTTCCACCATCCAATTTTGCAAACCAAGACCTCTGTGGGAAACCTCTGAGCAGTGATTGCACTGCCACTTCAAGCAGTCGTACAGGAGTAATAGTTGGTTCTGCTGTTGCTGGTGCGGTTATCACTTTACTAATTGTCGGTGCTGTTTTATTCATTTTCTTGTGGAGAATGCCTGCTAAGAAGAAGGAAAAGGACGTGGACGAAAACAAGTGGGCAAAGACTATTAAGGGTGCAAAAGGAGTGAAGGTATGTATTTCATTCCAGAATTTTGAGACATTATTTTAGCTTGTATTTTATCTGTATGTGTCTTTAATCAAATGGTAGCCTTTTTCTTTTCTAATTGATGTAACTTGGTACCCTTGCTCTCGGGTGGCTCTTTTACTCAATTACGAGTAGTCTGGGAGTTCAAAAGATCTCCACACTGGTGTAGCTGTTCTAGAATCGTGGATATTGGTTATTCACATTAACATATCTGCGTGCGACCAAAGGACAGTCCTCATAGTCCTGACTAATTCTTATCCAGTCATATCTTTTGTCCCTTCAGAAAGGAACTCATGTTTTCATTTATAGTAGGAGATCTCTCACCCATTCATTTTAAGCATCAAACATAGAAGAAATCATTTATCACCTTACTCATTAGGCACTTAGTGGAACGGTTTGGTTTGATGTATTGTCACATTTGTTTTTGCCATGTAGGTATCGATGTTTGAGAAATCGGTTTCAAAGATGAAGTTGAATGATCTCATGAAGGCAACAGGTGATTTTACTAAGGAAAATATTATTGGAACTGGTCGATCAGGAACTATGTACAAAGCTACACTTCCAGATGGTACATTCCTTGCTATCAAAAGGTTGCAGGATACTCAGCATTCAGAGAGCCAATTCACATCTGAGATGTCGACGTTGGGAAGCGTAAGACAACGCAACCTAGTTCCACTTTTAGGCTATTGCATTGCTAAGAAAGAGAGACTCTTGGTATACAAGTACATGCCCAAGGGTTCCCTCTATGATCAATTGCACCAACAGACTAGTGATAAAAAGGCACTGGAATGGCCAATGAGGCTAAAAATCGCCATTGGGGCTGCTAAGGGGTTGGCATGGCTTCATCACAGTTGCAACCCTCGTATTCTTCATCGGAACATTAGTTCTAAGTGCATATTACTGGATGATGACTATGAGCCTAAGATATCTGATTTTGGTTTGGCAAGGCTTATGAATCCCATTGATACCCACCTGAGCACATTCGTTAACGGTGAGTTTGGCGACTTGGGGTATGTAGCTCCTGAGTATACACGCACACTTGTGGCCACTCCGAAAGGGGACGTTTATAGCTTTGGAGTTGTCTTGCTTGAACTCATCACCGGTGAAGAGCCCACACATGTGTCAAATGCTCCGGAAAACTTCAAAGGGAGTTTGGTGGATTGGATAACATACCTATCAAACAACTCTATACTTCAGGATGCAGTTGATAAGTCCTTGATTGGAAAGGACAATGACGCTGAACTGCTTCAATTCATCAAGGTTGCCTGTTCTTGCGTGCTTTCTGCTCCGAAGGAAAGACCTACAATGTTTGAAGTTTTCCAGCTTGTCAGAGCTGTTGGAGAGAAATACCATTTTAGTGCTGCTGATGATGAATTGACGATGCAGCCACAGACTGCTGATGCCGAAAAGATGGATGAGCTTATTGTAGCAAACTAGAGTTTGTATCATGGGCGGTGCTATTCAGATGCCAAATATTATAGTTCTTGTGAAACTTTTGAATAATCAGGTCGATCTGAATGCAACCCTGCTCTGTATCTTTTTGGCATCCAGTTGTAGTGAACAATCGTAGATAAGCTCCAAGATGTGCCATTAGATTTGTAAGATCTGAATCAATTTGTGATGTCAAACGTACTGTACATCCTTGCCTTGTGTATCTTTAGGATTGGTATGTCCTGCTGTTGTAAGATGGATCTACGGTATCAGCATCAAAATTTCAGCTGTAGCGGCGTAGATTTACTAATTTTAAACAGTATCGAGTTATCGCTTGCCTACATTTTTGCGGTTATTTCTTTTAGCCTTTTTTTGTTGATGTTTCCGTGACAGCTCTACCTTCCGGAGTGTATAGGTATCATCTAAATATTTTCTTTCTAATTATCATCTAAATTTGTGCCTTTGGATTAGAGATCAAGAAGCTCTTTATTTTTAAAGGGGAGAGATTTTTTCAAAGAGGGAGGGGGTAGAATTCAAGGAGAGGAGGGAGAATTTATGGCCATTGGATCTCTAATCCAATGGTTATAAATCTGGATGATAGTTAGAAAAAAAAACATCTAAATGACGTTTAATAAAACCCATTTCTTTTAGCCTTTTTTGTTGATGTTTCCATGACAGCTCTACATTCAAACGTTTAATGTCAACGGTGATCGGTTGGCGATGGCACGGATCATCTTCATTTTGACGGAAGCACTGCATTTTACTTGGTTTGGCAGACGTGGGCCCGCTCCCGGTAGGCTGGACTTGTTGACCAAACACTTGGTTCTTCCACTAACCTTGAACATAATTAGATTGTTGTCTCCCATCACTCAAATATCTTATGTTCGTGTTGAGTTTTCGCAACTAAGTTTAATTCTGCAAGAGAGGCATGCCGTTAAGCTTACTGAATTTATGGTTGCCGTCAAACCGGCTTAGGCTTTGACTTCGGTAACTACAGTAACTAGTTTTTATACAATACATTTTTTCAAGACGGGTCTACAAATAGATTGTAGTAAACATTACCTTGAGTTTAATTATATCAGCTAAAATCACACGTAACTATTTTTCCTTTGTGTGCTGTCTCTCGCGAACAGTCAGAATTCAAAAATTGTAAATCAAAAGTCAAAGCTACAGTCCAAAAAATCCATATCTTCATTTGTCCATAAAAAAGTACATATCCTCGCATCTTCAATCTTGCAGTTGATACATGTATCGTTTTGGCAAGGAAAGCTAATGTGTTCCAAGCAGGGATGGAAACGAATCAAATACAATTGAATTATCTCAAATACGAATATAAATTCATATTTTTAAAACGAATATGAATTCGAATATTCTTGAATACAAATACGAATCGAATGTCGTAACGGATATGAATTCCTCTTACAACTTCTGTAACAAATCTCGGTAGAACAAATTTCTAGTGGTTTTGCCGGTTTTTTACCGATTTTTGACCGGTTACCAGAACGGTTACTGGTTTCAAATCGCCTAAATTCAAATTTTGAATCACAAAAATTTTAATCGCATAGGAAACGGTTCGAATACAAATCAAATAGTCTCGAATACAAATACGAATAATCTCAAATACGGATACGAATATTCTTGAATAAGAATATGAATATTTTCAAATACAGATTTTACTTATCATATTCATGTTTTCTCATGTATGAATATCGGATAAAACGAATTATCTGCTACCGTTTCCCACCACTAGTTCCGGGTCCGATCCCTTGGTGACACGAGAGGAAAACTCCTTGATAAAAAAATCGTTTTCATGTTTGAGAAAAAAAATTCTTTAGATTCAGAAACAGAAAGTGTTTTGCACAAATTCTGCCTCTCAATTTCTAACTTTCAACTAAAATATGTATGAACTTTTCACATGTCAGCCAATTCAGAAGCGAAACTCCGCAGACTAGCGTTACCCCTCACTTTATTTCCCAATCTTGTTGGATGTGATTAAGCATTTGTGGTGGCCTGCCTAGTCGAAGAGTGATGCTTTCGGAGTGACAGCGGCCTTTTGGAGATGAACGTCGAGGTGAACTCCAGTCCAACCCTAGGTAATAATTTATGAATAGTTAGTTATTTACAATTCAAAGTAAGCATTAATAAAAGTGAGATAAATTCCTCCATGCCATTATAACCAACTTTTTCTAATCTACCTGTCTATCTATTTATCTATCTACGAACTACCGGTAAGATAAAAGGCACCTCTTTCGTTTTTAAAGCAAAATATTTATATAATAATCTTTAAATTAGAACAATAGAAAAACTACAAAACTCATGTTAATCGAAGAAAGAAAGTAAAGATGATACACGTATATTAAACGGCCCACGGATCTTTTATCAATAATATGGATGAGTCAGAGTCCGACTTCGTGGCTGAATCTAGACAGGGGGAGGAAGCAATTTGGCTTACCATCTATTATATCATAATAATATGCATGAAAAGAAAACAAAAGGAAAACTCTAGACAGATTCAACAACTCTTATCGGCCGCTCGTCCTCTCGTGATTTCCGTTTCTCCTCGCATCTGCCGTCTCCACCAGCCATCGGCCGCCGCCCGCCGGCCACCATCTTCCACACCAGCCATTTTTCTGGAGTGCAGGCACTGCATCAACAGGTGTGGCGCTCCTCACGATGCTCGTCCCTGCTGCCTTCCTGCCGTCCATCGAGCGATGCTGGCCCTGTCGCTTTTCTCAACAGCCCATTGCACCGGATGGCTGGGCAGATCCTTTGGCGAGCAGTTGTGCCATCTTCAATTGTGAAGTTTTATCATTGGGATCCTCATATATCTGTAGCTTCAATCCCCAATTTGATTAGGTTTCTCTTATCGGTATATCTGGTGTGTGTTTTACCATTGGTAGCCTAAGAAAAAAATAACGTTTTGGTGGATGCATATTAAGCCAAACATAATAATTTGATTGGATTCGATTCTACCTTGATCATATTAGCACAGGTGAACAAAGTTGATTTTTCTTTTCCGGTTTCAGATCAATATTGTTGCACATGCGGCCTGGAGTACATACCATTATAACATGCCTCTAATTCTGGAACCTCAATGGTTAAGAGCTTGTTCTTTTTTGGCTGTGGTTTATGATTTTTGGCTATAGCTTATGGCTTTTAACTGTTGATATGAGAGATTATAGAGTAACTAAAACTCACGTGTAATTAATTAGTAGATCCTATCTTGGAAAGACACTTCGTTTAAAAGTTAGTTACTGTAGAAAAGACAAAAGCTGAAAAAGATAATGAGGCTCAGCTGATGTGCAGCTGATAACGACATTAAATAAGAAATCTGCAGTATATTTGAATGTTTCATGTGCTATGCTACTTTGATATCTCTTGAGCTTTACAATCTTCACTTCTCCAATATCAGCCATCAGGTTCTTTGCATCGTGGATAAGCGTCGAGTGCCTTGATTATTGCTCCAGGGAACTGACCACATGCAGATGAATCTGACCACTTGACTTTGGTACTTTCCTGAACAATAAGCTGAATTTCACCTAATGCTAATGCATACATGGACTTGACTGCCAGAATAGCAGGGGCAGCATATTTGATTATATGGGAATCTCATAGTACATCCGGTGTAATGGTGTATGTAGGCTGATCTTTCCTTGACATATTTGTTTGTTCTTTGCTGCAATGTGTTAGCATAGCTCATCTATACTGCAAATTTTCAGCTTGGAGAGATGGTTTTCCACATCTCTTATTTGGCATTTTTGCTGTCTTGTGCTTAAGTAGTCATTACCAATCATTATATTCTAACGTTTCCTTTTTGTCCTATATATGGCCAGTGATACGGTGAAGAACAGTAGATTAGTTAAGCTGGCCATTTGAAGGCTAGAAGCTACCATTACTGGTAACATCATTTCGCATGGCACTGTAAATGCTCCAATTAAGTTTGTATAATTGTGGTGTTTTGAGGATATAGTCCATTTATGCCCAACGAATCATGTCGTTCGCCAATATACCTCCAGTAGAATTATGTATAGCTAAGTATCTTCCATTGCTTCTCTGTTTAATAGGTGTATGTGTCTGAGACATAATCATGGGTGTCATTGTCAACATTGTTAAGCATCTAATATTTTATCCTATGAAGTATTAACAATCGTTAGTTCTTATTTGCCGGTAAATCTTATATGCTCATGTCTCTTGTTTTTGCAATGCTCATGTCTATTGTTTTTGCCATACTAGTTGGACTAGCCACTGATAGGCCAGATGCATTGATTTTGGTATTATGGTCTTTAGGTGACTAAGCAAGCCTGCACGGTTTACTTAGTGTCTTTTTCTATCAGGTGTATTGACGGGTATCCTGTAGAAACATCGAATAGACGGGCAGATCTAGTACAGATCGTAGGATATTTATCAGTGCTAAGTGTAGATAAATCTATAGTGTAATATTTCCTTCCAATCTAGGTAGTAGTGTCTTACAGTCCTCCATAGCTCTGGACGTGATGAAACTCTTCGATATCAATTGCACCAGAAATTTTTTATTGGCACATGGAAAACTCTGTATACCCGACAGTGAACGCGAAAGAGAAACACTTGATTGCTTATTTGATTCATGACGGTACATAAGACATGAAAGTTGCGCTAAAATAATGAACATTCCTGTTAAGTTCCATTACTTGGAGTGATCTGAATTTTAGGTACATGTCAAAAACTTATCTAAAAAATGCATGCCAAGAAGTACTGCCGTATGATTGTTTGCATGTACTATCGATTATGTGTAACAAAACAATACAATGTTAACCAAATTATGTTAATGCTAGCCACGCAAGTTGCAAAGGATAAAAGTTGAGGGTTGAATTTCGAAGTGGATAAAAGTTGGGGAGGATTAAAATAGACTTATTCTTTTTTTTAATAGGTAGAGTGTCCTACAGTAAAGAACTACAAAACTATGGTGCCCTAGAACAAACAACAGAAATTATGGGTGTCCCATAGCCAATTTTTGCGTATTTACGCTGCCAGGAGGTTAAGACTAGGGATGTAAAAAAGTTTGAGCTTGACAATCTACTTGAGTTTGGCTTACTCTAAGTTCGAAACAGGCTCAGCTCCGACCTCAAGCTTAGACCAACCTTGAATAGTACGGTTAAGTTTGACTTACCTCTTCCTATTTTTTCTCACACGTTCCCCTCATATGTTCCAATTTTAAAGACTATAGCCAAGCTTTTCGAGCCGAGCTTGAATTTACTCAAGCTATGGCTGAGTTTTTGTAGAAGGTAAAATGTGAAATGCAGTTGCTGAGCTTTTTCGAATTGAGCTCAAATTTTGACCTAGCTTGTGTGAAAGGTATTATGTTAAAGTGTAGTTGCCGAGTTTTTTTCGATCCAAGCTCTATCTTACTCGAGTTTTGACTGAGCCAATCTCAGACCTGCTTTAAGCTCAAACATCAACTAGGCTCATTCAAGCTCGGCTCGTAAGCATCTGGTGGATCAATTGAAAAGGAGTTACTTGAGGCCGACAAGCTCTGGCTCCTACTCAACCGCACCAGGACTCGACGTTGCACCGACGAGTTGTTGCTCCTGCTCAGCTGCACCAACCGTCCAACCCGGTGTCACGACATTTCATCCGTGGTGACTTGGCCAGTTGAGACCTGGCACGGGTATAACACCTTCAGAAAAGGGCATACCGGATCTAAATATTCCTATGGAAGAAAAAATCGGCATGGATGTGTGCACACACATCGGAGCTGAAAAATTAAAGGGACTTGTCACCGCAATTGGAAGAAGCGATGTGCAAGGAGAAGCTCCAAAAGAAGCAAACACTCCAGAAGAAGCAACTCATGAAGAAATAACTATAAATTATGTGCACACGTGAGAGTCCATGAATAGGACAACAGCCAATATTGATATCTACTTCGCAAAGAAAATTGCCACAATCATCGATCTTGATCTCAAGCCTGCATCGCTCACTGAATGTAAGAAAAGATCAGATTGGAAAGATTGGAAGAAGGCAATAGAAACTGAATTATTATCTCTGAATAAAAGAGAGGTGTTCGGGCCCGTATGCGCACACCCCCCATGTGCACCCTGTAGGTCACAAGTGGGTATTTATTCGAAAGAGAAATGAAAGAAACGAAGTAATGAGATACAAAGCAAGGCTGGTTGCACAAGGTTTTACTCAACGTCCATGAGTTGATTATGAAGAAACCTACTATCCAGTCATGAGTGGAATTACCTTTAGATATTTGATCTCAATGGCAGTGAACTTGAATCTAGAAATGAAATTGATGGATGTGTTACCACTGCATATCTTTATGGAAACTTGGATTCAGAGATTTTTATGAAGGTACCTGAAGGTATCCCTGTCCCGAACCAAGACAGAGCAAATAGAAATCTGTCAGTGTGAAGCTCAGGAAATCACTGTACGTACTGAAGCAATCTGGCAGGATATGGTATAATCGCTTATGCGACTTTCTATGCAAGAAAGGCTACACGAACAATGAAGATTGTCCCTGTGTATTTATATGTCGATTCTAGAATGAATTTTGTATAATCTTAGTGTATTTAGATGATCTAAAGATCATCGGGACAATGGAAGACATAAAAGAAGCAAGTTCTTACATGGAGTCGGAATTTGAAATGAAAGATTGGGCAAAACCAAGTTCTGCTTAGACCTGCAGCTTGAACATGTCCCGAAAGGAATATTAGTACATCAGTCGGCCTACACTCACAAGGTGTTAGAAAGGTTTAGCTTTGAGAAGGCATACCCATCAAAAGTACCAATGATCGGGAGGTCTTTACAGCAAGAAAAAGATCCTTTCCGACCTAGAGAAGAGGGGAAGGAAGTCCTGAGACCGGAATTCCCATACTTAAGTGCAGTAGGAGCACTTATGTATTTAGCAAACTGCACTAAACCGAACATTGTATTTGCCGTAAACCTGTTAGCAAGGTATAGTGCAGAACCTACCAAAAGGCATTGACAGGGAATAAAGGACATCTTCCGATATCTCCAAGGAAGCAAAGACCTTGGATTGTTCTATAAAAAGAATCAAGATTTGAACTTGATTGGCTATGCAGATGCTGGATACCTGTCGGACCCGCATACCGCAAGGTCACAAATAGGATATGTATTCCTGTGTGGAGGAACTACAATTTCCTAAAAATCGTCTAAGCAAAGTCTTGTAACAACTTTGACGAACCACTCAGAAATTATAGCACTGTATGAAGCCGCACAAGAATGTGCTTAGCTCCGACGAATGATTCACGACATCTAACAGTCATGTGGGATAAATATTGTGCAAGTCCCCATAATTATCTATGAAGATAATGCAGCTTGCGTTGCACAAGTGCAGACGGGCTATGTGAAGAGTCATCTCACAAAGCACATCAACCCCAAGTTCTTCTATGCTCATGAATTGCAAAAGATGGACGAGATTAAAGTACTGCATACTAAGTCATGTGAGAATCTGGCAGATTTATTCACTAAGTCACTACCTGCATCTAGCTTTGAAAAGTGCGTACGAGGAATTGGAATGATGAGACTTAGAGAAGTGCAAAATTCAGGGGGAGAATTCTCTCAGGTCCGTTATTAAACCTTGATCATAAAGATCAAGTACCCAAAAGAATAAGTCCTGAAGATTGAATAAAATTAGGTGGATTGTACTCTTTTTTCCTTTGATGAGTTTTCCTGAAGTTTCTCAATCAAGATTTTTAATGAGGCAATTCGTACATCGCAGCATAACATATATCATGTACTCTTTCTTCAAATTTTTCCCACTGAATTTTTATAGAGTTTTAACGAGGCATGGACATGTCGGATGAGTGCCCAAGGGGGTGTTAGGAAACTTGGACCTGGGCTGGAAGTCTTAGCCCATGGTGGACACCTCACCAGTAGACTATAAATAGGGAGCTGTATCGACAATTTTGTACATACAATGAGAAAAATAATAAAGAAAGACTAGGAGTTCTCTCTATCTCTCTGTTTTCAATCTATTATTTCCTGTCTTCTGTGATTGATCTCGTTTCGTGTTAAGCAGAGGAATCGATCAGACTGGTCGCCAGCGACGGTTCCTCATCAGTTATCAAAGTTAACCTTAAGGCTTAACAATTAAGAGGTCATGGTATCAAAATCCACCAATAAACACACATAACGTATAGTCAGTTGGATATTAAACATGGCTAGCAATAAGACATGGGTGCCACACTAGTCGGACTAGCCACCATAGGCCAGATGCATTGATTTTGGTATTATGGTCTTTAGTAGGAGTGAAAACGGATACGGATTATGTCGGATCGGATTTTCTTCGGATAATTCTCGGATCGGATATGAATACGAATTTTTTTGTCGGATACGGATACGAATACAGTAGGCCTGATATCCGGTGAATACGGATACGAATACGGATTATCCGGATAATACGAAAATGGATATCCGGTATTTCAACCCAACATTGTCCAACCCAAGTCAGCCTCTCTCGTCTCCCCTGCCACTAGCCCAACCAAGCCATAAACCTCCATTACCATTAGACATTAGGTTCCTTAGTCATATTAAATTACAAACACCACTAGCAAATATTTATGTTTATTAAAAAATAAATTTAATATTGTCGATGGATTAAAATTTGTACCGATTAAATTGATGTACTCCCATTTAAATCATTTTGATGCAAATTTAAATACTTAATTAATTTATTAGTCACATGTAAATGGTATAAATCCATTAAAAATTATTTAGGACTTTAGAAAAAATTAACTGCCACTTGAAGATTTAAAATCTGTACAACGGTATGACTATTGTGGATAAAAATACTTATGCTTGTTTAGATTTTATAATTGTTTTGATAAGATAAACTATTTATGTGTTTTCATTGATTTTGGATGTATAGTTAGGGGTTTTTCATGTTTCGATAAATATTCGTGACCGTATTCGTTTTGATTCGTATTCGCTCCGTATCTGTATTCGATATTATTTGTATTTGTATTCGTATCCGAGGTATTCGTATCCGCATTTGAGAAAAAAAATATGAAAATAAATATGATAAAGACATTATCCGTCTATATTCGATGCGTTTGCATCCCTAGTCTTTAGGTGACTAAGCAAGCCTGCACGGTTTACTTGGATGTGTTTGGTTGGAGGGATGAGGTGGGATGGGACGGGATAGGGATGAGATGAGATAGTTCCACAAAAAAAGTGGAACCACATGGTCCAGCATCTAAGAAGAATATTCTCTAAATTTGCACAGGCTCATCCCACTTGGACCATTCCATCCCACCCCATCCCTTCAACCAAACACACAGATAGGCTTGGTCAAAGGAACCATCTCATCCTATCCTACTCCATCCCTCCAACCAAACACATCCTTGTGTCTTTTTCTATCAAGTGTATTGACGGGTATCCTGTAGAAACATCTACACACGGGCAGATCTAGGCGCACGACAGCCTAGGCTATAGCATAGATTGTAGGATATTTATCAATGCTAAGTCAATATTTCCTTCCAATCTAGATAGTAGTGTCTTACAATCCTTCATAGCTGTGGACGTGATAAAAATCTTCGATATCAATTGCACCAGAAATTTTTTATTGGCACATGGCAAAATCTGTATACCCGACAGTGAACGCGAAAGAGACACTAGATTGCATATTTGATTCATAACGGTACATAAGACATGAAAGTTGCGCTAAAATAATGAACATTCCCGTTAAGTTCCATTACTTGGAGTGATCTGAAATTTAGGTGCATGTCAAAAACTTATCTAAAAAATGCATGCCAAGAAGTACTGCCGTATGATTGTTTGCATGTACTATCGATCGTGTGTAACAAAACAATACAATGTTAACCAAATTATGTTAATGCTAGCCACGCAAGTTGCAAGGGATAAAAGTTGAGGGTTGAATTGCGAAGTAGATAAATGTTGGGAGGATTAAAATAGACTTATTCTTTCCTTTAATAGGTAGAGTGTCCTACAGCAAAGAGCCACAAAACTATGGTGCCCTGGAGCAAACGATAGAAATTTTGGGTGTCTTGTAGCCAAGTTTTGCATATTTACACTGCCAGGAGGTTAAGACTAGGGATGTAAAAAAGTTTGAGCTTGACAATCTACTCGAGTTTGGCTCACTCTAGATTTGATTCAGGCTCGGCTCGAGCCCCAAAACGAGCCGACCTCAAGCCTAGGACCAACCTCAAATAGTATGGTTAAGTTCGACTTACCCCTTCCTATTTTTTTTCTCACACGTTCTCCTCCTATGTTCTAATTTTAAAGACGTTCCCCTCCTATGTTCCAATTTTGAAGACTAGTAGCCAAGCTTTTCAAGCCGAGTTCGAGTTTTCTTAAGCTATGGCTGAGTTTTTGTAGAAGGTAAAATGTGAAATGCAGTAGCCGAGCTATTTCGAGTTGAGCTCGAGTTTTGACCAAGTTTGTGTGAAAGGTATTATGTTAAAGTGTAGTTGCAGAACTTTTTCGAGCCAAGCTCTGATTTACTTGAGTTTTGACCGAGCCAATCTCAGCCCCGCTTCAAGCTTGAACATTAACTAGGCTTGTTTGGGCTCGGCTGGACCTTGGTTTGGCTCGAGTTCGGCTCATAAGCATCTGGTGGATCAATTGAAAAGGAGCTGCCTGAGGGTGACAAGCTGTGGCTCCTGTTCAACCACATCAGGACTCGATGTTGCACTGACGAGTTGTTGCTCCTGCTCAGCTGCACCCACTGGCGGATCCCATGTAGTTCATGGGTGTTCAGTCGAACACCCAAATTTTTAGGCGAAATACTCTCTATTTAGTATATATATTTGGCATATATATTGGTAATTGGTCTACATATTTTATATTTATACCCCCAATAGATTTCGCCCACTCAAACACCCCCCTCTCACAATTCATCTAAAAAACTACAACCTAATTAAAGGTTCACGAAGGTTAACTAGAGGGAGGCGGGTGAATAGACAGTTTAAAATTCTTTTGGCCAAAACTAAGTTTTATGCAGAATTTAAATTCAAGGTAGCAAGCGAGCCGCGCGCGAGCGCCAAGCGTGGCTTAGCCGGATCGCCTACAGCCGGGGTCCCGGGAGAGAGCGTGGCGGTAGTTGTGCTATCGGGGCCAACAAGGCAGGTCATGCACATCGACAACAGCACAAAGTGCATCCCTATTTTCAGGTTCTAAATCCCATATTCTCACTTCAACAAAAATTTTTAAATTATTTGAGATGTTGTTTCTACTATAAATAATTTATACTTTGGTTTTGCTACTATAGACCTCTACTTTAACTCTGAACACCTATTTTAAAAATTCTGGATCCGCCATTAGCTGCACCAACCGTCCAACCAGGTGTCACGCCATTTCATCCGTGGTGGCCTGGCCATGCGCGCACGTCGACACCATTGTATGCATCTAGTGCCACGTGGATGCTATGTCAGACGGTAAAGTTACCTCACTTGACCCACCTATAAAAGTTTGAGAACAGAGCAACTCCAAGAGATGGGCTAAAACATCCCCTAAAATAAATTTTGGTGATTAGTGAAAAAAATCCCCTCCAAAAGATCCCCAAAACCACCACTAAAAATTTTAACACCCCCAATATCTCACCCCACCGGAGCCAAATTTGGCCTCACCCCACACGTCCCCAATCACCGTTGCCGCGCGCGAGTAGGCGATTCCGCGCCCAATTTTTTTCCCTCCGCGTTGCGTGAGACCTACCTGAGGGCGTCGGTAGCTTCCTCCCCACTGGCGCGGCTCCCCACCGGCGCCCCCGCTGTTTGAGCACACTGGCCGCCTGCGCCTCTCCGTCGGCTGCCTCCAGGCACATCCCCTCTGGCCGCGCACAGGCGCCTCCTCGCCGGCTGCTGCGCGTCTCCGCTGGCCGCGCACATCCCCTCCGCCAAAAAGACCTACACTGAATATCACATCGAGAGTCGTCTGTGCAGGACAGCAGCCTCTTCGCTTCGCCTCGCCTCTCCTCGCTTTACTGGCCTATCAGACATACAACAACAGTTCTACAAGAGCCTACAGAATGAGATTGTAGCTCGACATTCCTCTAAGTCGGGTTAAATTTCAGAACTATGTTGTATGGTCTTCATTTGTTTTCAGATCAGAACAATAGTGTTTTAATTTAATTTCAGAACTATGTTATGGTGTCTTTATTTCAGATCAGAACAATAGTGTTTTAATTTAATTTCAGATCAGAACAATGGTGTCTCCATGGCGCTGCCACAGATGTTCCACTAGGTCTTGTTGAAGCTGGGAGTGGATTTCCTTGTCTCTAATTTTCATGTGGGCTTGAATAAACTCATGAATATTAGCACTATGCTCATGTGAAACTGCGACGGGTTCACCTGTCCAATCAAAGTTCAAATCATTTTGTTCATCTCGCTCGTCTTCTACTATCATATTATGCACGATGACACAAGCATTCATGATATCATTGAGCATGTCTTCATCCCAAATCTAGTTGGGCCACGTACAATCGCAAAACGAGCTTATAAAACTCCAATGCTCTTTCCACGTCCTTTCTGACCGTTTCTTGTGCTTTTGCAAAGTATTTTTTCTTACTACCTTGTGGCATCTGTATGGTCTTCACAAATGTTGCCCAAGAAGGATATATGCTATCTGCAAGGTAATATCCCATTGTATATAACTAATATAGCTCATAAACCCATGTAGCAGATTTAAAATATTTAGGGGACCAATTTTGGGGATGACTGTTGGAGCAAAGGAGTTATATTGATCCTCAACTTTTTGGCATGTCCCCTAAAATGATATTATAGGGGATCAAATTTAGCTCATTTTTTGGAGCTGCTCTAAATACCATGTCTCCAAGAGTCCAAGTTCATCAGCCGACTTGAACCACTCGCACAAAGCTGAAAGCAGATTTACATGCAATTTGCTCTCCAAGGAATCAAAATAGAAACAAAAGACGTAAGCAAGCACTCATTACCATAACCCTGAGCCCCTGACATACAAGCGTTGTTCGATATGCAACGCACATAAGTTTTAAGGACAAATAATATGAATTGCAAATAGCTAAGCACTACTATGAAATCGTATATAATAGTCAATCTCTGCTTGGGACCCCTAAAAGTACTGATTAAATGTTTAGTTTAGGCTCTCCCAATTGGGTGCCTCCACGTGCTTGTACCCCAAGGTGTTGGTGGCAATTTCAACCCTCATGCTGCAAATGGTAACTGTTCTGGTCTTCTGGACCATCTCTTTCACATGATCCAACGGTTAATATTCATTTTACTTCATAGGTGGTCATAGGTCATCTATTACTATCCAAAGGCTAGTATGGTCAATTGCTACGTAGTAAATAAGGAAATAGGTAATATTTGGGGACAAGGCATTATAAGCGTGGCTGTTAATTAGGAAATAATTAATTATAATAATCTTTTGCGCAAGGAAATAAAATGACGGTAATAATATCTCTTGCTATATTTTATACATTTCAACATCGTACTACATTCTTAAGTATATCCTCACTGAGCATGTTATTAATTCAATATATAATATAACATCAAATCCAACAAGTAAATTTCCGAATTTTACATTAAATCTCAAGTACTCAGAGTAGTTGAATTTTATATGTCAAATTTACATACAAAATCAGAGTTTATAATTTTACTCTATGGAGATGGGAGAACACCAAATATCAGATACGTACAAGTATATATGAGTGAAATGTACGTACTAATGTGTGCATGCATACATACATGTGTACTAGTGTTAAAAATAGCATGTGCATGAGCTATTGATTCTTTAGCAATATTATTGGAGCAATTTAAGACACTCCTTTTTTAATGTGACCTGGTTATAGCCTTATAGGAAGTTAATATCCTGTTTACTAATATACCCCTGATAATCAATGGCTAGGATTCCACCACTCCTCTTACCTCTAAGGCCTTGTTTGGAAAACCCAAAATCCCAGTCCGTAGTGGGCGATATGTTTATTCCAAAGAAGTTTTCATTTTGTTGCGCAAAGGTTTTGAGAGCAACGCGATCGGCCGTATGATGGCGGTCCAACTGGAGGTGTGTCGAGCGGTCTGATCGGCATGGTTGGCACGATCAGACCGACTCCCCTGTTATCGGGGTTTTATCAGGGTTGACTGAGGTGATCTAACTGGTCGCGAATTGGTGATCAGACCAGCTTTTGCTAAAGTGTGTGAGCTGAGTTTTGTCTCGGCCGTGTTGTTATTTCAAGAGCTTTTCGGAAGTCCATGCAATTGTTAGTCCTGGCAAGAGTCCATACAAATGTTAATCATGGCCGAGAGTCCTTGTTTTGGATAAAGATCAAAACTTTGACATTTATCTTTTTTATTTTTTACTTGGAATAGGCTTGTGACATCTTTGTGAAGGTTTTTTTCTCCAATTTTTATAAGAATTGGAATAGTGGTTTTTGTATTGACTCTTTTAGAGGCTTGAACTCAAATCGTTCTTGCCTTTGCCTGAACTCCTGTTAGATTGGCCAAAGGCACCAATCATACCGACCGAGCGGTTTGACCGTTAGTGACCTACGTCATACCAGCCAAGCAGTTAGACTAGCCAAGTAGTTAGACCGCTACCTCCTTACAGTCAGACCGCCAAAGGAGTGTTTGGGTTTGATTTTTGTAAAGTTAGTTTATAGGCTTCGTGTGCTTAATCTTTTGCTGTGTGTCTCTAGCCATGGACAACCCGAGTGTTCGATTTGATATAAAAAAGAGTGAGCCCCTATTCACCTCCTCTACTAGCTGCCTTCGGTCCTACAAAACAGTTAAGTGAAAGCAAGAATGATGAAGAAAAGGCCGTATTTGCAATTTATAATGAGCCTATAGCTTACGGATGGAGCACTCTGAACATCCAAACAGCATGTGAATGCATATGTTAGCAACATTCAAGCTAACCTACCTTAGGATTACAAATTTTACAACAGGTTCGCTACCTCATCATGGATCTGCTTTCTCCATCGGTACAAACTGAACTACGCCCAGCCATCTTCTTGAGTTCCATCTCCTTCATGGTCCTCCTCAACCTCTCTGCATCATCCAACATTCCAGCTTCGAAGTACATGTTTGCCATCAAAACATAAAATGTGACATCGTTAGAGCCCGACTGGAAGAGATCCTTGGCGGCAAACTCAGCTAGCTCCAGACCACCATGAAGCCTACAACCACCAAGGAATGCACCCCATACGCACTTGTCTGGTCGCATCGACATTCCCCTGATGATTTCGTACGCCTCAACAAGTCTACCAACACGCCCCAGCATGTCAACCATGCAGGCATAGTGCTCAAGTGTTGGTGGCATCTGGTAGTCAGTGACGATGCTGTTGAAATGCCTCAGTCCTTGGTCCACGAGGCCTGAGTGGCCACACGCCATTAGAACCGCAGTGAATGTGAAAGAATTAGGCCTCACCCCTGCGCCCTTCATCAGGGAGAAGAGCTTGAGAGCCTCTTCTGGCTCCCCATGGTTGGCGTACGCACCGATCATGGCGCTCCAGGACACAACGCCCGGCTCACGCAAACCATCAAAAACCTCCCTTGCACAAGCAATGGCGCCGCACTTCGCGTACATGTCCACCAGAACATTGCCAATCCTTGCATCAGCGTCAAGGCCATGGCTCCTGGCGAGCTCGTGCACCCACTTCCCCGTCTCAAGGGCTCCCGAGCGCGCGCAAGCAGACAGCACACTGACCAGAGTCACACAGTCGAACCCCACCTCCTCACGAAGCATCCTACGGAAGAACTTGATAGCCTGAACCCCATCACCATGCTGCTCATACATCGCAACCATGGTGTTCCAGGAAACCAGAGTACGCGTGATCATTCCATCAAACAACTCTTCCGCCATGGAGACGCTTCCGCACTTCCCGTACATCGCAATGAGCGCATTCACCAAGGGAATGTTTGCATCGAAGCCCAGCTTGACCACGAACCCATGAACCATCTCCCCGGCGGCCAGCCATTCTTGCCCCTGCAAGCAGGGCAGGAAACTAATCAGCGTGATCTCATTCGGAAGCACGCCCTCGGCGACCATCGTGCCAAACACCGCAACCGCCTCGCCGAAGAAGCAGTTCTGCACGTACCCGGCGACCATGGCCGTCCACGAGACGACCGTCCGGGCACTGCCGCTCTCCGCGAACACCCGCTCCGCGTCAACCACCTCGCCCTCCTGGCAGTACATGGCGATGAGCGCGCTGTGCACAAACCCATCCCCGGCGAGCGCGAACCTCACCGCGTCGCCGTGCGCGGCCCGCCCGAGAAGCGGGGCGCGGGCCGCCGCGCACGCCGGGAGCACAATGGGGTACGTGTAGTGGTCCGGCGCGACGCCGGCCGCGCGCATCCGCTTGTAGAGGGCGAGCGTGTCTGCGGCCGCGTGGGAGTGGGAGCGCGAGTGGGCGTGGGAGCGGAGGAGAGTGTTCCACATGTAGGCGTCGCGGTGGGGCGCGGCGTCGAACACCCTGTGGGCGTGGGCGAGGGATGCAGGGGCGACCGCGGCGAGGAGGCTGGTGGCGAAGACGGTGTTGGTGGAGATGCCGAGGAGGACGGCTCGGGCGTGGATGCGGAGGAGCGCGCTGAGAGAGGAAGAGGAGGAGGAGGCGCCGGCGGCGGAGAGGAGGCGGGTATAGTGGTGGACGAGGGCGGCGGCGGCGGTGGGCGAAGGCGGGAGGGGTGGGGGCATTTGGGCTCGCCAGGTTTGCGGAATCGGTGATTGGAAGTTGGGTTTATTATGCAGAAATACTTCGCTCGCTAAGGAAGGAGGCGCACAGAGGGGAGCTGTGATGGCGGCCGGAGAAGGGAGGTGAGCAGGGAGGAGGAGAAGAGAAGCAGTAGGGGGCTAAGGAAGAAAGATGGCGGCGCCGAGCGGTGGGCGACTACGAGGTGGCGGCGCACGGCTGGAGAAGGACACAGGGGCGGCCGCCGGCGAGATGGGGCAAAGGGGAGGCGTCGGAATGAGGTGGCGCGGCGGCGCTAATGGAAGATGCGGCAGAGAGAGGTGCTGCGGAGGAAAAGCAGGAGGAGAAGGTGGCGTTGGTGGCGCGCCGGCGAGCTGCGGCCCGGCGCTCGCCGGCGGCCGGATTTGGAGAATGGGGGGAGGAGAAGGCAAAGAGGAAACAAGAGAAGAAGAACCGGGCTCAAGAGATTTTTGCGGCGGTGGCCAGGAATTTTGTTGGGATTTTTGGCATTTTGCAGATTAGCTCTCAAAGAATCTAGGGTTTACAATCAAGTCCTTCTTCGATTTAATTTCTTCTGTTCTGGCCCTCTTGAAGTCCGATTTCATCGCGGTTTGATCCTACGCATCCGTGACGACGCGTATATCTGTACGGAGCAGTCCCGAAAGTTCATATTTGTCATTTATGCGCCTCGATCGCGCCGGCCTACGGAAAATTGCAAAAAATGTAAAATGATCCAAATTGAGCAATTAATTATAGAAAAAATGTGTAAATGATGATAAATGGTCCCAAAATGCGAAAAATAATACGGTAAAATGACGGGAAATATATGTAAAAATGACGCATGTCATACCCCCAAGCTTTAAACGTTTACTTGTCCTCAAGTAAATGGCATGATATTATCAAATCCGGATAACAAGTAATCATGAGGTAAAAGACTAGTTAATGTATGTAATAAGTCAAGTGGCATACAATAAGGAGAAATGAGATTATTTAACTCAAGTTTTGAGGACCATCCAAGATGAGAATGAAACATTCAAGCAAAGATTTCAAGTGATAACTACAACATTTGACCAAATTAAGTTACATACACAAGTGTTGAAATGCACTAAGTGATCACATGAATCCAACCAAAATTATAAGGCATCGAAACTAGGTATAACATCAAGAATGAGCATATCAAAGGGTCATGTTAAGGCATTCATTTGCTATTTAAGACAAAGAGACTAATACTTGCATGATACTTGTGAAAAAGCCCACATTTGAGCCATGATACCTCATTTTTCATTTTTTTTAGTAAATTTAAAACACACATTGGGCACTTGTGCTACTTATTCACACCCTTGGGCAAACTTGCCGCTTATTCACACTCACACTTTACTTGGTTAAAACTTGGCCATTTATTCAATACATTTCCGAACCAATGTGACATAGTCACTTATTCCACACACTCACATTGCAAACAAAATTTTTTCTTCTTTTGATTTTTTATGATTAAGTGATCTTTTATGATTAAGCATCTTTAATCGGTTTTCATTAATGCTAAGTAACACGTGTCCCGAGACATGGATACCTAGATAAATCAACCAAGTTATTGGCTCAAGATAGGACTACCCCTTTCACAAATTTTACATTCAAGTAAAGTATCAATATCTAAAATAACATAGTATGCCAAAGCATGAATCTAAGATATAATCATTCAAGAGGCGATGACTAGAACCAATTCAATCCGCAAATGGTTAAAACACATGCGTAACTCGCAATGAATCAAATAGTATAGGATCACAAGGTTTCTAAGCACATCAAGGATAATAAACAATACTCAAGCTTTAATATGATACCAAGTGATTTAAGACATACAAGGAACTAGTGGCAATATAGCTCAATTAAGAAAATTTTGGCATGACCTTTCTTGATTAATCATAGCATGGGCTCACATGGCAAAGATGTATAATCACGCATAACATGAGAGCAATAGTAAAGGCCATATATTATCAACATAAGCATAATATGAAGCATAAGAATGACCATATATCATCAATTATACGACAATAAGCTCAAATGCTCACAAATATAATACAACCATGCTAGAACATCATCCATACACATACAAGTCCTTTCCCAAGCTCAAATTGATCAATGAGTTAAGAATGTGCTTAAAAGGGTAAGAAACAGCTCACCGGGCGTATATGATGCAGTGGAAGTAGACAAATCATCACATGGCTTCTCGCATGTACAAGGATGAAGATTTAGTATGGGACCTAAAAAACGAAAGAAAAGAAACCAACAAAACTAACAAAAGGTATGGAAATAAAAAGATAAAGGGATGCTCATTTGGGCGTAGTGGGAGGGCCAAGGACGGGACATGGAAAAGGCACATGTCCGCCCTCCTTATGAAACAACATTCCTCGAAATCCACCTGGATCCCAAGGAATATCGACTTGAACCATGCCATCTCGTAGTCGATGGTCCAAAAGTGTAATCCTGTAAACAACCTCAAAGATATGGCAAGTATGTGTGATAGGGTTGACGCCCTCTAAGTCATCAATAGAATATCCAACACATAGGCTGCAAGATCCCAGGGCGGCGCGGAGGCTTCGGAGGGGATACCGGTGGGCGGTGGTCTGGCGGCAGGGCTGCAGCCCTAGGCGGCGTGCGGGCGCCGTGAGATCAAAGCAGAGGACACCCGGAAATAGAGGGCGATGACTCCAGGTAAGCCCTGCAACGATTGTTGCCTTGCTTGTTTATTTCCATCATGATTGGAGAGTATTTATCCCCCCTTTACAAAGAAATCCAAATCATATTCTCAAAGCAATCCAAACCCTACTCTGTTACGGAAAGAAAAGGGAAATATCCTAATGAAGATATGGCCTAGGGTTTCCTAATGCCCGGCTGGGACTCCTCCCTGCGCGCGCGGCCTGCGCGTGTATGGGATGCCGGTCATAACATCTCTCCCTGCCTCCGCAAACAGCTCGTCCTCGAGCTGAACGTCAGGGTAGTCCTCCTGAAATTGCAGCAGCTGCTCCCAGGTGGCGTCGTCGGTGGACATCCCACGCCACTGCACCAAGACGTACCAGACACCGCGGCGAAGCTGGGCGCGCAGGACGCGCTCCGGGGTAGGCAGCAGCCTACCGTTGTGCGTAGGCGGCACTGGAGGCGGTGTCGACGGAGGGTCGCCGTGGAAGGGTTTAAACAGCCCCACATGAAAGACATCATGGAGCCTGGCGCCCTCCGGAAGTTGGAGACGGTAGGCCACCTGCCCGATCCGCTCCATGACTTGGAACGGCCCTGCGTAGCGCGGTCCGAGCTTTCCTTTGGGCCGGGGCTCCAATGTTTGTGCCGGTCGGTGTAGTAGGCGCAACCACACCCAGTCGCCCACTGCAAACGCCAAATCACGGTGGTGGTCGTCGTAGTAGCGCTTGGCATACTGCTGCGCTTGGAGGAGGCGTTCGCGAACCGCCGCAAGAAAGTCATCACGGTTGCGCAGTAGGGCGTCCACCGTGTCTGTCCTGGCGGCTCCGGCCGTATACGGCAACAGCGGTGGAGGAGGTCGACTGTAGACCACCTGGAATGGAGTGGTGCGCAGCGTGGTGTGGAACGAAGTATTGTAGCAATACTATGCCCACGGCAGCCAGTCGACCCATGCGCGAGGTCGGTCACCCGTGACACAGCGGAGGTACATGGCGATGACCTTGTTGACGACCTCGGACTGGCCGTCTGTCTGAGGGTGAAAGGCCGTGCTCATATGGAGTTTGACGCCTGCCATCTTGAAGAGGTCGCACCACATGTGGACGGTGAAGACCGGGTCGCGATCGCTGACGATGGAGGTGGGGAAACCGTGGAGGCGGACGATCTCATCGAAGAAGGCCCTGGCGACGGATGTGGCGGAGTATGGGTGGGCGAGCGCGATGAAGTGAGCGTACTTGGAGAAGCGGTCGACGACGGTGAGGATCACGGACTTCCCGTGTACCTTTGGCAAGCCCTCGATGAAGTCCATCGAGATGTCCGCCCACACTTGGGATGGTATGTCGAGGGGCTGCAAGAGGCCAGCCGGCTGCAGGGTCTCCGTCTTGTTGCGCTGACAAGTGAGGCAGGAGCGTACGTAGTCCCGCACAAGCGCCCTGTCGCCGGGAATGTAAAAGTCCGCCCTTAATCGTTGGAGTGTCTTCTGGATGCCTTCGTGGCTGGCCGCATGGGCCAGAGAGAGCACCTGGTGGCGCAAGTCGTGTTGCGCTGGCACGAAGATGCGGGAGCCGTAGAGCAGGAGTCCGTCGGCCGTGCGCCATGGCTCCCCAATGGCGCTGTCCTGGAGCTGCTGGCGGAGCCCGTGCGCCTCCTCGTCGGTGGCCGTCGCGGCTCGGATCTCGTCGAAGAGGTGGAAGGAGGGCCCCGAGATAGCATGGAGTGCGGCTGAGTTTGAGTCGTGGCGCGAGAGGGCGTCTGCCACTGTGTTGAGGCGCCCGGGACGGTATTCCACTGTGAAATCAAAGCCGAACAGCTTGCTAATCCACTGGTGCTGCGGAATTGTCGAGAGGCGCTGGTCCAGCAGAAACTTGAGGCTGAAGTGGTCGGTGCGGATGAGGAAGCGACGTCCCCACAGGTATGGACGCCAGTGCCGAACGGCCTGCACGAGGCCTATGAGCTCTCGCTCGTATGCCGCCAGCTTGAGATGGCGGGCAGCAAACGGCCAACTGAAGAATGCGAGGGCTCCGGCGTCCTGGTGGAGGACGGCGCCAAAGCCAGCACCCGAGGCGTCGCAGTCGACGATGAACAGCTGGTCAAAGACAGGCATTTGCAGGACCGGTCCCGTCGTCAGGGCGTGCTTTAGTGCCTGGAATCCTGCCGCAGCATCGTCCGACCAGGTGAAAGCGTCCTTGCGCAGGAGCTTTGTCAGCGGTGCCGCTATTGTGCCGAAGTCCCGGATGAACTTCCGGTAGTAACCAGCTAGGCCCAGGAACCCGCGCAAACCCCGGGTTGAGCGAGGCACCGGCCAGGAGGCGACGGCGGCCACCTTATCGCTGTCCATGGCGACGCCGTCGGCGGAGATGACATGGCCGAGGTAGGCGACCGAAGACGCCCCGAAAGAGCACTTGGAGTGCTTGAGGTGCAAGGAGTGGGCGCGAAGCGCGTCGAAGACGACGCGGACATGCTGCAAATGCTCGGACCACGACGAACTGTAGATGAGTATGTCGTCGAAGAACACGAGCACGAACCGACGGAGGAAGGGACGGAGGACGTCGTTCATAAGGGCCTGGAACGTAGCCGGCGCGTTGGACAGGCCGAAGGGCATGACGAGAAACTCGAAGTGGCCGTGGTGGGTGCGGAAAGCCGTCTTCTCGATGTCGTCCGGGTGCATGCGCACCTGGTGGTAGCCGGAACGGAGGTCCAGCTTGGTGAAGTACCGGGCGCCATGGAGCTCGTCAACCACCAGTATTGGGAACTTGTCTTTGGAGGTCTTGTCGTTCAGTGCACGGTAGTCGATGCAGAACCGCCAGGAGTTGGCCGCCTTCTTGACCAAGAGCACCAGCGCGGAGAATGGCGAGGTGCTCGGCCGGATGATGCCCTGCTCTAGCATGGCGGCTGCTGGCGTTCGGCTCGTCTTCTGCGGTGAGGGTAGCGGTAGGGGCGGACGGCCACCGCGCGGTGCCGGCAGGAGGTGGATGCGGTGGTCGTAGGGTCGTGCCGGTGGAAGGCCCCTTGGTTCCTCGAAAACCATGCTGTATTGGTGCAGAAGGTGATCCAAGAGGGGTTGCGGCGGCGCCCCGGTGATGGCGCGAAGGGCCGGCTGTGGGATGTCATCGCGGGGGGAGCCAAGGCCCTTCCAGAACACTCGCCTGTCGCCCCTCCAAAACGCCATGCAGAGGTCCTCGAAATCCCACAGAATGGGCCCCAGGGTGCGGAGAAAGTCAACACCGAGGACGAGGTCGAATCCGCCCAGGTTGATGCCGTAGCAGCTGATGGAGAAGTCCTCGGGCCCGATACTCATGGCGACGTTGCGGGCCACGCCCTTGCAGGGAACCCGGTCGCCATTGGCCACCGCCACGCGCATATTGGCGCTGTCCGATGTCACCAGATGGAGTCGGTGCAGGGCCTCGGCGTTGATGAAATTGTGGGTGGAGCCGGAGTCAAGCAACACCAGAAGCCGGTGGCCGTGGATGTTGACGTGGAGGTGCATGGTGTCCTCTGTGCGGATGCCGGCGATCGCATGAACGGATACCACCGGCAAGTCAGACGCGACCTCGTCCACAGCCGCACCGCCGGAGTCGTCGGCCGTATCATCGTCCAGATAATCGGTCACCTCAATGAAGAACAGCCGCTGGCACTTGTGGCCTCGGACGTACTGCTCATCGCAGTTGTAGCAGAGTCCCAGCCGGCGTCGGTCGGCCAGCTCGGCCGGGGAGAGGCGGCGGAACGGTCGTGGCGCGGCCGGCAATGCTGTGGTCGCAAGCGAAGGTGGCGGCATCAGGGCTGGTGTGGTCGAGGGCGTGGCGGCGGTCCGCTGTGGCGTAGGAAGGGCCAGCGGTGGACGCTGAAGGGGGCGGGGCGGCCGTTGCAGCGATGCTGGCGGTGTCGTCTCGGCGCGACGCTCATATGCCCGCGCAAGGTGCATTGCCGTCTGCAGGTCATGTGGCTCACGCAGTTCGACGTCGATCTTGATATGTTCAGGGAGGTCGCCGGTGAAAAGCTCCACCATCTGGGTTGGCGTCAACTGCGTCGCGTGACATAGAAGCGCATTGAAATGCTCCTGATAGTCCTGGACGGTGGATAGGAAAGGCAGTCGGGCGAGCTCCGCCAGGCGATTGGCGCGGATTGGCGGCCCAAAGCGGAGGTGGCATAATTCCTTGAAGCGCTCCCAGGAGGGCATGCCCTCGTCCTGCTCCAAGGCATAATACCATGCCTGGGCGGCTCCCGTGAGATGGTACGAGCGAGCCACACGCGATCTGAGGCCATGGTGCGCTGTCCACGGAAGAATTGATCGCACTTGTTGAGCCAATTGAGAGGATCCTCCTTGCCGTCGAAGGTGAGAAAGTCAAGCTTGTGGAAGCGAGGGGCGCCCAGACCGGAACCAGTACCGCCGGATCCTATTTCCGATCCGGACGGACCGGATGGCCTTATATACTGCGGTCCCGTGGAACGCATCGGAAGCTCCGGTCCAGTGGGAATCGGGGGAATCGGCGACGGCGAGTGGGGAAAATGGATGTGGTGTATGGGGATCGGCAGCGCGGTGGCGGCCGAGAGGGTGGATGGGGGATTGGTTGTGGCGGTGGTGGACGCTGACGGCGGTGGTGGCGGCCGGGACTCCAGGGCTTCCAGGCGCGCGAAAAACGCCACCATCTGCTGGGTGAGCTCGGTCAGCGCCTTGGCGACGGGATCAGCCGGCGGCGGCGGTGCCCCCTTCGGCTGCTTTCCGCCTTCCTCGCCTGGCATCGTGAGATCGGCCGGCGGCGGTGGTGTCTCCTTCGGCTGCTCTCCGCCTTCTTCGCTTGGCTGCTTTGATACCAGATTGCATGATCCCAGGGCGGCCGCGGAGGCTCCGAAGGGGATACCGGTGGGCGGTGGTCTGGCGGCGGGGCTGTAGCCCTAGGCGGCGTGCGGGCGCCGTGAGATCAAAGCAGAGGACACCCGGAAACAGAGGGCGAAGACTCCAGGTAAGCCCTGCAACGATTGTTGCCTTGCTTGTTTATTTCCATCATGATTGGAGAGTATTTATCCCCCCTTTACAAAGAAATCCAAATCCTATTCTCAAAGCAATCCAAACCCTATTCTCAAAGCAATCCAAACCCTACTCTGTTACGGAAAGAAAAGGGAAATATCCTAATGAAGATATGGCCTAGGGTTTCCTAATGCCCGGCTGGGACTCCTCCCTGCGCGCGCGGCCTGCGCGTGTATGGGATGCCGGTCATAACATAGGCATATCGATAAAGTACATAATGAGAACTATAGGTGAGATGAGCACAATTAGTAATAGAGGATGTCTCGTCAAGACCAAGGAAATCAAACCTGAGGTGGTCGGGGAAGAGTTTCCATACTACCTGAAGTGTAGGTGAAGTAGATTGTACAATAGTAGAAACCTCCAGAGGGGCGATGTCGACAAAGGAAGTAGCTGGTGGTGTATCAATAGAAATGTGCTCCTCCTCAACATCAGAAGCAGCCCCCTCATCAAGATGTGGAACCTCAGAACTCAAAAGCATATCCATAATGAACTCGTCATCATCTAGCTTAGTAATCTCTCTCAGAGTCAATAGGCGAAGGATTCGACTGAGGCGCCTCTAAGTGTATCTGTGGTGTCTCCAACAACATGCCCTCGCTAGCAAGATAAGGTGTAAGACTGGTGGGCAGACACTCATCTTTATCCGGAATTATCTCTGTGGTGCTAATGGAAGGCTGCGAAATGGTAAAACTATCCACACAAGTAGAACTGGTGCTCATAATCACCTCAATCTCGCCATCGCACGATCACCACCGGGAGGCACAGTCATAAATTCCTTGCATAATGCATCAAGTCTGGCAGCCTGATCTTCATGTGAAGGAGGTGGCTCATGAGATTGCTCTAAGAAGTCAGACATAGGAACTGTAAACTGGCTCGGTGAAGGAACAGGTGAACTGCAGGCAGGAGGTGTCGGATCCAATGCGAAGTCACTACTCATTCTACTCTCGAAATCTCCTATCATCCTAGAAACCCTCTCCTCAAATCTAGACAACTGATCGAGCTCAGGAGTAGGAGTCTGATGCTGAGGTACAGGATAGTGCTGGTGTGACCAATGAGAAGTATCCTGATCTCCATACCTAAAACCCTGCAATGGTATACTAGAAGAAAATGATGAGATCAGGGTTGTTGCTTCCATATGACAGACTCGAGTGCTTAGGCCATCCAGGGTGATAAGTGCCAGGGTATGTCCCACTTGGCTGAGTAAAGCTCATCCCGTAACACTCTGGAATAGACAAATAACCACGCTGACACTCAGCGGGTGAATGACCCTGAAAACCACAAGTCTGGCATATAGGAACAACTGGAGAGCGAGCGCCTGATAAAGAACTGTACTGATTGTGCCCGCTCTCTAACACAACTCCCCGCTCTAAAGTATAGCGTTCTAACCGACGAGACAATAGATTTACCTGTTCTTGCAGAGTATCATAAGTGCTAGGGGTGCTCAAAAAACCACAATAATCATAATAGTAAGCCATAGCCTCAATAAGTACCTGTATCAATCAACCTGCGAGAATGGATACGAAAAATCGCGAAAGAGAGAAATAACTAGGGAAAGGGTTAGGGGTTGCGATATATCACAAATATGAACAATGACGAAATGAAAGACAAGTCAGCACAAACACAAAAGAAGCAAAAGAAAACAAACAATAACCTAGTCTATAGCCTAACACTGTCGCTCTAAGCTAATCCCCGGCAACGTCGCCAAAATACTTGATCGTGTAAAAATAGCACACCCACAAGTGCATGGGTTGCCACTGAAATAGCGGTGAGTATCGTGTTCTCCACAGGGACTAGACTGAGGCTACCGGTGCTCAGCTAAAGCTAGGTCAAACGAAACAGGGAATAACTAAACCTAAAACGACTACCAAAGCAGCCGAACGAATGAACTACCAAGCGAACTCTAACTTGTACGGACGAAACAATGAACGAACTAAACAAATGAAAGATGACGGAACGAACGACCGTACGAATGGACGTCGTACGATCGAACGAACAACACGACGAAAGACTTAACGAATGACGCACAAATGACAACGACGACTACAAAAACAAACATGACTACCAACCGACGACCTAACTAGCTACCGACCGCAAGACAAAATTAGGAAGTCAAGAAGCACCGAGGGAGTTGAGAGAGAACGAGGGAGAAAACGGTCGATGGCTAACTAGCTGACGACGGCAGGACAACACAAAACACAGACCTACGAACGCACGCACGACTTAACTACCGACTGACCGTGAAAAGGAGAAAAGAGGGAGGTCGAGAAGCAAGGGGGAGTCGAGACAGCACGAGGAGAGGAAACAGTGGCCGACTAGCTAGACCGTGTAACACAAACACACACAGACAACTACAGAAGCTGGACTAACAAATAGATGAACACAAGCACAACTCACAAGCTAACATAACAATCTCTACCAACACATATAACAATTGGCACTACTGAAAACACTACTAAACTCCTAACAGAATACAAATTGCACGATAATCACAGAGCATATATCACAATAACAGAACTCAAATTAACAGGGCTCACGAACAAATCCACTGATCACATTCATCACAGTGCAAAATTAACAGATCCAATACAGTGCTCAACAATTCATCTCAAATCACAGTTCAACATTCACGGTTCATGTAGTAATAGCAATCAAGAAAACTAAACAAGAAAATAAAGGAAAGAGAGATGATGTGGAGATTAACCGTAGAAGCACAAGCCAACGTCGATGAAGAGGTAGCAGGAGGAGGAGTCGACGGTGGATGACGGCGGCGGTCGATGAGGAAGAAGCCGAGGTGGTAGAAGTGGAGTAGCAGAGGAGCAGCGTCGACGCCGGCGTCGAGGATGATGCAGATCGCCGTCGGTGTCGGTGCTGGCGGAGATCGGTGCGGTCGACGATGTGGAAGAAGACGGTGGCGCGATCGCCGGTGAAGCGGTGGCGATGCAGAAGGAGTTGGGTCGGCTGCCAGCGAGATGGCCCGGATCTGGTGATGGGAGGAGGCGCACAAAGGGGAGCTGTGATGGCAGCCGGAGAAGGGAGGTGAGTAGGGAGGAGGAGGAGAAGAGAAGCAGTAGGGGGCTAAGGAAGAAAGGTGGCGGTGCCGAGCGGTGGGCGACTGCGAGGTGGCGACGCACAACTGGAGAAGGACACAGGGGCGGCCGCCGGTGAGATGGGGCAAAGGGGAGGCGTCGGAATGAGGTGGCGCGGCGGCGCTAATGGAAGATGCGGCAGAGAGAGGTGCTACGGAGGAAAAGCAGGAGGAGAAGGTGGCGTTGGTGGTGCGCGCAAGCATGCTGCCGGCGCTTCGCCGTGGCCGGATTTGGAGAATGGGGGGAGAAGGCAAAGAGGAAACAAGAGAAGAAGAACCGGGCTCAAGAGATTTTTGCGGCGATGGCCAGGAATTTTGTTGGGATTTTTGGCATTTTGCAGATTAGCTCTCGAAGAATCTAGGGTTTGCAATCAAGTCCTTTTTTGATTTAATTTCTTCTGTTCTGGCCCTCTGGAAGTCCGATTTCATCGCGGTTTGATCCTACGCATCCGTGACGACGCGTACATCTGTACGGAGCAGTCCCGAAGTTCATATTTGTTGTTTATGCGCCTCGATCGCGCCGACCTGCGGAAAATTGCAAAAAAATGTAAAATGATCCAAATTGAGCAATTAATTATAGAAAAAACGTGTAAATGATGATAAATGGTCCCAAAATGCGAAAAATAATAGGGTAAAATGACGAGAAATATATGTAAAAATGGCGCATGTCAATAGTGCTCATAAATACAAACTAAATCATTTTATAAAAGATGTAAATCGTACCATGCATTAAGATTAGATAATATCAGAGTTCAAATAAACCGTACGATCAAATTTACAATAAAGCCGATCAGGCCAAATAGATACATTACACAAAGTGGAAGTGATAGCGGAAATAAAAGGGAAGGCACATCTCGCCACAGGCAAGCGACTGGAATAACCTGTGTGCGATCGATATTAACCAAAGACTTGAATAATATTGATGCATACACACATCGACTTAGTCGACTAGACTGGGATGAGATCCAGACTACTAGAGCTTAGTCTAATCTCCACCATCCTCTTCTCCATCAGCTCCTGTAACATCGTAATAGGTGTAATGTCCTTGGTCCACGGCTTTGAAGAATTTTGTGAGCGAGAGTGAGCATAATAACGGTGCTCCGCTAGCCAACACATAGAATGCAATATTTATATATGCAGAGTTTAACAAAGAAGACTCGGGTTCTTTTATTTGCTAAAGGCGATATTTTGTAACTACAATAATTAGAAATTCCTGTGACTTTTCATTTTAACCAAAATCATGTTTTATTAAAGAGAGTGAAAACGTGCAATATTTATAGTGATGCAGATTCCATCCACTTGTTTACATATTTCATCCACCACATGCTTAATTTTTTATTATTAGGGTTACATCCACCCGATTAACAATATTGGGTTACGTCCACCCAAGAAAATCCAAAACCAGGGCTACATCCACTCGTCGAGTTTTCATTCTACCCACAAAGATTTTGAAACAAAAACTAACTCAGGTAAATTCACATGCTCGCTCTTGATCGTGGGCACGACTATTTGAATAGTTTATATACTGCGTAGACTGTACACTTTACCTATAAGAAATGATTAATTTGCTATATTCCACACATTTCCTTGGACATGTGAATCAATGAGATCATCACAAAGGCTTTACAATGCATCTCCCAGCGTAAGCTATACTCGCTAAGCTTTCATCAAAGAATGGTTACGTCTGCCACACCCAGACCCTCCTTTTGCGCCACACGGTGGCTTATACCAGCAACACGACCTGTGTCCACAACGGCTTAAAACCAACGACACGATTCATGGGTTACTCTAATGGTGTAGCTTGCACTAGTGGATATAAATTTGGAGCTAAGACGAATGAGAACGAGCTCTCCAAATAATAATTTTGGATTAATTTCATAAATAAACAGAGGAGAGAGAAATTTTTCTCTAACAGGTGGGGTCCACCTTTTTAAATTAACTTTTGAATTAATTTTTTAATTAATAGCTGGATCCCACAAATTTTTAATTGAATTTTATTTATTTTCTAAAGAGAAAGGGGGAGGGACTGATAGGTAGGACCATTTTACTGTACCAACAGTAACTTAGGCCCATCAGTGGCCTTGGTTTTTAAAGCCGGTTTAAAGGGTTTTTAAAAGGCTGACTAGGCCCACTAGTCAGCCACTTATTACTTAATCAAGGGTAGGGGCACCAGTCATAGACTAACTAACCAACACTTAGGACGGTCATTAGCACTAATTAATTGCACCCCTAATTAATGATGGTGAATAGTGCCCCTTCTCGGTCGAGCAGAATGATGGCGTTGCCATGCCCGTCGCCGACAAGAGAAGCGTCAACAGCTGCTAGCAAACCCAAAATGGAACGCTAGTGCCACATCACACCTATACACGAAGTGAGGCCCAATTTGGGCTCGGGGTGGTGACCAATGGCGAACCAAACGGCGGCGGTGGTCCAACGCATGGCACCAAGGCAAACAATAATAAAGGGGAGCAATTCCTCGCACAGAGAGCATCTAAGGGCCAGAGTGACTCACCGGGAAGCTAGGTGGGTGCTGAGGGGCGGTGGAGAGCTAACGATGTGAGCCTATGACGACGGTGAGGGAGTGGCCGAGGGTAGCCCACTGGAGGGGAGGAGAGGGGAGGGCGATGTCAAGGATGACATCAGGGGTCTATAGTGGTGCTTCAAGTGGTTGGGATTGGTCGACAACACACCAAAGTAAGGATGACATTGGCGTCGACGGAAAAGACCGGAGCAGAGGAGAGCGGTGGGAGAGCAAGGCGAGGCGAGAGAAGTAGAGGGGAGGTAGAGGAGGGCAAGAGGATGGCTCGCGCGGCCCTCTTACAGCCAAGGGGAAAGGGGGCTACTGCATGACTTCAATGCGTGCAGCGGCTACTGCGGATACAGGGGGTCGCTCAAAGGCTGAAGGCGGCAAGGTCAATGCATAGCGGGGGCACGCGGGGCGTTGGAGTACACAACACAACGTGACAGGCAGATAGGACAGGCACAAGCCAGCTAGTCATGTCGCAGAGGAAGAAGAGGAGTCAAGGGTTCGGACGAGGTTGGCGTGACCATTAAGGCACGCACAGAAAAGGGCGACCGACGTTGTGGAGACACAGCACACAACATAGGCACAAGCAACCCAATGCATCCGAAGCACGGCTAACGCGGCATGTGTCTTCCTGGCCGAGCCAAGGGGGCCAAATGGGCCAAGCCAGAGGCCATGGGCTTGAGGAGAGACGGGTGGGTCGGCCAAGCCCAAGAGAGATTTTGAAAATTCAAAATTTGAGATTTGAGAGAGAGTTTGGAATTGCCATCGAATTTGAATTCAAATTTGTGAACTACCAAGCACAAGCAAAGCCCAAAAATGGGATGTTACAAAAATGTTGCTGTGGACATAAGTCTCAAGGCAGTAGTGGTACGATACATCGATCATGATACACTAATGTCGTTAGGGGCCCTGCATAATCTCAGCTAATGATCTTGCCGCCAAAAAAAGAGTGGACTTGCTTCATAAAGGTAAAAGAATTTGAAAGAGATTCTGCTGTCTAGTTCTGATCAGACAAGTTATGACGCTTCTAGTTGATGGAGAGGGAGGACTTTATCTGATCAACCAGATGAGGAAGGACCCTGATGCTGTCATCAATAGATCTGTTTACGCAGGATTCCAGATCCTCAGCTGCGTCTGCTTTCATCTTCTGGAGCTTTGCTGCTTCAAATTTGTCTTGGCAGACCATCAAAGATCGATTCAACCGTTCCTTGATGAAGGGGAAAAGATCTCAACTTAGACAAGTTTGCACAAGGGCGTAAATGGCATGGTACTTTATGCAGTGAGATACATGCTATTACAAGTTGAAATATACAGAGGAAACAAATACTAGCAACATTAAAATGCGCTATTTTATTTTTTAAATTACATCTTTCACTTGTACGAACTTATGAAAGGTAGATGTTGCATATGTATTCCTGCAAATTGGTTTCTTTCCACAGCAAAAGACAGTAAGATATGTATACCCTCAAAACAAAAATGCACCAAAACTTATGTCAGTCGAGCATTATTTTACCAATGATCACCAACAAAGAATAAATGTTTAATTTGCCAAATATATCCAAATGGAGTTTTTTTCTTCAAAAAGAAACATCATTAACACAACCATCATCGATAACCCTGACCACCAGTACTATTCCCTTTTGAAAAAATAACCAGGCCGTGTAAATTTCTAGGAACAACCTATTGAATTTCTTGCTATCAGAACTTGAAGTGTTCATTGTAGACCATCTTGTGGATGATGGCTGGCATAAGGACCCCAAGGAGGGCAGATGTTGGAGTGAGCCAACCAAACTGACTTTGGCCCAGCCCATTGTCAAGCTGCTCAGATTGTATACTAGAACTTAGAAGAGCTCAGGGGTGAAACAAGACCTTAAATGCTGGAGGGGCAAATGGCATACCTTCGAACAGTTTAGATTATTGTATGAGCAAAACCCTGATGCTATTTTAATCAACAATTGGACAGAAAGAGCCAACTATACAGCATCTGAATTGGGAAGATATTTTCTCCACATTTTTTGTTAGGATGCCAGGCCATTGATTATTCAAGTCATTCTTTCCTACACACACACACACAAAAAGTATGCATGGTATGTATACACAAATAGTTTGCTTAACATGTAGCATCAATATCTGATAATCAGCCAAATATACCCATGTTAATGCAAGTAGACATGAATTCAATATTGTGTCCCTTAAGTGGTTGTGCTGGCTGCTATTTAAGTGTTTCACTTAAATTAATATCTACTTACAACTTTGGGAATATGGCATAGGCATACAACATACATTTGGTAGGCTTAGTTGAACAGCACTGATCAGTCAATGTTTAGATGGCACAAAAATAGCAGCAATTTTCTTTCACACAAAGATTTCCACATTACAAGATGCACCCAAATCCCAATAAACCTATAACTTGCTTGAAACAACAGAAATGCCCAGTTATAATTTTCGTGCTTATGGACTCTTCTGTGTTGTTCTATGTTATAGAAGTATAATTGGTAATCATATATGAAAAACAATAATGTGCGCAGAAATTTGGAAGTACCTGGAACTTAGCCATCTCAGTCTCAACAACACTGTTGGCAGAAAGTACAGGCACACTACAGTTCTCTACGCAGTTGTTGATCCCCTCTTGACTTCGTCGCCGATCAAAGCAATCATATGCACACTTGAAGTATGCTTGCTGAAAATTAATTAGTTAAAACAGAGATCCAAAGAATTATAAACATCAACATTACATATTTACATAGCATCAATTATTAAAAAAATCACCAAGTGGGGTAATACCCCCTCCTCCTAGAATGATAGCTACCATATCAACTCCCTCTCCATAATGAGAATAGTCAAGGAACTTCAACAGTTAGTGTAAACCAATTTCTAACATCTTCAGAATTGTACAGGAAACCAAGAAATTTGACTAACAACTCCGAGATTCCTTCTACTCTTATCAATCATACATGATACAACGAGATGCCAAGAGATTTCAAGCAAGCACTGAAAAAATCACTAAAAACTGAATCCAACAGATCTCAATAATTAGCATCAATGCTGATGCCCCACTACTGTACTTCCAAAAATTCCTACAGTTTTCAGCTACTTTTGTCAAAATTATATCCCCCTGCATCTTAAAACGATAGCCTACAAACCGAAAAACTCCAATTAGATCCTTGAAATTACTTTAGACAAAGTAATTATCTAACAATCTTACAATCAAACCCCTAGCATACCTAGAACAATACTTAGCATCCGAATACTACACTACTTTACCCCTGAACCACCTAGAGAAAAAACCAAACAAATTTCGTGCACTACCACAAGAATGGCTCCGTCCATCCTAAAATTACACATTAGAACAAGAATAATCAAATCCCTACAATTCCACACAACGAATCTAAGAATCGCTCCGCCAATCCAAGATCCCAATAACTACCACCGGGATTCCGCTTATCTACGCAAAAATCCCATACTAAAGGAAGCCCAAAACGGATTCCAAGAACCCCTCACCTGCATAGTAAAGTTGACGTGGTCCTGGACGCCGGCGAGGTGCTTCTGGGCGGCGGCGTTCACCTCCTCCAGCTTCCGCCGGATCCGCTCAGTCACGATCCTCTCCTCCATCGAGCTCACGTGGTCCATCTCCCCTGATCCTAGCTTGGGGAAGGGGATGAAGGGGGGCTGTGGCGAGGTGTGCTTTTCTTGGTGGCGAGGGCGAGAAGCCGAGAACTCCAGAAAATAGCAGGAAAGGTTTAAGGCCAAGCTAGGGCTTTTATGGCTGCGGCCCGGCCATCTACGGCGACTGCAGAGCGAAGTCGTGAATCTGAGCCGTCTGATTGAAAAAGGACGGCTCAGATTATTTTTACTACAGTAAAAAATATTGTAGCTAGTACAGTATTTTTTACTGTAGCAAAAATAATCTGAGCCGTCCTTTTTCAATCAGACGGCTCAGATTCGCGACTTCGCTTTGCAGTCGCCCGTACGCGACTGCAGAGGATCTCGTTTGCTATCGGAGGGAGGGCACTTTTGTGTCAGTCTGCCCACCTGGCAGTGCTGAGGGTTTTGATGTACTCGGCATTTTCTTTTCCTCCGAAGTTGGCAGCTTTTAGTTTTTGTTATAGTACCTAACTTTTAAACAGAGTATTTTTTTTCAAGACGAGGTCTACAAGTTAAATGATGTACACGTTAAAAACCCAATATCTATACTATCCAAAATCGCAAGTGAGTATCCATCTCTTCGTAATCTGTACCGTAAACAGCCAAATTTCAAAAATTCCAGCCAAAAGTCAAAAGCCACAGCCGTTGCCAAACAAGCCCATTGTTTGAGCTCCGCTCGTTTCGGCTTCTGGTTTCAGCTTATTTTTTATTATTCCTAAATTTCATCTTTTTCTGATTTTTCTTATTTTTTGAGCTTTTTTACCGGTTCTTTTTTCTGTATTCGTTTGCATTGCACGTGCTAGGCTAACCCTTTTTCTATTTTAATTTTTTTTAAATTTAATTATGCCAAATAAGCCACTATCAGCTACAGTGTAATTTCAACCAGCTACAGTGAAATTCAACCATAAGTCACAATAATTCAGCCCAACCGAGCACCACCTTAAGCTGAGGCTTATCACATTTGAATTTTGACTATTCACAAAAAAGATTATAAAAAGGGAGATAGTCGTATATGATTTTGACCGATACAACTAAAGTCAGTACAGTATTTAATACAATCGACTAGTAAACCCTGTCTTAAAAAAACATACCTTTTAAAAGCGAGTTACTAGCACAGTACAAAAGCCAAAAAGTATAAGCTCATTTGAATGCAGCATAAACTTTTGGATGCGACTAACGCTGCACTATCACCCGTCCCGTGGCCTCCTTCATCTACCGCGCTTGCTCGCCCCTGCTATCCCTCCCCAACTCTAGCTACCCCATCAACCGCCACCCTCACCACGCCGGCCAGCCTTCCATGAGCCTTCTGGCACCGCCCACCGCACCTTCCCCTCCACCACCCACGGCCAGCAGTGCCTCATCGCACCACCGCCACTCCCCGCCGGTTTAGCTTGCTCCAAGCTTGGGGAGGGAAACTACATATAATTCTTTCCCTTTTCTTCATTTTTTTACTTTTCATTTTAGCATTTGCATTTAGTTATTCATTTCATTGCATATCATCATTTCAATTATTTGCATTAGCTTTGTGATATATTTTCTGCAATAGTGTTCTTTTTGAGCAAAGAGCATATGATATAATATATAGGATAGTTCTAAAATAAGTTGTTTAATTTGGATCATACATTTTGGAAGTACTTGTACTCTATTATACCTCCATGTTGCATAGGTGTAAAGATTAATTGTTTTTCTTGATAAATGTTTGTCTAGCAAGTGAGCATGCTTAATAACATACTAAAATCATTGTTGTTGCTGATTAAATACCATAAAGAGAGATAGATAACCCATGCAACTAGCAGTGCCAGAGCTAGAAAAATTTTATTGAGTGTGCACACTACGTGTGCCGCACCTCCTTGGAGGTGCCTCCGACCGCTGTGCCGCGCTTCCTTGGATGCATGCCCTCACTGCGGCCACTGGGCACCTCCTAGCGTGCACCCTTGCAATCATCAACTTGTCGTGCCACCCACACAAAATTTTTAACTGACGTCCTATAATTTATACCGTCAAACTTTCTAAAGTTTGACTACTAATATGTTTAAAACTATCTAGATTTGTTGCTAAAAATAATTTTGTAATATTATAATTTTATTAGTATATAATAAGGTAAAGTTACAAATAGTAATAGTAAAAATGAAAAAACTTAAAAAAGAACAGAGGGAATAATAAAATGCTAGCGCTGGGTAAATCATACATTATGAATATTGTATTCACATGGTACTTTAACATTAATATGTAATTAGTTGGGTTTTCATCCCAATTAATTGGCTACTTTACATATTTAGTTGTGAAAACAATTTAATTTTATGGCATCATAACGATAACAAATACTAACATTGACAAATAAATTTCATAGATATTTATTGGTACACTACATAACCCGCATGACAGTTCGTATACTCTACCACTCGTGAAACACGTAAGGTTTTTAATACATCTATACTTAGTATGATGTGGCTTATAAACGTCACATATAGCTTTAAAATTTATAAGTAAAATATGTTGGATTATCTACAAAACCTGAAAGGGGGTATACAATACATTTTCCATCTAATTCACTTAAGCATTATCAAATTGCAATGAAGTCCAACTTTAATTAGAACATATAACAAGAAAGGATATATACATAGTTTTCCAAAATTTTGGAGGTGCTCATGTGTAACAGCCCAAAAAGCATATCGCTTAAAATCGTGTAAAATTTAAACTTTTTTATTTGCGTCTAGCAATAATAATAATAATAATAATAATAATAATAATAATAATAATAATAATAATAATAATAATAATAATAATAATAAAGGGAAATCCATGCAAGTGTAGAATCCGAATATGAAAAGATGATCCAAAAGTAACCCAGAAAAACCATCCCCAAAGAATAGATAACTATATGTATACATTGTGCTATATGTAGTCCGACTCAAGAAAAATAAAATTAATCCAATTAAATTAAAATGCAAATTAAGGAAATGTTTTTGACAATGTTCATGAGCTAAAGTGAGGATGGAATGGAATCTAAAAACAAAAGTCTAATGCATGCAGTCTTTAAAAGTAGCTAATTACATAAATCCAATTTAAATGAATTAAGGACAAGAGATCCATTTAGGGTTGAGAAATTGATGTCACATGGCCATCCAGAAATCCCCAAAAAGATTGAAGAAAGTTGAGTTTGAGGCAAATTCAATTCAAATCCAAAATTAAATGCAAATCAGTTTTGATTGGAATTGGTGAATTAAAATAAAAATTCAAATTTAAAATTTGAAAAATTCAAGATTAAATAGAAATTAAATTGGGCCTAGCCCCTGGGGCCTGGCCCATTTTCTTGGTCGGACAGGCTCAGCCCAATCCAGCCCAGTCACGCTAGAGTGCGACCTGAGCGTGTTGCCCGTGCACCTGCACGCCCTATTGTGCCGTCCGGCGCGCCTACGCCTGCCGTTGTGCAGCTGCAGTGCGCGGGCACCGTTTCGCCCATGCCCGTCCCTGCCTCGGCTCACGTGTGTGTACCCTTGTCTCCCCTGGCCCCTTTCCTTCCCCACCGCCCCACTACATGCCCACAACTCGTCGTGCGTTGTGCCATAGTGCACATCACGCACCACCTACTCCCACGCTGGAGATCCACTGTACCTGAGCTTCGCTGTTCTATGACCATGTCGTGCATCCTTTGCGTCATCTTACGTACCTATGCCACGTTGCGCGTCACTATCGCCTTCGGCCCTCGCGCCACCTCCTCACCCCGGCATGGCCTCCCATGCCGTCAAACCTCCTCGCTACCTATAAAAGCTCAAGCATGCTTCAGATGCCTTTACCTCACTCCACTACCCCTCCAACTATAAGAAATTGTTCCCTAATAGCCAGCAGTTTGCTGGAGGCTTCTTCGTCTTCAACTCCGGCCGTCCAAAGATCGATCGATAGGAGCCGTCCTCGGCCAATTCCATTGGGCCAGAGCCCCACTGTGGCATCGCCAACCTATCCCCGCGCGTCAGCTTGGGCTACCATCGTCTATATGCCTATGGTGTTGTGCTCCTCTTCGCACCACCGCTGGTCCACGATGCCACGCCACCTCAGCCTTCCCCGAGCCCAGTTGACTACTCAAGTAACCTCACCATAACCCCTATATGCTCCCTATGCAAGGAATTAGCTTGAAGTGTTGTATATCGTCGTAGTGCCATGCTCTCTATTCCGCCACCCCCCAAGCTCACCGCCAACCACCGCACTGGCCTAATTAGGCCGTAAAACATGTCATAGAGGTGCGCGCGGTGGTGAGGGTTCCATTTTTAGCATGCTCATCGCCCGTCATGCCTTCCCTCACCGGCGATGAGCGCCGCTCTCCTCGGCGGGAAGAAGATGACTGTAGGAACATCATTAGTTTAAATCCATGATTAGTTTAACCTTAATGACCATCATTTAATTAGTTAAATCCATCACTGATTTGTGGGCCCCAACATTACTTAAGTCAATGTATCTATGACATGTGGCCCCCACTATTTAAAAACCATGTTAAAACGGTTAAAAGCTTATGAGCCACTGACATGCAGGTCCAAATCACTATTTGCATAGTAATTGGCCCCACCTATCAATCAAAGTGATATTTTCTAATTAAAAGACAATTAAAAAAGAAATTAAAAACAATGGGCCCCACCTATCATACACAGTAGCTTTTTCAATAGTAAATAAATAGAAAATAAAATTAAAAACCCCAGTGGATTCTGAGAGAAACTCTCTCTCCCTTTTTAATTTCTCAAATTAAATTTAAACCCAAACTCCAAATGGCTTGTTCTCCTTCATCTTAAGCCCAAATTTAGTGAAATTTATTTCTAAATTCATCTATAATCAAGAACTATTAAATGGAATTGAAATCATGAAATTTGGAATTCATTTGAATTTAATTCTATTTTACTGATTTTTATACAAATTTTCACGCACATGTTTAAATAGCTTACGAAACCTAAGAGAAAGAAGAAGGTAGAGCAAGCCAAGACCCGTAAGACCAATTGACCTATGAATAACATGAGCCAATACTTTGATCATATTGAATCTATATTTTATGTAACTTATTTTTTGTTTAAATTATCGAATTGCATGTTGTTAATTACTATGCAAATTATGTTCACCTTAAGATTTTAGATACATGAACTATAGTGGTAACATTAGCTATAAGTAGTATTTAAGGCACCATGCTTACCTACCCAGGGCAGTAATTCGCCTTGACATCATTTGAAACATGAAAACTCAATTTGGGCAGTCACTAGTGGGAAAGTGATTGGTATGTTGTAATTTGATTATTTTTTACACCCTCAAAACCCTTAACTTACTTAAATGTCTGGACGGATGGTATGGGAAGGCTGAAGTAGTGGATGCACGAGAGTATTGAATATTTTAGAACCATCCAGATAACTCTAAGGGCTAAATCTTATACAACCTCCCAATGTAAAACAGTGTAACCATACGTTTGTAATGGGTATGACCTGGCTAACTAATTTTCATCGACATAGTGTGGCACTACTACAGAAGAGGCTATACTGGATGGCTACATCACAGACGGTTCATACGGAACCGTCTGTGATTAAACTGTCACAGACGGTTTATATCGGCAATCGTCGGTGATATTTTTGCACGTTATTAACATGAACGATCGTGATAAATCGACATCACATACGGTTCGTGTTAATAACCGTCGTGAAGTTTCACGCACGGTTAGGAACACGAACCGCCTATGATGTCTCATTTATCACGCATCGCTCGTGTTAATAATCGTCAGGAAAATATCACCGACGTTATTAATCGAACCGCTCGTGATAATTTTAGAGATCACGCAGACGGTTCAGACACTAACGAATTGCGTGGTATCGCTTAAACTACAGAATCTATAGAGACGAGTCAAATTCAAGGTAATTTTATTACAAAAGTGCAATAAAAGACATTCCCGCATTTGAATCTTCGGGCTTCATATGCTTCTTTGTCGACTTTCGGAGTTGGAGGATCGATCATTGTGTTCTCGAATGCCGCCAAGATTGCCCTTGCCTTCTTGACTTCCTCCTCAAGCATGGGCAAATGATCATTAGCATGTTCCATAATCTGAAACAGGATGTCAAGATGCGCTTCCGCATTATCAGCCCGATCTGCTTGATCGGCAAGTTTATCCAAGTATGTCTGCAGTGCCGCAAGATCTTCCTCCGCTTTGCGCACATTGTAGAGAAGAATGAGGCTTAGGGAGGTTTCCCTATCCTGAGTGGCAATGAGACACCTCCGTCGACGGCGAATGATGAGGTCCAGCTGACGGATGGAAGCGAGTCGAGGAAGGAGAGCAGGGCGTGAGCGGAGGAGCTGCTCCAGACGTAAATTTTTGGCCGCTTGTGTAAGGTTGCGTCCGAACAACTCATGATGGATAGATGAGAGGAAGGAGATCAAAAGAATTTTAGATGTCATTATTGAGAAATTTGGTGATGAAGAAGATGATCAGGGAGAGCATAGTGTGTAGAAGGATTAGGGCGCGCATATATAAGCATTAACGCATGCAGACGCTTCGTATTTCAAACCATCTCTGCTATTATGATCAGGGAGAGCATAGTGTGTAGAAGAGCAGGATTAGGGCGCACATATTTAAGCATTAACGCAGACGCTTCGTATTTCAAACCATCTCTGCTATTAACATCACAAACCGTTCATATTCTGATATTAATATCACAGACCGTTCGTCTGATATTAATATCACAGACGGCTCGTATTAAGAACCGTCTGTGATAACTGAAACATCACAGACGGGTCGTATTAAGAACCATCTGTGATAACTGAAACATCACAGACGGGTCATATTAAGAACTGTCTGTGATATTTATTATCACACACGGTTCGCGTTAATAACCGTCTGTGATAATCACATATCACCAATAATTGGCGTGTGATAATCACGTGTCACCAATAATTGGCGTATACCCAGGATTTCGATCTCACCCGTCCATTCTCTCCACATCGAATGGCAGGCAGCCTTATAAATAATGCCCCATCTACCTTTCCACCGGTACTAGCCACGCGTGAGTTCATCCACTGTGAGCATATATGGCTGTAAGTGTGATAAGTGTGTCTTGTTCACCCGCACCGCCGCTCCATGAAGAGTTCACTAGCTTGTTATCCCGTAATAGATCTAAATGTGTTGTCGTGCTTGCCTCTGTATTTGCATGTTCCTCGACGATGCCGACTCATCGCCGAGATGTGATGTCCACTCCGACAATCCTTCTTTTCCTGCAAAATTCAAGGCAATTTTAAAACAAAGTTCAAAAAAAGACATTCCCGCATTCTTGGTGAGCGACCAACTTCGTTGAGCGACTATCCATCTCTTCTTCCCACATCTTTTCTTCATCTCGGTCTCGGATCACGACGCCGAGAGCGATGATTCGATTAGCTGAATCATCGCATCGCGCACGTGATCCGAGACCGAGATGAAGAAAAGATGTGGGAAGAAGCAGATGGATAGTCGCTTAGCGAAGAAGTCGGCTATGTCGGCTGCTCACCGAAGAATCTAGGAATGTCTTTTTTTTGCACTTTTTATCAAGTATCACAGACGGTTTATGGTATAAAACGTCTGTGAAGGTCTATCACAGACGGTTCTATTAATGAACCGTCTGTGATAAGCACAATCACAGACGGTTATTAACATGAACCGTCTGTGATAGTATGTATCACTGACGGTTCGTGTAAATAACCATCTGTGATAAGCCAATGTTACCAATAATTGGCATATACCCAGGATTTTGATCTCACCCGTCCATTCTCTCCACATCGAATGGCTGGCACCAGTTCCTCCCACGGCTCGGCCCTTATTAATAACTTCTCATCAACCTTTCCACCGGTACTAGTCACGCGTGAGTTCATCCACTAGCTAGGTTCCTCCGCTGTGAGCTAGCGCCCGTCACGGCATGGCGTGGTGGACAACACACTCTTGCCGTAAGTGTCGTAAGTGTGTCTTGTTCAGCCGCACGGTTGTGCCATGAAGGGTTCGTTAGCTTGTTATCCTGTAATAGATCGATCTGAATGTGTTGTTGTGCTTGCCTCTGTATTTGCTTGTTCCTCCACAACGCCGACTACTGCCGTGAGCTAGCGCCTCCATCGCTGCACGGCGGGCGGCTGGACAACACACTCTTGCCGTAAGTGTCGTAAGTGTGTCTTGTTCAGCCGCACCATCATGCCATGATGGGTTCGTTCTTAGTTGTAATAGATCTGAATGTGTTGTTGTGCTTGCCTCTGTATTAGCTATGATTATTGCAAAAGATACATGGGCCATTTGGGTGGAAAGATGAACTGTTTCGTCAGGCGCATGACTGCCAATTCGAAGCATAGCATAGCATCCGAGGCACATCCGAGGCTTGCTGTTGTGTCTTGAGGAATGCCACATCTGAAGACCAGCTCTTGGCATTCCTCAAGACACAGCAGCAGGCCTCGGATGTGCCTCGGATGCTATGCTATGCTTCGAATTGGCAGTCATGCGTACAGAGTGAACTATCACAGACGGTTTGTAATGTAAACCGTCTGTGAAGGACTATTACAGACGGTTCTATATACGAACCGTCTGTGATACGCATAAATCCCAGACGGTTGGTATTGCAAACCGTCTGTGATATTATGGACATCACAGATGGTTCGTGTTAAGAACCGTCTGTGATAATGTTAGACTATCACAGACGGTTATTTATGCGAACCGTCTATGATAGGCAACAATCACAGACGGTTATATATTTGAACCATCTGTGATATTGTTTGTATCACAGACGGTTAATATTAATAACCGTCGGTGATAATTCACAGACGGTTATTAATACGAACCGTCTGTGATATGTCATTTTCACAGACCGTTGTGGTTGGAACCGTCTGTGATATTCTGCGTAGTATTAATTACTTGGCGTACTTGCTTGAAGGATGTCGACACCGATCTGTCTTCATTGCGCTGCATCGGTGGAGCAAGGCGGCTGACTTTAGGAAGTTGGGGGTGAAAAAAATATCACCGTCTTCTTAGTGATCTGATCAGAGGTTAGTATACTCAATTACTTAACATTCTTAGTGATCTGATCAGAGATTAGTACTCAATTACTTAACATTCTTAGTGATCTGATCAGTGGTTAGTAGTAGGGGTAATAATCATTTTTGACACCCATTTGTCACTTGTGTAGCGTAGATGGACCAAGCTGGATGTATATTGAGAACCGTGTGAGTGAAGAGTACATTCATGGCGTGTTCGCTTAGAAGGGCGGCCGAGCTGGATATGTTGAAGAAGGGGATGAAATATATGTATTGCCCATGTATTGATTGTGATAATCTCAAGATGTTTAGCAACTCAGCACAGATTGAAGCTCACTTGATTCGAAAGGGTTTCAGAAAAGGGTACAAATGTTGGACCAGTCACGGTAAAGAGAAGAGTACACAAGAAGGTAGTTATGACATAGTCGAGGGAGACAACGATATGCCAGTTGTGGACTGTTCTTTCGATCATGAGGATAGGTTGCAGGATGACAATCTGGATCAGATGTTACGTGAAGCAGAAGGGAACTATAGTGAGAGAGAGTTTGGTAAATTCGAGGGCTTGATGGAGGACTCGGAGAAACCTTTGTTCCCGGGCTGCAAGCCGCAATACACGAGGTTGTCATCAGTTCTAGAACTGCTAAAATTGAAGGCAAGCAATGGTTGGTCCGACAAGAGTTTCACGGCATTATTAGGTCTCCTAGTGGACATGCTTCCAACGGGAAATGTGTTGCCGAGAACCACCTACCAAGCCAAAAAGATTCTTTGTCCATTAGGAATGGAAGTAGAAAGAATACATGCATGTCGGAATGATTGTATCCTGTACCGTAAAGAGTATGCTAGCTTACATGTTTGTCCGGTGTGCAAAGCATCCCGATACAAGCGTAAAAAGGACTCTGATGATGGGAAGGGCATCGAGGTGTAGCAAAGACCTCCTACTAAGGTGATGTGGTATCTTCCTGTAATCCCCCGTTTGAAGCGTTTATTTGCAAACCGCAAGGATGCAAGATTGATGCGTTGGCACTGCGAGCAGCGTAAGAAAGACGGAATGATAAAACATGTTGCTGATTCTGCCCAGTGGAGGAACATCGATAGGATGTTTGTAGATTTTGGTGTGGAACCGAGAAATATAAGGTTTGGGTTGAGTACAGATGGAATGAATCCTTTTGGTAACATGAGCAGCCGACAGAGCACCTAGCCCGTGACTTTGTGCATGTACAACTTTCCTCCTTGGCTGTGTATGAAGCGAAAATATATTTTGATGTCACTACTTATCCAAGGGCCGAAGTGATGAGGACATCACTTCTTTGGATACACACAACACTCCTCCACTTGACATTCAAGGACCAATCACTAGAGCTCGCGCCCGACAATTGAATTTACAGGTGAGCTCGTTCCTAAGTACTTCTTTTTGTTCATTTGAGAATAGATTGCTACCTAATGATTTAATTATGATTAGGAACCATGGAGAGGACCTAGAAGTACTTGGAGAAGGGCTACGGGGCGCACAAGTCCAGCAAGGGCGGTCGAATCAAGTTGGAGGCCCAACTCAAGCCGACTTCGAATCCAATTCGGAGTCCAGAACCAGGCCGCACTAAAACGGACGCCCAGATCGCATCCGGACTCCGTTTTGGACGTTCTACATATGTATGAAAAGCTAAGAAGAAGACCGTTCCAATGGATCTAGTCCCATATCAAAATTCCTTCTGAGTCAACGGGAATCGTCAAAACCAGTGGACATTTAGGATCTGTCAGGGTGCTGCACCACCGTCTTTTGGGCCGTTCGGCTTTGTATCGTGTTGGAGCCCATTAGGGGCGCGTCCAGGGGTTTTGCACACCCCTCACCCCTTTATATCCAGCTGCCACCCTCACCATTAGGGTTGGGTTTTGCTTAGATTAATTCTGTCTTTGAACAGTATCGCCGTTCATCGGTTTGTGAGACCCCAACTTTCGAGTGCTAAATCAGTACATCTGCAATTCAGTTGTGTTCTTCCTTGTTCTTGCTTGTGTTCTTCGATTCGCAGGCAAGGATTAGCCTTCTTGGCGAGGTCAACCGGCTGCGCACGGTTGATAACCTGAGGAGACGTGGTGCTGCGATTGCGGGGTTCAGAACGTGACGTTCGGAAGCCGGATCGATTTGTGTCGCGCCTCCACCAAATCGAACATATCCAGAACCTGTTGGAAGATTGGGACCCCATCCCCATCAAGTGGTAATCAGAGCTTCAGGTGTTCCTTCAGGTTCGCGTTACCCTCCTTTGTTGTTTTCGGTTTCATCCTAGAGTCCATGAAAAAGCCCTACAAAAAAATTGTAGTCATAGGTTGTTTCGTGTCCTAGATCTCGTTTAGCCTTTGCACAATTTGATTCCAGAGTCCGTAGTGTTGAGTTCGTGTCCTTAGTCGAGTCGTGTTGCTGGTTTAGATTGTGTTTTATTTCGGGTTGTCTTGCTTCCGCTTCATCCCATAAAAACCCTAGCCGTCATCCATCGCGTATTCAACCCTCTGTTTTTGTTTTCCCACCCATATCCCACCCTCTGTTTGAGTCATCCTTCGCCTCGTGATCACACAGCATCATCCCCACCTTTCCCGAGCTTCCGCCATCAATTTCACCAATTCCCTCCACCCGATTTCGTTTTGGCCTCCACAGCAACCATAACTCGGAGGCCCATCTTCAAACGGCCATAACTTTCGCATACGGACTCGAAATCAGGCGATTTTTTTTGAAATTGGGTGAAATTAAATTTTGCATCCGAAACCAACCGACTCGGTCGGGTTTCGGCAAATTTATTTTGCCCAAATTCGGCCTGGAAAGTGCAGTACTCGAGCTCCGAACTTTCATCACCAAATTTACAGCACATTCATCATTTTCTGTAGGCCACACCTTACATTAGATTGAGGTGAAACTTTGTGTGGTTTCTATCTCTATGCTCTGCTTTGTGAAAAAAATAACAGAAAAAAGAAACAAAAAAGAAAAAATTTCGGCACCTGTTTTTGCCTGAGAGCAAAGGCACGTGAGTTCCGTGCCTAAAAAAAAGAAAAAAGCAAAAAAAAAGAAAAAAAGAACACAATTTTAGGTGACAGATATTGTTTTGTGCTGTCTTTGCCAAGCCATCTTTGTTGCTGTCTTCGCTTACTTTCTGGTCTTAACTCCTTGTTCATCATATCATACCTGATATAGGACACATTTAGACCAGCAACTAGGACCAGTGCTTTGGACATTTATTCAGCATTACTATTTGTTATTGATTTGTGTTCCACTGATATATTTGGCCTTCCAAGCTCCATATATCTACTTCTGGATAGCACAGTTTTGACCCTTGCAATCGTACCCACACTCAATTTGGTATCACGAACCAGCCACCGGTTGTACCACCTGCTGCTTTGGTAAGAACACTTGTAAGAGCTTGGTAAGCCACTTCCTTTGCGAGTTCCCCCTGCCCTTCATTTGTAGTTGATAGGGATAATCCTTTTGTTTTCCCTGTGTTTCCACTAACCATGGCAGGAGACAAAGGAGACGAGACACCGGTCGATTTCAACGAGTGTGTTAGTCGCGGTCATCTACAAGCTGCGCTTGACAAACAAAATGCTTCAATCACTGATCTCGGCGCGAGAATGGACACCATCGTCGCCGCCATTGCCAAGTTGAACACCACGGAAGGCATTGAGCGGGTGGAGCGGCGGTTGGTCGACCTCACCGGTCGGATGGACACATTGAGGCACGCCGCCACTGTCAATGATGGCCATCGTCCCGATGATGACACGATGTATGATGCGGATGGCAACATTGATCGACGGCGACACAAGATGCACGACTACGTCGGCGTCTTCAAAAAACCGGCGTGGTATGGGAGGTAATAACAGAACCGTCATGGTAACGACGACCCTTTGCTAAAGTCAAGTTTACCATTCCATCTTTTGCTGGTCTTTATGATGCTGATATATATCTTGATTGGGAGATGACGGTAGAGAGCAGAAATTTAATTCTCACTTGGTTCTGAACAACATAGAGTTAGACAAGCTACTAGTGAGTTTAAGGACTTTGCTATTATCCGTGGAATGAACTAAGTAACATGCACTTACAACCTGATACATGGGAGCGGTTAAAAGAAGATATGCGTAATCGTTTTGTTCCTCCCACATATAAACTTGATTTGAGAAAAAAATTGCAGCGCTTAGAACAAGGTGATCGTTCTGTTCAGGACTATCATGCTGAGCTTCAAAAGGGTATGATGCGTTGTGGGGTTGTTGAGGACACGGAGGATAAGATTTGTCGTTTCTATGGGGGTTACGGCGTGAAATTCAGGACATTGTTGATTATAAAGAATTTACTATCACAACCGCTTGTTCTAGCTTGCTATGCTTGCAGAAAAAGAATTGCAGGACGCAAGGAATCAGCGAAGGCAAGCACCGGACGACCCTTCTACACGCCGCGCACGACTACATCGACGGATCGCCCAAGTCTTCTTTGAGTTTTCGTTCTCCTCCACCACCTGTGAACAAGATTTCAGCAGCGCCACCGAAGCCACCTTCCACGACACGCTTTGCAGATGCTACAAAAATTCTTTGCAGGTTCCAGCCAAGAGTTCTTCTTTCGTGGCTTCAACGGGCCGCTCCTCCGACATTCAGTGCCACCGCTGCCATGTGCTTGGTCATGTGCAGAAGAATTGCCCTAGCCAACGGGCATACATCGCCATAGAAGATGGAGGCTACATCAGCACTTCAGATGTCGAGGAGGATGATGATGTTGCTGCTGCCTCGGACGACAATGGCGGTGGTGATGACGACTTGGTCCTTGGTGGGGCGTCCACAGCAACGCTACGAAGCATCATTGTGCAGCGAGTCCTCAGCACACAGGTACAACAACCCGATAAGCTTCAACGCCATAATTTGTTTCAGACTTTCTTCGCAATCAAGAACCGGCGTGCACGTGTCATCATTGATGGAGGAAGCTGCAACAACTTGGTGAGTTCGATTTGGTCAAGAAGCTTGGCTTGACCACGCGATCGCATCCACATCCATACCATATTCGGTGGTTAAATGATTCGGAAAAGCTAAGGTAACGCAAACATGCCGAGTCCATTTTTCCATTGGTGGTTATGCTGATCATGTTGATTGTGATGTGGTTCCCATGCAAGCATGCTCTCTTTTATTGGGTCGACCTTGGGAATTTGATAATGATGCTTTACACCATGGTAGTAGTAACAAATACACTTTTATGCATAAGGGAAAGAAAGTTACTTTACTGCCTTTGACCCCAACTGAGATTATAGAGGCCGATAGGGTGAGAGCTGCTGCTGCTAATGATCAAAAGGAACATGATAAATCTGAAAAACAGCAAGTAATTCATTTGAAAAATTCTGTTATGCTTGCCACAAAATCAGACCTTGCTGAAATTGATGATGTTAATGATACATGCTATGCTTTTATGTGCAAAGATGCTTTATTTTCTCTTGATAATATGCCTTGCACTTTGCCTGCTCCTGTCACTAACCTTTGCAGGAGTTTAGAGATGTTTTCCCGATGAGATACCTCCGGGACTTCCACCCATTCGAGGGATTGAGCACCAGATTGACTTGATTCTGGAGCGAGTTTGCCAAACCGTGCGGCATATAGGACCAATCTCGAAGAGACTAAGGAGATTCAGCGACAAGTCCAAAACCTTTGGACCGTGGGTATGTACGTGAGAGCCTTAGTCCTTGTGTTGTTCTGTTCTTTTGGTTCCCAAAAAGATGGTTCTTCGCGTATGTGTGTAGATTGTAGAGCCATTAACAACATTACTATACGATATCATCATCCTATTCCTAGGCTAGACGACATGCTTGATGAGTTGTGTGGTGCTATAATTTTCACAAAGATTGGCTTGCGTAGTGGATACCACCAAATAAGAATGAAACTTGGCGATGAATGAAAAACTGCTTTTAAAACTAAGTTCGGCTTGTATGAGTGGTTAGTCATGCCTTTTGGTTTAACTAATGCACCTAGCACTTTCATGAGATTAATGAACGGGGTTTTACGTCCTTTCATTGGCAAATTTGTGGTCGTTTACTTTGATGATATCTTGATTTACAGCAAGTCCATGGATGAACATTTGACTCACTTATGTGCTATTTTTAATGCTTTGAGAGATGCACGTTTGTTTGGTAACCTTGATAAGTGCACCTTTTGCATGGATCGAGTCTCTTTTCTTGGCTATGTTGTGACTCCACAGGGAATTGAGGTTGATAGAGCCAAGGTGGAGGCGATATGGAGTTGGCCCACACCCACGACAGTCTCCCAAGTGCGGAGTTTTCTTGGCCTTGCAGGATTTTATCGCGCTTTGTCAAAGAATTCAGCACCATTGCGACACCGTTGATTGAGTTGACAAAGAAGGCGTCGTGTTCCATTGGGGCCATCACAAGAGGAGTCCTTTAATCTTTTGAAGGGCAAGCTTACACACGCACCATTGCTCCAACTTCCGGATTTGGTAAGACTTTTGAACTGGAATGTGATGCTAGCGGAATTGGTATTGGTGGTGTTTTGATGCAAGAAGGCAAACTGTTGCCTACTTTAGTGAAAAATTGAATGGTCCTGCTCTTAATTATTCCACGTATGATAAAGAATTGTATGCTCTTGTTCGTTCTTTAGAGACGTGGCAACACTATTTATGGCCTAAAGAATTTGTCATTCATTCCGATCATGAATCACTTAAGCATATTCGTAGTCAAACCAATTTGAATCGTAGACATGCTAAGTGGGTTGAATTTATTGAATCTTTTCCTTATGTCATTAAACACAAGAAAGGGAAGGATAATGTGATTGCTGATGCTTTGTCTCGACGCTATACCATGTTGTCTCAACTTGATTGTCGCATTTTTGGTCTTGAAACTATTAAAGGACAATATGCTTTTGATGCTGATTTTAAGAATGTGTTGTTGCATTGTAACGAGGGACAAGCATGGAATAAATTCGTGATCAATGATGGGTACTTGTTTAGAGCTAACTGCCTATGCATTCCAGTTGGATCCGTTCGTCTTTTGTTGTTGCAGGAGGCGCATGGAGGCGGTTTGATGGGACATTTTGGTGCTAAGAAGACAGAGGACGTTCTGGCCACACACTTCTTTTGGCCAAAGATGAGGCGAGATGTTGAGCGATTTGTTGCTCGCTGCACTACATGTCAAAAAGCTAAGTCTCGCTTGAATCCACATAGTTTATATATGCCTCTTCCTGTCCTTCTATTCCGTGGGCAGATATTTCTATGGACTTTGTTTTAGGATTGCCTAGGACTAAGAGGGGGAGGGATAGCATTTTTGTTGTTGTGGATCGCTTTTCTAAGATGGCTCACTTTATACCATGTCATAAAACCGATGATGCCGTTCATATTGCTGACCTCTTTTTCAAAGAGATAGTTCGTTTGCATGGTATGCCTTCTACTATTGTTTCAGATCGTGATGCTAAGTTCTTGAGTCACTTTTGGCGTACTCTATGGAACAAGTTGGGTACAAAGTTGTTGTTCTCTACAACATGTCACCCACAAACTGATGGCCAAACCGAGGTGGTGAACCGCACATTGTCTACCATGTTGAGAGCTGTTTTAAAGAATAATTTGAAGCTGTGGGAAGAGTGTTTGCCACATGTTGAGTTCGCATATAATCGAGCGGAACACTCCACCACTAAGGTAAGTCCTTTTCAGGTAGTGTATGGATTCAATCCCCGTGCCCCTATTGATATTTTACCTTTGCCTACTAGTGAGAGAGTTCATAATGATGCTAAGGAGCGTGCTGATTTCATTGTCAAAATGCATGAGACTACTAAGGCAAACATTGAAAAGATGAATGAAAATATAGGATTACTTGGTAGTAAAGGTAGAAAGGAAGTTAAACTTGAACCGGTGATTTTGTTTGGTTGCACTTGAGAAAGGATAGATTTCCTGAGTTAAGAAAATCAAAATTGATGCCTAGAGCTGCTGGTCCTTTTAAGATAGTTGAGAAGATAAATGATAATGCATATAAACTTGAGTTGCCTCCCGAGTTTGGGGTTAGTCCCACCTTTAACATTTCAGATTTGAAGCCATACTTGGGAGATGACGATGAGGTGAGTTGAGGACAACTCCGCTTCAAGAGGGGAGGATGATGAGGACATCACTTCTTTGGATACACACAACACTCCTCCACTTGACATTCAAGGACCAATCACTAGAGCTCACGCCCGACAATTGAATTTACAGGTGAGCTCGTTCCTAAGTACTTCTTTTTGTTCATTTGAGAATAGATTGCTACCTAATGATTTAATTATGATTAGGAACCATGGAGAGGACCTGGAAGTACTTGGAGAAGGGCTACGGGGCGCACAATCCAGCAAGGGCGGTCGAATCAAGTTGGAGGCCCAACTCAAGCCGACTTCGAATCCAATTCGGAGTCCAGAACCAGACCGCACTAAAACGGACACCCAGATCGCATCCGGACTCCGTTTTGGATGTTCTACATATGTATGGAAATCTAAGAAGAAGACCTTTCCAATGGATCTAATCCCATATCAAAATTCCTTCTGAGTCAACAGGAATCGTTAAAACAAGTGGACGTTTAGGATCTATCAGGGTGCTGCGCCACCGTCTTTTGGGCCGTTCGGCTTTGTATCGTGTTGGAGCCCATTAGGGGCGCATCCAGGGGTTTTGCACACCCCTCACCCCTTTATATCCAGCCGCCACCCCCACCATTAGGGTTGGGTTTTGCTTAGATTAATTCTGTCTTTGAACAGTATCGTCGTTCATCGGTTTGTGAGACCCCAACTTTCGAGTGCTAAATCAATACATCTGCAATTCAGTTGTGTTCTTCCTTGTTCTTGCTTGTGTTCTTCGATTCGCAGGCAAGGATTAGCCTCTTGGCGAGGTCAACCGGCTGCGCACGGTTGATAACCTGAGGAGACGTGGTGCTGCAATTGCGGGGTTCGGAACGTGACGTTCGGAAGCCGGATCGATTTGTGTCGCGCCTCCACCAAATCGAACATATCCAGAACCTGTTGGAAGATCGGGACCCCGTCCCCATCACGAAGCAACCTGGCAACGATATTGATATGTTCCTAGCCCCATTGGTGGAAGATCTTGCAATACTGTGGAATGAAGGGGTACATGTATGGGATGCGGACAAACGAGAGAACTTCACTCTACGCGCCATGTTGTTCTGCACCATTAATGATTTTCCTGCCCTTGGTAACCTGTCAGGGTTGAGTATAAAAGGAGCCAAAGCGTGTCCACACTGCTTAGATTATACCGAGAGTGTGTGGTTGAACAACTCGCGAAAAACTGTGTACATGCGTCACCGTAGGTTCCTTCCAAAGTATCACCCATACCGCAAGATGAAGAAACAATTTGACGGAAAAAAGAGGATGACTCAGTACCAAGACCTTTTAGCGGGAAAGAGGTGTATGATATGGTCAAGGATATAAATATTGTGTTTGGAAAGGGACGTAAATTGAGGAAGAACATGTGGAAAAAGAGGTCAATATTTTGGGACTTGCCTTATTGGAAGCACTTAGAAGTTCGCAATTGCATCGATGTCATGCACGTAGAGAAGAATGTATGTGACAGTTTGATTGGTCTCTTACTGAACATTCCTGATAAAACAAAGGATGGTGTTAACGCAAGGCGTGACTTGGTCGCTATGAACATCAGGACCGAGTTAGCACCGATAGAGACCGATAAAGGCCGGACGTACCTTCCCCCAGCATGCTACACTCTGTCTAAGTCCGAGAGAACTGAACTGTGCCAGTCCTTACATGGTGTGAAAGTTCTATCCGCTCACTCCACAAGCATGAAGAAACTTGTTTCCATGGAACATTTAAAATTAATTGGCATGAAGTCTCACGACTGTCATGTGCTAATGACACAAATGCTACCTGTTGCAATTAGAAGTATTTTGCCGAACAAGGTTCGAGTGACAATCATAAGGCTATGTTATTTCTTCAACGCAATTGCTCAGAAGGTCATTGATCCGGATGGACTAGATACTCTGCAAACCGAGGTGGTGACAACTCTATGTCATCTAGAGATGTATTTCCCTCCATCATTTTTCGATATCATGGTCCATCTCATTGTCCACCTTGTGAAAGAGATAAAAATATGTGGCCCCGTATTTCTACGTCATATGTACCCTTTCGAGAGGTACATGGGAATTCTGAAGTCCTATGTACGCAATCGATCTCGACCGGAGGGTAGCATCATCGAAGGTTATACAATAGAAGAGGTCATTGAATTCTGCATCGGCTACATGGCTCAGGTAGAGCCGATAGGTGTACCTCTATCTCGTCACGAGGGGAGGCTAGAGGGTATCGGGACTATCGGGAGGAAAGCAATAACTCCAAATCAAAATACGTATGCTCAAGCCCATTTCATGGTTTTACAACACATGACTGAAGTGACCCCATATATTGAAGAGCACAAGGACATGCTACGTCAGGAGAATGCAGGCCAGTCAGAAGTTTGGATCACGAGACAACACAACCGTCAGTTCAACAAATGGTTCAAGGCGCAATTGACTAGGAGGTCGTCAAGTGAAACACTACAATGGTTGGCAAAAGGGCCAACATTTACAATTGTGACATGGCAAGGATACAACATTAATGGCTACACATTTTATACAACAGATCAAGATAGAAAGAGCACAGTGCAGAACTCAGGTGTCCGCATAGATTCCTATGATGTGCGGCAGCATCACTGCCCAAGCTCGTACTACGGGGTTGTAGAGGAGATTTGGGAGTTTGACTACGTAATTTTCAAAATTCCTTTATTTCGGTGCCGTTGGGTCCAACTCCCACGGGGTGTAAAGGTTGACAAGTACGGCGTCACTACCGTGGACCTCGAATGTGTAGGATACAAAGACGAACCATTCGTACTCGCGAGGCAAGTTGTTCAAGTATTTTATGTAACCGACCCGGCAAATAAGAAGCGCCATGTAGTTCTTCAGGAAAAAGAAGGATTGTCGGGTTGAGAATGTTGTGGATGAGGAGGAGTACAATCAATTTGATGATTTGCCTCCATTCGAGACGGCATCGAGCTCGAGAAAGAACAAGGCGATGAAGCAAGCTATATGCGTGTCGATCATCGTGAAGGGCTTTATTTAAAATGATATAGCCAAAGTGTAATAAATGATATTGGTTATGCTTGTGTTTTTCATAAATGTATGTATGTTCCATTGTAATTGTAAAATGACTACGGAACTAAGAAATAGTTATATTTATGGTTATGCTTGCGTTTTTCATAAATGTATCTATGTTCCATATTGTAATTGTAAAATGACATAGGAACCTAGCTAGTCATGGTATTTATAGTGAACTATCACAGGCGGTTTATCAAAAGAAACTGTCTGTGATAACACATCGCAGACGGTTCTATCGATATAACCGTTTGTGATAATATGGATATCACAGACGGTTATATCTACAGAACCGTCTGTGATAATATGGATATCACAGACGGTTATATCTACATAACCGTCTGTGATAATATGCATATCACAGACGGTTATATCTATAGAACCGTCTGTGATACCACTATCACAGGCGGTTCGTTTAAGTAACCTTCTGTGATAGCTTATCTTTAAATACCCACAGCTAGGTCTGCGGAGTCCACTCTCGCGCAGTCTCTTGTCTCCACTCTGCAACGCCCCTGCTAGCTAGGTTTTGGTCCCTCCCACCGCCGCTCCCTCCCGACACCGCCGGTCCCTCCCGACGCCGTCGATCCCTCCCGACGCCGGTCCCTCCCGACGCCCCTCCGACGCCGCCGCTCCCTCCCGACGCCGGTCCCTCCTGACGCCCCTCCAACGTCGCTTCCTCCCGACGCCCCTCCCGACGCCCCTCCGACGCTGCTCCCTCCCGACGCCGCTCCCTCCCGACGCCGCTCCCTCCGAGCTTCACATGTATTTTATTTTATATGCTTCACATGTTATATGCTCATGTTATATGCTTCACATGTTATATGCTCATGTTATATGCTTCACATGTTATATGCTCATGTTATATGCTTCACATGTTATATGCTTCACATGTTGGAAGGCCCATATATAGCTCACTGCAGTTAGTTAATCGTTAAGGGCATAAAGCAAGTGACACACTCCAGTGTATCTTGTTCAATGAACTTGATGCACTGGTTTGTGTCACTTGATTTATAGAACTTTGACAAGCTGGGACCATAGCTCGCTGCAGTTAGTTTTTTCTTAGAAGAGAGATGGCGTCCACACAGTCTTCGTCGTCGTCATCTGGGTCTCATGCTCCCAAGATTGCGAAAACTAAACATGGCCGAGGAGTATCGAAAAGGCCAGAGGGCCGAATGACCATCACGGTGGTCTCTCCGAATGGGATCCCTCTGCAACCGAAGAAAGCAGCGTCATCATTTCGGACTACCTGCGGGATAATTGGAAGGGAACGGGTCCCCATCACCATAGCAAGCTGGAAAGATTTGACAAAGGATCACACAAATCAGCTATGGGAGGAAATTACAAATTCGTTCGAGATCCCAGCAGAAGTACAGGGACTCGTGCAACGGCAGGCGCTCCTCGCGATGGGAAAAGCATGGAAGAATTTTAAGAGCACTCTTGTGACGAAGTACGTGTCCGAGGATGTCACACCCTTCACGAAGTATCCTTTCGTGTCGCCGGAAACATGGGAGGCCTTTGTGCAGATGAAGACGACGATCGAATTTGAACAACAAAGTGCGACGCACAAGGCTCTCCAGGCACAAAACACGCACCCTCACAGACTTGGCACTGCTGGGTACGCGGGTAAAATCCCGCAATGGAGGATGCAGGATGAGGTCGCAATCCAATCGGAGGCCTCTCCGCCATTTGCCGGGATCGCAAACGAGCGCGCTCGAAACTGGTTAAGAGTGAGGTCATCAACCACATCTTCGGGTGTCTCTTTCAAAATCCCGCAGATGAGGAAGTGTCCCAATGCTCGTAAAATATGTTAAACAACATAGTTGTTAACACCTCTTGAACTTCATGGGTTCAAAATAACATGATTAATTGCCTCTTGCAGCAATCATTGACTACCGAATCTTCTCGTGGCTCCTTTGAAGAATATAGGAGATATATTTACTATCACAGCCTTGGGAAACAAGGAGCACCAGTGTCGCACACGAGGCATGGGGTTTATGTACCTTGGAGGCACGGATTTCCAGATTAATCCGAGACATATAGGAGTAGGAAAAGATCCAAGGCGCACTGCGGCGAACAAATAAAGCAGAGCTTCGTTCTCAACTTGAGGAACAACTATCTCGCCTCACTTCAAGAGCGATCGCCTCACTTCGAGGAGAGATAGATTCACGGGAAGAAGCGAGACAAATCCGCAACCAATCGCAACCCTCTCCTAGTGCTGCGGTACCGGTCCCCCTCAACGCCGCGAAGAGCTGCGCGCCCACACCAATTTCTGAACATAGCGACGCCCACTTACGTATTGATGACATTCGGTAATGTACCTCTTTAGAATGGTACATAGATCTCTCCGTGGACGCCTTAACTCATCTTGTATCGTTATGTAGGAGCCCATGCCTTGCAGCCTCAAAGTCAGGCTTGTTGGCTCTATTCCCGTTGACGCTGGGCGCGGCATGGTGTATCCATTGCTGCCAGGGACGCTGGTGCACGGTGTACAAGTAGACACCGGTTTCATAAAGGTCCAGGTGGACATAATTAATGATATTTTTAAGTCCGTCCCTCTTGAGAAGCCCCCAAACGAAGAGATTAAGACATTAGGGGATGCCGTCCACACATTCATTCAGTGGCCCAAGAGGGATATCGTCCTCGACATGGCCGTGCCACAATCTTCACATCCAGTGGCCCAAGAGGGACGTCGCCCTGGACCTGGCACATCGGCTCCGGTGGCTCCACCTCCACCTCCAAATCCAGTAAAATCTGTTGCATCGGCTCCCGCCGAGACGCCACCGAGAACATATCATAAGCGAGGCTCCAAGGCCTCCAAGGCTCATGCGATGAAAATTAAGCCGCGTCCCGTGCCATGGAAGTTTATTCTAGGAGTGTCGTTGGTGCCCGAGTCACAATTACGCCAGATTGGTATGATTTGCAATACATTGCATGCCTGGTACATGGAGAAGTCCAACATGAAGCCAAACCGGCAGAGTGCATTCACTCTGAAATATAACGAGACACATTTCCTCCACGACTCGAGCTACATCGTCGTGACATTCGAAGATTTATTCTTACTATTCAATCTCGACGAACTCGACGCCTCACTTCTACGATGTTGGACACTGTAAGTGTACTGTACAATGAAGTTCTACATTCACGTTACACAGATAAATGTCATTACTCTTTCTTTATGTATAGATACATGATCCAAGAAGTCCGGCGATTGCGATGACCGGTGGGTTTCCTCGACCCTCACTTGGTCTCCGAGCAATCTATCAATGAAGATGCATCCTTCGTGCAATGTTACATAACGAGGGGATTGATTGCTCACACCGACAAGGAGTACGTCATGGTACCCTTCAACCAAGGGTAAGTGCTTCACTAGTTGCCACACATATGTTTCATTTGTATTTTACATGCAGCATGAACTTAGGATTAATCACTATGGCGGCACACATGACTAGGCATCACTGGATTTTGCTTGTGATTGTACCAAAGTGGAGCAAGGTAATATACCTTGATTCCCTCCTTAGGAGCAACCACGACTTCAGTCGTGTGCAAGAAGTACTTAACAGGTAAACTCATTTCCTCCATACATAACTCTAGGGCGTTTGCCGATTATGTTTACCACGGCGGAGGCTAAGTTTTTTGAATCACGTAGGGCGTTTGCCGATTATGTTGCCCAAGGAGGAACACACAACAAAAAAATCCAGTGACACGCGATTTTCGGTACCCACTACAACACAACAATCCTATATCATACTTTGTTATAATGCCTCTAGAATTGACAATACCGATGTATGTAATTCTATTTTTGCAAATGCCACCAAGAGCTACTGTGGCAACGTATGTGGATTCTACGTTTGCCGCCATATGAAGGAAATCATGGGTACTAAGATCAATGATCCAGAGGTTTGTCAGGTTCTTCCAATAATTATTACTTTCTGATTATATATATGTATTTATATTACACACACATGCTAATTAATGACTTAACATTGCTCCTAGCGACAGCGGGTGCACTTTGACGAAAGTGCATATGATCTTGACAATCTCGTCGACATTCGTGCAATCATCTCTGAATTCTTGCTAGCAGAGGTCATAAATAAGAGGGGAGAGTTCCACGCCGGCAATGGTGATAATTAGATGTTGAAACATTGGATTCAACTGTACAAATCAAACAATTCCTTCAATTGAATTCATTTGTCAGATTTTGTGTAACGATTTTCATTCTATATATGTATGTGATCTGCTGGCCGTTTGTTACATTCATCTGTGTACGAATTTTGTTGTAATTTACTATGAGTTGCAATTAACTTATATCTGTCATTTATCTGTAATCTACTTGCTTACTTGCTTTCAGAGGGCATGGCTAGCATATCCTGAGGCTAGCCAAAAAACAGCAAATAAAGTGGATGATGCACTTGGTATCACAGACGGTTCGTTGTTAAAAACCGTCTGTGATACAATATCACAGACGGTTTCAAAGAGTGCCGTCTGTGGTGTGAATGATATCACAGACGGCTTGTACTACTAACCGTTTGTGATATACACAATATCATAGACGGTTAGTAATAAAAACCGTCTGTGATATTGTGTATATCACAGACAGTCTTTGTTACTAACCGTCTGTGATAGGCGAGTATCATAGACGTTGTTTATTACTAACCGTCTGTGATAGTCTCGTATCACAGACGGTTTTTGTAAAAAACCGTCTGTGATACAAGACTATCACAGACGGTTTTTTATAAACAACCGTCTGTGATACACGCCTATCACAGACGGTTAGTAATAAAGACCGTCTGTAATGTGAGTTATCACAGACGACTCGGGAACCGTATGTGATAACCACCAACTATCACTGACACCTAAACACTGACGGTTCAGGAACCGTCTGTGATGACGGTTCCGAACCGTCTGTGATGACGGTTCCGAACCGTCTGTGATAGGACTGTCTGTAGTAGTGTGGGTTGTGCCATAGGTGCGAACATGTGCAAGGGGATGGGCATATCCCTATGATGTGACGGTGTAAAAGGGGCGCTTCTAGAGGGATGGTCATATCTCACACTGGTAGAAACCTTAGTGGGTCTAGCCTCACTGGAAAGATGCTTTGTAAAGACCTTGTGGTGACCTTCTTGATATGCTTGTCTAAGGAAATAGGTGGAATATAACAAGTTGGTTGTCTCTTGTGGGTAAAGTCTGCGATATCTTCAGAGTGAAAGCTATTCGAATAGCCACGCCCACAGTCATGGGTGGGCGTTGGGAACATACAGGAGTTGGATCCACTTATAAAACAAACTTTGTGATTGAGATAAAAATTATATTGTGTTGCCCTAGGCAATCGATCCTAGTGGTGATAATAGACGGATGTAAAGCTGAGAAACTAGCATTAGATGCAGTAGCCATGTAACGGTAGATGGATATTGTATTATTATTATTAATATTGCAATCTTTCATGCATTATAGAAAACCAATTTCAGTTAAAACTGCTAAGTCATAGGAATTTCTATTACTTGTAATTGTCATTAAGGCATTTAGCAAAAGAACCATAACTAATCTTGTTCAACCATGCATCTATAATAATGTATGTTGTGTGTTGGTTCGCAGAACATAGTTGATTGTGCTTATACTTGCTTACTCAACTAACTCAGAAGTGGAGGAGCAAGACCCTTACCTCATCATAAGGCACTAGGTGCAAATGGTGAAGACGATGGAGGGAATTAGGAAAATAGTTAGCATCATAGCTTTTGCCCCTAGTCGCTTGCCTGTGGGGAGGTTATGGCCTCACTTTTGTAGGCAATCTCATTTCGTCTTTTGCTTTGTAAAGTATTTGACCTAAGCGACCCTTTATATAAAAAATGCCCAATGTGATATATGTGTACTCTGATATGTAATATTATAGAATGGTATAGTCTAAGCGATGTATGAAATGATTCAACGATATATCTAGCGATGTATGAAATGATTCAGCAATATATCTGTGAGCACCATCTACTGATCTAGGGAATAATGCGGTGGAATTATAGAGGACTCTGGATTGTAAAATCTGGGTCCGACAAAGCTGGTATCAGAGCATATGACTGGAGGGTAAAAACCTTAGAATGGCCATTAGTTAAAGATCGTGGGACTTAATTTCAAATTAAGAAAAAGAATTACTAAAGCATAGTGTATTATTACTTCTTCGTATGACTCTTAGTTTTGGACTTGTCTCCCTTCTTTTATATTTTAAAGTGGTCACTTATACCTTGGTGCTTCAACCTACAGATGGTCAGAGCAGCAGCTAATGGTCTGTGGGACTACTTTGCCCATGGCCAAGATGAAGGTGATTTCGCGGATATCCTATGCAAGCTGATGCAGTACTTGGGCTACGACCACCAGCCCATATTTTGAGGACAGAGGACCTCAGAAGGAGTCAAAGAGTCTTGGGTGATGGAGGTCTTTATTTATGCCTAGGATGGAGACCATCAGCCCTAGGACTTTAGGAGCTTGCATAGGAGGAGTACTGCCACCAATGCCCTCTAGGATGCTGCACATCTAGCTTCCACTTGTTTATGCGAGATCCATGGGGCTATTCTGCTATCATCCCCATTTTGTTTCTATCCAACCCGTCGGGAGGGAGCACACCACAATGAGATGTACATTCCAATAGCGGAGGATGATCCGGTATTGATCATCAGGTTTGGCTCACCCGAGCTATGAGGGCCACATACACTAAGGCATTGGACGAGATCACCAACCTCCGCTAGCTCCTGATCGCCAGCAATAACCGAGTGGAGGCCCTGTTGTAGAGACCCGAATATGCAAATCCGGACTCTTCTGTGTATTCTGCACTAGTCCAGGATCACGCTAGTGCACACAGTATAAACAAAGATGAAATATCGACCATATCGCAATTTACTAGGAAAAGACTCAAATATTATTAATAATTATCAGAGTATGACCTTATGGCCAAGCTTACAATTAATAGCCTGAAAGGCTTAAAGAAGCTAGCAGCAGAAAACCAGAAATAAGCGTAGTAGTCATTTGACATGCCCACATGCAATCGACTGGGGAGCGAAGTCCTAATCCGCGAAGTCGTCGAAGTATCCTCCTCCAGGTATCTCCTGCTGAACTGGTCCTTCTTCCTCAACTGAGCAAATATGGATGAAGCCGTGAGTACATAGAGTACTCAGCAAGTCGTTTGTAACAAAGATGCAATATAGTATGCAAGGCTTACCAATGGATGGCTGAAAGGTTAATTTTGCATAAAGCAACAATTTAAGGTAAATACAATAAGTAGATTGAAAAGCAAGCTTTGTAAATGATAATAAATAAGTAACCAAAGAAATTGAGACCAACCACAAGTGAACTGACCATTCACCCAAGGAATCCACCATGAACCAAGATCCATGAAATGAACACCTGTGAACTAACCATTCACTTCCCAACTTAACCCAACCAGATTTTTATGAAAACTCTACCCCTCGTGTGAAATCACCGAGCATTATCCATGACCGAGGACATGGCTATTCGAATAGTTTTACACTCTGCAGAGGTTGCACAACTGTACCCACACGATGTGATAATCCTCACGTTAAAGATAATCATAACAAGGCTTTTACAATGATCCATCTAAACCTGATCCCACTCGCTAAGGTTTCGCCGTCGAGTAGGGTACCCCCTAGTCGATAATTGCCCCCCTTGCGCCACAACAACATCAGTAGCGAAACCAAAGTTGAGACTTCACAAATTATTATGCCAGGTCTATCCCATACTAGACATGTGGTTTGCACGGTAAAGCTCAGATCAATGGCGCACAAAGTTAAGTCCTTAAGTATTACTCAGGCGAAACTTCCACATCCCAATGTGCCAACAACACCCCCTTTACTGCACGATCAGTTGCCCGAGTGAAAGCCAAGTTTGTATAACCAATGCCCATGACACTACCCATACCATGGCAAACAATTTTATAACTGTGGTTAACCACCACGTTCAAGTTTATCATTATTAAGTCAAGATTAATTATCCACAGGTGATGATAGACCCAATGTTCTAATCATAAGCATGGCTAAGTAAACTAAACGTACACCCCACGTGACAACTATATAGCATCACTAAATAATTACGCAACCTATGGTGACAATGGAATCATGGTATTCAAATTATCAAGGTGAAAATAATCAATTAGGCATTAACTACCAATACAAGGGTTTTATAATAAAGTAGCAATGCATGATAATTTAAAACAAAGTAATACATAATAGATTTGAAAACTAGGTTCAACATGATCAAAGGACACGACTTGCCTTGGCATTGCTCAGTTAGGAATTCTTGATCTTCGAATCCTGCTTCAGCTCCTTCGAACGCGTGATCTAACGAGAGAGGAAACGAGACAAAACACAAAAACAAATTCAAATAAAATTCCAATGAACTCCAAAAACTGAAAAATCAGAACCAAAAGATAGAGCTCAATTTTATATGAATTTAGGAAAAAGAATCGGGTTAATCGGAGTTCGGACGAAGGAGAACGAGCAATCTAAAGTTTGCTAGGGCGAGAAAATGCTGGAAAATAGCAAAAGTTACTGTTTATCCGAGAGCAGCACTTTTGGAGAGAAGGCTAGCACCGGCAAGAGGAGGCATGAGAGGTAAATCTAACTAGCAAAATGGGTTGCTAGGGACCTAAGGCACACATAGGGAGCAATGGCACGTCAAACGGAGAACGGTGACGGCACGGGCGGCTACAATGACATGGTTAGGAGAGAGGAATAAAACTCGGGCATAGTACATGGAGAGGTAGGGTGAGCATGGGCTAGAACGCGGCTTGGCAAAGCTAGGAAAATTATCGGCTCGGCCAGAAACCCATTGGAGACGGCGCAATTGACGTTTGAACGACGTCGGGAAGGATAAAGGAAAAACTTAATATCTTGGTACTCGGTGAACGAAATCTAAAACCACTTGGAGGGTAGCTACTTGGGATGGTTTGGCACGATTTGACGTGAACGGATTGGGGAAAACGCCACCGGATAGATGGGGACACGAGATGCCATTGGCGGCCATGGCGAGGTTCGGAGGCGAAAATTTGTGGAGGCTTTTTGGGGAAACGGAAGTGAGCACAGCGTAGAACACAGCGAGACAAGTCTAAGAAAAATTACGGTAAGGGCTAAAGCTTACCGGAGGCGACGAATCGACGTCGGGAAGTACTCTTGACCTAGATTGGAGAAAACTCAATTCCGGGAGATTGGCTGCACCAAAATCAAATTAACTTAGCTAGAAGGTAGATGGGACATATGGCATAATGTGACGTGAAAGAATCACAGAAAAACTCACCGGATTGCTCGAGACGCGATGAGCAATTTCGAGACCGAAGGGCGTCGGTGCCGACGGCGTCCTGAGCTTTGAGGGGACTTGGCACGGCTTGGAATGGGTTTAGGGGAGTCAAGGGGTCGTATTTATAGGTTTGGAAGAGATATAAACCGACTCCAATTCGCGGATTTTGGTTTAGAGTCCGTTTCAGAAAATAGGAGATAAAAGGCAAACGGATGAACGAAACAGAAAGAGGCCAGTTAGGATGGATTCCTTGCGTGATTTGGCACAACTTTCCTTTTGGGAAGACATTGAGATAAGATCCGGATTGAAAGTTATGAAGAGAGAGGAAAAGGAAGGAAAATGCACACAGTCTGGATCGATCTGGCTGCGAGCGCGCTGGGAAGACGGATGAACTACCGCGGGGGTACTGTTCATTCTCTCTCCTCTTTCTTTTTTTGGAAATTTAAAATTGAGCTCAAACAAATTCCGAAAAATCCAAGAAAATACAAAAAAATTTCCTTGTGACACAAGGAACACAAATAAAATATTTTTAACAAATATTAATGTTTAATTTAATCATATTAAATCTTTTTAATTAATAAAAATTCCAATTAAGCTTTAATTAATTCCAGAAAAATCCAAATGGTGAATTTTATTTTAAAAGCTTCAAAAAGGCTATGAAAATCAGGATGTTACACCCGTGTGAGCAGCTCACCAAGTGCGAGAAGGCCCTCACCGAGGTGGAGAGAGAGGGCCACTACCCTAGCTAAACTTCAGTGGACAGTAGTGGCAACTGCGATACACGCCCCAGCACCTACCAGACCTGCCAATGTCTTCACTAATCCTACTCCACCCCTATCCTAGGCTAGTGGACCTCGCTTAAGGGTCATCGCCCGCAAGAGCGTACGACGCCCTAGCCCGCCTGTGGCCATCACTCTTTGAGGGACTTGTTAGGGGCGTAGTTGCAGTCGTAGCTGCTCTCATTCTCGTTCTAGCTCACCTAGCTTTAGTGGTAGCCATTCCTACTCCTACACACCAGACTACAGTCCTACTTGTCGAGGAGCTAGTTTCATGGAGGAGTAGGTGGATTAGGCTAGTGAAGTGCTTACTAAGGATAGTATGTTAGTAGTAAGCACTAACCCATGTAGTAGTAATGAGCTTGTAACATACATGGTATTGTACTATAGTAGTAGTCAAGTAGACACTATTAAATATGGCATTATGTTGTAACCTCGTGGCTCAGCATAGCCTAGGTGCTATATGCTTGAGCCATATGACCCCTTATTATGAATGGATTGTGGCAACAGTAGGCCTTATATTGTATTTCATTTTTGTCATTTATCTCATTCGAATAGATTTTTGTGCTTACAAGGGTTAATTGACCCACCTGTCTACATCTTAGTGCTAAGAAAGAGTAGTCTCCACAAATGGTCACCAGGAGAGTCACCAGGGCCCAAGCTAACGCCAACCCTGAGGTGTAAGCCAATATCAACTTCAACCAGGAGGCGCTACCTACAGGATGTGGGAGAGGCCATGGGCGAGGAGTCAATCTCCCTCCCCAACAGGTCAATCCTACCATGACACAAGTCATGGCACAATAGACACACATCTTACAAGCCATGTACGTTGGTCAACAAGTGAATGCCAGCAACCATAGTGTAAGCACCCAGATTTTATAATCCGGATTCTACTGTGTTTAGCTGCACAATTCTCTGGATCAGTAGATAGTGCACACAGTTACAGTTATGGACATCAAAATACATATCATGCGGAAGCGTAAATATAATAGTAAACTTACTCATGGGCCGATTAGGCCGAAATCATTAAATTGCAGCAGCGGAAGAATGAAGCACACAGGTGGGACCTTCAGGACGTGCCCACAGGCAGCCAACTGGAGGTTCGCGACCTAGCCCTTGATATTTTCATCTTCTCTGCCAGCTTGTCCAATCTTGTTGCTGAGGCGCGGTGATTTGATTCCTGATTCTGAATTTTGTCGCAAAAGCGAGTGTGAGCACTCCAACCCCGTGCTCCGCGAGCCAATACACAGAATGCAATTAAATAGTATGCATGGCTTGTCAAAGGAGAGGCTCGGGTTATTTTATTTGCCATAAATCGCTTTTAGTAGCATTTCTGTTATTAAATCATATTGTTGTTTTTGCAACCTAAAAACTCCTCACCGCGATTGACATCATTGACTTAATCCACCAAAGATTCACTCTCATTATTAGATGCTGTCTAAGACTCCCAACAGCGATCGCCATAATTGACTTAATCCACCGAACACATACTTTCCATATTGAGTGCTGTCTAAACTCCAAACAACGAGTGACATCATTTAATTAATCCACCGAACATTCTCATCAAGATTTTCCAACAATCCAATCCTTTTTATTATTGATTCAAATCCACCAAGAATATCATTGATTAAGCCTACGATTCAATATTATATATCCACCAAGAATATCATTGATCAATTCTACGATTCACCATTATATATCCACCAAGAATATCATTGATTAATTCTACGATCCACTAGTATCCTCCCACCAAGTAAATCACTAATCAGGAACTATAATCCAATACTTGTATTACTCCTCCAAATTCCCGAAAATTCAATTGACTCATCTAGTAACCGAATCTATTAATTCCAATATTGTCATCTCCCAAGAATTTATTTATTAGTGTCGTCATCCAATAATTATCTGTGCAATCCTTAAATATCCAAAAATCTTTTAAATCATCTATCTAGCCTATCTATTCAACTAGATTCCACCAATTCATTTCTCCCAGAACCCACACTATCATTTCTTATTTATGATCGACATGAATCCACCAATACCTTTATGTGTACACTACAAACATCTATTTCCTTTACTCACGACCCTGCTTAATCTTTCCATATTTTATTTTGTAGGAATAGAAATGCCACTATTCGAAATACAATACATAAAATTTCCTGAGACCTAGCAGTTTTGAACAAAAGGATAATGTTCAAGAAAATGCAATAATAATAGCGATCCAGATTCCATCCACCATTACATGGCATCCGCACCATATGCTAACATTTCAGCGTTATAACCGCTTACATTACCACTGGGACGACACCCAGGACAACTCAAATCAGGGCTTTCCACTGCCCTTCTACTTTTTCCATTCCCATTCATAAAACATTTTGAAATAGAATTATATCTGATTAAGTTCCCATGTCCGCCCTTGACCGTGGGCACGGCTATTCGAATAGTTTTGACTCTGCAGAGTTTGTACACTTTCACCACAAGAGACAATCAACTCGTTGCCCCACACAATTCCTTAGAAGTGTGGTTGAGCAGACCGTCACAGTGACTTTTCTAAATATCTAGTCCCTTTTATCATCTCACTTTATGGGCTTCTCCCACTTGCGGTGGGTCCCATCTATGCGCGGGATGTTTCCCACAGCCACTACGCAGCTCGGGCTTCTACTTCCTGCAACGTAGGACAGCTGGGAAACTTCACCCCCCACTGGTGTCCCTTCAGGCCCCCTTGCCATAGCGTAGCCCCTTCAATCCCCTACCAGTGAGATGAGTCCGGGGATTTCGATAAATTTACTTAGCCAAGTTGTATTTTACAGACTTGGGGTTGTACTGTTTTACACAGGTGGTCATGACAAGATTCGGTCCTTAGTGGTATCTGGGTGGTCTACCTCTAACCCACTTTGTGCATCCACTGCACCACACTCACACCCTCAAACCAATCCGCCCAGATATTTAAGCAAGTTGGGGATTTTGGGAGTATAAAATAATCATGTCCAAATATATACCAGTCATTTCCACCATGACTGTCCAAACCAATTTCTCATGATTAAAAATGACAATGATGCTTGGGGCATTTCAGCGCCCCCTGAGTATCTATGCAGTACTAAGCATAGCATATAATTAGGGACTTATTTTTGAAATGTTACTATTATAATTTTGTTAGGGTGACAAGGTTCACACATTCAAATATTCCAAAGGAGGGGTAATATTATTCAAGGTAAACAACGGGCATATAACTAGAGTATTAAATTAACATGTATTTGCATATAAAGTAACAGCATGCAATTTGATAATTTAAAACAAAGTAATTTGCAGAAAATGTAGGTTCAACATGATCAAAGTATTGACTCACCTTGGACACAATGGTTGGGTTCGGGGTTGTCTTGTGCTTCTAAGGTCGCTGCTTTGGCTTCCTCTTCTTGGGCCTCGTACGCTATTTTTAACGTGCGCCAAAATTTGGATAAAAAGAAAATGCAATCAGCAAACCAAATAAACATCCACCAAGAAATCCAAATAACTCCAATATTAAGTTTTTAGCTTTATTGGGTAGACATGGGTCTTAGATAAACTTAAAGACGTGTTTTTATTTGCCTTGGGTGCTAAAGTAATCCCTCTTGGATTAATTAAAATTTAACCATAGTCATTCTTGTATATAATATTCTTTAATTACATTTGGATGGTATATTTTAGTTTGCTAATAATGTCTTATAGCTTATCTTGCTAATAGTTGATTTCTACATCCTATGTTTAATGGGTTATTATTTCATGTGAGCATTTACCCTAATCATATTATTTCTAAACCCTCTCACTTGACAAAGAGATAAAAGAATGTCTTATGCTACACACATATACATATATATGTATGTGTGTGTATATATATATGTATTGTTTTATATCACATGCTAAACATCCCTTATCAAAAGTCCTAAAATACTTTTAGCTGTAATTTGTAGGGATTAATATTTGGATTAATACTCAAGTTTAAATGGGGTGTTTAATTACTATGGTATATACCACTTTAAATTATGTTTAAGCACCCATTAAATTTATTTGATAAAGATTTATAACAGTTCATCCATTCTATATATATATGTAACATATTTACACATACGGGCATGTGGGTGTGGGTGTGGGTGTATATATATAGTCAGCATTTTATGCTACCATGGAGCTAGTGTCTAATTCGGCTGCTACAGTGGAACACCAGGCGCACAGTAGAAAAGGGCAAAAATAATTAGCCAAAACCCACCCGGTGCGGCGGAGCGAGCGCTCGAACGCGCGCGGCCTGGGCAGGCTTTTAGCGCAGCGCTGGTAACCAATGTTCCTCTCGAGTGTTGCTTACCAGTAAAGGGGGCTTTTACCTCTTAAGGTATGCGACGGCAGAGACCGGGGCAGAGGAGTTCGGGACCGGGGAAAGGCGGCGGCTCGTCGGCGGTGGAGGGTCGGGGAGGCTCGGGTGACGGGCAAAATGGAGCACCGGTGTCACGAGGAAGCCGTTGGTGGGACCGGCGGCGGACGGGGGTCACCGGAATAGGGCCGGCGGCGTGCGGCGGCGGCGGTCCAGGAAGGTGATTGACGCCGACGAGCTACAGGGCTGGGGAGGCTCGGCCGACCTCTCGGTTGACTTCACGACGTGACGGAGAGGGTGTAGATGTTAGGAATCGAGAAATGGTGATGCGGTTAGGGAGATGGCTCGTCGGCCGGACTTGGGGAAGAGAGGGGATTCTGGCGAGGAGAAGGGAAGGGAAGCCGATTGCTCTGGGGAGGAGTGAAAGGGGAGTGCGGGGAGGAGTTTTGTGGCTTTTAGGGCGGTCTTATAGCTGGTGAATTGCACGGGCGACGCTGGCATCGGGAACTCGCCCCATTCGGTCTTTTCGGTGCGCGGCGGGGCAGGTGATGGCAGGCGGCGGAGGATTTGGGGAAAGGATTCGGCATGATGGCAAGGGCGACGCGCGTGCTGCAGCAGAGGGGTTGAGCTGCGCGCACGAGGGAATGGCTCGGCAGAACGGGAAGAAAAAGTGGGTGGCGGCAGCGCGGGGAGAAAAAGTGGGCGGGGCAGGGCCAAGGCGCGGCGGACCAATGGGCGGAGGCGTGCAAGGTGCAGAGCAGAGGGCAGACGGGAGAGAAGAAAGGAGGCGACGTGGCTCAAGGTTGGCCATGAAGCGATGAAAAGAAAAGGGAGAGGCGCAGGGGAGAAAAAGAGGAAGGAGGAGCCAACCCAGCGACAGGGAAGAATGAGGGGGTCTGTGACCGTGCGGTCGGCAGGGAAAAAGGGAGAGGGGAGAGAGAAAGGGGTTAGGGCCCACCTGTAAATGAGAGAAGAATAGAGAAGGGGAGAATGAGTAGCTTTAGCAGTTTCTTTTTAAACTATTAAATGAGAGTTTCTATTACTATTATTATTTACATTTTGTGTGTATATGTATATATACATGTTTGTAATTTATCCCTTCACTTTTATTGCTATTCATATCATTACATCCAAAATAAGTTTTCATATTTTAACTCGGGTTTCTCCCTCCTTACACTGGATCATCTTTTCAGATTCATTTTTAAAATTTTAAGTTTCTATCATTTGCATATATCCCTCATGGTCTTATTATGATAAATTTTATTTTCATGACTCTCTTCCACTTTTGAAATCTCACAAAAAGTTAAGAAACACCAAAGAAGATTCAAATTCCAAGAGAATATATTGCAAAATATTTTAAAAACTTTATATTTTCAAATTCAAATTTTTCAGGATGTTACACATAGTTCCAAATTAGTTGATTTCCTAAGGACTCAGCCCTTAACCTTTTCTTTTGTGGATGAGCCACTTGAGGTCGAGGACTGGCTTCATGACACTGAAAAGAAACTACGACTTGCCAAGTCTACTGAGGAGGACAAAGAGTCTTTATGACCCATCAGGTCAAAGGAGCAGCAGCAACTTGGTGGGAAAACTATCTATCTACATGAGGTAGTGAAAGCCCCGTGACTATGGAATAATATGGAGGAGAAGCCAAAGAACAAGAGAAAGCTGAAGGAGAAGGCAGAAGGAGGATGAGGAGGAGTGGCTAACCAAGTTGATCAGGCCATCCCTTGGAAAGTGTTCAAGGCTGCATTTAGAACTAACTTTGTTCCCGCAGGGTTCATGTGAATGAAGAAAAATGAATTTCGTACCCTAAAACAAGGAAACATGACAGACAGAGAATACTTCACCAAGTTCAACCAGCTAGCCTGCTACGCACCAAGGGATTAGCGGATGAGGAGGAAAAGATCGATCACTTCTACGAAGGCATGCATGAAGACCTAAATGTACAGTTGATTATTCAAGATTTTTCCATTTTCCACTATCTGGTCAACAAAACCCTTATTCTTGAGAATGAGAGAAGGAATCTAAAAGCCAGCCACAAGGCAAGCTATCTATCCAGAGACCACAAGGGAGTTTCATCCAAAGGTTTTTTTTGGAAACCCTTCCATCCTGAGACCAACCGTAGTTCAGCCTCCAAAAGCTCTAGCTCCAGCGCCATGACCAAGTGGTAGTACATTCCAAACTCCATGCTTAATAAGCTAGCCCATCGGAGTAAACCCTGCCACCAACTTCAACTACTATAGTTGTGGAGAGAAAAGGGCATTTCACTTACCGCTACCCACAACATCAGATGATGCCTGTGAAATTCAACTAGGATGCACTCCAGACCGTGGACAGGCGTCAACGCCTAACAAAGGATATAAAACTCCTCAGGCAACCCGAACGACCCTAACACCAAATCATGGCCGAGTGAACCACATTACAGCTGAAAAGGCATAGGAAGCTGTAGACATTTTAATGGGTACATTCTCTATCAAATTAGTATCTGCATATGTTCTCTTTGATTCTAGGGCTTCACACTCATTTATAGCAAAGAAGTATGTTGAGAAACTTAAGCTTTCGACTTATAAGTTAAAGAAACCTATGACACTTAGCTCACCCGGGGGAATTATAAATGCCACATTAGTAAAACCTATGGTGGAAATTACTATGGAAGAATTTGGATTCCTGGCAGACCTGATGGTACTAAATTCCTAGACATTGGATACCATTCTAGGAATGGATTGGTTGGCTAAGTATCAGGGGATTATAAACAGCACTACTAGAGAAGTGAGGTTGGCTAAGAATTGGATATCTTCATCTATTCCAAGAATGCTGAAGAATATGCCGAGCACCTAATACAGCAAGTGTGAGTTTTGGCTGAAGGACATTAGCTTTCTCAACCATATTGTGTTTGTCAGAAGAGTATCAGTTGATCTAGCCAAGATAAATGCTGTCTTAGAATGGAAGCAGCCCACCACAGTGACCAAAGTATGAAGTTCCTCGGATTAGTCCGATACTACAGGATAATTATTAAGGATTTTCTCGGATTGCTAAGCCACTAACACACCTGTTCAAGAAGGAAGAGTAATTTGAATAGACGAAAACATGTGAAGAAAGCTTCCAAGAGTTGAAGAAGAAACTAACATCCACCCCTGTGTTAGTCCTACTAGACATACGCAAGGGCTTTGAGGTATACTGTGATGCCTCATGTTAAAGCCTTAGGTATGTACTAATGCAAGGGAGAAAGGTCATGACATATACATCAATACAGCTTCACCCTCATGAAGCAATTTACCCAACCCATGACCTGAAATTAGCTTCAATAGTTCATACCCTAAAAATCTAGCAGCCTTACTTGATCGGTAACCATTGCGATATATACACCGATCATAAGAGTCTCAAGTATATCTTCATACAATCGGATCTCAACCTAAGGCATAGAAGATGGCTAGAATTGATCACGAATTATGACTTAGGTATTCACTACCACCCTATAAAAACTAATGTGATAGCTGATGCCTAAGTCGCAAGCCATACTGTAATAACATCATGGTTTAAGAACAACAGTCTGAGCTTTATAGAGAATTAAAGGCACTCAATCTAGAGATAATAGAATAAAGTACTATAACTGCCATGAAAGTACAACTAAGTATGAAAGAACATCATAGTCGCACAGAAGAAGAGCACAGGCGTCTAACGCTTCAAGCACCTGAACAGAACAGCCTCCATCAGTGCAAATGAGGCATAAATAGTTCGACGAAAGAGAGCAGAGAAGTAAAAGCTTCATTCAAAGATTATAATAGAGTTTTCGATCATAAATCAATTACTATTCTTTCATCAGTATTTCCTATAGCAGGAGTCTCTTTAAATTCTTCGCCACCAAAGTCGCCATCTCTTCCGATGTCTACTAGGAGGCCTGCAAAAACAGCTTCATTAGGATGGTTAATCTTCTTCCGAAAACAAGTTTTATCGTCTGTTTTTCCAAATCGTCCGAATAGAGTTCTGCTACTCCCACCCGAATAACATCAATTTGGCTTCTCTGTTACCAGTATGTTGTACCCAAATTAGAAGACATAGGTCTCTTCTTTTCAGTTTCTAAAAACTGGTTTCAGCTTTTCTACATTAACTAGTTTTTAAACATAGTGTCTTTTCAAAGCGAGATCTATAAATTAATTGTAGTACACACTGTAATGACTTCATTTATATTGCTCAAAACTGCACGCAAATTTCTATTACTTTGTTCTCTCTCACGAATCATCCAAAAGCCATAAGTCTAAACTAAAAAGAACAGGCAATTAATAAATAAGATACCTGCATCCCTCATGTTGCCTGTAGGATTGACACCCGATTGATATCATTCTGACAAACGACAAACAACTTCTGAAACTTATTATGCACACCAATACACCCCAGCTGCAGAGTTATGTTGCTTTCCTCACAAATTGTATACAGGTTACCCAGCTTTGCAACTAGCTATCCTCCATTCGCTAATATTTCGACTAAGAACAGGGAATCACCTAGTTTCCTACTAATCTGGGCCAGTAATTTGCGCTAACATATTTATTCAAAATCAGCAGAGAAATATTAGGATAAAAATGTAACTTTATTTCCTTTGTATAAATAATGGTTGAGATATCTTGAAATCATGATAGCTCGACATTTTATTGTGCTAACTTTACCCACACAACGCTGACCACAAACATAGCATTTATGTTACATCGTCGTTACAAGCTTATCAGATCATACTATGTGAACTCAGGATCTACATGCACAGTAGGTCCGGACAGGCAACAGAGGGAGGGTGAATGGTGCCTTCAAATTATCCCTAAGTACCCACTTAACTATTTCTCCAATAGCTACTGAGCTATAAAGACTAGAGTTGAAGTCTCACTGAAAAACAGAATAGAATAGAGAAAACCGAGCTGGTCGGAATCTGATAGCGTGGTTGAGACTTACCACATGGTCATAAGTCTCAACAACGTGTTCGATAGTCGCTGAAACCCGAGACCAGAACAATAGAGAAAAATGCTCCAGAGAACAGACCGTGGTCGGAGACCAGCACTGTGGTCGAAATGTGACAACGTGGTCGTAAACACCACACCGTGGTTGAAAACTGAGCTCGTGGTCGTAAGCCCGACAATGTGGTCGATACCCAACAACATCGTCGTGAATCGCCTTAGTCGACAACCATAGAGACCAGACCCAATGTAGTCATAAGCCAACAAGTGGTCGAACGACTAACGTGGTCGTAAAGCCCTCTGGTTGACAACCATAGAGACCAGAACCAACGTAGTCGTAAGTCGACAAGTGGTCGAACGACTAACGTAGTCGTAAAACTCTCAGGAAAACAGAGGAAATGCAGGGAGGCGCATAACCACAAGATCCAAATTCCGAATAACTTTTGATTCACGGATCAACTGGTCATGAGCCTTTGAACATAGCATGAACACGATATCAGGAGGCACCTCTGAACTTGAATTGAAAACTTAACAAGAAAATAGAGAACTTCACAAGATTTCACCGAGACCGCCCAAAACAGATACTGAGAGGATATGAAGACAATCAGACAATGCAAGTGGGAATAGATAGGCAAGATGGCTTCAAGTATGATTTTCCAACACCAGGCAAGTCAGATCATCATCAGAACAACCGAAAGCAAAGTCTCAGATCATGAAAGGGAAGAGCGAACTGAAGAACAGAGAGGAAATATCCATAGCCAACAAAACCAACTCAACTCCACGCAAACTAGCAAACACAAACAAAGATTAAAAATGATGATATATTGCTCTGAGAGTGAGTCTACAGCCATTCCATCCTGGAGGACCAGGAGCACGAGTGCTCCACACAAACCAAAAACGAACGCACACAAGAGAAACAGAAAACCCTAGAGACTCAATCGGACTGGTAGCCGTCCATCCCTATTTATAGCCTCTAGATACCAGGGATAACCCGTTAACCCCCTAACACCGAGTTTTCTCACGCACCCGTTAACACATACAGACAAGAATGCTTTAGCAGAATTGCTCCCTTTGCAGGTCTTGAGCAAATCACCAACTTGCCCCTCCAGCACCTTCCCGGAAGCTTCCTGCTATTCTTGCCGACCACGTTTGCAACCACTTTGCAGCCTTAGTCATCTTCGGCCTCTCCCGATCATTCTGGACCTCAACACTTCCCTGTGTCTAGTCCTGATCCTCCACGCCTCACCATGACCCAGCTCCAAAGTCCTGCAACCATCACAACCAAGCAAAATATCACATAGCACCGCACTATAAACAAGATTCATTTATTTCCATATATCTGACTGAATCCAGAAAGCAATCTCAGCAAATCACTGGTCTTAAACCACTTACGACCACTCGTATGCACAAAACGCAGGTACTTGTATCCCATGAAGTCTTCCTACAAATTTACGACACTCAACAAGTCGTTACGACCATCACACTGGTCACCATGATCATGAAAACAAATGCTACGACCATGTAGCAAACGATACGACTTTGACAGACCTAGTCGCTACAACTTACGACCATGACCAGTCGAAGCTATGACTATCGACCATGACAAGTCGAAGCTAGGACTATCGACCACGATCAGTTGAAGCTACGACTATCGACCACGGCTAGTTGAAGCTACGACTATTGACCACGGCTAGTCGTAGTTAGGACTATCAACCATGGCCAGTCGAAGCTACGACTATCAACCACGATCAGTCGAAGCTATGACTATCGACTACGGCCAGTCAGATCTACGACTATTGACCACGGCCAGTCAAAGTTATGACTATCGACCACATAAACTCGACTGCCGACCACAAAGTCGTAAAATTGACTGCCGACCACAAAGTCGTAAAATCGACTGCGACCACCAAGTCGTAAAATCGACTGCGTCCAACAACAACCATAAGTCGTAACACCACCTTCGACCATCAAGTCTTATTGGCACCCCCTGCGACCACCAAGTCGTAACAGCTCCTACGACCACCAAGTCGTAAGGATGACTGCCGACCACAGAGACACACAACGTGGTCGTAAAGAGCAAATTGTAAAAGCACTTACGACCACCAAGTCGTAGAAACGACTGCCGACCTCACTTATGACCACTAAGTCATAGAAACGCCTGCCGACCTCAAAGCCTGTTGACAACGTGGTCGTAAATGCAACTGCTGACCAGGTCGCAAAGGCTTAAGACGTTACAGATAGAGCACAAACCTCAAAAACCAAACTCAATCTCTCTAAACCAAGGGTCAATTACTCATCATAGACATGGGGTCACCTTCACATGTCTCTCAATCTCCCCCTTGATGAGTATATTAACAAACACAGAAAAAGTATGAAGATAAGCATGTTTTTTGAAAAGAGAAGTAAGAAGTTAAAAGCCACACATGGTCTAAAAGAAGTGAAAAATAAAACTTATGACCATGTTAACACAGAGTGAACTTCGAGTAATCATCCAGAAAGAGCAAGTTTTTCTTCAAAAAGCTCAGAATGGATGGATATAATCCATGCTTGAGAGGTTGTTTGGTGTAGGTAATGAAGACCTTCACTGTGCAAATTTTACGATATGATTAATTAATTATGATTACTTTCAGCTATTACAATCCACTATTACTTATCGCTTTACAATACCTTTTTGCAATCTATTATTTATATTGTAAAAGCAAAATTTGCTTTGAGCAATAAAACAAGATAGAATAGCTTTCCTTGACAAAGCCAAGCATGTAGCTAGCAGTATTTGATGTAAGTCTTGTAGAGTACATTTTATACTCACGGTTGCTTATTGAACACTTTTAGTTGAAGATGAAGGCCTGAAGATATATTTCTTTCATGCTACAAGTTTTGGTGATGATGATGCCATGTTCAAAGGTTTAATATACAGTCAGTTGCCTATGGTAATGAGGCAAACAACAAGGGCTCATTATCCTTTATTTACCGTTTATTATATTGCAAGTATTTTTATGTGTATGTATTTGGCCGGTTGGCCCCTTTTGTGTAAAATTCAGTCTTATAGACATAAGTATGTTTGCTTAATAGCATATGCTACTCCATTTTATTTAATCATGTATGGATGTGATGCAACAATGTGATATGTGTGCCAGGTATTGATCATGGGACTAGCACGGTATACACATAGGGTTCAGGTTTTATTTTTGGGTCAGACACCTAGACAACACATTTGAAAGCCAATTTGAATGTGAATTAATTTGGGAAGCACCTTAGAACTTAAGGTAGGTGTTTGGAGCATAACAACCACCCAACAACCAAGGGATTTTATTGCCACAAGATTTGTAAGGAGTTAGAAGTCCACACAACGCTATTTTAGCCTACCCAATGGGGAAGTAAAAGCATCTAGTTCCCTAAAATTGGTTTTGGTAATTAATGACATTATATGAATATGGGACTAACATGTGTATTGAGTGTTTGAAAAGTTAGTCCCAATGACAAATGTGGGATGCATGCTAAGAGTCAACATGAAGATCAATGTGATTCAAGACAAAGGTATAAATAGTCTAGAATCCCTTTTTGTTTTTGCCGATCGTAGGAGAAAGGTTGGATGACTAAATTATAAGTTAAATGCCATAGTATTAAGAGGGATCATGGTTAGTAACTTGATAGTATATTCTTATGCCATTTGGATCAAATTTAGGATCATGCATGCACTTAAAAGTAAAATTGATAGTCAATTGTGCACTGTTAGGATAATCAAACATACCAACTTGTACACAGTGGTACTTCTGCTTACCAGAAGTTCTGAAATTTTGGACAGTACATTTTTTCTAGAGAGCACCCGTTGAGAACACTTCGTCTCGGGGAAATCAGAAGTACTAACATTTGAATGGCGTAACTTTCGCTTTAACGAAACTTCTGAAATCTGAAAGCTCTAGAAATTTGGGCGGTACATTTTTTTAGTGAGAAACCCTTGAAAAACTTGATCTAGTGGAAATCGGAAGTAACATGCCAAAACTTTGGAACTTCTAGGAAATCGAAACTACCATGATTTCAACGGTGGTAGTATTGCACTGACTTTCAACGGCTAGTTCTGATTCTCTGACAAAGTTGTTACTATTGCTAAAGTAAAGGTGCAGTAGTTCCAGAATTTACACAGCAGAACTACCGCTCGTCCTGATTTTTTAGGATTGTTTTATGCAATGGCTATATTTAGTTGGTGAGGATATAAATACTCCCCCACCTACTCAAGGATAGTATAGAGGGACTCCATTGAACATCTTTGAGTATTGAGCATTCACTCCATGCCTCATTCTCACTTGTTCACTCATCTGAGGTAGTTGAGACAAAGCAAATGCATACATCTTAGTTTGATCCTTTTGGCACTTGATCCCCGTCAAGCGAAGCTGTGATTTATTACTCTTGATGCTTACCAATACCTAGACGGATTGGTGAGAGCTTGCGGGTGACTTCTTCAAGAAGGTTGTAAAGAAGCTTGGCCCCGACTTGTGAGTGGTTTGGTATCCACCATCTCTAGAGCGGAGGAAGGACAACCACTAGTGGATTGAGGAGCTGAGGCTTAATTTGTGGAGTCCAAGTCACTTGGGCTTTTCTCAACGTAGATTAGGGGAACCAATAAGTTTTCAAACACCATGGTAAAACATCGTGTGTCATTTGGTTATCTCTTTTACTCCACTTTTTGCATATGTATTTCTAGCATGTTGTATTCATTGTGATTGTCATATTTACTTTGCTACAATTACTCTTGTAGAGGATTGTGCCTGTGGTGCCTTAGGTATACTAGAATTATGTAGGCTTGAATTGCTTTGAAATCTAGCTCAACTATAAATTGTGGTATTTGTCTTTAGAAAGCTAGAATTTTTAGAACCTCCTATTCACCCCCTCTAATTGTGATAAATTAGAATGTCTATTTATCGTAAGGCCATGAGTCTGAGCATGTGGAAAATTGTAAATGAAGGTTATGTAATGCCTCTTGATCCACTACATCCCACAGAACAAGAGGGGCATAACGCTCATTTATACGCTCAAGCTCTGAATGCTCTATTTGGCACTTTAAATGTGGATGAGTTCAATAGAGTGAGCAAGTTGGAAATCGCTCATGATATTTGGACCACCCTCTTAGAAATATATGAGGGAACATCCATGGTTAAAGAAGCCAAATTGCATGGCTCTGGATTAAATATGAGACATTCATAATGTTGCTTCATGAGGATATAAATGAAATGTATTCTCACCTCAACAACATTGTGAATGAGCTCAAGGACCTTGGCACGTCTCTAACAGATGTTGATATTCTAAGAAAGATGCTTTGGGCATTGCTAGAGAAGTATGAGACATTGGTAACACTCTTTCTCAACTCTCCTGAGTTGATAAGAATGACGCCAACACAACTCTTGGGCAACCTCATCACCAATGAGTTGTATAAGAAGGACAAGGAGGAGCTCTTGAAGCAATCCTCCTCCAAGGGCAAAAAAGTCACCATTTTCAAGGCCAAAGTGGTGTCAAGCAATGAGTCCGAAGATCATGAGGAAGACTTTGAGGAGGAGTTGGCTCTAATTGTAAAAAATGAAGAAATTCATGAAGAGGCACTCATATCGAAGCACTAGCCATGACAAGGGCAAGAAGGGGCGCTCCTACAATGATAATAAGTGCTATAGTAACATCCGTTGCTATGAGTATGATGAGAAGGGACATATTGCTTCTCAATGCCCCACGAAAAAGGATGACAAGGAGAAGTCATCCGAGAAAAAGAGCTTAAATGGCAAGAAGAAGTTTTTCAAGAAGCTTCAAAAGGATGGCAAGAATTAAGCCCACATTGGAGAATGGGACTCCGATGAGAAATACACTAACTCTGACTCAACTGAGGATGAGTCCTATAAGAAGGGACTCACCGGCATCTCCATCAAGGAAACTCCATCCCTCTTCTCATCTCCTACATGCCGTATAGTAAAAGGAGAAAAGGTAAAACCCTTGGATGATGATGGATCTTCTTATGATGAGCTTATGGACATGCTAGACAAACTAAATGAATATCTTGGAAAACAAAAGTCAAAATTCAAGGTCTTAAGGAAAGAATATCTCTCTTAAAGATTCTTATGAGGAGCTAAAGGAAGCTCATGACTTGCTTCTCCAATAAAGTTCAAACAAATCTCTCACTAGTATTAGAATTACATGTGATATTTTTGATGACACGCCTAGTGTGAAAGTTACTAGAACTAGTATATCTACATCATGTGATGATTTGTTTGCCATGTCATGTAGTTCTAATGTTGATTCAACACATGGTAATATTAAATCATATGATGCTAAACTCATTGTTGAAAATAATGAGCTAAAGGAGCAAGTGACTAAACTTGAAAAGGTGCTTCAAAGGTAAAGCCACTCTTGACAAGCTATTGAGTAAGAAAAGATGTTCATACAACAAGGACGGACTTAGGTATGTACCCAAGAAAGGTAAAAAACCGACAAGTAAACTCACAAGGTTTGTGAGGCAAAATGGTAAATATTGCCTCAAGTGTCGAGAAATAAGACATGTGTAACAAAATTATTCTATTGGTAAGACTCCATCCATAGGTTTATATGATTCTTGTTATATGTTTTAGAAATCTAAGGATGGTAGTGTTATTGCTAGATTTGTTGATACTTCAATTTTAGGCGCTAAAAAGAATCCTATTTAGATGCCAAAAGCCTTGGTTGCTAACCTCTACGGACCCAAACAAATTTGAGTACTTAAAAAAACTTGATTTTCTTTTGTAGGTGAATTATAAGGCCGGTGGAAAGCATTGGGTGCTTGATAGTGGGTGCACTCAACATATAACCGGAGACCAGAAGATGTTCACCACATTTGAGAATGGAAGCAATGATAGGATCACATTGGGATAATAGCAAAGGAAAGGTACTTGGTTTGGGTAAAATCGCTATCTCTAATGATCTTTCTATTTCAAATGTATCCCTACTAGAAACATTAAATTTCAATTTGCTATTCATTGCTTAATTGTGTGACCAAGGATTAATATGCTCATTCTCTAAAAATGGTGTAATTATTTCAAAAAAAAGGAAAATGAACTTGTTTTCAAAGGATTTAGATTTGGAAAACTTTATTTGGTTAATTTCTCCTCAAGTGGCTCAGGCTTAAAAACTTGTTTAATAGTAAAAACTTCTTTGGGTTGGTTATGGCATAGAGGGCTAGGTCATGTGGGTAGATTCAACTTAAAAAGCTTTTCAAACATAACTTAGTGGTTGGCTTGAAAGATGTGAAGTTTGAGAAGAATAGATTATGTAGTACTTGCCAAGCCGGGAAGTAAGTTGCAAACTCTCATCCTTCCAAAAGTATCATGTCAACTTCTAAGCTATTGGAGCTCTTACAAATGGAATTGTTTGGGCCAACAACCTATAAGAGTATTGGGAGCAATAGCTATTGTTTAGTTATTATGGATGATTACTCTAGATACACATAGGTATTCTTTCTCCATTGTCTGGTATTTTCAAAAGTTATTCCAAAAGGGCTTAAAATGAATTTGATTTAAAAATTAAGAAAATTTATATTAATAATGGTTTTGAGTTCAAAAATACTAAAATTGAAGATTTTTGTGATGAACTTGGAATAAAGTATGAGCTTTTCACTACCTACACTCCGGAGTAAAATAGAGTTATAGAGAGGAACAATTGAACATTAATTGAAATGGCTAAGACAATACTTGATGAACATAATACTTCCAATAACTTTTCGGCGAAAGCTATTAATATTGCTTGTCATGCCTAAATCGCCTTTATTTGCATCGTCTTTTGAAAAAGACTTACTATGAGCTCCTTATTGGAAGAAAATCGAATATTTTCTAATTTAGAGTATTTGATTTGCAAATGCTACATTTTGAGAACAAAAAATTTGGTTTAGTTGGAGAATCATGTGATGTTCAATTTAATGAAACTAATGGCTTTCAAGAAGAGCAAGAAAACTTAGATGATGTAGGTGATAAAGGACTTATGAGAGTAATGAAGAACATGAAAATTGGGGACATCAAGCTAAAAGAAGATCCAAATGCATCTCCTTCATCAAAAGTAAGTTGAAATTGAAACTTCCTCTACAACAAGCAACATTCAAGCAATGGATGCGAAAGATAAGGAAAATCAACTTTCAACACTACCACCAAAGATCCACAATGCTTTCACCAAGGACCATTCAATAGATTAAATATTGGGTGACATGAGTAAGGGTGTTCAAACTTGTTCAAGAGTAGCTTATTTTTGTGAATATTACTCTTTTGTGTCTTCTCTTGAACCAAAAATTGTAGATGATGTTCTTGATGATCTGGATTGGGTGAATATAATGCATGAAGAGTCAATAATTTTGCTCATAATGATGTTGGACACTAGTAGAGAGATGAAAACATAGTTGTGGTAAGAAACAAGACAAGGTTGGTTGCTCAAGACTACACTTAATTAGATGGGTTAGATTATGATGAAGTATTTGCACCCGTTGCTAGACTTGAATCAATTCATATTTTACTTACCTTTGCATCAAGTTTTGATATCAAATTATTTCAAATGGATATTAAAAGTGCCTTCCTAAATGGCAAAATATCGAAACTTGTTTATGTTGAACAACCCTCCAGTTTTGAAGATCCTAAAAAGCGTAATCATGTGTACAAACTCTCCAACATGCCATATGGCTTAAACAAGCTCCTAGAGCATGATATGAGCGCATTCGAGATCTACTCTCTAAAGGATTCAAAATTAGAAAGGTTGATACAATATTATTTACAAAATTTATTGATGATGATTTCTTTGTATGCCAAATTTATGTTGATGATACTATATTTAGTTCTACTAATCAAGATTTTTGCAAAGAGTTTGGTGATATGATATGTAGGGAATTTGAGATGTCCATGATAAGAGAATTGAGATATTTCCTTATACTCCAAATCAAGCAACACATGAATAGAACGTTTATAATTCAAACAAAGAACATGAGGAACCTATTCAAGAAGTTTGACATGGAAGATCCCAAAACCCATCAAGACCCTCATGGTGACCAACGGGCAGCTTGACCTCAATGAAGGAGGTAAACCAATAGATTTAAAACTTTATAGATCTATAATTGGTAGTTTGCTTTATATTACCGCATCTAGGCCCGATATCATGTTTAGTATTTGCATGTGTGCACATTTTCAAGCATCTCCAAAAGAGTGCAATTTAATGGCCGTAAAAAGGATTCTAAGATATTTAAAACATTCCTCAAGCATAGGTTTATGGTATCCTAAAGGTGCTAAATTTGATTTAATTAGATATTCGGATTCCGATTATGCGAGTTGCAAAGTGAATAGAAAAAGCACCTCCAAGAAACAAAATTCCTTAGCCCTATCCACTGCCGAAGCCTAATATGTTTCCGTGGGGAGTTGTTGTGCTCAATTGCTATGGATGAGGCAAACTTTAATGGATTATGGAATCAAATTTGATAAAATGCCTCTTTTGTGTGATAATCATATTGCGGTGAAAATAACAAATAACCCGATCCAACACTCAAGAATCAAGCATATAGATATACACTACTATTTCTTGATAGATAATGTGAGTAAGGGAGATATCATAATTAGCCACATCCAGACCGAAGATCAATTAGTGGACATTTTCACAAAACCATTACATGGAAGCTATTTTTGCAAATTGAGGAATGAATTAAATGTCATAGACTACTTAAATATCGCTTGGACACTTGCCTCATGGTTTCATACTCTTTTGGTATTGTTTGAGGTATTTTTAAAAGGTATTTTCACTTATTTTTGCTAAAAAATCTCTATGTTCATAAAAACTATGTTCATAAGCTTCGTATATCTTTATTAGTGCATAATGATCCTAAACAATTCTTACTTGAGTGCAAAACTATGGATCATTTGCATATTTTATCAAATCTAAGTCCAGTTTCTGAAAAGTTCTGGAAAAATCGGAACTACCAGCACTAAGTATGCGGTACTTTCGCCTTTTTGGAACTTCCAGTGTGTTAATCACGGAACTACCATTTCTGGTTAGTCTTACACATTAACTGCAAGGTCTGTACTTCTTTTTCTCTTCTCTCTCTCATCGACCAGACCTTCCGACCCATTTTCGCTTGTGACCGTACCTACCCTCTCTCCCCCCCAAGAAACCCTAAATTCCCTCTCCAGATCTTTGAATGTCTTTGGGATTTCTTTACTCTCTTGTGATCTCTTGACTTCCAAGGGTTCATCTCCTCCAATCCACAAGGTAAATAGGATCAAAATTCCTCTTTTACCATGTTTTAAGAACACTAGGTCTCTTCTAGGTTTGATTCATAATGCGAATAATTTGGCTATGTTCTTCTTGGGCAAATTAGTTTATCAGTGTCTAATGATGCTTGCGCATCTATTCCATACATTTAATCCAAGAAAAACACTAGAGATTTCTTCTTTAATCTGCCCTAGAAACGTTTCAGGGAAAACGGAACTACCGCTTGACCTGTGTGGTACTACCGTGGTATGCACGTCGGTACTTTCGATTTCCCATTTTTGAAGATGCCAAAGACAAAAAATGCTAGTCAGAGGGTGTATGTAGGGAGCTCCACCCCCTTGTTTGCAAGATAATCATCTTTTGGGGTAATCCCCATCAACCAACACAAGACACTCCAGAATCAACGCAGAAGGCAAGAGCGGACAAAGGCAAGGCAGCAGCCTCCGAGTCTGAGACCGAGTCAGCCCAGGAAGAAAGCTCCACACAATAAGATTTAGATGAAGAAATGTCAGAGCAAGAGGAGCCACAAATCAACCTTAGGACCATCTCCAGCGATGTTTACAACATTCTAAGGCATAGGAATTAGTTTGTGCTCCCCATGAACTCCCAAAATCCCAGGTTCCACACAAAATTCCAAAAGCAAGTATATGAGTAGTTATATGGTCCGTCCAGGTTATTTGCTAACCATAAGTATGTGGATTGGGATCAACTTTCTCAGATCAACAAGTATGAGAGTACTCTTCGTCTTTTTCAGTGAGCTAGCATCCATCACTTTGTAGTACTGAAGTCTGACTGCAATGATGAAATCATAAGATAGTTCTATGCTACACTGTACATCCCTCCAAATTTTGAGCACATATCTTGTATGACTGGACATTAGCTTGTACAATAACAAGCATGAGTTTGAGCTTGCTCTCCATACAAAGTCCAACACTTATGAAAAGGTGTATGATAAGTCCGCTCTTCAGCTTGCCACATGCACTGAGTACTATGATCAGGATGTCAGATTTGTACCAGGCAAGCTACTCGGCCTCCTCCCTATTCCAAGTCTTGTCAACAGAATAATCAACTACACTATTCTTTCGAAGAGTGAAAACTATGATGATATCTAAGGCCATACATGGAATCTAATTGACTATGTCATGAAAGGCCGAAAATTTGATGTGGTTGACCTCATCATAAGGGAGATAGCGTCTTCCAAAAACGACAGAGGTAAAAGGATCAACTATGCCCCCCTACATTATGGCTCTGATCATTAGGAAGACATGATATCGAGGTGGTTTAGGGTCAGTTCATAAGGCCTACAAGCCTTGGGCAGATCCTCTTATCCCTTCACCTCCACGTCCTAGAGCTCAACCAGAAGAGGCTGTAGGGCAGCAACAAGGACAAGAAGATGCAGTTACTCTCTCATAGGTTTACTCTGCAGTTCCTTAGGATAGAAGGACATATTGCCTCCCTGACTACCACAGTATCCACTCTCAGGGACCAAGTGTCCTCTCTTGAGTGCGTAGTTACATGCTCTCCTTCCCTTGTTCGCTACGGTCGCCATCTCCGCCATGGTCCTTCTCCTCCTGCACCCCAGGAGTAGCCTTTTTGGTACATTGATGCCAAAGCAGGAGAAGACAAGAAAGGAGGAAATAGGTGAAGACAAGAAACAGGGAGCAAAGCAAAATGGAGGAGCCAAGATTATCTATCCTAGCTACTATTTATACATATATCTACTTTTGTGATGCAATGAAATTGTGGATGTAATGATCTTGTGCAGCTTGTCTCATCTTTTGTGTGTTCTGGACATGTTTCATGTATGCTTAATGCCATGCCAATATTGAACTTGAAAGTGTATTTATGGGTATATTATTGCATTGTCTACTTCCTCAAGCTTAACAAACAAAGGAAACTCCGCCAACTTTTTCAAGAATCTTACATGTGCTTCACTGTATTCTCTTATGTATACACACATGTTTAGGGGGAGCTTTTTGTCTATTGAATTTAAGAGCAATTAATTTTCTAAACTCACTTGAGCTCATTACAAGAATTAGTTGCTATTTAAAGTCACAAAAAATATACAACTCATTTTCCAAACAAGTGGTATATTTAAAACTTTATTCTTCTCACATAATACTTGTGTTGTCATCAATTATCAAAAAGGGGAGATTGAAAGCATCTCAGCCTCTAAAATTGATTTTGGTAATTAATGACATTATGTGAATATGAGACTAACATATGTATTGAGTGTTTGAAAGGTTAGTCCCAATGACAAATTGAGATGCATGCTAAGGGTCAACAGGAAGATTAATGTGGTTTAAAACAAATGTATAAGCAGTCTAGGATCCTTTTTTTCTTTTTGTCAGTCTTAGGAGAAATGTTAGAAGATTGGATTATAGGTTAAATGCTATAATATTAAGAGGGATCATGGCTAGTAACTTGATAGCATATTCTTGTGTCATTGGATCAAATTTAGGATCATGCATGCACTTAAAAGTAAAATTAATAGCCAATTGTGCACTATCAAGATAATTGGAAGTACTGGCATGTACACAGTGGTATTTTCGCTTATCAGAAGTTATAAAATTTTGGGTGGTACGGTTTTTCCAAAGAGCACACGCTGAGAACACATTGTCTTGAGGAAATTAGAAGTACCAACAGTTGAATGGCGAAACTTTCGCTTTGATAGAACTTCCAAAATCCGAAAGCTCCAAAAATTTGGGTGGTATGTTTTTTCCACAGAGTAACCCTTGAAAAACTTGATCTCGTGAAAATCAGAAGTACCACGCCAAAACATCGAAACTTTCAGAAAATCGGAACTACCATGATTTCAACGGTGGGAAAAGGTCAAGGTGAGCGGAAACACGATATGACACGAGAGGAAATGTAAAAACCTCATCGGAGATGGTGGAACGGCTAGGCGGAGTTGCAGCTGGCGTCCGGGAAGACGCGCATGGCGACGACCGGGCACAGGAGATGGGGTTTGGGGCAACGAGATGAGGAGGACAAGGCGACCCTAGTGCTCTACTAATTAGATCAAGGGAAAATTTCATTAAGAGAATGAAAAAGGTCCCAGCCTCTACAATCCGAAGATCGTACGCAGCTTAAAGGTTACAACCAAGAGCATTCAAGCACAATAACTAACACAAAACAAAATACACAAGATACATGAAAACATACACTACGCCTCAATCCTATTCTGGAACTTCCATCCAAATTTTGCAAAGACCTCCATGATGACCGTCTCCAAAATCTGGCATCCATTCTTGAATATTGGTTTTTCTTCTTCTTTACTTAACAAGGACCATTGCCGGATCCAATATGTTGCCCTGAAAATGATTTGCAGAAAAGTGTTGGTTTTAGCATTATTGAACACCACTTCATTTCTATTCAACCACATTGCCCAACAGAGAGCCGCATCACCTAGTAAAATCTGATTTTTGAGTTTTGCCCCGATGCCATGAAGCCAAGAGCCAAACATATCCGATATACTAGATGGTGGATGAATTCCAAAGGTGATGTGCACTGTGTTCCATATAAATCTAGCAAAGTGACAATCAATGAAAAGATGTTGTATCGTCTCTAAAGAGTTACAAAAACAACACTTGACACTCTCTTGCCAATTCCTTTTTGCTAGATTATCTTTTGTAAGAGTGACCCCTTTTTGGAGAAACCAAAGGAAAATTTTAATTTTCAAAGGCACTCTTATTTTCCAAAGTGGATTTTTCGTAGCTAAGACTCCCTCTTGAATCAGATTCAAATACATAGAGCGAACCGTGAAAGACCCACTCCTATGTAAGTTCCAAACAAACACATCCTTCTCATTTGTAAGGTTAACTGTCACAACTTTAGAGACTAAGTCGTACCACGCTGTCAAATTACCTTCCACCAAACCTCTTCTAAATGACACATCCAGTGGCGTAGAAGCTAAAACCTTAGCCACAGTAACATTCTTTTTCCTCACAATCCTATAGAGGGATGGATAGACATCCCTTAAGGGTTTATTTCCTAACCAAATGTCCTCCCAAAATCTAACTTGAGTTCCCTTTTGAATTCAAAAATAACCAAGAACCAAGAAATCATCCTTGACCTTCACTAGCCCCGACCAAAAATGGGAGTCACTCGGTCGTTTATAAACTTGAGTTATGGCTTTATTGGTCAAATATTTCCTTCTTAGAAGATTTTGCCAAACACCATCCTCATTAATAAGTTTAAACAACCATTTACTCAAGAGACATTTGTTTTGAATCCCAAGGTTTTGGATACCCAACCCGCCACAGTCCTTTGGTCTACAAAGTACACTCCACTTAGTAAGCCTGTACTTTTTTTTATGACTATCACTTTGCCAAAAGAACCTTGAACGGTAAAAATCAAGTTTTTGTAAAACACCCTTAGGGACTTCAAAAAAGGAAAGCATATACATAGCTAAACTAGTTAAGACCGAATTGATCAAAACTAGCCTTCCTCCAACGGAAAGAAGCTTTCCTTTCCAACTGCTGAGCTTCTTTTGGAATCTCTCCTCAATGATTGCCCAATCTTTGTTAGAGAGTTTACGATGATGCATAGGAATACCAAGATATTTAAAAGGTAAGCCCCCGGTTTTGCAACCAAAAAGTTGAGCATACTCATGCTCGCAATCCTTAGCACTACCATAACAGAAAAGCTCACTCTTATGGAAATTAATTTTCAACCCCGAAAGTTGCTCAAAGGTACTTAACACTAGTTTAAGGTCTTTGGCCTGGAGTAGATCATGGTCCATGAAGAGAATAGTATCATCTGCATACTGGAGGATCGAGAGGCCATCATCTACAAGATGTGGAACAACTCCTTGAAACCTCCCATCAGACTTAGCTCTACCAATTAACGTTGCCAACATATCTGCCACTAAATTAAAGAGGATTGGTGACAAGGGATCACCTTGCTTAAGTCCCTTTTTTGGCTGAAAATAATGCCCCAAAATGTCATTAACTTTAATGCCCACACTACCACCCCTAACAATTTGATCTATCCACTTGCACCAAAGTGGTGAAAAACATTTCATCCTCAATGTTTGTTGAAGAAAAGACCATTTCACCTTATCATATGCTTTTTCGAAGTCCAACTTTAGAATCACTCCATCAAGCTTTTTCCTATGCATTTCATGCATGGTTTCATGAAGGATAATAACCCCTTCCATGATATTCCTCCCTGCCATAAAAGCTGTTTGAGATGGTTGTATAACCTTCTGAGCCACTAGTGCTATACGGTTAGACATTACCTTAGTAAAGACCTTAAAGCTAACATTAAGTAGGCAAATGGGTCTGAACTGTTGGATTTGAGTAGCCTCATTTTGCTTTGGTAATAATGTAATTATACCAAAATTGAGGCTAAAAAGTGGGAGGTTTCCTTTGTGAAAATCAGTGAAAAGAGCCATAAGATCTCCTTTGACGAGACCCCAAAAAGCTTGGTAAAACTCAGCTGGGAAACCATCAGGCCCCGGGGCTTTGTTGTGTTCCATTTGGAAAATAGCCTTTTTAACCTCTTCTTCTGTGAAAGCGGACGCTAAACTCTCATTCTCAGTTTCTGATACCTGTGGTATATCATCCCTAAAGGATTCCATCATTGAGAAATTATTTCTCTCTGACGCCCCAAAGAGACCTTTATAATAATTGGTGATGTATTTCATAAGGTTCTCATCACCCTCTATAATCTCCTCTTCCTGCTCGAGGCGGAAGATCCTAGTCTTCCTACGTTTTCCATTGGCTACCAACTGAAAATACTTAGTATTACAGTCGCCAAATAACAACTTAGTTGTTTTGGCTCTTTGGTGCCATTTTATCTCCTCCTCTCGCAACAAATGAACTAACCGCTCTTTATAATAATGCTTTAAATCATTTTCCGTAGTACTGAGAAGCTGAGTCTCAGCTTTCTTATCTAATTCATTCGCCTTCCGAATCAATTCTTCGTTTTCTTTTTTGTATGAACCGCTAACATTCTTAGCCCAACCCCGAAGGAATTGTCTAAGTCTCTGAATTTTAAACTGCCATCTTTGTAATGATGTTTTTCCCCTCTTTTGTTTGTTCCACACTTCCGCCACCAACTCTGAGAAGCCATCACGAAGCAGCCAACCAAGCTCAAATTTGAACAGAGGTTGATTTTTGCAACGAGTACCATTTCCAGTATCTAGTAACAGAGGAAAGTGATTCGAAATTTCCCTAGTCAACGCCTGAACCGTTGATAGCGGAAATTTTGTTTCCCACTCTGTACTAACAAGGATCCGATCAAGTCTCTCATATGTTGGTGTATCCCTAGAATTAGCCCACGTAAATTTCCGGTTAAATAATTCAAGCTCCCTTAAATCTAAACCATCTATGACGGCATTAAATAAAAAGGGCCACCTATCATCAAACCTATCATTGTTCTTTTCCTGTGGATTCCTAATAATATTGAAATCACCTCTGACAAGAACCGGATGTGTTTCCTTGGCACATGTTTGTACCAACTCTGCAAGGAAGGCCTCCTTAAGTTCAGGTTGAGCAGCCCCATAAACTACTATAAGAACCCATTGGAAACAATCACCTCTAACTCTCAAGTGGAACTTAACATAAAAATCCCCCTCAACAAAACTACTGAAGTCAAAAATTTCTAGATTCACCCCAAGAAGGATACCACCGGACCTACCATGAGGTTTTGACCAGTGCCACAAAAAATCTCGACCACCACAAATATTGTTCAATGCCGCTTTTGGAAAATCTTTCTTCCCAGTCTCCATAAGAGCAATAAAGTCTAGCTTATGCTCTCTAGATAATTCTGAAAGGAACCTATACTTAGCCAAGTCACTAAGACCTCTGCTATTCCAAAAGATTCCTTTCATTTTGATCGATTTGATTTTCTTTTTTTCCTAACTATTCCAATTTTCTTATTCTTCTTATTAAAAGATGACATAGATTTATTCTTCTTGAAGACAGTTTCGAAGTCACAACTTAGGTGATCACTGTCGTCATCCACAACCTCCTCCATCAAATCACCACATAAGTGACCAAGAGTGAGGTTATTAACGTCATCATCTTCATCACTTTCTAAAAAAACAGCATCACTGTCATGTTCTACAACAATTCTAGGAGAAAAAGTCGACAATCTATTGCGTTCTACAGTTTTAAGCACCCGAACTGAACCTAAAACTTCTTTCTCATTTTTGCCAACATCTAAGCCTAGGTTGATGAGTTTGGAAGCAACAACAACATCTGAAAATGATGTGAAGGACAGATTTTGCTTGTTACCTTCAACCTACTCCAAATTATTCAACGCAGGAGGTAGTGGCGCCATCTTGGGCGCCTCCTGCACCAAGGCCGGGTGCTGCAACCTTGCTGCATCAGGCAGCTGTCGAGCGCCTTCCAGCGCAGCCAGCCGTTGGCCAGCACCTGCCGACATCAGCCCGTGATGTACCAGCTCCACCATCGGTGCTTGGAGCACCCCAACATCATTAGATGCTGCTGCTCCATCTCCCTCGACACTTAGCAAATCACCATCAGTGAACACATCTTCCACCCTCTCATCAACAAGAACAATATCATTCTCTACAAGAACCTTGTTACAACACTTGTTATTAATTTTGAGATCACAAGCCATATCCAGTAACCGAACCTCCATACCTTTAATTTTTGCTTCAAGTTCTTTAACCTGCTCTGCCAAAGCTTTAATATTTGCCTCAAGGGTCGCCTGGGAAGTCACCAGCAATGAAACACCGCAGGCAGACGAACAGTTGTGAGATGAGGCGAGAAACCTGGGACAAAAGCGTCCTCCCCGGGAGAAAAACTCACACAGCCCGGCTGGAAAACGGACCGGCCTGCTCCCAATCCGGATCACAACAGAGCGGGCCAAGGGCCCAGATTCAATCTCGACCAGATCTCGCCCACTCTGTCTCTTGGAAAACAAAACCGAGTCACGCCGCTGCCGGCCAACTTCCGACGCCGAAGGCAAAGAAGCCGGGGAGTCTTCGCAAGGATTATCGTGGCGCCTATCGAGTTTCTTTCGTGGCGATGGTTTTACTTGTGCCTTGGCGAAAGCGTCCCCAAGAGTCAAGCTCGGAGAACACCTCCGCACCGGCAGAGGCCCGCGCCAAGGCCTCAACGAAGTACGCTGGCGAGCCACATCCTCCACCAACCTACTCGCTAGACGTCTGGACTTCTCACCTGAAAAACAAGGAACTGAGCAAACCTGTGGGGAAGGCACATCGACTACTTGAAGCTGCGCCTCCGCCGAAAGCACGTCATCGATGGTATAGCCCACCGCCAACGCGTTCTTGAGGAAGTCCTTCGCCGACCCAAGTTTTACCTGGTCGCCAACGGAATCATCCTCATCATCTGAAGAAAGCTCATCAGCAAGAGGCCAGAACTTGGACCCAAACGGTCTCTTTCTCAGATCCACCGCCGGGTCGGACGCCAGCCCTTTCGTCGGCGCGGAATGGCGCCAGCTAGCGCCAAGCTCCGACATCTTGGTCACCGGCGTAGACTGACAACCACTCAGATGCATGGGCGGAATAAGCAGCGGCCAGAACGACAAGCACCTCCCCACACAGCGAGAAGGGAGACGGCCGAGGAGCGTCTACTAATATGGCGAAGATACGCTGAGGAGCGTGCGCGGGCTCAGTGTGATCGACGGCGACGGTTTCGGCTCCGACTTGATGGTGCGGTGATGGCGGTCTTCAATACGCTGGTTTCCAAACGAGAGGACGTGCAAAGCTTCCGACCAGGGCAGCGCAAGCATGTAGGACGTGGGCGTTGTGTGTGCACGGCGCGGGCAGCGCACGTCCTGGCGTAACAAGCGAGCAGAGGAGAGCAAACCAGCGCAGGGAAGATGATGACCAGCTCTCGGTCCGAGAGATTTGAAGGCAAAGCGGAAATTAAATTTGAGACTTCGAATTTGGATTGGAATTTGAATTTGGAAGGTTACAATTTTGATTTGAACTTTGATTTTGTTGTGTTGATTTGCACCCAAGAAGACCAAATGAATTCCAAAAAGATCTAAATATTTTGAAATAATTTTCATGGAGCTTTTATTCCCTGGTTTCATGACTATCTTTCTGATGGAGATGAAGCGGTGGAGGACACCGAACAATGCAGGTACCATATCTCCCATCTATTTACCCTCCATCACAAAATACATACACACATACATACAAATATAAAACCATCCATCGCAACAATTAGCTCGTTAGTTGTGTGCCATGTATGTACATGTGTTGCCAAGCACTTCACACTATCCCGATGATGCACTTATAAGTGTGCGAACCATCGTGCTATTTTATTCAAATGCAGCATAGAAATATTATGATTAAAAATATCAACTATATTTTATTTTCATAAATAAAAGTCAAGATACAATGATAGCTCAACATTTTATTGCGATTCACAGCAAATGAACCCTAAACAAAACCAGTGACAAGCTGACCAGATGCATACTTTCTAAACTCAATAATTTTACAAGCAGTGCTATGGTTTAGGAGACAGTCGAATAGAAATCCTGCATTACAACACGAACGGCTATTGGGATGCGGACCCAATGGCTGCCTCCATCGTGCCACGCCAGGTTACCGAATGCGTAGTCGCCTTGGATCTTTCGTGTCGCCTTGAAGGTCACCTTGAAAGATCGCGACCTTGTATCCTTACCAAACACTAACATCCTAGGTTCGACCAGCATATCTATGCCGTTAGGAGGCTCGAAAAATGCTTTATACACTGCATCAGGTTGGCCCACATTGGTGACTGTTCTTGATACAGATATGGATGTCTTGAGATCCGGGATGGCAATTGATGGCAGATTCAAGTCATACAAAGACCTTTCAATTGCTGTGCAACTACTATTCCCATTTGATCCAACCATGCAGTTGAATAACTTTTGGTAGTCTGAAGGATCGATGTCATATACAAGTCCGGGATCACTTGCCTGAACCGGATTAACAAATCCAGCTCCATAATCAAAAGGATCTGCGATCTTGTTTGGGGTTGCATCGGCTAGCAGTGGGAGACCATTATTGTCCGTGACGAATGCTGTATGGAAATTTAGTGTCACTAACAAATCGATAATTGCATCAAGAAAAATGGCGTTGAAAATTTTCTTATTCAATTTATATCAAAGAACTTATTAGTCTGCAATATAAATTAGTGCTATACATACCAGTCGTCATGAGTGCCGATTTGAGAGCAGCAGGTGACCAGTCTGGATGGAGTGACTTGAGCACGGCTACAATGCCAGATACATGTGGGCAAGACATTGATGTCCCTGAACTGAAGTAGTAGGGGAGGCCCATTTCTTTGAAAATACCAACCTGTGGCGCTGCTGCTAAAATGTTCACCCCCGGTGCAGCAATATCAGGCTGTTTCAAGTGTAATGTGTGAAAATAACATTTCATACGCCAACAACATTGAAATATTAATGACATACAGCTCAACTGTAATGTGTCCTTCCAAATAAAATTAAAATAAATACAATGTTTAGTTTTTACAATAATTTCTATTATGTCAAACGGACCACTGCCTGAGCTTGTTTTGGTTTCTAATTTACATTTTCTTGAAATATATATAAGCACATTATTGAAGACAAATTTGACTACTGCTGTAACACCTAGGCCAATTAGTGGTAGCTTAGAGTAGCCCATGTGTGTAGTAATGGTGAGATCAGTACCACATTGACAGTTTAGACAAGCTACAAATTAACTCAATGCAACTCGTAATCATCTCTGTTGGGTGAAGCAAGGTGGCAGCCCAAGCAGGTTGCTTCGTCTGCGCATATGGCCTGTCTTGCATGGACATCACAGATGGTAGCAGAGCATCACTCTCAATGCACAGGGAGGTGTGTGTGCGCGCGGGCCCCTATGTTGTGCATGAAACACCCCTAAAAATTTCAAAATTTTTTAGGCTTTTTCCTGAATTTTTGAGTGAATTTCAGCAACTTTTCTTTTTCGGAAAGTTTTCCCTTTTCCCGCTTTCCTTTTTCGGCCTGGCGCCACCTCTCCCCGATGGTGCCCTCCTCCTTTCCGCCTCCCTCTTTCTTCGGCGCCTCCCACCTCTTTTCCCGTTGGCGCCGCTCCCCCTCTCCGTTTTCCTCCTCCCTTGGCGCCGCCCCGCTCCCTCACTCCCGCTGGCGCCCCGCTCCCTCCCCGCTTTCTCCCCGTGCACGCGCTTGCGCCGCGCGCTGCGCTCGCGCCGAAGCCGCACCGCCTCTGCGCCCCGGGTTCTTCCCCGCTCACGTCGCCCGACGTCACCCGGTCTGAAGCGGCAGAGCTTCCGCGCCACGCGTCACCCCACTTCTGCTCTGGCCCCACCTGGCAGTCGCCGCGCCTTCCCCTCCCGCGCGCGAACGCGCCCTCGCCCATGCCGTTCGGCCGCTTGCCCCCATGCCGTCGCCTCGCCATAACTCCTGTGCAGAGCCGACGTCACCCCCCCATTGCGCGGAGGAGATACTCCACCAGCTCCCGTCCCCTCCGGTTGACTCCTGCGCCCGCGCCCGTGCCTTCTCCCCGAAGGCTCTGCCTCCTTCCGCTCGGGGTATAAAACCCCCATCCTTCTCCTCACTCCCCCTTTGCTTCCCGAGCTACTCCACCGCCCTAAATCACTCCCCACCACTCCTCAGCAGCTCCCTGAGTGGCCGATTGAAGTCCCATTGCCCGAAGCTCCGTCGCCGCTCTCCCCTGTGCCGACGACCCCCGTGAGCGGATCTCCTCTTCCATCCTTGCATTCTTCGATTCCTTGCTGCCTTAGCACCCTCAAGGCACCACGAAGTCATCCCCGAGCCCCACTCCCCGTTAGCATTTCCGGGGAGCTCCCCCACCGTGAGCCACCGCCGGCCGTAAGGCCCTTCCTGTGGCCAGCCACCACCGGGGCTCCCCAGCTTGAGCCAACCCCACCACCGTACTCCTTGTGCCCCGGAGATGCTCAAATTACCACCCACCTCGCCGAAGAATCACTGGAGAGACCGGGAGCCGCCGTGGAGGCCGCTAGCTTCTCTCCTGCCCCTGGCTGCCGCCACCCATGCTCCCTTTTCCCAAGGCCCCAAAATGGGTTCCCCTCTCGGGGACCTACCCGCCGGTGCCCTCGGTTGCCGCCGACGCCCCGTGCGCCCGATCCGCCGTCGCCGCCATGGCCCTGTCCCGAAGGCGCCGTGGCAGTCGGAGGAGGAAGATGACCATCGTGGCCACATCCCGGCCCTTCGCTTAAACCGTTGCCGTCTCGCTTGAGCCGTCGGATGGCAACTTCCCCCTGCCGTCCGATTTCCTTGAACTCCGCCCTCCTCCACCGTCGGATCCTCCCATACCGCTTCGCCCGCCCTCTTCACCCCGTTGCCGTCCGATCTCCACCCACACCGATCTAGGCCGCCCCTCTCGCTTCATCTGGGCCGCCTGCCCGAGCAACGCGTCGGCTATCCGAGCCACGCGGGCGCGAGTTGGCGTGGGCCGACTCCGGGCTCGCTCTGCCGCGCGAGCGCACGCGCGCGCTGCGGGCGCGCGAGCACGCCGCCAGGCCGCGCGCCATTCGCCGAGCGGGCGTTCTCGCCGGGCCGCCACGAGCCGGGCGGCCTCCGCACTGTTCATCTCGATTTTCCAGTGATTTTCCAATTTCCAAAAATTCCAGAAAATCCAAATAAATCCTAGAAAATCACAAAAATTCCCAAAAATCCCCAAATTTCACCACTTTGCTCCATTTGATGTCCTGAACCCATTTTTGACCTCCTTTTCCCCAAATGCATCCCAGATAAATTCCAAAAATTCCCCATTTGGAGATTTATGCATTTTACTCCTTTTTAATAGATAATTTTTCCTCGCTTGATTAGGTTCAAGCCGGACTTATTTTGTTTTATGTGTTTGCGCTAGTTTCGGAGATCCCAGAAGTTCAGGTGCAGTCCCAGGATCCAGGAGCTTCTACATTCGAGCTCGCCAAGATCGTCCAGATTAACGGCAAGTCACAAGTCCTTGACCATATTGAAATCCCATGCCATTTAAATTATGTTATTATGCTATTTGCATTAAGCTAGTTCTGAAATGTTAGTTCAAAGTAAAAATAAAATGTTTAGAATGACATGATATGTAGTTAAACCTACCACCGACAAATGCCATGTTAAACTTGTAGCCATGCCTTTGTAACCCTAGAATTAATTATCTGTTAATCTCGATAACTGTAGGATATTATTATCATGCAAAGTCTTCACACTAATAAGGTCGTGGCTGCGGGCTAATAGAATTTGCAAACCCGACTCTAGGGTAGGGTGGTATAGGACACTGTGCCCTAGAGCGGAGAGTGCCGATGTGCACAAGGTAGGGTAAGGGTTGGGGAAGAGCTACGAGATAGTCTTCGCCCATCTTTTACCCTAGGATTGAAGTTAGGGTAAGGGTGTTCTGGGGAACCACGAGTCGGTCGACGCCCACCGCTTACCCTAGGTTGGGTCGCGGGCCTAGCGAGGTTGCGGACCATGTGAAAATATAAGGACTAGACCCTTATGCTGAGCAAATGACATGGTGATCGCTCAACCGCAGGAGTTGACTTGTCAACACTGGTCTAGTAGCTGCTCAACTCAATTGAAACTCTACAGGTGTGGAGGAGGAGGAGGTTGAGAAGTAAGGTTAGGTAGGCCGTACTGCGGATGCCTAACAACAGTAGGGTTCACTCGAAGCGGACGGGAGTTTTAATGTGCCAGACCCGAGTGAATTCTACCGGGTAGAGCCTATATAAAGAATTGAGCAGTGAAACGACCTGGCTTTCTTAACTCTTTAGCGGGAGTTAAGGGATCGTGTGGGTAAAGCTGAGCAAACTCTGCAGAGTCAATTAAATGGTATTCGAATACGCCGTGCTCCCGGTTAATGGAGCTGTGTCACTTGGGTGATTCCTGCAGCGAAGCTTAAGTAGTTTTGTAATGCTTTAACTTGTTTAGTTGGTTAATTACCTTTTTGAGAAACCCCCCCTGAGATCTTAAGGAGTAGTTTTGGGTCCGTTTTATCAAAATGTTTGCTAATAAAGTGCATCCACAAAAATTAATAAAACCAATATATACCCCTCATTTGGCAATCTGTGCAAATAGTTAAAGTAGGGTTTCCCTTGTGACTTGCTGAGTATGGGGTTGGAGTACTCAGGCTTGCATAATTTTTCCCCCACAGATGCCAGAAGAAAAGAAGGCATTTCAAGATATCGTGTTAGAGTTGCGACCGCACTCAGGCTTTCCTGTGGTGCTTTTGCGGTTCTTTTGCAATGTAAGTACTTTTGGGCTTGCACGCCCGTTTATTTGTTAAAAATTGACCATTAGGTCTTATTTCAATCAAGCTAACTATTTTTAAATGCTCGTAAGCAGGCATGATACTGGTTCGGTCCGTAACCAAACTCCTGGGTGGGTACGGACTAGTGACGCTCCTGTTCCTCCCAGAAACGGGGGCGTTACAGTGCATGCGATGTGAAACCGCCTTGCTCAACTAGTGATGGCCCCAGTGGGCCATTGGTATGGTAGAGAGGGATAGTCTCGTGTAGAGTTTGGATGAACCTAGCAGCATATAAATCGAAGGAAGCCAAGCCTACCAACTTGGAGTTAGCTCTTTTGGGCATTGCTATATGTGTGCACGGCCTGTCCTGACTACTGCATGGGGGTGGGTTTTAGCATGTTTGGCCCCTGGGGTGCAATACTTGCAAGATTAATTAGTACCATGTGCCATTACTACTAATTTTGCATTGTACTATAGTTGAAAATTGGAAAATCTAATAAACCTATAATATTTTGGAAGTAATTTTCAAGGTAAATCTATTCTAGGAAGACACTTCTTTTGTGATTGAAGGGAAGCATGGAAATATTTTTGAAGAATATGATGGAATCCTTAAAAGCATTGTAAAACTAACAAAATCTGGTGTATCGATCGACTGCTATAAACTGAAAGGATAGGAATTGTGACACTTGGCATATAGAACACACGGGTAATACTTTACAGGAAAACCTTACTTCCCATTAATGGTAAATTCCACACAATTGCCCACAACAACCCATCAATAACTTTTAATCCAAACATATAGAATAGGATGATAATATCCAACAGAAACTGTTAATCTAGCTTAAAATTAAGATCTTTATATCTTAAAGCATAAGAGTGGTAGTCATTATTTCCAGGTACTATTTATCTGATCAACTGATAACCTTAAAATGTGGGCTCACTAAATAAGGGGATGTAGAATGTTTTCCTTTTTTCTGTATCAAATGTGTGAATCGGTAGGTGTTAAAGCAAACATGGTGCCTCAAATTCTCTTACAGCAAAGTGTTGACCAAAGAATGTTGCAGGCGCCGAAATCTAAAACAAACTAAAGCCATTCCCTGGTTAAGATAGTTAATACACATGTAGGAAAAACATTTGAAGTATGCTGATATGTCGGGAGGAACATTATTTTTGTGTGCATTGGAAAGTTCCAATATTTCCCTAAATTCTCCGACGTTGAGACCATATATAAAATTGTTAAGCTCTGAATGTTTTCATCACTCTCATTATAACAAATCAGAAGCATATTTGCCATGGCACAAATATGAAACAGCTTGATCTTTTCTGTTATTTCTATTTTTTTTTTTAAAATGTAATGGTAATGTCAGCGTATATACCTTGAGCACCGCAGGGTAGACGAGATTTGGGCCCCTAGATGAGAAAGCTGCAATCTTTGGCGCGGGAAATCCACTTCCAGTTGCTGTTTGACTCAAAGAAACCTTTGCTGTTGGACTCGGACTGGTACTGTTGAGAAAAAGAACAGTTGAAGGCCATGTAAAGTAGCAAACACGCATGTATATCTTTTTTGGTATTGATAAACATTATTAGGATGTTTTCTTTTCTAATTATCATCCAGATTTGTGACCGTTGGATTAGAAATCTAACGACCACGAATTCTCCCCGGCCCCTCCAAAAAAAGGAGCCGTTGGATCTCTAATCCAACGGTCTAAAATTTGGATGATTGTTAAGAGGAAAATATCCGGATGATACCTAAGAAGATAACCTAAGAAGAGACATTTTCCCACAAATAGGACTACCCAATATATAGTTTCTAGCACTCAGACCCTGCCTTTCGCCAGACAACAGAGGTGCATAAAAGGTTGGACCAGGGTTTAGAAAACTGTTTTAGGGAACAAAACTGCTCCATGACCGGTTACAAAAATGGCCCTAAAGGTTTTCGCTTGTTTTCTGAACTCTGGGTTGGACTACCCAAAAATTGGATCCCGTTTACTACTGTGCATTACTAATGAATATGTAATATTTCATAACTTGGTATGTATTTTTCGTACTCATGGTCTCTGTTGATCTGCTAATTCTTTTACAATAATATCACGTTTTTGTTCAGTAAAAGTATTTTTTGATTTATTTAGTTTTGGGTAACCCAAACTTACATTTAAAATGAAATGAACCCAACCGAACATCTACACCTACCCACAAATGTGTCTTCCATTTAGAACGGGTTAGCACTTAGCAGGGATTTGCTCCGAAAGGGCACGAGTAAATCGAACCCTGGGCACGACACGTGGAACTTATATTTTTCATCGGAATACTTCACATTAACAATCGTGTACTAACTATGTACAAGATATTGACCTAAAGTTTTAGTAACTTCTCATGATCGATCCTAGCTTCCATTTGCATACACATACCTTTTTCCTTTTTGAATACTCACATACCGATTATTTGCATCTACGAGTCATCCATTCAGGCCTAGTTTTTTGTTGGATGGAGTAGTCAACCTTTCATTTCATAATCCAAGAGCAACATTGGGATTATCATTATGACTTGTCCACAAGCTTTCCTATGCTCATCGTTACCCCCATTTTGTCAAGAAAAAGATTGGTATATATTATGCCCTCTGCCATTTTCTTAACAAACAACAACACGCATAGATAAAGCATGGACATGAAAAATCATAACCTTAAACGTACCTGCGATAATGGAATATCTTGTAGGCAACCTCTAAATCAATAGCAACACACGGGATGGACAAGGCATGCCACTGCCAAGCATTAAGAGCGTCAGTGCTTTGCTGTGTAAAGATAAAACCTTCCCCTCCGTTCACGGTCACTGCTGATGCTAACTCTTCTAACTGTGCTGGGGTGAAAACAGTGTAGATACTAAAGCAACAGATAATATTCCCCTTTACATCCGTACTATTGGCAAGTGTCAAGTTACACCTGCAAATTTACGTGGCAAATTTAAGGACAAAGAAAGATATGCCTGTGTTATGTTGACAAAATTTTACCATATACATGGCTCGATGAACAATAAAACCAGTCAGCGAAGTAAACAAATTGAAAATGTGATGTGACTCTGCAAAACGAAGAGTATAGTGTAATCATACATATCATCCACGTAGACATTGAACTTGTGAAACCGATTTTCCTTCTGCTTTGCCGCAAACAAGGATTGTCCCTGTAAGTATTGAAAAAGAAGAATGACAACTGACACGTAGTAGACATGGAAAAAAGAATTGGTCATCTAGAAGTACGCAGCTAGCTGAGAACTGCACGTACATGCACAAATAAACTGTTAATGATATGGATTCTAATAATGTAATATTCGAAAATAATATAGTAAACCCTTCTATTATACATGGGTATCATAGGCATTTAGCATTCCTTTTTTAAATCAGATGATTTAAGCATTGTGAGGTATGACAGCTCTGCTATGTCCAAAACCACATGATAATTTAGAAACAATGTTTACCCGATTGCAAAACGTTCAAACCACACGTCCTCACCTCCATGCATGCCTCATGTTGCTTCAACTTTGTTCTATTTTTGAGAATGAATTACTTTTTTTTTCTAAAAAAATGTATCATATTTTAAAGAAAATTCGTTGTTTAGCCCATCAAGCATGCATCCCGTGATATTTATAATCTTTTGTGGATGATAGACAAGGTATGTTACGATACAGAATTTGAGATCAACAAGGCCATAAAAATCTAAGGTCACCATCCAAACAATGCCTCATTTTACGCAAGGCGGAACTAAGGCCGAGATAGCTTTCTGGGATCACAAACCAAACGCTAGCTGATTACAGTAAGCAAACAAGGGGTAGAGACCAACCATTTGATAGTCTAACTACTCATGTTTTAAGGGTTGTTGTGGATTATTTTCAGAGTTAATTAGTGGACCCTAGAATATGATCCCGTGGCCTCCATGGCGATTATGTTTTTCATGTTATCATGTACACACTTTCAGCAACTCTGTTTCTACGTTCTATAAGACTTGTAGAAGGTTGGAACGTACCACAAGCGTCTGACCATTTCCAAGAGTGATAGCGGTCGGGAACAGCCGGTCGATCGTTGACGCTGCAACTGTTAGCAGCCATGGAGCCACGTTACCCACCGTCTGGGGACGCGGCCCAAAATTCCCACCCGCATATACCACCGGTATGCCCTTCGCCACCGCATAAAACGCAGGAAGGTGCCCCGTTAGATTGAATATGGAGAGCGATAGGATGTCGACTCCATCGTGGATGGCATCATCTATTGCCTTCATAACCGCCGCCTCACTGCACGTAGCTTCGGCCGGTGGCGCGCCGACGCTCCAGCAAGCCTTGTACACGGCAATGCGAGCTCTTGGGGCACCGCCCCGCGCGACACCAGGCGCCAGCCCATGAAAGCTGACGTTGTGGACAACATTGCCTGCTGCTGTCGAGGCCACATGGGTGCCATGGCCGTTCAAATCTCTGGGCGACAAGAATTCACCAACGAGTTGGGTTTTGTCGACGACGTCGGCGTACCACCGTGCACCGATGATCTTCCTGTTGCAGCTCTTAATGCTGAAGGACTTGCCTGCTTGGCAAATCCCCTTCCATTTTGTAGGAGGCGGGCCATAGCCGTCATCATCAAAGCTCGGTGATTCTGGCCAGATACCTGGAGGGCGAAAAATGTCAATTTATACCATGCACAATGCACCTAACGTCATCAGATGTAGAGAATTTTTTTTGGCCCTTTGGAGTAGATTTTTGTGAAAATCGCTCTGTGGACATGATTTTAGCGGAAATAGCCCCCTTGCATGGCCGGGGACCGCGCCAGGGCATATGGCATGGCTGGCGAGTGTGCCAGGTGCCTAGCATGGCCAAGGAGCATGACATATGCCTGGCACGGCCCAGGGCGTGTCAAACCGAGCAAAGCTCCATCTTTTCCCGATAATTTCAACTTTACATCGTGCTGTTGTTATTCGCTGCCCCTATTCGCGAGATTATTTAAGCACACGAGGGCGCGCAACGAACCGCACCCCTGCATTCCCTCCCTGCCTCCTCCTTGCACATTGCTCGTAGCGCTCTGTCACAAACATCAGTGCTCCCTCATTCGCAGATTACTTCGTCCCGCATTGAGGATACTAAATATGCAGTATTAGTTTGTTTTTTGTTGTGTTATTTGTTTGGAGCACTATTTGATGCCGTAGGCAATAATGCTATATATGTTTATCTATACAGTATTTCGTGCATGCAATGTACGTACGCTCCTCCATTATTGGTAAGTTGATTTCAATATTGTATGTACGTATTTTAGGTGGAATAACGCTTTATTGTTGTGGTATTTTCCACAGAAATGGATAAACTGTTCGTGTTCCATGGTGGTGAGGTTGTGCGTGGCGGTCCGTTCGGACTTGATCTGTCCAGCTGTGAGGGAGCCATAGTAACTGTTCCCAACCTAGCGCACGTGCCTTTGGTCAAGCTACATCGGTGCATTCGACAGTTGTTCAATAGGGACATGGCAACGAACAAAATAATAGTAGAGACAGTGGTCGTCACCAAGGTCACACCCTAGAGCAAATCGTGTGGGACATGGTGGAACTTACTAGCAGTGCCATGTGGGAGCATTACATGGAGATTGCTAGCAATCCTTCATTTCTGAACTTTCGATGGCCTATGGTGTATGTCCATTTTGTTGACCGTGGTGATTCCTCCAGTGTGGCCGATGCGCAAGTAGGCGGGAATGGTCTTGTCCCCCTCTTCCGTTCATTGTTGACGGAAGAGTTGCCCCACGAGGTGCAAGTCACTGAGGAGAAAGCTCCAGTTGATAGAGATTCTGCAGGCTTCCAGCCGAACGCAGGTGTCTGTAAATGGTAGGGTGCTCGCATTGACCGCCAGGAGATAATTCACGGCATGTCTGAGGGGACAAATACCGAAGATGAGGAGGACTTTGATTCGCAATCCAGTGAGGAAGCAGGTAGCGAGGGTGGCGTTGTTGGTGGCATTGTTTCCAGCAACACGGACTATGTGGCCAGTCGATTGGATTTGCAAGCGGCCTCTTTGCTATTTTTGCCACAAGACCACGACTCTTCGTGGGCCTTTGATGTGAACACCTTGCTTGTGGGGTAGCACTTCCCTGCCAAGAGTGCTGCGAAGCAAGCTATCACAAGCTTTGTAGTTAGGATCAGTTGAACTTACCGAGTTTTCATGTGAGTTGGATTGTGAACATATCACATTATTTTTTATGTGAACATAGTCGTAGTCACCAATATGTGTTTGCCATTCTTTTGCAGGTCGAACCCTAACACTTACATAGTTAAGCGCATGGTTAGCTCTTATCTGGGCAAAGTCCATGCACAGAGATTCCCCGACATAGGAATGGACTTCCGCATCACAGTTGTGAAGGACCACACATGTGAGTTTGAGGAGCCATTGCATTGCCATCAGAATGTGACATCAAGCTACATCGCGACCATCATTAGTCATTTAGTTGTATCAGATGTAACCATTTCTCCAAAGGTTTTGATGACGGATGTAGAAAATGCAGTAGGCTATGCCGTGAGCTACAACAAGGTGTGGCGGGCAAAGTGGAAGGTGCTCGAAGAAATGTACGGTACATATGAGGAGGCATATGACCTAGTCCCCAGAATGTTGCACTAGATAGCTGACGCTAATCCGGGAACATACCTCAACAAGATGTACCGGCCTCACCCCTCTAACACCCCAAATTCCCTAATCCTAGATCGTGTATTTTGGGTATTTGGCCCGGTAGTGGAGGGATTCAAGCATTGTTGGCCCATCCTTAGTATGGATGGGACTTCCTATGCAGAAAATACAAAGGCATCATCTTGACCGCTATTGCCGCTGATGCCAACGACCAGTTGCTCCTAGTTGCTTTCACAATTATGGAGCATGAAAACACCAATAGCTGGCATGGTTCTTGGCCAACGTAAAGCAAAATGTTGTGTAGGACTGGCCAGATGTGTGTGTCATCACAAACTATCATGCTAGCTTGTTGTCCACACTGAACACTATGTAGCACGGCACAAAGGCCGTCGTTCCAATGGAACGACATGCGCACATATTGGTGCATGCAGCATCTTGTGGCCAACTTCTACACCCATTTTCAGAGTAAGGATCTTATGAAGAAGTTCAAGAAACTGTGCCTACAGAACCAAAAGCGAAAGTTCGACACTGTATAGCGAGAGCTTGAGGTGAAACCACCCGTAGAAGTGGAGGTTCTACTGTTCTAGGGTAGGCACACTGCAAAGCGAGTTTGTTGATTGGATGAGCATGCATTGCCTAGACTTGGAGAAGTGGTCCCTTCTCCATGACATGCACGGTGTGCGATATGGCATCATGACGACCAACATGTCTGAGGTGTACAATAGTATGTTGAAATGGGTCTGTGCCCTGCCCATCGCCGTCATTGTGGATGAGACTTAGAACCGCACTGTCGGTTACTTTGTAAACTGGACTGTGATGGCCAAGAAGCACTTCAATGAGGGGAAGCAATACTTGGAGGCTACCCTTGTCTACATAGAGAAGAAAATAATGAAGACCTGAACCCATGTAGCTCGCACGATGGACAACGTGAGGAAGAAATTTGAAATCTATTTTCGGGACAAGTATGGGCCACTTGAGAGGTGATCGGAAGCATATTTGCACCATAGGGGATGTGGTTGTTTGCACCTTCAACAAGCCTCAACTACTGCACAAGCCTTCTTCCCAGATATATGCTGCATGTGCCCTACTACGCCAATCTTCCACAATGTACGTATCTGACATGCGTCATTTTTACATACATTTATCTGTCATTTTACTCTCATACTTTTCGCATTTTGGGACAATTTATCATCATTTACATGCTTTTATATATTTAATTGCTCAAAATGGACCATTTTACATTTTTTGTACTTTTCCGCAGGCCGGCGCGATCGAGGCGCATAAACGGCAAACTTGGCATTTTGGGACTGCTCCATATAGATGTACGCATCAACATGAATGCGTAGGATCTTTCCGCAATGAAATCGGAGCTCAGAAGCGCTGGAATGGAAGAAATTACATTGGAAAAGGACCTTGTTGCAAACCCTAGAAACCTGGAGGGCTAAATCATAAAACTACCAACTCCCCCCATTCGGCCACAAGACCCAGCCGCCTCCTCCATTCTGTTCAAGCCGGCCATTGCTTCTCCCCTGGCCCCCTTCTGCTCTCCCCTTCCTCTTCTTCGGCGCCGGCGAGGGCCGCGCCATACTCGACGGCGGCCACCTGCGCCATCCTTTCCACGTCTCCACCGCGCCAACACTGCCCCTTTATCCTACCGCTCACCCTCAGCGCCTCCACCCAAAACCTCCCAAACGCCGGCCGCCCCCTCTACTTCCTTCTCCACCGGCGCGCCTCCCTTCACCGCTTCCCCTTCGGCGCGCCCTCTCCCACCAAGCACCACAGAGCGCCGCCGCCCCCTCTCTCCCTCCATCATGCCTCCCTTCTTCGCCACCTTCTTCCTGTGTGCTGCCGCATCTCTCCACCCGCTGCTCCAAATCCACCGGCCGCCGCTTGCTTTCCCTCCTCTCTTCTTTAACTCCAGCCAACCCACCTTCTCCGGTGTGCCCCCGCTTCTCGGCGTCTCCCATCTCGGCCGCCCCTTCTTCATCTCTTCCACTGCGCCCCACCGCTCCTCTCTCCGGCCACCGTAGCTTTTGCTCCCTCTCTGATCCCATCTCTCCACCGGCCGCTCCCCTTTGCTTCTCCTCCTATCTCCGCCACCGCCTCTTTTCCACCATCTTCATCTTCCCCGTCTCCAGCTTCTTCCTCACCACTTCCGGCTGCCTTTTCCTTTAGCGCCGCCTTGCCCATCCGCAAGCACCACAGCTGCCGCATCCTTCCTCATCTGCCCTGTTGTGGCTACAGACCAAACAGAGAGAGAGAGAGAGAGATGGTAGTGGAAAGTTGGGAGAGAGTAATCGTAATGGCCTGGGCTTTCCCATGGCCTGTATTCCATATATATACACATGGGGAGTGCTTTTACAATTATACCCTTACATCGAGTATCCCCTTCTAGGGCACTTATGTCATTACACATGGCCTATTCTGGGCCTTATAACCTTCTAACAGGCCTGCTGGGTTTAGGTGGGGGCCACCCCTACAACATGCCCCCTTCACCGAGCGCTGCCTTCTCTGGTGTGCCCCTGCTGCTCATTCGGCCACCTCCCTTTACTCCGGCCACCGCGCCTCCTCTTCTCCTCTTGCCCCACCTCGGCGCCGCCGCTCTTCTGCTACATCCGGCGAGCGCCGCCCCTCCAGATCACCAGCCGCCGCCATCTTCTCCACAATCGGTTCCTCCTCTCGGGCTACTGCATCACGTCTCCACCGACACCGTCTTCTTCCTCATCGGCCGCTGTCTGCATTCACCGCCACCACTCCAGCGACATCTTCATCGGCCTCAGCCCTCTGCTGCTTCTACTCCCCTCGGTTCACTCAAATCCCCAATTCTTCCTCTTTCTTGGTTCCAGTTACTCTGTTAATCTTTTGCTTAATTGTGCACTGTAATGACAATTGCTGTTAATTAACTACTATTAGATGTCACTGTTAATTGTTCAATACTATATGAACTGTGCTTTTTATTCTGTGGATGTTAACTTGTGATCTGTGATGGTGATATTTGATATGTGCAATGTTTTGTGATGTTTATGTAATCTGATTATGCTATTGGAAGTTGTTTAGCAATGGTAGTATTGTTCACTGTGATTCATGTGGGCATTAAATATAGTGTTAGCCTTATTGTTGCCAGTCCTTGCTTTGTGGTTATATGTGTTAGTTTGATTAGCATCAATCTGCTGTCAGGGATTAGTGTCTTTGTCTGTGTTTAGTGTTAGTGTCCTGTGCTTGTGAGTGAGTTAGTTTCTGTGATGTTTAAGTTGCGCAGATTAGCGAACCGACGACCGTTTCCCTTCCCCTAGCTGTCTCAACCCACCTAGTGCTTCTCGACTTCCCCTTTTCTTCTTTGTGCAGTTGGTCGTTAGCAAAGTCATGCGTGCGTTAGTTATTTGTTTGTCCTGCCGTTGTCGTCTAGTTAGCTATCAACCGTCTCCCCCCTCTTACTCTCTCGACTCCCTCCTTGCTTCTAGACTCCCCCAGTGCTTCTCGACTTCCTCCTGCTGTCTCGCGGTCGGTAGTTAGTTATATTGTCGATTAGTAGTCGTTGTCGTTCGTGCATCGTTTGTGTCGTAGTCATCTTGTTCGTTCGGTCGTACGACGTCCATTCGTACGGTCGTTCGTCCCGTCGTCCTTCGTTTGTTTAGTTCGTTCGTCGTTTTGATCGTGCGGGTTAGAGTTCGTTCATTCGACTACTTTAGTAGTAGTTGTAGGTTTAGTTTTCTCCCCCATTTCGATTGACCTAGCTTTAGTCGAGCACCGGTAGCCTCTGTCTAGTCCCTGTGGAGAACACGACACTCGCCGCTATTTCAGTGGCAACCCGTGCACTTGCGGGTGTGCTATTTTTGCACGATCAGTATCAGAGTTCTATGACATACGTCACCTGTATGATTGTAACATCCCGAATTTTTGCTAAAAATAAAAAAAAATAAATAATAAAAATAGAATAAAATAAAATTAAAATTAAAATAAGTATTTTTGTGCCTAAGTTTTTAAATTTGGATTTGCCCTGAATTTCTGTTTTTGAAAAAAAGCTGGATTTGAAAAGCATTTTCAAAACAAAAACCTAAAATTATTAAATAAAATGATATTTTGATAAAAATTCTATGTCAAATTAAAATTTGGAGTTATTTGGATTTTATTTGGTTCCCTGGTTTATCTGGAATTTAAAAATGTATTTTTGAAATTAAAAAGTATTTTAAGTATAAAAATTAAATACCAACATTAGTTGGAAATATTTTTAGTAAGTTTCAAATGTCTCCAGGAGGTTCTAGGAATTTTTGGAGGTCATTTGGTATTTTTCTGAGGCTTAATGGAATTTCTAGGCTTTTCTGAAAATCCAAAATCAATTTCCAAAATTAATTCCCTCCTCTCTCTCCAGCCGCCACGTGGACGGCCGATTGCCGCCACGCCGCCCCATCCGGCCATCCGCGCATCCCGCCTACCTCCTCCGCCGGGCGCCACTTGGACGGCCTGGATCCGCCGCCGATCCCGCCTTCCCCTCCCCCGCGTTCGCCACCTGGCTGGCCCGGATCCGCGCCACGCCGCCCCCTCGACCCATCTGGCCCATCCACCCCGCGCCCTTCCTCGGCCGCCCGATCCCGCCCCCGCGCACGCGGCACCATCCCGCCGCCGCGCCTCCCGCTCATCTCCCTCTATCTGCCCGCGGGCCCCGCCCGTCAGTCGTCCCGCCTCCCTCTCTCGCTGACCGCTCGGGCCCACACGTCGGACCCGTCTTCCCCGCGGCCTCCTCCTTCCTCTCGCACCGCCGCCCGCAACGGCCTCCCGCCCTAGCCGGCCACGCCTCCACTCCCCGCGTGCGCAGCCACCTCTCCAGCGTCTTCCGCACGCCCCGCGCCCAACTCCCCCCAATCCCGCGCCGGCACCGCCCCTAACCACCCGAAACCGCCGCCCACTTCCCGCTCCCTCCGGCGAGGAATTCCCCCGGCCTCCCTCCTCCCCGCCCTATAAATACCCCACCCCGAGCTCCGCCGCACACCGCCCCACACCGCTCCGCCTCCGCTTCTCCTCTCGTGAGTCGAGCGCCGGCAACGCGGCGCCATCGCCTCCGCCGCCTTCTCCGACTCCGGCGAAGCATCGCCGCCGTCTCGGAGCTCCCCAGGCCCCGCCGCCGCCTCTGCGAGCTTCACCGTGCCCGCGCGCACCTCGGGGACTCCTCGCCTGCCCCTCCCCGCCGCCGTTAGCCCGAGTGCGCCGCCGCCTCTCTTCGCCGCCAACCACCTCCCGGGCGCCTCGGTAACCGCCTCCCCTACCCCCGCGTTCCCCTCGGCCTCCTCTCTCCTTTCCGACCATCGCCGGCCGCCGCCGTCCACCGGAGCTCCGGCGAGGCTCGCCTCCCGTGCGCTCTCCGGCCGGCTCGCCCACGTCAGCGCCACGTGGCGCCACGTTCCCCGCCACCTCGGCGCCACCTCACCCCGCCCGTGCCCAGTCAGCGCCACACCGCCACCCGTGCCACCTCAGCGCCTCCCCCTCTCAGTGGACCTGGTCCATGGACCATGGGCCCACTTGTCAGTGTCGGCCCACTCCAAGCTGACGCCAGCTGACGCCATTAATCTCATTTTTTCCATTGAAAAATAATTCCAGCCGAAATTAAATTTCTTGCTGACGCAATAATCCCAGATTTTCCTTTAGAAAAATAATTCCATAAATTCAGATTTTTCTTTTCTCTGAATTTAATCTTCCCGGAGCCCGTTCTCCCTCGTTTTAACTCCGATTTGGCCCATTCAAATTTCTAAATTCATCAAAAATTCCCCTCTATCCATTTCTGGCCTCAATTCAAATATTTGAAGTCAATTTGAATTTAATTTGAATTTATTTGAATTTATTTGAATTTGGTGGGTTATTTTGACGTGTAGACTTCGACGATTCGGGAAATTTCTTCGACGAAGATTCAAGCCAGGTTGAAGAGAAAGGCAAGTCACCCTCCTTGATCATGTTGGTCCCAGAATTGTAAATAAAATTATGTTGATTTAAATTATATTGCATGCATATTTTTATTCAGCGTATTTCAATCCTGTTTTAAATATAGTTATGCCTACTTGTTAATTCCTCCGTTGAATTTGAATTCCTCAATACCTTGTCACCCTAGATTCAAACTCTGGTTAATACATTAGTGTTGGCTAGAGGAATTTATATCAAATGCTTAGACTGCATAGATATAATGTTTGGGATATCTTTCACATAAAATGACGAACCCCTTTTACATAAAATGGTATGAACTCTTGACTTTGGTGAGTCAATGAGGTTTATGAAACTATTTTGAAAATAAATGTGAAACTGGTTTAGACTTAGGCAATTGGTTAGAGTGGTGGGTGCAGGCATTCCCTGTTGGTTGGAGCCGCAGTGGTTGACTGTCGTGCACGGGGGTATGTGGTTGGGCCTGAGTCAATTAAGGATCGGTCTGTGAGCTACTGTTGCAAAGCCCTTATCGTACTACCACATGGCTGGTATGGGACAGCCCTGGCTGAATAATTTGCAAAGTCCCAACCTGAGCCGAGTTGTAGGTTGAAAGTGAGCGTGGTTGGTGCCATGTGAAGTCTCACTTGGGCGAGCGTGGTTAAGCCATGAGAAGTCTCGTCTAGGCTCAAGAGGGGGTCCCGGTCTGGTGGATTCCTTACTGGGGTGAAACCTTAGAGTTGGCTCAACCAGGTTGATGGCTTTGCATTGTAAAGGCCTTGTCACGACTCCTCGCCGCACACCTAAGGAAGTGTGTAAACCGGTGGCAATATGGGATGATCGTGTCTTGTGGGTAAAGCTGTACAACCTCTGCAGAGTGTATAATCTATCCTGGATAGCCGTGCCCACGGTCATGGGCATGCTGAGTAAAAGTTTTTCATGGATTAGACTTTGCTTTTCAAAAATGTTTTTGAAAAACCTTGTGGGTAGATGGAACCCATGAGAGGATGGTAACTTGTGGATGGATGGAATCCACGAGTGTTTGGAAACGTGTGGATGGATGGAATCCATACGTGAACTTTTGGAAAAGATGGTCCGGGTGTGATGCCCGTGGATAGGTTGGTGTATGGTCGGAGCCTGCACTGACGGTATTAATTTCTAACTCAAGTACTGTTTTTACTTACTGTATTAAATTCAGCAATTTCAATCTACTTATTGTATTTCTTAAATGCTGTTTTATGCAAACTAACCCTATGAGCCTTCCTTTGAAGCCTTTATCATTATGTTGCATTTTCCCGGGTGATTTGCGGAGTACAAGTTTGTACTCACCTTGCTTTTTCCACACAGAGAAGGAAGACGTCAACCACGGTGAAGATCTGGACGAGTAGGCCGCGTCTTACTATCGTTTGCCTGTGGGCAGGCTTGGGCTTCGCTATTTATCAGTTTGCTTCCGCAGTTAATTCCTTTATTTACTTTGCCAATGAGCATTGATGTAAGACTTGGCCATAAGGCCGTATCTTTTATTTAATATAATCAGTCATTTGTGCTTGGTATTTATCTTTGTTGTGACTGTGTGCACTAGCTGATCCTGGACTAGTGCGATTTACACAGAGGATCCAGGAGCCGTTACTCCGGGTTCCGACAATGATACTTGGAACACAGAGTTTAACTCATATGGTGTGGAAGGGCACTACGTACAGGGACCTATGGTAGGGGATATCAAGTGGTCGTCTTAGCGCATTGCAGCATCCTGAGCGGGGCAGGCATCAGTCAAGGCACATCCGGAACAACATGGATGCTAGCCAACGTGGAGACATGCTTAGACCTAGGAGGTGCAGGCTATGTAAGACTGCTGGGCTCTCTTTGAGGGACTACCCAAACATGCCTTCTTCTTGTGTGTGCTCAAGTAGACACTCTATTAGCTGATTTTGGTACAACCCTCAAATGTTGTGTCTTTAAGCTTTCTCAGGTTGTGCGCTACTGTCTTGTCCAATGTGTATGAGTAAAAATAATTTATTTTAATGAGCCATGAACGCCTAATTTTGGGAGTTTCGTGCATGATTGCTTATTATCTTTGTTGTCATGTTGGAAGCTTACACATTGAGTCATTTACTAATGCTCTCTCATCGGCAAACCTACAGATAACTACACAACGCCATCCCAATTTCACCGCAGGGGAGTATAATCGCCATGCTTGGAAGCAACTGACGGTACTCAGCAGTTGCTGTCGCGTGATGGCCATCCACACCTATGTGGCTGAGACATCACCACAACCACCTGCTGAGTGGCTCGAAAACACCAAGTGCGATGGAGTGCACACTTCCAACCTGCTTAATTTAGGTCCCATGCATTGGCCAGGTCCAAAACATGATGTTGTGTGTTGTTTTCTTGCTTCTGTTGTTCGTCATTTGCAAGATGTACTGCTATGACTATTGTACTGGTTTGCATGTTCGTATGCAATGGAGTCAGGTTAATTTTTTTAGTTGCCCAACAAATTAATGGAAGCATAAATGCATTGGAATCCGCACAGAGAGGAGATTACATGGCATGATGGGTCAGCAAATTGGTTTTGTCATCGTTGCCACTTCTATGGTGCACTGCGCAACAAGGATCCAGACCATGGAAGGATACATGCCTTTAGGAGGTTGGAAAACATGGCGGCCAGCATTGGGGAATAATACGCTATGAACCGGTTTGTTGTGTGGACCGAGGCCATTTGCCCTTCCTTATGAGCTCGGCATTGTACCCCTTCTTGGCCACCTTGGCCTGGGCCACAATAGCGTAGTTCCTGTCACGCTCCTTCTCGCAAGCCTAGAGCTCGTTGTGCCTACACACCTCGAGATGAGTTTGCATCTGGCGCCGGATACGATCGTTACGCTCCTCATTACGGTGTCGCTCATCCATCCTCTCGTGATCTCTACTGGCATCCCACTCCCTGCAATCAAGACGCCACTAGTTATACGGGTGAATCTGTCGGTTGATCCACTTTCGATAGCCATACAACAGATCTGGGGACTATGGGTAGACGGGAGAGGTTGTAAGTGCGAACTTCTATATAGAAATAGAGGAGGAATGTACTGCATGCGGTCCTTATTGGCTGACGATAGCTGCCCATGTCCCAATAGTGATCGGGATAGTCCCCCCAGTAACGCATGTCCAGACTTAGGCACTCTTTGGCCTTAAAAAACTTGCATATGTCTTTGCACCAGTAGAGGGCGCGGCGTGTCCCCTCGGGGGGGGGGGGGGGGCGGGGGTTTGCGGGGTTGCTCCGTCGGAATGTTCAGGTATGAGTTGCTGCTCGGGGGGCGTCGTTACAAGGAGGTGCCCTTCTAGCACGCCATCTTTCTTCGTTCTGGGCTATAGCAGCCCTTGCGAGGTTACGAAACTCGTCCCATTGGTTGTCCATGTGAAGGAGGATAGTGTTTTACCCTCATTGTAGGATAACCTACACCCACTACTCCACCACCGATGGCACTTACACATAAAATTATTTTTGCTAGGATATGCAATAATTTGAAACCTTCCTTCCGCTTCAGGTCCCAAGTAACATTGTGGAGCTCTCAAAAATAAAATAAAAGTAATATTCGGGACATGTTTTTAAGCCCCTAAGAAAAGCAAGCTTAGGGAGCATGATTTCAATTACGTAGAGCTTGTAAAAAGTATGTTCAATAACCTGAGTCAATAACGCCGATGATGATGCCTTCTCCCATTTTGGCATTTGCCAATATTCCGTTTGGCTGGTTGTAGTGCAGCCCCATGAAGTCCCAGCTGCGAGTGGTATGCGTACTATGCAATTGGTTCATCCTCACGCTCAGAACACCAGGTAGCCCTGTGTATCAGAAGAATTCTGGTCGTTTTTCTCTCTTGTGAAAGCATGTATTGCAAAAACAATTAGAAAAAGAAGCTATATATGATATATCTCGTTTCTCCTCCCAGGGCAGCCCTTTTGCCCAGTTTCAAAAAAAAAAAAAGTAGTTGGTTACCTTGGATGCTTCTCGCCTGCGATTCTGTGAGCATTGCAGAAAAGCCAGAGAATCCATGCTTGTAGCTGTAGACAATTGACTCGGAAGCCTCTTCCTTGCTTTGAAAAAGAAACAAAAAAAAAGTGTTGTTTTCATTCAATTTGGATAAAATAGGTGCAATATTTGACCACGAAATTTTGGCAATCATCTATATTGAAGTTCCCCAAAAATCCTCGTAAAACAATGGTTCCCCCGAAATGTAGAAAATATCTTTTTCACGGTCAGGGACGGAGTCAGGAATTGGATATAGGGGGTAACATGGACAACAAGTAGAGTAGAACCAATAAACCATACCGGATTTACCGATCCAATAGTCACATATCAGAGTAATATGTTTCGCAAATTACAATGCAAAGAAAATTACATCTCTATTAACTTAAACTTAGCTCTACAACTACCAGCAAAACTCAAACACCAGCCTATGAATTGTTTCTAGCTAAAGATAGGAAAGGACAACAAACCTCGTCTGTCAAACAAAACGAGATCTTTATATGAATTTTGGAGGAATATTTTTTGTCTGACAAATTTCCTACTTCCAAGCATGCTCTAAACAACTGAGTGCATCTTCGTTTTTAAAGAGTCAAGCAGATGTTTGCGCTGCCTACAAACAAAAAAGAAAATGCCCCTTCTAAGTATAATTTATGGATTTTGTACGGTATATTGTTTATTTCTTCTGTTCAAATTCAATACCTAACATCCAATTGTACCTCGGCTAGAAATTTTTTTATCTGAAAAGGACCTTGCAACTCTCCTGAAAGTTTAAAATGAGTAGGCCCAATTTGTACTCTGCATAGCAAGAACTAGGGAATAAGCATTACTTAAGCCTCACTTGGCCGATAATTTTGTCTTCAAATGTTGACGCAAACAAAATTTTGGATAACTTTGTTAGGCCTAATTTGGGTTACTTTCTCAGGAGCATGTTCTGTTTGACGAGTGCGACTTGATAATTAAGTTGGTGCATTCAGGAGTAAATGCTGTTGAAACCGAGTTCAGTTGCCCGAAGATATGGACGCTTGTTTCTCAGGGTGGTTCGTCGAGATACATGAGACATGACAGTTTGGTTGGGGGTACCAGGCCCCAGCCCCTCCTCTCTCTGTCACTGTTCACGGTTGTCCCAGCTCTGCATTACATTTTCATGGCAAAGTTCCCAAAAATGTCGCATTGGGCCATTTTGTTTTTCAATTATCAGGGTGTGTTTAGTACTCACGAAAAAAGGTGGAAATAGAAGCGCAAAATTCAGAATTGGAAAACACGTGAGAAACTTAGGAATAGTAGTTTCGATGGATCGTAGGAAAAGCACAGGATCCATGCAAGGACAGTAGGACACTGAAAATGTATACTTTGGATTGTTTTGTTTAGTTTCATTGATGGCGTAGAGTTTTGTAATACATTATTTGTTTTTCTCTAATCTGCATCTCCACCAAAGAAAGTCGAAAGAAAAAAGAAGAAGAAAGCAACACTACTACAGAAAACCGTATTACAGACGGTTCAGAAACATCATCACAGACGGTTTTCTAAACCGTCTGAATTTATGGGTCAGTGATAATCGAAGGTTATCACAGACGGTTTTCAAACCGTCTGTGTATAAATATCACAGACGGTTTGTAACTAAAAACCGTCTGTGATAGGTGATAATCACAGACGGTTTTTAACTAAAAATCGTCTGTGATTATCAGGTGTCACCGACAGTTTTTAGTTATAAAAAGTATATAATATTGATATATCACAGACGATTTTTAACTAAAAACCGTCTGTGATTATCACTTATCACAGACGGTTTGTAAGTAAAAACCATCTGTGATTATCAGCCATCACAGACGGTTTTTAACAAAAATCGTCTGTGATACTCGTTTTTCCAACGCTATCAATACAGACGGTGTCCAAATTAAAACCGTCTGTGTTAGTGTTGGTCAAAACCGTATGTGATTTATCGTTAGTATTAGATTTTCTGTAGTAGTGCAACAGTTCCCGCACACGGCACTGCGGCGGCGTCTAAGCACAGGATAATTGAACTGCAAGACTAAACACCAGTACTAAGGAGTAATACTTTCCGAGTTTGTGTGACTGCAATTACCTCCCGAGAACTGAAGCCAGCATGCTGTGGTGTGAGGCAGTGACAAGATCAGCGTCTTCATGCTGTCTCTCCCCCAGGTAGACGATGTACAACTGCAGTTAATTGATGCATTCGTCAGTTTACTTCTAAGCGCATGAGAACATCAGCAGTGCATAAACTATGTAAGATTTTTTTTTTCGAATAACCTTTGTAGGATACCTTTTTTTTTTTGCGTATAACTATGTAAGATACTTCAATTAGGTCGCATGGTGATAAAAGAAAATCGTTAAAAAAAGTCTTTTGAAGTTTATTGTCATGAACATTAGTTTATAACGAGATAAATATTCATCGAAGAGAGATCAGACGACGACGATAGAATGGTGTTAGGAGAAAGAGAGCACCGGTTAGGGAAAGGAACGGATTTAGAGTAGTTAAGAATCGGGGACTTAGAAATATTTCTTTATTATTCATTGCTTGATTGATAATACATATATGCTAGCTCTTTTATAAAAATAACTGAACTTGACCTCTAAAAAATAATCTCTATCTTTAAGAAAATCTATCTCTGAAATAAGCTCCTACCTTTTTTGTTGCTTCAGCCGAAGCGAAACCGAGACCGTGCAAAGCCAAAAGCGCGGCGAAGATCAGAGTAGATACCGTTGGAGCACTATTCAAGAAACCCATGTTTTTGTTTCTGTTGCTACTGCTGTGGCGAAGATTGATAGGACCTGCGGCAGGAACGCCTTTATACCTGATCATCTTATATAAGTATACAGCACCTGTCCGTTGTACATTGTTGAACAAATCCTCATTATTGAACAAATTCTGAAGCATCACTGACTTGCATGGCTATTGGCTAGAGAACGAGAATGCAAAAATTTCAGAGACGGTGCGAAATTTCCAGGTCCACTTGTTGATTGTTGGAACGTAGCAATTTGTCAAACCCACAAGAGATCGACGTGTTGTTTCGTTGCGGTGGATTGTTTCCACAAGGTGGCTTCTTACGAGTTGTGACATCCCAAAATTCGCTTTATGTAAAAATCTAATTTTAAATTAATTATTTTAAAGTAGTTGAACTTTATTTGAATTTATTTGAATTTTATTTCAAAATCTAAAGCAAGAAAATGTATTTAAAATATTTTAATAAAGCCAAAAATAATTCATTTTATTTTTTCCCAACCTTCCCTAAATTTTAAAATAATATTTGAGAATTTTTTGGAATTAAAAACCAATTTTAAAAGTTAAAAAGTATTTTATAAAATTATTAAATGCAAATCTGAAATTAAAAATATTTTTCCTAAGTCTAAAATAGCTCCAGGAATATTCTATGAATTGTTTGGAATTGTTAGACATTATTTACTATTTTCTAAGCAATTGTAATGTTTCTAGTATTTTCTGAAAATTAATCCGAAAATAAAAATCAAATTAATCCCAGGTGGCCACGTGTCGCTCTCAGATTGAATCATCTCTTTCCATGATTTAATCCTAGCCATCCAAAGTCACTTACCCCTTCAATTCAATCCAAAGACCCTGATTCACTCACTTGCCACGTGTCATCAATCCGACGGCCCGTACCCCTTCATTTCTCCTCTCTCTCACCGACACGCAGGACCCACATGTCATATGTTTCTTCTACCTCACCTTCCTCCTCCTCTAGCACTCTCTCTCTCCTCCATGGATGCCGAAAATAAAGCTCCATAAACCGGCTGTTACTTCCCCTTTTAATCCCCGTTTGAGTGTGCACTTGATTGCCCTAATCATTTCCCACCCATGGCCAGCCGCCTCCCCTCTTTATCCCTCTCTAAAACCGCCGGCCATTTATCTTCTCTCTCCACCTATAAAACCCCTTCCCGCCGCCCTCCTCCTCCCCTTTCGGCCTCCCCTCTTCCCACCACCCTCCTCCTCTCATTCGGCCGCTGCTCCCGCCATCGTTCGCCGCCGTTCCGGCCACCATCCACCGCTGCCCCAAATTCCACCGCCGCCACCACCATCTTCCACCGCCGCCGGCCGCCCCGGTCCTCCCCTCCGCCACCGCCCTCTTCTCCGCCGCCCCTCGTCGCCCGCCACCGGCCAACCGTGCGCCGGCGAGCCGCCATTGTGCCTGGTCCGGTCGGTGCCATGTGGCGACCCTACGCTGCGTGGTCGCGCGTGGCCATCGCGCTGCGCGCCCGCGTGGCGCCATGTCATCGGGAGTGCCACCTCGGCCGCTGCCGTCTCCCGTGGACTCGGTCCACGGTGGACCGGGCCCACGTGTCATAAATTTCGAATTTCAAATTTATCGCTGACGTCATAAATCATCTTTTTCAATATAAAAATAAATCAGGAAAATAACCCTTTTTCTTTTTCTTCTATTTAATCTTTCGGAAGCCATAACTTTCTCATTTTAACTCCGATTTGAGCCGTTCAAATTTCTAAATTTTTCTAAAATTTTTGAATTTTATTTTAATTTTTATGTATTTATTTGTTTTATTTGCTTTGTCTTTTCGCGCGTAGATTCCGCCGTTGCCGAAGATTTCTCCGCTCCGCAGCAAGAAGACTCAGAGAGCGTGCAAGAAGGCAAGTCTCCTTTGAACATTTTGTACCTATGTTTGAGAAATGTTTTTTATTATTTTAAATTTAATTGCATTGCTAATTACATAAAAACATTAGTTTCTAACTTAAGGTATTAGTTAATCCAACCTTGTTATGCCTCAATTGAACTTGAATGCCATGTACCCTTGTAACTCTAGGATCACCTTTGACTCAATAATGAGAATTATATAATTCTTTGGTAATATTAGAACGGTAGTAAAATGCTTAGTCATGCTATTTAATTCTTTTGTAACTTTGGAATGGGAAATTATATTTCATTCAACTGGTCTTTGTATTTGGAAATAAGTGGCAATTGGTGTTGCCACTGTTCTTTTAAAAATAAATAAAATGTGAAAATTGTTTTAGACTAGGGTGGATGGTTAGATTGGATTGGTGCGAATAGCACGAGATCTTGTAAAGTGTATGTTCCGCCCTAGTCAATTAAGGACCGACGCTTGTGATTGTCCAGACTGAGCATTACCGTGCAACCCCAAGTCTATATGGGTACGACCTAGCTGATTAACTTACGATAGTCTAGTTTGGGTGCCACCAGTGGAAAGTAGGTGCCAGGGATTTACTGGTTATTCACAGTGAGGGACAGGGATTTACTGTACTCATATGGCGCAAGAGGGGGCTTCTGACTGGGTGGATTTAACCCTTCAGCGGTGAAACCTTAGCGGGTGGTGTCTAGCTAGACTAGAGTGAGGTAAAGGCTTTGTGATATTTTATCTGGGTCTTATGCCAAAGGAAGCATGGTGACTGTTAGGATAATTTATCTCTTGGGGGTAAAGTTGTACATCCTCTGCAGAGTGTTAAACTATTCGAATAGCCGTGCCCACGGTCAAGGGTGGGTAAGGAATGCATTCACATGGTAGACCTTTGGTTTTGGTTTTAAAAACAAAGTTTTGGTATCTCGAGAGTGGAGGGAACTCTCGGAAGAGTATCCTGGCGAATAGAGCCAGAGTGGGCGGATGGAACCCGTGGTTTTGGAACTTAACGGTTAGATTTGGTTAATTTGTGTTGGTGGATAGAACCTTCACTATAAAATATTTACTAGTTTCAGTTAAAACAATTACTTTAATAAATTAATACCTTCGAAATTATTTTATGGTATTTGAAATAAAATACTGCTTTGTGCAAAAGAACCGTATAACATTCCTTTGTTAAGCCTTGCATGTACTGCATTACTTTCCCAAGACTTGCGGAGTACTTTATGTACTCACATGCTACACTAAAATCAACTCAGAGGAATATGAAGCCCACGATGGTGACTACGATTACTTCGCATGTGGATTCGATGAAGGCTTCCCGGAGTTCTAGGTCGCACTTCCCCAGTCAATTGCCTGTGGCGTATTGATGGGTCTTCGCTGGATTTATCTTTTGCTTCCGCTGTGTTTTGTGAGTATGTGAGGTGTTGAAACCTCAGTTGTAATAAAGAGGCCTTTCGGTCTGTACTCTCTATTATTGTAATAATAGTTGTTGGTTATGTAATCATCACTGTTTGACTGTATGCACTAGCTTTGATCTGGGACTAGTGCATAACACAGAGGATCCGGGTTCGAAAATCCGGGGTCCCGACAGAGTTACCATTTTTTCTTAAATGTATCTGATCCATGCTTCTATTATTGCACATGTGGTTTGACAAGTGGACGACGAGTTGGAGACAGATTGAGACTGACGAGTGGCTTCGCTCATTTTGGTTTGAGCTTCTGGTTTATTTTTCACTATTCATAAAATTCATATTTTTTCTGAACTTTGCTTTTTTTAAAGCTTTTTTGTTGGTTCTTGTTTTTTCCCGTATTCGTTTACGTTGTTCGTGATGAGCTAACATATTTTTTTCTATTTTTTTTATTTTTTAAAATTTAATTAAGCCAAATAAGCCAGCTTCAGTTACAGTGTAATTTCAGCCAGCTACAGTGCAATTTCAACCATAAGTCATAGCTTTTCAGCCCAACCGAGCGGTAGATAAGAGGTGGAGATTTCAAGTCTATACTAATATTTTTTTCAGCCAGCTACAGTGCAATTTTAGCCATAAGCAATAGCTACAATGCAATTTTAGCCAAAAGCCATAGCTGAAATTAGAGGTGGAGATTTCAAGTTCGAACTAATATTTTTTTTTTCATGTCTCCACTTCTCACAAATCTCATGTTTGCAAACGTTCTGTTTTCTGGACAAATTTTCACCCCAAATAGCCCAATTAAATTCTTAACTGGCAGTGGACTAGAGAGATGATCATACAATTAATAGGGATAAATTCTGTCATAAGCTATGACATAACAACATCCATTTTGAACTAGCTGTAGTAACTTGTTGATTTTCTTTAAGTAAAAAAAAACCCACTTTAACAAAATGTAAGTTTTGTCATCACACGAACTCAACTACGTTAGAATTAGGACTAATGACTTGTTCAAAAATTATCTTCTCTTGAAGTTTTTGCTCTAGGTGCCTCCAGTTCTAGGAAAGTCCCACCAAACGCGCAATTATATGTGATAAGATCAGGTTACTTGGCCGGTCAAGATCATGGGAGATAGAGCAGAATCTTCCATAGAGCAAGTGTATTTCGTTTGTATGGCCTAGCTTTTTCTCAACTTGTTCATCGAATATAGAAATTTTAAAAATAATTAATTTTTAATTCTGAATGACAGTATTATACATGTTTTTTTATTTTTTTAGTTTTGACTATTTGTTGCTTCATGGTTAGACGATTTAGGATAGTTGCCCAACTGTTAGATTACACGTGACCAAGTCGCTCAACCGTTGGACGACTAGACCATGTCGCCCAATCGTGGAGCGATAAGACTATAGTTCGCCCAACGGTTTGGCGATAATCCTATAGACGCCGAACCGTTAAGCGATTTTTTTAAAAATATATAATTATTTCATTAAACCGATAGAAACAATTGGACGGGGGGGAGGTAAATGGCAATTATTGTAGATAGGTAACATTTAGAAAATCTTATTTGTATGTTGTTTTGTAGGTAAAAGGACAGATAATGTCGATTGATCCGTTTATGATTTTCGTATATTGTGAATGGTACGAAATTTGTTAGATTTGCAATAACGTTTTGTGATCGTCATATGTTGTTGTAGTGCGATAAATTTTCTGAAAAATTTTGTAAGCATGATTGAGATAGCAACGATTCGTAAGTAGGAAGGTAAGTGATATTGTGATGCAACCGGGAATTCATACACGTAGGAGAACTTCGGATAAATGACATAAGGAAAACAACACGACCGTTTATCCGACAAGGGGGTTACATAGCACGTAGGCTATGGAACAAAGGATGGTACATACATGTTTTTAGAGAATTTGAAATATATGGGACATACGGACGAAGAGCATCGAACACTATTGAACATGCAGGAGTGCGGCTCCACCTTCGATACAATGAAGTGAGTCGCGTACTTAGGTCTACGTGTGTGCACATGCCATGAACAGTCAACCTGCTCGTAGACCGTGGTGTACTGCTCTGGGCTGGATTTTTGGATCCGAAACGTCCGCTGCATGAATAAAACCTATAACTTAATAAGTTCCTGCAGTGATCACTTATTATTGTTCATGTGGTTTGACAAATGGCCGAGGAGTTGGAGACTGATTGAGACAGCGTCCATAAGCTGTTCAGCATGTGCAAAAATTAGAGTTGGAGATTTCAACTTTGTACTAATATTTTTTTCATGTCTCCACTTCTCACAAATCTCATGTTTGCAAACGTTCTGTTTTCTGGAAAACTTTTCACCCCAAATAGCCCAACTAAATTCTTAACTGGCAGTGGACTAGTGGTATTAGATGGATGATCATACAATTAATAGGGATGAATTCTGTCATAAGCTATGACATAACAACATCCATTTTGAACTAGCGGTAGTAACTTGCTGATTTTTTTAAGTAAAAAAAAATCCCACTTTAACAAAATGTAAGTTTTGTCATCATGCGAACTCAACTACGTTAGAATTAGGACTACTGACTTGTTCAAACATTATCTTCTCTTGAAGTTTTTGCTCTACGTTTGTCCAGTTCTTGGAAAGTCCCACGAAACGCGCAATTATATGTGATAAGATCGGTGACTTGGCCGGTCAAGAGCAGAATCTTCCATAGAGCAAGTGTATTTCGTTTGTATGGCCTAGCTTTTTCTCAACTTGTTCATCGAATATAGAATTTTTTTAAAAAAATTAATTTTTAATTCTGAATGACAGTATTATACCTATTTTTTTAATTTTTTTTTCAGTTTTGACTATATGTCGCTTCATGGTTAAACGACTTAGGATAGTTGTCCGACCGTTGAACGTCACATGACTAAGTTGCCCGACCGTTGGGTGACTAGACCATGTCGCCCAACCGTGGAGCAACAAGACCGTAAGTCGCCCAATGGTTTGGCGATAATCCTATAGACACCGAACTGTTGAGCGATTTTTTAAAAAAATATAATTATTTTATTAATCCGATGGAAATAATTGTGGGGTAAATGGCAATTATTGTAGATAGGTAACATTTAGGAAATCTTGTTTGTAAGTTGTTTTTAGGTAAAAGGGCAGACAATGTCAATTGATCCGTTTGTGATTTTCGTATATTGTGAATGGTACGAAATCTGTTAGATTTGCAATAACATTTTGCGATCGTCATATGTTGTTGTAGTGCGATAATTTTTCTGAAAAATTTTGTAAGCACGATTGAGATAGCAACGATTCGTAAGTAGGAAGGTAAGTGATATTATGATGCAACCAGGAATTCATACACGGAGGAGAACTTCGGATAAATGACGTAAGGAAAACAACACGACTGTTTATCCGATAAGGGGGTTACATGGCACGTAGGCTATGGAACTAAGGATGGTACATGCATGCTTTTAGGAATTTGAAATATATGGGACATACGGACGAAGAGCATCGAACACTATTGAGCATGCAGGAGTGCGGCTCCACATTCGATACAATCAAGTGAGTCGCGTACTTAGGTCTACGTGTGTGCACACGCCATGAACAGTCAACCTGCTCGTAGACCGTGGTGTACTACTTTGGGCTGGATCTTTGGATCCGAAACGTCCGTTGCATGAATAAAACCTATAGCTTAGGACCTGTTTGGGAGAGCTCCACCAGCTCCAGATCCACAAAAAACAGCTCCACTCCACAAAATTTTACCCAAACGCTCCAGCTCCGCGAAATCTGGATCCACCAAAATCCTGGATCTGAGGGCCAGATCCATGGATTTTATGGAGCTCCTCAAGGGGTGCTCCACCGTGGAGTTGAGTGGTAATTACCCACCAATGCCACTGGTTACACACTCCATCCCACCAAAAGTGGCCATTCCCACCAAAACCTCAATTTCGTGGATCTGGAGCTGCTGTACAAGCCAAACACTCCATGGTGGGATCCCAGATCCACGGTGGAGCTGCTCCATGGTGGAGCCGCTGCTCCAGATCCACGTTTTCAGTGGTGGAGCTCTCCCAAACAGGCCCTTAGTTCCTGCAGTGATCACTTATAATTGTTCATGTGGTTTGACAAATGGACGAGGAGTTGGAGACTGATTGAGACAGCGTCCTTAAGCTGTTCAGCATGTGCAAAAATTAGTGTTGGAGATTTCAACTTTGTACTAATATTTTTTTTCATGTCTCCACTTCTCACAAATCTCATGTTTGCAAACATTCTGTTTTCTGTGTTGAGAAACCGTCGCTGGCGACCAGTCCAAACGATTTCTCTGCTTAGAACAAGAACGAATCAATCACAGAATCACAGAGAGAATAGATTGAACACAGAGAGGTAGAGAGAACTCCTGGTCTTTCTTTATTGCTTTAGATTGCTTCAGGGTACATAATGAGAGGGGTCTAGGTCCCTATTTATAGTCTACGGTGGGGGTGCCCAATTAGATAAGGACTCCAGATAGAGTCCTGGTTTCCTAACACTCCCCTTGGGCACTCACCCAACATGCTCATGCCTCGTCAAAACTCCATAAAACCCAGTGGGAAAAATTTGGAGAAAGAGTACATGATACATGTGATGCTGCGATGCACGAATTGCCTCATTAAAAACCTTGGTCGAGAAACTTCATGGAAAACTCGTCAAGGGAAAAAGAGTACAATTCACCCAAATTCATTTGGCCTGCAGGACTTTATTTTTGGGTACTTAATCTTCATGATCAAGATTTATTAACGGGTTTGTGAGAATTCTCCCCCTGAATTCTGCACTTCTCTAAGTCTCATCATTCCAATTCCACGCACGCACCTTTCGAAGCTAGATGCAGGGAGTGACTTAGTGAATAAATCTGCGAGATTTTCACATGACTTAGTATGCAGTACTTTAATCTCGTCCATCTTTTGCAATTCATGTGCATAGAAGAACTTGGGGTTGATATGCTTTCTGAGGTGACTCTTCACATAGCCCGTTTGCACTTGTGCAACGCAAGCTGCATTATCTTCATAGATAATTGTGGGGGTTTGCACAATGTTCATCCCACATGACTGCTGGATACGGTGAACCATTCGGCGAAGCCAAGCGCACTCTTGTGCGGCTTCATCTGATGCTATAATTTCGAGTGGTTCGTCAAGTAGCTACGTGCTTTGCTTAGACTATTTCCATGAAATTGCGGTTCCACCACACGTAAATACATAGCCTGCTTGTGACTTAGCGGTAAGCGGTCCGACAGATACCCAGCATCTGCATAGCCAATCAAGTTCAGATCTTGATTCTTTCTGTAAAACAATCCGAGGTCCTTGCTACCTTGGAGGTATCGGAAAATGTCCTTTATGCCCTACCAATGCCTTTTGGTGGGCTGCCTTTCGCACCTTGCTAAGAGGTTCACAGCAAATGCAATGTCCGGTCTAGTGCAGTTTGCTAAGTACATGAGTGCTCCCACTGCACTCAAGTATGGGAATTCCGGTCCCAGGACTTCCTCCCCCTCTTCCCTAGGTCGGAAAGGATCTTTTTCTTGCTGTAAAGACCTACCGATCATCGGTACTTTCGAGGGAAATGCCTTCTCGAAGCCAAACCTTTCAAGCACCTTCTGGGTGTAGGTCGACTGATGTACCAAGACTCCTTCAGGGACATGCTCAAGCTGCAGGTCTAAGCAAAACTTGGTCTTGCCCAAATCTTTCATTTCAAATTCTGACTCCAAGTAGGAGCTTGCTTCTTTTATGTCTTCAGCTGTCCCGATGATATTCAGATCATCTACATACACAGAGATTATACGAATCCATTCAGGATCGCCGTATAAATACACAAGGACAGTCTTCATTGTTTGTGTAGCCTTTCTTGCAGAGAAAGTCGCTCAGCGATTATACCACATTCTTCCAGTTGTTTGATCCATCGGTGACTTTCGGGTTTCACACTGCATGATTTCTATTTGCTCTGTCTTGGTTCGGAGAGGATTCCTTCAGGACTTTCATGTAAATCTCCAATCCAAGTTACCGTAAAGGTATGCAATCACAACATCCATCAATTTATTTCTAAATTCAAGTTCACTGCCATTGAGATCAAGTATCTAAAGATAATTCCACTCATGACTGGGAGTAGGTTTCTTCATAATCAACTCCGGGACGTTGAGTGAAACCTTGGGCTACCGACCTTGCTTTGTATCTCACTACTTCATTTCTTTCATTTCTCTTTCGAACAAATACCCACTTGTGCCCAACGGGGTGTATGTGGGGAGGTGTGCGGCATACGGGCCCAAACACCTCTCTTTTATTCAGAGATAGCAATTCAGTTGCTATTGCCTTCTTCCAATCTGATCTTTTCTTACATTCCGTGAGCGATGCAGGCTCGGGATCAAGATCGATGATGGTGGCAATTTTCTTTGCGAAGTAGATATCGATATTAGCTGTTGTCCTATTCAGGGACTCTCCCGTGTGCACATAATTTATAGCTATTTCTTCATGAGTTGATTCTTCTGGAGCTTCACCTTGCGCATCGCTTCTTTCAATTGCGGTGGCAAGTTCCTTTAGTTTTTCGGCTCCGATGTGTGCGCACACATCTATGCCGATGGGGATATTCAGATCCGGTATGTCCTTTTCGGAAGGTGTCATACTTGTGCCAGGTCTCAACTGGCTCCCCTTCTCATTCTGGGGGGACTTCAATGATCGGCTGTGATAAATCTCTCTTATCCTTTTTCACCAGGCGCCCCCGGTTACTAAGGATTCGAGGAACCGAAGTTCTCGTCCTTTATTATTTTTCTGAGGCCTCTGGACGAGATTAGGGATACCTACGCTTTCTTGGTATTTCAACCCTCTCCGGGCAAATGCGTGCGAGCACATGCGACTTAGTCACGCTCTTCAAATCACTAAAGTGATCAGGCAGTTGATTTGCTAGTTCTTGCAAATCGATTGTCTTCCGGACTTCTTTTGTCTTCTGGACTTCTCTTGTGCGTGGGTCATTTGCATGGATTCTCCAGGCTTGCCACGTAATTTCCCGACATTCTTCATCAAGGGGTTGATTTCTTCCCCTAATGTTGGAAAATTGTCGGTGGTGACTCTTGCGCTTGTTGCATAAGTGAATGGATGTTGTAGGCCGAAGGTCTAAGGTTGATGAGATTCGCTGCATGCAGGACTGCATGTCCCCAACATGTAGCTGCTAGATTTCAATTATGCAAAAGGGGTCGGGCAATAAATTTAATTCTTTTAATTAAAGCCTCTGCCAAACCATTCTGGGTATGGACATGCGGTACTGAATGCTCAACTGCAATTCCCATCGCCATGCAATAATCATCAAATGCCTTTGAAGTAAATTCTCCGGAGTTGTCCATTCGAATGGACTTGATATGATGATCTGGAAACACATTTCTGATGCGAATGATCTGCGAGATCAATTTTGCAAAGGCGTGGTTTCTTGTGGACAACAAACCCACATATGATCACTTCGAAGAAGCGTCAATGAGCACTATGAAATACTTAAACAGCCCTGAGACGGGCTGAATGGGACTGCAAATGTCTCCCTGGATGCGTTCCAGGAATGCAGGGACTTCATCCTTCACTTTCAGAGTGGAGGGTCTAGTTATTAGTTTCCCGGTGGCACATGCAGGGCACACAAAATCTTCATGATTCGGGAAATTCTTCACATTAATATTATGCCCATGCGAGTTAGTTATTATGTTTCCCATCATCCTAAGACACAGGTGGCCTAATCTGTCATGCGAGACGAGAAGAGTTAAGAACTTCTAAACACATTTTGAGCGATTATGCGCTGCAGCGCTTTAATGTTGGTATAATATAGCCCAGTGAAGGAAGTTTTTCTAATATTCTTTTGCCATTCTTTTCACGCTTCATAATGAGCAGGTATTTCTTACCGTACTCTTCTTCAGTCTCAACGTGGAAACCATTTGCACGGATATTCTTAAAACTTAGGAGAGTTCTAGTCGATTCTGGGTACAATAAGGCTTCTTCAATAACCAAAGTTGTGCCCATTATGGCTCTTCCTGAACCAATTATACATCCATCGCTTCGCGATTGTCGTAAAAGTGCGGTGCTCTTACAAATCAACTGAAAATACATAATCTCTCTTAAGATGGTATGCGTTGTGCCGCTGCTGGCAAGCACACTTCCTTCATAGGGCGCTACACGTGTTCCAATATAGGGTATTTATTAACATGTATGAGAAGGCAATCAACACATAAATAAGATACTCCAATATCAGAACATATCATGCCATTATAAACTGAATAAATGAATGAATTCTTCCAAAAATCATCCAACCATCACAAGAAAGATAACAATTCTTAAGTACCATCCATGCAAATTCTAACATATTCTTCCACACAAAATAAATGACAATTAAAGTCTAAATGCATTCTGTGCACTAGACTTCTTCTGCTATTCTCTCGGGGTGACATTCTCTTCAAAAGAAATCATGACGGTGGCTGCTTCTAGGTCGAGAGGGGTGCTGCTGTCGTAATGGTCTCAAACACCATCAGTGTGACGGTGCTCGAATGCTCCCCTCAACCGATGCAGAGTGGGCTTCATGTGCCCTTTGCCATCCGTTTTGGCTTGCTAGCCTTATTCTCACGTGGAGCATCTAATTTACCTTTACGGGCTGCGGTCTTACCCTTCTTTCCCTTTTCTCTATCAAGGGCTTTGCACCTTGTTGCTCCGATGTTGGCTTCACGACCAGCGGAGCTCCCATGTGGCTAAGTGGCGTAGTTCTTACAGAGAACTTTGTCGAGCCTCGCAACTTGCATCATATCGGTCAATTCGGCGTATTCCTCATAACCATCTTGGCGATAATTGCGTGCGGATTGTACTTCATTTGGGTGGAAGGATTTTCTCAATTTTCAGTATTGGGGTACAAATCTGTGCAAAGCGTAATTGTATTCCTGGCCGTCTTAAAGTCGGCAAACCTTAGTCCGATCCACTCCTACTGTTTGAGGAAGAATGGTGTACTTTAGCCTCTCAAACCGCTTCTTGGAGTGCGATCCAGTGCTAGCGCACTAATCTCTACCATGTACTCATTCTTGAGAGTGAGGCGTAGTGGTGCTGAGAAAATGAAATGCTGATCATTCTCTTTAGGCGTGGGTTATGCGTCATTGATCGCCAATCTCAATAGTCGCGCGAGCTTTCGGCTCCAAGCACAATCTCGACATCGGATGCCTACAACAGATAGTTTTGGCCATCTTTGGGCGGCTCCTCGAACTTCTAGTTCGTGATGCTAGTCATTTAAATGTGTATAAGTCTACTGCTGGTAGACATGCACGGGATAATTCACTACGGGTAAATAAATGGTACAAAAGGTTCTCGTAATGTTCCAGAATTTTCTATGCATTTTCTATAATTTTACTGCTAATTTCGGTGATTAAAAGCAATTTAAACAATTACAATTAACCAAAAACAGTAAATAAATACAGAAAATACAGAGAATAATAATGGCATAAATAAATAAGCTTCAAATGCAAAATTCGGATTCCCGAGGCCCTTTTATGCTAAAATATGAAATTTCAGCAAATTCTGCAATTCCAGGGGGTTTTTACGCAAATTTTCAGTTCAGAGAAAAATTCGCGCAATTTTATGATTTACAGAGGGGTTTTCTGCAAAATTCTGGACCCGCTCGTAAATTTGAGGGCTTATACGTAATTTTTGAAACTACGAAGCCTTTTATGCAAAATTTGGGACTCAAATTAAATGATTAAGGGCCAATCGGTAATATTCAGGACTTCGGGTCCTTTTTTTTGCAAAATCCGGCGCCCCCCACCCGGCCGGGCCATTTATTTTTTTTTTCGTGCGGCCTGTTTACCTCGCTCCCCCGGCCCGTAAGCCCCATGCGGCCCATGCGGCCTTCCCGGTCAGCAGACAAGAGTGGGGGGTGGATTAGGGTTTCCCTCCCCTCACTCCACCAAAAGGCGGCGGCGGGAGTTGCCACGAGCGAGCGGCTCGCGCGCGGCGCGCGCGTTACCGGCCAGGCGGTGGCGGGGCCAGGCTCGAGCAAGGCGGCGGAGCGGCGGCTGCGGCCGAGCCCGAGGCGCGGTGGCGGGCGGGCGGTGTGGTGGCGCGAAACCGATGGCTAGCGGTGGCGTGCTGGCCGGCGATCGGCGAATCGGCGATTTCAGCGGCGATATCAGCGGCGGAGCGGCAGAGCCGGCGCGATGCGGTGCGGGTTGTGCGGCGTGGGGATGCGGCGAGCGGCCGCGGCGCGCAGCGGCCGCGCGCGCGCGCGGTGTGGACCGGTCGGGCGGTGGAGACGGCGGCTTCAAGGCATAGAGCCGTGCGGTGGTGGTCCGGGAGCCGGCGGCGGGGCGGTCGAGCGCGACCACGAGTGGCGCCCAGCGCAAGCGGAGGAGGCGAGCTGCGGTGGGCGCTAGAGGCGGTGCCGGCTGGTCGGTGTCGGCGTGCGGGCCAAGGCGGCCGACCGGTGGCAGGGCGAGGGGAAGGGGCCATGCGGGGCCGGCTATGATGCGGGGCCATGCGGCGAGCGGCGGAGGGCACCGGATGCCATGCGGCGGCGGACCGGGCGACGTGGTGACCGAGACCGATGGTAACGACTGTGTGGTGCGCATGCGGGCGCAGGGCCGGCTTCAGGCGGCGCGGCGGGAGGCGTCCGCATCGGGCGGCACTCTTGCGGTAACCTTGGGGCTCGGGATGGTGGCTGCAGTGCCATGCGGGGCGCGGTGGCCGCCAGCATACGTGCGGCGGCATGCGGCTTCGACTGGTCCTCCTCAGGTGACACACGTGCAGGCGCATTGAAGCCGAGTGTTGGAGAGTGCGCGTACGGGCGCGAACGTGCATGCAAGCACAGTAATGCCAGCTGCAGGGGCCGGTCATGGTCCGCGATGGCTTCTGGCCATCGCCCGATCTTTTGTGTTGTTTTTTTCTGTGCAAAGGCCAAACAATACTAAACAACAACAAAAGAACAGATGCATAAATTTCATTTTTAATCTACGATGCAATCAACATCTACCCCTTTTTCGCAATCTACCGATCGACATTGTGCCGGCGATTTCAGATCTGCTCGCGGTAGATTTGGGGCGGATTTGCATCGTTCTAATCTACAGTGCAATCAACATCTACCCCCGTTTCACAATCTACCGATCGGCATTGTGCCGGCGACTTCAAGTCTGCTCGCGGTAGATTAGGGCGGATTTGCACCGTAGAATTTCAATCTAGAACGCGAAAAGAAAATGCAGATTCAAAAGCGATCTAGAAAATTCAATCTGTGCTTCGATGATTACCTCGTTCACCGGAGCGAAGTCGTGCTGATAACGTGTTGAGAAACCGTCGCTGGCGACCAGTTCGAACGATTTCTCTGCTTAGAACAAGAACGAATCAATCACAGAATCACAGAGAGAATAGATTGAACACAGAGAGGTAGAGAGAACTCCTGGTCTTTCTTTATTGCTTTAGATTGCTTCAGGGTACATAATGAGAGGGGTCTAGGTCCCTATTTATAGTCTACGGTGGGGGTGCCCAATTAGATAAGGACTCCAGATAAAGTCCTGGTTTCCTAACATTCTGGACAACTTTTCACCCCAAATAGCCCAACTAAATTCTTAACTGGCAGTGGACTAGTGGTATTAGAGGGATGATCATACAATTAATAGGGATGAATTCTGTCATAAGCTATGACATAACAACATCCATTTTGAACTAGCGGTAGTAACTTGCTGATTTTCTTTAAGTAAAAAAAATCCCACTTTAACAAAATGTAAGTTTTGTCATCATGCGAACTCAACTACGTTAGAATTAGGACTACTGACTTGTTCAAACATTATCTTCTCTTGAAGTTTTTGCTCTACGCTTGTCCAGTTCTTGGAAAGTCCCACGAAACGCGCAATTATATGTGATAAGATCAGGTGACTTGGCCGGTCAAGATCATGGGAGATAGAGCAAAATCTTCCATAGAGCAAGTGTATTTCGTTTGTGTGGCCTAGCTTTTTCTCAACTTGTTCATCGAATATAGAATTTTTAAAAATAATTAATTTTTAATTCTGAATGGCAGTATTATACATGTTTTTTTATTTTTTTTTTCAGTTTTGACTATATGTCGCTTCATGGTTAGACAACTTAGGATAGTTGCCCAACCGTTGGACGATATGTGACCAAGTCACTCAACCGCTAGACGACTAGACCATGTCGCCCAATCATGGAGCGAAAAGACTGTAAGTCGCCCAACGGTTTAGCGATAATCCTATAGACACCGAACCGTTAAGCGATTTTTTTAAAATATAATTATTTTATTAATCCGATAGAAATAATTGGAGGGGGGGTAAATGGTAATTATTGTAAATAGGTAACATTTAGGAAATCTTGTTTGTAAGTTGTTTTTTAGGTAAAAGGGCGGACAATGTCGATTGATCCGTTTGTGATTTTCGTATATTGTGAATGGTACGAAATCTGTTAGATTTGCAATTACATTTTGCAATCGTCATATGTTGTTGTAGTGCGATAAATTTTCTGAAAAATTTTGTAAGCACAATTGAGATAGCGACGATTTGTAAGTAGGAAGGTAAGTGATATTACGATGCAACCGGAAATTCATACACAGAGGAGAACTTCGGATAAATGACGTAAGGAAAACAACACGACCGTTTATTCGACAAGGGGGTTACATGGCATGCAGGCTATGGAACCGACGATGGTATACGCATGCCTTTAGGGAATTAGAAATACATGGGACATACGGACGAAGAGCATCGAACACTATTGAGCATGTAGGAGTGCGGCTCCACCTTCGATGCAATCTAGTGGTCTCGTACTTAGGTCTACATGTGTGTACACGCCACGGACAGTCAACCTGCTCGCAGACCATGGTGTATTGCTCTGGGCTGGATTTTAGGACCTGAAACGTTCGTTGCATAGATAAGGCCCACAACTTAATAGTATCCTACGATGATCCCTTATCAGCAAACGTTGCATGAAGCTGAACCTCAGTAGCATTGTACTCCCATAATGATTCATGCTCATCGTTCACAGAAAGACCCTCAACATCCACCATATTCCATGCATGCGGCCTTCGTCCTCATTAGAACAACCATCGCTATCTTCTTCTAAAGCTTCCTCCTCAGTTCGGGCTGTCTGGTCATCGATCTCCATCCAACACACTATGCTGTCAACATACTCCCCTACGTCCACATGTCCAGTGGGTTCAGTTTGCGTCGTGCGATATTCAGGATCTGCCTCAGCAACATCTACATCTGTCTGTTGGGTGGGCTCAGCATGCAGTATGCGATATTCCGGTTCTGCCGATGCAACATCGCCCACCGCGTCCTCTTGATAAACCGCATGCTATGCACTCGAGCTACTCCCAGCAACTAGATCTCCTATGACTTCTTTTGGACATGGTTGCACGAGTAACACGCACTTGTAACCACGTCATCGATAGCCTTCCATAAAGCCTTTCCAAGCAATCATGCGCATCAGTCTCCTCAACTCTCACCGAATGTCCATGGTAGGCTGACTCCAAAGCCCATGTAGGATGACACTGCATACCTTGGGGTCCAAGGAGAAGCTGCGTGTGAGCCAGTCTAGGACATCTTCAATTCGAGCATTCTCCGCATCTGGATGTACCATATTGACTTGCGGGAAACTGATCAGGTCAACATTGTATGGACCTTCACGAATGTTATCAACACTGTAATGCACTTTTAATGTTATAGATTCCAACATAACTGATTTCCCACTGTAAATATTACCATTTGTCAACATGCATTCATTAAATACATGCTAACCAAATCGTACCTACACGTTGTCTACATTCAGATGAAAACAAGAATGAATGAGGCTATTACCTTCATATGAAGACATTTTCTTCTTATCAACGAGCTTTCTTCGTCTTTCTCTTTAACCTCACGAGCTCCTCTCCTCTTCTTCTCCCAAGCTACTCTCCTCTCCTTCACTCCCTCTCCTAAGCTTCTCTTCTCTCCTCCACTCCCTCTCCCGAGCTCCTCTACTTCTCCCCTCTCCTTCTCTTCATCTTCTGAGCTTCTTTGCGACCTTCTCCTCTTCTACACTTCCCCTCTCCTTCTCTGTCTCTTTTTTCTCCTCTGTCGATCTCCTTTTGTTTTCTTGCAAGAGAAATCACTGCTACAGACAGTCCTATCACAGACAGTTCGGAACCGTCATCACAGACAGTTCCTGAACCGTTAGTGTTTATGTGTCAGTGATAATAGGTGGTTATCACAGACGGCTCCTAAGCCGTCTGTGATAACTTACATTACAGACGGTTTTTATGGAAAAACCGTCTGTGATATTGTGTATATCACAGACGGTTCAGTGTTCCTAACCGTCTGTGATATACAAATATCACAGACGGTTAATAACAAAGACCGTCTGTGATAGTCGAGTATCACAGATATTTTTTGTTAATAACCGTCTGTGCACAGACGGTTAGGAACACTGAACCGTCTGTGATATACACAATATCACAGACGGTTAATAACAAAGGCCGTTTGCGATATCGTTCATATCACAGACAGCTTAGTGTTGAAACCATCTGGGATAGCTATTGCAACATCAATTGATTTGCTGTTTTTCGGCTAACCTCATGATATGCTAGCCATGCCCTTTGCAAACAAGCTACATCACATATATAGCACAGATGAATATATGAAACAAACGGCCAGCAATATATATATATATATATATAATATTTTTAAAAGCCAAAAAGAAAATGAATTTTAAATATTTATTAAAAGCCAAAAAGAATTTATTTCACTTTTATAAAGCTTTCCAAAAATTTGTAGAATTTTTGAGAATTTTCTAGAATTAAAAACCAATTTTAAAGTCAAAAGATATTTTATAAAAGTTTTAAAGGCAAAAATTGAATTAAAAATATTTTTCCTAAGTCTAAATTAGTTCCAGCAATTTTCTAAAAATTTTCTGGAATTTTTAGACGCTAACTACTATTTTGTAAGCAATTATATAATTTCTAGTGTTTTCTTAAAAACCAATCCGAAATTTAAATCGCTTTAACCTCAGGCTGCCACGTGGCGCTCTCAGATCAAATCCATCTCTCCTTTTGATCTAATCCTAGCCGTCCTTGGTCACTTACCCTTTCACTTCATTCAACGGCTTTGATTTAATCCCTTTGCCACTTGTCATCCATCCGACCGCCCATACCCCTTACTTCCCCCTCCTGTCACCGACATGCTGGTCCCACCTGTAAGACCCTTCTTCAACCTCCCCTCCTCCTCCTTCCTCCCTCCTTCCTCTCTCTCCAGCCGGCGCCATTAACACCCGCCGCAACCACCAACCACCCCACCGCTCCTGAGGTGCCTCCTCGGCCTCCCCACCCCGCCACCGCACCCCGCCGCCTCTTCTTGGCACCAACCCGCCATTCGGCACCCTCCCGAGCCGACCACCGCCTGACACCAAGCGCCTCCCGCCTCGTCTTCTCGGCCTCCCGAAGCGCCATTGTCGGCTTGAACGCCCAGTCACCGCCCAACCACCCGTCGCCGCCCGTTCCCCTTCCCCATAACGCCGCTTCGGCTCCTCCCGCGCGTGCCGCCATTAACGCCACCCCTCCCACCGTGCTGTTTCCTCTCCCCGGTTTCCCCTATAAAACCCCCCGGGGACTCCTCTCCCCGCACCTCCACTCCCACCGCCCCTCCTCCCCTTCTCACTGGGCCTCCTCATCACCTGAGCCGTCTCTCCCGAGCTCCACCGCCGTCGCCCTTCTCTCCTCCGCCGTCCCCTCCCTCCGGTGACCCGATCCTCGCCGCCGGTACAACTCACCCCGCCGCCGCTCCCTCTACCCCCGCCGCCCTTCGCCGGCCACTGCGGGGCGCTCACGCTCCGGCGAGCGCACCGTTCCAGAGCGTCTCCGGCCGGCCCGCATTGCCCCAGTCATGGTGACGTGGCGGCCACATAAGCTCCACGTGGCGCCACGTGGAGCCCAGTTGGCCGGTATGCCACCTCGGCAAGGCCATGGTTCGTGGACTTGGTCCACGGTAGACCGGGCCCACCGGTCAAAAGGGATTTTTGCCTATTTATTTTGTAAATTGCTGACATCATAAAAGGACATTTCCAGTACAAAAATAAATAGAAAATTCTATCCTTTTCTTTTCCCCTCCTTTTTAAACTTCCGGAAGCCCTAACTTCCTCATTTAACCCCAAATTTAACCATTCAAATTTCTAAATTTTTCTAAAAATCTAAACTATCCATTTCTAGACTCTTTTTGAATTTTTTAAATTTTTATTTGAATTTTGTTTGAATTTATTTGTTTGGTTCTTCGCGCGTAGATTTCGACGAATTCGGAGAGAACGACACCGACGATTCGCGCCAGGTCTTCGAGCAAGGCAAGTTACACCTTTGACCATGTTGAACCTAATATTTTAAATTAATTATATTGTTTTTAAATTATTATTGCATACGTAATTTTATTCAAGTTAGTTTAAATTCAGTTTTGAACTCTAGTTACACCCAAATTCTTTGGACAACCAAATTTGATATTGCTTACCATTATACCTTGTCAACTCTAGATAAAATCTAGTTAGTACAATAGCACTAACTAGAAATTTGGTAAAAATGCTTAGCCATGCTTAAGATAATTGTGGTTTGGGATGATCTTTCACATAAAATGATAACCTTTTATCATGTATTCTTGACTTTGGTGAGTCAATAATGTTTATGGAAATATTTTAAAACAAAATATAAAACTGGTTTAGACTTAGGCATTGCTATGATGGTGGGTGCTTGCTGGCATGCATCACAGTTTATTATCTCGATGTCGATTGCCAGGCACAAGGGGTTTGAGGTAGGGCCTAAGTCAAGTTAAAGACCGGTCTGTGCGCTACTTTTACAAAGTCACACCGTACTAACACAAGTCCAGTATGGGACAGACCTAGCCAACTAATTTGTGAAGTTCCAACTAAATATCACTATAGGCTGAATGTGAGCGCGGCGTAGGCCGTGAGAAGTCTCACATGGCACAAGAGGGGGCTCCAACATGTGGATTCATGTTGTGGTGAAACCTTAGTGGCGGCGTTATCTAGTTGATAACTGATCATTGTAAAGGCTTTGTCATGAACTCTCGGCCGCACACGTTAGGCAGTGTGTAATCGCGTGGCAAAACGGGAGAACATGTCTTGTGGGTAAAGTTGTACACCTTTGCAGAGTAACAAACTATCCTGGATAGCCGTGCCCACGGTCAAGGACATGCTGAGTAAGGTTTTTCACAGATTAGACTTTGGTTTTGTTAAAAATCTGGTTTATGAAAACCTTATGGATGGATGGAATCCATGAGAGATTTTGAAAACCGTTTGGATAGATGGAATCCATACGAGTTTGTTTTGGAAAAGATGGTCTGGGTGGGATGCCCGTGGTTAGGTTAGTGTAGGGGATGGACCTGCACTAATGCTATTTATTTTGATTACAGTGATGTTTTTACATATTGTATCAATTTAGCTTTTGCACTTACCTTATGATATTTATTCCAATGTTGCCTTTCATGCAAATTAACCATATTATGCCTTCCTTTGACACTCCATATGCATGCATCAGTTCTGTTAATCTCCTGGTGTAACTTGTGGAGTACTTTTTGTACTCATTTTTCTCAATCTAACTCTTTCCAGAGGAAGCTTTCGACGACTTCGGTGAGGACTGCGACTAGGCCACGTCTTACAGTCATTCGCCTTGTGGGAAGGCTGGATGGGCTGCTGCTTGTGTTATCTTCCGCTGTTTTCTTTTACTATTATTGTAAACTTTTGCCATTAGGCTCATATTAGTTAAATAAAATTTGTCATTACGCATGATATTTGTGTTTGTAATCACTGTGTGCACTAGTTTTTCATGGGATAGTGCGATTAACACAGAGGGGTTCGGAGTTGCTGCTCCGGGTCCCAACAGAGATGGTATCAGAGCATTGATGACTCTAAGACGTGGCCGTAGGTAGAATAAAATGGTTGGACCTTAAGGATTTATTTTATATAACAAATAATTTCAAAAGTTTTTTCTTATCTTACCCCTTAATCTATAGTACCCTTACCCTTAATCTTTGTTGCTCTCATCTCCCAATTCTCTTATCTTGAAAATCTATTTCTAAAATCTTCCCTTGCTCAAAAGCAACCATAGATGGTAAATAGTCCGGATCCATTGCCTCCGTCGCTGCTTTAAAGGATCATGCTTCGTACGTCAAGAGCTATGAAGGATCACTCCAAGACAACCTTTATCCTTTTAGGTTAAGTTGTTAAGCTAGATGGTAGACGAAGTTATGAGCTGTCTTTTTCCTCTTTTGTTGACAGCCGTAACTATTGTTTGCTTAGTAAAAAGTTTTTGCTAAGTTAGTGTTTTGTGTTGGGCAAAACAACCCCTTTCCCCTCCTTTGTCTTAACTCCCCTCTCACCTAAACTTCAGCAAAATGGTGAACACAAGAAGGAATGCCATTGAAGGCAACCCCAATGCCAGCACCAAAGCTCAAAGAAGTCAGTCCACCCCTATTCCTCCGCCTCCGCCAGCAGCCGGACCTGATTGGGCTCAGTTGATGGCCAATCAGACACAGTTAATTCAGCTTCTGGATCAAACCATCAATAATCCAGCTCAGCCGCCAACTCAAGCTCTCCAGAACCGCTTACCAGAGTTTTTAAGGATAAGGCCCCCAACTTTCTCAAGCAGCACAGAGCCGATGGACGCTGACGATTGGCTCCGCGCAATTGGAAAGAAGGTAGACATCTTGCAGTGCACCGACTGTGAAAGAGTTCTGTTTGCGACCCATCAGCTTAATGGACCAGTGTCAGAGTGGTGGGATACCCTGACCGCTTCTCATGCCAACCCCCAAGCTATCTCCTGGAATGAGTTCGTGTAGAGTTTCTGCAAGGCTCACATTCCGTCTAGCACCGTCACCTTGAAGTAGAAGGAATTTAGAGCCCTGCGTCAAGGAAGCCGTACAGTTAATGAGTATCTACAGAAGTTTAACCAGCTAGCACGCTACGCACCAAAGGACGTGTCCACCAACGAAGCAAAGCAGGAAAGATTTTTGGAAGGCCTGAACGATGACATTTCCGTACAGCTGATATCCAAGGATTACATAGATTTTCATCAGTTAGTTAGCAAGGCTATTCGCCAGGAGGGCAAGATTGTGGAGATCGAGAATCGGAAGAGAAGAATGTCTACTCAGCACATGAATCCTGGGAGCTTTTCCAAGGTTAAAAGAACCTTACCACAGGCCATTAAATTTCAGCCGTCACCGATAACAGAAGAGTGAGAACCAGCCAACACCCCTACCGACACCGAGGACAACAAAGCTCTGATATTTGGCTTTCCACCGAAGGACCAGAACCCGGCAGTCAGTGTTACCTGTTTCAACTGCCACGAGACGGGACACTACGGCAACAACTATCCCAAGAAGTTGCCGATAGTGAAGAATGGTACACCCGAAACCTCAACTGCCAACGCCCTCCGGTCAGCAAGCAAAAGGCCCCAGAAGTTTGTCAAAGGACGTCTGAATCAAATCTCAGTTCAAGCCAAATAGAGTAAGATCCAAACGTAGAATCCACATACGTTGCCCTTGGATCTTTCATCTTGGTGTCAATGATTTCCTTCATATGGCGGCAAACGTAGAATCCACATACGTTTCCCTGCAGCTGCTGGTGGCACTGCAAAAATAGAATTACATACGTAGATATTTTCAATTCTAGAGGCATTATAACATCAAGTCACTGGATTGTTGTATTGTAGTGGATACCAGAAATCACGTGTTGTGTCGCAGCGTGTCACTGGATTTGTTGTGTCTCCCTCCTTGGGCAACATAAGAGATAAATGACCTACGTGATTTAAAAAAGTTAGTCTCGGCCATTGCAAACGAAAGAAAGATTACAATATAGTTATGTATGGAGGAAATGAGTTTACCTGTTAATTACTTCTTGCACACGACTGAAGTTGTGGTTGTTCCTAAGTAGGGAATCAAGGTATATTACCTTGCTCCACTTTGGTACAATCACAATCAAAATCCAGTGAGACCTAGTCATGTGTGTCACCATAGTGATTAATCCTATGTTCATGCTGCATATAAAGTACAAATGAAACTTGTGTGGCAACTAGTGAAGCACTTACCCTTGGTTGAAGGGTAGCATGACATACTCCTTGTCATTGTGAGCGATCAATACCCTCGTTATGTAATCTTGCACGAAGGATGCAATGAAGTAGACCGAGTCGTGGAGCAAATTCACCTCCGTATATTTCACAGTGAACGCACTCTGCCGGTTTGGCTTCATGTTGGACCTCTGCATGTACCAGGTATACAATGTATTGCAAACCAAACTAAGCCGGGGTAATTGTGACTCGGGGACCAAGGACACTCCTAAAATGAACTTCCATGGCCTGAGACGCGGCTTAATTTTCTTCGCATGAGCCTTAAAGCCTTGCTTATGATACGTTTTCGGTGGCGTCTTGGCGGGAGCCGATGCAACAGGTTTCGGAACCGGAGCTGGAGGTGGAGCCACCAGAGCTGATGTGACAGGTCTAGGGCGATGTCCCTCTTGGGCCACTGAATGTGAAGATCGTGGCACAGACAAGTTGAGGGCGATGTCCCTCTTGGGCCACTGAATGAATGTGTAGACGACATCCCCTAATGTCTTAATCTCTTCGTTTGGGGGCTTCTCAAGAGGGATGGTTTTAAAAACATCATTAATCATGTCCACCTGAACCTTTATGAAACCGGTCTCACTTGTACACCGTGCACCAGCGTCCCTGACAGCAATGGATACGTCATCGCCCACCCAGCGTCAACGGGAATAGAGCCAACAATCCTGACTCTGAGGATGCAATGCATGGGCTCCTACATAACGACACAAGATGAGTTAAGGCGTCGACCAGAGAGATCTATGTAGCATTCTAAAGAGCCAATTATCTGGATGTCATCAACAGGTAAGTGGGCATCGCTATGTTCAGTAATTGGTGTGGACGCGCAGCTACTGCGACGTTGAGGGGGGCTGGGTACCGTAGTAGTAGGGTTGGGTTGTGTTTGGTTGCGGACTTGTCTCAGTTCTTCCCTCAACGAATCTATCTCTTGTCGAAGTGAGGCAGTCTTCTCTTGATTGGTAAATGATGCCGCTGCTTTCTTTGGTTGCAGAGAGACCCCATCCGGAGAGACCACCATGATGGTCATTCGGCCCTTTGGCCTTTTCGATACTCCTCAGCCACGCTTAGTTTTCCCAATCTTGGGAGTGTGAGACCCAGATGACGACGACGAAGACTGCGTGGACGCCATCTCTCTTCTAAGAAAAAACTAACTGTAGTTAGCTATGGGCCTTCCAAATAGACCTTGTAGCTAACAAGTGCAGCATATCCAGTTCATTGAACCGGACACACTGGAATATATCGCTAGCTTCATGCCCTTTGATGGTCTATGTGGCATATATTATTGCTACAAGGTTTTATGAAGTTACTGCAGTGAGCTAAACAAAGTTCTATGAAGCAAATAACACAAACCAGTGTATCCAATTCATTGAACCGGATACATTGGAATGCGTTACTTGCTTTATGCCCTTTGAAGGTCTATGTGGCATATATTAAAAAATTTTGGACGACTGTGTGGATGCCATCTCTCTTCTAAGAAAAAACTAACTACAGTGAGGTATGGGCCTAAACAAAGCTCTACGAAGCAAATGACACAAACCAGTGTATCAAGTTCATTGAACCGGATACACTGAAGTGTGTCACTTGCTTCATGCCCTTTGACAAAGTTCTAAAGATTGACAAATGACAGTAATAGTAAAACTTTAGCCAACTATTCAGACAAAGCATATATCACAAAGTTCTAAAGATTGACAAATGACGGTAATAGTAAAAATTTAGCCAACTATTCAGACAGTAAAACTTTAGCCAACTATTCAGACAGAGCATATATCACAAAGTTCTAAAGATTGACAAATGACAGTAATAGTAAAAATTTAGCCAACTATTCGACAGAATATATCACAACTTTAGCAAACGGTGTCAGGAAGGAGCGGCGGCGGCGTGAGGGAGGGAGTGGCAGCGTCGGGAGGGAACAGCCGGCGTCGGGAGGGAGCGGCCGGCGTTGGGAGAGGTGGCGTCGGTAGGGAGCGGCCGGCGTCGGGAGAGGTGGCGTCGGGAGGGAGCAGCCGGTGTCGAGAGAGGTGGCGTCGGGAGGGAGCGGCCGGTGTCGGGAGAGGCGGCGTCGGGAGTGGGGCGTCAGGAGAGGTGGCGCGCGAGGGAGCAGTCAGATCTAGCAAAACCTAGTAGTGGCAGCATCGCGTGCGAGGGAGCAGTCAGATCTAGCAAAACCTAGCAGTGGCACCATGCGAGAGGAACCTATATATAGGGAAACTATCACATACGGTTCCATAAAAGAACCGTCTGTGATATGTTAAGTATCACAGACAGTTATATTTATAGAACCGTCTGTGATATAACGAGTATCACAGACGGTTATATTTATAGAACCGTCTGTGATGTATCGTCACAGACAATTTCTTCTGATAAACCGCCTGTGATAATTCTCTACATAAATCATAAATGCTGGCCATGCAATGTGAAAACGCAAGCATGCATGCATAATCATAAATATAACTATTTCTTAATTCCTGAGTCATTTACAATTACAATGTAAGATAGTTCCATAATTACATGCCGAGTTCCCTAATTATGATTACATTGCAACAATTTCCAAATAGGTGCTGGCTTTATGGGATCATTTATTACACCTGGCTATTTCCTTTTAAATAGAGCCTTTCACGATGACCGACATGCATATAGCTTGCTTCATCGCCTTGTTCTTCCTCTAGCCTAACGCCGTCTCTGAATGAAGGCAACTCATCAAATTGATTGTACTCTTCCTCATCCACAACATTCTCAACTACGACAATCTTTCTTTTTCTATGAAAAACTACATGGCGCTTCATATCTGCCGGGTCAGTTATATAAAATACTTGAGCAACTTGCCTCGCGAGTACAGATGGTTCGTCTTCGTATCGTACACATTTGAGGTCCACGGTAGTGATGCCATACTTGTTGACCTTTACACCCTGTAGGAGTTGGACCCAACGGCACCGAAATAGAGGTATCTTGAAAATCACGTAGTCAAGCTCCCAAATCTCCTCTATAAGCCCGTAGTACGAGCTTGGGCTAGCGGTACTGACTTGCGCATCATAGGCATCTATGCGGACACCTGATTTCTGCACTGTGCTCTTTCTATCCTGATATATTGTATAAAAAGTGTAGCAATTAATGTCGTATCCTTGCCATGTCACAATTGTAAATTTTGGCCCTTTTGCCAACCATTGTAGTGTATCACTTGACAACCTCCTAGTCAATTGCATCGTCAACCATTCGTTGAACTGACGGTTGTGTTGTCTCGTGATCCAAACTTCTGACTAGCCTGTATTCTCTTGACGTAGCATGTCCTTGTGCTCTTCAATATATGGGGTCACTTCAGTCATGTGTTGTAAAACCGTGAAATGGGCTTGAGCATACGTATTTTGAGCCTCCCCTCGTGATGAGATAGAGGTACACCTATCGGCTCGACCTGAGCCATGTAGCCGATGTAGAATTCAATGATCTCTTCTGTTGTATAACCTTCGATGATGCTACCCTCCGGTAGAGATCGATTGCGTACATAGGACTTCAGAATTCCCATGTACCTCTCGAAAGGGTACATATGACGTAGAAACACGGGGCCGCATATTTTTTATCTCTTTCACAAGGTGGACAATGAGATGGACCATGATATTAAAAAATGATGGAGGGAAATACATCTCTAGATGACATAGAGTTGTCACCACCTCGGTTTGCAGAGCATCTAGTCCATCGGGATCAACGGCCTTCTGAGCAATAGCGTTAAAGAAATGATACGGGGTCACCCGATCTTCTCGACGTAGGATGGATACTCACGGGAGTCTTGATGAATCGTAATGATCCTCCAATGCCAGTGCAAGGGATGAACACTCTTTAATCCACCAAAACACACTCGTGTTGATTTCGCCGACCACCAAGCGAAGATCAATCGTGCACCCAATTCCCAGCGGAAAGACTGAACGATCTTGATTGAAGAAAACACTCCTTCGGCAGCAATGCTAAACTCGAAAACTTTAGTAGATTGATTTTTCTCAAACGTGGTCTGCCTCAAACAATGGGAATACAAGGGGGTTTTATAGTGTCTCCCCGACTCACGCAAGGAAAGTCTTGGCCGAATCAATCCCTTATTCGGTCAAGGTTTCCTAATCCAATTCCTAAAACTTAGCAATCTGTTTCCTTTATTTTCGGGCTAAGCCCCTATCCTATTACAAGACCGAGATTGACGTGGACTCGGTCACCCTTTTGGCACGCAGGCCACATCTTGTGCACGCCATGAGATATGTGATCACGTAGCCTTCCGTTGATTAGCTCCTTGCCCGCATGGACTCTTCTTCTCATGGTCCTTCTCCACTTGATCTTCTGTTGCTTCAAATCTGAGAACACATAACATATTTGATTAGGTAGTATGCTATTCTCATCTAACGTAATAAAAGATTCTCTAAGAAACAAAAGCACATATTGTTGAAGTAGCTTAGCTCTTGCTCTTGTCATAGGACCTTTTGGAGCCTCATTAGTAGCTTTGTCATGCACACTTGGAGTAGATGAAGAATGTGTAATAGAGATGTCCTCATCAAGAAATATGAGAGATCATGTGGATGTGACCCCATGTTTGTGATGAGTAATTGACACATGTTCTGGAAAGTTTGAGTTTGGTTTGAGTGATTCGAGCCAAGTCGTTGCGTGGTGCAGTCGGTTTCGGTCGGACTTGGTCAAACTCGGTCGAAGTGCTTGGACGCTTACTTTTCGTTTCGACCGGTTTGGGCTTTGAGAATTTCTTATGATGCTAATGTATGGTTACAATATTTCGAGTGGTGCTATATAATATGTTTCTTGTCTGTGATGGCTGCATGACTTTGAGACGGAGTCATGGCGAGGCACGGGATGACCGGACTAGGCGCAGGTGGTGCTGAGGTCGGAGCGGTCGGGATGTGCCGAAGACGGCAAGGACTCGAGGTGGTTGCGAGGCTTGGATGGCAAGAAACATGGACGCTTCCCAGAAGGTGCAGGAGGGGCGTTTTGGTAAATACGCAGGGCTGCACAAGTGGAAGCGGTTTCAGTTTGGAATTAGCGGGTAAAACAGGTTGGAAACCCGGTAACCAAAGGCTATATAAAGGAGGGGTGTCTCCTGGTGCAAGGAGGGCATTGGGGAGATGAGTTAGGTCTTTGAGAGTTTGTTTTGCTTTTCATGTGAGTAGTTAAGGAGTAGGTGGGCAGAGCAGAGAGTGTTCTGGTCTTTGCCTCCATGTCTCCTGCGTGAGTTCCTCTTTTCGCAATCGTGTATGGGGAAGATGTAATGGGATGGCTGTAGAAACTTGTTCTTATTTAATCATTCATGTCTATGTCTATGAATCCATTTGAGTTTATCTGAGTCTAAGATGATTTGTGTTTAGTTCTTCTGTTCTCTGCTCTCTTCGATGGATTTTTCTCTGAGTTGATCCTTTTGGCTAGTTCTTGTTCTTGTGTGACTCTGAATTAGGAATTAGCCTTAAAATCATTTTGTTGATTTATTCCTAAGAGCAAAAGGCAGGATTAAATGATTTTCATCTTTTTTTAGTTCATGCGCCACTTCCCCTATTTCAACCAATATCTAGGGTTTACTGTTCATTTGAAAACAGAGGAGTCTTGAGTTCTTGATTTTCCTAGCAAAAAGTTGTTTTGAATTTGTAGTTTCGAGTGGAGAGATCATCCCTTGAAGAGATGTGAAGCCTCATGAACAAAAGTCTAGATAATCTCAAGACAATTGGGTTTGGATATCAATCCTGTTCGGTTTCAGTTTTCAGTTCTTAAATTTCAGAGGTTCAGTCTATCTCATGTTTCCTGTTCTAATTAGTTTTTCTGCCGAACAGCTATTTCGACCTGTGCATTCACTTCCTGAGATTGGTCATGTATTTAGTTTAAGATTTGTTTTCATTGGCCCAAGTGGATTAGCAAATCTTCGGCAACTTCCCTGACAATCTGCTCTTCGGTTTTTACTGTGCCAAGTATTTTCAATCTGGCAGCTTTTGTCTTTTTCAGTTTGCAACAATAGTCCATTTGTTGTTCGGCTAGTATAGACTTTGATGCTTCCGTTCAGTTCAATTCTTTCAGCGGGTGCATCTTTTGCAGCTATTTCCCTACTGCTTCTAACTCCATCCCTTGTACCGGTTAAGCAGCAGTTTTCTCGGCTACTAGCTGATTTCTTGTTTTTAGTTTACAGCAGTAAAGGAGTTCACTCTATGTTTGATTTTCAGTCAGGTCTCTTTGCTTTATTTCTCTGCCGAGTCTTGCCTCTTTGCCATCAAAATGGAAGCTTGCTAGCAGTCTATTCGGCAGCAGCTTTGATAGACACTTTCGGCCACCTGCTGCATTAATTTTCAGTGATCTGTTTCGGCAGCTAATCCCTTTTCTCAAGTACTCGGCTGGACTGCACTTTTCTCTGAAAAGTCTTGTTTCGGGTGGTTAGTCCTTTCCAGTGAACAACACTCAGCCCAGTAAATTGCATGCAATGAATTCGGTTAAAGAGCATCAATTAGTATGGCCAAAAATTATGCAGCCTACTGTTTTTTGTATGTTTAGATTTCAGTTGTTGAATGCCTGCAGTCTGAATTTCTCTGCTCTTTTTGGACTGCTGTTTTTAGTTTTACCTTAGTGTGTCTTTCAGTCCTCATTGAAGACAGTTTGGTGCAGCTAGTCTATTTGTTTTTTAAAAAAACAATTGATTTCCTTTTTGGCAGATAGTCACTATTTAGTAGTGTCTAGTTTGCTTCTTCATTAAGTATTCTCTGTCTTTGGGCAAATCAGTTTTTTGTCATCCTCTCATTTCAGTTTACGGCAAAATTGCTTTCGGCTTCCAATGAGCATCAAACTTCCTGCTTCATAGCTTCTGTAGCTATCAGAGAAGAATAAATATATGGATACTTTGGGGCGATTATTGAAGGCACCATTCACCCCCCCCTCTGTTGCCATTTCCGATCCTACAAAATAACATAGCCTTATGATTGTCACTCGAATCTTGTTCGGCAAAATACATCTAATTGCAACAGATAGCATTTGTGTCATTAGCACATGACAGTCATGAGACTTCATGCCAATTAATTTCAAATGTTTCATGGAAGCAAGTTTCTTCATGCTAGTGGAGTGACCGGATGGAACTTTCACACCATGTAAGGACTGGCATAGTTGAGTTCTCTCGGACTTAGACAGAGTGTAACAAGCTGGGGGAAGGTACGTCCGGCCTTTATCGGTTTCTATCGGTGCTAACTCGGTCTTGATATTTATAGCGACCAAGTCACGCCTTGCATTGACACCATCCTTTGTTTTGTCAGGAATGTTCAATAAGAGACCAATCATACTGTCACATACATTCTTCTCTACGTGCATGACATCGATGCAATTGTGAACTTCTAAGTACTCCCAGTAAGGCAAGTCCCAAAATATTAACCTTTTTTTCCACATGTTCTTCATCAATTTATGTCCCTTTCCAAGCACAACGTGATATCCTTGACCACATCATACACCTCTTTCCCGCTAACAGGCCTTGGTACTGAGTCATCTTCTTTTTTTTCCCGTCAAATTGTTTCTTCATATTGCGGTATGGGTGATACTTTGGAAGGAATCTACGATGACGCAAGTACACAGTTTTATGCGAGTTGTTTAACCACACACTCTCGGTATAATCTAAGCAGTGCAGACACGCTTTGGCTCCTTTTGTACTCAACCCTGACAGGTTACCAAGGGCAGGAAAATCATTACTGGTGCAGAACAACATGGCGCGTAGAGTGAAGTTCTCTCGTTTGTCAATACATGTACCCTTCATTCCACAGTATTGCAAGATCTTCCACCAATGGTGCTCGGAACACATTAATATCGTTCCTAGGTTGCTTCGGCCCTTGGATAAGTACTGATATCAAAATATACTTCTGCTTCATACACAGCCAAGGAGGAAGGTTGTACATGCACAGAGTCACGGGCCAGGTGCTATGTCGGTTGCTCATGTTACCAAAAGGATTCATTCCATCTGTACTCAACCCAAACCTTATATTCCTTGGTTCCACACCAAAATCTACAAACATCCTATCGATGTTCCTCCACTGGGCAGAATTAGCAACGTGTCTTATCATTCCGTTTTTCTTACGCTGCTCTCAGTGCCAACGCATCAATCTTGCATCCTTGCGGTTTGCAAATAAACGCTTCAAACGAGGAATTACAGAAAAATACCACAACACCTTAGCAGGAGGTTCTTGCTTCACCTCGATGCCCTTCTCATCATCAGAGTCATTTTTACGCTTGTATTGGGATGCTTTGTACACTGGACAAATATGTAAGCTAGCATACTCATTACGGTATAGGATACAATCATTCGGACATGCATGTATTCTTTCTACTTCCATTCCTAATCGACAAAGAATTTTTTTGGCTTGGTAGGTGGTTCTCGGTAACACATTTCCATTTGGAAGCATGTCCGCTAGGAGACCTAACAATGCAATGAAAGTCTTGTCGGACCAACCATTGCTTGCCTTCTCCGAGTCCTCCATCAAACCCTCGAATTTACCAAACTCTCTCTCACTATAGTTCCCTTCTGCATTACGTAACATCTGATCCAGATTGTCATCCTGCAACCTATCCTCATGATCGAAAGCACAGTCCACATCCGGCATATCGTTATCTCCCTCGACTATATCATAACTATCTTCTTGTATACTCTTCTCTTCACCGTGACTGATCCAACATTTGTACCCTTTTTTGAAAACCCTTCGAATCAAGTGAGCTTCGATCTGTGCTGAGTTGCTAAGCATATTGAGATTATCACAATCAATGCATGAACAGTACATATATTTCATCTCCTTCTTCAACATATCCAGCCCGGCCGCTCTTCTAAAAGCAGACAGCCATTAATGTACTCTTCACTCACACAGTTCTCAATGTACATCCAGTTTCGGTCCATCTACACTACACAAATAACAAATGGGTGTCAAAAATGATTATTAGCGCTACTACATAGCAAATCAGACTAGCTATATATACTTACACGTACATGACATGCATCTATATATATTACGTAGGTATAGCTAGGTAGCCATGCACGTATTCATGACATACTAATGTTAAGCAAGAATATATTGAAGCTAGCGAACTACGTACCAATACTTACCCATTCTGAAATTGAGCAAACTAACATTATCTTTCTAAACCTAGCTAGCTAGCTAGATCTAAATTAAACAAAAATCTATCTATCATCTTTTTCAATTACAAAAACATGCATGCATATAAGTTATTAAAATTAATTGAGTACTAACCTCTGATCATCAAGAAGGCGGCGACATGTTTTCACCGCGAACTCCCTAAAGTCGTCCGCCTTGCTCCACCGATGCAGCGCAATGAAGACAGATCTGTGTCGAGATCGAGCAAGTACGTCCAGTAATAAATAGCGCAGATTATCACAGACGGTTACAACCACAAACGATCTGTGAAACCAATATATCACAGACGGTTCGTATAAAGAACTGTCTGTGAATTATCACAGACGGTTATTAACACAAACCATCTGTGATGTCCACAATATCATAGATGGTTCGTAATACCAACCGTCTATGATTGTTGAGTATCACAGACGGTTCGTATATAGAACCGCCTGTGATAATCCTTCACAGACGGTTTATACCACAAACCGTCTGAGATAATTCACTCTACACCTAAAATTTTCTGTTTTTTGCCTAGCCTCAAGAAATTAAATAATGTTACCCATGCCCTTTGAAAACAAGCAAATACAGACGCAAGCACAACAACACATTCAGATCTATTACAGGATAACAAGCTAACGAACCCTTCGTGGCACGACGCTGAGATTAAACAAGACATCCTTACGACACTTACGATAAAAGTGTGTTGTCTAGCCTCTCGCCGTGCCACAAAGGAGGCGCTAGCTCACGGCAGTAGTTGGCGTCGTCGAGGAACAAGCAAATACAGAGGCAAGACACAACAACACATTCAGATCTATTACAGCTAACGAACCCTTCGTGGCACGACAGTCACTCTGAACAAGACACACTTACAACACTTACGGCAAGAGTGTGTTGCCCAGAATGCCGCTGTGCCACAACGGAGGCGCTAGCTCACAGCGAAGGGGAGATGCACGAAGCTAGCTAGTGGATGAACTCACGCGTGACTAGTACCGGTGGAAAGGTATATGGGGAGTTATTAATAAGGGCTGAGTAGTGGGAGGAACTGGTGCCTGCCATTCTGTGGAGAGAATGGATGGGTGAGATCGAAATCCTGGGTAGGAGATCTGTGTCGAGATCGAGCATGTACGCCCAGTAATTAATAGCGCAGATTATCACAGATAGTTCGTAATACCAACCGTCTATGATTGGTGAGTATCACAGACGGTTCGTATATAGAACCGTCTGTGATAGTCCTTCACAGACGATTTATACCACAAACCGTCTGTGATAGTCCACTCCATACCTGTAATTTTTTCTATTTTTTTAGTTAGACTCAAGAAATTAAATAATGTTACATATGCCCTTTGAAAACAAGCAAATATAGACGCAAGCACAACAACACATTCAGATCTATTACAGGATAGCAAACTAACAAACCCTTCGGGCACGATGGTGATGCTGAACAAGACACACTTACGACACTTACAGCAAGAGTATGTTGTCCAGCATCCCGTCGTGCCATAACGGAGGCACTAGCTCACAATAGTAGTCGGCGTCGTCGAGGAACAAGCAAATACAGAAGTAAGCACAACAACACATTCAGATCTATTATAGGATAACAAGCTAACGAACCCTTCGTGGCACAACGGTGAGGCTGAACAAGACACACTTACGACGCTTACGGCAAGAGTGTGTTGTCCAGCCTCCCACCGTGTCGCAATGGAGGCGCTAGCTCATAGCGGAGGGGAGATGCACGAAGCTAGCTAGTGGATGAACTCACGCATGACTAGTACCATTGGAAAGATAGATGGGGAGTTATTAATAAGGGTCGAGCAGTGGGAGGAATACTGGTGCCTGCTATTCGATGTGGAGAGAATGGACGGGTGGGATCGAATCGTCGGTATACGCCATGGATCTGTGACGTGTGATTATCACAGATGGTTTGTTACACCAACCGTTTGTGATAATGAACATCAAAAACGGTTTGTTACATGAACCGTCTGTGATGTCTCACTTATCACAGACGATTCGTATTAAGAACCGTTTGTGATATTAATATCAGAGACGGTTTGGAATACGAATCGTCTGTGATATTAATATCAAAGATGGTTTGGAATACGAACCGTCTGTGTTAATGCTTAAATATGCGCACCCTAATCCTGCTCTTCTACACTATCCTCTCCCTCATCTTCTTTATCACCAGATTTCTCAATAATGACATTTAAAATTATTTTGATCTCCTTCCTCTTATCTATCCATCATGAGTTTTTCGGACGCAACCTTACACAGGAGGCCAACAATTTACGTCTGGAGCAGCTCCTCCGCTCACGCCCTGCTCTCCTTCCTCGACTCGCTTCCATCCGTCAGTTGGACCTCATCATCCGCCGTCTTCGGAGGTGTCTCGTTGCCGCTCAGGAAAGGGAAACCACCCTCAGCCTCGTTCTTCTCTACAATGTGTGAAAAGCGAAGGAAGCTCTTGCGGTAGTGCAGAGACACATAGATAACCTTGCCGATCAAGCAGAATCGGCCGATTCTGATGAAGCTTATCATGGTATCCTCTTTGAGATTATGGAACATGCTAATAATTTGCCCAGGCTTGAGGAGGAAGTGGAGAGGGCAAGGACAATCTTGACGGCATTCGAGAACACAGCGGCTAATCCTCCAACTCCAGAAGTCGACGAAGAAGCATATGAAGCTCAGAAGATTAAAATCTGGGAATCTCTTTTTTTTGACTTTTGTAATAAAATTGCCTTGAATTTGACTCGTCTCAGTATAGATTCTGTAGTTCATACGACAAAGGTCTGTCAGGATTACCACAAACAGTTCGTATTAAGAACCGTCTATAAAAGTTCACAGACGGTTATTAACACCAACTGTCTGTGTTGTCTAGATTATCACAGACAATTCGTATTAAGAACCGTTTGTGAAAGTTCACAGATGGTTCTTAAATCGAACCGTATGTGATGTCTCAATTATCACAGACGGTTCGTGTTAATAACCGTCTGTGAAAATATCACTTCACAGACGGTTGCCAGTATAAACACTAATCGATTTAAAGTTGGTGTGTTTTTTTAAGATGAGTTCTACATATAAATTGTAATATAAACTATATCGAGTTAAACTGTATTAGCTAAAATCACATATAACAATTTTTTTATATATTATCTCTTATAAATAGACTAAAATTAAAAACTATAATCGTAAATCTCGGTCCAAAAAAATTTATCCATACAAGGACGCTAAACTACCCTCGTGAACCAGCCGCCCATGTGGCAAAGAACTGTTAGACGTGTTCTGGAGAAACGCGCAACGTGCATGGAAAGAAACAAGAGAAAGAAAGTGGAACTGCATGCGCTAGAAGAAAGGAAGGCATGCATGCATGATGCATGGGTGGGAAGATCAAGGGAATAAAAAAACACCAACAAGAAAGAAATCTGCATGGATGTTGCACGTGACCAATACGGTTTTTGAGAGATTTTCTATTAAACCAACCAACTACTACGTGACAATCCGAGTGGCACCAGATCAGGCCTGCGTGCCCTTTTGTGTGACTGAACCTAAATATGGATTGGTTTGTAGGATTCTGTGGTGCAGGGGCGGCTACAACAAAAATAATCAGGCTCACTATTTCATCTTTTATATATAATAATATGTATAGTTTTCAAATAATATTGTGCTAAATAGAAATACATTTAGTAATTTTTAGCATCAATATTTTACTGTAACCGATGACAGCGTATGATGATAAAGAAATAGTGATCGAAATACTTATCAAAATACATAATAATAATATTGATTAGTTGTAGCAAATTAAAGAAAACTAAAGGTGAAACCATAGATAAAAGTTGGTCAGCATTAGTAAAACACATCATTCGATCTTAATAGCCTGTTAAAAGAGAACAAATTACTTAAAGTTTTCAAGTAAAAAACAGTAAAATGATCAGATGTAAGTTAATATATTATCTTTTAATATTTATGTTCTTTCAAGTTCATAAAGCGACGAATCATAACATTATTAGTAATTTTTGTCAATTCTTATTTCTCCATATAGCAAATAAATATATGATTCATGAAATTATCACCAATTAATTAAAAAGTCAGTTAGATATTTATATGCCCAATAGTTTAAAAACAAGGAAGAATTGATGATTTGCCCCCATCTTACATTAAAATGGCAAGTGATGTCTCACTGACAGGCGGGTCCTAGCTCCGCATGTCAGTGAGACATCACAGGGTATTTTATCAAGTGGTAAAGAAAGATAGGGTAAATCATCAAAATTCCCTAAAAACAATATAATAGAAAAATACATTCAATGATTTGCTTACTTGACATTGCAGTCAAATACTACAATTTTGCCTCCGATTTGCAACGAGCTAGACTGGTATTTCAAAAATCAAAATTAAAATCCTAAGTCTTAACCCTATAATTCGATAAAAATCAATCAACAATCATCACATTGAAATTCTAACTCACAAATTAGAATAATTAAGAGAAATTTAAAGCAAAGTACATACTGAGTGGGTGGACCTAAGTTTCCTTCGACCAGGCAATATGGACCAGGCGATGCTACGGTGAGATGGTAGGCGATGGCAGCTAGTGGCACTGATTTCTCCCATTCTCTGGTGACCGGTCGCTGCCTAGCTGAGTGTGGTTGTGCGGTGGATGTGGTGCACATCTTCTGACCAACCATACGAGACGAACAAGCGTCGAGGGCTACTATGAGGTGACATGCTTCAGGATCATCAAATGGATGTTGTGGCCTATTGCGATCCTCTCTTACACTAGCTCAATGGCTTACTTGGCTTGCTGTAGTTGCATTATAGACCGAGTGAAGCAGAGGCTTCTCGTGAATTGCTACAAACTACTAAGAATTTAGGCTGCTAGTGTTACCTTCATTGGGTTTCAAGGAAAGAACCAAGTGCACTGAGTTTAGTTTGGGGGTTCATACATGGACTCAAAGTGCTAATCCCTGCAAAAAATTTCTGGACCCAGCGTCCTGTGACACTGGGACCATTAAGTAGTTCTGCCCTTGCTTTGGTGGAGTTCGAACTAAGTTAGTTGAGGTATGCATGCATGGAATTTTTGCTACAGAGCCCCCTTAGATTTTTTTAAAAATTTTGGCCCCTAGTGGCAAGTTTTTTGCTCGATTGGCCCCTCCCCGACCGCGGATCAACGTGCCAGCCACACGTGGCCTTTTCCGCGGCTGGGGAGATTGGAGCTGCGTGGAGGGAGCATGAGCTAAGAGACTTCATAGTTGTGGGAAACTTTGCCACGTCAAATATTGCACAGAGCGCTTAGATTCCAGATCCTGACCTATTGAAGGGTGGGAAGCGTCGTCGACAGAGTCATCGCATTAGGAATGATATGGACGAAGGGGAAGCTGGATCGGTGAGTAGACATTACAGACACTGTGGCTAGGAAGGCCACATTGCGAGACATTGCAAGGCGCCTGTCGACAAGTGGAAACACCGACGTGAAGTGCCGTGTGCCTTGTTGTTGTTGTTGTTGTTGTGTGTACTGGTATTACGATTATAAATACTATCATATTGTAACTTCATTTGCAAACTTTAATTTCATTTGTACAATCTATAAAGTGCAGCACCATTTCTTCTTATGTGTGTGGTGGTACTAAGAGTACAAATACTATCAAGTTGTAACATCATTTGCAAATTTTAATTTATTTTCTAGCCTTACGTGGTGACAAGACCAAACAAGACAGCTTTACGCAGTGCCAAAATGAAAGATCAAGCTCCGATTAAATTGATTAATGGGGAGATTGAAAGATCAAGACCCGATTAAACTAGTTTTGGTGTTAATGACAAATACCATTATGAGATGTTGATATTAATGACAAATTCTTTTATAATGTTTTGGTGATAATGATAAATGCATATATGAGACAAATATGTTTGTTTGAGTTTATTTATGCTTAGTCTCAATTGGATGAAAAGGTGAAATCAAAGAGGTATGCATTCAAAATTGATTTCTCATTTACAAATGCATTCCTTAAATCCAAAATATAAATTGAACTCCTCAATTAGTCTAAAATGAATATGTGCATATGTCTTCTTTACATACACTTGTATGCACACATTTAGGGGGAGCTCTCTATATATTTTGGAGTTTCATGAGTATTGATCCATGCTTCTCTTAATATGCATATTTAGGATCTTTACTTGGAAATACATTCTTGAGTATATATATAGCTTGTGTAGTTTATATATACTCATGTGCAATCGGGTTGTTATCTAACTTCTCCATTATGTGTTAATGGTTGAATGATTAATGACAACCGGATAAGTAAGCTTTGTTTAAAACTTATCTTAGAGTATACAATTGTTGTGTACAAGGTGTATACTCGCAAATCAATTCTATATCTCATTATTTGTTGAGATTGTCATGAATTAACAAAAGAGAAGATTGTTGAATCTAGTCCCTTCATTATGTATTAATGGTGAAGTTTGGTAATTGATGACAATTATTTTGTGGACTAATATTTTCCATGAGTTGGATGAATATGTTAGGTTCTATAAATGAAGACGACTTGGGATAACTTTATGTGTTGAAGGTCATCAAGTATGAAGTCAAGATCGAGAAGAAGATAGCTTCATGAGTTGAAGTCTATCAAGATGAAGAAGGCTTCATGTGTTGAAGGCGATCAAGAAGAGGACGCATCATGAGTTGATGCATGTCCAAGATGATCATATGTTGATCAAGTAAAGACCATCCTGTGTTGATGGAGTTGATCAGAAGAATGCATCATGAGTTGATGCATATCAAGACGATGACCCAAGGCAAAGGTATGATTAGCTAGGGCTAAGGATGTGTTCCTAGTCTTTTTACCGGTCTTGGTGTTTGGTTGGAAGACCGGATTGCTAGTGTAGGTTGCCGTACTATTAAGAGGGGTCATGTCTAGTAGTTTGAGTCTCATCATGTATTGATAGCTCAAACCTCACTTGCTCTAGCTCATCTTGACATGATGCCATTATTTGCGAATGTGTTTTGCAAATAGTTGAAGCTCATGCATCTAATCCTTGTAACATGTGACTATACTTTGCAAATGTGTTTTGCAAAAGGTTGAAGTCCATGTGCCTAATCTTTGTAGCATGATCTAAGTTTGCAAATATTTTTTGCAAAAGTTGAAGATCATGCATTATCCCTTGGCATGGTCTAAAATTGTTTGTTGCTATTTCCTTTGATATTAGACCGTGGTAGTGACTCTTTGGATGTCTTATGGTTTCTGCATTTATCTAATGTGGTTGAGGTCATGCAAATAGATAGGTTGTGTAGCCCTCTGAATAAGCTTTCCATAAAGTCCAAGATCACTCAATTCCGACATCAGAGTCAAAAGTTATGACCGTTTTTCCGAGTGTTGCCTGTGCTGAAAAACTGGAAACGGAAGTACCGCAATTGGTACTGCGGTAGTTCCGAAAAAAATCGGAAGTTCCGGAAAAAAAATCGAAACTTCTGAAATTCCGGAAGTTTCGATTTCCGAGCGGAACATTTTTTTTCCAGAGAGCGACTTTTTGAATGACTTAGCATCGGGAAAATCGGAAGTACCACAATTTGAACTGCGGTAGTTCCGATTTTGGCTCCAACAGCTATTTTTCTGACCGTTGGTGAGGAAATCGGAAGTACTGCAATTTGTACTGCGGTAGTTCCGATTTTCCTGATTTTTCAGGGGTTTAGCTCCAACGGCTAGTTTTCTTGTGTGGGTATAAATACCTCCTTGTTGCCGGTTGGAGATGTTGTTGCTTGACTCATTTCTGTTGTCTTGAGCTAGAGTGAGGCTCTCCACTCAATTGTGCATGTGTTGCACTTTGTGAGAGAGGAGAGGTGATCTAGAGTGCATGTGTTGTATCTAGAGGAGGACTTTGTGTCCGCATTGAGCTTGTGCGTTCGTTGCACGTGGTGAGAGTCAAGTGAGGGACTTGGCTTGTTACTCTTGGAGTTTGCCGACTCCTAGACGGCGTGGGAGGCGTCGTGCGCGGTGATCTTTACAAGAAGGTTGTGAGAAGACCCGGCAAAGTTGTGAAGATCGGAAGCTCACCTACCCGGAGCGGGAAAGAGCTATCACTAGTGGTTTGAGGTGGAAGGCTTAATTCGTGGAGCCGGTCAGATTTGTTCGGGCTTATCTCAACGTGGACTAGGGGAGACCGGCAAGTCTCCGAACACCACAGTAAAAAGAGAACGTGTCAATTGTGGTTTGCTTTCTTGTGCTCTATTTACTTTCATGCGATTTACATACTTAGAACATATTTGATTGCTTGTCAACCTAGAATTACAAATCTTGACCTAGGATAGAATTGTTGGTGCACTTAGGCGAACTCATTAGTTTTAAGCGCTATTTATACTAAACCATCTTGTATTTAGCTTCCGCATTGTATACTTAGTTTAGGCAAACAGAAAAGCTCTTGAATTGCAGGTATTAATTTGTAGAGAATTTTTAGACCGTCTATTCACCCCCCCCTCTAGTCGGCCACCTCAATCTTACATAAGACTAGCGAGACAGCCTTGTGTAGTGCAAGACCAGACGAGACAACCTTGCCCAGTGACAAGACCAAATGAGACATCCTTACATAGTGATAAGACCAAACAGGGTAGCTTTAAGCAGCGATGTGATGCTACGCTGGTCCACAAGTCATCCGGCATGCCGTTGTCTCGCGGGCACGAATTTGCCCAAACTGAATTGGACTTGTCAATAGCACACCACATCGGGTTAGGCTATACGTACTACCCTTTCTGCAGCATGTTTTCCTGCACGACTACAACAATATATCGCTAGCATGAAGAAACAATTGGAGGAGATCACCTGACTCGCAAGGACTGCTGCTCGGGAAGAACAAGCGGAGTGTGCTAGGAGGCCACCTCCACGAAGCGAAGCACCCCCATACCTTCAACTCGAACCCAAACCTCAATGTTCCCACCGAGCGTTCGCCACAAGACCCGCCCAAGGGGGAGACGCCCCCTTTACTAGTGCAGGGACACATGCAAGTTCTTCAAGTCTAAGCGGTGGTTGAGGTTGGGCATGCGTTACTGGGGTTGCAGTAACTACACCTGGGACTATCCCAACCGGCGTTGGGACACGGCCCGCTACCAACAGCCGATAAGAATGGGTTACAATAAATTCCCTTATTAGTTCTCTTGTATCGAATGCACTAACAATCTCTGCCCTCTTCCCGTAGTCTCCGGAGCCTCTATGCGCCTACTGCAAATGGATCGATATGGAGATCCACCCACATGACTAGTGGACTCTGGATTGTGAGGAGTGAGACACCCAGATGGCACGCGAGAGGATGGAGGAGCAGCGCCGTAGCGAAGATCGAAGTGACCGTATCCAGCGGGAGACACAAACTCACCTGGAGGCGTGCAGACACAAGAAGCAGGAAGCTCGTGAGGAGGAGCGCGAGAGAAGGCGCAAACTGGCGGCCAAGGCCATGGCCAATGGTGACTACAACGCCAAGCTAGGCCGCAAGGGCAAATGGCCACGTTCCATGCTTTTCGTCCATATGTTCTATGTATTTCTAATTTTCTAAAGGCATACGTGTACTATCCTTGGTTCGTTAGCCTACGTGCCATGTAAACTCCTTGTCGGATGAACAGTCGTGTTGTTTTCCTTATGTCATTTATCCAAAGTTCTCCTCAATATACATCGTGTATGAATTTCCGGTTGCATTGCAATATCATTTACCTTATTACTTATGAATCATTGCTATCTTAATCATCCTCACAAAATTTTTCAGAAAATTTATCTTACTACAACAATATACGATGATTGCAAAATGTTATTGCAAGTCTAACATATTTTGTACTATTCACAATCTATGAAAATCACAAATGGATCAACTGACATTGTTTACCCTTTTATTAAAAAACAACTTACAACAAGATTTCCTAAATATTACCTACCTACAACAATTGTCATTTAACCCCACAACTATTTCCATTGGATTAATAAAATAATTTTATATTTTTAAAAATTGCCCAACGGTTGGGCGACTAGAGGATTATCGCCCAACCGTTGGACGACTTGGTGTCTTGTCGCTCGACGGTTGGGCGACATGGTCTAATCGTCCAACAGTTGGGCGACTTTGCCACGTATCGCTTAATGGTTGGATGATACATGTGGTCAAAACTGTAAAAAATTAAAAAATTAAGTATAATACTGTAATTCAGAATTAAAATTAATTATTTTAAAAAATTCCGAGCGCATCACTGTTGGAGCCACGTGCTGCGTCGATGCGATCATGTTTCCTTCCAACAATGCGCATTCACGTGTACCATATGTCGATTTGTATAAAGCTATTGCTGCACCAATTGCATTGATATCGTGAGACTAGTAGCACCAAGTGCCAAGACTTTACTTGTCTCTCTCCTGTCATGTATCAAAAGTTCAAACCGAGAGCATAAAAAGAAAGAAATAAATAAAGAAAGAAAGAAAGAAAGAAAGAGAGAATCGGTTCCCAAAAAGGAGAGAGAGAACCGGTTAAAAATAAAGAAACAGTGAAAAAAGAAAAGAGAAATGAAAAAAACGTAATAAGAAAAAAAAAGAGATATGCGCTCGGCTGTGATTTCTTCAGAGGAAAAATAATTCAGATTCCGTACAGTTCTTGGTACTACCTTGAGTGTACTTTATCATATTTATTTGGTCCATGATGCTTAATCCACTTTATTACACATCCTATTTTGCTAGCTTTATCTCATCTAGTGACAGCAACTTAGGGCATTTATTAACTGTTAGATAATTATTTGATTTTGCATTAACTGAGTTACATATCTATTACTCCTTGCTACATATGTCCTTCCAAGCTCCATATATTAGCCATTGTTTTATACAACATTTAGACTTTGAATTCGCTTGATGTATTACCTTTGATTGTCTACCATCGTCAAGGTGCGTGTGTCTTCGCGATCCGAGGAGGCATAAGAACTTCGGTTGGTAAAGAGAGGGTGAGAATGAGTGATTTCACATAATTCCATATATTCTTTGGTGTTTTTGTAGTACTAACAATGGCATGATATTCAATATTTCGTTCCTCATGGTGCGATTCTCAATACTTGTATTTTTCATTCTATGAAATAGAGATCCAGAGGAGTATTTCAAATGGGTGAAATAACTCAAATGTGACCTTAAATTCCAGAAGCTGTTCAAAGCCAAGAAATTGACACAAGCCACCAAAGAATTTAAAAAATATATATACACTTGGTGGAAGCGATACCCTGAGAAGTCATATGTCACTACTTGGGAAAAATTGAAGGAGGTCATGAGAAATGAGTTTATTTGTGCCATATGAGTATGAACTTGAATTACTTCATCATATGAAGAGCATTCGCCAAGGACGTCAATCTATCCAATCTTATTTTGATGAGCTCGATTATGCTATATATCGTGCCAACATCACAGAGGCATATGCAATGAGGGCTTACTTCAAAAGAGATTTAAATTCTAAGATCGTTGGCAATAGAGGGGGAGAGAAAATTATGGATAGGCATATACCATGGTTCAAGTTAGGTCCACATTTCAGTTCATATGCCTTTACCAATGCGTCACATGAGAAGACGACCGAGTATGGGATTTTCCATTCGGTCAAGGTGTCATGTAGTGCTGCCCTGTTGCTACATGAGGAGATCGCGTTTGATGGTAATTGTGTCATTGCTAGCCCACGATCCATATAGGATGAGATGCTTTAAAACTCATGTGAGAATGAGAGCCACATAGCCAAATTGAGTAAGAGTGATAAAAACAATGAGTTATGTGATTTCACTATATGTGAGGTTGACCGCATCCAAATTGAAAATAAGAGATATACGCAAAAAAAAAAGAGAAGTAGATGATAGAAAAACTGGTGTTATTTTTCATACTAACAACTTACATTCTATTTTTAGTGTTGTTTCCCACATTGTGCATGTTAAAGAAGAAGAGGAGCCAAATGCAAAATAAATTATACCGCTTAAAGATAAAGCTACACTATCAACATCAGTTACATCAACTAAGAAGGACGTTCAAAGTAACAATAACTATGATATATTGGTAGTTCATCAAGAAAACATGAGTAAAAGTGAGAACCGTCATGTCCAACTGGAAATCCCATATTTTGAATTTAATGCGATTAATTTACATAATGTGGAACTGATTACTCATAAAAAAGTTTTTAGTAGAATATCCCTTAATGATTTTTTATGCTACATCATGTTCGATGAACCTTTAGAACTATCTAATGCGATTGAGAAGGTTTCTGAAATTGCATGTCAGAAATCAATAGTTAGTACCTACGGTTACACATATAAATTTAATTTGATTTGAGATTATGGTGTAGACAACAAGTTTTATGTTTATCAAATATGCATTGCCTGTGACAAGCTTGCTTAATTGAATTTGCATGTTTTGGATAAGCCATTTTTTGAGCCATGTTTAATTATTTAGAGTTGCGCAGTTTAAGTATGGAAGTCATTAAAATTTTTCTCATCCATATTAGCATAATTTGATATAATGTTGTTCACTACTAACTTCTATGCAGGCTTACAAAAGTTGAGGATGACTTTTCTCGACGTGAGAGGGAATGATATAGATAAACTGAGATATATAAGTGATGGTTCAACATACACACTGTATATATTCTATGGCTGTTTAATTAAACAAACTGTGCGAAACATGGGTAATAATCAAACAACTTATGATAAATATATTTACCATGCATATACGTTGTTTTCATTGTTTAGCACATTTTCATGTTATCAAAAGCTGAGGATGCTTTTTTTGAAGAAAGAGAGGATGATACGGATACATATATGCTTAGCGCTTTTCAGTTAAATATATTATTTAATTAGAAAGAATTATTGACCCGCATTAAATATTGCCATGTGAACTCTAATTTTATTAGGTCTTTAATTATCATATATGGAGATACAGAGCTAGTACTATTTTATTTAATTATATGCAAGCCCATATTCGATCTGTATAAGCCTAAAGTGAAGATGCGTTTGGAACGCTCTGAAGAAAGAAGTGTTACAATAAAAAAAGGTCATCCATAAAGTGATACGAGGTGCCCAACCTTCACAACATAGAATCAAGAATAACTTAAGATCCGTGCAACCTGACGAACCGATGGCGCCAACCACTCTCAAGACAGCAATCTATGACAAAAAAAATTCACCCAACTACAAGTTTCGATCTTTGTCTACTCGACCACGCAAAAGTAGACGAGTTCTTCCTGCAAAACACGAGGAAATCACAAATAGAATAGAGATTATATTCAGATTGGAACTCTCTATTCTATTGAAAGTGTTATAGTATAAGCCATAGAATTAAGAGTAAAAAATTTAATCTGAAAAACATCGTCTGTGGAACAAGGAGAGAGCGTGCGGCTACTTAAGGACAGCCCCCTCCTTGGACGTGGGCCGGTTCTGAAGTGTTCGGCCAGGAACTACAACAAACTCCATCTATGCTGGCTCATCTATTCGAACTCCAAACTCTAAACAAAACCGTTCGGACTTCCTGTTCAAAACGAAATACATGACCAATTCCAAGAGGATTTCGGCCCCAACTATTAGAACGCATGCCTGATATCTCTTCACGGTCTTGGGCTTTGTTCCCCGTGTGGCAGGCCTATCCTCCTGGCAGCGTGGACTAGCTTCGTGACTCCACATGCTTGTTCTCACGGCCGTATAGCCTTCTACTTCATTGTTGCTGCATGGGCTTCCTCCTTGGAAACTCCTGACTTCTATTCATTACTCTCCATAGTACGGCTGCATGCATGCAGCGACTCGTGCACATCATCATCCATCATTGTCATGAACAGAAACTTCTTGTATTGTTGAATCTTCTAGTTTGAGCACAATCAAAACACTATTTTTATGTAGTATAAAATTTTCGTTAAAATTAATGACATATTTATTTAAAAAAACTAGTTCACTTGATAATATTTAATAGGCTTTAATATTTTTTCAATTAAATAATATATTTAACTAAAAAATACTAAGTTTTTCTGTATCCCACTACTACAGAAACCCTAATACTAGACGGCCAATCACAGACGGTTTGACAAAACCGTCTGTGACCAACACTAACACAGACGGTTTTAATTTGGACAAATGCGTGTTGGCGCGTCGGAGAAAGGAGTATCACGAGCGGTTCTTACCGATGAACCGTCAGCGATGATTTGAATATCCTGAGCGATGCGTATTAAAAATAAATGCGTGATAATCCAGATATCACGAGCGATTTTTAATAAAAAAACCGTCTGTGATAAGCTGGTTATCACAGACGGTTTTGAACAAAAAACCATCTGTGATAATTCACAGACAGTTTTTCATTAAAAACCGTCTGTGATAATGCTCACTAGGCATTTATTGCGCTGCTCAGACCGCATCTGTCTTCATTTCGATCCAGATCTAGCTGCTGCTGCGCACTCTTTCGCTCAGGATATGGTTAGTAATGAATTTTATTTTTTCTTTGCATGCATTACAATTTAGATCTAAGTAATTGGTGAGTGCTATTAATTGAAGATGGTTTGCAAAATTGTTGGTTATATAATAGCTGTTGTGTTTGTAATATGAATTGAGCTAGCAAATTAAGCATCAATATAATACATGTGTCCGGTATATATGTAGTAATAATTAGTTAATTTAATTTTTAATACTAAGTTGTTATATATATACGTAATGTAGGATCGAAGCTGGATGTATGCCGCGAGCCGTGTGAGTGAAGAGTACATTAATGGCGTGTCTGCTTTTACAAGAGCTGCCGAGGAGGATATGTTGAATAAGGGGGTGGAATATATACTGTTCATACACTGACTGCGAGAATTTAAAGATGTTTAAGAACCGAGGGCAAATTGAAGCGCACTTAATTCGGAGGGGTTTCAAAAAGGGTTATACGTGTTGGACCAGTCATGGCGAAGTGAATGATCAAATGCCGCCGGATGACATCGCCGGTGAAGTGAATGATATTCCGCCGGATGACATCGCCGGTGAAGTGAATGACGTGCTGCCGGCTGATGTCGATTGTGGTTCGGATTCGGATAGGTTGCACGATGATAATCTGGATCAGATGCTTCGCGATGTAGAAGAGAACTATGACGAGAGAGAGTATGTTAAATTCTGGGGCTTGATGGAGGATTCGGAAAAACCTTTGTTCACGTGCTGCAAGTACACGAGGTTGTCGGCCGTGCTTGAACTGTTGAAATTGAAGGCAAGCAACGGTTGGTTCGACAAGAGTTTCACGGTGCTGCTAGGTCTTTTAGCGGACATGCTTTCGGAGGAAAATGAGTTGCCTAAAATCACGTATAAAGCCAAGAAGGTTCTTTGTCCGTTGGGAATGGAAGTAGAAAGAATATATGCATGTCCGAACGACTGTAGCCTCTACCGTAAAGAGTATGCAAACATGCATGTATGTCCGGTGTGCAACGCATCCTGATACAAATGTAACAATCAATCAGATGATGGCGAGGGAACAGAGGCGAAGAAAGGACCTCCTGGTAAGGTGGCATGGTATTTTCCTATAATTCCCCGTTTGAAAAGGTTTTTTGCAAATCCAAAGGAGGCAAAACTGTTGCGTTGGCACTCGGAGGAGCGCAAGAAGGTGGAATGCTAAGACACCTTGCTGATTCCGCGCAGTGGAGAAACATCGATAGGAGTTTTGCAGACTTCGGTGCAGAACCAAGGAATATAAGGTTTGGACTGAGTACAGACGAAATGAATCCTTTCAGTAGCTTGAGCAGCCGATATAGCACATGGTCCGTGACTCTCTGCATCTATAACCTTCCTCCTTGGTTGTGTATGAAGCGAAAGTATATTTTGCTATCGATACTTATCCAAGTGTCAAAACAACCTGGGAATGATATTGATGTGTTCCTAACACCGTTGGTGGAAGATCTAAAAGTACTGTGGAATGAAGGGGTACAGGTATGGGATGCATACAAACGAGATAACTTCACTCTGCGCTCCTTATTGTTCTACACCATAAATGATTATCCTGCCCTTGGTAACCTATCGGGCCATAGTACAAAAGGTGCCAAAGCTTATACTCACTATTTAGATGGTACCGAGAGTGTGTGGCTGAGACACTCACGCAAAACCGTCTACATGCGTCACCACCGGTTCCTTCGGAGGGCTCACCCACACCGCAAGATGAAGAAACAATTTCACGGAGAGAAGGAAGACGGTTCAGCTCCAAGGCATTTAAGGGGACACGAGGTTTATGATATGGTTAAGGATTTAGATGTTGTCCTCGGAAAGGGACGTAAATTGAGGGCTCATGAGAAGAACACCTGGAAGAAGAGATCAATATTTTGGGACTTACCTTATTGGGAGTACCTAGATGTTCGACACTACATCAACGTCATGCACGTAGAAAAGAATGTATGCGATAGCTTGATTGGTCTCTTACTGAATATTCATGATAAAACAAAGGACGGCGTCAACGCACGGCTTGACTTGGCTGATACGGACATCAGGCCTGAGTTAGCACCGACATGCACTGATAATGGACGAACGTACCTTCCCTCTGTGTGTTACACTATGTCCAAGGCTGAGAAAACAAAATTGTGCCAATACTTGCATGGTGTCAAAGTTCCGTCTCGTTACTTCGGCAACGTGAAGAAACTTGTTTCGATGCAAGATTTGAAGTTAAATGGCATGAAGTCTCATGATTGTCATGTGCACAGATGCTCCATATTGCAATTAGAAATATTTTGCCGATCAAAGTCCGAGAGACAATCATGAGGCTATGTTATTTCTTTAACACAATTGCTCAGAAGGTCATCGATCCCGAAGGACTAGATGCTCTGCAGGACGAGGTGGTGATGACTCTATGTCACCTTGAAATGTATTTCCCTCCTTCGTTTTTCGATATCATGGTCCATCTCATTGTTCACATTGTGTGGGAGATAAAAATGTGCGGGCCCGTATTCCTACGTAGCATGTACCCATTTGAGAGGTTCATGGGAATTCTCAAGTCCTACGTACGGAATCGTTCTCGGCCGGAGGGCAGCATCGTCGAAGGTTATGCAAGCGAAGAGGTCATTGAGTTTTGTGTTGATTATATGGCTCAGATTCAACCGCTAAGTGTGCCTCAATCTCGTCATGAGGGGAGGCTGAAAGGTCTCGGAACTATCGGAAGAAAAGCAATCACTCCAGATATGGACACGTATACTCAAGCCCATTTCACGGTGTTGCAACACATGACTGAAGTGGCGCCTTTTGTCAACCAGCACAAGGATGTGCTTCGGCAATAGCATCCGGAGCGGCCGGATGTTTGGATCATGAGGCAACATAACAGTCGGTTCAACCAATAGTTAAAGGAGCAAATCGCTAGCAGCTCACCAAGTGAGACGCTGACATGGTTGGCAAAAGGGCCGACATTTACAGTTGTGACATGGCAAGGATATGACATAAATGGGTACACATTCTATACGCAGTCTCAGGATGTAAAGAGCACTAACCAGAACAGCGGTGTCCGCATAGATGCGTTCAGTACTGATGGGTCGAGAAACTCGTACTATGGCTTCATAGAAGAGATTTGGGAGCTCGACTATGTGGTTTTCAAGGTGTCACTACCGTGGACCTCCAACGTGTCGGGTACAAAGACGAACCATTCGTACTCGCCAACCAAGTTGTTCAAGTTTTCTATGTAACCGACCCGGCAAATAAGAAACACCATGTAGTCTTCATGGAAAAAGGAGAATTGTCGGAGTTGAGAATATAGTGGACGAGGAAGAATACAATCAGTTTGATGAGTTAACTCCTTTTGGAAATGGCATAAGGGTCGACGACGAACAACGTGACGAAACTAGGTACGTACGCATTGACCATGATGAAGGGCTAATTTTTAAAGGAAATAAGTAAGTACAATGAGAATGTGCGACATATATGTGGGCATTCGCATATCTGTATATAACAATGCATGTATGTGATGTATATGTGAATTGGTATTTATGTATACAACAATGCATGTGTGTGATGTATATGTGAATTGGCATTTATGTATATGGGAAAATGTGTGAAGAAATATATTCTGTGAGGTTGGTGAAAATGTGTGAATGCAACTGGTTGGTGAAAATGTGTGAATGCAGCTGGTTGGTGTTGTATATGAATATTGCAGCTGGTTGGTGTTGTCTGTGAATATTGCAGCTGGTTGGTGTTGTCTGATGCAGCTGGTTGGTGTTTGTCTTAATGACTACGGGTTATCACAGATGGTTCTACACTTAGAACCGTCTGTGATATCAATATCACAGATGGTTCTATGTGTAGAACCGTCTGTGATAAGCCTACTATCACAGACGGTTCTAAGTTTAGAACCGTCTGTAATAGTAGGCTTATCACCGACGGTTCTAAACTTAGAACCCTCTGTGATAAGCCCCCTATATATACCCACTGGCTAGGGTTTTCCGTTTATTCTGCAGTTATTGTAGTTCTAAATCCCGATCTGTCTCCTCCGGTCGCCGCCTCACCCGCCGCGTCGCCCGTCCCCTTCGGTCGCCGCCTCCCGAGCCGCCGCGCAGCCGCCTCCTCGAGCCGTCGCCGCCGCCGCCGCATCCCCGAGCCCGCACCCTCCGGTCACCACCTCCCAAGCCCGTCGCCGCCGCCTCCTCAAGCCCGTCCCCTCCGGCCGCCGCCTCCCCGAGACCGTCGTCGCCGCCGCCTCCCTCGAGCCCGTCGTCGCCGCCGCCTCCCCGAGCCCGTCGTCGCCGCCGCCTCCCGAGCCCGCCGCCGTCGCCTCCCGAGCCCGTCGTCGCCGCCACCTCCCCCGAGCCCATCGTCGTCGCCGCCTCCCCGAGCCCCTCTCCGTCCACGCCACCGTCACCGTATAAGGCAAGGATCCAAAGATCTTTCTCTCTCATTGTCTGCACATTGTACATTGTTATACTGATATTTCAAGAGCTTCACATCTCGTGTTAGTAATGCAGTACTGCTATTGTCATCTCGTGTTATACTGATATTGTCTGCACATTGTACATTGTTATACTGATATTTCAAGAGCTTGACATCTCGTGTTAGTAATGCAGTACTGCTATTGTCATCTCGTGTTATACTAATATTGTCTGCACATTGTACATTGTTATACTGATATTTCAAGAGCTTGACATCTCGTGTTAGTAATGTAGTACTGCATATGCTGTTACTTAATTTTACTTAATTTCACTTTGGAATCACGTAAAAAAATCTTGGTGGTAGGATGTTTAATTTGTTTTAAAGTAACTTGGATGTTTTTTGCTTGTCTTTTGCTTGTTGTGATTGTTAGTATATAGTATTAGCAACTAAAGTAGATGCTAAGATAGGCACATCACCCCCTCTCTCTGTCCACCTCACCCCCTCCCTTCTCCCCTCCCCTCTACTCCTCTTCTCTCTTCCTAACATTGAGCATCTTATGGTATGGCACTTTCTTATCTTATGCTAATAGACCCACAAATTGAGCAACATGTCATCCACGCATTCTTCAACACCATCGCCAGAGGTGTCCGCTTCAAAATCAAGACGCCAAGGAAGAGGGCTGTCGAAGAAGCTTGAGGGCCGATTTACCATCACACAGGTCGATGTATCTGGGGTCCCTCTCCTTCCTCGCAAAGCAGTAAGCGCATGGAGAAGCATGATCAGAATAGTTGCACGAGCAATTGAGATCACATTCAATTCGTGGAAGGACGATACTGCGACTCGGAAAAGAGAGTGGCGATGAAATTTTGGCATCGTTCGAGATCCCAGAAGAACACCAAGACGCTGTGCAACGACAAGCCTTGCTAGGGGCGTGCAAAGCATGGAAGAACTTCAAGAGCAAGCTTGTCAAGGACTACGTGGAGGAGGACAAAACACCCTTTCATAAATACCCATTCCTGGAACCACAATGGGAAGAGTTCAAGGCTTCGAAGACGACCGAAGATTTCAAAAGTACAAGTGCAGCGCACAAGGCCCTCCAGGCAAAAAACACACACCCCCACAGACTTGGCACAGCTGGGTATGCGGGTAAAATCCTGCAGTGGAGGAGCGAGGACGACCAGGCAACCCTGCAGGACACCGCCCCGCCATTTGCCAATATCACGGATGAGCGCGCTCGAAATTGGATTAGAGCAATGTCATCCACAACGACATCGGGGGACATCTCCTTTCGAAACCCTGCAGACCAGCAAGTGTCCCAGTGCTTGGTAAGATATCGATCGAACTACGTAGCTTGTAATTACTCCACAACTTCGTACGAAGTGAAATGACATGTCGTGCTCTTGCAGGAAGAGTTGAGTTTTTAATCTACCATGGGATCATTCCAGAGATCAAGGGAGAATGATATGCTCTCCGCGGCCCTGGGAAACAAGGAGCACCCGGGCCGTACGAGAGGTCTTGGGCTTTACGTTCCTTGGAAACATGGTTTCCAAGATGACTCCGAAATGTATCGGCGTAGGAAGAGAAACAAAGCCGAGCGTGACGCATGGCTACGAGAAGAGATCAAGGAATCTCTTAGAGAGGAGCTAATAGGTGAGCTGGCTTATGTAGTCGAGATGAGGTGCGAAACATACTGAGAAAGTCGCAGCCGCCGCCACCGCCTCTGTGCTAGCTAGCCCACACAACCATCCGAGTAGTTGCGCGTCAAATCCGACGCAAACCAATGCCAGATTTCCTGTGGACGACATCCTGGTAATAATTATTATCTCTCGAATGCTTGCTCGATTGATAGGCCTATTCGACTAGCTAATTCTGTATCGTTATGTAGGAGCCCAAGTGCGGGCTCCAAGTGAGATATGCCTCCGTTCCTTGCACGCTGCGCTTGGGGCGAGCATATCCGTGCAGTATCGGGCCATCTTTGCATGGTCAAGCTTTAGCACCGAGCTTCGCAAAAGTTAATGTGGATGGTGTGCATGTCAATTTTGATGTTGTCCCGCCATCAAGCCCCCAACGACGAGATCGTGACTCTAGGGCAGGCCATTGGAACATTCATCCGATGGCCCAAAAGCGACATCTCCTGGAGGCTTCTTCACCGGTGGCGGGACCGGAAGGCGGTGCGAACGAGCAACATGCACCGGTGCTATCTCCACTACAAGACTTGTCTCCACCACCGCTTCATTGCACGATGCTATCTCCAAAGGTGCTATTCTCGCGAGCAACTTGCACCGCTACTACCTTCTGATCGACTACCATTAAGTCGACCTACACCGAGGCAAACAAAGGCGACAAGGCGGCAAGGGCAAAGCAAAGAAGACTAATGATGATATCCCGTACCGCCATTGACCGCAAATCGTGCTTGGCCAGCCGTTGCTCGAGCCCAAGGTCCTCCAACCCCTAGCATATAGTTGCCTGCAATTGCACATGTGGTATATGGAGCAGTCCAATAAGCCAGAGGGAGAACGAATCTCAAGTGTCACTGTCAAATTCGCACCGCATGATTTACATCACAATCTTCAAGAGTGTGTCTTTGTGGTCGCCTTTGAGGATTTATTCGATCTTTTCACGCTCAACGCTCTTGACGTCTCACTCATTCGATGCTGGACACTGTAAGTGTGTATAATCACAGTCTCCATTTATGTCATACCGATAAATGTCATATATAATTTGTTGCTTTTGTGTGTATATGTATAGACATATGCTGACTAGAGCTAGAGAAACCAAATCATCGTCGCTTGGTTTCTTGGACTCACACTTGGTCGCCAGGAGTACCATCGACCAGGAGTCATCTGTCGTCAAGAGGTACATTGCAGTAGCACTGCTGCAATACCGCAATAAGGAATATGTACTTATGCCCTTCTATCAGAACTATCATTGGATTTTAATAGTAATTGTACCAAAATGGAACAAGGTATATTACCTTGATTGCCTAAGTAAGAATAAAATGGACTTCACAGTTGTCAGCCAAGTACTCGATAGGTAAGTACATTTTCTCCATACATACCTATATTGTACTTTTTCTTTCCTTTTGAATGACTAAGGTTCACTTTTTCGAATCACGTAGGGCGTTCACGATGTACATTGCAATGGGAGGTGTCTTGAAGCAAGGGGCCAAAGGCCTGACACATGCTCGAGATTTTAAGGTATTTGCTATTACACATTAATCAATCCTATGCAACAGTTGGTAGTAATGCCTCTTGAATTAACACATTGCATTTTTTGCAGTGCCACCAGCAGTCGCCGGGCAACACATGTGGATTCTACATTTGCCACCATATGGAACTACTCCTCGACTCCTCGAGGATCACCAATTCCAAGGTTTGTCAATCTTCCCATAATTACTTCATACTTATCACGTTATATATATACGCACATTGATATTCCTATCGACAGGCTGCGTTCATCCCGTCAACTGCATTGAAACAGCCCGACCTTTCACACATTCGAGGAGAGATAGCGTACTTTCTGGTGGCTAACGTCATAAACCCAGCTGGAGATTTCCACTGTGCACCATGATTTTTTATTGCTCTTATCACTCCGAAATCGAGGTCTCGCGGAAGGAAGATATCCATAATCAACGAACTTGTCGGGTGCACAAGCAATACTTGAATGGCAATCATGCACCATCCAAGTATAGCTTGTTTACTCTGACAAGTTCGTTGATTATGGATCAGTTCCTTTCGCGAGACCTCGATTCCGGAGTGATAGAGCAATAAAAAAATACAATGCTACCATCTAAGTGGAAATGTAATGTACATCTTTTGTAATTGTATATTTGTTAATGGATATTTTATTTTATTTCAATTAATTGATTTGCGAAATTGATGTTTTATGTTTGTCAAATGGATGTTTTATGTTTGTCAAATGAAGTGCGATGTGAATTGGATGTTGTATGTGAATTGGATGTTGTATGTTTGTCAGAAATTGTATGTATATCTGCTTGTCTCAGAGGGCATGGCTAGCATTTCCTGAGGCTAGCCAATAAACAGGAATAGATTTAGGGGTAGAAAAGAATATCACAGACGGTTTTTAACAAAAAAAATCGTCTGTGATAGGTGATATATCACAGAGTTAAAAACCGTCTGTGATATTTGCACCACAGACGGTTCGAAAACCATCTGTGATGACCTCGTATTATCACTGACCCATAAATTCAGACGGTTCACAAAACCGTCTGTGATAACGTTTTCGAATCGTCTGTGATGACCTTTTCTGTAGTAGTATCCGTATCATACAGTGGCCCCCAAATATGCTGTTAAGTACCACACAGCTGTGAAGAATGCTCTAGTCACTGCTACCGGTCATGTTTGGAATTACTCATTGAGAACGGCCTTGAAATCATCGCAAATTTGCAATGGATTGCATGTACATGGAAGGTAAACTACCCTCGTGGACCAGCTGCCCGTGTGGCAATAAGACTTGTTAGGGTATTTTTAATAGTGTTGTATCAGTTATCTTTTAACTATATTAAATTATTAAAATTCTATGTGGATAAAAGAAGAGGTGAGGAGAAATAAGAGCATCTTTAGTGTATTTAACTGATGTCAATTTAAAGCCGTGTTACGTAAGTATTTTAGGAACTTAAGCTTGTTTTTCTCCAATGTATTGATCCGGCTAAAACACAACATTAAAGATGGTCTAAGAGACAACTCTCTTAGACCATCTTCAATGTTGTGTTTTATCCTGTTCAAATGAGGTGAGAGAAGGCATTGAATCGATTCAATACGTTGGAGGGGTCGATTCCAACAAAAAATATATGGAACCGGATTCTACTTAGGAGCGATTCAAAGCATTAAACAGTTCATATGAGCATTAAACAACTATATAGGAGTAAGTGTGGTTGAGAGAGGTTATTATTATTTTATGGTTTTTTAATGTAACGTAGGTCCCAGTTATTAGTACGAATCGGTACAATACATTGAAGAAAAACAAGCATAAGTTCTTAGAATGCTTATGTGTCATGACTTTGAATCAAGATCAATTCAATACACCAAAGTTGCTCTTATGCAAGAGACGAATTGAACCCGCAAACCAACACAAATAGTGAGACGATGTGAGATAAGAATTTATGGTAAAAATAGTCTAAAATACTTAGAGTATTGCTTTACTATTGGAGATATTGTCCCACTACTACAAAATAAGCTATACTGGATACCTCATTATAGACGGTTCATGGGGAACTGTCTGTGCTGTAATTATCACAGACGGTTTTACAAGCGTGACCATGTGCCATGTGTGATATGCAACTATTAAGGTAATTCTTGTTAATAATCGTCTATGATAGTTCATAAACGGTTATTAATACAAGACATCACATATAATTTTTAATTAGAACCATATGTGATAGTTCACATACGGTTATTAATACGAACCATCTGTGATAGTTGCGTATCACAGACATCTTGTGGTTGGAACCGTCTGTGATATGTATTTGTACACATGAATGACGCTTCATCTCCCTGATGCACAGCTTTCAATCATTTCAGCTCCCAAATGCGTCTTTTCGTCTCACGCAGTGAATATATTCCTTTTTGTATAAAAATGATTGTCTGTCATTGGAGATTAATCCCCACATTGCTGATATATCTTGTACGTGCACCTCGCTGCCAGGCTATCTTTCTTGTCTTCCTTGTCTCTCAAGCATAAATAAATGGCTCCCAACTCTTCCTTGTTACCGGCATTGACAGTTATGTCTAAAAACCAGTTTCTACAAAGCTTTGTGCCTTCTTTTCCTTAAGCAATCTCATGCTTTATCTTCACCTTCCCGTCAAGCCTCTCACATATCTAGATCCCACCAAATCGTCCTCGCATGCAATTGTGAACAAGTCACTTGGCACGGCACATGCTTCTCCATGTACCATAATGGCACCCGACTTCTCTGACCGTTTCGGGCCTCAGCTCCTCCCTGAGCTTAGCCTCGATCCATCTTGCTGTTACTTGTCATATCCACCAATGGTAGCTCCTGCTCCGGTTTCTTGTCTTCCTGGCTAGTAACCACTCCACTAACCTCAGTTATCTTCTAGCGACACTTTGAGCGCTCTGGACCTCAGCTCCGCTAGCTTAGTCTCAATCCTTTCCATCTCTCCATGGCCTAGCTCTGAAGTCTTACAACCAACACCAACAAGCAAACTGTTAATTGTACTACAACCAACAGCTACAAATCAAACTTGTCTTGACTAATCACTTAAGTATACTGTTCCAGTCACAGTAAGTTGTTCCAAAATCCAACCTCAATTTATTGTATTACAATGTTGTGTCACTACAAGAAATTCTAACTATTGCAATGAAAAATTGGAACAAAATACATTTCGTTGTAATAGTTAAATTTATTGCCATGAATTATTTGTTTGTTGCGATAAATTTGTTATATTGCCACAATTCTAAGTTGTTGTGATAATTTTTATTTTTGTTGCAATAAATTGATTATATTGCAACGAAAAAATAAATCATTGCATTAACTATAACTATTACAACAATTTCTACTATTGCAATATGATATTACAACAATTGAAACTTGTGGTAATATAATATACTTATCACCATAAAAAAGTAATTCGTGGCAATAATTATTATTATTATTGAAACAAATTATATATCGTTGCAATAGAATATATTGCCACGATTTTATATCATTGCAATGGAATATGTTGGCATGATTTTATATTGTTGTGATATTTATATTCTATCGCAACTAATATACTTAGCTTTATATTGCTATGATTTCATATCATAACCCTAATCTCTATCTCTCTCCCTCCTCCACATCTTGCTAAACCACCATCGCTAGAATCATGCGTCCACCGCGGCAATCATCCCCGAGCCTAAGACCCCACCTCTGACCATGTCGTCGCCAACGCCCCAACCTTCTACCATGCCATCACTAATTTCGTCTACCACCATGTCGACCCGTTGCCCCGCACTGGCCTTGCCACCTATCAGGTCATCCACCGCACTGGCCCTTTTGTGGCTGATCGCAACCTCACTGGGCCCAAGCCAAGTTTGAGGCCTTGCTGTAGGAGTTTAAGATGGACTACAACCAGATCCACTTCATGCGCAACCCTGAGTTCAAGGCCGTTGTCGATAAGATAAAGGCACCGCTGACATGCGTCATTTTTGTATATATTTTTTAGTTATTTGTCCCTATTATTTTTATATTTTAGAACCATTTATCATCATTTACATGCTTTTTATGTAATTAATTGCTCCAATTGGACCATTTTATATTTTTCTATATTTTATATAGGCTGACATGGTTGAGGTGCATAAACAACAAATCTATACTACCGAGTTAGCTCCGTACAAATGTACGCATCACCACGGATGCATAGAATCAAATCGCATTGAAAAGGGACTTCCAGAGGGCCAATAGAAGAAAATAACATGTCGAAGAACCCATTTGCAATATCTGAAAATGCGGAGGGCTAAATTGCAATAGGCCAATTCCCAATCCCCATCTTCTTAACCTAGCCGCCGGCCATGGCCTAGATTTTGAGCCTAGCTCATCCTTGTCTTCTCCCTTTGCCTCCTTTCTTCTCCCAACGGTGCCGGCGAGGCCAGGCTAGACTCTTCGGTAGCCACCCCTCTCCTCTTGTTTCACCACCACTGCCTGCCATCACCCTCCTCTTCCTCTACATCATCGGCGACCACCACCACCAAATTGCAACGTCGCCGCCCACCTCAGAGCCACCACCCGTAGCTTGCTAGCCCAGCAAGCACCTTTATCCACCCAGGTCACCGGTGGCTGCTCCCTCTTTCCACCGCCACTCTCCACAGCGTGCTTAGCATCCACTCTTTGATGACCCTGAAGGCTTGAGGGAGGTGGGAAGGAGCAGAGCGGTGGGGATCAGAAGGAGAAGAGACTTCTCCGATGGTGCTGTTGTGGTTGGGGTGGTAGAGAGGAAGGAGAGAGGAGGGGGAGGAGCAAGGAAGGCAATGAACCTGTTCATGGCTATCAACCAGGCGCTCCTCATTGCCCTCGACATCAATCTGCAGTGAGCAGTCACCACTTTCTTGCATGATTTGTGCTATGTTCTTTTATCTTTGCTATTTCGCTTGGTGAAATCATTGGTTTGCTATGTTCTTTCGATTTTGTCTCAACATGATTCAGTGGGTTGTGATTACAATTGTACTTGATGAGTATCAAATTGTACACTAGAATTGTACATTGGATTGCATGTTCGTAGGACAAGGCTACTGTGATTTTGATTATTTGTCTTGTAACAGGGAATTAGGGATTGATTAACATAGTCCATAAAGTACCACTCTGTTGTTCTTAATTCTTATGACATTTTCCTTGTCCTATGCGCATCTGAACATTTCCCTTTACCATCACATGTTCTACTTGTATCAACTCATATTATGATAAGATATTCAGATATCATATCATTGTGCTAGTGTTCCCAGTAGAATACATATTGGTACATGGCTGCTGTATTTGACTGTTTGCTCCTGGGATGAATAATATTTATGTACTGTATATGGGTTGTTGGCCCCCCGATTGGGGATGATGGTCAGACAATTAATCATGTAATTTGTAGTGATAGCATGGCAATTTTGGCAATTGATTTGGCAAAGTTACAAGAGGCTTTGTACTTGTTTTAGCTTTGGAGTTTAGGGAAATCTATAATGGAGTGTTAGATTTCTTTTTTCATATTGTTTTGTAAGTAAGTCTATGAGATACTAAGATAACATGGTACTAACAAATCTGAACATTCCCAGATTCTGAAAGACTAGGAGATACTAAGATAACACAGTACTACTTGGTATTTATACAAATCCTTTTTAGTTTTGAAGTCAAATGCATGCACTAGTTGAGTGCACGTATGTTGCATTGGATCTTATAAATAGACGATACCATAAGTTCTAAACTTTAAAGAAATGAAATAATGCGAGTTCAGAATTTGTGGTATCGTTTACATAAGATCTATTGCAAAGCATGGAGACCTTACAAATCTGTGTGCTTCATAATTCTTGTCCATATGAATGACCTACAAATTTTAGCTTTCAACATAGTTTCAATACAAAAGATTTTACATTTTACAGTACTACAAATTGCTCATATATATATATATATATATATATATATATATATATATATATATATATATATATATATATATATATATATATATATATATATATATATATATATATGCACTGGTCATGGTTCAAATATATTCCTATTTTCATATCGATGACTTGTCATTAGGGATTTATTTTTGTTGTATCATGTAGTTCTGTAAGTTTCATTACTAAATTGATATTTTCTTTGAACATAGGTCTTGCAAGTCACAGAACAAGGAAAAAATATGATTGAAAACCTAAGCTAAGTAACTGGGTCATCGGGTGCCGGTGGCTAATGTAGATGAGATAAAACCAATATGACTGACTTTCTTTCAATATATGAATTGAAAGTAACTACTCTTAACACATGCATGAATCTAAGTTTAATTAAATCTTTCTTAACTATTTTGCAGGTTGGCATAGTTGCCCCATATAATTTGAGTTTGGTCATCACTATGGAAGTGATTTGTATCTTGTCGATCTGTAGTCAATAGAATGCCTTAATTGATTGTATTTTAGATCATGCACCAGCTCTAGCAATATAATTATGTCAAGCATTCTTGTTTTAATCTTTTGTATATATTGAGTGTATATTGAAATGTACATATGAATGAAAAGAGGGAAATACCAAGCATTCCTGTTTTAGTCATTCGTCAACTGTTGAGCATATAAAATGATGTTTAGAATTAATGTGAAATAGGTTTATATATGTATAGTAATTTAAATTTAATTTGTGGCAAAATCTAGTTTGTTGCATTAAGATATTGCTATGAAATTTAGTCCATTGCATTAAGCTATTGCCACAAAATTTGGTGCGTTGTAATAAAATGTTACTATGAAATTCAGTGTGTTGCATTAAGCTATTGCCATGAAATTTAGTGCATTGCAATAAGCAGTTGTCACAAAATCCAACGCGTTGTATTGAGCTATTCCCACTAAATTTAGTGCATTGCATTAAGGTATTGTCATGAAATTTAGCGTATTGTATTAATCTGGTGCCACGAAATCCAGCACATTGCATTAAGTTATTGCCATAAAATCTAGATCGTTGCATTAAGCTATTTTCATAACATGTAAATTGTGGTAATATGTATGTGTTGCAACATTTTCTACTCATGGTGATAAATGCCATCGCAATAGTACAATCATTACGATATGATAATTTATCACCACGATTTATTTTTTGTTGCAATGAGCTATTGCCACAGGTTTATTGTAACACTTGGCAACGATTTCAATTTCATTGCAAAATATGCATATTGCAACGATTTTAGTCTTAATGCAACAATTAATTTTATTACAACAATCACATTTCCTTGTAGTATATTTCCTATTGTTGTTCTCCTTTCCTAGAGTCAGCAAGCTTTTTTATTCCTAAGAATCTAGAGCTAGCAAGCTGGTAAGCTCAGTAGTGACTACTGAGTCAATTTTTTTACTAGATGTACAAAACAAAACACCCATCTATGCCTTTTGGTGTAACAGCCCAGGTTTTTTATAAAAAAAATAATAAATAATTTAAAATAAAAATAAGTGTTTAGGTTGCTTGAGTTTTAATTTTGTTTTGCCCTGATTTTCTGCTTTTGAAAAGGCTTGATTTTGAAAAGTTATTTAAGTAAAAATCTAAAAAATATTATTAAATAAAAGGATATTTCGATTTTCTATAAAAATCCTAATTCAAATTAATTATTTGGATTTATTTGGCTTTTATATGGTTTTTTGGGATTTTATGGAGTTTAAAATCTATTTTTAACATAAAAAGTATTTTAATTATAGAACTTAATACCAAATTAAGTTGAAAATATTTTACCTAAGTCCAAAATGATTCTAGGAATTTCTGTGAATTTTTCTGAAATTTTTGAAATTTATTTGGCATTTTTCTGAGCTTTATTTGCTTTTCTCGGGTTTTCTGAAAATCCAAAATCCAAAATAAAAATTCAAATCTCCCACCTCCTCTCGCCATCCAACGCATGGATGGCCAGATCTACCTACGTTGCCTCCTGGCCCATCTTCCCCGTCTGCCACCTCTCTCTGCTCTCGGCTGCCCGATCTCCTCCCTACCACATGTCAGCAATCCCCGCCGCCCACTCCCTCTCCTTTCTCTCTCTTCCCTCTCGCGACAACCGAGCCCCACTGTCGCCTCCTCTCCTCCTCTCTCTTGCCGCCCGGCCCACCTGGCCAGCGCCTTCTTCGTCCTCCCCCATCTTCTTCCTCCCGGCACCACCGCCGAAATCCTCACCGCCATTCCCGTCGCTTCCACACCCACCCGGATCTCCTCCCTTCTCCCTCTCTTTCCTTCCCCATGAGGCCCACAACAACCCCCTTAATCCCCGCCCGAATTCCCTAATTTTCATCCCTGCTCCTTCCCTAATTCCACCGCAATCGCCGCCGCCCTGCGCCATCTCGGGCGAGCAATCCGTGCCAGCCTGCCCCTCCATGGCCCTATATAAACCCCCTCTCCGCCCTCCTCTTCCCTCTCCCGAGCGCCACTCGCCCCTGCCTTGTGCCTTCATCGCCTCAGCAGCCGAAGCTTCTCCGGCGAGCAATTGCCGCCGGCTCAGACCGCTCCTCACCTCGTTGCCACCACCTTCACCTTCCTTGTCACCGCGCGCACGTCCTCCGCCCTCCGGCAAGTGAAGCCGCCGAAACCCCCTCGCCATCAACGCCCTTGTGCCGTCGCCACTCCTCTTTCGTTGCTGGCCACCTCCGCTCGTCGCCGAGCCCCGCGCCAGGTAGCATTAAGTTCCCCGTTGCCTCCTCTCCCTTCTTCGCCCCTCACCGACCGCCGCCGAGTGCCGGAGCTCCGATGAGCCCTCGGGCCCATATGGTTCCACCCCTTTTACACACGGGCTATTTTTCTTCTAGAACGCGAATACCCTATAGATATTTAATTGATTTGAGCAGCTATTAGATCAAGTTTGACAAGTCAATATTTATGGTTGAGCGATTTCTCTGTCCTTTAGTCAGCATAAGATTCTTGTTCTTGTTCTTACTTTTCAACCCGAGGCAGCCATCCACAACCCATTAACCCAATACTCCATGGCACTGTCACCCGACCAACCAAGCCTCCTCCTTAGGGTAAGATCATGGACTCCAACCAACTTGTGGCTTTTCACGATTCATCTTTTAGCCCTAGAACTATTTAAATAAATCTATCGGCAAAATGCCAATGTCACTTAGTAGTATAATTATTTTTGTTCAATTATTTGATAATTAATTATACAGTAATTAAATACTACTAAGGTTGTCAAGACGAATATAGTCTCAAATTGAATATGACATTTTCTGGTGGTTGGACATAACTATTTCACATGTCATTCTAAGCACTTATTGTAATTTAATAACAGTGCATAAATAGCAGTAATGAAAATATTATAATTAAATAATTTTAATATTGTGGGATTTAATATAATAAGAAACGTGTAACTTGCTTTGTTGCTCAAAACACTATGCTAATACGTATGCTTCAATGTCTAGATCCGGTCCTTGAACAGCCGCTTCGGAATACACGAGCGCTAGCGCAAACAATTAAAATAAACTTGAGTCCATGCTCGAAATTAATCAAGATAGGAAATAAAATAAAATGCAATAAAATAAAATAGAATGGATTTGGGTTTTATCGGGATTTGGATTGACGAAAAAGAGGTCGGAATGGCTCTAATGGGCTTGAAACGGTTAGATTAGGCATTTTTTTTATTTTGGGGTTTTCTGTGAATAGTGCAGCACAGTGATGAACAGTGCCGACCGATCAGCTTTGAACAGTGACACGCGTCCTAACTCGGCCAAAATGGCCGAGCTCTGGCTCGACAGCAAACGCGTGCGACATGCGAGCGGCCCACACGGCCTGGCTCGCTTCCTCCCTTCTTCTACCTTCAGCCGAAGCCAGCGCAGAATAGAGGAGCACGGCGGAAAGCTCCAACGCGCGCTCCAAAGAAGTTCCCGGCAGCAAGGGAGCACATGGTCGGACGCTACCTACCCAGGTGGTTCCATTTTTGGGTTTCTAAGTGACCAAGGATCTTTCTAGTGGTCTAGCGGCGGAGGGCATCTCACGGCATAAAACCATGGCACTAAAGCTTCTCGATGGGTCTCCGGTGAGGACATGGTCGATTTCACCATCTAGGATGCATGGGGAACACCAAGGTAGTGGCGGTATGGGTTGAGGTGGTCTCAGATGGGCTGTCCACGGGAGGGGTGGCTCGGCCGGCGGAAGCTCACGGCTCCGGTGAAGCTACGGGTAAGGGAGAGTCTGGCGATGGTGGCTATGAGTTCGGGGTGGTCCAAGGGTGCTGTGGTGGAGTGGAATCGACTGACCATCGAGCGAGGCGAAGGATTGGCTGAGGGGGCTCATCGGCTGACCGGGAGTCACGGTGTGAACGCCGGGGAGTTCAGAGGGGAAATGCGGTGCGAGGAATGCCAGCTCGGTGCGGTGGCTGGCACGGGGGAAAACCGGAGAGAGGAAAGGGCGCTGGCCGAAGAAGAAAAAGAATTGGCCGGAAGAGGAAAACGGAGCTTTGGGTGAGGTTTCCAAATTGGGTGAGGCTGGGGATTCAAAGCAAATTCAAACCAAGTTCAGAAACCTTTTGAATTTTAAGGTTGTTTCACCTTTCTTATGAGATGCAAGTAAACGTTAAAGACAAATATGCAGTAGTTCTTCCACAGGCAATCACATGCTTGTAAGTATAGCAAGCTAACACACGTTGAACACAAAGCAACATCAAACCCGCTAACAAATTATTCACTGCATCTACTTGACGCAGCACATATTGTTCCTCCCATTCTTAGCCATGGGCAAACCGAACCAGACCTTAATATGAAGATGTAGTGGTGTTAGTGTTGGTTATGCGAGGGCATTTCGGCAAATTCCCAATTGAAAAAGGAAAAAAATAAAATGCAGATGGGCCCACCTATCAGTGAGCCCGACGAAGAGATAAGGGGGAGGAGCTTCGTCTCCTCCCGAGCGTAGAGCGCGTGCGGTGTGGCCGCTTCGGCTTCTCCCAAATCCGGCAAAACGGATGGCGATTTTGGTGGCGCATGGGGGGAGGCGGCGATTGGAGAGGCGGCAACGAAGGTGCGGACTGGCCCGGGTTCCTCGGAGCCGGCCGCTCACGTCACCTCGCTGCAAACCCCCGTCTCCTCTTCATATAGCCGAGCTCTTCCACCGTGTGGTACACATATCTCTTCCGATCCCGATTTGCTCCTCTTGAGTTTTCTTCCTCTCTGTTCTTTGGGTTGTGCAGAGGTTTGGGGCTTCGGCGCCATCTCTGATTGAAGTCTTTGCTTCCGGTTTCCGTGCACCCTTTGTGGTGTGTGGAGGAAATCTGAAGGTTGAAGGCTAATCCGAGGAGAGGACGAAGGCAGTAACGGTTCTCGGTTGTTTTGAGCTCACTCGGCCGGTGCGTCCTTGTGGTCTTGTGCAGCACTACCCCGACCCTCAGCTCCGGCGTCGGCTTCCCGAAGTTGGAGAGGGCATTGTATCTCCGTCAACCACATCCTTCTTCTGCATTGGCAAAGAGAGGTCATAGGTTTTCTGGGACAGCACTTTCGAGTGTGCCTTGCCCTATTCTTCGTGTTCTTCTTTGGCTTGGTTTGCTTCTGGACGGTTTTGAGTGCCGTCTGCACTGTGAGTATTATTGATTCTTTGCAAACATTGTCGGTAGTACCTGTTCTTTAAGTTCTGTTTAAGATTAAGAAACTGGTAGATGATATGTTTGCTTGTGGGCTCGGAACATGTGCTCTGTGATGAACTAGTTGAATGATGAGATTGATCTAGCTACTAGGACTAGATTTGAGCTCTATTAGTTTGTTTTCACTATCTGAATAGAGCTGATTCCTTCAACTGATTTGAATTGTTCACAAGTAATTGATATGTATGTTGTGCAGTAGCTGTTCTGTCATTCCAGGTCAAGTTCTATCCTTTACTGTTTGTCTTATAAGGCTGATGTGGTTGTTTTGATATATGCTGCATTTTGTTATTCTGGTATACTGTCATATTACTGCATATTAATTCATTGCCTGTGAACATTTGTACCGAAAATTCTAAATTGCTGTTCACTGAATTTGCAACTTTATGACAGTGAAACCATAATTTAGAGCTCACGTCTTGATCACTAGCTTTTAGATCATTAGTGCAGAGTTTCAACATTAACATGAGAAGGCCAAGATTAAAACTCTTGCGCAACTCTGTTCTGAGAGCAAGTTTAAAGCAATTAATTTGTCATATGCTAGATTTAATTGCTTTACTGCTTAAAGGACTGATTTACATGTTATTTTCAGCAGCTTTGTGTTTATATTCATTGAATATTTACATGTGTATAAATGGCAAGATAGAATTACATGATTATATGCAATTTGTGTAATTTATATTCTGCTGGAAATGTTTTTGTACTTATGTTTAATCTAGCTACAATTAAAACTGAAAATACGCTCATACCGCTTTATGTACAACAGTTAGGTGGTTAGACCAAAACAAACGATTGAAAGAGTCGTTTATCTGCGCCAACAAAATCTATCTATATATCTACAAATAATTAGTAATATTCTAGCCATCTCGTTCACTCAGGAGGTTTAGAAAATCTCATAAAAATCCTATAAATTCTCTCAACAATTGGTTATATTCAAGGTATCTCGTTCACTTTGGAGGTCTAAAAAATCCCACCAAAATCCTATAAATTCTCTCATTAATCGAGATAAAAAGAGAAGATATGCACTATGTATTTCGATGAAACCAAATTATAACAGTGCAGAATAATCATATATAAATAAAAAAATTTCTTATTAACCAATAGGAAAAGAGAAGATCTACACCACTTATTTTATGTGGGACCAGATTATAAGGATGCAATTAATTCTGTATAGATATTGCAACTATAATAATTGTATAACAGGTATGACTATATTTTCATAAGACAATCTAATTATATAACAAATACAGTGTATTATAATATCTAGCCAATGCAATTGCATGAAAAATCCACTAGTTAAAATAACTTTTGCAGACATCAACTTAATCTCAAATGGAAACGGGAAACAAAAACAATCGTCAATGGCTAGGCCCGTTCATATTGACGTTTGCTGATAACTTTTGGTTTTAACTTATAAATAGTAACAGCTTGTAGGAAGTTATAGTGAGAGAGAGAAACTCATGATCTTGGCCAATATAAATAAAATCGATACAGTGTGTATTATAATCGACTAGTAGTCTCCACCATAAAAAGACACTCCATTTAAAAGTTAGCTATTATAAACAATTATTTACTTTAGAAAAATATTTTTTAGAAGTTAGTATGAACCAGACATATAAACACATCCGTCCGTATCCAAGCTGCCAAAATTGCCGAATCATCCTCCATTTAAAAGTTAGCTATTATAAACAATTATTTACTTTAGAAAAATATTTTTTAGAAGTTAGTATGAACCGGACATATAAACACATCCGTCCGTATCCAAGCTGCCAAAATTGCCGAATCATCCTCCATATCCTTTCCCCTTCTCTCCCTTCCCCTCCCCTCGAACAAAGGGCATGTTCTTTTTGGCTGTGGTTTGTGGCTGCGGTTTGTGATTTTTGGGCTATTTGTACGAGAGATTACGAAGTAACAGACACTCGCGCGCGGTTTTTACCGATATAAATAAAGTCAGTAAAGTATGTATTACAATTAACTAGTAGACCCTATTTTAAAAAAAATACTACATTTAAAAGTTAGTTACTATAAAAAAATTAAAAAAACAGATTTTAGAAGCTAAAAAGAACAGGGTCAAAACCATGACCGTCTCCTCTTCCTCCTGACTCCAATCCATGAGAATTCCCGCGCCAGAACCCGATCCTGCCGCCCGAGGATGTCCCAATCCGACGTTGTCTACAGGTGATTGCCCTCCATTTCGCCGCTAATTCCGCGCCCTTGGCCCAATCTGTCCGAATTTGGAGTGGTGGGAAGTTGGGGGAATCCGGGACTGGTTCTTGTAGTCCCGGGCGAATTCGGGGTGGGTTATGCTCTCAGATGCTCGGCTGTTAGGCTACGTAGGTGGCTTTCCTAGGATTCTTGGCTTTTGGTGTGGGAATCTTGAGTTGAATGCTTGATTAAATTTTATTTCTCAATCAAGTCTATACGGATTGTTATCGTCTTCGTTGATAAAATTGTGAAAGCAACATATTTGTTTACCGCTTGCCGGTTTTAATTTAAACGGATACAAAAAAAATTCAAATTACCTCATATTTTAGATCGTTAGTTACTTAATCCTGCTTAACTTTGTAACCCACAGCTTAAGGTTAAGCGAAAGCATGTAGCGTTACATTTGTATGCCTTTCTTATGAGATGCTTGCAAGCAAACTTTTTTGCAGTAGTTCTTCGATAGGCTATCACATGCTTGTAAGTATAGCAAGTTAACATTTGTTGAACACAAGCAACATCAAACTCACTAACAAATTATTCACTGCATCTACTTGACGAAGCACTTTTTGTTCCTCCCATCCTTAAGCCATGGACAAACTGAACCAGACCTTAATATGAAGATGTAGTGGTGCTAGGCGGTCAGACCAAAACGAATGATGGAAAGAGTCGTTTACCTGTGCCAACAGAATCTATTTATATATATACATTCAAGCCATCTCGTTCACTTAGGAGGTCTAGAAAAATCTCACATAAATCCTATAAATTCTCTCAACAATTGATGATATTCAAGATATCCCATTCACTTTAGAAATCTAGAAAATCCCACAAGAAACTATAAATTCTCTCATTAATGAGAGAAAAAAGACAAAATACGTGCTACGTATTTTGGTGAAGCCAAATTATGGGTGAGTTCTTTTGGGGTGAGGTTTATGGTTTATGGCTATGGTTTTTGAATTCTGATCTGTTCGTGAGAGAAGTACGTAGAGGGAAATAGTTACATACAATTTTAGCTGGTACAACTAAATTCGGTACAGTTTGTACTATAATTTATCTGTAGACCCTGTCTTAAAAAAATACATCATTTAACAGCGAGTTATTGTATAAATAGAAGTCAAAGCCTATGCATAAGTTCAAAAGAACTGAACCTATAACCGTGCAAAATAATCATATATAAATAAGAAATGTTCTCATTAACTGAGAGGAAAAGAGACGATCTACATCAAGAAATTCTCTCATTCACCGAGAGAAAAAGAGATGTATACAATTTATTTTACAAGGGATAAGATTATAAAGGTGCAGATTAATTCTGTATAGATATTACAACTATTATAATTGTGTAACAGATATGACTATATTTTTAAAAGACAATGCACTTATATAACAAATACAGTATATTATAATACCTAGCAGATGCAATTGCACGAAAATTCCGTTAGTTAAAATAACAACTTTGCCACATCAATCAATTTAATCTCAAATGGAAACGGAAAACAAAAACAACAGTCAACGGCCAGCCGAGTCATAAACACGTCCGTCCGTATCCAAGGGGGAATTTAACTTTTTGCCACCCTTATCGTTGCCACCTATCCAAATGCCATCCTTATCGTTGCATTCAACAATTTGCCACTCTTAACATGTGCTTCACTAATTTTTTGCCACTTTCGAGCCCACCAAGCGCCATGTCGGCGCCTCGCCCGCCCTGCCCGCCATGTCGGGCGTCTCCCTCCCTTCGCTCGGCGCGCGCGCGCGCGCTCGCCGCCTGCCTCGTCGCCGCGCCTCGGCGCGGCGCCACTCTCGCCTCGGCTCGGCGGCGGCGGAGGCACTGGCCGCCGGCGGAGGCACTCGGCCTGGGCCGGCTGGGAGGCGCGGGACGAGGCGAGCGGCGAGCGGGAAGCGGGAGGCGCGGGACGAGGCGGCGGCGCGGCGAAGGGAGGCAGCGCGGCGCGCGCGCGGCGAGTCAAGCGAGGCGCGACACATGGCGGCCGGGGGAGCGCCGACATGGCGCTGGTGGGCTCGAAGTGGCAAAAATTAGTGAAGCACATGTTAAGAGTGGCAAATTGTTGAATGCAACGATAAGGATGGCATTTGGATAAGTGGCAACGATAAGGGTGGCAAAAAGTTAAATTCCCCGTATCCAAGCTACCAAAATTGCCGAATCATCCTCCAAATCCTTTCCCCTTCCCTCCCCTCCCCTCCCTGCGAACAAAACCATGGCCGTCTCCTCTTCCTCCTGACTCCAATCCATGAGAATTCCCGCGCCAGAACCCGATCCTGCCGCCCGAGGATGTCCCAATCCGACGTTGTCTACAGGTGATTGCCCTCCATTTCGCCGCTAATTCCGCGCCCTTGGCCCAATCTGTCCGAATTTGGAGTGGTGGGAAGTTGGGGGAATCCGGGACTGGTTCTTGTAGTCCCGGGCGAATTCGGGGTGGGTTATGCTCTCAGATGCTCGGCTGTTAGGCTACGTAGGTGGCTTTCCTAGGATTCTTGGCTTTTGGAGTGGGAATCTTGGTGTCCGGTTAGTATCGGAATCAAGAACCAAGAATATAGAATCCGTAACCTTTATTGTTGATTGCTTATCCAGTTACTTTATTTTGCATGTGTTGAATTGTAAAAACGCGTGCAACTGGTGCATAGCGAAAAAATTGATATACATGCGCTTGTTCTGCAAATTGGGGTGCTTTGGTGATAGAAGTTGATAGAGTGATGTACAACATTTGTAAATAGAATGTCTAGTGGATAGCTTGGTGGTCAACTTGCCGGTATAAAGAAGATTTGCAGTGCTGGAGTTGTGGGAGCACATTTAATTTCTAGAGGGGGTATAATTAGCTCTCCATGCATCGCTATAGGGCGTTATCGGACTTCTTGGGGATTCTCCTTGCAAGATTCTGTTCCATGGATAGTCATGTAAATTGTTACACGTGGACTTGCTGACGTGACCATATGAAACCGGAAATTTTGTGTTGTCGCAGAGTTAATTCCTTTTAGCACCAAAAGCGAGCTAGAACTGCAATGTAGCTACTATCCATCATTGGATCTCACACCACTACACGTGCTACATGTATTACAGTCTTACGATTGGCCAATGGAAGTTTGCCACGTTGTGTAAGTAGAGTGTATGAGGCATCACCCGAGATTCTTATGTGTGTTTTTCTGAATTCTAACATTTGCTTTGGCGTGACATGTTTTGGTTTTAATTTTCTTCATCAATAGCAGTGATATAGGTAGGTTTATGTTATTGATCCAACACATATATATCTGCTACAGTGAACAGGCTATTGACTAATTCTTCCAGTAATGCATTGCATCAGTTGAATTGTTCTTTATCGATGTTGCAATACAATTATTGTGGTAAAATAAATCTTGGCAAGGCTCAAGAGTCGATACAAGTTGTATGAATAGAAATTGCTATCCATTACTTCCATCGTGTATGTAAGTGTATCACAATTTTTTACTCTACCTGGTAAAGATGCCTTGATACAAATCTTATGTGTTAGGATTTTTGTTTTGGCAAGTACTGAGATGGGATGGGTTGTGTGGTTATGCGAAGGAACAATGGTTCCATCTGTCCCATGATTTGCTGGTGGTCTTGGATTTATTGCATGTTCTATCTCACAATTCCGATACTATACTTTTACACAACCTATTAGATTACAGCCATTGGAAATGTTTGATGCATAGATGCATATTAAATTTTAAATTATAATATAAAGTCCAAACTCTAGTTATTCGTAATTGCTGGGTTGCTTATATTATCTAATACAACAATTTTATTTCTTTATCATCAGCAAGACAGAACCTGTAAGTTGTATCAAGTTGGACTAGAAAAGTAAATGTCAGACTATTATTGTTGAAGTGTTTTACAAATATGCCATTAATGGAATTACATTTTTTTTCCTCATTGGCTGATTGCTTCATCTGCCAAATCCACTAAGCTTTTATTTGCTGGGTTTATTACTAAAAGCAAGATAGGTACAATAAATTATTTAATCACTTTTTTTGTAACTTTACTGACCAGAACTTGTTAACTAATTATGGAAGCCTTTTAGCCATCTGTATTGTGTTTAGCCTTTAGTTACTAACATTGTCATTTCTTAGAAATGTAAAAACAAACCAGGACTTTTCCTTCATTTTGTATGCTATTTTCTTAGGTCACAGTCATGTATCTTCAAGAGACTATCAAAAAGCAGAGTTTATTGTTTGATTAGTGGAGAGGCTGGTAACTCCATTTATCCTTATTCCATGTAATCACAATTACACAATACTCTATTTGATTTATGAAACATGTGATGGATTGAGCAATGCTCTTAATTCAATAGTAAGCACAATACTCAATTTGCATAACATAAGCTTATTCTCAATTCTTTATGTATTGCTAAAAGACTAGCTTTTTTACTGTTCTGATGACTTAATGTTGCATAATTCTTATTATTAATAGCTAAGGTCAGATTGATTTTTCTACCATTTTTCCAACCTATTACTATCTTTTGAATGCTATATCCCTTTTATATTAAAATTTTGGGTACTTTTTTAAGTCTTTTCCTTTTTGTCTGCATGAGTTTTTGACAATGGTTACATGTCTATTGGCAGCTGTGGATCTTGTGGATACCCTCTAAACCTTTCATCTTCTAACCGAAGCACATCTGACGTAGGATCCTCGTACCAAAAGTCTCTGAAGAAAGGTCTGATTTCGTTCATTTCTGTTGATCTCAGCCGATTTACTCAGGTAGACGAGATATCTTGCTTTCCCTTGACCTGGCGTAGCTACCGGCCAAAAACTAAGCTTCTCTGCCGAAAGTGTGGAACATCTATTGGCTATGGATATGGTGAGCCAGCTCTTTTGTGTAGCTTTGATCCAGCAAGTTCATCCTCTGGTACATCCCAAAAGTATTTAATAAAGATCCAGGCTCTCCAGCCTTCCGACGGAACTCTGTAGTCTGTCAATTTAGTGAAAATTTGGAAAGAAATACAATGGATGACATCTTAGGAAACTATATTAGTTGTCTATCTGATGATTGCTTGCTTTCTATATTTAACATGCCTGAAAGTGACTCAGGCAAGAATGCTTTTGGGTTAACTTGTAAGAATTGGTTCATGGTTCCAAACATTGCTCGAAAATCACTAATATTCCAGGGTTCTTTTAACCCTAAAATATATAAGGAGCATTCGCAGTGCCTTCCAAAGATATTGGCTCACTCTCCTCATTTTAATTTGATATCCGTTGCGGGGCTCACAGAGCTACCTGACAGCTTTGTATGAACTTAGAATTTCTGGATCATCTTTGCAGTCCCTTTCATTGTAGTGTTCTGGTATAACGGATGATGGTCTAGCACAAGTGTCAATCGGATATCCTAATTTGGTGATTGTTGAACTTTACCGTTGCTTTAATGTCACAGATCTTGGTTTGGAAAGTCTTTCCAAGGGCTGTCATGCTTTGAAGAGTCTTAGCCTTGGTTACTGCATGTTCATTTCAGATCGAGGGATTGGTTCAATGTTTGGGAATTGCCCAAACATTTGCACACTTATCATAACAGGTTGCAGAGGCTTATCTGGTGATGGATTGATGGATTCAGAGGTTGTCCAAATACACTTTCATATCTAGAGGCTGAGTCTTGCATGCTTTCTCCAAAGGGAATGTGGGATGCAGTGAGTGGTGGACTCGGGCACCTAAATTTGTACAATTTAAGAAGCTTAGCTGGGCTGGATAGCCTAGGTGGAGTTGGTTATGCGAAAAAACTCAGGTTTCTAAATCTCAGGATGTGTCGCTATCTTACTGATGATTCCGTGGTGGCAATAGCTTGCGGTTGTCCATTGATTGAGGAGTGGAGCATTGCTATCTGCCATGGGGTTCACTTAACTGGTTGGTCTGCAATTGGATTGTACTGCAAGAAGCTGAGAGTTCTGCATGTGAACCGTTGCCGAAACATGTGTGACCAAGGATTGCAGGTTCTGATGGATGGATGTGCGCGCCATGAAGTTCTGCATATAAATGGCTGTGGCAAGATTGCTCATAATGGCCTGGCATTATTTAGCATTTCTAGGCCGAATGTGAAGCAAAGGGTGGATGAAGTTATGTCCATTGGCCCCTCAATTGAGGATTTATTCCGATTGCAATGATCAGAAACTCAGATAGTTAGATTTTCAAAGTTTGGGCTTGACAAGGTGCCAGCCCTTGTCACCTGAGTGATTGGTTCTGTGGCCATTATGCTGTGCATTCTATTTGTTCCAGTCCATACTTATTTCTTCGTTGTAAGATGTCATAGTAGAGTATGTTGCAGACAGAACCATAAATATACAAATGAACTGTAAGAAGTCAGTTTGGTGTTGTGGTTATTTGCATGTCGTGACTCGTTTATGGGTGAAACAGATTATGGTTATGAAGTGTTCTCCCGCAATTTGATAGCTAATCTGTTGTCTTAATTGGTAAACATGCTTGTTGAAAATAGTTAAAGTTGATTGTGATGATTGTGCTCAACTGCTACACTGCCGATTTCTAACGTTTTCCAATCGGAACTTGAGATCAGATTTCATGAGACTCAGATATAGGAATATCACTAGACTGTCCTAAACTGAAATTGATTTCAAGTTTGATGGTATTGGGAAAAAAATCTAAGTGCTCCAAGTCAAAAAAACACTCGAGTGTTAGCAATTACCAGGTGTTGTCTAAGGGGATTCGACTGTTCTTTTGTGGTTCGGAGCACTTAGATTTTTCCCATATATATAACATTTTTTGTCCAAGTATGCAATATTTTTTTATATATGTAATATTTTATAGCCGAGAAATGTTGCATATATGGGGAGAAGTATTTTATATATAGGCGAAAAATATTGCAAATATGGGCGAAAAATATTGCATACATGAGAAAAAATCTGCGTGTTCCGAGTAAAAAAACACCTGGGTGTTGTTTAGCAATTTCTAATAAAAAAAACTTCAAAAATTCTTGACCAATATAAGAAGTCACGTTTATCTTGGAAGGAATTGCATAGGTTTGCACCCAATTGGGATATTCAGGGAAATAGGTCGATCACTTTAACTCCAAATCTGCAACATTCTACATAAAATTGTCACATAAAACATAGCAGTGTATAAATCAAACACCATGAGCTAGCAATATAAGATATCAAAATAATTATAAACCTGGAAACCTAATTTAAACATTATTTTCCTCTCAAAGAAAGATGAACATTCTTCAACCCTGTTGCAACGCTTTACATGAACATGTTAAAGACCATAATATGTTCTGTTTTTTAGAGTGACCATAATATGTTGAGTAAATGTTATACATTGGCACCAAGCTGACAACCTGCCTAAAGCCATAATTTGTTGTAGACCAGCACCAAGCTTTCTTCTGCTCTAACAGAAAATACCTACGTACTTTGCACAATAATAACTACACGATTAGGTTTGCATCAGTGTTTGCAGTATCATCCTGACCTATGGATGCAATATGGAGCTACTACCCGATGAACTTTCGGTAGCACATGGAACATCTCGTACTTGAACTTTTACAATATGCGACGACTTGAACTTTTACAATATGCGACCTGGTGGTGTCTAGTGTGTCAAGGCATTCCTGGAGATCAGCATCGCTTGCTAAAATCACCCATTCATCCTCATCATCCTTGTACTTGAGCTGAAATGTGCCAACTGATAGTTTCAGCCTCTTCGTAATTTCTTCAAGCAGGTGCTGGTATTTTATGGATGGTAGCAACTTGAACCTTATGGTGTCATCCTTGTAAGTGGCCTTCACAATGACGCTCATATTGCTTTCATTAACTGATTGACTCTTAAAGCATTTCTTGAAAGTTCCATCATTAGATGCACTACCACTGGAACAATCTGTCATGTATTGGTAGACCATGTGGTTAAGTTTAGCATTTTTGGTGATGAATAATTGGTAATGATTAATTTGTTATGATGAATATTTGGTGATTTTGTTTAACGATGTTATGCGAGGTGTGTGGTGCGTGCACGGACTGATGTTGGTCAAGTTGAGACGAACTTGTGCCGGAAAAAAATGTTCTTTGGTCTTTGCATGTTCAGATTGAGCATGAAGGCAATCATGGTCGGTGACGAGGTGGACCGGAATTAGGATGGGGATATCCGAGGTTCAGACGGTCAAGGAGGTCACGAGATGATCGGGCTCATACTTGGAGCGCATGGAGATGAAAGGTGGATGATATGAGAAGAAGCTACGGGAGGTGCAGTCCTAGAGGCTTCGACACGTGACGCGTTAGAAAAGTCGTGAGTGTGAAAAACCCGTGTTAGGAAGGGTTTCGGGTCCCTTGAAAATTAGTGGGTCAAAAGTCTAGGTTGAGGTAAAAAGGCGTAGGCCTAGTTGGAGTTGGATTAGGATTTTAAGTAGAATTTAAAGATGTGTTTTAGGGGTTGCATATATATATATATATATATATATATATATATATATATATATATGCATGCGCTTGATTGGTCTGGTATCGAAAAGAAACGGCGCGTGAGTATAGAACGGCCAGGGAGACGGAAAAAGTACGCGTTTTTTGTATCGCTTTTATGAGCAGACGGAGAAAAAGCCAGCGACGTGAGGAAACAAAAAAAATGTCGGAATCTGGAGCGGCAACTCCAGGATCCTCTGTGTAAATCGCACTAGTCCAGGATCAGCTAGTGCACACAGCGGATAACAAAGATAAATACCAAGCAAAATGACAATATTATTCCACTTAAAAGAGTATGGCCTTAGGGCCAGCGTTTACATCATCGCCCATTGGCAAACATTATTCAAAGCAAAAGAAACTGCGGAAGCAAGCTGGAAAAAGCGATGCCCAAGTCTGCCCACAGGCAAACGACGGCAAGACGTGTCCTACTCGTCTTGGTCCTCACCGTAGCCAACATAGTCCTCCTCTGTGATGAGACAGCAAGAATGAGTACAAACTTGTACTCCGCAAGCCACACGGGAAAAATGTAATATAATGCTTAAGGCCACAAAGGAAGGCATATAGGGTTAGTTGTGCAGAAAACAGCTTTTAAGAAATACAATAACTAGATTGAAACTGCTGAATTTAATACAGTAAGTAAAAACAATAACTGCAATTAAAATTACTACCGTTAGTGCAGGCTCCGACCAAACACTAACCTAATCTCGGGCATCCCACCCGGTCCATCCTTTCCAAAAGATTTCACGTGGCTCCGACCACAAGGTTTTATAAATCGTTTCAAAATCGAAGTCTAATCCATGAAAAACTTTACTCAGCATACCCATGACCGTGGGCACGGCTATCCAGGATAGATTATATACTCTGCAGAGGTTGTACAGCTTTACCCACAAGACACGATCATCCCGTTTTACCACTAGATTACACACTTCCTTAGGTGTGCGGTTAGGAGTCGTGACAAGGCCTTTACAATGCAAAGCCGTCAACCTGGCCAAGCCAACTCTAAGGTTTCACCCCAGTAAGGAATCCACCAGACCGGGACCCCCTCTTGAGCCAAGTGAGACTTCTCATGGCCTACGCCACGCTCACTTTCATCCTACGACATGACCCAGGTTGGGACCCGCAAATTATTCAGCCAGGGCTGTCCCATACCAGCCTTGTGGTAGTACGTTAGGGCTTTGCAACAAGAGCTCACGCACGGTCCTTAATTGACTTAGGCTCAATCACATATCCCCTGTGCCCGACAATCAACACTGTGTCTCCAAACAACAGTGCATGCCTGCACCCACCACCTAACCATTAGCCTAAGTCTAAACCAGATTTTATATTTTATTTCAAAAATATTTCATAATCCTTCTTGACTCACCGAAGTCAAGAATACAGTTCAAAGCTTATCATTTTATGTGAAAAGGTATCCCAAAACCAAGATTATTTCTAAGCAAGTCTAGGCATTTGATATAAAGTCTTCCTAGCCAATACTAATGTACCAACTAGGGTTTGATCTAAGGTGACAAGGTATAAGGAATTCAATAACAATGGAGGAATTAACAAGTAGGCATTAACTATATTTAAAACTGAATTGAAATACGCTGAATAAAAATATGCATGCAATATAATTTAAATCAACATAATTTTATTTGCAATCTGGGATCAACATGATCAAGGAGTGTGACTTGCCTTGCTCCTCAAGTGGGTGTGAATCGTCGTCGAAGAATTCTCCGGAATCGTCGCAGTCTACACGTGAAAATAACTCAAATAAAACCCAAATAAATTCAAATAAATTCAAATTGACTTCAAAAATTTGAATTGAGGCCAGAAATGGATAGAGGTAAATTTTTGAAGAATTTAGAAATTTGAATGGGCTAAATCGGAGTTAGGACGAAGAAGAACGGGCTCCGGGAAGTTTAAATCCAGGAAAAAGAAAAAGAGGAATTTCTGGAATTATTTTTCAATGGGAAAATAGGGATTTATTGCGCCAGCTGACGTCAGCCCTGGGGAGATTCTCGGACAGCCCACTGACGTGTGGGCCCGGGTCCATGGACCGGGTTCACCGAGAGAGACATGGCCGAGGTGGTGCGGGTGCTGACGGGGCAGGGAGATGCCGTGGTGGCATCCCCCGGGCTGCCACCCGTGCTGCCACGCGGGTCGGGCGAGCTGACGTGGCCGTTGACCGGTCGTGGCGCTCGGGCACAGCGTGCTCGCCGGCGCTCAGGGGAGCGGCGGCCGGCGGCGAGGGGCGCAGGAGAGAGAGAGGCATGCGGGGGACCCAGGGGTGATGCGCGGGCTCACCGTGGGCGACCAGAGGCACGTCGGCGACGAGGAGAAGCGGTGGCGCGGCTCGGGATACGGCGGCGACGGGGCTCCGGTGGCGGAGAGGCGCGGCCAAGGGGCGGAGGGTCTTCGCACGGGCGCGGGGAGGCCGAGGGAGGTGGTGGCGGGCCACGAGGACGCCGGAGACGGCCACAATTCCTCGCCGGAGGAGCTCCGGCGCTCGGAGGCTTGGACGCACGACGCGAGGGCGCTACGGTGCTCTGGAGAGGGAGAAGGGAGCGGAGGGAGGGAGGTGGTGCGGGGAGAGGGGAGGTCGGGGAGGGGCTTTTATAGGGGTCGGGGAGGGGGAGCTGGCGGGGATTCCTCGCCGGAGATGGAGGGCGGGAAAGGGAGGGGGAAGAAGGAAGGTGGCGCGGGGAGAGACGCGCCGACAGTGGGTCCGGCGGCGGCCGAGAGAGGGCGCGGTGGCGTGGATGGCGCCACGCGGGAAGAGGGAGATCGGGCGGTAGGCGCGGGCGCGAGGCGGATGGCAGATCGGGCCGGGCGCGTGGGGATCGGACGATCTGGGCCGGACAAGTGGCAAGCGGGAAGGAGGGGGAGGCGGGATCGGCCGGGCGATCTGGGCCGGACAAGTGGCAGGCGGGAAGGAGGGGGAGGCGGGATCAGCCGGGCGATCTGGCCGTCCACGTGGCGGTCGGAGGAGGGAGAGGGGTTTTGATTTTTAAACTTTTTATTTTGATTTTCAGAAAAGGCTAAGAAATTCAATAAAGCTCAGAAAAATATGAAATAAATCTCAAAAATTTCAGAAAAATTCACAGAAGCTTCTGAAATTATTTGGAACCAAAATAAAATATTTCAACACCTCCCTGCATTGAATTTTAATTTTTGACTTTCCTTTTTAAAATACTTTTTATCCTTTAAGTAATTTTTTAAAATTCCAAAGAAAATTTGGGATGTTACAAAAAAGGAGCGTTTTTGAGCAGGATGCAGCGCTGTGAGCGAAGATTCAACTGGAAGAATAGTGTCTACATTTTTTAAATAAAGTTTGTGAGTTTTTTATTTCGTATTTATTATCCTTTTTCTTAGTTTTTTTTATTCCTATAGATTCTCCATGCATTGATCTATGTCTAGGTATTTTTGTTGCTTACATATATGAATTAATTTTGATTAAAAATCGATTTCTAGATTAGATAAAAAAAACATGTAACGCTGAGATCGGAAGCAGGCATCGCCCGGAAAATTTTTCCCCGGCGCTACAGTAAATCGCTACAGTTCTTTTCTACAGTAAATTGCTACAGTAATTGCTACTGTAAAATCAGAAATTTTTTTTGTTTTTGTTATTTCTGGTTTTTGCACTTTAAAAGGTAGAAAATCTAAAAAAAAAGTTTCCACTGTGTGTTGCAATCATCCACCCCCTCTAATTGCTATCAACGATCCTACACTTATTGTCATTATCTGTTGCAGTCACCATTTTGCATTGTTGTGGCATAAAAAAAGAATCCCTTAATACATCCTTGTGCTCAGCTCCCTCTATCCACATGTCATTTCTGGCAGCACTGGTCATTTTCTTTGTAACATATGAACCATTTGACGCATCTTGACACAGTGGCCCGTTTGATGTTCTTGCAGAATGTGAATTTCGAAATAATCCTCCATGATTCAGGTTAAAAATCAATTTTACTAATTTGTCCTTACTGTACTTTGATGAGTGCATCTTGGCCTAGATGTTCTCTTTGGTGTGCATCTCAATCAGGTTCGAACTTCTGATGGGAAAACATAGATTCAATGGGTAGGGGATCAGAACCTTTATGTTCAACATCCATCATCGAAGGCACTTCAGAAGGGGAAACAGATGAAACAATACATCCAGTAGCAGGATCATATTTTTAGCACTCCCTCGACTCCTTGTACAGAACTTCACATTTTGGATCTTCTTTAGGGATCGGTTTACCTTCTTTATCTTACGAGATGGCCAGTTGGCCACCTTGATATTCCATGTTGCCGGCATATCCTTTTCAGTTCTGTTGGACTTGTTAAATAATTTCACTGCATTTTAGTCTTTCTTTAAACTTCTTTAGTTCTGCATGAGTATTTAATAACCATCGGACCGTTTTCCTGTATTTAGCACTCTGTATTAGTTGAGTATTTACTGGTCATAACGTTGAGCTTTTACTGGTGGTAATGCACTATCAATGCTACGAAATTAACACTCTTGTATTCAGCTATATATAGATGAAAAAAATAGAAAAGCTGCTGAGCAGTTGGCGTGGCACAATGTGCTTGTATATGCTTTCCCCAAAGTGTTCTCATGTGAGTTGTGGTGGTTTGAGCTTTTCGACCATTGCGTGTGCTCGAGTACTGTCGTAGTCATAACTCGAGTACGAACTGTAGCAGTTGAGCGGGGGTACTATAGCAGTCGAGTACTACGAGTACTTACAACTACAAAAAAGGGACATCCTGGACGCCTCACCACAGACGGTTTAACACAAACCATCATTGATAAAGTAACCATAGATGATTTTACAAAATGAACTGTCTAAGTTCACCATTATAGAAAGAACTGTTTGTGATAACATACTTATCACAAATGGTTTTATTTCGAACTGTTTGTGATAATATTACAGACGGTTCAAAATGAAAACCATCTGTGATGTCTGTACTTATCACAGACGGCTTTTGTTGTGAACTGTCTATGATATTATCACAAACAGTTAGGACCTGTGATGTCCGCATACATCACAGATGGTTTTTAATCTAAACCGTTTGTGGTAATAACACATCACCGATCCGGGACATCTCTCCTAGGATTTTGATCTCACCCATCCATTCTCTCCACATCAAACGGCAGGCACCAGTCTCCTCCCAACACTCGCCCCTTATTACACCCCTTCTCTCTTTCTCCCAATCACTCTAAGAACCAATACCGATGAGGACACTTCCAGATCTACTTCCTGCTGCTCCTAGTTCATCCACTCCTTATTCCTGCTTTCTCTCCCAAACAGAAGTGCCCCATTCCCTTGACGGCTCGACTACTACCATGAGCTCCTCTACCTTGTGATGCCACGGTTCACTGCATAAGTCACTCTTGTCCTAAGTGTCGTAAGAGCGTCTTGTACAGTGTCACCGTTGTGATACAACGGTGACACTGTTGTCGCCTCTCCTTCATCACCGATGATATATCCCTATCCAAAATTTTTAGATGGCTAGGGTTTCGGCCATGTAAATCTTGATGCTTGTGCGTGTGGAAATTAATTATTGATGCCTAAATTAGTTCGATCTTGTGATGATTGATGGATGGTTAGGGTTTTGACCCTTGTTGAAATTCATGTTTTATTGTAGGATAAAGTTTATTACCAAAGTTCTCGCATCCTTATAAATAGACCTCATTCAATTCATCAACATTCTTGAATTGCGTTGTTTATAGCGCAATTAGAGAATGTAGATGAACCAAAGCGGGCCTATTTATGATGTCGTGAGAAATACAATCACAGCCGGTTCTTAACTAGAACCGGTTGTATTGTTTCTTATCACATATGGTTTGATAGCCGTCTGTAATAACCACCTATAATCATAGACATATAAATCTAGATAGATCAGAAACCGTCTATGATGACGGCTTTGAACCGTCTATGATGACCCTTTTTTTTGTAGTAGTGACTGTAGCACTCGGACACCCCAGAGTACTATAGCAATCAAAGATCCCGAAGTTGGAGACCCCAGAGTTCTAAAGCTGAATGGGATTGTTGAATAGTGAATCCAGGATTGAATTTATGAATTTATGGTGGAAATTGATATTCATGTGAAAAATAGGTAGCCTTGATTCGATTAATAAAAATACGAATAATACAATAGAAGTTATATGATTGGTGGATCAGATAAATGACAACACCCGCTGCTTGGAGATTTAGACAACAGTAATGCTATGATTAAGTAACAAAAGCAGATAGCCTTGATTTAGCCAAGTAGAAGCAAAATTAGCAAGGCCATGAATTATAAGCCTACGAATAGAAGAATATGGGAATAAATTAGTTCGCTAATTGATATTATGATATTGGAGGAGGCTAGGATACCTTTGCAAAACAAGGGGTATTTCAAAATTCAAGTATTTCAAAACCACTTTTGGAAAATCAGTCTTGCTATAAAATTATATATCAAATGTATATAGTATATCTTCTTTGCAAAGAGACTTGATTTCAAAGTTCCCTTGCAACTCAGCCCTAGTAAGTGAAAACCCCCCAAAAAATCCCAAAAGAACTTGCTTTCAAAACCAAAACTTAGGAATCTACTTGCTCTAGAAACTATTGGTGGGGTTTACTTGTGAAAAACAAATATTTTCAACCTTGGTATTTTAGAAAAACCATTTTGTAAAAAGCTCTATTTTCAAATAATAATGAGGAGCATGAGCTTCACTGCCAAAGCACTTCTCGATGCTTTCCTTCCTCTACTTCTATCTACAAAAAAGAAATTTTGTTTCCCTTTCCTTTCCCATTACTTCAAAGATTTAAGCTCAAAGTACCCAAGGATGCTCGTGAAGAGTTGGTGGCATTGCTTCTGCAAGCCTAGTGTTCAAAACCCTGCGCCCTTTTGTGTGTGTCTTCGCGCATAGACGTTGCCTTGTCAAAAGGTTTTATTTGGCCATGTGCACTGCCTTCTTGCCCTTGGGTGTTGTATTTCACAGTTCCAGGCAAAGCTTGCTTTCAAAAACTTAGTCGTTCTGTGTGGTTTGTGTGCCACCCCAGCTTCATGGGTGTGCTCTTTTAGATTGGGTTATAGTATCTCATCTCCATGATCCTCTTGTATCCCATGCTATTTTCCCCTTACCCTTATTTCTGAAAACCTCTTTAGGTCTACATGCAAGAAGTGACAGCCCAGTCAATACAATCAAGACTCAAGTCCCCATCTCACCACAAACTCACTAATCAAGACATTGTCAATGGCCAAAAACAAGGCTAGCAGCAAGAAATAGGAGGCAGCAATCTCTACTCACCTGCACAAGCCAACACTCAGATCCACTCCGCAAAGACCATTGAGAGAGCCGTCACATGATAAACAACTGTACCACTACATCAGGTGGACCCCGAAGAATACCATTTGCTTTTATTGTGGGGGAAAGGGACATGACACTCGTAGGTGCCCTAAGAAAAGGAACGATAAGGGTGCTTGTTCCCTTTGCAGCAACAAAGGACATTGTGTGATCGAATGTCCCTGATGGATCTAGAAGGATTAGCCTGGGATGCTGTCACCACCAACCTCAGCCTTAGCAATGGAAAAAGTGTCAGCTCTAAGTGCACCATCAAGGAACCCACGGCACCTACCAAGGCTATACTACTTAGTCCAGAAGCTCTGCCAACTACTGCATGCGCTGAATGTGCAAGATAGGACATGATGCCTAATCATGCTCTCCAATACGACAGGTTACATGTTTTGCCTGTGGACAAATGGGACACTACAGCTACAATTACCTAGTTCCTTACTGTTCATACTGTAAGGAACACCATCTACCAGAAGATTGCCTCAAGTACCTAGTGGCATGTACACGCTGTGGAGAAAAGGGACATCAGGTATATCAGTGCCTTGTAAGCTACCCCAATTGTGATGAAGACCACCAGCCTGGAGAATGCCCATTGAGTAAGGTCACATGTTTGCTCTGTGAAGGACAAGACCACTGCCTCAAGGACTGCTCCATGAACATGTTGCTGACCAAAGTAGCCGAGATACAATGACTAAGCCTCCAAGCTGCCATCAAACTCGTCATGCCTGGAGCTAGCAAAGACAACTAGTACCAGTCACCCATCATTTTAAGTGGGGAGCCAGAATAAACCAAAAGTGTGAAAGCACCACAATGATGGGCAACTACTACTACTCTAACATAAAGGATAATCTTCGATAAGCATTGATGAATGGCAAGAACCAGAAGGAGCAAATGATCGACGGAATTCCCTCCCTCCTCGGAAGACTCCAAGGAAAGGGCGAAGCGTCAAGCAAAACCCTGGAACCTACTACTAGCCAGTTTGGCTCCACCTTCCTCTTTCTCTTCTACCGGAATCTCAGGGTCGAGATTCATTTTAAGTGGGGTAGGATTTGTAACATCCCAAATACGGGAGCATTGAAAAATGAGAAGAATTTAAAATCTTTTGTTGACTTCAGGTGTTGTTTAAAATTTTCATCGTTCGTCCAAGATTCTTATTTTGGTTCTTTGCTAAAAATTCAATTAAGGAAATCAAAACCTTGAATGAAGAACCGAGTCTATGAAAATTAGATCAGAAAGAAATCTCAAATCTCTTCTGCTACGTCTAAAATTAAATTTCAAAACTGGAATGTGGAATTTCAAAACCAAGATTTGAAATTGGAATCAAAGTTAATATTAAAATTTTTCCCTACCTAATTAATTTAGCCAATTTATCAAATTCTAAAATTTTCCAAAATTTTCTAAAATCTTCTTGGGCCTCAGTCCATTTTTCTTTCTTCTCCCGACCCTTCCTCCCCAGCCCGACCGGCCTCTTCCTCCTTCCCCTGTTTCCCTAATTACTGGTCAGATTCCTCCGTCGCTTGAACTCCGCCCCCACAACAGCCTTCCAGCCACCGTCGCCTGTGCACATCGCCAGCCAACCCTGGCCTAGCTGGCTCTTCTCTTCCTTCCCCTTCTTCCTTTCTTCCCTTGCTGCCCTGTCCTGCCCCTGGTGTTTGCCCGCTGAGCTAGCCTAGATACGGTGCTCCTGCACGCAAGCTGTCAGCCTGACCAACCTTTCTCCCTGGCCTTCGGCCCACCTCGGCACCCCTCCTTTCTTTCGCTTCCCTCTGCTCCAAGAGACGCCCGGCCGACAGGCCGTGCACCGTGCCCATGCCTCCACTGGCAAATCGTGCCGCCTCTACCCTCAGCATGCTCGATCCGATGTCACCGCCCCCCACGTCGTGCCACACCATCGCGCACGCCCAAGGAGTTGACCCCATCATGTCACCAACACCTCATGCGTGCCGTGCGAATCCCACCCGGCCTTGTCTCGTTGCCACCGCAAATCTCACCGGCCATGTCCTCTTGCGCGCCTTCTCTGCACCCGATGTCAACGCCATGCACTTCACCCACACCGCGCTGGATGATAGCCCATGCACCTGTCCTCTATCTGTTGAGTCACCTGACCATCTCATCGCACGGCCCGCCTGCACACCCGTGAATCCCACCACGCCTTAGCTACCACGCCTGTGGACCACCCTACACCCACACGGCCATGTCATCTCCGCATGCTACTCGCTAGTCAATAACAATAGCACTACCACAGTGCTAGTCCTTTGCCTATAAGAAGCCCACGAGCGCGACCGAGCCGCCTTCACATCCGCACTGGCCGACGCCACCTCACACTGCCCTAGCCACTCCGGTGAACCCCGTGGCATTCTATCTGTGTCACGGTGTGTCCCTGGATATGTTTTACCTTCCCCTCCATTTAATTGAAGTTCCACCACCAGAATTCACCACAGTGGCCGTTCTTCTCCAACTCGGCCGACCCTGCCACTAGTGCCACCATTTTTTCCCTCGGAGCTCCTCAGTTCGATTCCCTCCCATGGGAGCATCACGTCGGTGCCCTGAGGCTTCTGCACCTGCTAGCCGGCACCCTCCATTGCCCTAACGCTGCCTCCATAGAAGCCACCCACCACTGGACCTGGTCTGCCCCGACCACTATTTGCTCTCACCAAAGCACACTAGATGTTTGCCTTGCTCACCTCCTACTCATGATCACCCCTAATTCCTCCCTTTCCTTTTGGTCGCTAGTGCCTCATTTGGCTTATGCCGCCGCTACCTAGAGCCGCCGCCAGCTTGCCACACTGTCGCCCCGGCCCGAGTGGTTGCCTCCCCATGCTTCCTCACCTCAGAGGTAACCCATTTCGTACATGTGCTGCCCTCCAACCGCCAGATGCGCTGGCGAGCCCACCTACCCAGGCCGCCATGCACCTCCCCTGTTTCGGCCGGCTGAGCCCGGTGCCTCTCCCTTCTCTATTTCTTTCTTTTGCCTTGCCCTTCCTCTTTCTTTATGTGACTGGTGGGACCAGCTGGGTAATATGCCCATGTCTTGCTTGCATGCCTCACAATTCCTCCATATGGTTAATTTTGAATTTCATACTTAATAAGTGTTCAAGCTTGCGAGCTAATAAAATATGATTTAAAAATAATAATAGAAATAAGAATTTAATTACAAAATTATAATGGATGCTCTTGCAATTAAAAAACTTATCTTTAATTAATTTCATAACAATAAAGAGTAATAAAATAAAATGATAACCCTCAGGTAAAACTGAAATAGGATTATGCATCAACTATTTCCCAAATGACAAGTAGTTATCATGGACTCAATACATGTTAATATGTTAACTAATTAAGGGAGTTTATAAATTAATAATGCTAAAAATTTAATCCTAAGTAAATATTAATTGAGAATTAGCAAGTTAATTATTCTAAAAAATAATTAATGAAAGAATTTAAAATGCATGCTATGTTATAGCAGGACTTAAAGCTTCTCATATATTTTCAAATGCTCTCCAATTACTCTAAAGTCTTGAATGCTAATCACAATCAAAACACAAGAGACCCACATAATAACTGATATATCTTCATCTAAATTCAACGATGCTATTAAAGAAAATTGGTACGGCTAGATTTTTGCCATACAAAATATTAATCATGATCCACTCATCTCTAAAACCATGATAACTTTCTTTAAATAGTGTTTAAAATAATTGTTGGTAAATTCTCCCATATTTACCAAATGGATTCATACATGAATTGTGAAAGTGGTAATGGAAGCAAAATGGGAGGGCACATTTCACCACAGGCAAGCGACTGGAGAAGATTTGTGTGCAACTAATATTAACCAAGGACTTGGAGAATATGGTTGCATGCAAATGCCACCTTAGCTAGACTAGAGGAGACCTAATCTACTGGATACTAAGCTAAACTCCATCATATTCATCACCGCCAGCTTCTTGAATGTCGTAGTATGCGTATTGCCCTTGTTCCACAGGTTCTGAGGATTTTGTGAGCGACTGTGCACAAGCAATAGTATTCCGCAAGCCAACACACAAAATACAATATCTATACATGCAATGTTTAACAAGGAGAGCTCAGGTTCTTTTATTTGCCAAAACCAACATGTCAAAACTATGAATAATTAGATATTCCTATGACTTAGCATTGTAACTAAAACAAATGTTTCTAAAGATTGCAATATTAATAGTAGTATAGATTTTTCATCCACCATTACATGGCTACTTCACCATATGCTAGTTCTGATAGGTGCTAATTCTGTGGTAATAGGAAACCTGGAGAGGCTGATAGGTGGAGTCCCTTTACTGTGCAAATAGTAAAGAGGGCCCACATGTCAGTGGTTCTAGCTCTTAATATCGAGTTTTAAAGTGTTTAACATGGCTAGGGCCCACTAATCATATAGATAGTAAATTCATTAGGTGAGTATAGCCCACAGGATAGTGGCAGTTTAATGAACTATTAAATGAGATTGTTAAATACTAATTATGTGCAGTTAATGGCATCACTACAACATTTCCTCCCCACCAAAGAGAGGCGCGCCTCAACGCCAGCAAGGGAGACCTCGGCGGTTGGTACCATGGTCGGAAATGGAATCCTTGGCACAAAACAAGCCCTCGGGCATGATGGCATGGGCTAATTTGGAGCCTAGGGTGGTCGATGGAGAGATCTTGCAGTGACGCTTGGCTGAGCATGGCACTATGAAGGTTCAAGGCTCTAGGGTTCGATTCCTTGCTATGGGAGTGACTAGGGGCAAAGAGAAACTCATCTGAAGTAGTGGTAGAGCTCAGGAAAGAGTAGGCTGGGTTGCTAATTTGAGGATGAGGCGACGGTCAGGTGGATGATGTGGGCAACTCACTAGGGAAAACGACATCTCTTGGTGGGGCTTGGGGAGCTTCGGGGTCCTTAGGCGAAGCTTCAAGCATGGCCAATTGGACCGAGGTGCTATGAGGCTCCAGTGGTGCCGACAGTGGTCCTTTCACTGGAGATAAGGAAGATAGGGGTTCGGGTGGTGCTCGAGTCGATTGCATGCAAGGAAGGTGAGTGGGGTGAGAGGAGCATGGTGCGCCACTTTATAGAGGGGGAGAGGCTCAATGCCGTTGGCACGCCATGATAATGATGATGCAGTCAAGCAACAACACCGGCAGGGTTGGCACAGTGCTTCTTTGGGCAAGCATCACGGGCACATAACTCAAGGGCTGGGGCAGACATGGCTTGCATGCGACAGATGGCTCAGCTATGACACTGGAACGAGGCAGGAGGAGGGGGAGGGGAAAAGCTGCTCTAGCAAATAGAGGATGGCACATGCATGAGACGAGGCGCCACAGAGGCAGAAATGATGTAGCGAGGGCCAAGAATCCTGGAATGTGTGGTGGGCATGAGTGGCACAGGTTCTGGGTGCGCGTGATGTGTTGCGCGCTGGTGTGGGCACACACATTGAGGTGCTCATGCACGCAGTGCACGGTCAAAGCCCGTCCACGCAGCATGGGCCATTCCAAGTAGGCCAGAGGCAAAATGGACTACGCCCAAGAGAGATAAAGGAGGGATGGGCTGGGCCAAGCTCAAGGCAGTTTCAAACTTTCAAAATTTTGAATTTTTAGTTGAATTTGCATTGTATTTTTGAATTCAAGCACTATTTTCAAATTTCAAATCAAGCAAAAAATTGAAACCCCAATTTGGGATGTTACAGGTTGCAACATGTTGTAAGGTGCTAATTCTGTGGTGGTTCTAAAACTGTTGATCATTTCTTTTAGAGAAAAAGAAGGGAATGATATACCGTCCTAACCTCGGTATACCATTCCAACTCCAAGATAGTCCTTTGCTGTTGGTGAGGCGAAGCCACCATCGGTGCTAGTCAGGGTCCAGCACTAGCTCCAGGCACTAGACCCCTAGCATCGGTGGTGGATATGGGGGTGGCTGGGCAACGCAGCACCAACAATGGTGGCAAAGAAGCCTCTTGGGCGAAGGAACGAAAGAGGAGCACACGGCATGTGTACTGGGCTGCCTCAGGCACTCGTCGTCTTAGAGAAATGCCCAAGCAGGCAAGCCACAAGCATCCGAGTTAGGTCCAACTGACACTGAATCAGGTCCACCAGCCCACGGTGCAAGCAAGCTAGGAAGGCAGGAAGGCAAGGACCAAGTGGCAAGTAGGCAGCAGGAGCTAGGAGCCAATGTGAATCTATTCTGTTTTTTCTAATTCTCTTGTTAATGTTTCAATAGACAATAAGACAGTAGACAATTTGTTTGATTATTTCTTCATTTTCTTCTTGTTGTTGAACTGTTGAGAGCGCAACTAAAGCAAAGAAGGCTCAGCAAGAATTTAGCCTCGACGAAATTGTTGCTAATCCAGCACATCACAAATGAATTGAAGATTATCAGAAGGAGATTAGAGATGAAGACATGGAAATTCATATAATGAATTTGCCTCCTACCTAGAGCCAGCGCCTTAGTGGTATGGCTCATTTTATTTTTAATATTTACAAATATTCACAGTTTACTCTGATTCACAATTTACTATTGAATCATTAACTTTTGTAATTTTGATTACACATATTTACAGTCATATGGTGTGCTCAATTTGTGTTCTTTCTATTTACTAGTAGTGTGCCCGTGCTAACGCTACGATAAAATACAAAACAAGATAAAATTTGTAAAAAATAAAACGAACAATCAGATTCATTAAGATTCACGTCTCATATATTGTATAACCAAATATTTTTGTCACATAATGAATGTCACATAACGACTGATCCTTTCAGGAGGCGACAACATCATTCGACTCACCCACCGACACAGTCGAAGTTATGAAAAATCTTTTCCTCACCTGGAAACTTGTCAATCATCTTTGCATTTAGCTGATCTACATATGCATTTTTGGTAGAAAGAATGACACGTGTGCTCATATAAGCTGTTGATCTTGCATTTTCCTCAAGTGATGGAAAGATTTCCTGAATGAGTTTGTTTACTGAATGTTCATCGTCTGTATATCCAATTATAATATCATCTGCTAGGCGTACATAATCATCTACAATCGTCTCTTCGGTGCCATTTCCAATTCTGAGTAGGTAATCTGAAAACCATGGGTCAGATTGAGCTCTCATGTTACGTGACAATCGTGTTTTCCTTATATTGTCCCATAAAAAATATGTTAAATTTAGTTATACCAGCTAAAATTACACGTAACTATTTTTCTGTACGTACTAACTCTCGTAGACAATCAGAATTCAAATATTTAAGCCATAAGTCATCAGTATAAAAGAACTCACTTTAGTTTGTGACGACTCGCGACAACACGTGCCTCAGCTCCACATGTCAGTGAGGATGGTTCTGACACGACAGCAGTAGGAGAGACTTTTCTCGGATGATGTCGTGGTTAGATCTGCACCGTCGGTTCGGTATATCCGGTTTCCGGGAATGTGAGCTAAGATTCGTGCTTAGTTTAGCCTGCCAATTGTTGCTACTCCCGCTCCATGGTCTACTATATGTAGACACCAACAAAATCAGCAGGTTTTTTTTATATTCTTATCCTTGCAAAAAAAAGCAGACGATTTCAAGAAATGGATATCGAGATTTTATGAGCATAATAGGAAAATGAGATCAAGATCATCTCAGATTCTCATCATTGTTCTCCAAGACAAGGGATTCAGCATTGTGTATATCAATCTCATGAGCACATCAAAACTGCAGGGCTAGCACCTATCATCCTACAAGGGCTGAATCAAGTGTCGTAGTACATGATATGTTTCCCAAGAAGCTACTAATTTAAGCTAATATTGCAGGTTCAATTTGCTGAACTGCAGGATATCTTCCACCTACTTGTTTTGATTCCCAAAATCTGGAAATGAGCACTTCACTTCTCCAGGTCCAGGCTTGATGCTCGGTCAGAACGGAGTCGCTTGGGCTCCCGGTCGCCTAGGTGCAGCGACATGGCGAGCTCTTCCTCTGAAGTATTATTCAGATTGGTGATGTTCCTTGGAGCATCTTGGTCGCGCGCACGGAGACATACCAACAAAGTTTGAGATGAATTGATGCTCTTCCACATTGACCAATGTGTTGGCCGACTCCTCCCCTTCAGTTCGAGATCGGCAAGTCATGGCGAGGCGTTGCTGAATTTTGATCCCTAAAGGCTCAAAGATCTCTTCGACCTTTTCTTCTGCGACGGCAACAACCATCGTGGAATACTCCCGACAATAGAGTTAATCGCAGCCACCAAAGCAATCCTTTGCTGCTGCACGGCATCTTTATTGTGGATAAATTATGTCAGTCTTGTATCATGAAGGAAAAATAACTCGATGTGCAAGTATGAAAATACCAATAACATCACACTGCCATATGAAAATACCAATAACATCACACTGCCACCAACAAAGCCTTCTTTTTTAATGAATAGCAAATCATGACCTCTTGCTTGCCGTTGATCCTCCCTCTGTACCAATCAATTGAGATTGTTACAGGAGGATGCTTCTTGGGCAGCGGTTTCTTGGGGAGGAACTGTAGTCAAGCACAACTTCTTGAATACAAAAGAAGCTTATTTAACACATTTTTCTAACACTAAGAAAGAAAGATTTCTCTTTTTTAAAAAATTGCAAATATCTGTCCTACACCCATTCTGAAAAGTAGCAATCCCTCATCAAGGCCATAATGTATTGTAGATATGATAGTATTTATTCCGTATAGAAATATAAGAATAAGAGAATAAGAAAGTTTTGGTGGCTTTGGCTTATGGGGAGGTGAATCCAACATACCATCTCATCAGCCAATATCCCATTGATACCATTCTCATACAATCGAATGAGCCAATTAAGCCCAGCTAGTTGGTAATCTCGCATTTTTCCCTTTATGCCTGCAAAGCAAAGAAAATGAGAATATAACCATTTAGTCGTTAGCATATTACAGAAGATAATGAAAATATAAAAATCCTAGAAAACTAAGGATTTAAATGCTATTAGATGATTTTCCTGAGAATGTGATTAGAGATATTCAATTCTATTTTCAGGAAATCAAAAAAAGGTTTAGCCTACTTTTCAGGATATAAAAAGATAATGGTGAGAATAAAACAAAGCCCCATCCATTACATCAATAGATATTCATCTTTTAGTTCAAAATCAACACAAAACAAATGCACTCTTTGGTTTGTTTAGACATTGCTGATGAGAGCAGAAAGTCCATAGTCATTTAAGGCAACTAATCTATGTTTGCTTATTAAAAAACACAGTTACAAAAATCAACTATGGGATAATGTTGGTTCAGTTCTCACCTAATCAAAATACAGGATTCAGTTATGCATTTTGAAAGTTAGGTGTCATATGTAATTGTCATTTTATGGACAGGTTACACAATGCTTTTATGACAACAAAGAAAAAGATCCATATACCTAGCAAGAAAAGAAAAGTATCTTCATATGATCATATCATTTTGGTTATTAATATAAAAGAAAGTGGCAAATGTAAAAAATAGTTACACATAATAAGAGAAGGTTTACATGATGGCTGCGAAACCAAACGTGTTCCTCCTGTACCAGCAAGTGCATCTTCCTCCTCTTTGAGTTATTCTTCTTCTTCCTCCTCTTCTATCATCTTTGACGCATGACGCCCCCTACAATTTGACTCACCTTAGCAACAAATAAATCATAGAATATAGAACAAGACGGAATGTAAATGGAACTATAGCTTATGGCCCTGCATACAAAATAACAGGGAGCGCTCCATATATCATGAAGCCAAAAGCTATTGCTATATAAGGTAGATTGCTTGAATTAACAAATGTATTCAGAACTTAAGCCACAGCTAGAAATGATAATATAGCACTGCAAATGAGAAGGTAAATGCACATCATCTAAATTTATATACACTCCTGACAATTTTATAACAATAACGGATGAGGACTTGTTTGGGTAGGCAGGGATTAGACCCAATGCCTTCGGATTTAGTAAAGAAAATTTTGGTGTATTATAGAGTAGGGTAGATGAAACCACATTTACGGCTGGTGATTGGGAAGAAAGAGATGCAAGGAACCGTCCCTGCAAAAAGTACATTTAGAAGAACATGCACATGTTATTCTAGAAAGACTGAAAGCAAATGACAAGAAAAAGGCATCATTGTGGTTCTATGCACTACTAACAAACCGACTATAAGGAATATGTATATTAAGTCCGAGCCAGGATAGATACTGCCAAAACTCAAACAGAAAATATATGAAATAGCTAGAATGGCTTTCCATTCAAGATATCTGATGTGACGATGGCCCGATCTTCCGAGAGGTACTGATAAGTCGATTGTGGAGATCTCGACGTTGATGATCCAAAGGCTCCGACCAAAACAGATCGAACCCTCGCAATCACTACACCATCGCTCCGTTGGTTATCAACCGTGCGAACACGATTGACCTCGCCAAGAAGGCTATCTCCTGCAAGCGAATCGAGAACACAAGCAAGAGAGTAAAAGATGCAATCTGAAATTGCGAATAATGTTTAAGTTCACAAGTTGGGGTTCCTCAAACCGAACATGCGGCGAAACTGCTAAGCAGAATAAACTCTTAAGAAAAACCCGAGGAAAACTAAAGGGGTGTGGCCTCTTTAAATAGGGGAGGGGGAGGCCACACTTATCTAATTAAAAGAGATGTGGTACTATTCCTAGTTACTGTTCACATGCGTGGTACTGTTCACGTGAACAGTTCCGGCCCAAATGGCCCAAGTTACAAGGCCCTCGGCCCACTTTGACTCGGACTGGAAAAGTGACGTGTATTCTTTTGCAGTTTCTGATCTGATCAAATGGAGTTTGGAGGTGAGACCAGATCCATCTGAAAGTAGACTTCAAGAGCTTTCCAACGAGTACTCATGGGCCCCGAGAAGCCTTCTAGATCAAAAGTTATGGCCGTTTGAAGTTGGCTTGTCAGGCTGAATCCGAATTGATCTGGAGGCCGAATTGGATTCCAAAACTTGTCCAACTTGAATCCTTGCTTCAATTGGTTCCAAAGTGATGTGGTGCTACAAATATATATATTTTCATCATTAGGTAGCATCATATTCTCATTTAAAATATGTTGAAGTTGAAGAAACGAATTCACCTTTAGTTCATTCTTGATATTGGCCGCTATGGTCGTACGTGTTGGTGGCGTGGTCACATCATCCTCCCCTTCTTGATGGAAAACCGTCCTCGGTTTTAACACATGTGTAGTGTCATGTATTGCATGATCTTGATCATAAATCTTGGTGTATGATAACAAACGCAACAAACTCTCATTATGTAATATCATAAGTTCTTTATCAAATAAAGTAAAATCTCTTTGAAACGAGCTCACCTCATAATTTAAGTGATGCGTAGGAGCTCTTGTAATTGTAACAACAAGTAGAGCAAATATGGTTGTATCCATAGGGTTCATGTTCTTATCATCCTCCCCTTCTTGCAAACAAAGCCGTCCTCGGCTTTTGATAAGCTGAAAATATGGTAACAAAGAAGCTTTTTGGCTCTCCTCAGATGATGTAAGTGCATCCATCTCCTTATCTTCATTCTCAACCAATGGGGTTAGTGATTCAATCAGCTTATGCTCCTCTTCGGCATGGTTCTCAACTGCAAGGTTAGCTGCAAGAGCATATTCATCCTCAACATCACTAGCACTTACATAACCACCATCTTCTGTCGCAATGTACGCCCGCTGACTTGGGCAATCTCTCATGACGTGGCTCATCCCTTTACAACGGTGGCACACAATACCCGTCGTACGGCCCGTGGAAGCAACCGATGAAGAGCTCTTTGCTGGTGTTTGCACGCTAGTAGATTTGCTCGTCTCGGGTGCGCGTGATGGTGGCGGCGGTGCTGCTGAACGCGCCCTACTCACAGAGGGGGCAGCAGCTCGAAAAATAGGAGGTGGGGCTGTCTTGGCTTGCCCAGGCATCGATCTCGATGTAGACGTACCTCCAAAGTTCCTCCTTGTCCTTTGTTGCCTACCCTGCAATTCTTTCTCTGCCAAACAAGCAAGCTGGAACAATCTATTGATATCATTATACTCTTTGTAATCAATTATGTTCTGAATTTCACGCCTTAAGCCCCCATAAAAACGATCCATCTTATCCTCCTCATCTTCTACAACATTACAACACAACATGCCTATTTGTAGTTCTTGATAATATTCCTCGACAGATTTATGACCTTGGTCTAAGCACTGCAATTTCTTATGCATTTCATGTTTAAAAGCAGGAGGAACAAATCTAGCACGCATAGCTTCCTTTAATTTATCCCATGTATTAGGTGCTAAACAAGAATTAACTACATGAGTCCACCAAATGATAGCACGATCTTTAAATTCACTAGTAGCTTGCCTGACTCTATGCACTTCAGGAACTAGATGGGCATTAAATTTTTGTTCAACTGTCATCTCCCAATCTAGATAAGTTTCAGCATCATAAGTACCCGCAAAAGATGGTAGGGTAAATTTAACTTTAGCAATTGGTTTATCATTAACACGAGCATTGTGGTGCTGAAAATTAGTACCTCCCATACCATGACGGTTTTGATGTAAGCGGTGTCGTGCATCTTGGCCAGCAAATGCAGCGCTGGCATCACGGTTTTGTCTCTCATTATCATCTCCCTCCTCGAGATCTTGGCCTGCATAGTGATCATACTCGCGTCCATTGTTTGGTGGCCGATTCACCATTCTTTCAAGGCGTGCAGTGAGTGCTGCAAATCTCTCATTGATGGAGCGTGTTGTAGCTTGAAATTTCCTATCGATGTCCTCAGTAATGGTAGTGCGTTGTTCATCCAAAAGAGTCATGAGCTCTCCCTTTAAAACACACTCTTGATTATCAGACGACTCACCTGTCATGGTTAGTAGAAAACAAAGACAACACAAAGGTATTACCCCTATCAACTACTAGGTGGTGGAAGGTGGAATCACACATTCTCAAACGTCTTACCACACTCTTACAAGTGTTCTTACCAATGCAGCAGGTGGTACAACCGGTGGCTGGTTCGTGATACCATGTCGGCGTGGAGTACGATTGCAAGAGGGAACCTGTTCGATCAAGAGTAGGTGTAGCTTGGAAGGCACAATATGGTAGCAATGGAGAACAATCAGTTCATTTCAGAATTGCATAGAATTGAATTATAGTTCGTATCTAGCACTTAGCCTATGTTGCTGATCAACCAAGGATGGAAGAAGGCTAAGAATAAGTGTATGGCAAAGTGTAGGAGTGGTAAATACAAGATAATTCAATCCAATTCAAACTGGAATTGAAGAACACAAGGATTGACCCAAAACTGAAAACTTCATATTTCTGTCCACTGGACAGCACGTTGGTAATTCGGCCGTAACTTTTTGTCAGATGCCTATTTTTCACTGATTCTTTTTTTTACTGTTTTCTGACGGCTTTTTCTACAGATTTTGTTTTGGGGCCAACTTCTGAATCCCAACACAGAAATTCGCACAAAAATCACAACTGCTGACTGTTGCAGATTCACAACAGATAATTAGGTCAACTTTCACCGCACATATCTCTTAACTTCCTGGCTGGAATGACGTGAAATTTTACAGATAGATGGATAAGGAAATTTTGAATCTAATGGCGGTGGTCCCACTCAAAAATAATCTCGGAATCAAAAGATATGATGTTTTTGGTGGCGGCTGCAGAGGAAGGAAAGATCAGCCGAAATTGGAAATTAGGGTTTGGGGTGGGGAATTTTTTTGTTTGGATTTTCAATGGAACAAAGATATGACCAGCAACTAGACAATACTATGACGGACACAAATTCAATTTAGCAAACCAAAACTAACAGATTGAAAGGCACAACGGGGTTTGGACAGCGAAATTAACTTTTTGTGGGGCAATTTTTTTCTGGACTATAGGAAATAAAACCAATCTACTAACTAGGGATACAAGAATTACCTCACGGGCAACCGTTGCTCGATACCAACTGATGTGACGATGGCCCGATCTTCCGAGAGGTACTGATAAGTCGATTGTGGAGATCTCGGCGTTGATGATCCAAAGGCTCAGACCAAAACAGATCGAACCCTCGCAATCACTACACCATCGCTCCGTTGGTTATCAACCGTGCCGAACACGATTGACCTCGCCAAGAAGGCTATCTCCTGCAAGCGAATCGAGAACACAAGCAAGAGAGTAAAAGATGCAATCTGAAATTGCGAATAATGTTTAAGTTCACAAGTTGGGGTTCCTCAAACCGAACATGCGGCGAAACTGCTAAGCAGAATAAACTCTTAAGAAAAACCCGAGGAAAACTAAAGGGGTGTGGCCTCTTTAAATAGGGGAGGGGGAAGCCACACTTATCTAATTAAAAGAGATGTGGTACTATTCCTAGTTACTGTTCACGCGCATGGTACTGTTCACGTGAACAGTTCCGGCCCAAATGGCCCAAGTTACAAGGCCCTCGGCCCACTTTGACTCGGACTGGAAAAGTGACGTGTATTCTTTTGCAGTTTCTGATCTGATCAAATGGAGTTTGGAGGTGAGAATAGATCCATCTGAAAGTAGACTTCAAGAGCTTTCCAACGAGTACTCATGGGCCCCGAGAAGCCTTCTAGATCAAAAGTTATGGCCGTTTGAAGTTGGCTTGTCAGGCTGAATCCGAATTGATCTGGAGGCCGAATTGGATTCCAAAACCTGTCCAACTTGAATCCTTGCTTCAATTGGTTCCAAAGTGATGTGGTGCTACAAATATATATATTTTCATCATTAGGTAGCATCATATTCTCATTTAAAATATGTTGAAGTTGAAGAAACGAATTCACCTTTAGTTCATTCTTGATATTGGCCGCTATGGTCGTACGTGTTGGTGGCGTGGTCACATCAATATCTGCTTAAGTTTTATTTAAACTTGATTCTGTACTACCAGGTTTCATGTAAAGCATGATATTTGGCAGAGAGACTGACCGATAACCAAATAACTCATGTACACATGAATGATTAAGGACTCAAAGTGACTGCTCTAAATTGATTCTATCTGTGTCCGGTGATGAAGCGACACATAGCAAGTCGCAAGACCAGCAATCATAAGCCATGTCCCTTCCCATTCTGTCAATATGGACAATAGCAATACGTAAAATTAATAATTGGACAAGCAAGGTATGTTTCTAAACTTTTCAGTACTACATGTTTTTTGTTGTTATCATCAAACAAGGAACTTCTTTGTTTAAACTCACAATATGAGAACAGCTACAAGATGTATTAAATTAAGACAGAATAATTCATAATAAAAAAAGATTTTCATTCAGTAAAAGATAGACAGCTAAATTTGCACAGGTAACAAGCTTATGTTACTGGTATATTACATGTGTAACTAAATAAGAAATAGATACACCTGACCATCCATAACACACGAAAAAATATTAGATAATAGGACAGACTAACATTGGAATTCTCAAGCTATAATGGCTTCCATACTTTGCATGTAGACATACAGAACGATCAACACACAAAAACGTGAGTTTTGAGTTGTCATCACCGAGCACACTAAATAGGTGCTTACTACTTATTAGTTCTGCTAAGGTAACATTATATCTGACCATATAAGAAATTTTGGCCCATATTAAAGAAAAGGAAATTGTCGAAAATGGAAGGGGTTGAAGAATTTATACATATTTCATTCAAATTATATAACTAACCTTAGGTTTAGCTTGGCAAACACATTATGCCAACCAATAGAGAAACCGGGTTACAACTTAGAAGTACTATGATCACCTGCAGATCTCCTTCAAGTAATTTATGTAGAGAGCTAATGAGCAACACAGCTAACTGATGCTAAATCATTTCATTCTCTTCCAAAAAAATGAGATACACCAATAGGGATCTTGACACTCCCATTTAGCAAAGAACTCTATAAAATCTAACCTAACCTATCCTTAAAATATAAATCTAAGAAGGAAATTATAGCTCTAACATAGTACCTTTCACGTTCGTTGTGTAAAATGCTACAACTGAGATTCAACGACAATGTGGTTCATTGTTAAGAGGAATGTTAAAATGACCTAAGGAGACGCTTATATGCAATAGAGAAATAATGCAAATGTTAACCTAAGAATGTTAGGTGTTGGGGTGTGGAAGAATATGAGCTTTGAAATTTAAAATGTAGAAAACTAATCTGCAAATTTAAACAACCAATCAAGGACTTTGATTGTTCAGTAAACCAGAAAAATGACTATTCAACGATGTCTAAGAACGTTACTGCTTTGCTACAAGTGCCTCAGCAAACCAGGAAAATAACTATTCAGCAATATCTAAGAACGTTACTGCTTTGCTACAAGGGCAATGCGCTCGTGAAACTCCAAAGCACAACACGTGATCCATTTCGAAGTTTACTTCTCTAATAGCACAAGTATGATCTTCTTCATCCTTGCTCCTCTTTCCACGAGGAAAGCTCCAGCTGGCGCTAGCCTTCCATCCCTTCACAAGTAAGCACTGCAGAGAAGGGGAAAAATGAAATAACTTTGAGATATGAAAAATTCTGAGCAAATTGCAGGCTACGGGGCAAAGAATCAAAGCTTGAAATTTAAGTTCGGTGCGAGCAGTGTGAAACTGTATGTATTGAGATTTGAGGCAATTATGTGATAGACCATCGACCATCTATAAAAGGTTATCGGAGAAAATAGCATATAATAGAATACAAGTTGCAATTTTTCCAAGCGAGGTCGTTGATTTAAGACATGCTCATGTTCAATCTTTAGACTTTAGAACAGCAAGATTTTCTTTGTTGAAACCTATGATCCCACTCCAAATTCCTAAACCGCATTTAGGAGCAAGCAATATGGTACAGGATGGGGTGAAAATTAGAAGAAAAAATTACCCTCTCATAGGTGTCATCGAGGATGATGGCGCGAGACGGGACGCGGAACTTGTAGTGGGTGAAGTCCTTGTAGATGTCGTCTAGATGCGCGCGGTAGGGCCTGAGAGCAGCACAGCTATTGAACACTACACACACAACAACGGCGGCGTTAGCGATCATACCAATATCAAGAATCTTGGGTGGGATTTAAGGCTCTACTGCACACACCGAGAGAGAGATTGAGAGGGAGAGAAAGAAGGAAGCTTACTAAGATAGGTGAAGTCCTTGAAGGAGAGGGACTTGAGGGAGGAGCACAGGTACCTTCGACCTCGTCGCCGACCTCGGGGGTCTCCCACCCCTCGCCCTCCTTAAGCAGCTTCTTCTTGAGGCCCTGCTTCCCGACCTCCTTCTCCTCGCCTACCTTCATCACCGGTCCGTCGTCGCCGCCGAAGTCGCCCATCCCGTCGTCGCCCATCATCATGTCGTCGCCGCCGGCCGCCGGGATGTCGAAGTCTTCGTCCATGGCGGGGGCGGGTGAGATGTGCGGCTAGGGATCTCCAGCCGGATCCGGGCGGGAGTCGGCCTGGCGACGGCAGTTGAGACGCCTGCGGTGCAGATGACGACTCGGCCTCTTTGCGGGCGCCGCGGCGCCTCCCCTGGTCCGAGCGGTGGCAGTGGAGTCGGCCGATCCACGGCGAGGAGGCGGCTCGACGGAGGAGACGGCCGGATCCGGGCGGGCGGCGGCGGCGCGACCGAGAAGGCCGGAGAAGGCCGGATCGGGTGGTCCATCCAGATCCGATCTGGATGTAGTGAGAGCACGAGGAGGGCGCGCTGGGGTGGAGACGGGTATAGGAGGCGGCGGCGGCGCGGGGTGGGGGCAGGAGGAGGCGGCGGCCTCGAGCGCGGGGTGGGAGGTGGCGCGGGGTGGGGGGAGGAGGAGCGGCGGCGCGGGGTGGGGAAGAGGAGGAGGCGGCAGCGGCTGCGCGGGGTGGAGAGGTGGTTCGCTGCGTGGGTGCGTGGGTGTGTGGTGGGGGGTGCCGCTCACGCGTCACGACGGCGGAGGCTGCGAGGAAACGTGGGGCCGAGCGCTGTGCGTGGGCGCGGGGTGGGTACCGGTTCAATGATGTGCATGATCTAAATGATTTTGACCTTAGGATCTTCAATGAGTAAGAGAATAAGGCTTGAGGAGAGATCCAAGCCATTCATTTGTATGGAGTTGGATTACTTTGGTACACAAATCTGGGTGGACTTAGATTAGGCATGACTGTGGAGGTGGTTGAGGGGGTGGATTTAGTAAAGATAATTTTGGTGTATTATAGAGTAGGGTAGATATATAAATTTAGATTACAAAAGAGGATTAAATGTATCTTTTGTAAGCTTGTCTCATATTAACTTTGACCAAGAACACCCCTCAAATTTTGTCCTAGCTTTGTCATTAATTGGATCAAGTCTGATGGATGATAGCAGAATTTTTTTAAATAATCTACATTTTATTTGAAATTACATAAATATACCCACACAAAAAAAATTTAGAGGAATGGGCTCCAGTCACCCAAGCGTTGGGTGACTGGAACCTATCGCCCCATGGCCATGTGACACGAATTCAGTCGATGGGCCATTGGGTGACAAGATCCAGTAGCCCAACGGTCGGGCGACTGCAACCTATCATCGAGCTGTTGGGTGACTGCAGGTCGAGTTGCCCGACCGGTCGGTGACTGCCACCTCAGCCCATTTTTGCGTAATTGGCACCCCCGACAGCGCATGGGGGTAAATGACAATTGTTGTAGGTACGTGACATTTACCAAATTTTGTCTGTAATTTGTATTTTGTGGAAAAATGGTAGACGATGTTGGATGATCCATTTGTGATTTTCGTAGATTATGAATGGTACAAAATCTGTTAGATTTGCAATAATAATTTGTGATCATCGTATATTGTTGTAGTGCAAGAAATTTTCAGAAATTTTTTTAGGATGATTGAGACAGCAACAATTAGTAAGTATGAAGGTAAGTGATATTGTGATGCAACTGGGAATTCATACATGGAGGAGAACTTGTTTTTTATGATGTTGGATGCCATGGTATGTGAAGAATTAAATACAAAAAGATGTGGAGATGTCATGTTACAAATTAAAATAGACTTCATAATAAGTTGGGAATAACACGGCGTACAGGGTTTGTTTACGTGCATAAGAAACAACATCCTGCATGATGCAATAAACTAAAGTACTCGTACGATACATACGCGCTTTTTTGGAATGAAAATAAATTCAACCTTCGAGGAACTAGTGTGGAACGGCATGACATATTGTATGGACCAGGGCCATTTTCCCTTCCTTGCGAGCTCAGCGTTGAACTCCTCGGTGGCCTCTTTCACCTTGGCCGCCATTTCCCTCTTTTTCTCGAGCTCCCTCTCATGAGCCTCACCCTCCCTGCTCACGCACATGTCGAGATGAGCTTTCATCTCCTGATGTATATGCTTAGTTTGCTCATCATTATGGTGCTCCTCCTCCTAGATCTCGTAGGCCCTTTTGACATTCCATTCCTTGAAGTCGAGGGTCCACTGGTCATGTGGGTGGATCTCTAGGTCAATCCACTTGTGGTCACATAACAGTTTCAGGGATTGCAGGTAGATGGGAGAGGTTCTTAGTGCGTACTTTCAAAGAGAAATAGTAGGGGAACACACTACAACTGGTCCTTACTGACTGCTAATAGCTACTCATGTCCTGATGATGGTCGGGATAGTCACAGGAGTAGTTTGCACAATCCCAGTAACACATGCCTAGGCTGAGCTACTGCTTGGATTTGAAGAACTTGCATGGGTCCCCTTGGGCGACTGTTGCGGCAAACACTCGGTTGAAATGTTTAGGATGGTGTTGCTGCTATGGGGGGCGTCATTGTGGGGAGGTGCCCTCCTAGCATACTCTGCTTGTTCGCCACAGGCCGCTGTGATCCTTGCTTGTTTGTCACGGGCTGCAGCAGACCTTGCTAGTTCACGGGTCTCCTCCTATTGCTTCATCATCTTGTCCGTTGCTTCTTCTGCCTCTTGTCCATCCCGATGTGGTGGACCAAGCTCTGGTGTAGTGTTGGGTTTGCTTGTTTAGTGTTTTTTTCTAGATCTCTTCCACCTCATTTTATAAGCCAAAGGGTTGGCACGGTGTAGAGAGCTGTCACGTTGTACTTTGCAGAGTCCTGTTTTTTCAGTCTGAAAAGCTAAGGAGGTGTAGTGTTGTCATGTTGTTCTGAAAAGCTGGTGAGACTGAGCGTTGTCACTGCGCAAACCTACCCCTTTGGTCTTGTCACTGTACAAAGCTGCCCCTTTGGTCTTGTAACTGCGCAAAGTTGTCTTGTCTGGTCTTGTCAGTGCAAAGTATTGCAAACATCACATAGCAAGTAAGAAATGTAAGTAATAAAGGAAGTATAGCTAGCATAGGTGGAAGGCTTGTATTAAACCCCCCAACAGCACCCCTCCGTCACCACCCTAGCCCACTCTGGCTCCGCATCTGCGTCCTCATGTACAGCCATGCTTGGCCCTCCTCCTCAGTGCCCAGTGTTGGGGCCCCGACAAGGTAAGACGCTCGGGAGACCTATGCACATGAGGTCTTCCTGAAGTTTTCTTATGGCTTTCACCATCCAGGTGTGGTGATCATGGATTACGCACACACTAGGATGAGCTCCAATAACTGCTACCCTCACATGTCAAAGGAACCACAACCAGTTGTCATAATTCTCACTTTTGATCAATGCGTGGCCAGAGGCAAATTTGATTGTTGCCATCAACGCTGATGGTCATAAGGATCTGGCCCTTGTATTTGCCAGTCAAAAAGGTCTCGTCAACTGAGATAACGGGTAGCATATGCTTTTATTCTTTGATGCACGCACCGAAGGCTAAGAAAGCCCTTTGCAACACCGCAAAACCTAGCAGCCTTATAGATGGCTTGTCCTTCATAGCAGTGTAGGTGCCCAGGTTCCTATCTTGCAACACCTAAAGCATACGAGGAAGGACGTCGTACGCCACCTTGAAAGACCCGAACCATTTTTCTAAAGCCTTCTGCTTCGCACGCTATGCCTTCGTGTAGCTAATCTTGTACTTGAATTTCTTCTCGATAGCCACCATGATGTGCGTGGCCTCCATATCCTTCTTCTCTACTATCTCTCCATACATTAAATTAGCTATGAAGGCGAACATTAGGTTATGATGCCTTGGCAAAACATAGCCGAGAATGCAGGAGTACGACCACCTTCGAGACAATCCAGTAAATCTCATACTTCGGTCTCCGTACGTGCACCCTCCAAGGACAATAGGCCTACTCGCACTTCACAGTATACTGCTCCTAGCTAGATTTGACGACTCAAAAAGTTCGCTACATAGACAGGGCCCACAGCTTGATGGAATCCTACAACGATGCCTTATCAGCATACATTGAATGCAATCGAACCTCTGTGCCATGATACTCTCATGGTGATTTGTGCTCATCTTGCGCAGCAAAACCCTCAACGTCAAACCTATTCCATTCCTGTGGGATGGGAGCTTCATCATCATCGAAACTGTCATCGTCCTCCTCCTGTAAAGCTTCCTATTCAGCCTAGGCCATCCGGTCATCCCTCTCCATTTGATGCACTATGTACTCTATGTGCTCCCATTCATCAGCCTATCCTATAGGCTCAGCACACCATGACCCTTCTTCCTCTCCTCCATCTACTGCATCGGCCTCATCATTAGCAACTTTCTCCACAATCTCTCTGACACCGGCCTCCGAGTCCTCATGTTCACCAATATGCTGGCCGTCTGAGCTGCTCGCACCACCCGCATGATAGCCATTGACAGGGCCTTGTACACCTTCTATTGGGCATGATTTTATAAGCAGCATGCACGTGTATCCACGACACCGGCAGCCTTCCACAAAGCCCTTCCATGCAGCTGTGCGCATCAATGGTCTCAATTCCCATCTAATGTGCATAGGAGACCAGCTCCAAAGCACCTCAGAATCCAAGGAAAAGCTGCAGGTGAGCCAGTATATCACATTTATTATTCGAGCATTCTCACTATTCAGGTGTACCAAAGTGGCTTGAACAAAATTGCTCAAGTAAACACCGTTCGGACCTTCACGAAAAGTGCCAACTAGGGATGGCAATCGGGCGCGACGGGTACGGGTAGTGCTCACCCATACCCGTACCCGCGACCCCAATTTTTGCCCACGGGCATACCCGTACCCGCCCACGGGTAAAAAACCCCGCCCATACCCGTCGCCCGCGGGTACCCGTCACCCGCGGGCATACCCATTTACCCGCGAACTGAGTACATCACATATTCACATTTAAACATTGCCAATGCATCACAAATTCACATATACGAATACCAACAATGATAGTACAGTACAAGAAAAGAAACTACAATGTTCCCATTAACAAATTACCTGAGAGGACCAAGCCATTATTATGCTAGCAAAATGTAAAAGTTGTAAACTAGGAACATGCCACATACTGATTGCTGACATACATTTGTCACTCATACAGCAAAATGTAAAATTGATGTCTGCAGAAATCAACCTGGCAGTGTCCCTTGTTCCAGGCCGGCGCACGTCGTCGGCACGGCCTTTGCACCCCCCTGAAACGCGTCAAGGATCGGCGATGAGGGCGATGAGGATGAAAGGAGGGAGGACCGGAGGAGGCTCACCTGAGGGGCGGCGGCGGAGCGAGGGGCGGCCGGATCTGGAACGAGGGGCGACGGCGGAGCGAGGGGGAGGGGAGGCGGCGGAGCAAGGGGGAGGGGCGGCGGAGCGAGGGGCGACCGGATCTGGAACGAGGGGCGGCGGCGGAGCGAGGGGAGGAGGAGGCGCGGAGCAGGGGGGGCGGGAGCGAGGCGACCGGATCTCGAACGAGGCGCGGAGCGAGCGGGGAGGGGAGGCGCGGAGCGAGGAGGCCGGATCTGGAACGAGGGCGGCGGCGAGCGAGGGGAGTGCGGCGGCGGATCTCGAGCGAGAGGCGGCGCGAGCGGCGGGAGGGGCAACGGCGGAACGAGGGGCGGCTGGATCTGGAACGAGGGGCGGCGGCGGAGCGAGGGGGAGGGGCGGCGGCCGAGCGAGGAGGTATCTCGGGCGGCGGCTGGTTTTGGGAGCGGGAGCGAAGAGGGGCGGGGGCGGCCGAGTGAATGAGTGCGATTTGCGAATGAGTGAGATTTGGGAGCGGCCGGCGGGCTGGGTTAGGGTTTACTGTTTTGATGCCCCACATGTCAGTACATATTTCACGGGTAAACGGGCGAAACGGGTACGGGTAGAGCTAACCCATACCCGTACCTGTTTACCGATGGGTAGAGATTTTTCCCCGTTTTTCTACCCGTGGGTAAAGAATGCATCCCATACCCGACCCTATTAGGGTATTTACCCACGGGTACACGGGTAAACGGGCACAATTGCCATCCCTAGTGCCAACACCATAATGCACTTTTAATGTAGTGGGTACCAATATTGCTGATGTCTACCTACAAATATTTTCAATGTTGCTACTGATCAAATCACATCACACGATATGGAACTATTGCTATACTATAATTTACATTTCTATGACCGTTTGCCTATCTTGAACTACTACAGTACCCTCATAGCATAAACTCTCCTCATTCGCACCACCACCTCTCTCTATCCTCCGCCCTAATACGCATCAACTCCCTATCTACTCTCACGCACACCGATGTCGCTCTTCTCTCGCTACTCGAGCTCTCTCCTACTGTAAATTATTCCTAATGAGTTACGACAATTTACATGACATAATGATTTAAATGCCAATATGTCAGTTCTAACGGTACACATGCATTTTCAATGCACTAATGACATTACATTCATTCATAATAAATTGTAAATGTTATCTAATAATATTTTCCACGAAGCGAACTATTTACTTTATACAAAAAATATTGACTAAATTTTCTACGACTATAATTATGTACGGATGCTAATTTTCTACGGATACAAATTTTATATACAATATTAACTAATTTTTCTATAACTAGAATTTTCTACGGATGCTTATTTTCTATGGATGCTAAACACTACAACTATAATTTTCTATGGATGCTAGATTTTCATAACTATATTGACTAAATTTTTTACAACTATAATATTTACTAAATTTTCTGCAACTATAATTTTCAACGGTCACTATGTCGATTAAATTTTTTACAACTATTTACTTCATAGCAAAGTTCTATAACTATAATTTTGTACAGATTCTAATTTTACACTAAACAAACTATTTACTTTATACAAAAAATATTGAATAAAACATAAAAGAAAATATTTACCTCATAGAAGTAGCAGAACCTCTTCTCTCCTTTCCTCTCTTCTCTTCTTTACTCTTCTCTTCTCTTCTTTACTCTTCTCTTCTCTTCTTCTTTCTTTCTCTTCTCTGCTCGCGCGTGCTATACTGGAGTCGGCCACTTGGACGAGGGCTTAACCGAGTAGTCTAATATATATCATGTCCAGTCGTCGAACGGTTGAGTGACTGGACACTGCAATCGCCCAACAGTTGGGTGACAACATCCAGTTGCCCCATTGTTCGATGACTGCAATTATGTCGCCCAATGGCCCACCGACTGCATTCATGTCACGTGGCCAATGGGTGACATGTTTCAGTCACCTAACGGTTGGGCAACTAGAATCCATTTTTGTAAAAAAATTTTACATGGGTATATTTCTATAATTTTGAATAAAAAATGAATTATTTTAAAAAATCGATGATAGCAACTGTCTCAAAGCACAGATGACTCCATCCCTCTTCCCGTCTCTCCTTTTCTCCCCATTCCTAGGGCTCCCCGTCCTCTTTCTCACCAACTCTATGGGGGACGGTTGTTGGGATACAAGTAGGCTACACTAGCATAGATCAAAATTTTTCTACCGCGTAAACTAGGAAGCCATTTGAGTAAGAGATCATAGATCATTACCACTAGACACGTAGTGCAGCGGAAATAGGGTTGAAGCAGCCAATTCAACGAAGAGCGCGTCGGTGCCATCCTATGATAGCTCGATCCTTCACTCAAACCTGTAGTGGATTACTCAGTTATGATTGACTCCTCAATCACATTCGGCATGGCCATGCATTTTGTTAATCCAACCACATCGAGGGACCCAGAAATATCTCTCCTGTTATATAGGAGGGGCAAATTCCATCTTGATCACTCATATTCCTCTGCATGTTTCATAGCAAACTCATAAGCTATCTTTATTACCACCTAGTTACAGAGTAGTGTTTGGTAACCCCTAAACAAACTATTACACATATAGGAAACAATGACGACCTCAGATCTAAGGATCCTACATACACTATGTATGAGACCAACTGATGACACTTAAGAATATAACAATTCTTGCAGTATCTCATGATGGGTCAATCCAGCATCATGTTCTCTAACACGTGTCCACATTATCGATTTGATATCTCATATCTATGATCCGTGAAACATGATCATCAATCAATACATGTGCTGATCTATAAATCATAATCGTCCCAAATAATGATATAAGATCTGGGATAATTTAGAATAACATCAAAACATGAATAAAGAGTTTCACAAACAAGTCACATACTTGTTGATCAATACGAAAGATATTTATTTAAGGGACAAAATAACATTTTATTCAAATGTTCATAAACATAGAAGTGATACAATCATCTTCATGATTATCTCTAGGGCATATCACTAACAACAGTTTCGTAACAATGCCATCTGTTTATGTTGCAAGGATGAACGAAACATGATGTTTTGATCTTTTTGGTTTCAACAAATGAAGCCGGGGGATTTTCCCTCCTTGCTCGAAAAAAGTTGGGAAAACTTCGACTTTTTTTTGTGCCTGGGGGAAATGTCACTACTACAGAAAAACCATATTACAAACGATTCAGAAACGTCATCACAGACGGTTTTGTGAGCCGTCTGAATTAATGGGTTAGTAATGATAGGAGGTCATCACAGATGGCTTTTGAACCGTCTGTGGTGCAAATATCACAGACGGTTTTTAACTAAAAACTGTCTATGGTATTAATAATAATATCACAGATGATTTTTATTTAAAAACCGTCTATGGTATATAAATATCACAGACGATTTTATTTAAAAACCGTCTGTGATATTTAACTAAAAATTGTCTATGATATTCTCTACTACCCCTAAACCTATTTCTGTTTATTGGCTAGCCTCAGGAAATGCTAGCCATGCCCTCTGAAACAAGCAGATCAATACATCCAACTCACATCTCAATTCATTTCACAAACATAAAACATCCATTTTGCAAATCAATTAATTGAAATAAAATAAAATATCCATTAACAAATACACAATTACAATCAATGTTAATCTTATCCCAAACAAATAATCATTGTGAGGTGTGGAACTCTCCATCTGATCTTATGATTTAGACAACAAAAAGTACGCGCACTCTCCTTGAATTTGTGCAAGGTCCGGCTGTTTCAATGCAGTTGTAGAGATAGGTGCAGCCTGTCGATAGGAATATCAATGTGCATACATATATAACCTGATAAGTATGAAATAAATGTGGGAAGATTGACAAACCTTAGAATTGGTGATCTTCGAGGAATCAAGGAGTAGTCTCATATGGTGGCAAACGTAGAATCCACACGTGTTGCCCGGTGGCTATTGGTGGCACTGCAAAAAATAGAATGTGTTAATTCAAGAGGCATTACTACCAAGTGTTGTATAGGATTAATTAATGTGTACTAGCGAATACCCGAAAATTTTGAACATGTTGCAAGGGCAAGGCCCCTTGCGTCGAGCCACGTGTCTGTGCAACATACGTGGCGAACGACCTTTGTGATTCGAAAAAGTTAGCTTAATCATTCGGAAGGAAAGAAAGAGTACAATATAGTTATGTATGGACAAAATGTATTTACCTATCGAGTAATTGGGCGATAACTGTGTAGTCAGTTTTGTTCTTACTTAGGGAATCAAGGTATATAGCCTTGTTCTATTTTGGTATAATTACAATTAAAATCCAATGGAACCGCTCATTGTATGGCATAAGAACAAATTCCTTATCACGGTAAGCCAGTAGTGCTGTTGTAATATAGCTCTCGACGAAGGATGCATCCTCGCTGATGGTATCCATGGCGACCAAGTGTGGGTCCAGGAAACCAATTGGTGATTTTGATGATCTAACTTCAGTCACCATGTATCTATATATACACACAAAAAAGCAACAAATTATATATGACATATATCGGTATTACATGAACGGAGACTGTGATTGTACACACTTACATCGTCCAGCATTGAACGAGTGAGGCGTCGAGAGCGTCGAGCGTGAAAAGTTGAAATAAATCCTCAAAGGTCACCGCGAAGACACAATCATGAATGTTGTGCTGCAAATGATACGGCCTGAATTTGACAGTGATACCTAAGCGCCGTTCTGCCTGTGGCTTATTGGACTGTTCCATATACCAAGCGTGTAATCTTTGGCAAACAAATCCTAGTGTTAGGAGGCGCTCTACTGGGATGATCATCGGCTCGCCTAGCACGAATTTGTGGGCCAATGGCAGGTAGGGATATCATCATCTATCTTCTTTGGCTTGCCCCTGCCTCGCTTGTAGATCGACTTCACGGTAGTCGACTGTAAAGGTACCATCGGTGGAAGTTGCTTCACCGGGAATAGCACCCGTGGACATGGCACCGGTGTAGGTAGCGGTGGAGATAGGCATTGTGGAGATGGCACCAGTGCATGTAGCTCTGGTTCAGACTACCCTTGTGGACCTGCCACCGGCGAAGAAGCCTCCAGGCAGATATCGCTTTTGGGTTGATGAATGTTCCAATGGCTTGCCCTAGAGTCACGATCTCGTCGTTGGGAGGCTTCGGTAGCGAGACGACCTCAAATTGGCATGCACACCATCCACATGAACTTTTCCGAAGTCTGGTACTAAAGGTGTACGGTCCACCATGGCCCTGTGAGCAGACGGATATGCCTGGCCCCAAGCAGCGCACAAGGGAATGGAGGCATATCTCACTTGGAGCGTGCACTTCATAGCCTCCTAAACAATGATACAAAATTAGCTACTCCAATAGGCCTATCAACGGATCGAGCATTCCAGAGATAATAATTATTACCAGGATGTCGTCCACAGGAAATCTGGTCTTGCTTTCCGTCGTAGGATTGGACACGCAACTATTCCAATGGTTGGGCGGGCTAGCTAGCACAGGAGCGGCGGCGGTAGCCTGCTGATTTTATATAAATCTTTGCATCTCATCTCTAACATAATCAGCCAGCTCCTCTCTAAGAGATGCCTTGATCTCCTCTCGTAGCCGTGCCTCACGCTCGGCTTTGGTTCTCTTCCTACTCTGATACAATTCAGAGTCATCTTGGAAACCATGTTTCCAAGGAACATAAAGCCCAAGGCCTCTCGTACGACTCGGATGCTCCTTGTTTCCTAGGGCTGCGGAGAGTATATCTTTGTCCCTTGTTCCCTGGAATGATCCCTGGGAAGATTCAACACTTAGCGCTTCCTGCAAGAGCACGACATGTCATTTCACTTCCTACGAAGTTGTGGAGTAATTACAAGCTACATAGTTCGATCGATATCTTACCAGGCGGTGGGACACTTCCTGGTCTGCAGGGTTTCAGAAGGAGATGTCCCCGGATGACATGGTTGATGACCTTACTCTAATCCAATTTCGAGCACGCTCATCCAAAATCGTGGCAAATGGCAGGGCGGTGTCCCACAAGATTGCCTGTTCGTCCTCCCTCCTCCACTACAAGATTTTACCCACATACCCAGCTGTGCCAAGTCTGTGGGGGTGTGTGTTTTTTGCCTGCAGGGCATTGTGCGCCGCACTTGCACTTCTAAAATCTTCGGTCGTCTTCATCGCCTTAAAATCTTCCCATTGTGGTTCCAGGAATAGGTACTTATGAAAGGGCGTTTCATCCTTCCCCACGTAGTTCTTGACAAGCACGCTCTTGAAGTTCTTCTATGCTTTGCACACCGCTAGCAAGGCATGTCATTGCACGTTGTCGTGGTGTTCTTCTGGGATCTCGAACGATGCCAAAATTTCTGTCAGCAGCTCACGTTTCTGAGTCTCAGTCACGCTCTTCCACGAATCAAATGTGATCTCAATTCGTTCTCGTGCAACTATTCTGATCATTCTTTGGAATGCGCATGCTGCTCGGCGAGGAAGGAGAGGGGTCCTAGATCCATCGACCTCTGTGATGGTAAATCGGCCCTCAGGCTGTTTCGATAGTTCTCTTCCTTTGCGTTTTGATTTTGGAGCGAACGTATCCGGTGATGATTTTGAAGAATGTGTGGATGACATGTTGGATATAAAGATAACTTCTTCAAGATATAAACAGGTAGCCAGACATATCATGCAATAATCTAAAACCAGCATATATTCATATTTGAGACATAGATCATTGAAGTAACATGTTGCCATCAAAAGTAGCCAGACATAAACGACTAAAATCAGCATGTTAGAGTGGTTTTAGTTGCTCTCAGATGTAGGGTTACACAAGATTTTAATCAAACCTTGAGCTCTAAGAAATGTGAATTAGTAGCTCTAAGATTTTAATTTTGGTCGTCCCACTACTACGGTCTTATACTCTTCACTAATTGAATCTGCCAAATGTGAACCAAACCTTGAGCTCTAAGAAATGTGAACTACTAATCTAGCAAAACTGAAAGGACTACTAATATACTAAACAGGTGATCACAGACTGCACAGAATTCTGACTACTCTAGAAAAACCGAAATGACTACTAATCTAGAGCTCAAGATTTGTGATCGCACAAGACCAGTTACTTCATAGAGCATATGATAGTTCCCACAAGCATCTCTTTTCACAATAATCAGCCAGTATAATTAAGCAATATTAAAGCACATTTCAAACAGTATATAAATTTGTCCCAATTGATAAAGAACAAAAGACTGTAAGTGCCAATAACCACATATAACATGATCTAAGCCAAAGATACCAACCTATAAGTTTTCTACAATGCAAAACAAGCACATTCTGCAGCACCATGTGATCATTACGTCCATCAAAAACCAAGCTAGCCAAGGTCTATGATGTATATTTGCTTCAAAATAGCACTGATCTGAATCCAAGTTGTGTTAACCTATTCAAAACATTAGGCCCTTGTGAATGCACTCAAGTGCACTTGGATACACACAAGAACAGTAAGATTCATTCATCTTAATATATACTCATTCATCTTAAATATACTTTCTAATGTATTCTTCTCACATGAAGCGCCTAAACATTCATATCCTACCATCCCATAGAATAAGGGAATGTATTTGTTGCTTAGAACCAGGCAACATCAATATATAGTAAGAATCTTAGTAAATGGTTGAACTAATGCACTAGAGTAATTTTTAGTAAGAAAGACTCTATCTCAGTCAAGTCAATATGAACAAAAGACTCGGGTCAAAATCTTTTAGCTAATCAATGTTAAACCAAGTACAAGAGCATAATCTTAATTCATGAAAAATGCTTGGGTCACCACGGCTCATCGGTAAGAACTGAGAAAGGGGACGGTGGTTGACGGCGTGGAGAGGAGAGGAGAAAGGGGAGTGTTCATCGGTCACCATGGGTCGGGTCGATGGCGACTGGGGACGGAGGTCCGAGGAGGCGGCGGTGACAGCGTGGACGGGGCTCGACGGCGACTGGGGACAGAGGTCTGAGGAGGCGGAGGCGATGGCGTGGATGGGGGTCGACGGTGACTAGGGACGGAGGTCCGAGGAGGCGGCGGCGACAGCGTGGACGGGGGTCAACGACGACTAGGGACAGAGGTCCGAGGAGGCGGCGGTGACGGCGTGGACGCGAGAAGGAGGGATATCCGAGAAGGAGACGGCGACGTGCTAGATCGGGAGAGCGGCGAGACGGTATGTAGATCTATAACTGTAACGTACGCGCAAAGCCCTAGCCTGAGGGTATATATAGAAAGGCTTATTACAGACGATTCTAGTTTAGAACTGTCTGCGATATAGTTATCAAGACGGTTCTAAACTAGAACCATCTGTGATATATAGTTATCACAGACGGTTCTAGTTTAGAACTATCTGTGATAACTATATCACAGATGGTTCTAAACTAGAACCGTTTGTATTAAGCCCTTTCCTGCCACACACTGGAGTTATTACCTACACCAACCAATTCTCAGAATTTCTTTACAACAGCGCAATGAATAACTCTACACCAACCAGCAGACACTATAATAAGACCAACTATCAGTGTTTCTTTACAACAGCCCAATGAACATAGAGATACATATGTATGATACATATGTATGATACTCATTCTCAAAATTCACCTATATATCACACATTTTCACAAATACATAAATGCAAATTCACAAATACATCACACATATGCATTGTTATATACATAAATGAAAATTTACAAATACATCACACACATACATTGTTATATACATAAATGCAAATGCCTACATATACATCACATACATGCATTGTTATATACATAAATGCAAATGCCCACATATATATCGCACTTTCTCATTCCACTTGCTTATTCCTTTAAAAATTAGTCCTTCATGATGATCAATGCGTATGTAACTAGTTTCGTCATGTTGTTCGTCGTCGACCCTTATGCCATTTCCAAAAGGAGGTAACTCGTCAAATTGATTGTATTCGTCCTCATCCACTACATTCTCTACTCTGACAATTCTCCTTTTTCTATGAAGAACTACATGGCGCTTCTTATTTGCCGGATCGGTTACATAAAAAACTTGAACAACTTGGTTGCCAAGTATGAATGGTTCGTCTTTGTATCCGACACGTTGGAGGTCCACAGTAGTGACACCGTACTTGTCAACCTTCACCTGTGGGAGATCTTGAAAACCACGTAGTCGACCTCCCAAATCTCTTCTATGAACCCATAGTATGAGTTTCTCAACCCATCGGTACTGAGTGCATCTATGCGGACACCGCTGTTCTGGTTAGTGCTCTTTACATCTTGAGCCTACATATAGAATATGTACCCAGTTATGTAATATATTTGCCATGTCACAACCGTAAATATTGGCCCTTTTGCCAACCATGTTAGCATCTCACTTGGCGAGCTCCTAGCGATTTGCTCCTTCAACCATTGGTTGAACCGACTATTGTGTTGCCTCATGATCCAAACATCCGGCTGCTCCGAAATCTGTTGCCGAAGCACATCCTTGTGCTAGTCGACATAAGGCGCCACTTCATTCATGTGTTGCAAGACCGTGAAATGGGCTTGAGCATACGCGGCCATATCTGGAGTGATTGCTCTCTTTCCGATAATTCCGATACCCTTGAGCCTCCCCTCATGACGAGATTGAGACACACCTATCGGTTGAATTTGAGCCATATAATCGACACAAAACTCAATGACCTCTTCGCTTGCATAACCTTCAATGATGCTGCCCTCCAGCTGAGATCGATTCCGTACATAGGACTTGAGAATTCCCATGAACCTCTCAAATGGGTACATGCTACGTAGGAATATCGGCCTGTACATTTTTATCTCCCACACAACGTGAACAATGAGATGGACCATGATATCGAAAAACAAAGGAGGGAAATACATCTCAAGATGACATAGAGTCATCATCACCTCGTCCTGCAGAGCATCTAGTCCTTCGGGATCGATGACCTTCTGAGCAATTGTGTTAAAGAAATAACATAGTCTCATGATTGTCTCTCGGACTTTGATCGGCAAAATATTTCTAATTGCAATAGGGAGCATTTGTATCATCAACATATGACAATCATGAGACTTCATGCCATTTAACTTTAAATCTTTCATCGAAACAATTTTCTTCATGTTACCGGAGTAACCAGATGGAACTTTGACACCATGCAAGCACTAGCACAATTCTGTTTTCTCGGCCTTGGACAGAGTGTAACATGCAGGGGAAAGGTATGTTCTTCCATTATCTATTTTTGTCGGTGCTAACTCAGGCCTGATGTCCATATCAGTCAAGTCAAGCCGTGCGTTGACACCGTCCTTTATTTTATTATGAATGTTTAGTAAGAGACCAATCAATCTGTCACATATATTCTTTTCTACGTGCATGACGTCGATGCAGTGTCGAACATCTAGGTACTCCCAACAAGGTAAGTCCCAAAATATTGATCTCTTCTTCCACATGTTCTTCTCATGAGCCCTCAATTTACGTCCCTTTCCGAGGACAACATCTAAATCCTTAACCATATTATAAACCACTTTTCCGCTTAAATGCCTTGGAGCAGAACCGTCCTCCTTCTCTCCGTCAAATTGTTTCTTCATCTTGCGGTATGGGTGAGCCCTCCGAAGGAACCGGCGGTGACGCATGTACATGGTTTTGCGTGAGTGTTTCAGCCACACACTGTCGGTACCATATAAACAGTGAGTACAAGCTTTGACACCTTTTGTACTCTGACCCGACAGGTTACCAAGGGTAGGATAACCATTTATGGTGCAGAATAACAAGGAGCACAAAATGAAGTTGTCTCATTTGTATGCATCCCATACCTGTACCCCTTCGTTCCACAGTACTTTTAGATCTTTCACCAACGGCCCTAGGTACACATCAATATCATTCCCAGGTTGCTTTGGCCCTTGGATAAGTATCGACAGCAAAATATACTTTCGCTTCATACATAACCAAGGAGGAAGGTTATAGATGCAGAGAGTCACAGGCCAAGTGCTATGTCGGCTGCTCATGCTACTGAAAGGATTCATTCCATCTGTACTCAGTCCAAACCTTATATTCCTTGATTCTGCACCGAAGTCTACAAAACTCCTATCGATGTTTCTTCACTGGGCAGAATCAGCAAGGTGTCTTAGATTCCATCCTTCTTGCGCTCCTTCGAGTGCCAACACAGCAATTTTGCCTCCTTTGGATTTGCAAAAAACCGTTTCAAACGGCAAATTATAGGAAAATACCATGCCACCTTAGCAGGAGGTCCTTTCTTCACCTCTGTTCCATCGCCGTCATCTGATTGATTGTTACGTTTGTATCGGGATAAGTTGTACACCGGACATACATGCATGTTTGCATACTCTTTATAGTAGAGGATACAGTCGTTCGGACATGCATATATTCTTTCTACTTTCATTCCTAATGGACAAAGAACCTTCTTGGCTTTATACGTGGTTTTAGTGATGCGGATCCACTAGCAAGCTAGCTGAACCCCGTTGCTTTGGCCCTGATCTTTCACGATACGCCTTGTTGGATGCCCTCTCCAAGATAAGCCTTCTCCTACGCACACTGCAGCACGTGAACGAAGGGTAGAGAAACCGAAGTTTCAGCGAGTAGAATCAAACACCACAATTGGATTCAACACACCAAGAGCAATTCCTCGATGGAAATCTCAAGAACAAGCCAACAATGGCCACCAAACCATGGTGATTTTCTGGTTTCTATTTCTCAAATCAAAGCCTAAGTTACAATGGGGCTAAGGCCCTGACCTTATATTGGTGCACAATGCACGGCCTTGATTACAACTCATGCATTACTTGGCCTAAGGCCAAAACAAACTCCAATACGAACTAAAAAGGAAATACCTAAACTGCTACCTCTGGATTCTCTCTTAATTTGCGATCTTACTATGAGGATTTCATGGCTGGTACCTTGTCCATTGTGTGGGGCTTCTAAATAGCTTTCCAATGAGTCTAAGAACGCCCAAATCGGACTCCATTTGTGAAAGTTATGGACGTTTTAGTATCGGTCTTGCCAGCTGTCCCAATCTGAGTCCGAATCAGTTTCAAATTTTTATATGTTTTGTTTTCTTGTTCAAGGGGCTTCCAAATCCGTTTGAAACCTGAAAAGGAATCCTTTTCAACCTTTAAAAAGCCATGGTGTGGTCGGATTTTACCCTTACTTGCATTGCAATACTCGAACTCTTTGTGTTTGGCAAGTCTCGCGCGTCTCTCTGGACAGCTCGTGTAGTATCTAATGAAATTGCCATAACTTTGTATAGGAAGCTCTAAATCAAGTGTCGTTTGATTCGTTGGAAAATAGACTTCATTAGCTTTCAAAATATGTCTTTTGTGCACATTAGAAACCTCAGAATTGGCATTCAAAGCTTCTTGAACATTGTGCACAGAACTGCAAGCACTAACTAAAGTTGTAGTGCTACTTGGTGCCCACATCATTTAGGCAACTAATTTCCCTTCGGAAGCATGTCCACTGAAGGACTTAGCAGCACCGTGAAACTCTTGTCGGACCAACCGTTGTTTTCCTTCAATTTCAACAGTTCAAACACGGCCGACAACCTCGTGCATTTTGACCTGCAGCACATGAACAAAGGTTTCTTCGAGTCCTCCATCAAGCCCCGGAATTTAACATACTCTCTCACATCATAGTTCTCTTCTACATTGCGAAGCATCTGATCTAGATTGTCATCGTGCAACCTATCCGAATCCGAACAAAAATCGACAACATCCGGCGGCATATCATTCACTTCACCGGCGATGTCATTCGGCGGCATATCATTCACTTCACTGGCGATGTCATTCGGCGGCATATCATTCACTTCACCGGCGATATCATCCGGCGGCATATCATTGACTTCGCCATGACTGGTCCAACACGTATAACCTTTTTTGAAACCCCTCCGAATCAAGTGCGCTTCAATCTGCTCTCGGTTCTTAAACATCTTTAACTTCTCGCAGTTAGTGCATGGACAGTACATATATTTCACCCCCTTATTCAACATATCCTCCTCGGCAACTCTTGTAAAAGCAGACACGCCATTAATGTATTCTTCACTCACACGGTTTGCGGCATACATCCAGCTTCGGTCCTACGTTATGCATATATATAACAACTTAGTATTAAAAATTAAACTAATTAATTATTACTACATATATATACCACATGCATTGAGGCTTTGCTAGCTTAATTCATATTATAAATACAACAGTTATTTCCCCAGCGATCGCTGAAGGTATATAACCAACAATTTTGACAAATTTGGTCTCCCACATGACGGGAACTGATCATGTATGGTCAAGCAGATGCAAACCATCTTCAATAACACTCACCAAAGCTTAGATCTAAATTGTAATGCAAAGAAAAATAAATTTCATTACTAACCATATCTAGGGCAACCAGGAACGTATGAATCTTCAAAACTCTATCTCTGCCTCCTCCCACCAAATTAACTGGCATGAAATCGCCGAGCTTGCCTCTTGAGCGAAATGAAGACAGAGTGTAGCACCGGCTAGATCTGGATCGAAATGAAGACATATGCGGTTCTGAGCGGCGCAATAAATATGTAGCAGGATTATCACATACGGTTTTTAATAAAAATCCGTCTGTGATATTCCAGTATCACAGACGGTTTATGGTAAGAACCGTCTGTGATACTTGTTTTTTCCACCACCATCAACACAGACGGTATCCAAATTAAAATTGTCTGTGATAGTGTCAGTCACAGACGGTTTTCTCGAATCATTTGTGATTTAGTGTCTACTAATAGTATTTCTGTAGTAGTGTGTCAGTTTGAACAGTATAATCAGAAAGCTGGATTCCAAGTTGAGGATCCGATCTGTAGTTTTTTTTTTCTCCATCAAGTTGGACAAATTCAAGGTTGACTTTGTGCATGGTTTGGTTTGCTGCGGAAATCTCTTGCACGTAGGCACGATAACTTTCCTACTACTTTAAAGTTGTAAGGCGTCCATGCATTTCTGATCGCAAATGATGTATATATATTATTATCCGTGACATCATGACATGATTCTTCTTATATATATATATATATATATATATATATATATATATATATATATATATATATATATATATATATATATATATATATATATATATATATATATATATATATATATATATATATATATATATATATATATATCGAGAGAGTGTGAGATAGATATGTATCCGTGACATCATGATTCTTCTTAAATACTTTAGTACAGTATATTGAACACGTCTTCCATCGATAGCTGTTTGTATTTCAGAGCTAGCTACCCAGGTCGCCTTCCCTGATATGCTTGTCCAAGTCCATCGTTCCAATCAATATACAATATACACACAGTAGGTTCCTTTCCACCAGCTTTCCAAGGAGAAGCAGCAGCAGCAGCCTGTCCCTCGATTTCCACTTGAATTCCACCTCCCGAGATCGCGGTTGCTAGCTTTCCCACTGACCAGGAACGATGGAGGCGAGCTACGAGGAATCTGTTAACCAGAAGGAAGGGACCTTCAAGAGAACCTTCCGCTTTAAGGCCGACTGGTTCTGCACCGCCATCATAGGCTTCTTGGTCGTCGTCGTCTGCTTGGTGGGCCTGATTGTTGTCTAAAGGGCAGTGAAAACTAGGACAAGGAAGAGCCGGCCAAAGCATAGTAGCAATCAATGGTACGTGTAAATGATCAATAAGCTTGCTGCTAGCTTCGTACGTCGTGTTCACCATAGAAATCTGTATGCCAGACTTGCATAAGCTCGTATATTTCAGTTGAGATTTACTCCGATTCTAAGTTATTGGATCCATTCACAGGTCCCAATATGCAAACGCACATGGCCCAAGAAAATTAAGGCCCCCATTTTCTACCAAACTTTCAATTAGTACTGCTTAATCGTGGTATTAAGTATCTCTACTATTATATAAAGAGGGGTTGGTGGTCGTCGGTGTGTTCTCCTCTCCCCTCTCTATAGCCATCCGATTTGATCTGGACCATTCATTTCTTTCCTCATCTCTCACTCAGGATACAACCGCTTACCCCCTCCACTTTCTCCATCTCTTCACACATTCTGGCCACTCTTCTATCTCTATCGCTTGCTCTCCAATGTTTGATGTGTGAACTTGGCCAGATAATAAATTCTATTTCAACATTATTATGACTCCGTTGCAACGCACGGATCTTTTCATTCGCTTCTTCCTGTGAACTTCCACCAATTCACATCCACTCCCCCACCTCTCTCTCTCTCTCCATTTTCTTTTGCTAAACTTTCTACCGGAAACATTTATTTATTTTTTGAAACATTTATTCCTAAGAAAATATGGTTCCCGTAGATATTTTGAAGTTTGTGAAACAACTAAATTATTCCCTATGTAATTGTTGCATATCGAAATTTTGTTGACTATTTCATGGTGGTTGCATCTGCAAAAAAGGAACTATTACAAATTGAAGTTGTTGAAGTCCTACTGCATTCTATAATGACTCGGGAAAGACCTAATGGATCGCAAAGACTTACAGTAAAGGCAGATTACTTTTTATAATAGTTGGACATGGTTGGCAGCCGGGGCTTGGGTGGGTCAAGTCAGTAGAAAAACACCTTACATTCGTCGTAACCAAACTATTGAATGCATAGCGTTCTCCTTCCGCTGATGTACTACCCCCACCGTTCCTTTTTACTTGTTGTGTTAGAGTCCGTACAGTGGACCATTTTATAGGTTGATCACAAATATATATAAAAATATTCAGATTTGTCACATAAAAGTTACACTACCTCACAGGATGTCATCGCAGATAACTGTAAACCGTCATTATAAACGATTTCTGAACCATCTGATTTATTTCGTCTGTGATAACAAATAATTATCACAGACGATTTGTGAGCCATTTGTGTTAAGTTACAACACAAATGTTTTGTATAAAAACGTTTGTAATAGTCTACTATCACAGACAGCTGCTACCAAAAACCATCTATGATATGTCATTCATCACAGGCGGTTCTGTTTATCAACCGTCTGTGGTGGGCGACATATCACAGACGGTTGGTAAAAAACCGTTTATGATAGACAACATATCACAAACGGTTTTTTTGATAGAAGTGGTCTATGACAGTAGACCTTCACAGATGGTTTGTACCACAAAACCGTCTGTGATAGTTCATTGCATAGCTAAATATTTTTCTGTTTTTATTAGCCTCAGGAAATACTAGCCATACCCTCTGAAAACAAGCAAGCAGATGTAGAGAGATACATATATATCATTGATATCGATCACAAATACACATATATATCAAAGATACACAAATTTACATACTACAGATGAATTGTGACAATATTTTAATAACATGTTTATAGATACAGTAAAAAAACATTGTTTGTCACTAAACCAACAGCATTCCCATGAGAGATTTTATTCATCCTCGGCCGAGTGAAACTTTCATTTTTGGGTTAATGACCTCTGTCATTAAGAAGGTAGCGAGCTGTCCTCGAATTTTGGAGAGTTCATTCATTTGAGCTGTACTTGAAGGGATTCTCATGCCATGTTGCTAGGAAGAGTAAAGTCGTAAGCACTTATATATATATATATATATATATATATATATATATATATATATTAATTGATAAGTAGGAAATAAATATTGTGAGATTAACAAACCTCTGGATCCGTAGGCCTACCACCCATAATTTCTTGCATATGGCAACAAACATAGAATCCACATACATTGCCCTGTAGCCGCTGATGACACTGCAAAAATAGAATTGCATATATAGGTTTGTTCAGCTTGAGAGGCATTGTTATGAAGTGTGATATAGGATTATTATGTACTAGCGGGTACCGAAAATTGTGTCAGATATTGTAGTGTGGTTTTCCCTTCCACATGCCTCCCTCTTTTTGCAATGTACGCAGCGAACAACCTACGTGATTTGAAAAAGTTAGCCTCAGCCATTACAAACGAAGGGTACATAAAGTTATCTATGCATAAAATAAGTTTACCTATCGATGAATTATTGCACAAGTGTGAAGTCATGCTTAATCTTGATTAGGGAATCAAGATATATTACCTTATTCCACTTTGGTACAATGACAATTAGAATCCAGTGCCACCTACACATGTATGTGTCGTAGTCCTTAAAACTAAGTTCGTGTTGCGTATGAAGTACAATCAATAAGTATAGTAATGAGTGAAGTACTTACCCCTAGTTGTAGGGTAGAAGTATTTACTCCTTGTCATTGTGAGCATGTAGTCCTGTTGTTACGTAATTCTCAACGTAGGATGCATTTTGGTTGATGCATTACTAAGATATCAAGTGTGGGTCAAGAAAACTGACCGATTCTTTTCTTTGTTTGGCTTCTAGCATCATGTGTCTATACATAAGTAAGGAGTTATGGCATTTATCGATATTACAAGAATGTATACCGTAATTGTATACACTTACAGTGTCTAGCATCTTAAAAGTGACACGTCGAGGGTGTCGAGGTTGAAGAGGTCAAACAAGTCATCGAAGCGGCACCTATTCCATGTACTTGATGGTGCAACCTGTAGGGCATTGTGTCCTCATCGTATTGGCCTTTTCCATGTACCATGCATGCAAAGAAGCGGCACCTATTCCAATGCTGACTAAGAGTGAATCCAGGACTAATGGATTTCCTAGCGAGAATGTCTAGAACTTTTGAGGCGCGTTGATTTTCTTTGATTTGATCTTGCTGACACGCTGGGATGTGTTCTTCATGGGAGACGAATGGGCACGCTGTTGATCTATGCTTAGTGTGGTCTTCATGGGAACCAATATGGTGACCTACGGATGTGGACCAGGTGCATGTGATGATATCGAAGGGAGGGTCGGAGAGGCCGTAGGTTGTAGATGGTCATGTGGAGAGACCAGTTATTAATGCTAGGTAGATGCCAACAAAGAAGGGTCCAGAGCGATATCCCTCTTGAGCCACTGGACAAATGTGTAAACGACATGCCTAGTATCATGATCTCATCATTTGGGGGCTTCTCTAGTGGGACGACTCTGAAAATATTATGTACCATGTCCACCTGAACCTTCGCAAAATCGGTCCCCAACTGGGCATCATGCACCAGCGTCCTTGGCGAGCATGGATACACTATGCCCCGCCCAGCCTCAATGGGAATGGAGCCAACATGCCTCTAAGGTTGCACAGCATGGGCTCCTAACACCAAAAACCATCTGTGATAGTTCTTTGTATAGCTAAAAAATTTTCTATTGTTTGGCTAGCCTCAAGAAATGCTAGTCATGCCCTCTGAAAACAAACAAGCAGATTACAGATAAATGTATTACAACTCAAAGTGATTTACAACTCAAAGTAATTTACAACTCAAAATTCCACTTGGCTATTTCCTTCAAAAAAATAGCCCTTCATGATGATCGATGCACATATAACTAGCTTCCTTAGGGCATGTCCAATGGTGATTTATGAGCTAGCTCTAAACATATTATTTCATATTTTAATAGAAGAGAGAGAAAAGCTAGCTCTTGATCAAGAGCTAGTCTCATACACACATTCCAAGATTATATGAGGATGTCATGTGGGACTATTCATGTTATGAGCTATGTGCTAAAAGTTAATATCATTGGAGAAGTTATCTTAGAGCTAGTAACTAGCTCATACCATTGTACATGCCCTTACAGGGTTCTTTTTTGGGTTTGATGCCGTCTTCGAATGTATGCAACTCATCAAATTAATTATACTCTTCCTCATCCATGACATTCTCAAATCTGATAATCCTTCTTTTTACATGAAGAACTACGTGATGATTCTTATTTGCTAAGCCTATTACATAAAAACTTAACAACTTACTTAGCGAGTACGAATGGTTCGTCTTTGTCGACCTTCACACCCTGTGGAAGTTGAACCCAATGGCGCCGAAACAGGGGATCTTAAAAAGTACGTAGTTGAGCTCCCAAATATCTTCCACGAACCATAGTAGGAGCTCAACCCACATTTCATTACGTTTGGCCCAGCGGTATTGGACTGCTCGTGAAACGTATCTATTCGGACACTGCTGTTCTAGACTATGCTCTTCCTATCCTTAGCTGTCGTATAAAATATGTACCTATTTATGTCATATCCTTGCCATGTCACAATTATAAATTTTGGCTCTTTTGCCAACCATCGCAGCATATCATACTTTATGACCTCCCAGTGAGCCGTACCTTTAACCATTCATTGGACTAATGATTGTGCTCTCTCGTGATCAAAACCTTCGACCGGCTTGGATTCTATTCACATACCATGTCTTTGCACTTGTTGATGTACAGGGATACTTTGGTCATATGTTGTAAGATCATGAAATGGGCTTGAGTGTGCGTATCTAAATCGGGAGTGATTGCTTTCCTTTCGATGATCCCGATACCCTCCACGTGAAGGAACGCGCGTAGGCTACGATAGCAGAAAATAAAAAATTTCTACCGCGCACACCAGGACATCATGCTAAGGAGGGATCATAGATCGTTACCACTAGACGCGCGCGCGTGAAGAAGAGTTGGAGAAGCCGATCCAACCACGCGCGTCGAGGTAGTAGTGGAAGTAGCCGATCGTCCCGAACGGATCGTCTCTCCACGCGATCAACCACACCACGAGCAGATCCAATCTGTAGTTTGTTGATGCCGATCAACGCCGCAACGAGCAGCGCCTCCACCGGTATCCACACGTCCGGGCTGGAACGCCGATCGCGAGTGTACCAAAGACTCGCGAGCGGCTAGGGTTTGGCTCGGGAGGTGGCGGCGGGTTTTGCTCGGGAGGAACGAGCGTACATCCTCACCCCGCCTCCAAATATATAGACCTCCTCACTTGGGCCTCGTGGACCGAGGCCCAATAGGAGTCTATCCGGATCTCTATCCGAATTGAGCCCACATCCGAATCACATTCGAATTAGTGTTCGACCGTTAAGTGTGCGACCACAGAGGTTCACGTATACTTGGTCGCGACCGAAACATCTTTCTGGTCACCTGTTAATAGCGGCCTCTAGTAAGACATATTAACCCCAAAGTATACGTAAAGATCATATCGGCTGAACTCTGTAATGTTCTCATGTACGAATCCCTTTGCCTCACGATATAGATTAAGCTCAAGGCGAGACTGTGTCATCCTCTTAATAGCTCAATCACTCTCTCGATTCCGTGATAGATTATAAACTTGTGATTGACTCCTCAATCACATTGGCATGGCCATGCACTTTCATAATCCATTACATCGAGGGCCGAGATATCTCTCCCATAAGGAGGGGAAATTCTATCTTGATCATTCACATCCCACTACATGTTTCATAGCAAACCCGAAGACTACTTTTATGACTACCGATCACGGAGTAGTGGTTAGTAGTCCCAAAATAGGCTACTATGCATATTGGGAACCATGATGATCTCAAGTCTAAGGATTCTACATAAACACTACTTGAGACCAACTAATGACACATGGAATCTCTGCAGTGTCTCATGGCGGGTCTATCCAACATATGTTCACTAACACATGTCCATATTATTGATTTGGTATCTCCATACCATGATCCATGAGACATGATCATCAATCAATACATATGCTGATCTTTGAATCATATTTGTTCCTCATATGATATATGATCAGGGATCATTTAGAAATAGCAACATTTTGGCATTAAGAGTCTCATGAATAAGTCACATACTCATTGATCAATAATGATAATGTCTATTTCAAGGAACAAAGCAATGTATCATAAACATAGTATGTGATATATTCAACATCTCCATGTTGCCTCTAGGGCATATCACCAACACCACGTCCCCTCATGATGATATAGAGGCACGCCTATGGTTCCACCTGAGCCATGTAGTCAACGCCAAACTCAATGACCTCTTCAGTTACATAACTTTCGATGATGCTGCCTTCCAACCGAGATCAATTTTGTACATAGGGTATGAGAATTTCTATGTACCTCTCGAACAGGTACATATGGCATAGAAACACAAGGTCGCATATCTTTATCTCTTTCACAAGGTGAACAATGAGATGGATCATCATATCAAAAAATGACGGAGCGAAATACATCTCAAGATGACATAGAGTCATCACCACCTCGCCTGCAAAGCATCTAGTCTATCAGGATCATTGACCTTTTGAGCAATTGAGTTAAAGAAATAACACTGTCTCATGATTGCCACTTGAACCTTGTTGGCAAAATACTTCTAATTGCAACAGGAAACATTTGTGTCATCAAAACATAACAATCATGAGACTTCATACCAATTAATTTTAAATTATCTACAAAAACAAGTTTCTTCATGCTAGTAGAGTAACCAGATGGAATTTTCACACCATGAAAGCTCTGGCACAATTCATTTCTCTCAGCCTTGGACAGAGTATAGCAAGGTGGGGGAAGATACATTCAACCTTTATCGGTCTCGTTCGGTGCTAACTCGGTCCTTATGTTCAATCAACCAAGTCACACCGTGCATTGACATCATCCTTTGTTTTGTTATGAAATGTCCAGTAAGAGACCAATCAAGCTATCGCATATATTCTTCTCCACGTGCATGACGTTGATATAGTGGCGAGCTTCTAAGTGCTCCCAATAAGGTAAGTCCCAAAAAAATTTTCTTCTTCTAGATGTTCTTTTGATGGGTCCTCAATTTAAGTCCCTTTCCAAGCACAACATCGATATCCTTAAGCATATCATAGATCTCTTTTCCACTAAAGGGCCTTAGAGCTAAGTTGTCCTCCTTTTTTCTATCGAATTGTTTCTTCATTTTGTGGTATGGGTGATAGGAACCTACAATGACACATGTACACAGTTTTGCATGAGTTGTTTAGCTACACACTCTTGGTATCATCTAAGTAGTGTAGACAAGCTTTGGCTCCTTTTGTACTTAACCCCGATAGGTTACCAAGGGCAGGAAAATCATTAATGGTAAAGAACAACATAGCGCACAGAGTGAAGTTCTCTCATTTGTCTGCATCCCACACCTGTACCCCATCGTTCCACAATATCACAAGATCTTCTAGCAATGGTACTAGGTATACATCAATATCATTCCAAGGTTGTTTTAGCCCTTGGATAAGTAGTGACATCAAAATGTACTTTCGCTTCATACACAGCCAAGAAGGAATGTTTTACATACATAGATTCATGAGCCAGGTGCTATGTCGACTGCTAATATTACTAAAAGGATTCATTCCATCTATATTCAACCCAAAACTTATATTCCTCTATTCTGCACTGAAGTCTTTGAAGCTCCTATCAAAGTTTCTCCATTTGGCAGAATCATCAGGATGTCTTAGATTTCCATCATTCTTACGCTCCTTTGAATGCCAACGTAGTAATCTTGCCTCCTTTCAGTTCTCAAATAAATGCTTCAAACCGGGAATTACAGGCAAATACCTCAACACCTTAGCAGGAAGTCCTTGCCTCACCTTGATGCCTTTGCCATCATCAGAGTGATTCTTACTCTTGTATCGGAATGCTTTGTACACCAGGCATACATGAATACAATCGTTCGGATATGCATGTATTCTTTTTACTTCCATATTCACGGGACAAAGAATCTTCTTGGCTTGGTGGGTGGTTCTGGGCTACGCATTTCTCTCTAGAAGAATGTCTGCTAAGAGACCTAACAATAACGTGAAACTCTTATCAGACCAACCATTGCTTGCCTTTAATTTCAGCAGTTCAAGCATAAATGACAACCTTGTGTATTTTGGCATGCAGCCTGGGAACAAAGGTTTCTCCGAGTCCTCCATAAAGTCCTCGAATTTACCAAACTCTCTCTCACTATAGGTCCCTTCTGCATTGTGTAGCATCTGATCCAGATTATCATCGTGTGACCTATCCTCATCGAGAGCATAGTCCACATCCGACATATTGTTGTCTCCCTCAACGATGTTACTACATTCCTGTATAATCCTCCCTTCACCATAACTGGTCCAACATGTATACCCCTTTTTGAAACCCCTTCAAATCAAGTGCGTTTCAATCTACGCAAAGTTGGTAAACATCTTTAAATTATCGCAATCAATGCATGGATAGCACATAAATTTCATCTCCTTCTTCAACATATCCTGCTCGGCAACTCTTCTAAAAGCAGACATGCCATCAATGTACTCTTCACTTATACGGTTCTTAACATACATCCAGTTTTAGTCCATCTATGCTACGCATGTAATAAATTAGTGTTAAATTAGATTAATGCTCCTATAACTAGCTAGCTATTACACACGCATAATTATCATTCACCTTAAATTGTTCATCTAAAGTAGCTAGTTATGTACTATTCATGAAACAATATATATATCAAGCCAAAATATATTGAAGTAGACTAGGAGTAGTGAGACTCATTTTAAATTGGAGCAAACTACCAAGCTAGATTTAAATCTAGATATCATCTCTCTTGATTATAACGCATATAATTAGAAGCAAATACTAACCTTGGATCACTAAGAACAAATAAATCTACAAGCACACTTGCAGATCCGCGATATGCTTTCACCAAACACCCTAAAGCCAGTTGCATTCAAACCCTAGCTCATTGCAGGCAGATCTGTCGAGATGGGCTAGGTATTCAATAACGCACTACATATCACAGACATTTCCAACCACAAACCATCCGTGATACATAATTATCACAAGTGGTTCTATTTAAGAACTATCTGTGAATTATCATAGACGGTTAAGATTAAAAATAGTCTATGATGTATCCCATTATCACAAACAATTTGTGGTTGGAAGTGTTTGTGAATTATCACAGATGGCTCGGATTAAAAACCATCGATGATAATTGTAGACACTATAGATAGTTTTTAATCCGATCTGTTTATGATAATTCATAGACGATTATTAAGAAGAACTATATGTGATAATTATGTACCACAGATGGTTCTAGCCATCACTAGTAACATAAACGGTCACACTTGTAAAACCATCTATGGTAATTACAACACTGATAGATTCTAAGGAACTGTCTATGATGAGATATCTATTATAGCCTTCTCTATAGTAGTGTTACTATACTGTTATGAGTGCTCTAATCAAAGGGTTTTAAGGGACACCTCGAATCCACATCATCTTCCTCTTCCCAAGCCTACCAACATCCTGCATCGCTCATCGCTACCCTTGCTTTCAACTAGGGTTTTTGATGAACTTTCAACCAAAAAAATTGAAACTCCAACCAAAAGATTTGAAAACTTACAACTTACAATTACTAGTAAGATGTCTGTGCTTTGCAACGAGGTTCCAAAACAAGATGATATGTATCATCAAATGTGATCCAAATCATACAATAAATATTAAAAATAGGGAGGCATCTTATCATGAAGAGTTAGATCAGTACGATTGAATTCGCTGTTGCCAAGATCGTCACTTTGGATCTACCCTCCCTGACCCTACCAGCTTCACGGTTCTTCCTCACTTCCAACTGTGTGCACCTTATCTAAGCCAATGTACTTCGCCTCCCTATTTATCGTCCATGCTAGTGTATTGCATGTCTAGGTCGTTGACCTCGGCGGTGTTGTAAGATCGAGGAGGCCGACTAAAAGGGGTGAATAGGTGGTCTAAACATTTCTCTTCCAATTATCAATTATTTCTTTTTGGCTAAAACAAAATATATAATGCGGAGGCTTAACTCAAATTGGTTTAACACAAATAAAGCCTAAATGAATTATGTGTACCAATACCCTAAGGCTATGTTAAGGTTTGCAATCTTAGGATGACAAGCAATCAATTTAATTTTATGAATTTAAATTGAGCAAAAGGAAACAAACCACAATTAATATGGTTGCTTTTTACTGTGGTGTTCAGAGACTTACCAGTCTCCCCTAGTCCATGTTGAAGTAAGCCTAAACGAATTAAGCCTTCCACCTCAAATCCACTAGTGTTAGCTCTTTCTCACTACGAGTAGGTGAACTCCAACCATCACAATTTGTCGGGTCTTCTCACAATCTTCTTTGAGAAAATCACTACAATCGATGCCTCCAACACCGTTTAGGAGTCGGTAAACTCCAAGAGTAATAAGTCAAGCCTCTCACCATGTGCAACAAATGCTCAAGTGAATCTACCTCTAGATGCAACACATGCAATCTAGAGCCTTTTTCCTTACTCACAAGGTGCAACACATGCACAATTGAGAGGACCTCACACTAGCTCAAAAGAATTAAATAGAGTACCAAAGGTCTTACTCCAATCGGCCACAAGGGGTACATATAACCACACCACAAAAACTAGCCATTGGAAGCAACACACCTGAGAAAACAAGATTTTCAGAAGTACTAATGGCAAAACTCCGGTACTTCCACTTCCATTTGTAACGGTTAGAAAACTAGCTATTATCAGTGAATCTGGTAGTTCTACCAACAAAAGTCCAGTACTACTGTTCTACGGTAGTACCACTCCACTCATGCGGAACTACCGTTTCACCGGGGAGAAGACTACCACAAAGGTGTCTCTCTGAAAAATATATCGCTACACAAGCTGGTCATTTCGTAACTTGGAAGTACCGTTCATACAGAGCCGGTAGAACCACTCACTAGTTAGACACTCACACAGAGTCGAAACTTCCAATCATCGACTACACTGGTCCTCGACCATGTCGGATGGTTCGACCACTTAGATCTCCGACCACGTTGGTCTCTAACCGCATTGCTCAGTTCAACCACACAGGTCTTCGATAATCTATAGTAGCAATCCGGTCTTTCAACCAAACACCAAGATCAGTAAAAGACTAGGAACACATCCTTAGCCCTAGCTAGTCATACCTTTGCCTCAAGTCATTGTCTTGATATGCATCAACTCATGATGCATCCCAACTCATGATCATCTCCTCTTGGACATGCATCATGATGCATCGTTCACTTGACTTGATGATCTTCAACACATAAAGTTACCCCAAGTCATCCTTATTTGTGGAACCTAACATATTCATCCAACTCATGGAAAATATTAGTCCACAAATTAATTGTCATCAATTACCAAAACTTCAACATTAACTCATAATAGAGGGACTACATTCAACAATCTTTTCTTTTTGGTAATTCATGACAATCTCAACAAATAATGAGATAAAAGATTATTTTGTGAGTATACAACATGTATACAATAATTGTATAATCTATGATAAGCTTTTTAAGCAAAGCTTACTCATTCAGTTGTCATTAATCATCCAATCATCAACACATAATGGAAGAACTATATTACAACCTGATTATGAGTATATATGAACTACACAAGCTATATATACTCAAGGGATATGTTTCAAAGTAAAGAACCTTAATATGTGGAAAGATGAATGTGGATCAATACTAATGAAATGTCAAAACATAAAGTGAACTCCCCTAAATATGAGCATACATGAATGTATTATAAAAATATATGCACATATTCAAATTAGCTATTGATTGACTTCAATCTATATTTTGGTTTCGAAGAATGCATTAAGATATAAGAATATGATGTAGAATACATACCTCCATGATTTTCACCTCTTCATCCAAATGAGATTTAAGCAATTATCATAATCAAGCAACATGTTAGTCTCACAATTGCATTTGTCATTATATCCAAAAAAACATTTGTCATTAGTTGCATCCAAATTAGATTAGGTAATATCATAAATTTAACAAACGAGTCAGTGTCATATTTGTATTTGTCATTATCACCAAAGCCAACTTAATGGAGCTTAAATTTATAGGTGTACACTTCTGTTTCGTCATCGTCCTCGGTGGTGTACACCAACACCTCGTCATCCACACCGATGTGCTCCTTTTCTTCGCCACTGAGTACTGCTCCAACCGTTTCCTCTTCTTCGTCGTCCTAGTACAGCAGTAGCATGGCGATGCATGAGAGGAAGGAGTAGTGGAGGGACCAAAGAGGCTCGCCGCATCACCATTTTTGTGGGTGTGCCATCGGATTGAAATCTAGTGGCTAGGGTAGGCTGAGGAGAAGGTTGATCTAGATGTCAATAAAAAACACATACAGCCCATCTACTCCACTCCAACCCGACATTGTCCCCCTCCCCCTCCCACGTCTCCCCTCGCCGTCCCTCACCCATGCGTCGGTACCACTAGGAGACACCACTCCCTACGCCTCCTCCCCACCGATAGCTCCCAGTGGTGGCACCACCCCCTTGCCTCCCCGGATCTACCATTCCTGATGTTATCACCACCGGATGCACCATCTCTTAGGTCACTACCTTCATATCCGACTGGTACACCTCTGTCTACACCTTTGGTACTCCACCGGAGACATCGTGCTCCTCGTTGGTGTCCTTAACCCCATGACCATTTGATCTCGGGGTCATCATCCTCGATGCCAACGTTCTCTACCCAAGCATGATGGGATTCAATGGACCCTGAGGTCACTGCATCTGGATCCGGTGTCCCCAAGATTGCCTCTATCGGTTCGATCATCCTCACCTCCACCGCCACCAAATCAGGCCGTGCTCACAATGAGATAGTAGGGCTGGCGGATCAATAACATGGAGTCATAGCCGTAGCCGGCTGACCACACCGGCAAGAAAGGAGAAGTGCAAGGTGGTGACACCAGCGGAGAAGAGTGGGAGAGAGGTCTCTACGGTCAGACCCAGCCATACCCACACCTCTATCGCCGGACTCGAGAGAGAAGCCGGAGTCCATTGATCTAGTGATCCCTGACCACCATGTCGCTAGATCCGACCATCTAGACCCTGATGGCGTCAGATATGGCCATCCTCAATCCCAGGGCCACCATGTTCCTCCTCCTTACCACCACCATCTTCATCCACCCTGATGTCACCTCCTCACTAACCGGTTCACTTCATCACCTCCTCACTCATCGAGCTCAACCACCACTTGGCGATGACCATTATGCTTGTCCAGGGCATCGGTCACTAGCATTGCCATTCGTCGTGGGTTTGGCCTGCAAAACTGGCAAGATGCTAGTACATGACACGAAACAGGGAGAGGATTAGAAGAGGTTAGTTGGAGCGAGGAGAGGAGGATGCGCTGATAAGGATGTGGGACTACGAGAGTGGCTAGTGGTTGGGACCTTAGGGGTGTGGCTATGTGTGGAAAGAAAGATGAGCGATTGAGGTGTAAGGTCGCGTGTTGTTCAGGGAGGGAGCCAAATGATGACATAGGCCCATATGTCAGTGTATGTCGAGATGAGATGCTAGAGTGCACTGCAACAGAGAGAAGGAAGGGGGAGGTGGTGAACAGACAAACTCTCTTTTTATATTAGTAGAGATAATTGGGTATTTTTGAAGATCAAACTATAAAATTTGACTTTCAACTCAAATTTGGACTTTCAAATCTGGTATTTTTGAACTTTAAACAATGAAATTCAACTTTCAACTACAAAATGTGAAATCTTTCAACTGTAGGGATCGAATTTTCAACTACAAAAATCAAGCTTTAAAAATGAGGACAAACCTTTCAACCGATGATTTTAGAAACTTTCGCCTTGACTTCTTAACCTCAAACTGGTGTGTGTCGAGACCTGGATATGTAAATCTGGACCATCTGTATATTCTGCACTAGCCAAGGATCAAGCTAGTGCATATAGTGGCAACATCAATAAAATATCATCCATGCACAACAAATAACTAAGAAATAAGAAAATACTCTTAATTATCAGAGTAGCGACCTTAGGGTCAAAGCTTACAATCAGTGTCTCACAAGGAAAACTTCTCAAATAAACTACAGTGAAAGGAATAAAGTTAACTGTGAGACCATGTGGAGGTCAACCCACGGTTTGTGATAGCAATTGATTATGTTTTGCTTGTGTTGTCGAAGTTTTAATTGATTGTGTTATGCTTGTGTTGTCAAAGTTTGAGTTTGGATTTGAAACACCCCCATTACATGCCTGAACCTCTATATAAATCACAGGTGTCTCATTCTCTCCTGCACACCAACCCGTCAATCAGCTGCCCTACACCCCCGCTCATGTGTTTGTAGTGCACTAAGTAGATAGGTTTGTGTGAACGCGCTTGCGGTGTATACCCCCTATTGATGTCAAGATTTCATACTACGACACATTGTGTTCACACACACTTGCGGTGTATACCCCTATTGATGTCAAGATTTCATACTACAACACACTGTGACATGTTGCTTCATTGGATACTACATACACAAACCTAATCCCTCCATCCTTTTCATAAGTTGCAGTTTACTTGATATGGTCTCCAAAAATTGAATTTTGACCATCAATTTTTGTAGGATCGTATGGCACAATCAGAGGGGGGTGAATGATTGTCTCTGCTTTTACCACCTGAAATCAAAACACAGTGCAGAGGAACAAAAGAAAACCAATCTGAACTATAGAATGAAAGTAACAACCGCAGCTGCTTGTTCATACGTGCTCGAAGAGCCTCTGTCACCCAACTGCTCCTTATGACCACTCATTACAACCACAATTCTAAGAAAGTGCAATGAGAGTAAAGATCAAGAAGCTTTGGAGATTATACAAGTCAAGCTGTATTATATTTTGACTAAGCCATCAGTGTGAGTAGAGTCTCCTAGATCATATAAAGTCATATATCATATAGCTAGATCGAAAACTAGTCTTTTAGCACAATTAGACAATTTAGATCAATGACAGGCATCTCATCAATGGCTAAACCAATTATAAAGACCGCAATGAGATATCACAACGAAAAGTCAAAGCCTAAAATTGAAGCAAACATTAAATTTAGACGAGCTAGCAATCTCATAAACAATCTATTGCTTCACACTAGATTTTTAGGCATGTGTCATGCTTGTAGCATACTTCTTTTCATAATGCTATCTTTGTCGCGAACTTCTTTTTGAATGGTGGCACACTTGAAGCATACTTCTTTTCATTTGTGTACTTTTTGTGCTTTTTCTTTTGTTTAATCATGGCATGCATGAAGCATACATTTTTTCAATCTTTTTTCTCAATTCTCACTTGATATCACTTGTATGATACCGCTTATAGAATTTCTCTTTTTTATATGTATAACATGCCAACTTGAGTGAGCATAAAAAGATTGTGATATGAAACATACAAGCATCAAAGCCAAGATATAAAATAAGATTCATAATCAAGCTAATCCTTTTAGATGAACATCACACAGTACTATCAATAATCACTCTAGTCAAAGACTTATGCCAAGTCATGTTTTAATTCAAGTGTAGCAGATTACTTCAAACTAGTTGTGGTCTAAGCTACACAACATATGAGTAAACATGATAAAGCAAGCTCTACTAATTTGATTTCAATAGCTCAATTTTGATGAATTATATGACATGTATAATAACCACAACTCCTGACACCACTTCAAATGACATACTCCCCCTCAGAATAATCCCATCTCACTTAAAAAGAGCAAATTAAGAAGAAGCAAGAAGCTTTGAGAGAAATCAAGAAAACCGAAAAGGAGCTCAAAGACCACTTAAAAAACACCACTTGTAACAGACCACTTGTAAAATAACATTATCTTTCCACATGGTCTAACCTGAAAATGAAGTCTCATGGAAACTCTCCGAGAGGGTGAAGAACCATCCAGCGTTCTAATCAAGTAATGATGCAAAAGACTAGAACCAAATCAAGTGCCTATTCTCCACCCCTTGTTTACTGGTCTCAAATCACAGTAGATGTTGGTCTCACAGTACTATGGTCAGCAAGTAAGCTTTAGGAATCCAATACTGTGATACCCGACTAAAAGGATCAGCTACAGGTAATGATAAAAAATGTAAGTGAAGATTTAGCCTTTGTCAAATTCTGGTTTGACTGCCATTGAGGAACCAGTCTGTCCACCGACCTATCTGAGCGGCTCTGTACAGCTGGTCGAAACCCATTTGAGTGCCTCTGTACAGCTGGTCGAAACTCTGGTCCGACCAAGCTATAATGACCATGGGAAGAAGCTGATCTGAGCTCTGGTCTGATTACTCTGTTTCAACCATGGAGGAAGGCCAATCTAACTCCCGATTGGTCTAAACTAGCAGAAACAACTGGTCGAAAATCTCCTGAGTACCTTGACTGACTACAGTGACCAACTGAACGACAATTCCATTTGACCACGCTAGTCCAACCATGAAGAACAACTGGCCGAAACCCTAGTCTGATTGTGGGATGTCCGACCACAAAATGCCCGACCACACAGTAATTTGAATGTTTTGGCAAGACTGGTCTGACTGCCGATTGACCACTATGACCAGGGTTGGTTGCTAAATTTCCCGGGGCTGCAGAGAACAAATTAGAGGGAGCAAAATCATAGTGACCTGCAGATGATTGGTTAGCTCGTGCAAAGAGACAATATGCTCCTAAATCTCCAGAAGACTGATTAGAGGGGGAAGACAACGGTTGGGATCTTGCACAATCTCTACTTGGGAACGTTTTTTCAACTTGTCTTTCTTTGCCTTCTTAGCTTTCCGAAAACAGAACTGAACCACATGACCATCTCTACCACAATGAGTGCATTGATACTTATCTGTTGACTTCACAACACCCACTTTGGTAGAGAATTCCTTTGCAACACCAGCAGATTTAAATATAATCTGTTTAGATTTAGATTCTACTTCAAATTTTCCAAGTTCAAGAAGCTTAACAACCTTAGGGGGATTATTTTTGGCATGCTCAATGAAATTAAATCTTAGACTGTGTTTCTTTACATTTGCTTTTGATTGATCTAGAATCATGTTCAAATTCTTTTTGCCAAACGAGAACCTCTCTAAAGTGTTCTTTAGATACTCATTCTCTTTAGCCAATGTAGGACAGGTTATGCATTTAACAGAATCATTTGCAAGACCTTTAGAAGCAGTAGACTGAGCTAATCTTTCCTTTCAGCAAAATCGTTGAGTTGTCTCATCAAGGCTTCTACTCCAGTGTTAAGCTTAGGACAATTTGAGTAATAAAGAGTCTCATGATAGAGTATTTGTTGAATTGACTCCCGAGATGAATTAAGCCTAGCCTAAAGTAATTCACACTTAGAGCAAACCTTAGATTGAGCAAAAGAACTAGACTGAAGCTTTTCAATTTCATCATTAGCATATTTTAATTTTTCATCATAGAGTCGTGCATCAATTTTAATTCATCAAATTTATTAGTTACATCCTTAAGTTGAACCAGGTTTGATGCATTAATAAATCTAGTAGCTTCCAACTCAGAATGTAAAACATAGCAAGACTCACAAGATTCATTATCAGGAATAGAGGCTCTAAGTCTATTAATTTCATAATTTAAGCTCTCAATAACAAAATCATGATTTTTCATTTTCTTTTTATACTTTTTGAGCTCCTCTGTCAATCTAAGCACAACATGAGATAAATCAGTATAAGAAGGTTTTACCTCATCGAGATCACTGTAAAAATCATCATCGTTGAGCTCCTCACTATTAGCCATAAAACATATCTCTGTGAAGTACACCTTCTTTGCCTTCTTGCCTTTGTCCTCATCATCGCTCATAGAATCAACATCACTCAATTAATCTCCTCAAGTGCTGAAAGTACTTTGTTGACCACCCTGCGATAGCCGCGCTTCTTACTTGGGTCAATCTTGAATTGAGTGCAATGAGTTGGAGCTTGTCATCTTAACCTCCCTGCTCCTCAATTTGGGGAAAACCACCTTAATGTGTCCTGACTCGCCACACTCATAGCATCTAATCAGACCTGACACGCCACCTTGCTTCCTCATCCTTACATTGTTGAGTGCCTTATATGCTCGTAAGGATATCAACACCAAGTCCACTTCAAGGAGTTGCTCAAACTGTTTCTCTGAAAAAGAAAACAAGACAAACAAAGAAACACAAGACAAAGCACTCAACAAAGTAGCCTGCATGGGGTTAGTCACAAGTGCTAAAGGTGAAGATTTATCAATCTTGGATGACAGAGCTTCCATCTCATAGGATTTCAATCTAAAATAAAGATCATCCATGGTTAAAATATCTAAATCAATAGTTTGATTAATAGTTGTGACAACCATCAACCACTCAGAACCTAAAGATCTCAAAATTTTAGTTGTATTATCTTCATCAGCAGAAATAACATTAACACCACGCAAATCACTCAATATTTTCTCAAAATGAACAAAGAGATCATCAATGGATTCACTAGGCTTCATAACAAAATTAGAATATTGTTTTTGATAAAGATGTTTATGCACTTTCTTGATTTAGTGGTTCCTTTATGATAACCACAAAGGGTTTTCCATATGAAGTGGGCATAATTAATATGAGCTACACGACCAAACTCTTTGCAAGAAACCCCTTGAAATAGCAAGTTACGAGCTTAAGCATTTAAATCAACATTCGCTTTATTTAAATTAGTAACAGCAGCAGGAACCTCATATGGTGTAGCAACTTTATTCCAAACATCACTACCTTGAGCCTCAATGTAAGCTTGCATACGATATTTCCAAAAAGCAAAATTAGTACCATCTAGCATGGAGGGACGGTTCACATACCTCTCTGACGCCATAGCGGCTGGCTCTGATACCACTTGTAGGATCGTATGGCACAATTAGAGGGGAGGTGAAAGATTGTCCCTGCTTTTGCCACCTGAAATCAAAACACAGTGCAGAGGAACAAAAGAAAACCAATTTGATTACTGAATGAAAGTAACGACTACAGCTTCTTGTTCGTACATGCTCGAAGAGCCTCTATCACCCAACTGCTCCATACGACCACTCATTCTGACTGCTCGACCCAAATGCTCGCTCCTACCGCTCGCTTACGACCGCTCGCTCCGACTGCTCGCTTATGACCGTTTGCTTACGAGTTCTTGGATTGATCGCCCGCTTGTTCTGATCACTCGTTACGATAATGATGCACGAAGTGGTGACCTCCTTTCGCTTGAAATCCCCAGTCATTCGACCACCGCCCGAACGAGTACACGCCGAAGACAAAACACAGCACAGAAAACAGAGAGGAACCAAGTCGCCGAAGAACTTTTCTGGAAAGAATTTGATCTATTATTTCTTCATCAATTTCCTGGCTACAAAGCACCTCACGACACCCCTAAAAACCTTCTCCACGAAAGCCCTAAAACCCCATGTGCTAACCTACAGCCTCCCCTGCTTTTATAAGCTAGCGCACAAAGCATGTTCCACTTGAATACCGTAAACCGTGTCCTTATCCACCTGGACACAAGATCCTATCTCTTCCTCAAATCAAGGGACCCGCAACCCTTTCTAACATAGGTTTAACCACCTCGTACAAATCATGGACTCCATCCACAGCTTCCCACGATGAAGCCTCCAAGATATCCCCTCCTGTATCTCCATCATGCACCATCACTGCGTGCTCTCGTGTGAGCCTGATCACCTCGTGTGACATCCTGACCCCCTGGACCTCAGATTACCCTCTCCTAGTCCCAGTCCTCCTCGTCACTGACCATAACCGTCTCCACGCCTCCACGCAGCATCCATGTTTGACCTCTATGTGCTCTAGCATGAGCTCGACCAGCTCGCATGACATCCCGACCGCCTGGATCTCAGATTACCCCCTCCTAGTCTCGGTCCTCCTTGTCACCGACCCTGACCGCCTTTATGCCCACTTGCACATGCAAAGACCAAAGAAACTCTCTCCTGGTACAAGTTCTCTCCAACTTGACCATAATCAACACACATTAGCAAAACACACCCTTGTCTATCCCCAAACAAGAACCAAACCATCTACGACCATCTCTTAGAACGTTTATGACCGCATAGTCTATCGCTAATAGGAACAAACCCTCAAACCACTCAACACGACCGCTACCTCAGAGTACTCGGAAACCACCCACACCACTACAGACTGACTATTGAGTACTAACTACCGAGTATTGATTAAAAACATAGCCGCAACACGTACTCGAAACCTACGAGTACAGACGACACTCCAAACACACGACCGCTTACCACGATCGTGAAACCACTTCTATCGAGTACCAAGTTCTTCGACTACGAGTACCTCAATCCTCGAGTGCCCACCTAGTACTGCAGCAACGACCATTCATCAACGATCACCACACACCGACCAGTCAGCCACTGGCCTAACACAAGTACTCTACGTCGAAGATCACAAAAGTGAAACACTCATACTGACTATGAAGTCTATGAGTACCGACCGAGAAGCCTACGACAACCGATCACTAAGCCTCCAACTATCGAAGACAGAACAGCAGATTGTGAAGTCTACGAGTATCGACAAGACTGCCAAATATATGACCATGAAAGCAGTCCGCAAAACCTACGATCAACGACCGCAAAGCCCTTGACTATCGATCAGTAAAACCTTCGACTATCGAGTATGACCAGTATAGTCTACGACTATCAAGCACTGTAGCTACGACCATGAAAGAGTATTGTAGCCACAATTACCTACCTTGGTCGTAAGATCAAAGTCATACTGCCATGATTGAAAGGTCGAAATCGTACTGCCATGGTCGAAGCCAGACGTGGTCAAAAGCTACCGTGGTCGCAAGCCAGACGTGGTTGAAACCTGCAGTGGTCGAAAGTTGCCATGGTCGCAAGCCAGACGTGGTTGAAACCTGCCGTGGTCAAAGCCAAACGTGGTCGAAAGTTGCCATGGTCGTAAGCAAGACGTGGTCGAAAGATACTGTGGTCGAAAATTGGACGTGGTTGAAAACTGTCGTGGTCGTAGTCGTGTTAATGCTATGGTCGAAGTCTGAAGTCTGTGGTCATTTGGCCATGCCGTGGTCGTAGTCTAAAGTCTGTAGTCTAAAATCACTCGTAATTGAGCAAAACCACTCAAAGACAAGATCTTCGACTGCAAATGACCATGTCTTTCACAAACGCAAAATCCAAAACAAACAAAATGTCAATTGTTCATCATTTTTTATTTACAAGCATCCACATGGTCTAACAATTTTTCTTACAATATATCATTAATAACGACAAAATCATGATTATGTTAAAGTTTTCTGAAATACAAATATACTGAGATCACTTTTGTCTTACTAAACCTATAAACTAATAGTTGATAGAAAATTACAAAGTTTGAATCTCAAAATACGTACGCATCTGGCAAAAATCGACGGAGGCAATATACAGTATATTTGCTTTTATATGTTGATCATTGGCTAATATCTGTCCTCACAGTAAATGTTACAGTGCACCGCAGGTTCGATTGCCAGTTCGTTTGCAAATAATGTTGCAGGGCTGCGGGCGGCTATGCATTAATTGTGTTGATGCCTTCACACTCATTGGTTCATGTATCTAGCTCAGTTTTTTTTTTTTTGACATTTATATAATTGTTTGTTTGGACCTGACATCAACCATATATTTGATGTTTGGGATTTCAACCATTTGCATCGTATATTCCACGGTATGAATTGTAACGTGTAACTTATAAATTGTGATATTTTAAGTCCTCTTATACCCTCGCAAAAAAATAAATCCTCTTGTACATTCGTAGTTAGAGTCTACGCAGTGCATATTCACCGCATAACATCTTGGTGGATTTCTTATGTTAGTCTGTAGTTATTCCGTGAGATCCTCTTTGGCAAGTTGGGATTTCGATCCAAATCCCTAAATATTTAGTTCAAATTTAAATTAATTCCCAAAACTTCTGAAAGCACCTACAATGGTGATGGATTTATGTTTAGTGGTTAACACGACTACAGTGGATCCTGGTTTGGTGGGCTGGCTACTCTTTCTATATGAGGCCTGAGCCCAAACAAGGGCTAACTTATTGGCAATGGATCAAACAGATGCAGGCTAGGCCCAATTAAGCTGAGATCCTAGTCCAAAAGTTAGCTATTGTGTTACGTAAAGAAACTACTTGGCAATGGATCGAACAACCAATTTCTATAGCCGAGCAATCTTGAATCTTGATAGGACAAAGTGTATATAACATTGTCTTTGTTTGGTGTTATAGATCCATTGCTATCTGCATGTTTGATTCTGTTTGTTATTGTCATGAGCAGTGTTGTTCTTGGTTACTTTGCCCCTAGTTAATTTTTTTCCCCGTTTTGCAATGAGCAAGAAGTACACACATCAACATGCATCGACAGAAATACTACTTGTTCCATGAACAAAGAACCGCAAGTGTACATCTGATGTAGAACTGCTATTCTGCGCGGAGTGTAGATGCGCGCCGGAAACTTGCTGTCATGTGCGAGCGAAGTTATTATCAAACATATGTAGATGCTGTCAATTGTAAGTTGTAACATTACATAATTGGCAGTAATTATATATATATATTTGACAGTAACTTTATTTACGCATGACAGTAACTTTTCAGCATGTACTCACGCAGGCGTAGAATAGTGCAGTTGCATCTGATGTAGTATGAGAATGGGATACATCAGTCCAACTACATGTGCAGAAGGCCGGCCATGAGGGGCATCATAACACTGAATACCTTTCTGCAGGAAACTGGCAATACAAAGGAGTATTTGGGTGCTCTGTTTCAAGCACTCACGATCGGCTGTTCAAGTGGAGAAGCCGGAGAGAACGACCACGGTCACCTTGCTTGTACCGACCTTGTGGGGAGTAACGTGCAACTGTGCAAGTTCTTGACTCGATTATTAACGATTGCGGTAATCCGGGATCAATGGGAGGAAGAACTGAACAAGCACTCAAGCAGCAACCCTGGATTTATGGAGTCCCTGAATACATGATGAGTGCTCCAATTTTCTTCTGCGGAAAATACATGATGAGTTGATGACTGCTGCTGGCCTGGTTGGCTGGTTGTGACATTGTGTGTAGACTCTAGAGCTCGAGAGTGTAACGAACAAACGCGTTTTTGTTCTCCGATGATAGAGCATTTTTCTCCCATTCAACACTGTCATGCGCACGAGTTAAATTTCGCGATAATCTTTATTTAAATTAATTTATATACTTTGGCGCGCATCAGAGTCGCACCAGGATGAGTCGTCTCTCAGTACGATGACACAATTGAAGGACAGGGCACACGCACCTAACCGAACAAGAGAAACGAAAGAGTCCAGTCGGCAAGTTTGACGCCTGACGTGTCGAATTCTCCTTTTCCGACGTCCCTCTCGGGGAATTTATGTGGCGGTCAGATCACCACCGAGCAATCTAACGAGAAATGGACGTCACAGGCTAATCACCTCTCCTGTGTTGCGCGAACCTACCCCGTCAAGCGCGGCTGCAACGTAAAGATCCGGTCAAACCCCACCAGGACCAGGGTATGTACAACTAATTTATCAACAAGATTGTCTCTAAAATCTTCACTTCAGCTACAAGACACTCTCTTATATACTACCTATGTCTTCGTTTACTTGGTATTTTTGACAGAGTTTTTCTTCCATAAATACTTGATACTCTGCTATTCATAATGCAAAATTTTGCTCGTGTGCTTGCATAGATAGCAAAAAATACATAACTTTATTGCTTTTTGTAGTTACTATTCATCGGAGTAGTTAGTTACTGAGGTATTTTCGTTATAATGTGAACAAAAAATAGTTGTCTAAATATGTGTGTCCGATCAAAAATGCGAAGTAATCAAAAATGGAGAGAGTATCTTAACCGGTCTCTAGAGCCATGGCGACATATAAGTATTCCACCAAGCCTCCCATTTTTGATGGCATCGATTATCCCTTCTGGAAGAGTCGGATGGAGATCTATTTCCAGGCTCAGGGTTATGCCATCTGACGGAAGGTGAAAACCCGATATGCTGTTCCTGCCGATGAGAACATCAATGCCGGAAACATGGCCGATGTTGAGGCGAATGCTAAGGCAAAGAACATCATAATTCAGGGTTTGAGCAGAAGCGAGTTCGATCGCATCTCTCATCTGACGTCGGCGTTCGACATCTGGGTGACTCTCGATGCATACCATGAGGGCACCACCCAGATCAAGACGATTCGACAGGACCAGTTCAAGCGAGATTACAACAAGTTTGAAATGTTCGCTAGTGAGTCCCTCGATGAGTTCTTTGTGCGGTTCCACAAGATTTTGAGCAACCTTCGAGCGGTCGGTCTCACATACACCGACTCGGACAATGCTCGACAGATGCTTGCAGCTTTGGATTTGCGTGTTTGAAAGATGAAAGTGACTACCATCAAGGACACCACCGATCTTTCGACCTTGACTTTTGACGCGTTGTACTCACGCCTCAAGACTCATGAGATTGACATAGTCTCTCGTAGGTTAAAGTCGCAGTCGATGGCCTTAGTCACCGATCCCAGTCTGGTTTCTGGACCTTATTCTGAGTCGATTTGTGGATTTTCTCGAGCTGCTCTCTATCACGTAACTGATGATCAGTTAGAGCAGCTACCAGAGGACCAGTTAGCCCTTCTAGCCAGAAAGTTTTCCCACGCGTACAAGAGGGTGAGGGATCGTAAGAGGAGTGGTCCGATAATTTGCTTCGAGTGTGGTGGCCCCAACCACATTAGGGCGAATTGCCCCAAGATGGGGAAAGGAAAGAACGACTACGGTGGCGTGAGCAAGAACGATTACATCGACAAGAACCGCAACAAAAAGCCACTAGCTCATGCCCAAGGCAAGAAAAAGTTCCGCGACCTTGGCAAAGCCAACAAGCTTGTAACAGCCCAGATTTTTAGTAAAATAAAAATAAGTAAATAAGTAAATAAAAATTAACCAAAATAAAATTTGAATTAAAATAAGTATTTTTGTGCCAAATTGTAAACTTGGATTTGCCCTGAATTTCTGTTTTTGAAAAAACTGGATTTGAAAAGCATTTTCAGAAAACCTAAAATTATTATTAAATAAAGTGATATTTTGATTTTCTATAAAAATCTTATGTCAAATTAAATATTTGGAATTATTTGGTTTTAGTTGGCCTTTATTTGGTTTTCTGGATTTTCTAGAGTTTGAAAATGTATTTTTGAAATTTAAAAGTATTTTAAAATATGAAATTAAGTACCAACATTAGTTGGAAATATTTTATTAAGTTCCAAATGTCTCCAGGAAGTTCTAGGAATTTTTTTGGAATTTTTGGAGGTTATTTGGTATTTTTCTGAGGCTTAATGAGGTTCCTAGCCTTTTCTGAAAAATCAAAATCAGAAAATAAAATTCAAAATCCCCCTTCCCCCTCTGGCCGCCACGTGGACGGCCAGACTGCCGGCCACGTCGCCTCCTCCCGCCTACCCCCTCTGATGGCCGCCACATCACCCCCTCGGCCCATCTGGCCCCTCCACCCTGCGCTCCCTCCTCGGCCATCCGATCCCCGCCCCCGCAATCCAACCACCCCTGCCTCCCTCTTCCTTCCTCTCTCCACGGGCCCTGCCCGTCGCCGCCTTCTTCCTCTCGCTGCGCGCACACTGGCTGCTGTCGGCCGTCTTCCCCGCGTGCCCTTCTTCTCCGGCCGCGCCGCCGCCGGCCGTTGCGCCGCTCCCGCATCTCCCGGCCGCCACTCCCCTCCCGCGTGCGCCGCCCACTCCCCAACCTCTCCCGCAGGACCCGCGCGCCCCCACCCCGCCGGATCCGCCGCCCACCTCCCACTTCCCTCCCCGCAACCACCGCCCCCATCTCCCCACTCCGGTGAAAAATTCGCGCGGCCTCCCTCCCCCTCCGACCCTATAAAAGCCCCCGTCGACTCCGCCTCTCCTCGCTCACCCCTCCCCCGCCTTCTATTGTCCTCTCCGCAGCCCAAGCGCCCCGATGCCGTGCGCCATTGCCACCGCCGCTTCCGCATACGGCAAGAAATCACCGCCGCTCTCGTCGTCCCCTCGCCTCACCGCCACCACCGTCGTGCTCCTCGTCGCCGCGCACACCTCCCCCGCCCCTCGGTCGTGCCCTAGCACCGCCGGAAAGCCGTCGCCGCCGGAGCACCCGAGCCGCCGGCGCATTCCCGACCACCCCGGTAACGTCCGCGCCTACCCCCGAGGTCCCCTCCATCTCCTCTCCCTCCTCCGCCTGTCGCCGCCGGCCGCCGGTCGCCGGAGCATCGCCGTCGTCCCCGGTCCCGAGCGCCACCCTCCACCGGTCGGCCACCTCAGCCGTCCATACCGCGTGGATGCCGAGTGGTGCCCCGTCAGTGCCATGCGGGCGCCACGCAAGCCCCGGCTGCCACGCCTCCCCACCGTGCCACCTCCGGCTTCCCCGCCTCACCGCCGAGCCCGTGCGCCTCTTCCCCGGGCTCGAACACCGCCGGAGAGCCATCCCCGCCGCCACCCGAGCGCGCCGCCGCCCTTCTCGTCGCGGGCCCTGCTCCGGCCTTCTCCGGTAATCGCTGACCTCACCGGCGAGCTCCCCGTCTCCTCCTCTCTCTCCTCGGCCCCTCGCCGCCGGCAGCCGAGCCGCCGTTCGCCGTCGAGACCCCGGAGCCCGAGCTCCTCCGGCCGGCCTGCCTCAGTGCTGATGTGGCGAGTGAGGTGGCCACCACGTCAGCGCCACTCGAGCGCCACGCCAGTGCCCGGCTGCCACGCCACCCCCCCTGCCACCTCGGATCCGCCCGAGTCCATGGACTCGGTCCACATGGACTCGGTCCACATGGACCCGGGCCCATCTGTTAGTGGGATTTACCCCTGGCTGACGCCTGCTGACGCAATAAAGCCGATTCGGCCGAAAAGAAATTCCTCACTGATGTCATAATCCCAGATTTTTCTTTAGAAAAATAATTCCAAAAATCCAGTTTTTCCTTTTTCCCTGATTTTAAACTTCCCGGAGCCCGTTCTTCTTCTTCCTAACTCCGATTTGGCCCATTCAAATTTCTAAATTCATTAAAAATTCTCCTCTATCCATATCTAGCCTCAATTCAAATATTTGAAGTCAATTTGAATTTAATTTGAATTTATTTGAATTTAGTGGGTTATTTTCGCGTGTAAACTTCGACGATTCGGGAAATTTCTTTGACGAAGATTCAAACCAAGTTGAAGGGCAAGGCAAGTCACACTCTTGATCATGTTGATCCCAGTTTTCAAAATAAAATTATGTTGATTTAAATTATATTGCATGCATATTTTTATTCAACGTATTTCAATTCGGTTTTAAATTTAGTTATTGCCTACTTGTTAATCCCTCCATTGAATTTGAATTCCTCAATACCTTGTCACCCTAGAATCAAACTCTAGTTAATACATTAGTGTTGGCTAGAGAGTTTAATCAAATGCTTAGCCCTGTATAGTCATATAATTTTGTTTTGGGATATCTTTCACATAAAATGATGACCCTTTTTACATAAAATGATATGTACTCTTGACTTTGGTGAGTCAAGGAGGTTTATGAATTATTTTGAAAACAAATATAAACCTGGTTTAGACTTAGGCATTTGATTAGAGTGGTGGGTGCAGGCATGCCCTGTTGGTTGGAGCCGTAGTGGTTGATTGTCGTGCACGGGGGTATGTGGTTGGGCCTAAGTCGATTAAGGACTGGTGCAGTGAGCTCTTGTTGCAAAGCCCTAATCGTACTACCACATGGTGGTATGGGACACCCTGGTGAATAATTTATAAGTCCCAACCTGAGCCGAGTCGTAGGTTGAAAGTGAGCGTGGTTGGTGCCATGTGAAGTCTCACTTGGGCGAGCATGGTTAAGCCATGAGAAGTCTCGTCTAGGCTCAAGAAGGGGTCCCGGTCTGGTGAATTCCTTACTAGGGTGAAACCTTAGAGTTGGCTCGACCAGGTTGAAGGCATTGCATTGTAAAGGCCTTGTCACGACTCCTCGCCGCACACCTAAGGAAGTGTGTAATCGCGTGGCAATATGGGATGATCATGTCTTGTGGGTAAAGCTGTACAGCCTCTGCAGAGTGTATAATCTATCCTGGATAGCTGTGCCCACGGTCATGGGCATGCTGAGTAAAAGTTTTTCATGGATTAGACTTTGTTTTTCGGAATTATTTTTGAAAACCTTGTGGATAGATGGAATCCACGAGAGATAAAAACCTTGCGGATGGATGGAATCTGTGAGAGATTGAAACCTGGTGGATGGATGGAATTCATCAGAGTTGTGCAGTGAAAGCGTGTGGATGGATGGAATCCATACGTGAGCTTTTGGAAAAGATGGTCCGGGTGGAATGCCCGTGGATAGGTTGGTGTTTGGTCGGAGCTGGCACTAACGGTATTATTTTCGACTACAAGTATTGTTTTTACTTACTGTATTAAATTCAGCAATTTCAATCTACTTATTGTATTTCTTAAATGTTGTTTTATGGAAACTAACCCTGTAAACCTTCCATTGAAGCCTTTATCATTATGGTGCATTTTCCGTGTGACTTGCGGAGTACAAGTTTGTACTCACCCTGCTTTTTCCACACAGAGAAGGAAGACGTCAACTACGGTGAAGATCTGGACGAGTAGGCCGCGTCTTACTGTCGTTTGCCTGTGGGCAGGCTCAGTGGGCTTCTTCCGCTGCTTATTACTTAATTTTGGCTTATGTGCTGTTGATGTAAACTATGGCATTCATGCCCATATTCGGTTAATAAATGTCATTATGGTTGATATTTATCTTTGTTGTACGCTGTGTGCACTAGTTGATCCTGGACTAGTGCGATTTACACAGAGGATACAGGAGTCGTTACTCCGGGTTCCGACAAAGCTCTTCCACCGCGTCCTCACCGCCTTCGACGACCTCGACCTCAGCGAAGTGGAGGGGTGGAGCGACGACGATTGGACGGGTGATCAAGAACCCAAGGATGGCGACGACTTCTCCGGCATGTGCTTCATGGCCCTTGAGGGCGAGGTCAGTGACAGCGAGCTTTACTCCTACTCCGACGAGGTATACCCCTCCTATGACCAGCTTAATGATGTTTTTCTTAAGCTAGGGAAATTCCATGCTAGATCTAGAGCTAGGTGTAGCGAGTTGGAGAAGGAAGTAGATAGATTGTCACGGGAGCTTACTTCACTTATATCTGCTCCCTCCCGTGACGAATGTGATACATGCTCTTTCTTGCTTGATGACATGGAGAAATTAAAGACCTCTCATGATAGTGTGTCTTCTGAGCTTGACCTGCTTAATGTGGAGAATGTTAGTCTTTTGGCTGAACTAGAGATGAGTAGGATTGTTACTCTTTCATCTACTGTTGTTGAGACTACATCTTGCACCTCAAGTGAGGATAAGAACAATGCGTTTAGAGGTCTTTATACCATGCTCCTTGATCTGCCAGAATCATGTGAAAATTGCAATAACTTGAAATTGAACCTAAAAAGGGCAGATCATAAGATTGCTGAATTGCATCCTTCCCTGTTAGAACCTATTGTCTCTTGCACCAACTGTCCCAAATTAACTACTGAACTTGAATCTGTCTCAATACAGTTTCAAGACATGGTTGATCATAACAAGAGAATGGCTCAATATGCTTCTAAGGACCCTGTTAGCTCACCATGTAACAATTGTGAAAAACTAAAATCTGAGTTGATTACTTTGGATGAAAAATATGTGAAGCTAACTAAAAACCTTCTAATGAAGCCATCAACTGATTGTGATATGATTGCTGGTGTGAGGGAGAAGCCCAAAGGAGTAGAGACGCTTAGGCACGAAGACCAAACAGCTAGAGGTAGGATTGTACCTCCTAGTCCTTGCGAAGACCTCAATGTTGAGGCGGCTGTGCATGCACATGACATTCCTTCTTCTGCTGTTGGTTCTTCCTCTTCTCCTGCTGCTGTCTTTTCTTCCCCCTGCTCTTCTTGCACCTCTCTCTTTCGGGAGTGTCACTATTTCATGAACACTCTCGAGAGGTTTGCAGGAGGCAAGAAGAAGCTAAATCTTATTCTAGACCAGTCCAAGATTTGCAAATTCAATCAAGGTCTAGGATATTATTTTCTTGAGGATGTTAGGAAGCATCCACCTACCGTGCTCAGACCCATAGCCGCAGGTGTGATCGAGGTCAAGTCTAGAACTGAGAAAGTTCAATTCAAGTCAGCGGGCTTTGTCCAAGAGATTTCTGACAACAAGGTGATTCCACCTGTTGCTTCGGCCTCTCAGAAGGCGAAGCCTCATCGTGCTACTTCTACCTCTCAGAAGGTGGAGTATCATTGCACCTTCTGTCAGAAGGATGGACACTTGATCGAGCGATGCTTTAGGCGCACCAAGATTGCGCGGAGAGATCGTGTTCGTGATCTTAGGAGTATTCAGGGTCAGCCCCAGACCTTGAGTGCATCTAATACCAACACGAGGACTAGGGTTGATCACTCTGAGAGTTTTAGGCAGTACCGAGGACTTGGCTTTTCTGGTATTTCTGATTTTTGTTAGTAAGCTGCAGTATAACTTACTTTCTGTTTCTCAGCTTACCGATGACGGTTTTGAGGTGAGCTTTAAGAAAAACACTTGCAAAATTCTTGATTCTTCGGATAGTCTAGTTTGCAGGATTTCTCGTTATGGGAGGATCTTTCGTGTTGATTTTTTTGAGTCTTCTAGTGATCCTCTCCGGTGTTTAGTTGCTTCTGAGTCCTGTGACCTTACTTTCTGGCATAGGAGACTTGGTCATATTGGATTTGACCATTTGACCCGAGTTAGCGGCCACGATCTCATTCGAGGTCTGCCAAAACTCAACATGGTCAAAAATATTGTTTGCGCTCCTTGCCGGCACGGCAAGATGGTTGCCGCTTCTCACCCTCCAGTCACAGTGACTATGACCGATGCACTAGGATAGGTGCTCCATATGGACACAGTTAGACCAACCTGAGTGCAGTCAGCAGGAGGGAAGTGGTATGTTCTTGTCGTGGTCGATGACTTCTCGAGGTACTCTTGGGTGTTTTTCTTAGCCTCGAAGAATGAGACGTTTACACATTTTTGAGGTCTTTTTAGTAGGCTTTCTGTTGAGCTCTCGGGTGCCTTATGAGCGATCCGCAGTGACAATGGCACGGAGTTCAAGAATTCCTACTTTGAGAGGTCTTGTGATGAGACAGGTGTAGAGCACCAGTTCTCTTCTCCACACGTCCCACAGCAGAATGGCGTCGTGGAGAGGAAGAACTGTATCTTGGTCGAGATGGCCAGGATGATGCTTGATGAGTATTCTACACCTAGGAAGTTTTGGGCTGAGGCTATAGCGACCGCGTGCCATGTAATTTCGAACAGAGTTTTTCTTCGGGCACACTTGCATCGCACTTCCTATGAGCTGAGATATGGATGAAAGCCCAGTGTCTCTTATTTTCATGTGTTTGGTTGCAAGTGTTTCATTTTGAAGTCCGGGAACCTACATAAGTTCGAGTTACACTCTTGTGATGGTATCTTTCAGGCTACTCGACTTCTTCGCAGGCGTATAGGGTTGGAACTGCGAGTCTAGTAAGTTGGTAGAGACCTGTGAGGTGACCTTCGACGAGGCCAGTCCAGGGACTAGGCCCGACATCTCAGGTTCTTTAGAGCAGTCCGAGCCCATCTTTGTAGATGATGAGGAGGATGGAGATGAGGGTTGTCTACCCGATCCAGTTCTTCATCCTCCCCTTGAGGTGCCTTCTTCCACTGCACCTACAGGTGATCAGCCTATACCTTCTGCTTCCTCTGGAGCTAGTGGCTCTGTTCCTACCTCTTTAGCTCATGAGGTAGAGGCCATTTCTTCTTCTCATCCAGGACCTCCCCGACATATCCAGAAAGACCATCCTTCTGAGCAGATGATTGGAGACCTCTTTGAGCGAGTCACACGCTCAAAGTCTGGCATGTCACATTTCTGTCTCTATTCTACCTTCATTCGAGCCCAAGGACGTTTGTCATGCTCTTTCTGATGAGTCTTGGGTCAATGCCATGCATGAGTTAGAAAATTTTGAGAGAAACAAGGTCTGTTCGTTTGTTGAGCCCCCTCGAGGTCACAATATCATTGGGACTAAGTGCGTGTTCAAAAACAAGCAGAGTGAGGATGGGGTTGTCATTCGGAACAAGGCTAGACTGGTAGCTCAGGGCTTCTCCCAGGTTGAGGGTCTAGATTTTGAGGAGATCTTTGCCCCTGTAGCTAGACTTGAGGCCATTAGAATCCTGCTTACTTTCGCAGCTTCTAAGGGTTTCAAGCTTTACCAGATGGATGTCAAGAGAGTCTTCCTCAATGGGTTTATTGAGAAAGAAGTCTATGTGAGACAGCCTCCAGGTTTTAAGATGGCACTGACCTACTGCTCGTCCAGATTTATGTGGATGATATCATCTTTGGCAGCTCTTCTCATACTCTTGTTTCACAGTTCTCGGATGTCATGAGCACCGAGTTTGAGATGAGTATGATGGGCGAGTTGACCTTCTTCCTTGGCTTCCCGATCAGCAAACTCGGGAGGGTACTTTCTTGCATCAGGGCAAGTACACACGTGACCTCCTGAGACACTTTGACATGAGTGATGGTAAGCCCGTGTCAGCTCCCATGGCGTCCACAGCTTCTCTTGACCCAGATGAGGATGGCGAGCCAGTTGATCAGAAGGAGTATCGCAGCATGATTGGCTCCCTCTTGTACCCCACTGCCTCGAGGCCGGACATACATTTCTCCGTGTGTCTGTGTGCTCGCTTTCATGCTTCTCCTTGCGTATCTCACCGCCAGGCGGTGAAACGCATCCTTCGGTACCTTCGAGCTACCATTGACTATGGTATCTGGTACTCTTCATTGTCCTGTCTTTCCTTGAGAGCCTACTCGAATGTAGACTTTGCTAGCTGTAGGATAGATAGGAAGAGCACTTCTGGCACCTACCAATTCATTGGCACTTCTCTTGTTTCGTGTCCTTCTAGAAAGTAGTCCGGTGTTGCATAGTCCACCGCAGAGGCCGAGTACATTGCTGCCGCCAGTTGTTGCAGCTAGGTACTTTGGATGGTCTCGACCCTGCGGGACTTTGGGTTAGTTATAGACAGTGTTCCACTCTTTTGTGATAACACTTCCGCTATTAACATTGCCAAGAACCCAGTGCAGCACTCTCGGACCAAGCACATTGATATCAGATATCACTTCCTTCGAGACCATGTGGAGAAGGGTGACATAGTGCTCCAGTTTGTGGAGAGTGACCACCAGTTGGCTGACATCTTTACCAAGCCTTTGGATAGCTCTAGGTTTTCAGCCTTGCGGGGAGAGTTTGTGGTGGTTTGTCCTTATGAACTGTTGTGAGGGGGAGCTTTGTGCTTCATACTTTATCTTATTTATTATGCCCTTACTCCTTTCTGTTGCATTGCATATGGGTGCATTGGGGTTAGTCCTTCTAGCATAGATTAGAGTGTTTCTCTTGTCTAGTTGTTTAGACTTCTTCTTATCATCTTGTAATTCTAGGATGCTGCTTATTAGCCGCTTCACTTCTCACTAGGTTGAGCTCACTCACTTCTTATAGGTTCTAGTGAGGGTTGGGCTACCCTCGGGTAGACGGGGTACGTGTTTGCTCCTTAGTGTGTTAGATGATCAGATAATAGTCCTAAAGTCATATGGGGTAGATGAGAGTCAGTCTGAGCCATAGTATCCTCTATATCTCGTCTATGCTTTAAGGACTGTCTTTTCTTATTTTCTTGCCAGCTTCTCGATTTTATTGCTTTGGTTCAGGGGGAGTTCATTTGGGGGCTTCTAGATATATTGTCATAACTCAACTTGAACTAAAGTTGCATCTCATGTTGAGGGGGAGCTGAATTTTCTGCATTTTCTTTTGCATTGTAATATAACTACATGGAGCCTTGATTATTATCCTGTTATGACATGTTTACAATGAATTACATCTTGCCATGATCTGAGCTTACTTGCTAGATATATTATGACTTTATATGTGTAGTCTAGTCTTTGTCATATTAGGTTGATTAAAATGCTCAACTTGAATTAAATCATGTTATGATAGCTCTTGAGACTAGTCTGCCTTTAGTTATCCTTTTATGATTCATGCCATGTCAAATAGGTTGAGTTGAGTCTTGAATCTATATTGAGCTTTAGATTGAGCTATGTTAGTTCCTTAATGAAGCGTGAGTTAGTACAACCTTTTTAAGAAAGCAAAAAGATCTCTTTTGTGCGAAAGAACTGATCTCACCAATTCTTTTTCATGAGACAGCTTGCCATTGCACTAGGCATGAACTCAAGGGTAGTTTTGGTTGACCAAGATCATTTCGTTAAGCTTCTAGCATGGAGTGGCCATATAAGGCTTGAGATCTAGCACATGACTACACAAAAATCTGGTTGAAAATAATCATGAGATTTATAAAGAAAAACATGTCAATTGTGCTCAATTTGCTTAATTCCACAAAGAACAAGTACTTAAACAAATGTCTCATTCTTGAACTTGCAGCACTCTAAATTGCCTCAACACTAGCTTCTTGGTTCCACTTAAATTATTGATATGGCATGCATCATCCTTGGATTCCTTTAACTAGACTATAATCATGGTTGACTTGACATGTTAAGAAATTCGATTAATTTTCAGATTATGACTTATTTGGCTTCGCTTGTCTATACATGTATGGTCATGATCTTGATAGCATACTTATGTGTTATGGCTTGGTGTAATACTCAAATGGTCATTTTGGATACTCTTCATGGCTCTAAATGCTTAAAATAAACACACTTCAGCCATTTCATCCAACACCATGTCTTATTTTCTCTTCCGTGCGCCTTGATGATTTTATTGCCAAAAGGGGGAGAATAGAGGAGAAAAGCCTTTTGGGAACTTTCTGGAGCTTTGGAGAACAATTTGCTCTTTCTGTTGTTGCTCTAGTGTTCCTTTTTTTGTCGACATGGTCATAAGCGTCTTTGATTTCTTTTGGACCGTGTTTGACTCTCTTTTTCATTTCCAAACTCAACTTTATGCTTTTTCTGGGTTTGTCAATATACTCATCAAGGGGGAGATTGATAGATCATGTGGAGGTGACCCCGTAGGTGTGATGAGTAATTGACATCTGTTTTAGGAAAGTCGAGTTTGGTTTGTGTGGTTTGGACTATGTCGTTGCACGGTGCTATCAGTTTTGGTCGGACTTGGTCAATCTTGGTCGAAGGTCTTAGGATGCTTATTCTCATAATTCAACAGGTTTTTGGCTTTTTCATGCTTAAGATTTCTTTTAATGCTATTGTTGATAACATTCTTGTCTGTGATGGCTGCAGGACGTCGAGGCGAAGTCGTGGTGAGGCACGGGATGACCGGACTAGGCGCAGGCGGTGCCGAGGTCAGAGTGGTCGAGGTGTGCCGAAGACGGCGAGGACTCAAGGTAGTTGCGAGGCCTGGACGGCAAGAAATGAGGAAACTTCCCGGAAGGTGCAAGAGGGGCGATTTGGTAAATTTGCAAGGCTGCACAAGTGGGAGCGGTTTTGGTTTGGAATTAGCAGGCAAAACGAGTTGGAAACCCTGTAACCAAAGCCTATATAAGGAGGGGTGTCTCCTGGTGCAAAAAAAAGGTAGAGAGTGGTCAGGGCTTTTGCCTTGTGTCTGCTTCTTTGTACTTTAGTTGTTAGAGTTGGTGGAAGAGAGTAAGATGTGGTTTTGCTTTCAGTTTTTGAGTTGGTGAGAAGGACAGAGGCTGTTCTGCCCCTTCTTTGTGTGTGCTCGTGCTCCCCTCTCAAGCATGTGTTTAGGAGATGGCACGAATTCTTGATCTTTCAATCATGTATGGGGATGAAGTGGTTATAAACCTTACTCTCTTGTAATCATCCCTTTCTATGCCTCAATATAAGCTTGAGATGTTTTGGTTTCATGTGCTTCTCTGATGTCTATTTCGTTTTGCTCTCAGTTCTTGTTTTTGTGACTTTGTGTTTTTTGGGTTGAATCCTTGATCTAATGGCTGGCTCTTGATTTCTTAGTGAATGGAGAATGTTCAAGGCTCTTTCATCATTCCATTTTCAAGAGCAAGAAAAGGATTCATTGACTTCTGTGATTTCTCTAGCCATCGTCAATTTCTCCTCTGTTCTTGATTTTTCTAGGGTTAGAGTCAGGGCTTCATGAAATCTTTTGTTTCCATCCAAAAGATTGCGTTTTGTTGTGAGATTCTGAGTACTGTGGGTATTGCTTAGGTAATTGCAAAGATTCATAAGCAATAGATCAAAGATTGGTAAGCAATCTGAAATTTAGTCTCTTCCCATGACTATTTTCAGATTTTTGACCAAAATATCAAACTCTTGATTTCCTGGTGATTTCCCTTGAGCCTTGGTGTCCCTATGCTATTTTGTTTCTAGTCTTGTCTCTTAGGCCTGAAAAGAATTGTAGCATATCACCAAATTTGGAGAATTCATCAAGTTTGAGGTTTTTCACTTGTCGCTTAGCGCGGTTTCGCTTCCTGGGACCGGTCGACGGAAGATGTATAGATCGATCGGCCGCCAACAGCGATCGGATCGGCGTTACGATCGTCGATCGCCGGAAGCATGCATGCGTCCGACCGCCGAGGCATTGCGGTCGATCGCCGTCTTGATTGATGTCTGATTCATTTTTCGAGTTTTCACCTTTTTGGTTGTTTTGCTTTCTCCTTTGCATGGTTGAGGTTCCCTTGAGTATTTGATGCCCTCTTCATAGCTCTGTAGCTACCAGAGAGAACTAATTCATGAATACTGTTGGATCGAAAACGGCGACAGGGGGGGTGAATGGAGCCCTTTAAAAATCACCCCCGAGTATTCACACACAAACTTCTCCTCCGATAGCTAAAAAGCTATGAAGAAGGAATATGCAGTTTTCACTGAATCTCTAAAAGAAACAAGAAAAGCCAGACTGACTGAACTACACAACTTGAAGGCTGAAAATCAAGAACAAATCTAGCCACAACTAGACAAATCAGCTACAACAAAAAAGAGTAAAAAGAAAGGATCATAAGCTGCACAGAGGATATCGATTTTTGTCAACAATGAGTACTAAGCATGCAGCCCAAAACAGCCGAATGAAACTTGAACAAGTACTGCAAAATAGGGACAGCCAAAGCATGCAGTTTTCAGCAAGAAAGAACCAACTACTTGACAAAAAGAAATAGCACTGTCGACTGCAATCAGAGGTGAGTGCTTCTCATAGCCAAAACTGAATACATGAGCTATTATGCCGAAAACCAACTCTATAGAGGAAGCTGCCGGACAGACAGCTAATTGAATTCAGGTTGGTCTGTTGTTCGGACACAGGAAAGTAGCAGAAAACAGCAAGAGGCAAAACTGAAAGGAAGCCAACTAAAAGGGAAAAAAAGAAAAGGTGAAGAAGCAGCCTATTGACTGTCGTGAATGCCTCAGACTGCTAGCAAAGAAATTGCTGGGACTGCATGCTGCACACGGTTTAGGGAACTAAAAGGGGACTGCACTCTGCACTCAAACTGCAGTCCAAAGTGCACCCGATTAAAACAAAAAGGCAAAACAAAAAGAAGGAAAGTAAACCAAAAAGAATAAGCAGACCGCAGGTAGACAGAGCTAAAAAGAGACTAAACAGAAAGATACCAAGGAGAGAAGAAAGACAACAACCAGTGCCGACTGATTTGCTGCTCTTCACCAAGGGATGAAACTTTGAACTAAAAAGCTGCAAGATCTCGGAGACAAGTAAATACACCCAAAAGACAATTTTGTTGAAGAAAGAGCTCTAACTGAGCATGAACCTGAAACTGTAGCTTCTCAAAAAAGGGAACTCTAAACAATGATCAAGAGGTGTAGAACAGAGATGAACAATCAAAGCACAACATAGAGAGGAACAAAAACAGCACAGCTCTAAAACAAGACTCGTGAAATCGATACGGAGACATACGCGATTAATATGAGAAAGAGTCTACATCTAGATCACTCCAACTCTCACAACGATCAATACACGTAAAGAGATCACAAAAACTACTGCTGCCTACAACTCTCACACCTCATGCATACATGGAGAGAAACAAACATAAGACTTTCACACCCACTCTCTCACTACTCTCTCCACTAGAGAGCATCCTCTATTTATAGTCTCCACTAGAGAGCATCCTCTATTTATAGTCTCCACTAATGGGTTTACAACACACTTTACCCATTAGCTCTCAACAACTCATGGCGCTTTATCCACAATCTATTTCCTTTAGTGCAGCTTTGCGTATTCACCAAAACGCCCCTCCTGCACCTTCCGGGAAGCTTCCTCATTTCTTGCAGCCTAAGCCTCGCAACCACCTCGACACATCCCGACCGCTCTGACCTCAGCATCGCCTGTGCCTAGTCCGGTCATCTCGTGCCTCGCCACGACTCCACCTCGATGTCCTGCAGCTTATCACAGACAAGAAACATATCACATAGCACCGCTCGACATAATGTAATCAACAATCACATTAGAGAAATCTTAAACACAAAATAGCTGAAACCTGTCGAATCAAAAGTATAAGCATCCTACGCACTTCGACCAAGTTTGACCAAATCCGATTGCACTGTGTATCGACATGATCCAAACCAAACGAACCAAACTCGACTCTTCTAAAACAGATGTCAATTACTCATCACACACACGGGGTCACCTCCACATGGTCTATTAGATACTTTTTGGGGGATAATTTTTAGAAGCAACATTCACCCCCCCCCCTCTATTACCGATTTCAATTGAACAGTACTCCATTGGAGTCATCGTGCTCCTTGCTGGTTCCCCCACCCTATGACCGTTTGATCTCGGGGTCATCGTCCTCGACGCCGATGTTCTCTACCCTAGCACGGTAGATTCAGTGGACCCTGATGTCACTGCATCTGGATCTGGTGTCCCTGAGATCGCCTCTGTCGGTTTCAATCATCCTCACCTCCACCGCCACCAGATCAGGCCGTGCTCACAATGAGATAGTGGGGGCGGTGGCGAATCAATAACATGGAGCCGTAGCTGTAACCAGCTGACCACACCAGCGAGAAAGGAGAAGTGCAAGGTGGCAACACCAGCGGAGAAGAGTAGGAGAGAGTTCTCTACAGTCGGACCTAGCCATCCCCATGCCTCTATTGCCGGACCTAAGAGAGAAGCCGGAGTCCACTGATCTGGTGATCCCTTACCACCACGTTGCTGGATCTGACCATCCTTGACCCTGATGGCATCAGATATGGCCACGCTCGATCCTAGGGCCACCATCTTCCTCCTTCCTAGCGCCATCGTCTTCATCCACCCTGATGTCACCTCCTCATTGACCAGTTCACTTCATCACCTCCTCGCTCATCGAGCTCAACCACCACTTGGCGATGGCCTTTTTGCTTGTCCAGGGCATCGGTCACCAGCACTACCACTCGTCATGGGTTTGGCCTGCAAAACTGGCAAGACGCTGGTACATGACATGGAAGAGGGAGAGGATTAGACGAGGTTAATTGAAGCGAGGAGAGGAGGCTACGCTGATAAGGATGTGGGATAGTGAATGTGGCTAGCGGTTGGGGCCTCAGGGGTGTGGCTATATGTGGAAAGAAATATGAGCAGTTGAGGTGTAAGGTCACATGCAGCTCAGGGAGGGAGCCGAATGACGATATAGGCCCATATGTCGGCATATGTTGAGATGAGATGCTAGAGTGTGCTGCGATAGAGAGAAGGAAGGGGGAGGTGGTGAACAGATAAACTTCCTTTTTATATTAGTAGAGATAATTGGGTATTTTTGAAGGTCAAACTATGAAATTTGACTTTCAACACAAATATGGACTTTCAAATCTGGTATTTTTGAACTTTAAACAATGAAATTCAACTTTCAACTACAAAATGTCAAATCTTTCAACAGTAGGGATCGAATTTTCAACTACAAAATCAAGCTTTAAACATGAGGACAAACCTTTCAACCGATGATTTTAGAAGCTTTCGCCTTGACTTCTTAACCTCAAATTGGTGTGTGTCGAGATCTGAATATGTAAATCAGGATTATCTATGTATTCTGCACTAGCCAAGGATCAAGCTAGTGCATATAGTGGCAACATTAATAAAATATCATCCATGCACAACAAATAACTAAGAAATAAGAAAATATTCTTAATTATTAGAGTAGCGACCTTAGGGTTAAAGCTTACAATCAATGCCTCACAAGGCAAACTTCTCAAATAAACTGCAGTTAAATGAATAAAGTTAACTGTGAGACCATGTGAATATCAACCTACGGTTTGTGATAGTAATTGATTGTGTTTTGCTTGTGTTGTCGAAGTTTTAATTGATTGTGTTATGCTTGTGTTGTCAAAATTTGAGTTTGGTTTTGAAACACCCCCATGACGTGCCTGAATCTCTGTATAAATCACACGTGTCTCATTCTCTCGTGCACGCCGACCCGTCAATCGGCCGCCCTACACCCCCGCTCATGTGTTTGTAGTGCGCTCAGTAGACAGGTTCGTGTGACTCTATCGATGTCAAGATTTCATACTACGACGCATTGTGTTCACACGCGCTTGCGGTTTATACCCCTATTGATGTCAAGATTTCATACTAAAACACACTGTGACGTGTTGCTTCATTAGCTACTACATACACAAACCTACTACCTCCATTCATTTTCATAAGATGCAGTTTACTTGATATGGCCTCCAAAATTTGAATTTTGACCATTAATTTCTCTTACAATATATCATTAATAACGACAAAATCATGATTATGTTGAAGTATTCTGAAATACAAATATAATGATATCACTTTTGTCTTACTAAACCTATAAACTGTTAAACTAATTGTTGATAAAAAATTACAAAGTTTGAATCTCGAAACACGTACGAATCTGGCAAAAATCGAGGGAGGCAATATACAGTATATATGTTTTTATATGTTTATCATTGGCTAATATCTGTCCTCACAGTAAATGTTATAGTGCACCGCAGGTTCGATTGCCATTTCGATTGCAATTAATGGTGCAGGGCTGCGGGCGGCTATGCATTAATTGTGTTGATGCCTTTACACTCATTGGTTCATGTATCTAGCTCAGTTTTTTTTTTGTCATTTATATAATTGTTTGTTTGGACCTGACATCAACCATATATTTGATGTTTGGGATTTCAACCATTTGTATCGTATATTCCACGGTATGAATTGTAACGTGTAACTTATAAATTGTGATATTTTAAATCCTCTCATACCATCGCAAAAAAATAAAATCCTCTTGTACATTCGTAGTTAGAGTCTACGCAGTGCATATTCACCGCACAACATCTTGGTGGATTTCTTATGTTAGTCTGTAGTTATTCGGTGAGATCCTCTTTGGCAAGTTGGGATTTCGATCCAAATCCCTAAATATTTAGTTCAAATTTAAATTAATTCCCAAAACTTCTGAAAGCACCTACAATGGTGATGGATTTATGTTTAGTGGTTAACACGACTACAGTGGATCCTGGTTTGGTGGGCTGGCTACTCTTTCTATATGAGGCCTGAGCCCAAACAAGGGCTAACTTATTGGCAATGGATCAAACAGATGCAGGCTAGGCCCAATTAAGCTGAGATCCAAGTCCAAAAGTTAGCTATTGTGTTACGTAAAGAAACTACTTGGCAATGGATCGAACAACCAATTTCTATAGCCGAGCAATCTTGATTTCTTGAATCTTGATAGGACATAGTGTATATAACATTGTCTTTGTTTGGTGCTATAGAACATTGTCTTTGTTTGGTGCTATAGATCCATTGCTATCTGCATGTTGGATTCTGTTTGTTATTGTCATGAGCAGTGTTGTTCTCGGTTACTTTGCCACTAGTTAATTTTTTTCCCCCGTTTTGCAATGAGAAAGAAGTGCACACATTAGCATGCATCGACAGAAATACTACTTGTTCCATGAACATAGAAACGCAAGCACTCACGATCGGTTTTTCAAGGGGAGAAGCCGGAGAGAACGACCACGGTCACCTTGCTTGTACCGACCTTGTGGGGGAGTAACGTGCAACTGTGCAAGTTCTTGACTCGATTATTGGGAAGGATAGCGAGGTTAGATGTTCCTAAAACGATTGCGGTAATCCAGGATCAATGGGAGGAAGAACTGAACAAGCACTCAAGCAGCAATCCTGGATTTATGGAGTCCCTGAATACATGATGAGTGCTCCAATTTTCTTCTGCGGAAAATACATGATGACTTGATGACTGCTGCTGGCCTGGTTGTGACGTTGTGTGGACTCTAGAGCTCGAGAGTGTAACGAACAAACGCGTTTTCGTTCTCTGATGATAGAGCATTTTTCTCCCATTCAACACCGTCATGCGCACGAGTTAAACTTCGCGATAATCTTTATTTCTAATTTGGCATGTTCTTCATATAAAATCAAAATTAATTTATATACTTTGGCGCGCATCAGAGTCGCACCAGGATGAGTCGTCTCAGTAGGATGACACACCTAGCTGAAGGCTTACATGGGGGGAAAACAACCTATCTGCGCTGGGACAGGGCACAGGCACCTACGGCACGCCGTCTTTGGGGCCGTACACACACAACCCAACACCGAAACAGAACAAGAGAAACGAAAAAGTCCAGTCGGCAAGTTTGACGCCTGACGTGTCGAATTCTCCTTTTCCGACGTCCCTCTCGGGGAATTTATGTGGCGGTCAGATCACCACCGAGCAATCTAACGAGAAATGGACGTCACAGGCTAATCACCTCACCTGTGTTGCGCGAACCTACCCCGTCAAGCGCGGCTGCAACGTAAAGATCCGGTCAAATTCCACCAGGGCATGTACTCTGATTTGTCAACCACGTTGTCTCTAAAATCTTCACTTCAGCTACAAGACACTCTCTTATATACTACCTATGTTTTCGTTTACTTGGCATTTTTTACAAAGTTTTTCTTCCACAAATACTTGATACTTTGATATTCATAATGCAAAATTTTGCTGGTGTGCTTGCATAAATAGCAAAAAATACATAATTTTACTGCTTTTTGTGGTTACTGTTCATCGGAGTAGTTAGTTGTTAGGGCATTTTTGTTATAATGTGAACAAAAAATAGTTGTCTAAATATATGTGTCCAGTCAAAAATGCGAAGTAATCAAAAATAGAGGGAGTATATTGTCTCTGGCACAATCTTCGACATCAATTATTTTACATTTTCTTTAAGTGGAGCCCATATGTCAGCTTTTTGCTCACTCCATCACCCTCTCATGCCATCTCTTACCTACCAAGCGCACTCCCTCTCCCTCCCTATCCAACACTCTCTTTGCCTCCCTCCCTATCCAACACTCTCTTTGCCCCACAGACGTCGGGCATCGTCGTCAGCCCACCACTGCTCTCTTCGCCACTGATGCCATCCGCGTCCTCTCCCCAACGCCGCCTCTATTATCCACTCCCTCCTTGCCATTCTCAACTCCACTTCCACCGGCCACTACTCTCTCCACCACTGATGCCCGCCTCCATCATCTCCCCCACCGCTATCTCCTTTCTCCTCTCCCTCCCAGCTACCCTCCCCCATCGACGCTGGCTGCTGCCTCTCCCCCACCGTTGTGACCTTCTCCGAACATTTTAGCGCAAATATATGCGGATTAAGTGACATCTAGATATCTCAAGTAAAATATTTGATACTTTTTATATAAATATTGAGAAAATATCTTTTAGAGGGATTATACAATATATCGTATTGTTTTTATGGACGGTGAAAAAAATGTTTTTATTACTACAAAATTTAGATTGATTCAAATTGGTTAAGATGAATTAACAAAAATACAGCAAGTCATCTCTTAATTCTTTATTAAAATTATTTTTCTTAAAAGGAATTGGATCAAATAGCTAAACGCAACAAGATTAGACTTTATTACCCATAAGATGTATAAAATCGTGGGAATTTACCTTCACTATTGATCATGCTTACGCACCCTGTCAGATTGGCCACTACCATAGACTGCCCGTGTTGAGCTGAGATCGATTTTTCTTAAGAAAAAATAACAACTCAGCTTTTGTGTGTGTGTGTGTGTGTGTGTGTGTGTGTGTGTGTGTGTGTGTGTCAGGATCTCAAATTCTAAATTCTCAAATGCTAAAATTTGCTATTTGTTGCTTTCAAAAATATTGCAGGCTTATTTTGTTGGTTCAGTTGCGCCTGAACCGCATAAAATCCAATTGACCTTTGAGCGGTCCCACCAAGATACTTTTCTTTGGTCCTCATAACTAGCTCTGTTCCAAAGAGGAGACCTTTGCTCTTTTCCGAGTCCAATTAGCGCAATCAACATTCCCACTGATATTAATCAGGCTTGTTAGTTGCAAGGCGCCACATTTTTAGCTCCTGGATTTTATTTCGTCCATACCATTGTGAACAAGGGGAGAAAAAAATGCAAAAGTTGAGCCGAAAGAAACACGGCAGAATCGTTTTGCCCCTTTATGCTGCAGGTTTCATTCACATGACACCCTCCAATGTTTTAGAAATTGTATATGTAGCCCTCGTGGACCTTTTGTTTGTTGTCTGATGATATCTACATTAGTTTACTCCATCCCGTGATATTTTAGATTTTTCTCAAAATAATATGTCCTCCCTACAATGGCCATAGGCCTGCACTTGTAGGCTGGGTTCTTTTAGGCTTAAAGTTGATTTATGTTTGTACTGTATATAATAACTATCTTTTAAACAGTGTATTTTTTAAGACGGTGTCAATAAGAAAATTGTAGTAAAAAATGTACTGAGTTCAGCTGTACTGGCCAAAATCGCAAGCGATTATTTCTCTCTGCCTACTGCCTCTCATAAACAGCTAAAATTCAAATATTTAAATAATAAGTCTGTTGGACCGAAATGGCGACAGAGGGGGGTGAATGTCGACTTTTAAAAACAACCCCTCAAAAGTACCACTTAGAAGTTCTTCTCCGAAAGCTATGTAAAGCTATGAGGAAGTCCAGCTTTTTGAACCTCAAATCATCAGAGAAGAAAATAACCCAGAAGAAATGGAACAAGGCTTGCAGCAAAAGAACCTTAAAGAAATAACAACTAAGGTTACCTCTCCAATAGCTATACTAGCTATGAAGAGGAAAACAACCTCTCTGGAACTCCAACCAGCAAGGAGAAGGAGGCAAAGACCAACACACAAAAACAAGAGAAGCTCAGGCTGCAAGGGGGGAGGTCGGTCAGACCGCTCTCACATGGCCGGTCTGACCGGTCCTGAGGCGTCGGTCTGACCGGCTACCCTGACCGATGACACAAAAACCCCGAGACTGAAAACTGAAAAACCTTGAAACCCGAGAACTACTGCAGAACTTCGAAAAACTGAGAAATCAGTGGTTTTCTCCCAATCTTTTTGTCCCAGAGCAACACAACATCATTCTAAATAGCAAGGAAGGCTTGGGAGACAAATGAAACCAACTCAAAACCAATAATTTCAGATTTGAGCCAGAAATTAGAAAAGTACAGAGAGTTCCCGCAAACACCAAATTCCCATTTAATCTCTGATTCTTTGCACATGAAACTTTGAGAATAGCTACTTAATAGCCTCAGGATCTCACTTGCCAAGTTTCATACCATCTCAAAGAGGGAAACAAGAATTACATCAAAACCCTAGAAAAGAGACAGTGAAGACTCAAGAACAGTGAAGAGAGAAAAACATGATTCTTGCAAATCGATTAAATTGCTCATGGAACTAGATGACCAAAGGGTCTAGAAATGCAATTCTATCACAGAGCAACCCATTTTGGCACCCTTCAGCAAGAATCAACAAGAAAACTGAAAATCAAGAAATCACACAAAGGAGGTATCGAGGGAAAATAGGAGCACGAGAGATAAACTTCAGAAATTTCATTCCCAATCAACAAGGATTACAGATGAGTCCCCATACGCATGGACATTAGAACAAGGGATGATTACAAGGAGTCTCAACTCATCCTCTCCCTCTCCAAACCCTTAAGAACACACACCCTACATGCTTCCTGGGAGGAGACACATACACAGAGAGGGGATGAACGAAGGGGACACACCCTGTGCTATCTCACCAACCCTTAACCACTAAAGCTTAAAGCAAAACAACCTCTTCAAAGGTTCTTTTTGACTCAAGCAAACATTAACTCTCTCCCAAAGCCATGTGAATACATGCAGCCACTCTCTCCTATTTATAGCCCTTGGCTAACGGGTCTCCAACCCGTTACACCCGCTAAATCCAACGGAACCCGCTCCCGCTTGTGCAGCCTCACGAAATTACCAATTCACCCCTCCTGCATCTTCCGGAAAGCTTCTGCGTCTCTTGTCGTCCAAGCCTCGCAACCACCTCGAGTCTCCGCCGTCTTCGACACATCCCACCATTCTGACGTCAGCGCCACCTGTGCCTAGTCCGGTCACCTCGTGTCTCACCACAACTCCGCCTCGACGTCCTGCAGCCATCATAGACAAGAAACACATCACATAGCACTGCTCGACACATGAAAGCATAAATAGCATCAATGAATCATACTTACTCATAAAGGAGCCCAAACCTGTCAAATCAAGAAATAAGCATTCTAATCGCTTCGACCAAGTTTGACTAAGTCCGACCGAAGCCGATTGCACCACGCAACGACATGGTCCGAACCACACAAACCAAACTCGACTTCCTAAACTGATATCAATTACTCATCACACACTCGGGGTCACCTCCACATGGTCCATCAAAGTCATAAGCCATCGGTCCAAAAGAACCCATCCATATAGTATACATCTACACCTAAAATAAAGGACTAGGACTTTAATTCCTAAGCCAACTTGGCTTTGAAAAAAAAAAGCATGCATAGGAAAAACTAACAGGATTAAATAAATATTCTGGACTCAAAGTACTAACCGACTCTTACTTTATCTCATGAGAATCAGATCATTAAAGTCCCTATCCGAACAGAAGATGGAGTAGGAACCATGAATTTTTTGTACGGATAATCCATTTTTTATTCGAATTATAGAAATATACCCGCGGAAAATTTTTTTTACAAAAATAGGCTCCAGTCGCCTAATGGTTGGACGACTGGAGCCTTTCGCCCAACCAGCATGCGACACAATATCTGTCGTTGCACGCTGGAGCGACTGCATCCAGTCGCTCTTTCGTGTGGCGACTTGCATGCAGTCGCCCTCCCATTAGGCGACTTGCATGCAGTCGCCCCTAGAACCGGTACATACACTGTTAAATGATATACGATGATAATTCCTTTGCGGAGAACCGGTATGTTAATATTTTTAGATGACTTGATATATGAATAATTGCATGCGAAAAGAAGAGATGATAGACTTGTTTGAATTTAAATAAACTTCATAATATAGCTATGCTGGTTGAGCGAAAGGCTCCAGTCGCCCAACCATTAGGTGACTGGAGCCTATTTTTGTAAAAAATTTTCCGCGGGTATATTTCTATAATTTTGAATAAAAAATAGATTATCCGTACAAAAAATTCTAGAAACCATAGCTATTTCCTCCTGACTTGTTGAAATTCTTGGCTCAAGCCATCATGCATTTCTAGCTCTACATGTTATGCCCTCTTGTGCTCTTGTTGCTTACATGCATAAGGCCATGTATTACTTCATGTGCAGTTAATTCATGTACAACAGTCATTTCTTCTGTTCTCTCCGTCTAAATTTGTAAAGTATATTTTTCTTACCATATAAACCAAAAAGAGAGTGAAAATGACTAGATTACCCTGAATTATAATGTTTAAGCATTATATTCAATACATGCATATAGAAAATAGCAAATAAAACTACATATTTATTAGAGATATAAAGAGAACATTATACTAATTTTACATTAAAACATTAAATACGTCTTATATTTAAAGATAAGACCATTTGAAAATACACTATATAAATTTAGACGAAGAGGTATTTTCTTGTACCCTGCGTGGTACGGCATAATTCTACACGCTGAACTGCTCCCCCTTTCTTTCACCGCACCTCCCTCCCTCTCAGCCAAAAAAATATTTCTTTCATGCCTAACAACTAGCACCAATTTTAGCACTCACATTACGAATTGAGTTAGAATCAAAAACTAGTGCTACCATGGTCACATCACAAATTTCCAAAATTTAACTGTACGGATTTCAAAACAACTTTTTTATGAATCGGAGGAAGCACTTGACAAGATATCATATTGGTTGGTAGTGAAGTATCTTTGTCCGTATTTATAACGAATTTGATTATAAGTGCGAAGTTTTATCGGTGTAAGATACTAATATTAATTCTTTAAGATATATGTGCGCTATTAAATGCATACATAACCCTGTTCCTACCCTGCCGCTACCATTCCTCTTAAAAAGCCCCAGACGCTTGCACCGCTTGTTAGTGTTGTTGCTGCCATGCCATCGACTAGGTTTTCATTGGTAGTAAGTACTAAGGGTTTGCTCCACACAGTTTAAGGTGATGATTATTTGGGGTTTTTTTGTGGTTTATGGCTGAAAAGCACTGTAGCTGGTTGAAAAAACAATGTAGCTGACAAAGGCTTATTTAGCATAATTAAATTTAAAAAAATTAAAAAAATATAAAACATGTTAGTCCATTACGTATAATACAAACAAATATGGGAAAAAAGAACCCGCAAAAAAGCTCAACAAAAAGCCAAAAGTTCAAAAAAAAGATGAAATTTATGAATAGTGAAAAATAAGCAGGAAACTAAAAGCTGAAGCCAAAACGATCACAGTCTAAAGCAGTGGCTTTTTAGCTTTTATATGTATTTTGGCTGTAAATACACTACATCGACTGTTAGCTTTTTCTAAATTAAAAAATAAGAAAAAAAATAAAAATATTAGAAAACACCACTATATTTTTATGACAATACAAAAAAATAAAAATAAAAAACAAAAACCAAAATTTAAAAAAAAAATAAAAAAACGGATACCGTTCCGAGCGGAGCCTAGCCCCTCTCGCAACGGTTGTTGCACCCTTCTCATTTGGTACCCTACCTTTGCTAACCAATTCATCGCCATCGCCATCGCCTTCACCAGTGGCCCGCCACCGTACTATCACCAGCGCCGTCCTTACCGCTATCAACACTAGGCCCGCCGCTACCAGATTGGATTTTAAAGACTGGAGGTTCGGTGAACTCTGGCAAGGTTCAGTCTGTGCAATGGTGGCTGATTCAAGAAATGTAAATTGCCGATTATCACTTTATATAAAATTCCTGACTTCCATGTAAAATAAACCATCCAGATCTTGAACTACTAAGTTTTGAATTTTACTCTTGCGATGTAATTTTCATTAAATCTACATATTCCAATATAGTTAGTCCATGTTTGACTAGAGAATATGGCCTCGTTTGTTTCAGCTTATGGTTTATAGATTTCTCCAAACAAACAAACGAGACGGCTTTTTCACTGCTGCTTCAAAGCGGTTTATCGGAGCAATCTTTTTGAAACGACTTATCAGCTTATTAATATTTGGTTCATTTGTTTAAGCACCCGCGTTAAAGTCAAAATCCGCAGCAAAAAAAGAACACACTCTATAAGTTTATAATCTATGCTGCAAATATATCAAAAAATACAATTTGGTCCTCACATAATACCCAAGCGCATGGTTCACTGGTTGCGCCAATACCAAATACCGCGAGGTTGTTTGCGCAAAACCTCCCAGCTTACTTTGTCCCGGCTCCGGCTCCCGTCAACATTTCCACACACGGCTTGGAAGCAGAAAGGAAGAGTGAAAGAAGGAAAAAAACAACCCTTGGGATTCTATGCAGAAGTTGTTACACGAACTCCATTTCAAACTCTTTTATACGTTACTATTCTTTACCTATGTCCCGGCTTTAAAATTCGTTCCTTAGCTCGGGGGATTTGGTGCATGCCGATCCAGCAGCAATCGAGGGCAGTGCATCCTACAGTTCCTCTTTGCCCAAGAAAAGGATGGCACTTTAACCCTTGCTTATGTCCATCTTTTCCCATCTCACCTCCCCTTTTGATCACATATAAATACTACGTACTCACGTGTGTGTTGGTGCCATGGTAAGGGAGGTCAGAGGTGGCCTTGTTTGACACACGGTGTAGGGAGGGGGGGAGAGAGAGAGAGGGGGGGGAGAGAGAGAGAGAGAGGTGTTTGGCTGGCTTCTAGAGAATAGAGATGTTTGAATGAGAAATGGAGTCAACGTTTGGGAGATGGAGAATGGTGAGAGAGACTGAATGGAGGTGTTAGTTTGGAGGAGAAAGGAGCAGTCTCTGTTGGCTTCTTGTGGCGGCTTCAAGAAGTTGCAAGGTGTGGCAAGAAGAGCAGGAAGAGGAGGAGGCACTCCGTTTGCATGGGATAAGGAGATAAGTTTGCATTAGGTGAGGTGACTCTGATTCTTTATGTTCTCTGTGATTTCTCGTGGTGGCTTTGCATTCAGAGTTTCAGTGTGCTCGGTTCTGTTCTGTTCGTGAGGTTTCAAGAACTTGAGTTCTTGGGTGTGAATTTTCTTCATTTATTTTGGCCCATGAATTGGAGCTTTTGTTCATTGTTTTGTTTTTGGCCCGAAATTGGGGAGATGCTTACGGGGGATTATTTACGTTCTAGTGGTTTCTGTTTGTTCAGATAGTTTCAGCCTGGAGAAGATGAGTTTTCTATGATTAAGTGAAGTGATCAAAACTGAATTACCTATGATCAGACTCGTTTATCTCCTCTTGATTTGCATTTCTTGGCTTTCCTACTTCTCTGACGAGGGATGTCATGGCCGTGGGCGATGCATGGCACACAAGAAGGCAACAACTACAACCCCATCTTCAGCCGACACAGGATCAGGCTTGATCGATCCTTTTACCCATAGTTTCCTACTTGTTGCGATTATTTACTTTTTGTTAAGATTCTATATTATCTTTACTATTTGGTTAGCTCGGTTGTTAGGAGAGCCAACCGTGGAAGGCGGCCGGCTACTATTGAGCAAGGAATAAAAGAGTAAACAAGAATCACCCCCTCTTCCTCACGTCTCCCTCAATCTCTCCCTGCTGAAGGCTCTCCGTCTAGTGGGTTCTTTTCGGCTACGGCTTATAGTTTTTACTCCTAGCACAAGTGTTTATGTGAACGAACCGAATGCCGATAATCCTATAAGCCATTTTAAAATAACTATCTCGACGAGCTGCCTCGAAACAGCAGCAGAAAAGCTTTTCCGTTTGTTTATTTGAGGAAGGCCATAATCTATAAACCAAAAAAGAACTAGGCCGTGATCTTGCAGCTCCCAACCAATCTATTGCTATTTCTCTATTTCTCTACCCCAGCTACCTTCTCCCAGAATCAGACCATAACAAGGATTTGCCAATCAACCGCAAGAAGAAATTTAAGCACTTCAGTGCATGAGCGAGTTTATTAAAGTGCTATTTTTCTCCTATTTTTTCAAGTTCTAGTCAAAAACAGAATTCGGACAACCCATACATTTGTAGTTTGCTAAAGCTTAAACATGTACCATTCTCAATCTACAATATTAGCATGTCAATAACCATATCTCCAATTTCAGTGTTACCTAGACGATCTTCATGGTCGCATGGGTGTCCAATCAGCACTGCCAATCTTACCGTGTTCCCACCATGTATTCTTCGTCTCGAAGAACTGCAGAATTACGATTGACTCAAAACTGATAAGGTTAGGCATGCAAGCAATTTCAGATGTTCAAAATATGGTTAGGATATCAAGTCATCTTCCTGAAAGTTCGTCCAAAGCGACGACTGATTGATTTCCTCTGAAGTTAAGCAGAAGAAACTGACATGTATTTTTTGCCTAACCAGGCTGAAAATTTCACATTACATGCGAAGTATGCAATGGCAGGTTGATCTGCACATTCTCTCTTACTACAGCTATGTATCAGTATTTCAGTAACTGCAATACAATTTTTTTTCTTGAAAACGCAGGAGGAATGTGCTTCATTCATTAAGAAGTGAAAAGGAAAAAAACAAACAAAACAATACAAATTGATATTGCTGTTTCTCCATTTCTCTACCCCAGCTATCTCAGCCGGATATTGCTCAGTCTTAGCCGCCCTATTAGGCCTTCACAAGCCCCTGGTTGTTTACTAGCAATACAAATTGATGGGCTAGCTCATGCAAAAATTTACTGCTCTTCAGATCGACAGCTTTTGGTTTCTTCTATTCTTTTGTATGTCCTGATTGAGATTGGAGAGTAATGTTTGGAGCTTTTCTAATGGCAGCTTACTGATATGGAATCAAGGAGATTGGAGCAGTTAGTGTTTCTGCTTTGCTGCTTTGCAGCAATCACATGCAGTTTACACGTACAAGCCCAGGCCCAAACCACTGTACAACACCTCAAAAGCACACCCCACAATGGAGCAGGTGAGTAATCCTGATATATCTCCTCATTAAACTTGAAAATCTCTTACCTTTTCAGTAACATGCAAATCATGTTTGCTTAAAATAAACATTTATAGAGGGGTAAAGCAACATGTCAAGGCAGCAAAAGTATCCTGATGAACTGTTCTAGTTGAGTAGTGCTTGTCTGTAGTATATTATTCCTTTAGTATATTTTTACTGTTCTAGTTGACATTGTGCTTGTGCGTAGTATATTCTTGCTTGTGAATGGTAGTTGATCCTTGTTGCCTGTGTTGATCAGTGGGCAGGATTTTGTCGGAGATGGAAAATAGATCGGATAGCGTTCTGTCAAGAAGAACGAGAAGAGTCGATCCTCTTGATGGCCTAAGGAAGTATGAGGGAGGATATAACATCACAAACAAGCATTACTGGAGTGTAAGTTCTATTCTTCTCTGAACAGTGTCTGCAGTCATACACACTGCTTGCTGCAATCGTGCTGAGTTGCTGACAAATTATGTTTAGACCAAAAATGATTGCTTTTACGGTGTATCATGATCAGGGAATAAATTGTTCGTGGATGAACATCATACTACTAAATACATGAAAAATCAGCTCTTAGCCTTAAATTGCATTTAATTGTGCAGACATGACTTGATACGTTGATACAGGTTAGATTAGATGAAGTTAACTGAATAGAATGAGAGAGAGAGAGAAAGCAAATATATCCACGTGAGGATTGAACTGATTGCCGTTGTGTTTACCTTTTTCAGTCGACCATATTTACAGGTAGAGCTGGATACGTCATCGCAGCATTATGGCTTATTGGTGGTATTGTTTTGGTGGGAGTTGTACTCATGTCAAAGATTTTCTTCACCAAAAGGAATGAAAAATACGGTGTCATCGACTATTTCTTTGAGAGATACCAGCTTTGGTCTGTAGTACTTTTTATTCTTCTTGCAGTTTTTGTCTTGTAAGTTGCTCAACTCAACAACAATCCGTTATCTGCAACTATTGTGAATCTGGCAATGTTTGTAGCAATGCAGTTAGTAATCTACTAACGCATTTTATATTCAGAGTTGCATCAGCAATTGCAGTTCGTGGCGCTGTAAGATTCCATTCAAGAGCAGAATCTGTCAAAGAGATTATTGGGAAAACTGCACTTGAGGCGACGGCAACAATTTACAATATAACAGGAGCCATTGAGATGATGCAAAACATATCAAAGCTATACAACAACAACACTCAAGCTTTTGATCACCTGAACTCCACAGTAGAGGCACTCAACTCCGAAGCCGTGGAGATTCAGGCAAAGGCGGAGAAGAATATGCGCTTGGTCAGCAAAGGCATCAAAATACAGTAAGAACTTATCACATGATGGACGTGATTGACAGATTAATAGTTTTAGGATACCTCTTAATCAGCATGAGAACTAACGCAGCTGATAATTTTCAGAGAAGTTGTGACCATTTTAACTGTGACACTCAATCTTGTCGCGGTTCTTGCGTTGCTACGTAAGTGAACGTAATGCAATTTTTTCTGAATATGCAAAGTATCTTAGTTATACCTAAAACTGGAATTAACACATTGCTTTTGAGTGCAGTGGGAAGACCTATAAGGCTACAGAAATTGTACTACTTGTGAGTATCCTTCAGACACCCATCTGAAGCTACAAACCTGTGAATTTCAGTGCTTATGGCATTCTAATCACAACAAACTGTATGCAACAGGTGCATAGCCTTCTGTTGGATACTGACAGCCCTCTTCTGGATGTACTTTGGCCTGTACTACTTCCTCGACAAGTTCGCCGGCGACACCTGCGTCGCCCTCGACGAGTACCAGCTGAACCCCCAGAACAGCACACTGGGCACCATCATACCGTGCAGCGAGAAGCTCTCCGGCAGCGAGATCCTGCACGATGTTGGTGCAGGCATCCATGACATCATAGATCAGGTAACAGACAGACACACACACTGTAACACATCTGAAGCAGCAGTCAGAAGTAGAAGACGCAGAATTGTTACCATCCAGATTGTTTATGAATTCTGATTGCAACATTTTCAGGTGAATTCGAACATTTACACGATAAAATCGGAGTACTCCGTGAAGCAGCTGGACTACATCTGTAATCCGTTCACCGGGCCGCCGGACTACCGGTACCGGCCGGAGAATTGCCCTTCCGGCGCCACCACCATCGGTGACATCCCTCAGGTGAACACAAACTTTATTACAAGGACCAAAGAATGTAAAAGAAAACTAATCTTGACATGGCATTGTCTCTTCGTCTTCTCCTGAAGATCCTGAGGAGGCTAACGTGCTCGGACTTCAATGGCGGCGTGAACTGCGCCCCAGCTGAATTCTCGTCGGCGATCGACTACGACAAGGTGCAGACGTATACGAGCTCCATCCAGAACGTGGTGGACATCTTCCCTGGCACGGAGCGGCTGGTGAGCTGCGAGCTGGTGAAGGCCGGCTTCGCGGACATCGTGGGCAACCAGTGCGCGCCGCTGCGGCGCGGCGCGCGTGCGGCGTGGGCCGCGCTCGCCGCGTTGTCAACGGCCACGGCGCTGCTCGTGCTCGCCTCGGCGGCCTGCGGCAGCGGCAACCGGCTTCACCCCGGCGATGACCGCCACTCGGTGAGGCACCTCACCTCGTCGTCCAACTCGGAGATATCGGAGATCGAGTTCGCCGAGATGCACGCCAAGAAAGTGAGAGTCAGGATAGGCCCGTGATCAGCTGGTGGGTCAAGAAAGCGAGATCAAAATTCTTTTTTGCTGTGTTGTTTGATCATTTGCAGGGGAGAGGTTGAGAGAGAGGACGTATACTGCCGGCGGGAGAGACTGATCCAGGAGAGATCGTCCACTGCCGGCGCGCCATTGACGCGAAAATGTTTGGTTTCTTTTTTGTTGGATGGTCTGGAGAATCCAGCCATGCATGCATTGTGTTGTTGGTATAGAAATTGATCATTGGGTTCTGTACATGAACTGCAAAAGGATAAGAGATTAATTGTAGTCCAATTTGTTCTTTACACGAACAGCAAAAGGGTTAATTGGATGGTGAATTATAGTAAAATTGATTGGATTCTGTACCAGACTTAAGAGGCTCTGTTTGGTGTTCTGCAGCTTGTGTGGTTCTTACCTCTTTCAAATTGACACAATTACCCTTCCTAAAGATTAGTTAGTGGAACAGAACAAAAATTCAATCCTACTATCCTAATCCTGCCTAGGATCCCGATCTTGACAAGTTGGTAGTGCGAGAAACATACAACCGAACCAGTATATGCATCGGTATATGTATTACAGTGGATAAACCACTAAGATATCATTTAGATAAGGGCTGACGCTAAGTATGACGACTCATTCAAGTTACGCCCAGTTATTGCAAACATATCAAAATGAAAAACATACAACATATATAAATCAAACCAAGCAGAACTCATAGATGTCTTAGTCTGGTTCTTGAGAATTGCCATAATCACCTCCACCTCATGCGGGATCAGTTCTTGCTGTAGAAGTAGAATCAATGTGATCCTTCTTGATCTGGTTCAATGCCACAACCACATCACTCATCGTCAACCTTTGGTCAGGCAAGTCACTCGAGCATAGTAAACCCAACTCAAACATTGGCACTACAAGGTTGTCCACGCAACTAGAGGAGTCTTGCAGTAGTCGGTCATCCACAACATCAACGAGCCTTGTTGGAAATGCTTGATTAACCTACTGCCTAAGGCTTAGTTGTCCGACAAACATTTGATCAGTCGGCTTATTTCCAGTGAATACTTCAAGAAGCGTGATCCCATAGCTGAAGACGTCGCTCTTTCTCAACGCTTTCCCAATGGATTCATATTCTGGCCAAAACATTTCCAAACAGAAGGAATATTATTGATGACAATAGATGGTTATCGAGACCCGAATATGCAAATTCAGACTCTCTGTGTATACTGCGCTAGTCCAGGATCACGTTAGTACACACAGTGAAAATATAAATGGAATATCGACCATATTCATGATTTTACCAGGAAAAAGACTCATATATTATTAATTATCAGAGTTGTGAACTTATAGCCCAGTTTACACTTTAATATTCGGAAGGGCTTAGCAAAACTAGCAGCGGAAACACAACGAAAATGAAATGGCCCTTCAACATATCCACAGGCAATCGACTGGGAAGCGAGACCCTGATCCGAGAAGTCGTCAAAATATCCTCCTTCAAGTACCTTCAGTTGATATGGTTCCTTTTCTTCAACTGAGCAAATGTGGATATAGCCGTGAGTACATAGAATACTTTGTTTGTAACAAGAATGCAATATAATTATACAAGGTTTACCAAATGACGGCTGAGTACTTATTTTGCAGAAAGCAATAATTTAAAGTAATACAATAAATCAATCAAAAGCGAACTGGGAAAATGATTGATAAATAAATAAGCAAAGAAATTGAATAGATCACAAGTGAACTGACTATTCACCCAATGAACCACCTGTGAACTAATTATTCACGATATGAACCACCAGTGAAATAACCGTTCACTTCCCAAACTTATCCCAACCAGGTTTAATGAAATATCTATTCATGTGAAATCATCGAGCATTGTCCATAATCAGTGGCATGACTATTCGAATAGTTTTACACTCAGTAGAGGTTGCACAACTTTACCTACATGATATGATCATCTCATATTGACACTAGAGAAACACGTTTCCCTGTGCATGCTGACCAAGAAGGTCATAAAAAGACCATTACAATGCTTAATCTCAACTCAGTTTCGCACACTATGATTTTACGGTCAAGTAGGCTAATCACCTAGTCAAATAGATCCCTCTTACTCTACATAGAAAATTTTAACCGGCACACACTAACATATCGATGGCGAAACTAAAATTGAAATATCACAAATTAATTAGCCAGGTTCATCCCATACTAGATATGTGGTTGTATAATAAGGCTCAGATCAATGACGCACAAAATTAAATCGTTAGACATTACCCAGGCGAGACATCCACATCCTAGAATGGCTAACCAAACCCCCCCTTTACTACACGATCACTCATCTAAGTAAAAACTATTTTGTATAACCAACATCAATAACACTACGCATGCCATGAAACTCAAATTTTATAATTGTAGCAGACCACCATGATCCAATACCTCATTAAATCAAAATTACTTAATAAATTAACATGCAATGATGAGCCCAACGTACTACAAGTATGGCTAAGCATATTATACTACAAGCCATATGATAACTAGTATTGCATTACTAGATAATTACCTATCCTAAGGTGAAAAATGGAATCATGGCATTCAAATTACAATTAAGAGATTAATCAAATTGGACAATAACTATCAGATACAAAGGTTTGTATTAAAATAGCAAGGCATTATAATTAAAATAAATAAATTATAGATACTAGGTTCAATATGATGAAAAAAATACAAATTGCCTTGGCCTCACTTAGTTACTAACTCTTGGTTTTCAGATCTTGCTTCAGCTCCTTTGAAGACGTTATCTGACGTGGCATGACACGTGGGCGCTAGAGCTGACATGGCTACTGAGATGGTAGGATGGTGTGGCGGCTGATGTGGACTGACATGTCAGATTAGGGCTGACATGTCAGCTGATGTGGTTGTTGGTGTGGGTGCTGGCGTGGCTCAATGCACAGTCTATGAAACAGTGTGTGCTGACATGGGGGTGCCATATGTCAATGGTTTGGCTGACAGTGGGCTAGGTCCATAAAGAAGATGAAATGACGCCGTGTGTGAGTGTGTGCTGACGTCGGTGACACGTGGGGCAAGGCGTCTCTTCTATGAACGAAGCGATGTAGGCGATGACTCGACGGACATGCAAAACGAGGCACGAGGGCAAGGGTGAGGCGGTCTCCTATCAGCAGCGGAGGACAAAGCGGCTCGTCGGCGACTTACCGGTGACGAGAAAGACAGGGATAGCCCGAGGTGATGTACATGAAGATGATGGCGATGACAGCTTGGTCGGTAGCAAAGACGAAGGTGGCAGCGCACAGCAAACTCAGTGAGGAACGACAGCGATGGCTTCGGGAGATGCAGAAAACGAGGGGAGGGCTAGCCCTTTTATGGCATGAACATCGAGTGGCGAGGACGAAAAAGGCATGGAATTCGAGGCGGCAATGACACGAACACTGAGACGAGTTCGGGGAAGAGACGGCGTGGAGATGATGCACGGACGGGCAACATGTGGATGGCGGGATGCGTGAGGGTGAGTGACGGATGCACGACGCGTGGCACGCGGGCGCATGGTAGGCTAAACCGAGCCGGGGTGGATTGGGCTGGACTAGGAGATGGGCTGGGCAGAGGCAAATTGGTTCCAAGGCCTTTTAGGGATTTTTGAGATTTAATTTATTTAAAAAATTGCTAGAAATTCAATTGAGCTCTAGAAAATAGCAAATAAACCTAGAAAATTCCAAAAAAATGTTTGAAGCACAAGGAATCCAAATAAAATATTTCCAATAATAATTGAAGTGTAAGTTAGTCACATTAAATCTTTTTAATTTGTAAAATTCAATTTAAGCTTTAATTAATTCCAGAAAAATCCAAATGGTGAATTTTTTTAAAAGCTTCAAGAAAACTCTAAAACAGGATGTTACAATGGCTTAACAAGATCAAGAGCAAAAGTGGTGCGAGTACCTGGTGCCATATACCCAATATATTGTTCCTGGCATGCTCTCAGAAACTACAGAGTTGTCATCACCAAATAACAGATTTGCAATGCCGAAGTCTACCACATGTGAGGTCATGTTTTCATCGAATAAAACATCGCTGGGCTTTAGGCCACAGTGCAGGACTACCTCACAGTGCTTATAGTATAGATACTCCATTACCATGGACACATCTAGCATAATGTCCAACCTCTCCAGGAATCCCAAATATGGCCTACTTTTAGTGTGCAAGTATGTTTACAAACTACCATTAGGCATGTACCGAAGAACCAACGCCTTGAAGTCCAGGTTTGAACATGTGTTGAGTATCCTTACCAAGTTGCAGTGTCGAGCCATGCTCAGCACACGACATTCAGAATCGAAGCTTCTCGTAGCTTGTTCCAGCTCCATGTTTAGATCTTTTGTTGCAACCACCAAACCATTGCTTAATTGGCCATTATAAACTTTCGCAAAGTTTCCAGCCCCCAGCAGGTTACTGTTACTAAAATTATCAGTGGAGGACAATCTCATAGTACGAGACTAACCTATGGTCGATCATGTTAACCATGTCAGTAGAAACCACCATCTCTTCTTGCTTCTTCAATTTCTTCCTTTATTATGTATAGGCAGGTAGCAACAACTCCAACAAATACGAATTTTAGGATGTGCCTATTATTAGTTGAGTGAAATTAAAGTTGCTTCGGCATGGCCAAAATCCTAAACATGAAACACCACACAAATCTGAGTTCCCCATCAAAGATTGATGGGTGATGTTTGTGAAGACACCTGGTACCTGACCATGTAGTTTATTGAAGGACAGGTTCAAACTGGTGAGGTCATCAGAGAGACCTTGGGATGGTACCGAAGAGATCATCGTAGGACAGTTCTAGTGATTTCAGCTGGTTAACTTGTCAAAAGATTCTGGAATTGGACTGTTAAATGAGTTGTGTGCAATGTTATTAAGTTGTAAAGTCAAGTCGAGTTGCAAGGGGACTGACTTGTCGACTTGACCGACTAGTTGCGGCTAGCCACGACTACTTTCCAGACTAGGATGTATACAAATAGGGCATGTATGCCATGTAATGTACTAAGTTGTAGCAACAATTATACACATATACGTATTGTACATCATGAAATAAAGAGAAAACAACATAAGCATAATGATGATTTGATGACATGTTGATGGGACTGTAAACATTGCTTGGATTACTAATACTAGCCAACGATGGTAATAACTTTAGCAGTAAATTGTGTAGGATCGGAGATGGCAACAGAGGGGGGGTGAATGGTGCCTCTTAAAAATTTGCCCCCTAAAGTATCCACGACATATCTCTTCTCCGATAGTTATGGAAACTATGAAGAAGTTGATTCAGCTCTCTGAAAACTTAAACTAACAGTGATAGAGGCAAGACATTAAAAAAACTAAAGCAAAGCAAACTGCACAAATCAAAGAAAAGCATTAGAGAAAACTGAGACCAGGACAATCTGCAGGGGCCGGTCAGACCGCCATATATGGGCCGGTCTGACCGCTCCTTAAGGGCTGGTCTGACCGCCCATGGTCCGGTCTGACCGCTCATGCCGCACCGGTCTGACCGCTCCACCCACACTGGTCTGACCGCCATGGTCTGACCGGTCTGACCGGCGGCATTCGAGAGGTCTGACCACTAGGGTTTTGCGGTCTGACCGGGAGGCCCGAAGGCAGAGCGAAATTCAGACAGCAGCCGACTGAAAAACTGAAGAACTGAGTCTAGTTAGTTTCAAGTGAATTTGAGAGATACTTCTGATCTTCTCAGGCCATAACAGCAAGAACTTGATTTAAACAGCATTGGACCTTAGGAATCAAAAGAAATCAACAAGACAACAAGGAATCAAGATTTTGACAAACAATTAAAAACTTGAGCAGATTTCCAAACTTCTTTCTAATCTCTCATCCTTTGCTCAAGAGGTTTTGCGTTTCAACTGGACTTGACCTCATAGCAGAGCAGCACAAAAACTCAAGCCATATTTTGAAGAGAAATCAAGGATTCACAAAAGCTCTGGCTTCAAACCCTGGAACAGTGAAAAACAGAGGAATTGCTTCAACTCGGTTCTTTGGAAGAAATCAGCAGAAGAAAAGTGATTGCTCTCAGGAATGACTAGCCAAAGGGCTTTGAGGATTCTTCCAGTTCATAGCAACTCATTTTGAAACTTCTAGAACAAAAATCAACAAGGAGAAATGAGGAGCAAACAGAAACTGAGATTCATGACAACTCAAGTGGATTCAATCCTATGAATGCTTCATTAAGAGGAATGATTACACAGGAGTGTTCTACATCCACACACTACATCCCCATACGCGCTTGAGGGAAAAGCCTCTCATCTCACTACATGCTTGAGAGGAAACTCACGTACACACCCTGAAGCTCACTCCAGAACTGCTGCACCACCCCTTGCTCTCCATCCCCTTTTAAGAACCAGCCCTCACACTTAAAAGGGAATTCAAGAAGTGTCATACTACATCTACTCCCTCACCTCACACACCATATGAGGCAAAGGTCAAACCTAACACAAGAAATGGAGGGAATCAGCCACTCCAACCAAAACTTGAGTCAATTCCCTAAATTGCCCTCAAGCGCCTTCCTGGAAGCTTCCCACAACCGATACCTCGACCGTCTGGACCTCGACTCCACCCTGAGTCTAGTCCCGGTCCGCTCCGCTGCACACGACCGCACCCGGCATCCTGACCGTCTAGACCTCAACTCCTCCCTTAGTCTAGTCCCGGTCCACTCGCCGCTGCCTGTCGTGTCCACCTGACTCCGACCGAGACCTCCGACTCCACCTGAGTCTAGTCCTGGTCTGTTCCGTCGCACATGACCGCAACGGACATCCAACCGTCTGGACCTCCGACTCCTCCCTGAGCCTAGTCCCGGTTCGCTCGTCATTGCCCGTCGTTTTGTCCACCGGTAGCTCCAGCTCCGGTTCCTCGTCTCCCGGCTCACAACCACCTCACCAGCCTCGATCATCTTCGGCATACCTGACCGTCTGGACCTCAACACCTCCTGTGCTTAATCCCGGTCCTCCTTGCCTCACCATGACCTAGCTCTGAAGTCCTGCAGCCACACAGACAAGCAAACCATCACATAGCACCGCACGAAACAACATAATATCATTAGCATAAGTAAAAGGTACTCAACCCTAGAATACCCAAAACAAACTCAAACTCTCTAACACAACCATCAATTACTCATCACAAACATGGGGACAACTCCACATAGTCTCTCAATCTCCCCCTTGATGAGTATATTGACAAACACAGAAAAAGCATAAGATTGAGTTTGTTTCAAGAGTCAAACATGATCCAAAAGAAAGACAATGAGACTAATGACCATGTTGACAAAGGAACAAAAGAAAGCAAATTTTCCTCAAAAGCTCCCAAAGCTCCCAAAAAGTGGCTTTTTCATTAATATTCTCCCCCTTTTGGCAATAGAGTCATCAATATGCAAAAGAGAGAATATAGCATGGATATGGATGAAATGGCTGAATTTTATTCAATCTTAAGCAATTAGAGCCATGAAGATTATCCAAAATGACCATTTAGTATTACACCAAGCCATGACACAAATGAATGCTATCAAGATCATAACAAAATATGCATAATCAAGCCAAGCCACATAACTAACAATCTGAAAATGAGATGAATTTGTTAGCATGTCAAGCCATTCAAGAGTATAGTCTAGCTAAAGGTATCCAAAGATGATGCAAGCCATGTCAATAATCTAAGTAGAACCAAGAAACTAGTATTGAGTCATTTTAGAGTGCTACAAGTTCAAAAATGAATCATTTGTTCAAGTACTTGATTCTTTTAGAAGTTAATCAAATTTAGTACAATGGACATATTTTTCTTTGAAACATAGTCGTTTCCAACCAAAACTTTAGTCATGTGCTAGATCTCAAGCCTTATGCGACCACTCCAAGCAAGAAGCTTAAGGAGATGATCTTGGTCATCCAAAACTCCCCCTGAGTTCATGCCTAGTGCAATGGCAAGCAGTCTCATGAGAAAGAATTGATGAGATCAGTTCTTTCGCGCACAAAAGAGATTTTTTTGCTTTTTTAAACAGTTGTACTAACTCATGATTTATCAAGAAACTAGCATAGCTCAATTTAAATCTCAATAAAGATTCAAGACTCAACTCAGCCTATTTGACATGGCATGAATTATAACAGGATAACTAAAGATAGACTAGTCTCAAGAGCTAACATGACATGTTTTAATTCAAGTTGTGCATTTTAATCAACTTATCATGGCAAAAGCTTGATGACACATATAAAATCATGATAAATCTAGCAACTAAGCACAGATGCAAGGCTCTATCTGTGCATCATGAGGACCTGCATTAATATAAAAAAATCAGCAAATTGTAGTGAACAAATATTGATAATATGATATAGCAAGTAAATAACATAAGTATAGGACAGCAGGTAAAAAATAGCATAACACGAGTTACATCACAGCATAATGAGCTAAGTTCTCAATAGGAGTTACAACCATTAAGCATAAGTGCATAACATAATAGGAAACAAGGTCTGAATGAAAAACAACAAAATTTGATAGCTAGGAATCTAGGACATCAAATTGCTAAGTTCTAAGTCTGAAAGTAGCAAAAGTAGTTACGATGATCATTCATGATTCAAATCAACCATCCAAGTCATCATCCAATTCAAACCCACCCTCTTCATGATTTTCTCCACCTCATCAACATTACGAGCAATACTTGACTTTGAACGTCGAGCATAAGTGATATGAGGGCCTATGGGTCGGTCACTAGACTTGCTAGCATCACCATAAGTTCTCCTAGGAAAATTGTGACCTCTTTGAGTGCGTGATGCAACAATGGCTTCATTAACATGAGCCCAAGTTGGAGAATCACCGCAATCAGTATCGCCTTGATGAACTAGTTCAGCATTGATGTCTACCCATTCATTATCCCATTGAAATTCTTCTAGGATCAACTGGTCAGATTTCTTTCCTTTAGAGCCTTGCTCATGCAACTTTTGAAACCTATTTGCCATTTTTCAATTATATGAAATATATACCAATTTATTCAATCTCTTGTGCTCTAAACGGTTTCTCTTTTTGATATGGATCTACAATCACAAAATAGAATAAGCACGTTAAAGGCAGTTGCGATGAATATAGACTCATTGAATTGACTTGTGAAGTAGTTATGCTAGTTACTTACAAATAAAAATATACTCTGATTGCACTCGCATCCGGATGTCGAACAACAAAGACTAATGATTTGCTTTGCTAAACATTGGAGCTCATAAGCAAGGCCACCATATGCACCCCACCAAAGAACTACAAAAGATAATGCAATTCAAAGTTTAAACATAAAGAGCCTAGTAAGGAGAATTAAGAAATCATTCTAGTACTTATACTTACAAGGACTCTTTTTGTCTCGGTCTTTGATCGCCATTTTCTTTGTGAAGCAATCACATTCAATTCTCTCATAATCATCAGCTTGCCTACTTATCTTGCTTTGTTTATCATCATCGGTATCCATCTTCCACAGAACATCATTGAATATCAACCATAGCCTTGTAGAGAGTCTTTTATTGGTTTCTTTAATGTCAAAAAACTTATTTGGATTCAAGAACAATGCTGCCCCATATAACTTTTGCTCCATTTGGTTGTCACACCGCTTATCAACAATTGCTAGCATGTTCTTGAGTAAATCTTTCTTGTGTTGCAAAGATTTGTTGATGTTTGTCTTCGCAACATCCATGGCCATCCAAATCTCAAGCATTACTGGCCTCTCATCACCATCGGCAATCCTCAAGCAATAAAAAGTGGTTGTGAAGCTCTCATGCAATTTTCCATTGAATTCCAGACAGACATAGAAAACACAATTGTCGGACACTGGGTTAGCAAACCCAGATCCTCTGTGATTCCACCGCACTATTCCCTAGATCAGTAGATAGTGCTCACAGATACATTACTGTATATCAAAAACATATAATGCGGAAGCGTAAATAATACAGTAATACTTACCCAAGGGCCGGTTAGGCCGAAAACGAAAATCTGCAGCAGCGGAAACTTCACACAAATGGGACCCTCAGGACTTGCCCACAGGCAGCCAACTGGGGTTCGCGACCTAGTCCATGGCCTCTTCATCTTCCAGCTCTATCGACTCCTTTTGAGCATCGCAGGGCTTGACATTCCTATTCTTTCTGACTGAGTGATGGTAGTTAAGCAAGAGTGAGTACGATGATACTCAGCAAGCCACCACACAGGATGCAGTAATAATAGATGCAAAGCTGTCAAGGGAGGCTTGAGGCTATTTTATTTGCTAAAAGCAGTGTTTTGGAATTATAATAAGTAAGGAAAACTCCTGAGACTTAGCAATTTTAACTGAAACAGATTTTATGAAATTGATTGAGAGGATGCAATAGTAGTTGCATTGTAGGTTACATCCACCTTTTACAGTGCATGGCCACCTCCACCAATGCTAGTTTTCGCTACTGGAGTACTTCCCTTCAGGAAAGAAAATCAAAGTCAGAGTACATCCCTCTGATAGGTTTTATCCCACCCACAAATGTTTTTGGAAATAGAACTAACTCGAGTAAGTTTCCATGTCCGCCCTTGACCGTGGGCACAGCTGCTCGAACAGTTTTACACTCTGCAGAGGTTGTACACTTTCACCACAAGAGATAAGTCATCTTAATAGTCAACATGCTTCCTTAGGCATGAGACCCGGATGATTTATCACAAAGCCTTTACCTTACTCTGATCTAGCTAGATACCACCCGCTGAGGTTTCACCGCTGAAGGGTTCTATCCGCCACAGTCAGAGGCCCCCTCTTGCGCCGTATGAGTACAGTCGGTCCCTGTATCCCACTGTGAGTAGACCAGTATGTCCTGGCACCCACTTTCCACTGGTGATATCTGAACTAAACTTTTGTAAGTTAATCAGCTAGGTCGTACCCATATAGACTTATAGTTGTACTGTTTTACATAAGGAGGTCATCACACGATTCAGTCCTTAATTTGTCCAGGCGGTTCTTACCGCAAACCACGGGTTCTCGTGCGATATCGGCACCATCCACTCTCACCAATCGCCCAGACCGGTATAGTAGGTTTTGAGGGTTTTAAGAAGCATAAAACAGTTGCAGCAAAATACTCAACCACGTACATCCCATGACTGTCCCAAAATAAATTCTTTTGTTGTAAATATTGATGATCAGGACAACTAGTGCCCTGGTCTTGACCGGACTAGCATACACTTTTAATATAGTCTATAGCTAGTAAAAGTTTATCAATAATATCTATGGTGACAAGGTTTAAGTGATTCAAGTGTCAAGGAATGGCATACTAAATTTAATACTGTATCAATTAGGCATGTAGCTACCTTAAACTTTGACATACATTTGCATAATAAATTAGGCATGCAAGTGGATAATTTAAAGGAACATAAATTTGCATAAAATGTGGGATCAATATGATCAAAATGATGACTTGCCTTGCTTGGTTTACCACGGCCTTGATTGCTCTAATTCAAAGCCTTCTCAGTCATTGATCTTAATTTACTAGTCCTCGCTTTTACTCAAGTCTTGATCCTGTGCGAATGTGTCGCCTCATCGAGTCTTCAGATTCTAATACGTGGCAAAGAGAAGAAAGACCAAATAAATCCAATTGCTTTAAATGCCCAATTTAATTTAAATTACACATTTATTATGACTTGAGAATAGAAGGTTGATTAGGATTAGTGTGCCGCAAATGCTGCAGTAGCTAGATTTTGAACGAGAGAACAGGTCGTATGAATAGCTTTACCGTGAGGGAAAATTTTAGAATACTGAGGGACAAAAGTGAAGATGCATCTTCAGGAATTATCTGCGTAGCCGATTGGGAAAAGGCGAGGCCCGGCCTTTTATTGGATGACTTGATCTTAATTGATTTACATTTATCAAGGAAGTTCCATGAGTTGGGCAGGACTTATGGACAATTAAAAGAGAGTATCGATGGTAGTAAAGAGAAACATGATTTTATGATTTTAGGATACGGATACGTAAGGTGAATATATTTAAATATGTGGCGTAACTTTGATATTTCATGCGGTACTATTTATCCAAGATTGCAACTGCCAAATTAATGGAGCAATATTTTTAATAACTTAATTAAAGTATGGAGTTAATCATTTAACCAACTATTGTTATGGACAAGGTTGGTTATTTTATTGATTACCAATCTATTATTCACGGTCTGCCTTTTTTTGAATGAATGAGTCATGAATTAACAGGAATTACCTCGATGAAGTTATTTCTTTTAGTAATAATTATTTTCAACTATTACATTTGAATTATGAGATAATGAGTGGAGATTCGGATGTGAGGCAAAGACTATTTTAAGTACTATTGCGAGAGATAACATAATTCTTGATATGAGCGATTTATGGTTAATATTTTATGTGGCAAAATCTTGTTAAATCGATTTGCTTAGTTTGCGTAAATAGAGACTTAGATCGCCGGACGAAAGATAGTATCTAAACCACTCGAGATAGTATTAAAGTTACTATTTGGGTTTCTGGAGTAAAGTTTGAAAGCATCGGTATTATTTCCATAAAGCTTCAACATGCGACTTGAATTATTTAGGATCAACTTCTATTACATTTGATTTGTAAAAGAGAAACTTCTAATTAGTTTCATACCTTAATTTTAATATTAACATGGAGTCCAAGATCATTTCCTATCATGAGGGAAATAGTTCATGGCATAATCTTACCTTATTAATCCTATAAGAGGATTACTTCATACTCTCTATTTGCATGAAATTAACTAGAGTTAAATGGTTAATTTACTTTCATAATACTTTTAGTTTAATCTCATCATTAGGTTCTTGTTCCTATTTTGTTTGTAGCTCAGATTTCATAAGGTTGCTTCTCCGAGTATTTACACAATATTAAATTATAAGCTAGCCATATACCAGGGAATGTGGGGACCTGCATACCAGAAATGGGAGACACTGACTAGCTGGACCCACTAGTAAGAGGGGAGGCAGACAAAGAAAGGATCTGTCGGCTGAAGCAGAGCAGAACAGGGGAGGGAGGCCGAGGCACGGTTGCGGTGGCGACGCCGACGAGGAGCGGCCGGGGAGGGGGCGGCAACCGGTAAAACAGAACGCCCCGGCGATGAGGAGGCTCCCAGTGCAGTAGCTCCAGCCGGAGAGGCACCAAGCATGCGGGCGGCGGCCTTAGGCGGCCGGCGGTGAGGAGGAAATGGGTGCCGACGGCCGGAGGAAAGGGGGAAAGGATGGAGATGCGCGTAAGCATGAGGGAGGCATGGGAAGCTCACCAGAATGGTTGGTGTGGCCGGAGGGACGCCAAGACGGGCCGGCAACATGCGCAAGCGGCGGCGGTGGAGGACTCCCGTGGATGGCTCGCTGTGGGGAAGGAGGGCCCAAGCCGGCGGTCGGAGGAGCTTCAGCGCACCGAGAGGAAGCCCTCGGCGCGAGGAATCGGCCTCAGGTTGATCTAGGGGGAAGCAGCGATGAAAGCAGCGGCGGCTGGCCGGAGGTGAAGATGGAGAGCGTGCGGTGGATTTGAGTGGCAGATTTCCAACCAATGGTGAGGGGAGGCAAGGGGACGCTCGGGCGCACGCTGCGACACGGTCAGCTTGCGAAATACTCGCCGGAGGTGGCCGGGACGGGTGGTGGCCGGTGGCGCAAGCCCGGGGTGGCTCGGCTGGATGCGAGGGAGAAGGGGAGCAAATGGGGTTCAACCGGCTCCTTATAAGCGGGTGAAGGTGGCGAACAGCTGGGCGTCATTGAAGCCGGGCGCAGTGGAGTAACGCCGACATTGAAGATGGGGCGAGACGTCGGGGTAGGCCGGTGGAGCTAGGCGTACGGAGGGGAAGTCCAAAACCGCGAACGGAGTAGGGGAAACCGGGGGCGGAGTGTGCTACGCGAGCTGGGCCGACGCGAGGAACCGTGGAGACGGGGGTGGGCCTGCTCGGTGCGACGGAGAACGAGGGAGGAGGAGGGAGGAGGAAGGAAGAGGAAGGAGGCAGTCGGGTGGGCCGGGGCCAGAGAAAAGAGAGAGCGGGCCGGGCGGAAGAAGAAGCAATGGGCCGGCCCAAGAAGAAATTTTGGAGATTTAAAGATTTTTCGAATTTGGATTTTCATATTTGATTTTGCAATTATATATTCTCAATTTGGAAAACTTGGTTCAAAATTTGGATTCGATAATTAAATTTTAAGATCATTGGATTTGGGGAGAAATAAATCCTAATTTCCCGAATTTAAGTTCCTGGATACAAAAATCGGATTGAAGGGGTTATGTGTGTGTGTGTGTATATATATATATATAGGAAAAATACTTTTTACTCCCGGGTGTAATTACTCCCACCTCTAATATACCACCTAAATAAACTTGAAATACTCCTTTATCATTTTAGATATACTCGTATACTAATTATAAGATACTCCAATGTGAACCACACGAAAAAGTTGCAAAAGAGTCTATAGTTTTTAGCGTATTTTATAAATACCTTTATATACGCATATAAAAAGGAGTATGTCTAAAAAATATACATACCACCTCTGAAAAATTATACATACTACCTAGATGGTCTTAAATACTCGTATACTACATGTACATACCCTCCGTTACGCGAGATACTTCCTACGTTGTGAGATACAACATAGGGAGTAATTACACCCGGGAGTAGAAAAGAGGTTTCCGAAAAATACTTTTTACTCCCGGGTGTAATTACACCCACCTCTAATATACCACCTAAATAAATTTGAAATACTCCTTTATCACTTTAGGTATACTCGCATACTAATTATAAGATATTCTAATGTGAACCACACGAAAAAATTGGAAGCGAGTTCATAGTTTTTAGCGTATTTTGTAAATACCTTTATATACGTACATAAAAAGGAGTATGTTCAAAAAAAATGTACATACCACCTCTGAAAAATTGTTCATACCACCTATATAGTCTTAAATACTCGTATACTACATGTACATACTTCTCGTTACGCGAGATACTTCCTACGTTGTGAGATACGACATAGGGTGTAATTACACCGGTGTAGAAAAGAGACTTCCTATATATATATATATATATATATATATATATATATATATATATATATATATATATATATATATAGGAAAATTACATAATGCACCATGGTGCCTAGGCACCAACATCCGATACGCGTGTATGATTGACAATTTTTTTGAGTTTGGGTATGAAAATGTTTTATACCCTTGATATATTTATGGTAAGTTAGTTTTGAACTCAGTTCAAACTAGTTTGAACTACTTTTGAGTTCAATGCAACTAGAGTGAGTATATACCATAAAAATAGTTCAAAATAATTAAACTGAAGTTGAATTTAAATTTTTTGAGTTTGACATCTCAAATATACTTTTTATGGGTATATGAAGATACCCACATCAAACGTTATGAATCTCAAGCAAATCAACGGTATTGATATTGGTGCCTAGGCACCATGGTGCATGAAACACTCGTCCTATATATATATATATATATATATATATATATATATATATATATATATATATATATATATATATATTATAGTAAAAATATTGAGTGCTATTAGGTGCCGGACTCCTCAATCGTGAGCCCTCCGATCGCGCACGCACAGTCAACCGGAGAAAAGTTGATTAACGGGTTGGGAGATGCTAGACCCGTTGCTTGAGCAAATTAGGAATCTCCGTCACTCGGTCACGACTCTTTCCCCAAATCGCGCATTCCCCGGTCTCGCCTCTTTCCCCAAATTGCGCGCGGCTGCTTCACCGGAGGACAGCTCCGCCGTTCTCAACACCAAGTCTCGTCCATGTAGAGGAGGCGACGGCCGACAGTGGCGCCCCGGGACACCCCTCTCAAAGCTCGTCACTTTCCCTCTCCCTCTCTCTGATAGAGTCTCACAAGCCTAGGAAGCCAAGAAGAGAAGAAGTTGCTGTAGCGAAGGAAGGAAGCGAGCGAGCGAGAGATGGAGCTGGAGGAGCAGGCCTTCTTGGAGGAGCTCTTCTCCCTGAGGAGGGACGCGTGGGAGTGCAATGCCATGGGGGACTTCTTCTCCCCGGCCTGCGCCACCATGGATTGCTTCCAAGAACGCCACCAAACCACTGTCAGTGTACTCCCTACCTTCACGGCCACCTACGAGCAGCCGGCGGCGCGGGTTCGATCGCCTCGGTGAAGTCTACGGAACGCGGCGTTCAGCCCCAATGCCGCGCCGGCGACTACGGCAGCGAGATGGGGTTTCTTGATGTCATTCAACCCAAGGTGCCCCTGGTGGAGGGAGGCCTTGGAGTCTGCAAGGTGGAGCTCGGGCTGGTGGAGGGTGGCGGTGGGTTCAACGCCGGCGCCGTGCCGCCGCTGCCGCCGGCGTCGAAGAAGAAGAGGGTGGAGGGCATGCCGTCCAAGAACCTGATGGCCGAGCGCCGCCGCCGCAAGCGCCTCAACGACCGCCTCTCCATGCTCCGTTTCGTCGTGCCCAAGATCAGCAAGGTACTAGGTCCAAACACTTCTTTTTTACAAGATTAATTACTTGCAAGAACAATAATCTTAGCACAATGGGGTATTAATTGGAGATGACGTGCCAATGTGTTGTTGGTTCTGGAAACTAGATGGACAGGACATCGATTCTTGGGGACACGATCGACTACATGAAGGAGCTGCTGGAGAGGATCAGGCAGCTGCAGGAGGAGATGGAGCAGCAGCAGACGTCGGGCGTGCTCAGCGTGTTCCGGGAGCTCAACCCCAACAAGATGCTCGCCAGGAACACCCCCAAGGTAAAGAAGGCCATTGCTACTAGCTATAAAATTGAAATGTTGCGGCGAGCGTGTCTTCATAGGGAGCGTGAGAAGGTTGAGGCCTTTTAGCAATCCATCTCCCAATCGTAACGGCGTATGCTGCTGAGATGAAGAAGCTCCCTCTTAACAAAGCTCGGAGCCTTTCTAATGATATATATATTGTTTTCAATTTCCATCCTTGGTTTTGCGTATCCGGATTTCAATTTAAATTTGAATTTAAAATTTCCAAGGAGTTTTGGATCTTCTCAATTTTAAACTTTAAACTTTGGTTCCTGATTCCAATGTTTGGATTTTTATTAATCGGGCTAAAGACAAGAAAATCCAAACTGAGAAATTCAAATAACGCTAAAGCTTTTGAGAAATACGGAAGAAACGATTAAAAGATTTTAACATTTTTGAAATTAAACTAGCTCTCTATTTTGGGATGTTACAAAAATCCATTCTTAACTAACAAAGAGACTTTGCAAAGCTTGTCTATGCTTGAACATCTGGTCAAAGTGAGGAATGATGTAGCAAAACGAGTTGTTGTGGGCCTCATAAGATCCCTACCGTTTGTCTTATTCCTCATTGCATCAAGAATCATTTCATGCCTATAGAGAAATCTACAAACCCTCTTTACCTTAGTAATGTAATTGCTAAACTGTTCTATCTTCCCAATGTCCTCTAGCATAAGGTCCAAGCAGTGAGTAGCACAAGGGGTCCAAAATAAAGTAGGAATCCTATCCATTAGGATTCTGCCCACTGCCTGGTAGTTAGATCAATTATCTATCACGATTTGAACCACATATTCCCTCCCAATGAAATCAATTTCTTGCTCCGACAACCTTGCGACAAGTGTGTATCAGTTGATTCACTAGAAACATTAACTGAATTCAAAAAGAATGTACCTTCTGGACTATAGACTAGAAAATTGGTCAAATAATGCCCACTCATGTCGGTCCACCCATCGAACATGAGTGAGCAACCATATTCTTGCCATGCCAACTCATACTTTCCCTTAATACATCTATCTTATTCTTTGCTCTTTCAAGCAATGGCAACCTATGTCATGGTAACTAGGCGATTTATACCTAGGTCCATATTGCCCTACGGACTCCAATAGAATCTCTCAGCTTGTTGAATTGATAGCATGGTATGCCGTTCTCATAGAAGAAGTCTGCTACATGATCATTGACAATTTGTTCTTATTCCTTTGTCTTTTTTGTGCATTGATCAAGCGTATGTTGAGTATTGTTCGAGCTATGCCTCTCAGAAACAACCTCTTCTAGTGTCTTTCGAAGCATATCAGCAAATGACGTAGTACACTTCTGTGGCAGCCTAGCCACCATAAAAGAAGCCATTGATTGCTTCCTTTTTGCAGCAGTCCCAGAACTTCGTTGGACCTCTTCTTCAACACCTTCTCCGTCATCAGTTTCATCCTCCTCATCTACCGCTATGGCTTTGAACTTCCTTGAATTCTTCTTCAAGTAGTCATGTATCTCTTTCCCAATTTCTATGGTTGACTTGGGACAGTTCTCCACATCATTGTGACCCCCAGCAAGGTGTCGCTTCAATTATCCCACTCCGGCATGAACTCTCTTGTTACAAAGAGTACATTAGACGAGATCTTTTCTCTCTAAATCTGGCCAGAACCCATATTTCCGTGCTGGGTCTTTGGACTTATCCCTCCGACTAGGATCCTTGGATGGATCATATGCCTCGGTGTCAGTGGCTGCAGGTACAGCCACTTGTGGTCATCAATGTCTACCATGGTACCTGCAAATAGTGAAATAGAAATGTCAAATCGTGATATACTACTAGTACTACTGCTACTAGCCTATTACTATTGCTATTCACAACTACTTCTAATTCTACTGCTACTAGCCTACTACTACTACTACTACTACTACTACTACTACTACTACTACTACTACTACTACTACTACTACTACTACTACTACTAGTAGTAGTAATCCTACTACTGCCTACTAATCAGCTGAGTGCTACTACTACTAGTTTCTATGTTGAGTGTTACCTACTACTGCAGCTGCTATATAATATCGCTACTACTATTGTTGCTATTCAATAAAACAATTGTTGTGTTAAGTGCTGCTACTAGCGTATGGCAAGCAGAGGAGAGGAAGGAGCACAGACTAGGAGAGTACTGCTACTACTAGTGCTACTACTATTGCGGCTAATACTGCTAGTACTAGTCTACTACTACTCAACAAGTCGATGAAGGAGAGGACTCAGAGGAGAAGAAGGACCGAAGGAAAGGATAGGAGAGATTACTGCCAGAGGAAGGAGAGGAGAGGAGAAAGGGGAGGAGGAGGGAGTGCTTACCAGTCACCATGGCTCGGATCGGCGGAGAAGGGAGGTCCAAGGAGGCAGCGATAGTGTGGACGGGGATCAACGACGACTAGGGAGCACTGAGGAGGAGGTGGCAGTGGTGTGTGGGCTGAGGAGGAGTAGAGGAGGAGGTGCCGAGGTAGGGGAGGGTTGAGGAGGAGGTGGCGGCAAGCAGGTAGAGTGGACAAGGGCAGTGATGGGCCAGGATTCCCTCTCTTGGCGATGTCATGGGGAGCCAAGTTTCAATTCGATAGGCTAGCTGGTAGTGGGCCAACAAGTCGCCTGATTCGCGCTGGCCAACTAATCACAGCTAGTCAGCAACTAGTCGCCAAGTTGGACAATTAGCGTAGCTAGTCAAGTTGATGGCACTAGCTGGAGCTTGTGTTCCGACTAATCAATGATTATTCATGACTAGTCATGCGAAACAATGGTTGTGTGTTTGGTTTAGGTATGAAACTATTCGCAATTGTCCAAATGAACTTGGGATGCTACCAAGGAAGCTGTTGGTAGAGAGATCTATGCTGATAATTTGTTCCAACATACCTATATCAAGTAGCAATGCACCGTTGCAATGAGTTTTGATGCAGGCCAAATTGTGCAAGGCTCTCAAGATGGAATAAGCTTGCTGGTATAATTGATGATAACTAGTATTGAGATAGATCAAGGTATATTAACTTGGAGAGCCTGCCAAGCTCATCTGCTATGGAGCCAGAGAATTGGTTGTCTAAGAGGACTAGTTTTCTAGGCTTCCGAGCATACCAAGCTGCGCTGGGATGGGGGCCAAACAAGTTGTTGCGGTAGAGGTAAAGCACGATAAGCTTGTCCATCATCATGACTGACTCTAGAATTGTGCTGCTCAACTGGTTTTCTGAAAGGTCTACCCAGTCGAGGCTGATTAAATTTGACATGGTAGCAAGAAGTTCATCGGTTAAATTGTCTCTGTTTGCAAAAAAAATCACAGCTGACTAGAGAGGTTCCTAACATAGTCAGAAATTCTCCCGGTGAAATGATTAAACCTGGACATCAAGGTGGTAGAGTTGTCTACAGTTTGAAAGAGTGGCCAAGAACTTGAGATTCCATTTAGACCAAATATTGCAGCACATAAACGAACTGCAGTACACATAACCAAACTGTAGTAGACAGAGATATAACATTGCAGTAGACACGTGACTAACGACTACAGTAGACAAACCAAAAACTGTAATAGACATAGAGGACCTGTCTCAGTGCAGAGGAGAGAGTGAGAGAGAAATGTGGATTGATGTAAACCTGATTAACATGGTAATTTCTAGCCTTTGAGAGCGAATGTGGTGGCTTCTTTTTCTAACGCTTTAATAACATAATAGATATAATAATGGATTAAAGGTAGGTCAACTATGGTGTATATTGATGCATTTGGTGCAAAATGTGAAGGTGTCCTAATTAGAGTGTTTTTTTACCAACAACGAAATTGGCAGGATCGGTTGGATTAGAAATTTCAAGGGTGTTGAGTTGACATAGCGTTGCACTATTGCTTTATCTATGTTAATGAAGTTGTTAGAACTTGGACTTTAGACTTGTACCATGTGCATGCGAGAACTTGGACTCTTGGCTATCTTGGACTTCATCTATGTTAATGTGTAGCATGTAGGGAGAACCCCAGTGGGAACATGTACTGGCCGGGATTATAGCGGCACATAGGATCCCCGTGGGATACAAAATTCTTTGGATAAACAAATAAATCCTTGGCATCACTACAGATAGCTCCCACAAATCAAAAGAATGAGTTTTATTTGTTTATTTATTTGGTCTCTTATAGTATGAAATTTATAGAATCAAGTATAGCGAGTAGAGGAGGGTGAATAGGAGCCCAAATTAATTCCGACACTTTTCAAAATCTTTTTTTGATCGGAAGCAAAACTCTTCACTCTAGTAGCTATGGAAACTATGAAGATCAAAGACAAATAATCACAAGAAAAGATCTGATCAAAATCGAGTAATACATACATTGAAAACCCTGGCGATCTGACCTCTACATATATGATGGTCTAACCTCCATGAAAGAGACGGTCTGACCTCTACATACATGGCGGTCTGACCTCTAAATCAGAATATGAACAATAATTTCAATGTTATTTCAAATCCGAAAAGCCATGCAACTTTTGATCGGTTGATCCAAATAACTTAAAACATTACATGCACCTTCTCTAGGATGTCAGGAACCTATTCTAATCAACAGTTAATAAAATTGTTGCCAAAATTTTGACCTTTTTTTGTTTGAACGAAGGGTACACCAAAACTGATCAAAAGAGGGAAATTTCGATCTGCTCCTACTCATGAGTTATTGATGATCTAGATGACCTTAGATGAGTTCTCATATATCAAAACAAACTAGATCATAGCACAAACTCAAACCAAAACAGCCACAACACCAAAACTCCAAAATCACCCCTTCTTGAGCCAAAACCGGGAAAACATAAGAACTTGCAAATACAAGTGCCTAGATGGATGAGATCTAGTCTCCAAGACATATCTTCATCACTTACACATTCTTGGCACACAGCAAGATCAAGAGGAGAAGAGGAAACACCAAAAACAAATCAAATCAAGATTTCATCACTTGAGCACAAGAGGGAAATATTTAGATGAATTTTGATCTCTATTGATACTTGGAGATGAATGTTTACAACCACTTTCTAACTACACACAAAGCCTAAGAATGATAAAAAGCTCAGCCACAAGAACCTCTCACATCTCCCACAAAGTTCTCTCTAAGAATCCTAACTCCTCTCTCTACTTGGCATGGATGCCTTAAACCTAAACCACCCCTCTCCACCCATTTATAGTGGAGACATATGAGAAACTCTAACTAGCCCCTCTAGTTGGGTTTTATCACTTACATGGGCTACCTGTTAACTCACCACCATATCGGATTTTACACTTACACATACACGCTTCTCAAAATGCTCACACCCATTAACCCATTAGTGAACCAACACTTGATCCACTTCACATTTTTAGAACATACAAGATCTAAACTACTTAGGCCAATGTTGCGATTTCACACACACTGCCACATTTTCAGTATTGCACAATTCACCAAAATGCCCCTCTACAACCTTCCATGAAGTTTACTGTTTCCTTTACCATGAAGCATTGTCCATGCTTCGCTATCTTCCATGTGGCTCCAATGATGTCATCAAGCCTCTTATGCATCCGGAGCCTACCGAACCGTCCTCGCTTACAAATGACCCAAGTCACTTAGCGCACTACAAACCTCTCCTTGCACATGATGGCACCCGGCTTCTTTGACCGCACAGGACTTCGGCTCCTCTCTTGAGCCTAGTCCCGATCTACCTCACCGTTTCTCATCATGTTCACCATCGGTAGCTCCCACTTCGGTTCCTCGTCATCTCGGCTTGCAACCACCCCGCAAGCCTTGATCATCTTCGGCGGCTCTTTGATCGTCCTGGACCTCAGCACCACCTTATGCCTAGTCTCAATCCTCCTACGTCTCATCATGATCTAGCTCTGAAGTCCTACAACCAACAACAACAAGTAAATCATCACGTAGCACAACACAATACACAAAGTTATCAATTAGCACAATTAGTCCAAACAATGCACAATGCAAAATGTCTTCAAACAAATTACTGATCCTAAATCTAGGACAAAATAATAAACCCATGTGTACACAAGTAACAACACCCATACCATGATCGCACTCCAACTACTCGATCCAAACAAATGCATGACCCAATAGCTCCTCGGTCAGTATGACCGCCAACCAAAAACCGGCCGTACCACCTCACTCCAGTAGTACCGCCCATACAATGCCAGTAGTACTGTGCCTTGGTCTGTCCGCTGTTCAAGACCGGTACTACCGCACTTAGCCGATATGACCACGGCCCCAATGCCAATCATACCGTCAGCAACAAAACAAACTGAAGAACTTGCAAACTCTTAAAAACCAAACTCAAACTCTGCAAATGCTCTAATCAAAAATCAATTACTCATTACAATCATGGGTTGACCACATGGTCTCACAAAATTGTAAATTTAACCCCCTTACCGATCGTGAAAGAGCCAACGGCTAACATGTAGCTTCTATCATACCACCCAACCGTGGCAGCTTCTGGTCACCACGGAACCACCGGCGAGCACGACATTGGCATGCAAGGTGCCGTAGGTGACAGGGCCCATGAAGTTCCTGCAGTGCCTGGGCGCAGCAGGGGAGGTGCCGTGGCAGGGAATAGGCCAAAGTTAATTAATGCTATAACATCAGGGGAGCACGCACGTTACACATTATTAACTTGGCCTATGAACCCTTCATACTCTAAGATAAAAATATTTTGCTACATGATTCTTCTTTCCGTATGACTGGCATTGAGCATGATCCATCTTTTAAGAAGAGAGAACTCTGAACTTTTTACATGCATCTTTTAGCAAGTTTTGTCTCTTTGAGGTTTTGTTCAGAAAATAAGAAAACGTTACTGCATAGGATTTTCTCCCACCTCTTTTGTAATACTCACCACTGTGCAGCGTCCATGTATCATGAAGCCAAAGAGGTTTTAGAGTTAAACCTCATAAAATATTTAGAGTAAGAGTTGCAAGTATACCATAATAACAAGCTTAATGTCCTCATTTAATTCTCAGGTTTGGAATAACTGCTAACTAGTTGCATGCACCTTAGGGCACTCCCAATACAGAAACTATGAGATAGTTTCTATACTTGCCAATTAATGTAGACACTACCCATAGAAACTATACTCCCAATGTATAGTTTCTACAAATAAAAACATAGAAATCACACGTGGAAGGGGTGGGCAATTAGCTAGAGCAGCAGGTGCTGTAGCGAAATTGATTGCAAAAGAGGGTAAATCGGCCACTTTAAGATTACCATCTGGGGAGGTCCGTTTGGTATCCCAAAATTGCTTAGCAACAGTCGGACAAGTGGGTAATGTTGGGGTGAACCAAAAAAGTTTGGGTAGAGCCGGATTAAGTGTTGGCTAGGTAAACGCCCCATAGTAAGAGGGGTAGTTATGAACCCTGTGGACCACCCCCATGGGGGCGGTGAAGGGAAAGCCCCCTAAACCCTAAACCCGTTGTACTGCGCTCTTCAAGTGTGCTTCTTCCCCCTTCTCCCCCTTACCATGGCAAGTCCTTGGGAAATAACTCCGATGGGCAGAAAAAGGAAGGCGTTAAGAGACCCTCCTGGCCCAACCCTAGACACTCTAAGATCCTTTTTCAAACCTGCTCTGCTCCTATTTCGAGTCAAGAGATAGATAAATAGCCACATCCCATTGCACTGATCGGGGGCGCTCGTAGTGACTTAGGGGGTAATCATCTATCTTCTCTCTCCTATCATCTACCTATCACAACTCTTTCTATTTTGGTTCCTGTGTAGACATAGTTTCTATATAAGAAACCATTTACTTATCTCTCCTCCTTAACTCCAATGACACATCAGCATTTTGCTTACTTGACACCTTATTTAATGCCATAGAAATCATCTATAGTTTCTGCATTGGGAGTGCTAGCCTAGATGATGTCGAGAAACGTAACATATATGATCACATGGTTCCAACTTTGAGTTTTTATAGGTGCTTACTGCGCTTTGACTTTCAGTGGTATATCACTTTTTTTAAAATAAAAACAAGCGTGGTATATCACTGTTAAGGCTGCATAATTGATTCACAAGTTTCAAAAGTTGGGTTCTCCAGATTGAAAAGGCCTGCAGGAAGTAAAAAGGTTACTTTTACATGCATGATATATGTGCATTTTATCAGTAAAATTTCTAGACCTTGATTGCACCAAATAGGGCATGATACGCGTGCGACGGAGCCGTGGGAACTTTGTGGGCCCCGCCACCTGCCACGCCGAGCATGCCAGTGCCACGTTCGCTGGCGGTGCCATGGTGGCTGGAAGCTGCCACGATTGGGTGGCGCAATAGGAGCCACATGTTGGTCGTTGGCTCTTTCGCGCTCAGTAAGGGGGCTAGATTTGTAATTTCGTGTCGCAAGGAGCTAGTTTCGAAATTAAGGTGTCACAATGAGGCCAAATAAATAAAAAAATTCCAAAATAATTCAACTAAATAAGCCAAAATAGCAGCAAAGAAAGGGCCATACGGCAGCGGCGGCGCCTGGTGATCAGGGCGCTGGTAAGGGAAGCTCAATTTGTACACGTAGTGAGGAAGTGGCAACTGAAGATGTCAAGGTGGCCAATGACAACTGGTGGCACTGCCATGGCTGGATTTGAAGTGCTGCGGACCAGCGATATCGAGAGAGCCACAGCTTAGGGAGGCGACAACTTGCAGCACCACCTCGACTTGATATGGAACGTCGCCTTCACCAACTGGGGCTGGCTCGGCCGCGTGGCCATTACCGACGCGATCTACTCATTGTACGCTGCGCTCAGCGCTCACCACGACCCGACTGGGTGGCAAGATTGCCACCGTCATCTTCCTCGCCAGCCACTAGATCTAGAACGCCACCACCGTCAAGCCGTGTTATCGCTGTTGTTGACACCGCCTGCCCCTTCTTCCTCTACTTCGATCACTAATGTGCTTTTTCATGGCTATTGTTGCTGTCGGCGTGCGGAACGTGGCGCAGTAGGTCCAATCACCAAGTGATGCGATTTGGAGGAGGAAGGGAGATACAACTATGTGGGTGGAGATGATAGCAATAAAGGGAGCCACTTCGACGAGCGCCGAGGAATCGAGCAGCGCTGCGTCGCTCGACTGCTTGAGCTTGACGGGGGAGAAAAATCATGCCTCAAGAGGCAATTCTGTTTTGGCCCGAGGATCCATGTGGAATGGCCGGGAAATCTTCCTGTTGAGCTCAACCAAACATCGACTTGAGTTAACACTTACTACATGGAAAATTCCCACGCGGGATTCCACCCCTGGGGTTAGGCCGGGATCTCCTCCGATCCCAAGCCTCCCGAACAAGCCCCTAATGTGTTAAGGAGGCTCTTTTTTTCAGCTTTTGAAAGTTGTTTCTTGGATTTTCTATAGTAACTAGCTTTTAAATAGATTGTCTTTTCAAGATGGAGTCTATAGATTAATTGTAATACACACTGTAGCGACTTCATTTATATTTGTGTCTCCACACACTCTTTCACAAACAACCAAAATTCATAAGCCGCAATCATAAAGCATAAGCCAAAGCCAAAAAGAACAGGCCCAAGATGTGCTGCCCGTTTCTAAAGCTTGTAGTGGCTGATTGTATTATGTAAGAAAGAGAGCAAATGACAGTACAACAAAAGGCACTACAACATTCGAACCACCATGCAACTTTAGGATTATGACATAATAAAATACAAAGCACGTTACAACATGTGAGAGTACAAAGTAGTAGCTTATGAATAGTAGTAGCTGATAGAAACGGTTTATAGAAGATGGGGCGTTCGTATTGGCTTTGGTTTGTAGAAGCAAAAGCCAGAAGCCAAAGCAAATATGAACAGGCCCTTATGGTTACTCGGGCGGCTATCTATGTTTATTGTTTAGTCACTATTCTAAAAAAAATACATGTGTGTGTATGTACGTATGTACATATGTATGTGAAGTCTTTTTGTACTCCTGGGAGTACATACTTCCACTTTTAATATATCATTTAAATGGTTGTCTTATACTTATTTATCACTTTTGGTATTTTTAAATACTAATTCTAAGATACTCAAACACGATTTAGTTGAAAACATTTCATCAGAGTCCTTTATTTTTGCTATATATCCTTTTTTCATTGATAAAAGGAGTATATACACAAATTATGCTATAAAAATAGATTTTCATGAAACTTTTTATAGAACTCATTTTAGAGTATCTTATAATCATTATTAGAGTATACTCAAAAGGATAAATATGTATAACAACATCATTTAAGTGGTATATAACAAATGGGAGTATGTAATCCCAGAAGTATGAAATCATAATACACACACACGGCTATGCTATTCTGTGCCTGCGTGTACTACGCACGCTAAAAAGTTACTATCATGCGTGAGTGAAGTTACTGTCAAATACATGTAGAGTTACTGCCAATTATGTAGTGTTACAACTGACAGTAACTCTACATGTGTTTGGTAGTAATTTCCAACGCACATTCTACACCTGCACGTAGAATAGTAATTATATATATATAGTCATTTAATTTAGACAAGTTGTACATAAGCACCATTGATCATTTTTCATATGCCAATATAGAGAACTAAAACAGAGAAGAGTGTTAGAGACAAGTTGTACATAGGCACCATTTATCATTTTTCATATGCCGATATAGAAGACTAAAAGAGATAAGAGTGTTAGAGTTAGGGGCTACTCCAAATGGCTTTAAGATATGGCTTCTAGCTGTGGCTGTTGATTTTTAGCTGAAATTGTACTTTAGTAACTATTAGCTTATTTGAGTCATTTAATTAAAAATTAAAAAAGAGAAAAATAAAAATACTATTATATCTTTAAAGACAATACAAAGGAATAAGAGAAAAAACAAAAATAACCAATAATTGCTAAAAATAGTTAAAATTAAGAAACTGACTATTCTAAGTAACTTCTAGAAGCCGGAAGCATGAAACTGGTTGGAGCAGGAAATCTACTTCCTTCCGTTTGAGCCTTCTCTGGCCGTACTCCTATGCCGCACGACCGATTAGGGCCCTGTTTGGATACGCTTATCTGAGAATCGATTTTAATTTGATCAAGATTTTCTGATAAGTCACGATCTGAAGAATCTGCGATCTGAATAATCTGAATAATCCGATGGGGCTTGCGATGCAGATTTTGGATTCTCGGTGCAAATGCTGATTTTTCCCACTGCGGCGGTTGAAAGAATCGAAAAATAATCAAAGCGTTTGGGTGAGATTCTCGCTTAATTCTACCCAGAATCGGATTTTAAGCGTATCCAAACAGGGCCTAGAAGGGTTTTCAAATATTGCAGCGGCTGCTTCCGGCCCATGGGCCTTGTCGCTCATGGGTGGAGCCAGGTAGTGATCCATGCAAAACAAAGACACATTTTTTAATAAAAAAAATCCCTTGTTTGGCACGGTAGAATTACATACAGATTTTGGGTGAATTATATTGATTGTAGCAAAAGTAATAAGGGGTGTTTGTTTTTTTACCCAGATCATCTCTGAGGAGAGCCTCCCCACCTGAAAAACATCATTGATTCATACTTGAAAGTAGCATAAGTCTAGTGATTACAACAGCATGCTCATGCCGTCATGCGTAAGGGTCGGGGCTCACATAGTAAGAAGAGACGATAGTCCAAAAATAGTGATTACAACAGTATGCACATACATAAAATAATTCATTCTAGCTTTGCTACCTACTAAAAAATAGCTCAATAATGAATACTATAATTTAGCTGTTGCAAAAAAAAAAATTGAGTACGGTTAAACTTGGAGGGGCACCATAAAGTTGGCAATTGGCACAATGTCTCTTTCTTCGAATCAGGGAGATCAGTTGGGGGCATAATTTATGCACCTCTACAACATCGTAAAAGTACGGTGTTTGCTGTAGGACATTGATAATTAGTTGATAGATAGATACTACAAAATTGTACTTATTATGTAGAACACACCATGCCCATGCCCTTTAAAATAATACAATTTTGGAACATAGGAGAGAGAATTGGCGTGACAAATCATATTTGCCAAACAATTTCCGAAAACAAGGTCTGATGGGGGAGACCTGGTGACTCTAACGTGGCCAATCGCTGTCCGTGCAACGACCTGTGGCGTATGAACTCACCCAACCATATTCTTGTTGGTTCTTCAACCCGACACAAGGAAGTGAAAGACGTGCCTGCAAATTACGCAAGGGGATAGCAAGAACACAGCGTAGAGAGTACCCAATTTCCCTCTCGACCTCACGTATAGTGGGATCACACAGCTCACTCTTTTTACCATTTTCACACAATATAGCTATGTGGCTCACATCCTCACATGTATTTTGATGCATCTTCGTGTGCTCCTTCTTTCTCTTCTCCTCCCCAATAGAACAATTCACAAGATTATGCATGCTACTAAAATATTTAGGTTGCCATGCAGCGGCGGTCTTAGAATTCACCTCTTTTGAAGTATGCCTTCTCTTTTAATACACTAGTGACACCGGCACGACACAATGTATGTTTTAGCTCGATATAGTAATATTGGACTTCATTACTCCCTTGTGTGATGCTTTTCACATGGCGAAGCAATTTCTGCTCATAATAGGATGCCACAAACTCACTTCTCATGATCACTTTCAAATCGACCGAAGATTTTATGAGTCATCTTCTAAATTGTTGTTGTCACCAACTATAAGTATAGTCTTCAAACTCCATAGTGGCCAAAAGATGAAGGTCCATGCGGCTAGAGCAGGGGGGAGCCCACATGGCTATGCAAAATGAAAGCCCAAGGTGCATGAGGAAGAAACCCACCAACACGAAGAGGAGGCCCAGGCGCATGAGCTAGCCACAGCAATAAGGGAGACCAATCCGAACTAGAGGTTGCCGTGTCCAACAAGAAAGAGTCTGGTTTTTAGAGTACTGCCAAGAACCGGTCTGGTTTTTAAAAGGATCTATCAAAAACCAAACACCACCGAATTGGAAAGCTCTCAAGGCCTGTGTGCCGAGTCAAGGTTGAAACCGAGTTGGTTCAGCCATGTAAATCCGTTTTGCTAAAGTTTGAGTCCAAAAACTTGTTTAGTTGGACTTGAGTTTGAACTCTAGGATTAGATTAGTTTGTTTGGATCTCTTAACCGAGTAGAATCTGCTTCGGTTTGTTTTGGCCGAAACATATTAGGATCTGCCTTAGGCCATTGCTACATGCATGAAGAGGAGGGGAGCCTTGAAATACACCAGCACCTCCCCTTGTATCCCTTAGAACATGATTAATAGATTAATTTTAGAAACATTGCTATGACACTTGTTCTTCTCCTAGCTTTGCACAGCAAATAGAGAGGGAAATTGGGTACTCTCTACACTGTGTTCTTGCTGTCGCCTTGTGTAATTTACAGGCACATCTTCCACTTCCTCATGGTCAAGTGGAAGAATCAACAAGAGTGCGGTTAGGTGGGTTCATACGTCGCAAGTTGTTGCATGGGCAGTGGTTGGCCATAACAGGCTCATCAGGTTGAACTAGTTATCTTGATCCTACATTGAGAAGATTGGACATCCCCCAAATTATCTTGGTATCAAAGCTAAAGATTGACATGTAAGGATCATCTATCCTTTAATTTTAATTGTGTTTTTAAATCTGTCCTATAGTCTAAAATCGAAAATACCAGAATTTCACCTAACCCTACTTTATCAATCTATTATTTCTTATGAGTTTAGTTAGGTTTTGCTCTATTAGAAACTTTGTTTTAGTTGCTGGTCATGTTTTCTTTGTGTAGCTTATGTTTTGTTTGATCTCAAATTGAAAACTCAAAATCAATATAGATTGTGATTTCCGTCGAATCCGAGTTCAATTTGGGGACTATTATGTAAATCAGTCATAAATTTTGTGTCCAAATTCTGATTGAGGCATTGTTTAATTTGTTGGAAAGTTTACAATGAAACCTAAAGCTTTTCTATTTTGGTCAAGTCCAAATTCGGCTTATTTCTCGATGTTCTCAACCGACAAGTTTTAGCACTCATAGATTGCAATTCCGAGTTCGATTCTAATTCTGAGTTCATCGCATATTTGAATTCATGTGGAGTGCTGGATGGAAGTCAAGTTTGAGGCTATAAATTCTAAGCTTCAGTATCTTTTGGAGTAGTTCTCTAGTAATCTTTGCTAGTTGTCTACTCTCATCCTTGCTGAGATTTATTGCACATTGCTCTTAGCTTATATTCTTGAGTAGTGCAATTCTTGAGAAGCTTCACTTATATCCTTTGAGAACCATATCTTTCTTTGTGAAAAATTTACTTCTATTGAGACTAGCTATTTGATATTGCTTTTGGGCTACTCATATCTAGTTCATCCACAAATGTGGAAGCAATCTTCTTTAGAGTGCTGTGCTGTTTTTGAGAGGAAATAAAAAAAGTGTGTGGCCGCATAAACATAAAGAAGCAAAGAGTGCCAAATAAAAGAAAGAAAACAAAAGAGAAAAAGAAAAGAAAGTGGCCAAAATTTGCACATTATTACACCCTTTTGTCTCCAAATTTCAGATTGTGCACATGTGTTGATTTTGAGCAATCTTGTGCCCTATTATCATAAATGAGCAATTAGCTAGTGTCTCTCGATAACTTATGCAATGGGAGTTGTTATTATTCACTTATATCTTGATAGCTCATTCTTTTGGCTGCATTAAGTTCCATTATCTTTGTGTATGAGTTGCTATCCTAAACAACTTTTATATCTTTTGGATCAGTGACTAGGCATTGAATTCTAGTTTAGATTGTTACCTAGCTTTACAATAACTAGAATTTCAGATTATGTTAAGATATACATTAACCCTATTTCCAATCTCCACATAAGCTTTTGGGAGTTGCAGCACTTGGGCCTTGAATTTGCTTCATAATCACCTTTGTTTCGTCTACTGTTGCTAAGGTACATGTTTGCATTGTAAGGAAAAACATAAGAGCGATTAGTAGGCAATTGAGAGAGTGAGCACTACTATAGAGGAAGTATACTAGATACTTCATCACAGACGATTCCCCGAATCAATCAGTGTTACAATTATCACAGACGGTTCGTATTAAAAACCATATATGAATTATCATAAATGGTTCTAATAAAGAATCGCCTGTGAAGTATCCCGTTATACAGACAGTTCTTATTAAGAATTGTTTGTAAATTATCATAGATGGTTCTAATACAAAACCATTTGTGAAGTATTCTATTATCACAAACGGTTCTTATCTGTGATAGTTCCTTCTATAAGTAGGGCCTAGCTAGGATTTGCACCTTTACTCACTCGCGCGCCCCCTGTCTCCATGTCCTTGTCCCCCTCCACAACCGCTGCTTTGTCCTCTGCTACCTCACCTAACATGCCCACCCTATCACCTCTCCACCGCTCCATCGACACCTACTCCATCGCTCCGCCCTGCCACCTCTCCTCCTGATGACACCACCACTGCCTCTCCTCCCCTCCCTCACCTTAGGGTGAAGTTCTTGTGGGAACCAAAGATACGGATCCCAAATCCTACTTCTTTACCTCATGTGCGTTAGATTCGTCCATATCTATTAATTAATGTGTGTTAAAACCAAAGTTCAATGTGTTCATGAACTTTTAAGGATTCAGAATGTGGGTACATGAATTCATGAGTTAAATTAGTACTGCTAGCACACTTCACACTATTAACATGGTATAAAAATCTGTTAATGATTGCTTATTTTGATAATCTTCATAGTTTTGAGCGAGAAACTTAAGAAGTACATGGAATTACATTATATAGCAACTTACAGCTTGAGCATTCAATCGAGTTGAGACTTATGAGTACTTTAATTCATTTAGTGAACCACAATCCATATAAGAAACCTACTTTCACTCTAAACTTGTGCAGGAACAAGGATCATTCTGATGGTTCTCTATTTCATTAAATATAGAGTTGATTAGATCGCTGTGGATGGGAACCATCATAATTGTTGCAACCCTCCTCTTGGCAGACTGTCAAGGAGGGTTGCAATAATTTTGATGGTTCTAATCCAAAGTGCACCAAGAACTTCAATTTCGTCCATAACTATCTTTTTTCAACAAAATCTCTACCACACAGTCCACGCTGGTCATTGGCGTGCTATGCCTTGCCACCATGTTCCTCTCCCCCAAGGGTGCCTTCATCACCAAGATAAGAATATATCCATAAAAGGGATCCTTTTAAGGTGTAATTATTGCATTATCGAATACTTATTAATTTGCTATGGCTTTCTTAGTAATTGAGTATGATGTATTTGTTTCACAAGGCAATTGTTAATGTAAAAATATCTTCTCCACTACAAACATGCCGATATACACCTATTGCTCTAGGTATTTCATTGATGCATCAAATGTACCCACTTGCAATTATTTGAGAAGGTTGAGGTGACTAAACCTATAGCAAGTCATTCCACATCTGCTAAAATTTATATTATTTGTATGAGATATAAAGCTCCCGTAAAGATTCAACTAGAACTTCTTGATATAAAGCACTTGTTTATTTATCTTACGCGATTGTGATTACTAAGTTTCACTTTCAGGCCATCTCTAGGCATCCATCTTTGAGAGGTTGGATATTATGGAGGCACAAAAAGTTGTGTGATTCCTGTAGATCTGCTGTTGTTTCAGAGGTATCAACTTGTTTAAATGCTTTGTACCACTTTAGCTTCATGGTCTGTATTAATTCTGCAATTCATTCCTTATTTTATAAGATATACTTGGTGTGTGCCGTGTAAAATTATTTTTTCTACTCCAAATATCACCAACTCACAGACAGTTGTAATGGACAAACTATGACTAACATCCACTAAGAAACCACGTGTTACCATTACTAATCACCATCTTAGTTTTCTATATCTTCCCCATGCATTGGAAAAGGTACAAATTTTATAGAAATACTAACATATGCAGTCTTGCACACCCACAATTTAAATGAGTTAGAGACAAAAGGTATATGCATGCCATATCACACTTGGGCTTCAAAGGGCATGAAGCCAGCGTGTGATTTGCTTCATGCCCCTTAAGTCCAAGTGTGATATAAGATTTGACTTTGTCTTCAGCTTATTTAAATTATAGGGTGTACAAGGTTACATCTGTTAGTATTAGAATATGTAATGTTTCCAGTGCATAGGGAAGATATGAAAAACCAAAATGGTGATTAATAATATCACAGATGGTTATTTTTAAAAATCATCTATGATAATACATCACAGGCGATTATTTTTAAAAAACCATCTATATTGTGACTTATCAAAAATGGTTTAGGAGCTATTTGTGATAATCACCTATTATCACAGACATAAAAAATCAAACGGTTTAGAAACCATCTCTCATGAGCACTACGAACTGTCTGTGATGACCTTCTCTATAGTAGTGGAAGTTGAGTGATTCCACATAATTCCACATATTTTTTTTGTTATTTTTGCAATACTAACAATGATAGGATATTCAATATTTTGTTCCTCATGGTGTGACTCTAGCTACTTGTGACCTCAAATAGATGGACCAATTCGAATGTGAGGTGGACCAATTCGAATGTGACCTTAAATTCCAGAAGCTGTCTAAAGCCAAGAAAGTGACATAAGCCACCATATAGTTTGGAAAATATGCATGCACTTGGTGGAAACGATATCTTGAGAAGCATTATGTCACTACTTAGGAAGAATTGAAGCATGCCATGAGAAAGAAGTTTGTGCCATATGGGTATGAGCTAGAGTTACTTCATTATATGAAGAGCATTCACCAAGGGCGTCATATTTTCAAATTAATCATATTCATGACTCTGTGGTTTGAGTAAACATTACCCCCGTTAGAATTGAATGTTCTATCTGGTTTACTGTTTCATTGTTCTTGTGATTTCCTTGTGAATTGTAGGAGCACGTCTACTTCTTGTGTTGCAGGTGGACATGGATCAAAGCGTGTTGTTGGGCGAATTTAAGTGTCACATGTTTCGGTTAACCATATCGTTGTTGGTGTCATCACCGTTCGTTAGGTTTCACGAGTTCTCCAACATAGCCACACTAGTTGTCCCCAAGTTATCAATGATCCTACATCGCAAAGATCGGACGCCCCGTATCAAGGTCTGTAGGGTTGATCATCAATGGTTAAATTATGACCTTGTTTTTCTGGCTTTTGACATTTTGGCTTCTTCGAAAGTTAAAAAGGCAAACGTCAAAACAGGGTGGTCTCTTGAAGCGGATTGTCCGATTGACTTTCTAAGCCTAAAATCGTGTGCGCCATTCGCATTGGGGTCTCCACCGTCTACTGCCATACTAAAAATGCAAACAAAACCCATCAGCCACAGCTCGAAGGAATATTGTCCGATCAAAAATTGAAATGTTTTTAAATGGAACTGTTCACACCTTTCATGTCCTAATTTTCTAGTTTTTGTCAGAGGATTTTCAATTTTCTGGTTTCCCCCGGTATTTGCAACGCTTTTGAAGAGTTGCCCAATTTATTTTACTTTTTTTTAGAAAACCCAATTTATTTTACTCATTAAGTGCAAAGGCGGCCAGCCTGATATTCCCGGCCCACTTGGCTTTCCCGGACCGGCTCAAGAACGGCCCAAGCCCGGGCCCTCTCGTACTTCCGCCAATTAGGGCCTGTTTGGCAGAGCTCCACCACTGAAAAAATGAATCTAGAGCAGCAGATCTACCAAAAACAGCTCCACCGTGAATCTGGGATCCCACCATGGAGCTGGACAAAACTGTTTGGCTTGCACAGCAGCTCTAGATCCACGAAACTGAGTTTTTGGTGCGAATGGCCTGTTTTGCCCATGGGTTTTATGGTGGTATGGGATGGGGTGTGTAACCATTGGCAAAAGGTGGGTAAGTACCACCCAACTCCATGAGTAGATACGAAACAAGGTTTCGTGGAGCACCCCTTGAGGTGCTCCATGGATTTCATGAATCTGGAGCTAGATTCAGTATTTTGGTGGATCCAGATTTCGTGAAGATGGAGCATTTAGGTAAAAATTCGTGGAGTGGAGCTGGTAGAGCTCTACCAAACAGGCCCTTAATGTTTACTGCCATCAATGGACTCCCCATCTGTTCGATCTCTCGCCCAGTCCAGACTCAAATCTCTTCTGCTGCGAAACAATGGCCACGCCGCATCGCCCTCTGCTCCTCCTCGTCGTCGTCACCGCCCTCTCCCTCGCCGCCGCCTTCCAGTCCGACGAGCTCCTCCTCAACGACGATGAGTTCGAGGGAGTCCGCACCTCCTCCCTGCCCCCGCCGGCGGTCTCCTCCCGCCGCCGATCCGCCGACGCCTCGCCTGCGGCGGGTTCCGCCGAGTCCAACGCCGTGCAGTTCACCCTCGAGCACGACCTCGGCGCCGGCGCCGGGTTCGCCCCCGCGGGGTCCTTCTCCGCCCGCCTCAAGTCCTCCGCCCACGGCTCCCAGGTCCGCCTTAGCTCGCTGGGTGCCCAGTTCACCTGCCTGATCTCATCCTCGTAGCTCTCGTTGGGGACGTGCTTAGCAGTAGATTGATTGGTTGATGTAGTGCTCGGTGCAGCTGCGTCTAGCTTTTTGGTTGGCGACAGGTGGTGAATTGTGTGCTTCCGATTTGTAGGAGAGGTGAATTGGATATTGGATCTGGTGATGGTGGTTGCTTTCTCTCTCATCTGTGTTACCTGCGCATCATAACAGTTTTGCATTCCATCAAAATATTTCTGATCCTCTGCATTAGCTTCCATGTAGTCTGTTTCCTGTTAAGCATGTGACATCTAAAGTTACATATCTTCTGTGTTGTTATTACCTTGCGACAATGCCCACTTCTGTGCCTTGTGTTAGTATTTTTTGAGGGTGTGGTTCATGGGGTTTCGATCTGTTTCTGATTTGTCCATGGAATAATTCCATCTCTTACTACCTCATATATGTATAGCACCTAATAGAGTAGCTTCATATTTCTTTTCTTTGGACTTTGGATTCCATGTGCCAGTTGCCAAATGGCCCAAATCCCAGCAGCTCCTACCTAGAAACTTTGAACTACAGCTTAGGCCCGGTTCCAAACAGATTTTGGCTTATGTCTTCAGGCTTCTATTTTGAAACGTGTTGCTTCTTTTTTTTTCCTTTGCATTGTCCTTGGAGATATAATGGATGTTTTCTTTATTTTTCTTTAATTAAATATCTTAGCCAAAAGGTAACGGCTGCTACAATGCCATTTTAGCTGAAAGCCAAAAGCCATCAACTGTAGCCGAATTGAACGACCCTAAATCAAACCGCACCCAAACAATAAAATAGAGTAGCTCGCAAAGTCGTAATATATCCACCAACTGGGTATTTACGATATGATATCACAAATTTTATAGAGCAAACCTAATTGAGTGGCATTCTTGCCAAATACAATGCTCCCTATCTCTACCTGAGCGGTTTTCTATTTTTTTAGGGACCTAGAGTATGTGTCACGTGCCTGAATTACTATTCATGTGCACTGTTCATGTGTGTGAACAACACTCATGGTACGGTAGCAACTGCGTATAGAAGGATTAGATTAGTTAGGATAGAGATAAGAATAATTGGTTTTCTTATTAGATATGATTACTACCTTATAGATATCTTCCATATATTAGAGATAGGTTTTCTTAGAAATAGAGATTATTTCTTAGAAGTCAAGTCAAATTATCCCTATAAAAGGGGCTAACATGTATCTATTATCAATCAACCAATGAGGATGAATTAATCTAGTCTCTTTCCAAAATTCTATCATCTCATTCTATAGTCAAATATCTCATCCCACTAAGCTGATGACGCTCAGCCTTCCTTACGGTGGTGTTTACCCTGATGAACTAAGATTCATCATATCTGGTATCAAAGTCAACATTATGGCTTCTACTGTCGCGTCCTTCGTGGCGAAGGCGGGTGTACAACTAGGCGCACCTTACGCCTTCTTTTAGTACAAGTGGCATAACCTTTTCAAGCAGCATGACACTTTTACACGACGGCACACCATTAGAATATGGCGATCGCACGGTGTATCTCACAGCCTAAGCATAGGGGCATGTGGCAAGGCACGATGGTTGAGGCACTAGAGGAGGCGATTGCGGCGCTGCAACACTTGATGGCGGAGCGACCTTCGCCGACGGTACACCAGGGAGGCGTAGTGTTGTCTGCAACAACGGCAACGATGCCTTCCGCAACGACTGCGGTGGCAGCTTCCGTAGCAGTAGCGCTCCTAGAAGATGTGGCCATTGATGTTGCATCTGGCAGCGATGGCCACGTTGCAAGCGGGGGTGATACGGGTGCCTTCCACGTTGGCGGTAGCACTTCAAGAGGCGGCGAAAATGATGCCTTCCATGGTGGTGGCATCACTTCACATTGCTCCGGGGGCAGTGTTCAAGAAGGCGCTAGGCGCTAGGCGGGCGGCAAGGTGGGGCCTAGCGCCTAGGGGGCCTAGGCGGCCGAATTAAAAATAAGGATAGTAGGCAAAAATAAACAATCGTGTATATATATTTGCCTAATATATATATTTAAAGAGGTCTAGAGTGAAAGAAATCTATTAAGAAAAAAGTTTATTCGTAATTTTTAAAAATCTGAGGACTAAATCACAAAAACTTAACCCACCTTACCCTTCCCATCCGGCCATCCCGCCCGACCGGACCCGATCCCTGCCTAACCCCGACCTGACCCCGCCGCCTAACCCTAACCCTAACCCTAACGCCTTCCCACCCCGATTCGCCCTCTGCACCGCACTCCGTGTGGCTCCCTCCGCGCCCCTGCTCCCTCCCCGCCGCCCCATCCGCGCCGCCACTTCCGCGTCCCCCGCTCCGCGTGCCTCCCCGCCACTGACGTCTCTCACCGGCGGCCACGGAGCGGCGGCGCGGCGGATCTCGCGCGGAGTCCGGATCCGGCGGCGGACGGCGGGATCTGGCGTGGGAGTTCGGATCCGGCTAGTCGGCGGCGGCGGCCTCGTGCGCGGTAAGTCTTTTCCCATCCCCGCCGTTCCTCGCGCGCGCCCATCCGCGTGCCTAGGCCGCCGCCGCGCTTGGTCGCCTTGACCGCCTCGCCGCCCAGCCACCCGACTAGGGGCCAAGGCCGGGCGGCACCCTGCCACCCAGCGCATATGCGGCGCCTAGGCGGCCGCCCAGGCCGCCTTCTTGAACACTGTCCGGGGGTGAGGCTTTATGCAGTGGCGACAACGATTCAAGAACCAGCGATGGTGATGCTTTCTATGGTAGCAACGGTGCTCCAAGCGGTGGTGGCAGAGATTCCTTCCTCGGTGGCGGCAGCGACACTTCGAGTGGTAGTAGCAGTGACTTCCGTGGTTGGCGTGGCAGGAGTAACAACAGCAGCTGCAAAGCCATCTACCATGGCATTGGTGTTGGCGCCTTTCAGTGGGTTGCACCCCCTAACTGTAAGGCCCAGATTGGTTCCCAAGAGCGCCAGTTCAACGCTCAACGCTTGGGCTCCAACCAACATGGGGGCCTCTTTAGTTTCGGGCAGCAAAAGCCACAAGTTCAGCCTAAGTGGGCCACGGCTAGGCCCCCGATCTTCAAGATGTCACTGTGCTCTAGCATGACGTAGAGCCAGAATCGTTGCATATCATCGATGTGGGGCTATGAAGGGCTTCAGCCATGGCCACCACCCTGCAGCTTGTCTGAGAGGGATGAAGTTGTTAGAGCTCCTGCGCCGTCGCTGTCAACCGCCGTGGACAGCCTGCTGAACATGCTTGTGACCGGTGTCACGGCCCTTGTCAAGGTGGGGTTGCCAAGGATGGCTGCCATGGCCGCCACCATAGCTCGAGGATGAGCTATCGCCGAAGGGGGAGAAGTTGCCACGTACTGAAATCACTGCTCACACTTACTGTTTATACGTGTGAGCAGTACCCGTTACTATAGCAACGTGTATGATTAAATGAATTAGGATAGAGATAAAAATAGTTAGTTTCCTTATTAGATGAGATTACTATCTTAGAGATATATTCTATTTATTAGAGATAGGTTTCTTTAGAGATAGAAATTATTTCTTAGAGGTGAAGTCGAGTTATCCCTATAAAAGGGGTTAGTATATATCTATTATCAATCAACCAATGAAAGATGAATTAATCTAGTCTTTTCCTCAAGTTCTATTATCCCAGTTTATAGTCAAATCTCTCGTCCCATCAAGTCGACGCCGTCTGGCCTTCCTCACGGAGGTGTTTACCATGATGAACTAAGGTTCATCACAGTATACCCAAGTGGGATTTGGAGCTAATCGTGTTCTGAGCGCTTGCGAATCACTGTAATGATTTATCTAGTCAGGACTTGATTGGTGGTTGGAGGCCATTTCTTGTTTCACTTTTGCAAAAGAACATTGATTCAGCTGGAAGTTGGTGATCCATTATTCTATACAAAATTTGGTGATGTAGAATGGTTTTGTGTTGGTTCTTCACTGGATGCAGGGAAACCTATTGCGAATTATGTTCTTCTAGTTAGTAATTAGTTTCGTTTAGTAATATTTGATACTTTTCAACGCCTCTTCATTCTTTGGTTCAATTTAGGAAGAAATGTGCTTTTGCTTCCGAATTATTGTTTGCTACATTTGCTAGCACTCTAGTTTTACTAGTTTTGTCAATGAAAAATCAACCATGTCAGCTACTTTTACTAAAGTTAGCCAGGTGTTAGGTTTCTTTGTTCTTTCACTGTAAGTGTAAGTGGGAGGGCTATTTCTCTAATTTGACTCCTGTCATGGATCAGACTCTCACTAAGCTTCGCTTTACGAGGAATGAGTTGACTGAGGTTGAAAAAGACGAATTTAAGGTAACTTTTGTTCTCCATTCTTTTATCATGATTTCATTAATTTTTGTATGTTTGTCAACTTATTTGGTGCTTCTGCATCTGTTTGTCATTGCAGAAATTACTGAAGGAAGATGGTTTTTATATGATTAGGCTACCATCTAATGTGTTGGACCCTACAAGAAAAGATTTTGTTGTTTCCTCAATCAAAGCTGTAAGTTGACTGACTTCAGGGTGTTTCTCTTCACCTTATTGATACTAAATGCTGTACCGTATCATCAGTCCAATGGCCACGTATTCGAATCATTGCTTAAAAACTCAAGCCTGTGCATCTGCTCAGCATGTATTTTTAGTTTATTATGGAATAAAAGAGGCATGCATATTTTATTACAACAGAATCAATGAATATGATCATTTAAATTAGCTCAAAGCAAAACCTAATGCAACATGCATAGCATATCAAAGAAGCATTGATTGCAGATTTGGAATGTTTTTCCTATTATGAGAATTATTTTGATTCTAGAATTGTTTTTTCAGTTCCTGAACTGCCTTACCTTTCTCTCTGTATTTTTCAGAGATGCATTGCACGTGATAGCTTGGATGAACATATTGTTATCCACATGGTAATTTTCTCCATTTCTTAATTTCTACTCATATATGCTCCTGTGGGGTATCATGATGATGGAAAAAATTTGATACAGCACAACCAACGATGGTAATTTTTGTTGATTATTACATGTCCTGCATAATTTACGGAATTCCATGAAGTGATTTTGTTTCTGTTTGATTGTTTGCTACTGCTAGTTATGTGACATTAGGCCACGTTGTACATTCTATTGGTTAGGTTCAGCCTGAATATTTTTGTGTTGTATGGTCTCAACAGCACACCATTTTCATGCTGAGTTTATTTTATTACATATGTGCTTCCTATGCAAAACGCTGCATCCAAATCTTCCCATGCTGTCATATTTAGAACAGATGGCCTCTTTCACTCTTTGGCCTTTGCTCTCTCATTTATTAGAAAACCTGCACCTGCACTGAGCATGTAGCATGGCTGTTCCATGAAGCTTTTAACGATATTTAATCTTGGTGACAAATCGGTGGTGCAATTTAATGGTGCATTTTTTACACAATAAAATGCTAGATGGAACAATTATCATTTTAAATAGATGAATATCTATGGAGGTTCTCTTGGGTGTTGACTCTAGTTAAGCTTTGTTGATGCCTTATTTGCAGGATGGTGTAAATGTTTTGGCTGTTAATTATGGTTCTGTTGGTGGATGCCAATATCCCCGGCCAATGAAAGTAGTAAGTTATCTTGCTTGAAATCATATTTATGGGAGTTACATGTAATTAATAATTGATAGTAAGAACCTTACCTTTTGACTGTAAATTCCAAGCAAAACATACTTGGGTTCTCTCACATTATGAACGGGACTTGTAATCTTGCTCTTGTTTCCACATGGCATTTCATTTGCACAACGAAACAAGATATGATCTAGTTGTGGAAGGACTTTTAAGACAACATGTTATCTGCACTATTTACATTTCCTGAATAGAGGTATCAGCTTTGTCAGTGAGCTTACAGAAACCTCACATGTAAAAATGTTGAGAGCTGTGCCATTTAGTTCTAACTTTCACGAAATTATGGTATATTTGAAACAACATGGCAGAAGGATGCCCTGTGCCCCCCCTCTGTATATTGTGTTCATTAATGAAAAGAAGGTTATATTTACATGCTTAAATTGTTGTTTCAGCCATCAAAATGGACATTCAATTCATACACTGTTCTGAGGACTGCTGAACATGCACCAAGGTAAATTATTTCTTTATTGAGGTTAAGAAAATAATGAATAAATAGAGCACCCTAAAGCTGATAATTCAGATTTATCTAAGACAGCGTTGCACATGAGCAAAAATCTATTGCTGCTCGAGCAGTCTCAAAGCCTCCTTGGCTCAAATGACACCTAGTTCCAATTTCTTACAAAATTGTGCACTTGCAGAACTCCATCGTTTGTAGATCAGTTAATAGAGTCTGAAAATGGACTTGGTGAAGTTGTGAAACCACCTGAGAAGTCTTTCTGGGCTAAATATGTGAGTAACAGTTGTAAATATCATCTCTATATTGTTTAACTTCTCCTTTGGTGTCTATATATCTTAAGAAGTTGTTTGCTGCTCTTCCCTTTAATCTGACTGCTGCTTGCCGCTTTGCAGTGGATGTACATCATTCCTCTTGGTCTCATTGTCATGAATGCTGTCACGGCAGCAGCAAATATGCCAGAGGAGCAAGCTGGAGGGCAGGGCCAACCTGGACCACAAAGGGCGCCGAATGCTGCTCCAAGGAGAAGATGATGGCTACCTATCTGTTTCCCATATCATAGGTATTTTATGTCGCTAACTAACTCAGTATCACACCTTGTTCTGTGTCATCATATGACGATGTTGTCATGAACTCGCCTTCATCTCTCCCTATTGGACACTTGGCAAGTCCTTGTGTGCTTTTGTAAGAGAAATTTGCACTTATTCTAAGCAATTGACTGGTTGGAATACGCATGACTGTTAGTAACCTGTTGACATCAAGCACTTTAGGGTCTAGCCACCTGTGCAGTGCAAAAGCACTCCTTAATTCCACACTTAAGTTATCCTCCTGAGAATGCACGCATGTATTCACTGAGAATTTCTTGTTTGGCACTATAGCAATAAATTAAAATCTTTTCATGGAATGCTCCTATTACTTGTCTTATTTTGTTATGGTCTATGATCCAGCAAGGCATGAACAGTGCGCGGTACTATAGCATGAACAGTACACGGCATTGGAGCATAGCGCTTGGTACTGAAGCAATGGTGTCTGGTTTTATAGCTTGATAGCATTGATAGCATATCACGGATTAAAAATATAATAATTAGTTTTTTTATTATTTAGGTTTACTTTTTTTAAAGATTTATTCCATGTAATAGAGATAAGTTTCTTATTATTAGGATTAGTTTCCTTAATATAAAGATAGGTTTCTTAGGGGTCAAGTTTAGCCATCCCTATAAAAAAGACAATATTATATCGTTATCATTAAGTAATAAACAATCAAATCTAGTCTCCCTCATTTTCTAAAATCAAGCCTCAGAGCTTTTTTACCACGCCAGAAAAAAGTCCTGCCGGTGGTTAGATGAGAACGGGCGCCCTACTCTCGGTCCTCGGACCTGTATCCAACCACCAACTACAATATTTACCCAACCACTAACCATGACATTTGGTATCAAAGCCAATTACTACTCCGCTATCCATGGCTTACAGCAGGGGTTTCGATCCTATAAAAGTCTGAGCTTCACGATTTCATTACCTAGGGCTTCTAACTTTCGACGGCAAGGAAGATCCGCAACCTTGTTTGAATCGCTTTGAGCAATTCTTCAAGGAGCAGTAGACAATGGATGAAGATGAATGGTTGGCATTGCATCACCTCACGGGGAATGCCGCCCTGTGGTACCAGCAGCTAGAGTGTGCACTTGGGGGTGCAATTATGGCCAAGTTTTGTTAAACACGTCAACCTTCGTTTCGCTATCACCATCGTGCCGTCTCCACCTACATGTCAAGTCTCCATGAAGCTAACTACTGTGGCTTCCAATGCCGAATTATCCTCCGCTGAAATCTTCTCCAACTTGATGGCCTGTATGAAAGAGTTCATGGCCAAGATGGAGAAGGTGCAGCATGTTGCTATGGTTTCCAAGTCGACATCGCCGTCTGTTGAGACCATGTCCAAGATAGAGTAGCAAGAGACAATGCCTGCCACTGCAATGGCGGCGATGTCATCACCGTTCCCATCACTGTCATCAGCGTTGGTCCTGCTACCGTCTTCACCAAAGACGACACCTTTTTAGCCTTTGCTATCCTTGGCTGCACCTTTGGTGCCTTCGTCGAGGAGGAAGGTTGCCCCTGTCCAGCGGTGGTCCTTCCCACGTGGCCAACTAATGTCGTGCTTTGTAAATGTGGGCCGTGGCGGGTGTTAGGACCGCAATAGCGTCACATTCTTGCCCCCACCAGCAGGAAGAGCGTCATTGCTACCCCCACAGCTTGTCCAAGGGATACTTCCCGCACTGGTACATCCTGCAATGGCAAGTCATACCAAGGGAGCGCAGTCCTCACTGCTGTCTATCGGAGTGTTGCACTCTCTCTTTCACATGACTATCCGTCGACACCACGGGCTCTCATCGACATGGGGTTAAGGACTTCAATTGTGGCCACCACCTAACAGCTCGAGGATGAGCTGTCTTGCTGTGAGGGGTGTAATGTTATGGTCTATGATCCAGCGAGGCACACAACAAGGCGTGAACAGTGTGTGGCACTGTAGCATGAACAATATATGGAACTATAGCATGGCGCGCGGTACTATAGCAATGGTGTCTGTTTGGATAGTTCAATAGCATTGACAGCATATCACGGATTAAGAATATAATAATTATTTTTTATTATTTATGTTTATTTCTTTTTAGATTTATTCTATGTATTATAGATAAGTTTTTTATTATTAGGATTAGTTTCCTTAATATAGAGATAGATTTCGTAGAGGTTAAGTTTAGCCATTCCTATAAAAAAAAAGACAGCATTGTATCGTTATCATTAAGTAATGAACAATCAAATCTAATCTCCCTCTTCTTCTAAAACCATAACATATTTACTAAGAAATTATAAATTTCTTACTGGATAATTTTATATCTTGCCAAAATGGTAACTCACACCAATAATCTTATGCTAAAAATAATTTGAATTTCAGATTCACGAAGAATGGACAGCCTTTACCTGCGGGGATAGACTTCCTTTCGCTTATTGCATTCAGAAACTCCCCTTAATATTAGAATCACCTCGGAAAGGTGGCATCTAAACACACGCATTTGCCTGTCGATGGAAACTACCAGTCTGTCTTATTCTTGGGAGCTAGCTTCATTTACCCATTTTGATGTTAGAAATTGGTCCATTTGAGCAAGCCTCATTTCTTTCATTTCAAAGCATGCATGATTTAGTACCATATTACTAAGATAAGGCGGGGAAAACCAATTTATAAGATGGAGTTCTCACCATTCTTTGAATATGGATAGAGATGACATGAGGAGGGCTTTGGCTAATCACGCACGCACGCGCACGTGTATTCGCGTGAAAATCGTGTGACGTGAGTTGACCATGCTGTGACGTGGCATGTCACTTGGCAAACCAAGTCTATTTTTATTTTTGCAGAAGAATCTCATAGCCTCCATTTCTCTTCTCCTGCAAACTTGTGCTATTGTGCTGCGCCGTCTGAACCTCGCTGACTCTTCCCAGCGTGCACTATGAAGAAGGGGAGCGGTATCTCCGAGCCATTGCTGTCGTGGAGACCTACACGTGGACGGCAATAAAGTTTCTAGGCAATGCACATCTGTGCGAACGCTCGCTTCGCTGCGACATCTACGTTCAGCGTTGCTTCCTATTCTTCCTCAAACCCAACTGTAAATCATTCGTGTGTCTGATCGACTTATTTAAATTCTGTTTCTATATAGTTTTGAAGTACAATGATTTGCTTGTTAGCACTTCTACTTCTCCTTACCTTCTTGACACGCACAGCAAACGAACAGTGAACTGCACTAATAGCAACCGTAGCAATGCACGAACCGTTCAATTACATGCTTAACAACATTAAAAATTATTTTGAACAAGAGTGCTGAGTACACCGATACAACCATACACATCGTTGCCTATATGTGGAACGAGCCTCGTGGCACCCACATGGAGTATTGCTGAGGGGGCCGCCTCGGACGTGGCTGGCTGTCATTGTAGTGGCAAGCACATATACAACTAGGGTTCGCGCAGTAGCATGAAGGGTCGTACAAACTCCCTATGTTGATGACCTCCTCGTTGCCCCTCTCGCGCTCCACCTGTTGACGGAGGTCATCGTTATGCTCTTCAAGACCCTCAATGCATGCCTCCAAATCAAAGATTCACTCCCACAACGTATGCACGTACGTCGAAATATACCCTTCGTGGGATGGATCGATCCATCGCACGAAGTCACATTTATCTATCTGCTACAAACAAACATTAACTCGAAGCAATATTAGTACTACAACAAAATAGATGAGTGCGAACTTGTACCCCAGAGTATGGGCATCGAAAGAAACATTGACCACCATCCGAATGACCTTCTGTCACCTGCACCACCACATCCTGCATGTGTTTGCATTTCGGCCACACTGGCTGAGCGTGCCTTTTTGGCAACAAGCGGTACGTAGGGTCGAAATCCTCATTCCTTTCGAGCGGAAGGTCCTTCTTTGGTGACTCATGTTCGACTGGCCCTTCGGCGTGCGTCATAGTGGCTTACTTTATGACGGAGAAGATAGTTCTTCCAACTAGCACCACCTCGTCCATTCATTTTGTAGCGTAACTTCGGGCCATATTTGCTCAGTGACACGACATGACGACCCAACTTTGCGCAATGAGAACACCGGGCGCGCCAGCTTTGCATAGTGAGAAGAATGTATGGGCCAGCTTTCCTCAGTGACATGACATGACGACACAGCATTTCGCAGTGACATGACAGCACGACCTAGCTTTGCGCAGTGAGAAAACCGAACGCGTCAGTTTTCCTCAGTGACATGACATGACGATGCAGCTTTTCGCAGTGACATGATAGCACAGAACAACTTTGCGCAGTAAGAAGACCGAACGCGCCAGCTTTCCTCAGTGACATGACATGAGACGCAGCTTTTCGTAGTGACATGACAGCACGGCCCAGCTTTGCGCAGTGAGAAGACCGAACGTGCCAGCTTTCCTCAGTGATATAACATGACGATGCTGCTTTTCACAATGACATTACAACATAGCCTAGCTTTGCGCGGTGATAAGACCGAACGCGCCAGCTTTGTGCAGCGACATTACCTCACGTCCAGCTTTCCGTAGCGACAAGACCTCACAGCCCAGCTTTACCAGCTTTGCACACTATAAAATGAGGTCGAGGAAATTTATTAGAGAATACTGTGCAACCAAACCGCATACTACACCACACCGGGATGGACAAAAGGTAGAAGAAGTAATGGGATAAGATGATGAAGCAATGGGAGGAGACCTGCGACCTACCACGGTCAGCTGCCGCCCGCGATGAGAAAATAAGTGCAGCTGCGGCTCGGGACAAGCCCAACGTGCTACGAGGTTAGCTCCCCGCAATGATGGGCCCTGTAGCAACAACCCCATCTCGAACATTCTCACCGAGCGTTTGCCTCAACTCCCACCCGAGGGGGAGACACCCCCCTTTGTTGGTGCGAGGACACGTGCAAGTTCTTCAAGTCTAACCACCGCATTAGTCTAGGTATGCGTTACTGGGATTGCGCAAACTACTCCAGTGATTACCCCGATCGCCGTCTAGACACTGCAATATATCGGCAGCCGGTAAGAACCAGATGCACTATTTTTCCCTACCTTTTCTCCTTCACAACACGCACTAACAACCTCTCCCCTGTATTTACAGTCTCTGGAACCCCTATGTGGCTACCGCAAATGAATCGATCTTGAGATCCACCCTGAGGACCAATGAGCCCTCGACTTCGAGGAGTGGAATGTCGTAAAGTCTTCGGAGATCCGGGAGGAGGAGCGCCACAAGAACGAGCAAACCTTGCATATACAACACGAGACGAAAGCTCATCTCGAGGCATGCACGTGTAGGGAGCGGGAGGCTCGCGAGAGGGAGCGTGAGAGAAAGAGGGAAATGGCGACCAAGACAAAAGAGGCCGCCGAGGAGTTCAACGTCGAGCTGGCAAGGAAGGAAAATGGCCCCGGCCGACACAGTAGGTCGTATGAGCAGTTGGGTGGGTTAGTCGCATATGATGCTATATGTTATGCATGTAAACAAAAAGTACGCGGCATATTACTCCCAACTATATTATGAAGTCTATTTAAATTCAAACAAGCTTATTATCTCGTCTTTTCGCATTCAATGATTCACATAGTAAGTCATCTAACAATATTAACATACCAGTTTTCTCCGTACGAATTCACAGTAACATCACAATATCACTTACCATCGTATGTACCGATCGTTCTAAGGTCAGTCGTTCTTAAAAAAATTTCTCAAATTTTGCTATGCATCTACAACATACAATGAACATAAACTTTTATTACAAATCCAACAGATTATTTTCCAGTTATAAACTACAAATTGACAAAATGTACAAAATTCACGGGGAGCAGAGCTCCAGTCGCCCTCTGGGTGGACGACTGCTCATCAAGTCGCTTGGGGGACTAGTTCTAGTCGCCCAACCCTCGGGCGGCTGGAGCTCTGTCGTCTGACCATTGGGCGATTGGAGCCTATTTGTATAAAAAATGTTGCCGCGGGTATATTTTTGTAATTTCGAATAAAAAATAGGTTATTCGTACAAAAATTTCGGTTGCCTAACTCATTGAGAGCATTTGGAGACATACTAATGTTAAGGTATGACAACTCTCGTAGAGATCTCACATTCCCTATCCCGTCTGGCAGTTGAGTTAGCTGAACAGTACTTGCCGGCAGTAGAAATATGTAGGTTTTTCTTAAATCCAATGTCTTCGAAAGCTGCAAATTTCCAATTTCTTTTAAATCCTTTGTTTCTATGCGACCACTTAGTGCCAGATACCTCAAATGATGCAAACTCCCTAGATCCTTAATATGTTTATTCTCGTCAAGAATATACCTAAAATCCAAAACACGCAGAATTGGAAACTTCGAAAGAGGTGGCTTCCACTCAATAGCTCGACCAAATACAGTAAGTGAACTCACATGGGATAAACCCAGGGTTGCTAGCAACACGACGTGCTCTTTGTCGCTGTGTACAAGAGATAACCGGCTAATCTTCCGTAATAGAGATCTGAGCTCCTGGCCATCAGATCTGGTGACCAAATTTTCTTCAGTTGACAGGGAGATGATGAGATCAAGTATCATATCGTGTACGCAGCACGATTCTGCATTACCATTTGCATCGATGCCTACTGGCTGAATCATGCTTCTATTAATAAGCTCATTGAAATAACTCTCTCCATGTTCATACAAATCTCCTCCCTGTGATTCATCAACAAAACCTTCTGCTACCCAGGGAAAACAATCTCGCTGGAAAAAATTATTGGAACTTCCGAGAAAGATGAAAATCGGAAATTTCAAAATTTCGGAATATTTTCAAAAAAAAATTCAGTTGAAATATTCAAACATACAATTCAAATTCCAAAAATACAAACATATTCAAAAATGCCTTGCCGACACCACCTCTGCCTCCCTTGCCAACGCTACGCCGCCACCTTTCCGTCCCCTGCCGCCTCTCCCTCCTTTGCCAGCACCGTCTTTCATGCGCAGCAGCCGGCCGCTGCCCTCCAATTCCATCCTCTCCATGGGCCCATGGCCACCTCCCCCTCCTCCCTTGCCAGCAATGTCTCTCTCCTCCATTGCCGGCGCCGCTCGTTCTGGAGGATGAGGAATGACAGAGACAGATGGATATTGAATCAACCATCAGCAATGTCGATCTTAAGCCTTAACTGGAACGCAAGGGACCGTGTTCCAGCTCGCGTATTATAAGCAAGTAAGCAACTTGAAGTCTTTAAGCGTAGCAAGAGAGAGGGTTGGATGGGCCGGCCAGCCGGAAAAATACAAAATACCTAAATTTTTAGCTGAATTGGAATTTTTTCGGGATGGACCGAGATAACCGAATTTTGGCCAAAAATGTTTTCCTGCTGCTAACCATCCTTTACACCAAGCGATCTCTCTCAATCACATCATCGTCCTGAAAGATGCTTAGATACAATAAGCAGGAATTTATATGGGAAGGAAGATCATAGTAACTAAGTGACTACCCCTCGCATGTTCTCCGTAGTATCATCTTTTTCAAGCCCATAACCAATGCAATTGTAAACATTACACCATTCATACTTTGCTTTCATTGGTCTACTGGCTAGTGGACTTGCTATAGTGATGATGGCTAATGGTAGCCCACCACATTTTTTCAATTCGGAAGGACATCCATCTTCATTGTCAAATATCCTTTGTATAGAATGGCCTTTTGGAGTCAGCATCAGAGAGAGGCTCTAGTTCAAGCATAGCACCATCAACAGGAGTGCAAGACTGTTTAGCCAGTGGCGGAGGGGGCTGGCACCCCAACTTTCTACTAATCCTCCATTATGTAGTTAATTACATGTGTTTAATTAGTGTTTGACCCCTCCCAATTTAGCCCAAATGTAAAGTATATTTAAAGCACAGTCATATGCAGCCCAATTAGGCCTAGTAGTTGAGGACTGACGCTTCATATTTGAGCCTTTGGCTCTTTGCCGGCTTGCCGCACGCTCTGTCTGTTCGTCTCCGTGAAGGTCGGCCTGACCCTCTTCCGGCGCACCGAGAAGGCCAAAGGGCGCGTGTGAGTCCTCACTTCGATCCCCTTCCGTTCCCAATACTATGGGATTCGGTCACTACTTACTACTATCTGAATCAATTAGTACAGGAGTACAATTCGTGCGAAATTGGAATTCTCAAGATTCGAGTGTGTTTCTGCTGTGAATGTGATTTGCAGTGTGCTTGGATGGAAGCGCGCCATCTGCAGAGAGGGTCTGGCCCTGAGAGTGGATCTCAGAGCTGGTTCATAGTTTCGCTTTACAATTTTAGATGATATGAAGAAGAAAAAGACAATTCATAGTTTTTTTAAGCCTATTGGTTCAAGTGCTAATTGTATTGAAGCCATTAGAAGCCTATGATCTTGCTGGTAGTCGTAGAGCTAAGTTTAAGTTAATAGAGATGTAATTTTCTTTGCATTGTAATTTGCGAAACATATTACTTTGATATGTGACTATTGGATCGATAAATCCGGCATGGTTCATTGGTTCTACTCTACTTGTTGTCCATGTTGCCCCCCCCCCCCCCCAATATCCAAATCCTGGCTCAGCCCCTGAGTTTAGCATGAAGCCAATGGATTTTCAGGAAGGTTCAATAGTAATTTTTTATTTAACCTGTATCAGAAGGTTAAATTCTACTACTTAAAACAATTCTTTAACATTGAACCGTCAAATTTTAACACTGCTTTGGCTAGTTAAGATGTCTCTACTTTCGGTTGATGCCAACCCTACTACAAAAAGAATATACTGGACGCTTACATCACAGACGGTTTTTAGAAATCGTCTGTGTTGTAATTATCATAGACGGTTCATACGAATAACTGTCTGTGATATTTTCACAGACGGTTATTCATATGAACCGTCTGTGATAATTCATAGACAGTTATTGATAAAAACCGTTTGTGATAATAACAGACATCACATACAGTTATTTATTTAAACCGTTTGTGATATTTCATAGACGGTTTTTATTACAAACCATATATGATAATGAAGTTATCACAGACAGTTTGTACAAAAAATGTCTATGATATGTTTCCTGCCTCACAATCCCTAAAATTTCATAATCTCCCGCCTACTTATCCCTGAGATGAATTCAAGTTCCGTTTCAAGACACCTTTACTAAAACAGGCATAATTTTTGCATACGGTGTCCGTTTTCGATGTTCTTGTACTCGTTGGAAAGCTAACGACGAGCCCGATTCAAAACATATGACCCACTTGCACTTGTCGCCCTATAAGACCCCCAAAATCATCCATCTTTATCCACAAATTGCATTGCAAGTTTTCAGTTTCTGTTTTTGAAAATTTTTTTATCTTTCATTTAGAATTTGGGGTTCGAAAGTTGTAGATCTCATCGAAAGATTTTTTTATATATATATGATATGCCTTTGGATTACTTTTAGATGCGTGCAAGTGCAATGGTATATAATATATTAGGATGGAAAGTCTTAATTATGGATGAAAAGTCTCAATCATGGATGAAAAGTCTTAATTATAGATGATAAATCTCAATCATGGAGCATATATATATTGCAATTATGTATCACAGATAATTTGAGGTTTAAACCATCTAAGATAATTATATCCATAACCGCTGGGCCCGTTGATCCTCCTCAACCCAATCCTAGCTAACAAAAACCCACCAACCCCCTACTTCACAGATTGTAGCTCCACCTCTTTGTCCCCGCGCCAAAAATTTTCGCAGTGGTGGCAGCGAAGCTGGTGCCTTGCCGAAGTAGACGCGCGAGCGCTCTGTCCCCTTCCCTTCGGAGTGGTGGGTAGAGCTGCTTCCCAGCGCCGACAACTTCCTTACTTTCTATCATGGGGCGCACGCGGGGACAATGTCCACGCATTTTGTTTGTGCTTCATAGGGTGCGCGCGAGGGCAAGCCTCTGCTGCGCCTTGTCTACACCCAGTAGAGTGCGCGCGGAGGCCAGCCTCTGCTGCACCATATGCATACTACGCGGAGTGTGCACGGAGGCAAGCCTGTGCTGCGTTTCGTTCATACTCCGTAGAATGCGTGGGACTATCAACCATGTCTTATTTATACTCCGGAGAGTACGCACAGGAGCACCGCCCATACGTGCGCGGGGACATCCGCGTCTTGTTTATACTCAGTAGAGTGTGCAGGGACAACATCCGCGACTTATTTATACATCGTAGAGTGCGTGGGAACATCGACCACGTCTTATTTATACTTTGGAGAGTACGCGCAGGAGCAACGCTCACACGTGTGCGGGGACATCCGCATCTTGTTTATACTCAGTAGAATGCGCAGGGACAACATCCGCGTCTTATTTATACTCCGTAGAGTGTGTGGGAATATCGATCACGTCTTATTTATACTCCAGAGAGTACGCGCAGGAGCAACGCCCACACGTGCGCGGGGACATCCACGTCTTGTTTATACTCAGTAGATTGCGCAGGGACAACATCCGCGTCTCATGTATACTCCGTAGAGTGCGTGTGGAGGCGGACCTCGATGCTACGTCTTATTTATACTCCATAGAGTGAGTGCGGAGGCGGACCTCGACGCTACGTCTTATTTATACTCCGTAGAGTGCGTGCGGAGGCGTCCCCCCGCACGTCTTTGTTTATACTCATGGAGAGTGCGCGCGCGAACGCGTGTCTTTGTTTATACTCACGGAGAGTGCACGCGCGAACGCGTGTCTTTGTTTATACTCACAGAGAGTGCACGCGCGAACGCGTGTCTTTGTTTATACTCACGGAGAGTGCGTGTGGAGGCAAGCCTCCGCGCGTTTTTGCAAGAACTAAGACGAGATTTCACAAACGGTGAACTTTATTAAATTCCCGTTTGCGCGGGTGAGCGATTACAAAAGACAGGGTACTAACCACTAATCGCTCGAGGGCGGGAACAGCAGCGCTTGTCGTTGCCGTGGTGGTGAGGTAGGGCGCGGCGGGAGCCTCTACTGCTGGAACGATCCATGTGGGGGGCCCGGCGGGGTGCTTCTTGAAGCCGCCGAGGGCCCTTGCGATGGCGTGCCCAGTCTAAGGGTCCCGTTGGACCTCGTGGTGCGGGCCTCGAGTACCGAGCTCTATGCGCCGGGCCATATCCTGGTCACCGCGGGCGGTGATGATACCCCGCGGGCCTAGGAGCTTCATGCATAGAAAGCCGTGGTGTGGAACTGCTCCGAAGGAGTTGAGGGTTGGTCGCCCAATATAGCGTTGTAAGGGTACAGGATATCGACGACGTCGAAAATGACGTCCTCGCTCCTCACATTGCCGTCTCGGCCAAAGGAGACCTGTAAGCATATCTGGCCCAACGCTCTCAGAGGCTGACCCCTAAAGCCCTGTAGTGGAATTCCCGAGGGGCCCAATCGACTCCGAGGGATCCCCATCTAGTCGAAGGCGACCTGGATGACCAGGGGATCTTGGTGGGGGAACTCTACACCCTTGGCGTCGGCAGGTGTGAAGGTAATTTCGTGTTGCGCCCAGTCCAGCGGTGCCTGCGTCGGGTATGCTGCCATGTGGTGTAGCCTCCGCGCATAGGCTTTCCGCTGCCGCGCCGAGGTGAACTCTAGCGAGGAGCCCCCGAAGATGACGTTTATGACCCTGCGCTGGACTCCCTCCGGAGCTTGGATCCGCATGGGGCCCTCCTGGGGTTGCCGCACGTGGGCTTGAATCCGTAGGGCCCCTCCCGAAGCTGTAACCCCTGATCCTAGATCCGCATGGGGTCTTCCAGGGGCTGCTGGATGTGGGCCACAACGGGCGGCCGCGCCTCGAGGTTTCTATCCCTGGCGACGCTCTGTCGAAGGGCCGCGATGGTGGTGCATGCACGCGTGTCGTGGTTGCCTCGACCATGTACCTCGCACCACAGGTCGTGGTGCTGGTCGTCATATTCCGCACGGGTCCTATCATCGCAACCCCGACCGCGCCCCCGGCCCCGGCGAGCCCTGCCGTTGCGGCTGGCGGGGGCGTTGTCTTCGAAGTCACCCTCGATGTCAAAGATGTAGCGGGCTCTCCGAGACTTCTGTTGGCCGCGCTTAGGCTTATCGCTCGACAAGTCCTTGTGTTGGGCATCCTTGCGCTCGGTGGCGTCCTTTGATGGCTCCTGCTTGCGCTTGCCCTTCGAGGAGCCTTCCTTCGGCGAATTACCGCTCTTTGTCGTGCCCTCCGCCTGATTGGTGTCGGAGTCGTCACCTTGGCGCCGCCGCGCATCTTTTTTCGCTCTGGCGTACTCTTCCATCTTGTCAAAGAGTTTCGCCACCGTCTTGATCGGCTTTCGCGCGTTGTACTCGGCCAGCGGCCCCGGACGGAGGCCCTGTACCGCTGCGTTGATGATGGTTGTCTCGTTGACATCCTTGAACTGGCAGCGGACCTTCGCGAAGCGCTTGAAGTACTCCCGGAGCTTTTCTGCAGGTTTTTGCTTGATCGCGAAGAGCTGATTCGCGTCGACGCATTCAACGTAATTCCCTTGGAAGTTGTTGTAGAGGCGGTCGCGGATCTGTTCCCATGTGTAAATGGAGTTGGCTCGATGGTGAAAAACCAAGAGAACGCCACTCCCTGTAACGCGAGGGGGAGTCCCTTCGCCTTCGTAGTGTCGTCTCCACCTGCAGCTTCGATGGCGGTCTCGTACACGCGCACAAACTCCCAGGGGTCCGTGTCGCCCTTGTACGACTCGATGGCGCTAGGGAACTTGAAGTCCTCCGGCCATGCCGACTGCTGCAGGCCCGCAGAGAGTGGGGACTCCGGGTCCACGCGTCGTAGCGGGCGCGGTGGGCGTGGGGTGTCGCGCTATCCTCTGATACGGCGTGGGCTCGGCGCAACGGTGGCGGTCTGGCGACTCGAGCCTCTTGCATATCCCGTACGGCTCCCCGGAGGTCCGCCAACTCCCGTTGGAGCGTGCCGATGGCCGTCAGCAGGGCACTCTCCGCCGTTGGCGTAGCCAGGGCAGTCGACGCACCTGGTCGCGTTCCTGGGACAGCGGGACCACGACTTGCGCTCCCAGGTTGCCCGATTCGTCGGCGCAGTAGACTCTAGTGTCGGTGACAAGGCCAGCGTTGCCACCTGAACCGCCCGCTTCTCCCGCACCGAGTTTAGGGACAGCGGCCGTGCCAACATGGGCGCCGACGCAACCGCCCCCGACCACCCAGTCGGTGCTGCCAGTATCGACCGTGGCGCGCGGGATGGGATCGGCCACCGCGCAAGCGGTGGAGTTGATCGTCACGCGCACTGGGGTCGATCGTTGCGCCGATGGTGGTGGGGTCGACCGTCGCGCCATGAGCGCTGACGTTCGTGGCTTCCGCACCCGCGTCGCCGTCCACGCCCACAACTGCCGCCGCCGAAGCCCTAGTGTTGACACGAGACTCCATCGCGTTCCCCTTCTTCTTCTTAGCCGCCGATGATGAAGTTTTATTCGGTGCCATCCTTCAGATCTTGAGGCTTGCTCTTGCCTTCCCTACGGACGACGTCAACTGTTGTGGTTACAGACTAAACAGAGAGAGAGGTATGATAGTGGAGAGTTAGGTAAGCCATGCTTAGGGTTTCCCAGTGGCTGTATCGTTAGTATATATATATATATATATATATATATATATATATATATATATATATATATATATATATATATATATATATATATATATATATATATATATATATATATATATATATATATATATATATATATATATATATATATATATATATATATATATATATATATATATATATATAGGAAGTGCTTTTCTGACCTTACCCTTACACCTGAGTAATCCCCTCAAGGGTATTCATGTCATTACATATGTCCCATATTGGGCTTTACAGCCTTCTAACAGGCTGGCTGGGCTTAGGTGAGGACCATCCCTACAACAATGCACATACCAAGGATGCACATAATATAAAGAATAGTTACTAAGACAGGGCCATGCATACCCCTATTAAAATGACTTATTTCAACTACAGAAGGCATCTCTAATAGTTGTCACCTCAGTCGTCTCTTTCTTGTCATGCCACCCAAAATCCTAGTTGGAGGAGAGGGGAGGTGAAGAGAGAGAATATGATATCTCTTATTCAAGAGATAACTTGGGCACGCAATCCATCATAATGGTGAGGGGCGTGGGGAGAGATGTTGTGAAAAATGATTAAAAATAGTTAGGAAATGATGATAGAGACAGACTGTTAGAAATGCATGTTGTCTCTAGGTGAGGTGGAGTCATGGCAAACATATTGACGGTGTCACACGGACGGAGGCACTTAGCATTTTTCATATATGGATGGGCTTCATAGATCCATTATCACAGTTTCACCAGGAAATCTCATTTCAGAGCACCTCTTCAACATAGTTGCACATCTGTGGGACTCCAGTTGCCCTTTGGGTTCTTGTCACAGCGAACATGTACAAGGACTTTTATGCTATAGTTGATAGATCTCAGCGCAGTTTTCCAAATTCTGTAAAAATGCTGGTTAAATTCCATTTGTGGCAGGCATGCTCTTGGGAGAATATTTCGAATAGAACAACATCCCTGAGCAATTCAACCAATAGGAAGACAATCTTAAGAGACAAAAGTATTGAACATGCCTTGAATATGTTCAGCATCATTCGTAGAGGATTAAAAACAATAATAACTATGCTCTTGTTGTCTCGATAGACAACTATTTTGAAATGGCAAATCCCAATAAACGATGGATCCCTCATAGATGCTAAAAAAACATACTGTTCTAATGAGTAGATAATGGAACATAAAATTGTGTCATTAATATAAGAGCAATCCATCGGAAAAAGAGCAATTATTTTGGCTTGGCGGTTCTATAGTTCTCAATTTTTGGATAGCATTCTTTATTATTAGATGGATTTAGAATGGTATTCATACAATTATTCCCATAATTTTATTTAGAGCATCACCACTGTACAATAATATTTTTATATACAAGTTACAAACTTCTGGATTGTTGCGTTGCTCTGAGATTTGTGCCTGACCGTTCCCTTCTAACAGGCCTGGTGTCGGATCCTTGAAGAATCCGACTTGGAAAAGTACTCGGATTTGATAAAAAAAAAGTATTGATAAATATTATCTAGATATTTTTTCTTAACTATCATCCAAATTTATGATCATTGAATTAAAGATCTAACGGTCGTGAATTCTCCCCCACCCCCTCCAAAAAAAATCTCCTCCTCCTCCTTGGATCTCTAATCTATTGATCTCAAATCTGGATGATTATTAGGAAGAAAACATCTGGGTGATGACTAGACACACCCAAAAAAAATGGATACAATTTAATAAAAACGAAGCAAACTCTAAGCTGTTTTACCCTAACTAAGAAAGACACTAAGAATATGCTTCTTCGTTCTTCACTAGCACGAAAGCACGCACGGGATATAAAGCCCGGGTTACACCCAAGTTTTACAGCGACGGTTAAGGCAAAAGAAGTAAAGTTCTGCTCTGAATAACAGCAAGAACAATGACAAAGCCATGACGAATACAGTGACTTCTGCTCTGAATAACAGCAAGAACAATGACAAAGCCATGACGAATACAGTGACATCTTCCCAGAAAATACTGATATCGACGAGAGCGCCACGATCTGGCTTAGCTCGCCAACTTCAGCTGACCTCCGTTGGGTCATCGTAACCTGAATTTCTTGAACCGTTCGTTACCTTCCCTTTCTTTTCTCTCAAATTGAACCTATCTTGAGGACCGTGAAACCTTGCCCCAACTACACATTCCGGCGCGCGGCCAGCAGTGCGAGAAGCGGCAATGGTATCGATGGCCAGGCCACGGATCCATTCAAATTTCGGTACGTGTTCTGCGTGTTGCCGTAAACTGTAAATTTACCAAGCAATTATTTGATCTGTTCCAGGAACCGGCTCGTCGCCTTCGAATCCTATGACTCGCTCGAGTGCCTACCTTCTTCTCAAGTGAATGCCGGAGCTTCTGGCCAAATTTCATGAAACAGAAAGGGTCTGTTCTGCGCTGCAAATTCCGCTACGTGTACCTATTCAGACAAAAGGAAGATCGCACCTCTCCAGGATAAATTCGCCAAGCATGCGCGATTTGGTAACTAATGGTTCTCTTCACAGAACCGAAGTGAATCAAACATCCAATCCTAGCTCAGGTGTAAACGGCATCCAGGATCAGGAAAATGAAGAAGAGCATCCAGGATTTTGGTATTAATTGTTTCGCATATATATACGAGATTACGAGTGGCACGAAAGTCTGCGCGTACTGCCGTCGGCGGTGCCAGTAGGGCTGACCACCATGTATGGCACTGACGATAAGGGAAGTGAAAATGTTTCTCTTTTCGTGTGGTTTTTCTTGTGATTTGGTTCCATGGTGAGCTATTCCTTTTGTTTTCCCTCATCTTCTATGTGCTGCGCGCTGCTTGTTGAACGCGTGATGCTCTATTGGCCCTATTCCACACAGTTTCCGTCTACGGAAGCCAAAATCCGTTTAAAATATGTTGGCTTCTTAATACAGTTTTTTTCGTTAGTTACAAGATGGATAGACTCGTCCTGTGGTAAAGAAGAGCATCTTAGGTGCCTAGACCTGTAGTGCGGTACAATTAAGACCCACGATTCTACTTGACCCTTGTATATTGCTCAGTGGTTGGAAATCTTGCCAGCCGATCAAATCCACCTTCCTCTGTTAGCGTAAGGAGGACCTTGCTTGAGCTTCGGTAACAGTTTGCATGATTGAGGGAAATTTTGTCATGATATTGTTGCTTGACAGCACTCCCAGTTTTTTGTTTCCCTTTAAGTTCATCTGGAATTGGCAACATGAATATGGATAAAAATGTTTAGCTTGGACTACCAGCCCCAAGTTTCAAAAATAAACTAGAGCTTCAACAGCTGAGCTCACCCGGTAAGAAACAAGCAGCATTCGTCGCCACGAAAAGAAAGAAAGAAGTGTAGAGGGCTTGAGGCGCAGCAAAGCAAGCTACTGCCATGTATTTCACAAAACAGAACATTCAATCAACCATTCAAATGTAGAACACAAATTACCATCGAACTATAAGAAGCAAGTTTGCTGCACTGAGGCACAGCACATCATTTGTTAGCCATGAATAAGATCCAGCCAGTTCGAACAAGTGTTACAGAGAGCAAGAATTTGACTCAAGTATATGACAGGTGCACCCGATTCAATTGTCAGAAGATGTACTCAGCTGGTTGCAGATTCAACGGATCTATATTGATAACAAATTGGTTTCCTCTAGGCTGGCGACACCTAAGAATGAAAATCAAACATCACACCATTAGCATGAGCGAACAAACATTCCACATGACAGACAATTATACATTTCAATATATCCAATCGTTCATTAATAGAATACATTTACAAGAATAATAAGTAAATCAATTTGTCTGTATGTTTAGTTAATAGAAATATGTTTATATAATCCAGAATTACCTCAAAGGAATAAGTGTCAAGTAGCCCTTTATGGATCCAGATACCATTGCTGGTGATGTGAAACTCCCGTATACAGACAGTTCCTCGCCTTGCCTCAGGACAGGGTACTACACACAACAGAAGCATGCCAATGTAAGATGCATGTCTTTATGGGAGAACTGCTGTACACTTTTATGGCTACATATTTTCATATTATTTTTCTCTTCCAGCCTACCTTCCCATGAACACCATATCCATATACATCAGAAATAACATTATCTCCGATCCAAATAGTCCAGTGGTGTGACTGAAGCTGGAAGGAAGAATACCACTTTCCATCAACATTGTATGCCTCAGGAAGTGACAGGCAGATGGAATAATAGTAGACATATCTGCGTAGGTAATCACCATGAGCAGAATTTTCTGCGGCAAAGATAGCAGACACACAGACCTGTAAATATCATAATTATTAGCACCAGTTCACTGGTTCATTGGTCAGACCACCTGTTTTTTCCTTAAGAATATTGGGAAACAACATGTAGGGTCAAACAAGCGCAAGCATGTGTGCAACAAGTCTCAATTCTGTTATAAATTCTTATAGGCCATATCAATATTGTCTCATTATGACTGTTGTAATTCATAAAGATGCAAAAATTAATATTTCTGTTGTAATATATATGTGGATGTCCATTCATTTCAATACCACAAAGGAATGTGGTGGACTCAGCTACGGCCACATTAGACTCCATCACTCCAACAAGCAAGGTGAGTTTGATTCCTGGAAACATTAGTTCATCCGGGTTAACAACGCCCAGTTCAACCCACAATTGGTCAATTCAACTATGTCTGAGCCAATTCATCTTGGTGAGGTTTCATATCCATCAAAACATGTGACAAAAACATGCACAACTTTTTTTCCACTCAAATTTCAAACTTCTAATCAATGTGCTTCTTGAAGCTACGGTAATATTGATGCATCAGATTCAGCATAATAAATCAACAACATCGGTTCAAAACAGGACAATCCTTTCTGACTGCTGAGTTATCCTACTAAAATTACAAAATCCAAAGGTATCCTCTGCCAAACGATGTTATTTTAATTGCATGGCTAGAACAGATACAATGCCACAGAGGTTTAGAATAATTAATGTATAGAGTTCCAAATGCTTGTGGTTAAATAAAAACAGGTGCACATCTGAACCTCTAACAATTGGCTTCCAGCATGAATTCCAAAATAAAATTTACACTCAGATGATGCAAATATCATAAAATTTATACTAAAATAACAGAAGGCACTGTAATCACCTTGACACCATATGCAACTGCTGATGAACAGTAAGGCGGTGCTGCTGGATATATGCTTATGTGTCTTGCAATCTTTTGGGAGCTATAACCTTCCACCTTAATCAAGCCACTTTGTAGTCGTCTAAGATGCTCTTCCAACCACAACAGGAGTCCGTCTTGAGGCATATCATTATTATCATCCATAGTAAGCCTTATCAATGATTTAGGTACACATGACATCACTTCTCCATCTTCTTTCAAATATTCGGTGCCAACATAAAGTTGGCCATTCAGACAATCAAGGAGAAAGGCTTTATCTCCTGAAGCGTCAACTGCAACTACAATGTAGTTAGAGTTGTCACTGGCACCATGGGCAAAGCGAAGCAACCATGTAGACTCAACAATTCGTTTGAGAGGTAACAAGCACACAATAACCTTCTTGTAGTCAAACTTATAGCCTCCTATGATGCCATGCGAAACCACATCCCGGCCATAATGCAGCTGACCATTACAGAAACGGTACAATACCTTTGTGGGCATAGGGAGATCAAAACCAAGATCAAATTCTGCCGATATTATCTGAGCTTCAGAAACACCATCACCCAAAGTTTTGAGCCCTTCAGGAAAATATTCAGACAACCAATTTTTGAATGAGCTCCAGAAACTTTTCACCCTCTTCACAAGGGGTAAGGGGTACATGCCAAATGATTGGAACCAAGCTTTGTATGCACCCTGCAAAATTAACCAATTCTGACAAAGAACTCGAACAATCATAAACAAAGGGCAACTTTGGAACTGTAAATCTTCAATAAGAAACATGTGTACGATGGAATGTAAACATTGCATGCTGATAGAGCCTATAATTTGAAAACAAATAGATACTCTAACCACAAGTGCGAAATTTTTTTTGTCACAATCATCAAGCCGGGATGGAATGGAATCCTAAACGGTATTAAAAATTGATATCTTTAATAGGATTAATAATAGCTTTGATCCTAGACCCAGCCGCAACCAGCAATTCTACACGAAGCAATAACCAGAAACTGCAAAACTATATAATGGCATGAGAATAGAAACAAGCATGATAATTCAAAAACCAATCCTTTTCTCCCACATCCAATTACCAACAAAATCGAACGAACAAACCAGATTAAGCAGTCTAACTAAACCACAAGCCACCAAGCGAACCAAAATTGCAAGAACCGAACTAAGAAACCACAAGGGGGTAAGGAAGAAGGCGAGAAGCCACCGCGAACCTTGAAGGAGGGGAGCGGGCGGTCGTCGGGGCCGAGGGGCGCTTCGAGGCCGAGGTCTTCGGCGCAGAAGCGGCGCCAGAGCGCCTCGCTGGAGCCGGCGGCGCGGAGGCCCGAGCTGGCGCAGGAGATCGCGGCGGTCCCGCGGGGGCCAGCCTTAGTGAGGATGATCGCCAGCGGCAGTGCCGTCAGGCCCTTCAGCCCCGAGCTCCCCGTGGACGGCCGCGGCGCCTTGGCCGGTGGGGCAGAGGTCTCCGGCGACTCCATTGCTGCTCCGGCCGGATGGGTTTGGGGGAGGGTTTTGCGGGGACTCGCGAGTTCTTGGCAACTTTTGATTGAGAATAATAATATGGAAAAGAAAAAGGAAATACGGAAATTAATACCAATATCAAACCCTATCGGGTAGAAATTGCGAATACCCTTTGTTTTCTTTTGCATATTTTTTACATGCAACTTTTATTTCCATGGTGGTACCCTTTGTTTTCTTTTTTTTTCGTTTTTTTTTGTGAGGAAGGTGGTACTTGTATTTTTTAGTACCACCTTTCAATTTTTTACTTACGCGAGGTGATCAGGTCCGATAAGCTTTTTTGTCTGTCATTTTGTGAGGTAATTAAATCCCCACTATTTCTAGAAAATTGTAAAGTTTCTAATAATGTAACCCAAAATGAAAGGAAGAATATGAAAATTAATTATTAATTTACTAACCGCTTTAGGGTAGAAATTGCGAATATGATTCTTCTGCTAGAGGTGAATGCAACTTTTGCTTGCAAGATGGCCTTAGAGCCATTGACACATCTTGCCACTGTAGTCTGTTTCAAATTTAGCTTATAGATGCAATTTTTGCAAGTCTACTCTACTCTATAATACACCAAAATTTTCTTTACTAAATTCACCCCCCTCAACCACCCCCATAGTCATGCGTAATCTAAATCCACCCAGATTTATGTACCAAAATAATCCAACTTCATACGAATGAATGGCTTGGATCTCTCCTTAAACCTTCTTCTCTTACTCATTGAAAATCTTAAGGCCAAAATCATCCGGATCATGCACATCATTTAACCTAGAAACCCACCCATGCTGCTTGCGCCACCTCCCGCTCGTTCTCCCTGTGCCCCGCTCGACCTCGCTACCCCCTCCTCCGCCTCCCGCGCCTCCTCCGCTCCTCTGCCTCCCCGCGCCTCCTCCTCCGCCTCCCCTCCTCCCCCGCCTCCTCTCCTCCGCCTCCCCCATCCTCCCCCGCGCCTCCCCCCATCCTCCACCGCACCTCCCCTCCCTCCGCCTCCCCATCCTCCACCGCGCCTCCCCCCATGCTCCACCGTGCCACCCCCCATCCTCCCCATCTCCGCCTCCCCCGTGCCTCCGCTCCCTCGCCTTCCCCGCGTCTCCGCTCCCACTGCTCCCCGTACCTCCGCTCCCCCCATCCTCCCCGATCTCCGCTCCCGCCGCTCCCCCGCGCCTCCTCTCCCTAGCCTTCCCCACCACCTTCCAAGGGTGAGGCGATACCTCCCAAGCCATTGGTGGTGACCAAGCCCTACATGATCAAGTGCTGCCACCGCTCCAATTTATCCACCGGTGAGTTGGATATTACTCATTTCCTCTCTCTTTGGGGTTTACTCTCTTCAACCTCTACCACAATGCTTTTCTGGTATGATTGAAAGTAGTTTTCTCGGATGCCTAGGTTTATGATTTCCAATTATCCGATTTACCACTTGATTTCTAGGATGTCTACGGTCAGGAAGTACACTAGCTTATCTGTTTCGTACCTGTCCATGTTGAAGGTGATCTAGATTATAACATTGATATCAGTTTTTACCTTCGAAATTTGATCACAGCTGTCTAATATTTTTATTGATGCGAGTGCTGTAGGGCGACGTTTGGTTGGTGGATTTGCGCTTGATTTCAGGGCTGGAGAGTTTCCTTTCCTGGTGGTCGTTGATATCGCGATATGCGGGTTAAGCTAAAGGTTGGAACTGGTGGGTTTGGTCATGTCATGCGGGAGAATAGATGGAGCTTAGACTGAATCCTAGCTAAATTGATTTCGGATCCAAGCTAATTGGCCCAATTAAGATTACTAGCAAAATAATTGTTCTGTAAGTTGTGAGACTTTCTAGATGGGCACGAAAAACTATAGATAGAAATCATCTGCTTCCTTTTGTGCAGCTTAGGCATAGCTAGCCCTTGCTCACTTTTTGTCGACTGAAGTATATCTTTCCAATATGAATGAGGAAATAAAGATTTTGTTTCACTCTTTTAAACTATGAGGTAAAATGGGCATTATCTTGTTCGATTGCAAATTGATGTAATTGAGCAAAAACTCTTTTATGCACATTTTGCCGTAGAGAAGCCCGTGACATGATTCATGTTTAACTTCGGTTTTCATTTTATTTGAAATGCTGCCCTTCCTGTGTGTGAGTCAATATTTTGGTAGGTTCACTTATGTTTCACAGTTTCAGTCAAATGGATTCATCTTCTTAATCACAACCATGATTGAGTGCATAATGCACCAAGCCGGGGATTCTTGTAAAGTTTACTGGGTTATTTTATGTTTCAGATTTTTCATGTGCATTGTACAGAAATGCTGATCTATTTTCTTTTCTTGCTTGCAGAAAGATGGTAGCGGCTTTAGTCGCATCTTGTCGGGCCCTTTCGGCTTTCTTGGAAGTGCAGAGTGATGATAGCAAAATACCATTCAGAGAAAAAGTGATCTACACTGTTATTTCTCTCTTCATTTTCTGGTGTGCACCAACTCCCGCTCTATGGCATCCATCAACTACGGGTGATCCTTTCTCTTTGGATGCGTGTTATTCTTGCATCAAACCGCGGTACCGTTATGGAGCTAGGTATTACTCCAATTGTGACATCGGAATGGTAATGCAACTTTTAGTGGTATCGAAGATTATTGAAGTTGACAACGGTGAGAGAGGATCGTGCTCTGCTGTAAGTATTTATAAAAGTAGCAGAATCTCCTATTTACTCATCTATATATTAGTGGATATTGTGTTCACGATCGATGTGTATGTAGCTTATCCTCTATCCGGTGAATGGCGATGAAAATTGTAAAGCATCTTTGGTTCATATTTCTTATATCCAGTGATGATCTTGTGATGAATAGCGTACCTTTTACTCGAGAACGGTGCACAAAAGTTGCTTGGTATCCCGATTGCTATTGGGAAAGCGTGGCTTATGTTCATGCTGGAATGTATGGTAGTGTGAGCCAACTTGGAGCTGGAAATGCTATTCTCATTATACTTGACTTTTTTTCTTGGCATCATTGTCATCTGTCTAGACGAACTTCTCTGAAAGGCTATGGTTTGGGTTCGGCATTTCTTTGTTCATTGCTACCAATATCGGTAAGCAATTAGGCATGTTTAACTTCATTTCTCTTATTGATGTGCTATTCATTTACAAGTTGGCTTATGGTAAACTTGCGCCATATAGTGAGAGTATCATCGGAAGGCGTTCACCCCACAACCATCAACGATGGGCGTGGTGCTGAATTTGAAGGGTTGTCATTGCATTGTTCCATCTGTTGATTACTCGAACCGACAAAGTCCGTGCCCTACGCGAGGCTTTCTACCGTCAGAACCTTCCAAATGTGACCAATTTACTTGCTCTGTCTTGGTCTTCCTCATAGTTATCTATTTCCAAGGCTTCCGTGTTGTGCTTCCAGTGAGATCAAAGAATGCTCGTGGGCAGCAAGGCTCATATCCAATTAAGTGTTCTATACTTGAACATGCCCATCATTCTCGCATTCTGCACCGATTACCAACCTCTACTTCATATCCAGTGCAGACTTCAATTTCAGTCTTGTAGACCTGTAGTAAGGTAAATATATACATGAATATGCAATTCTTGACATGTTTTTATTGCTATTGCAGCTTCTCTGAAATCTGAGTGGAAATTTCTTGGTTAACCTTCTTGGGAAATCCATTCCATGCATTGTTCTATGTTGTATTTATCTTTGTCACACTGTGCTCTCTTCTCAAAGACACGGTTGAAGTTTTCGTTCATCGCGAAGGATGTTGCTAAGCGGTGAAGGTAAAAACAGTTTATATGTATTATTTGTGTTTTCTTATGCAGCTATTGTTCAGTTTACCTCTGACCTACAGTGTACCATGCTTCATAACATTGCATGGACAAGGTTGAATTTTTATATGTCGATCTGTTTGTGTTTTGGTATATGGTAGTACATTGTCCAGTTCTAGAATTTGTGCATATGAAACTCCAAAGATTGTTGTACCATGCAACATTAGTGTCAACGAGGTACAATAATTTTCTAGAATTTTGGTTTAGGATCTGTTCAAGAAACCAGATATTATCGCCTCTGGAACTATTGGTGTTTTTTTTTGGATCTTTAGAAACTCCACTGGTGTTAGGACATCAATATCTACACCTTTGGTTAAGTGGGATATGAACTAGAAGTGTTAAATGGGTGATCTGTTTTCTATATTTCGTCTACACGTCCAAAATTATTATGCAAGAGCCACTTGTGAACTCTTTTGAGATTGGCAATTCAACAGGAACAACAAATGGTGATGCCAGGCCATCGTGAGTCGAACTTGCAGAAGGAATTGAACAGATACATCCCCACTGCTGCAGCATTTGGTGGAGTATGCATTGGTGCATTGACTGTTCTAGCTGATTTCATGGGTGCAATTGGTTCAGGAATCGGTATACTGCTTGCCGTTACCATCATATATCAATACTTTGAGACATTCGAGAAAGAAAGGGCCACCGAGCTTGGTTTCTTTGGCTTTTGATACCATAGCTGCAGGACTGAACTATGGAGTAATGCATCGTTTTTGTTTTAAAGATATTCATGATGTCTTGGAAGCATCAAATCAGAAATACAAGCAATTAGCAGATAAGAAAAGGAGACAACATGGAAAGGCTTCTCTAACATTTGTGATGGGTTAAGAAGCGTCGACGCTGGGAGACAGATGTGGCGTGGCCATACATGGGACATCTTACCGAGACCACTCTGGAGAATCCGATTTCAGCTCATCTGGACTAACTAATCTTCAGAAACTCACCATCTAACCTAAGCTTAAACTGGGGTGAGAACCCTTGTACGACTCGAGATGTATAGGACCTATTCTTTAACGGTTTCTAAAAGCGGTTTTTGATTTTTGCTACAGTACCTAACTCTCAAACAGAGTATTTTCTCAAGACGAGGTTTATACGTTAATTGTAGTACACATTAAAAGCCCAAATCAAAATTGCAAGTGAGTATCTCTCTCCGTAATCTCTGTCATAAATAGCTAAAATTCAAAAAATTCAGCCAAAAACATAAGTCGCAGTCATATCAAACAGGCCCATAAACTCGACACAGATAAGTTTTAGATGTATATGCTCGGCCAATTCATGTAAAAACACGTTACCAAGGATTTATGTAAATCGGGAACCAACTACAATGAGCACCATACATAAAAAAAACCTCGACCTGCAGAGGGGAAGAATCCCCCTGGGCATTGCTTAAGAAGAAGGTCTTCTCACGCAGACCGAGAAAACCCCCGAACCCCTGCTCCACCCTTACACAGCGACACCATCGCCCGACCTTGTGAGACTACCGGCGGATCCTTTGGATCAACGCCTTGGCGGGGCCTTAGACCTATGCTTTGGTGTGGTAGCAGGCGAGGGGATTTTTTTCCCCCAAGCCTGAAATTCGCTCCCACTGGGAGTCGAACCCAGGACCTGGGGGGTGCTACTCAAGCCTCTAACCATTGGGCTAGAGACCTTTTCGCAGCACCATACATAAAGAAACAAGGATAGTTTTAACATACAGTGCTAAGAATTAAGCCCGTTTGGATCGATGGTTTATTTTTTAGGAATTGTGGGAATGACCCCAAAGAACTGCAATAATGCAAGAGATAGGTCGTAAATGCCACCAAAGTCGTAAATGCCGAGGTGGTTGTAAATGCCAACGTGGTCGTAAATACCGCAAACACCAAAGTGGTCGTAAATGCCACCGTAGTCGTAAATGCTGAGGTAGTCGTAAATGCCACCGAAGTCGTAAACGCCAAGGTGGTCGTAAATGCGACCGAAGTCGTAAACGCCAAGGTGGTCGTAAATGCCAACGTAGTCGTAAACACCACCGAAGTCGTAAACGCCAAGGTGGTCGTAAATGCCAACGTAGTTATGACTACGGTGGTATTTTCGACCACTTTGGTGCTTACGGCCACATTGGTATTTTACGACCCCTTTGGCCACGGTCTGCAGTCGGAAGTCGATGAACTTCGACCACCTTGGCGTTTATGACCACTTTGGTGTTTACGACCAGTTTGATTGTGATCGAAGGTCGGCCGGAAGGTTTACGGCCACATTGGCCGTGATCAAAGGGGATACGACCACATTATCCATAGCGGGAGTGTTACAACCACTACAGCTCAATCTGAGCCTGGTCGAAATGGTATTACGGGCACATTGGCCGTGGTCGAAAGATACGACCACGTTGTCCGTGGTTGGAAGTCGAACGCACCGTGATGGTCGTGGTCGAAAGCTATTACGACCACGTTGGCCATTTTGTTTCCAGTCGGAGGCTAGCTGAAGCATTTACGACTACTTCGTTTGGAGTCGGAAGCTAGCTGAAGCCTTTACAAGTGGTCGAAAGCTATTACGACCACGTTGGTCATGGTCAGAAGCCAGCCGAAGGGTTTACGACCACATTGTCAGTGGTCGGAAGTCGGTAGTCCTAGTTGCGTCTTCGACCACAGCGGGCTTCGACCACGTTATCGAGAGTTGCGGTCGGTAGTCGAAGTTTCGACCACGTTGTGACGTGCTCAAGACGTGGTCGGATGGGACTTCGACCACTATGATGGGGTATGTATGTGGTCAGAAGGGGCTTCGACCATGGTGAAATTCGTGCACATGGTCGGAAGTGGCTTCGACCACGACGAAAAGTATTGTATGTGGTCGGAAAGGGCTTCGACTAGCGCGAAACTCGGTGCACATGGTCGGAAGTGGCTTCGACCACGACAAAAAGTGTTGTATGTGGTCGGGAAGGTGTTTAAATCACGCGATAAACGGTCGTCGCTTCTGTTAACCGGTCGTATGGTCTCACGAAGCGGTCGCAAGACCTGAAAATCGGTCGTAGGCTTTTGAGCATTGCGTGTTGGGTGGTTCCGACCGGTCACGTATTTATGTGACATTCATTATGTGACAAAACTATTTGGTTATACAATATATGAGACGTGAGTCTTAATGAATCTGATTGTTCGTTTTATTTTTTACAAATTTTATCTTGTTTTGTATTTTATCGTAGCGTTAGCACGGGCACACTACTAGTGACACATAGGACAACATGTAGCGCAGCATGTGCCACCTACTCACCTACTATGCTACACTAGCTCGTCAGGTCTCACTGAGCCACCACAAATCGGCATGTAATTTAATTAGCGTTAATTAATTATGATAACCTAATAAAGCATCATATTGCATAATTAGTGCTAATTAAACATAATTAGCACTAATGCAATTACTGTACAGCGGGCAGCATCATGTTAAGCACAGTGAGAAGGCTAGATTTTTTAAAAAATGAACATTTAAGATTAATTTTTTTAAAAAATAACTATAATAGCAAATGTATCAAGCGCTCGATGGTCTTACCATGCCAAGATTTTAAGGGAGTTATTTTGGCATTCCTAGTTTGAAGCTGGCTTCGAGCATGGGTACTCCCCCTGAACTCGTTTGCTACAACATTTGGAACACTAATCGTAACCGAAGTATTAGCGGAAGGATTCGCGGCCGGCGAGGGCGTCCACGTCGCCCCCCTGCGCTCCGCCCGCCGCGTGGCCGAGGAATCTCGGTACGGTCGGGGGAGCCGGTTTCCTCGTATTTTCTGGAAATTACGTAAATGTCTTTTTTTCCTCGCGAAAGATCCCTACCAATTTTGTTTTTTTCCTAAAAACACCCCTTCACTTCATCGAAATTTCGTATCCTTCACAGGATAGCGCCCCGCGGTTTTCTAATTGCGTACGGGTCCTCGTTTAGTTACGTACAGGTCCTTTATTCTCGCAAAAAGGTCCCTGCCAGTTTTGTTTTTTTAAAAAACACCCCTTCACTTCACCGAATTTTTGTATCCTTTGCAAGATAGCGCCCCGCAGTTTTCTAAATTACGTACGGGTCCTCGTTTAGTTGCGTACAGGTCCTCGATTTTTTTTCGAAAAAGACCTTTGGTTTTTCCGAAAATATGCATGTGTCCTCGATTTTTTAAAAAAAGCTTCTCACGAATTTTCGCCTCTTTTACTTCGGCCCATACGGTGGCTGGCGTGGCGTGGCGCCACGCCTTCGTGGCTAGTAATATACGAGTGTTCCAGAAAACAAGTTGTCTTGTCGAACTACAGAAGGGATCTCGCCATGGTAACATTCGTGCGGAAACCACACATGTATTTGTAGCTTTTCGCAAAAATTGTCACTACTTTTATACATTAGAAGATACCCTAGCTTGATCTTGTGTAAAATTTTGCCAAAAGTCTTACAAAAATATTGTTACCAATATACTCCCTCTTTTCTGTAATATAAATTCAACATATATACCTAAAAATACATTATTTAGATAATATTTAATAAAATTAGATTATATTTATTCTATAAATTAAATCATATTTATCTCTAATAGAAAGAGATGTACTATATATATCTAATATGAACAACTGTAGTCTAATTCTATTAAATATTACTTAAATAATATATTTCCAGCTATCCACATCGGACTTATATTACGATGAGGCAGTATATGTCACAGTAGTAAGAAAGACGAAGGTACCTATGACCATGCATGTGCCTAACGGGTTTAAATTTTAATCATTATTTTTTTCCAAGGGGTTCCGCGACTAACTTTGGTTGAACATCTCCAAAACCGTGAGCAAGGGGTGTCAAGTGGGGAGTGCAAAGAGCTGATAATCGGCCTGTTTTTTTTGGGTCTTTTTTTTTATGACTTTTGGTTTTAATTTCTCTGAAAACCGAAATAATAAGGCGGGTTCTCCAAGTAACTACTCATCAAAGTTACTTCTTCAAATAACTTCTCGAGCTTAAAACCATATGTGCCGTTCATATCAACATATTTGTCGTCTCGAAAAGTAGACAAAAGGCATCAGCCATAGCCTAAAAGAATAGATCAATTATTGCTCTCCCTCTCATTTAGAAATATTGATACTTTCTCGTGAGATTGGCCTCTTGAATTGTTTCATTATTTTTCTAGAAAGTTATGAATTCATTGGTTAAACAAGTTGTATATTGGTTTGAACCATATGTACAGGAAGGATCATATTGTTGAATATTATCATACACTATTGATATATACAAGGAACCTAATTGCATCCATAAATCCATTAAGTTTAGGTTGATTTTTCTTGGTCAAACACTCCAAAGATAGTATTAACACTGAGGCACTATGTAGTTAGACAAAATTATTTCGATTTATAACCGATTCGACCCATTCCAATTGAGTCACAGTTTCTTGGGGGGAAATCCAGGAACCGTGATGTTCATAGCAAGCTTCCAGTGAACACCATGGAGCGACGGATCCAGATCGGTTCCATTTCTTTAGCCATGCTCACAACAAACTCCAAATATGAAAAATCTTTGCACATTTGAACTGTTTCAAAGATACCCAAAAATCCAATTGAATATGAAACCTAACTCGACGTGGTTAACTCATAAGAGGAGCATCTGAAATCAAATTCTTGCTGTCACGCCAATCTAAGTACAATAGTTGTTCCAGCTTCTAAGTAGACGCCTGTGCCTCTCTGAGATAAAGAGGACCATTTTTGTGGAAATTTTTTTTACGAATAATCCATTTTTTATTCGAAATTACAGAAATATATCTGCAACAAATTTTTTTACAAAAATAGACTCCAGTCGCCCCCCCATTGAGCGACTAGAGGTAATCGTCCAACCACAGCGCGACACCTAGGCAGTTTGGTAACGGTTGGGCGAGTTATTGCTGTCGCCAACCGTTGAGCGACTGACATGCAGTCGATGTACTGTTGGAAGACAGCGATTCCTGTCGCCCAACGGCTGGGCGACAACAACGGGTTAAAAGCAGTGGAAAGCCCGGCCGCGGCCGCGCTGTTCAGTGCTCGCGCATCCGTTCGGCGACGCGAGAGAGGAGCGGAGAAAGAAGGGAAAGGAGAGAAGAGGAGGAGAAAGGAGGAGAAGAAGAGGAGGTGAAAAAGAGGAGAGCATGGAATCTTCAAATTAAGGTATTTTTCGAAAGTTTTAGTAGTATATTTAGTATAGAAATTTTTATTATAGGATTCTTTTGTGTAGAAATTTTAGTACAATTGTAGTATAGAAAAATTAGTACAATTTTTAGTATAGAATTTTGTAGTACAGCAATTTTATTGTAGAAATTTTAGTACAATTTTAATATATAAAATTTAGTATAGATAATTTTAGCATAGAAATTTTAGTACAGTTTTTGGTATAGAAAATTTAGTATAGAATTTTGTAGTATACAAAATTTTAGTGTAGAAATTTTAGCACAATTTTTAGTATAGAAAATTTAGTATAGAAAATTTTGGTATAGAAATTTTAGTACAATTTTTAGTATAGAAAATTTAGTATAGAAATTTGTACAATAGCAATTTTAGTATAGACATTTTAGTACAATTTTTAGTATAGAAAATTTAGTATAGAATTTTGTACTATAGCAATTTTAGTATAGACATTTTATTACAATTTTTAGTATAGAAAATTTAGTATAGAATTTTGTACTATAGCAATTTTAGTATAGACATTTTAGTACAATTTTTAGTATAGAAAATTTAGTATACAATTTTGTACTATAGCAATTTTAGTATAGACATTTTAGTACAATTTTTAGTATAGAAAATTTAGTATAGAATTTTGTAGTACAGTAATTTTAGAATAGACATTTTAGTACAATTTTTAGTATAGAAAATTCAGTATATAAAATCTTAGTATAGACATTTTAGTATAGAAATTTTAGTACAATTTTTAGTATAGAAAATTCAGTATAGAAAATTTGTAATGTAGATCTAGCTAGACAAAGTTAAATATTTGTTATACTAAATTTATTAAACATGTAATTTTACAAAAGTAACAACATGCGTATGAAATCTGCATGCAGGTATGGCGCGTGACTGGCAGTATCCCCTGTTGGACGAGCACGTGGACTGCATGCATCGCGCTTCCTGTCGTGTGCCGCCACCGGGGAGCGCGGACGAGCCGGTTGAGGTGGGAGTGGTCCGGATGCGCACACCTCGCGTGGCCTGGAGACTCGACGCTTGTTGGACAGCCAGGTTTGCACTACGCCATCATTTTAGTGTTGCCGTAAGAACGTTCCGTGCTGACCTTCACTTTGTTTGCAGGCTACAGGATGCCGGGTTGCTCCCTGTTGCCCGGATGGTGCAGGCCACGGAGGAGGATGGACCCGCCTTGGCCGCGGGTGGGGACGAGGTCGGGGATCGATCACGACACTTCCTGTTCGACCGCTCCCTGCTGATGGCTTTGGTGGACTGTTGGCGGCCCGAGACGCACACCTTCCACCTCCCATTCGGGGAGATGACGCCAACCCTGCAGGATGTGTCCCTGCTTCTGGGCCTTCCGATCACGGGAGGCGCTGCCTTCCTACCGGAGGCCCCGGTCGAGTGGCGCGATGACCTGCTTGCCAGATTCGAGGGGGTCCTTCCACCGGGTGCCGTGGGTGAGTACTACATCTTCCCGGCGAAACAGACCCACGAGCCGTCGCTAAGGTGGCTGGTATAGTTCCGGGTACATGATCTTTACAATCGATCGTGACATCGAAGCTCTTATTTCGTTATTATGGACTAATAATATCTTGTTTGCATTTAGGTGGAGCGGATGGACCCAGAGGCGAATGATCACCAGGTCTCACGCCACTTGGAGGCATACTTGCTGTGGCTGTTTGGCTGGGTGCTCTTCACCAGCAGCCACGGCGACAGCGTGGACGTGCGCCTCATCGCTTATGCTAGGGCGATCGTGGACGGCATGCCCCCCAGGTCAGCTGGGGATCAGTCGTACTTGCCGCGACCTACCGTGGCCTGTGTAGTGCGTGCTCGAGGATGAAGGTGAACTCGATCCTAGCGGGTTGTCCCCTACTACTGTAGCTGTGGTCGTTCAAGCGCTTCAGCCTCGGACGACCATTGCTAGATGACATGAGTCCATATGGGCCCGACATGTATCAGGGGGGAGACATCGACCGGCCGACGATGGGTTCTATTTGGTGTCGTCGACGGGTAAGTCATATGTCAATTAGTTATTTCCTTTATACTAACGACGGTCGTACGTAACATCTATTCGTCCTTGCAGGTGCAGTTCGCACATGTCCAGGTCACGCGGGCGTATCTACCCTTTGTTGAGCAGATTGACCGCCTCACAGTCGACGACGTGCGCTGGGAGCCGTACTCACAGGCGGCAGTGGAGGACCGTGCTTCCGATGGATTGTTGAGTCTGTGCTGGCGCGACCGGGCTTTCTAGCTGACGCGCCGGAAGCTCGTCTACGACATCTTCGTGGAGGACTACTCGCCGCAGTGAGTGATGCGGCAGTTTGGTCTCTTCGTGTGTGCGTGCACTGCCGGACTGCGGTGCCGCCTCCTGTGCACGGGGTGAGTGCCGGTGTCTTATAAATTTGTACATACTTACTACTTCATTGGAAATTACTAACGAAGTGGTCCTACAAGCAGGCACAATAGAAAGGGAGTGAAACGCGGCACGGAGTGGACGGTGAAGATGCAAGCGTGGGTTGCTTAGTGGGACGGTGCCTTGACGATGTGGTTGACAAAGACCGCCCCTACGACAGCACAGAGTACACGGAGTACCTGCGGTGGTACCAGACGCGCACACGTACGAGGCTCGTACATGTGGTGGACCCGCCCCCCGCACACCTCCCCGCTCCGACAGACACATATCCCGCGCACCTAGCGCGGGATACGCACATCGCGGTACGTTACACGTATTTTCGAACATTCACTACTGGCAATGCTACCTTGGATAATTAACCATTTTATGTCTTTTCCTTGACCGGCGTGGGTCTTTCCATCGCCACGAGGCCGAGAGTATGCTACGGGCTCACCGCAAAGCCGAGGTGGGCCACGAGGAGCACATCGGCGCGTACCGTTGTTTCAAGGAGTGGGGTACACGTGTCGTGCACCTACTGTTCTGCACGAGGCTACCAGCGACATCCACGCCCACGCCCAGCACACGGACGGCTCGGCCACCGGTTCCGCCCCGGCCGGCGTGGCAGTACTCTTCAGGCTCTACGTGGGCATGTCCTCCGGCACCTCACCCGGACGAGGCTAGAGGATCTGTCTGGGCTCGTACACCGCCAGGCCAGCTGTTCTCGCGTCCTCTGTACATCCCTGGTTTACCCACACAGGGGATGCACTCGACATATGCCCCTTCTCCAGGCGCGATGACCTTCGCTGAGGGTACGTATCGTACGATCTCTGTTTTATCGTAATGTTTGACATCTGAAATTAACGATATTACTTTTGCAGGTCATTTCCAGTCCGAGTCTCGGCACAGCCCCACCACGAGCCCAGACGATGTGGACAAGACTTCTCGAGTGGGTCGAGCGGCGATGCTGGTCCGCACTTCGACACAAAGATCGAGGTTCTCTTCGACAGTGCCCTCCCTGGTGCACCGGAGAGCACACAGCCAGAGGTGCAGCTGACTCCACCAGCTCAGAGGCGGGTGCGACACGCTCCTGATCATTTCACGTTCTCGGAGCGTTGTAACCCGTTACAGGGAGGACGGCCAAGCGGGGCCGTACGGGAGGACACGGGCATGGAGACGGGGCAGGGCAGGGTGGCGCCTGATTGTATACCATTGTTGCATGTACTGCAAACATGTGATTTTTAACGATGTAAACTTTTTAGTATTGTGCCGTGCTTATACTCCTCGTTACCTACTCATTAACATCACAATATCATTTATCATCGTATGTATGAATCGTTTTATGGTCAATCGTTCGTAAAAAAAATTTCCAAAATAATTTCGGCACCTACAACATACAATGAATATAAACTTTTATAACAACTTTACAAGATTTTTTACCAATTTCAAATTGACAAAATTGAAAACATTCACGGGGGAGCACATGCAGTCGCTTCCCCATTGGGCGACTGCATGAAAGTCGCCGACCGAATGGGCGACTGCATGAAAGTCGCCCAATGGATGGGCGATTTGATGCAGCCGCTCCACAGAAAAGCGATAGGAAATGTGTCGGTTCCTGATTGGGCGATAAGCCCCAGTCGCCTACCCATTGAGCGACTGAAGCCTATTTTTTTAAAAAAATTTGTTGCGGGTATATTTCTGTAATTTCGAATAAAAAATGGATTATTTGTAAAAAAATTCCATTTTTGTGTTCCTTATTCGTAAAACGGGAAACTATTATACCACACCTGACCAAAGTAGTACCCACCTGAAGAGACAAAACAACTAAGTGCGTTTCGTGAAAGTGTTTAATTATATGCTGCTACCAACCACTCCATTTGCGCAATCATCGCAAATGGGTCTTGGATGAAATCGGAACATCTGAAAGAGCCTTACTTATACTTCAATAGGGAATAGTTGCACCAGCGAATGTAATGGAAATGAAACGAGCAACAAGAGCAGAACGTAACTCCAGTGAAGTGAGCCAAGCAAGAAGATCAGTCCCAGAGCTGACTCAATAGCTGCTCCCATTGACCTTTTTCTTCGCCCCCAATTGATCATATATTCTCTATTTAGATGGAAATTCAGGATTTATCCTCCTGGCCCACGTGTCAGTGACTTATGATGACCCCACGTGTCATTGAGATGCGGAAGGTAAATCCTGAATTTCCCAACTAAAGGGAGGGTATATGATCCAATCCCCCTTTTCTTCGTTCGCCAATTCCGGAGACCTCTCATGCCGTTGCAATGTATATGGTGTAACAAGGGATGAGGAATTTTCAATTAGCAATTACTCTTTGCTGCAGTTAAGCAAAAGTCCCTTAGAATAGAAGAACTCAAGAAGTGCAGAAGAAGTGATGTGTATGTGTGGTGAATTTTTATTTGGATGTAGTGTCCTGTAAGATCTCAGCACTTAATTACTTCTCAGTTCTCATATGTTCTCTTGTACTTCATGAACAAAGCTGACAAGCTGCATACAATCTTTATAGTCTGATTCTGCAGATAATTCTATTAAGGGTATTGGTGTCATTTCTTTGTCTTAGGGCTTTTAGAGTCTTATACAATATAATGCTCTGCGGGCTGTGCAATACAAACTAGACATTCCTACTCCCCTTCTCACTTTAACATGGTTTCAGAGCACAGTTAGGGTCCGCTGTCGCCCGCTGCTGCTGCCCCCGGGAGGATCAATCTCTACTCCTGAGGGTGGCCGTCGTCACTCACGCCGGCACCTGTGCCCTTCGCCGCCGTCGCCCGCACCTAACACCGTCGTCGCAAACGCCTGCCTAAGCCCTCGCCTACGCTCGCGCTCGAGTTGCCCTTAGATCTAGCAGCCACACCTCCCGGGCGACCGCCCTTGGATTCAGCTGTCGCGCCCCCTGGCAGACCATGCTACGCCCCGCTGCCTCCTGCCCAGATCCAACTGCCGCCGTCACCTTGGATCTGGCAATGCCTCCTTGGCACCGCCCTGGACCCAGCCACTGCCGCCTTGGATTTGACTTCCCACCCCTGAATCTGGGCTCCCCTTCACTCTGGCGTGCGGGCATCGTCGGCGATAGCCCATGGATCACTGTCGAAGCACCCCCCCTATCCTAGAGCTCCTTAGCTTGCACCATCGAAGCCCCTCGGATGCGCGACCAGATCCCCTCCGTAGTGCCCCCTCCACCTACTCCTGTCGGCGCCGCCCTTCGCCTCCGATTGACGCCGCCTCCCTTCGCCTCCTCCTCTGGCCGACTCGGCTTCACCTTCGTCAACTCCTCACCGGTGGCAGAGGTGTCAGTGGAGGAGGTGGCCGGGAGGTGGGTGCCGGCCAGGAGGAAGTCAGTGATGATCATTCCGCCACACATTGTTTGGCTCTTCTCACCGAATTGGTAGAGCGAAATTTCTCTTGGCAGGCAGAGGACAATGAGGAAGGCTGGGTGTGACTTGGGATGTGGCTGGTTGTGGAGCTGAGGACATACTAGATTTTTGGTGTTAGTCTTGGTCGTGGTGTTGCTGCTACTACTGCTAGTATCCATAGCCCTTGAGTCTTTTTCTTTGAGTCTTTTGTTGTATCTATACAAGTCCGTAGTCACTATCTTTCAGTTCGTTAAAGCCGTGCGAGTCGACACATTCCTTGTCAGATAGCCGATTGCTTTGCTAGCCACGGTTCATCCTCTTGGATGAGTGTGTTCTTCTTCTTCCTTTCGTATACCCGCAGCCGCCGCTCTTCTCTTTGAGCTGCTGCAGATCATAGAAGTCTTTTTAATGCCACCACTTCTCCCTCAGCCACTACCCCGAGTTTCCAAGGCCGTCGTGCTTCCATTTTGCGCCGTCGCTGTCTTGGATTTTGATCTACGCCACCGTGTTTCTATCTCATTGTTTGGCTTAATTTAACAGCTCTCTGTATTTGTGTCACTTTCCATATACTCTTCATCATGTTGCCGCAGTCGACTTTGCTCCCGCTTACCTCTACTTCCCAACCTCTGCACTTTGTGTTTTATGGGCTGCTGCATGATTCCGAATGGAAGGAAATCCTTTGGTACTCGACACAATTTTTCAAGAGCCCTTTCAAATGCTATGCTATTGCATATACATTATATTTAAGAAAAGAGGGGGTGTTAAGTGTATTGATGTCATTTCCTTGTCCTAGGGTTTTAAGACTTTATACTATATAATGCCCTTTAAGATGTGCAATACAAACTAGACATTCCTACCCTCCTTCTCAGTTTATCAAATTCCACATGTCTCTAAAGTTACGAAGCGGTCCTTTTCAAAACATAGGTTTCACTGCCCTCATTGATATTTTAGTGCACTTGCAGTTCCGGCAGTAATATCTTAACAGCATTTACTGACAGACCTATGAAACCTTCTGACGAGGACCAAACCTCTTGGATCGATCGATCCGATGAGTTGCCGATCTTGCACGGCGGTAATTTTCTTTCATGACAGTAATTTTTGTATAGATATATGGAGCACGAATTATAAGATATGATTTTTGTTAAATATTATCTAGATATTTTCTTTTTAACTATCATCTAGATTTAGGACTATTGGATTAGAGATCTAATGGCCATAAATTCTTCCCCCTCCCCTTCACTCCTGAAAAAAAAACTCCCTCCTTCAAAAACAAGGAGCTCTTGATCTCTAATCCAAAGATCACAAATTTAGATGATAGGTAAAAAAAACATTTGGATGATACGTAGACACTCCCAAGATAATTTCTCTAACCGTGCGCAGCACAATACACAACCTAGAACAAGGAGATCTCATGATCTAACAAGCAAATACTCACACCACAGTAGGAACTCTCGTGCCAAGTGCAATTTCAGATCGGACTCCACAAACCGGTGGATTTTCGCAAGACCTGGCATACATGAAAACAAACTTCACGCACAGCTACTAGCAGTTTTGATTTTTCTGATTTCTTGCCTTTTAAATTGGACTGTATCCTTGCTATCTGGTGGCTTGAACTCCCTGGTGGATTCACTTTGGAAAGACAGCACGTTGCGCAGGAGACGAAGGGAATCGATTCTTTTGTTTGTGTAGGTGGCCTCTTCTCTTCCGAATGGAATTCCTGGCTTGTCCACTACTCCAAGCATAGCTTGGCTTCCTCCTCGATGCATCATACGTCAACTGCAGCACACACGTACTTGCACGGCTCGACCGCACGCACTCGGCCTCCACGTCCACATGCACAGCTGCGCCATGCACGCTCCCATGCTCTGCCTCAACTTGTACGCGCTCTGCTTTGTCGGGCCGTATCACCTTCGGTATAACTTCCTACAACCACTTCCTGATCTGTTGTCAAGGGGATGAGCAAGCTTGACGCCTTGGACAATGGTCTGAATGCGAGAGAATCAATGAACATTTTAAGTAGTTCTTTTTTTCTTTTCAGAAAACCTTCTTTCTATGAACTATGCTCACAAAAAAAATCCAAGTACATCTGAGCCTTTGAGTTACTTCTGAAAATACTAAGAAATTCAATTCAACATGGAAATCCAGCTTGAAGTAGTTTACTCATGAAGAAATATATGAGATACGACTCTAGCTCAATCATGCCAATCTAATATACCATAGACATAATTTGATTAAAAAAAACCTGGTTGATCACGTTTCCGTAAATCCTACCTCTAGCCGTCAACCTCTATCTTCCGGCCGATCTATCCCTCCATCTCCTATGGCCGGCTCCATCGATCTCTCTGCCGAATAGGCGGCTCAGGCGGAGTAGGTGCTTTGGTCGCCCACACGGCTCACACTGAAGCTGCTGCCGCTGAGGACCGTCAGGTTCAGGCCATCATCATGGCTGCAGTCGATCGCGCGCCAGGAGGCGCTCGCCGCAATCACTGCCGAACGCCAACAGGCCCTGGCTACCAACCTCGCTCACGGCGTCGCCAACCAATCAGACTACGCCATCACCGCCCTTCACACCCAAACAATTGGCGTCCTCAATATCAAGGCCCTCAACCCAGTCACCCTCGACTTCACCTCTGCTAACTACAGCAAGTGGTGCAGCCTCTTCCTCATCACACTCGGCAAGTACGCCTTGACAGACCACGTCCTCTCCGACGATGCCCCCTCCCCGATTGGGTGGATTGGGTGCGCATGTATTGTGTGATCTTGTCTTGGCTTTACGATACCAATGCTGCGGATATCTTCGAGATTTTCATGTCCCCCACCACTACTGCCCGCATCATGTGGATGAACCTCGAGCATCAATTCCTTGGCAACAAGGAGACCCATGCTTTGTACATGGAGGCAGAATTCCGTAACTTCGTTCAAGGTGATTTATCAATTTTTGATTTTTTTTGCCACAAACTCAAGAGTATGGCCGGTAGTCTTGGCAATCTTGGCGAACCTATCTCCAACTAGACACTCGTGTTGTTCATCCTCCGTGGCCTCAACAAGAAGTTCACTCATATGTTGCCAATCCTCGAGATGCAACGGTTGTTTCCTACGTTCATGGAGGCTCGCTCGCATCTTCTCCATGAGGAGATCACCAAGAATTCTAAACCAGCCACTCCACCCTCCATTTTCCTCACTGCTGGACAGCAGGGCTACCGCCCCCCAAGCCCAGGCAAGGGTGGCAGCGCAAATGGCGTGTAGGAGCCCAGATATTAACATCCGGAATCCTCTGTGATTTCATTGCACTATTCCCTGGATCAGTAGATAGCGCTCACAGTTACAGAAATGAATATCAAAATACATATCATGCGGAAGCGTAAATATATTAGTAGACTTACTCATGGGCCGATTAGGCCGAAATCATGAAATTGCAGCAGCGGAAGAACGAAGCACGCAAGTGGGACCTTCAGGACATGCCCACAGGCAGCCAACTGGAGGTTCGCGACCTAGCCCTTGACATCTTCATCTTCTCGGCCAGCTTGTCCAATCTTGTTGCTAAGGCGAGGTGGTTTGATTCCTGAATATGAATTTTGTCGCAACAGCGAGCATGAGCACTCCGACCCCGTGCTCCGGGAGCCAATACACAAAATGCAAATAAATAGTATGCATGGCTTAACAAAGGAGAGGCTCGGGTTATTTTGTTTTGCAAGGAGTGCTTTTGAATACAATTAATTAAAAAGCCCTATGACTTAGCAATTTTGGAACAAATCATAATGTACCAGGAAATGCATTATTAATATCGATTCAGATTCCATCCACCGTTACATGGCATCTGCACCATATAGCAATTCCTTCAGCGTTATAGCCGCTTAACTTACCACTGGGACGACACCCAGGATAATTCCAAACCAGGGCAGTCCTTCACCCTTCACCTTTCCATTCCCACCCACAAAGTTGTTTTTGAAACAGAGCTATATCTGGTTAAGTTCCCATGTCCGCCCTTGACCGTGGGCACGGCTATTCGAATAGTTTTGACTCTGCAGAGTTTGCACACTTTACCCACAAGAGATAGATCTACTCGTTGCCCCACATGATTCCTTAGCCATGTGGTTGAATAGACTATCATAGGGCCTTTACAATGCATAGTCCACTGTGGTTACGCCCGCTAAGGTCAACCTTCCGTAGTAATATTACGCATACGCGGAAGGGTCCTCGTGAGCCATCACGGGCAAAGGCGAGAATATTACGCATCCATTCCTTTGCTCGTGGTCATACCTTCACGTAACCACCTTGAAGCTACACAAATTAGTTAACCCTGCCTACATTTTGCCAGCTTGTGGTTGTACTGATTTACATGGGTTGACATGACAAGATTCAGTCCTTAGTAGTATCTGAGCGGTTCTACCACACTCCATAATTTGTGCTTTCCTTCGCACCACATACCAGCCCCCAAACCATCCGCTCAGATATTAAAGCAAATTGAGAGTTTTGGGAGCATAAAATAACCATGTCAAAATATACCAGTCATTCCCACCATGATTGCCCAAACCAGTTTCTCATGATTTCAAATGACAATGATGTTTGGGACATTTCAGTGCCCCTGAGTATTTATGCAGTACTAAGCATGGCATATAATTAGGGACTTATTTTCAAAGTTACCATTATAATTTTGCTAGGGCGACAAGGTTCACATATTCAAGTATTCCAAAGGAGGTGTAATATTAATCAAGCAAACAATGGGCATATAACTAAAATCTTAAATTAAACATGTATTTGCATATGAAATAACAGCATGCAATTTGATAATTTAAAACAAAATAATTTGCAGAAAATGTAGGTTCAACATGATCAAAGTATTGACTCGCCTGGCGCGGTTTACCGCGGTTTTGAGCTCACACAATGCTTGCTTTTGAGCTTCTAGTCTCTATCTTCACTCCAAGCTTAATCTCGCTAGATCCACTGGGTCTTCACGACTCCCAATTTCTAATTACGCGACAATCGACTGAATCCAAATAAAAGCAAATAACTCAAAAGATCCAAATAAATCCGAATAAACTCAATTTTTGTATTATTACGAGTTAATGGGTGATTCGGGTGATTTGAGACAGGGTCGGTGGAAGGATATAATGGTTCGATCTTTCTATTGATCACCTCTTTTATTATTTTTGTATTTATCAAGGAAGTTACATGAGTTAGGTTAGACTTATGTATCGAAGTGCGAGTCTGGCTGGGTAGGTATTCCTTGTAACTTAGGTTATGGTAAAGGCAAACTGGACTGATGGATGAGATCTGTACTTATTCTATAAATCTTTTAGTCGAAAGTATTATAACACTTGGATATCTTTATTAGGTTTTAGAATAATCTCTGATATAGGCCTTTACTTACTAATTGGATTAAGATAAATAGCAAAGGCTCAATATTTATTCATATATGATAGTTGATTAAAATTTAAATCTCTAATAATCCCATTATCATATTTTATGTATCTTCATTCATGGCTAGGCTAAATTTAAGTTGAATTAGGATCCAGTCATATGGGTCCTAACTTGTTATATATGCAATTATGCTCAATACTATTATGTACTAAAGCTAGTGTTAAGATTTAATTAATGGCACTATTATTAGCTTGCTCATACTCTAGCTGCTATTAGGCTTAGCTTCACTTCTAATTCTAGTTTAAACTCGGCTATCGGGGTAGAGCTTGGGATACAGTATTTTATGCGACCCTAATTACCCGCGTTATTGTTTAAATGTTTATTCTAGAGTATTTACATGCCTGTGAGATTATTTTTGATACTTGATGACTTAGGGCTATTATATTTTAGCACATGTATATTATTATGTCCTTTCAATTTGAGTGCTCTCTAAAGTGCTACTGCTACTGATATTTTATCCCTTTATAACTCGAACCTGCCAGGCATGATGGTAATTGTCATTGGTATTAAATTAAAGCCACTATTTAAGATTGCATGGGCGGCAATATGCTACTGATAGGGTTTATATTCTAATATTTGTTATTTTCTTTAATTAAAATTTGCTTACCTAGCAAGGTTATATCTCAACCCTTGCTAATTAGTAAAACCTACCATTAGTATTTATTCAGTGGTTGCATTTTAAATATTGGGCATATATGTATATATTATAATTAAGATATCTTTACTAATTTGGGTAATTAACCAAAAGCCACTCTTTCTTTATTAATTCCTTGAATTAATCATTAGATTTTAATTATAATTAAAGGTTGTCCTTAGTTTGGAGCCCTGGTTTCATATCTAGATATAATTTCTAAACCTTGAGCTTTATTTGGAATTTCCTTTCAATTATAATTTTTACTTAATTTGAATACCTAACCGAAGAAATGTGTCTTTACTAATGCCTTTATTCAGTATTTAGACTATGAGTTAATCATTCAAATAGTATTGCTTATTCACATATATCAACCATTCCACATTTAAATATTAAGCAATATGGGTTTATGGCCTAATTAAATGTATTAGCCTTTCTATGTTATTCCTAGTTATGCCTAGTATCACTGACACCCTATCACATATTAGCGAGACTATTTTGGTGTATTTGCCTATATATTTTGTAAACCTTCTAATTTAGATGGACACTCTATCCGGATGCTGCTAATATTTGGTTTAATGCGTATATAAATTTTGGTGACCCCAAATTAATAATCCAGCTCCCTTGATTTATTTCCTACATATCTCTTTAATTATATTTGAGAATTTCTAATCTCAAGCAAGAAAGTTAAATCTTAGTTGGCATTTATTTAGGATTACACCTTAATTATTTAATCCATTTCCATTTATTTAGGATTACACCTTAATTATTTAATCCATTTCCTTAATCTTAATCTTGAGGGTATTTTTAGTTGAACTCTTTATTAAACTTTGGACATGTAACCAATTCCATCTTTTTTTTTCATTATGAATTTATAAATGATTTCTTATTCTTATTTCCCATTCACCATGTGTCTTTACATACCATTGAATCAACTTAAATTTTCAACTTCATTTCATAATATTTTTAGTTTAATCTCACCATTAAATTTTATGCCCATTTTATTTACATCTCATACTCTACAATTGCTGCTAGAAATAAATGGAGAAGATGCAAGTGACATACCATAGCTAGGTGCTAAAGTTTGGTGGGGCCCATATGTCATAACAGAGATAGAGAGGAGACTACCTTCGGCTGAGTTGACAGAGAGGGAGCAGAAGCTGATGAAGCAGGGGAGGCGCTCGGCGGTGGGCTCGCCGGCGCGGCCGTCTGCCAGGGGGCGGCGGACGCGGCAAAACGGGTTGTCCGCGGCCAGGGGAAGCTGGTGGAAGCGTCGGCGGAGCCTGGGGAGCTTCGGAGCGGGCCGGCAGCGAGCGGCGGCGGTGAGGTAGAAAAGGGGCGGCGGCGCAATGGTGGAGGGGAGGAGGAACCGACCGGCATAAGGGCAGTAGAGGGGCGTGGGGGTGCTTACCATACTGTTCTTTGGGCAAGAAAGGGCCGGAGACGGGCTGGCACCGTGAGCTCGCGGCGGCGCAGAGGGGTCTCGCGAGGCGGCGAGCTGCGGCGAGGGAAAAGCCGGGGCAGAGGTTGGCGAAGATGCAGGGTCCCGTGGTGATGCTCCACATGCCAGGAATCGAGCTGGTGCCGACCGAAGAGGAGACGGCAGGAGAAATGGCGGCGGCGGCCAGGATTAGGGAAGATGGTCGTACTGCGAGCTCGGTGAATGGGAGTTCGATTACTCGCTGGAGGAGGGAGGAGGCTGCTCGGGGCACGCCATGACGCGGTCGAATCGGCGGCACACCACCGGAGCGGCCGGGGCGGGGTGAGGGCGCGACGGTGGGTGCGGGCGCGGGTGCTATGCGGGAGAAAGACCGGGGAGGCAGGGCTTCTTATGGTCTCGGGGGACGCTGCGGAGACGGTGGGCGCACCTGAGAAACCGGGGGCGACGGCGGGGAAACCGTGGGCGGTGCGGTTGCATGGCTGCCACGCGGAGGAAGAATGCTGGCGTGGCAGAGAAAAGAAGAAAGGGAGAAGAAGGCGCAGGCGCGGGGGAGAGAGGGGCGTGCGGGCGAGGGCGGGTCCGCTGGCAGGGAGACGCGCGCGGGACGAGGCGGGACCGGGGCCGGGGAAGCAGTTGGGAAGGAGAGATTGAGTGAAATTTGGGCGTTCGTACTACGAATCCATTTTCTTTTATTTACCCATTTATTTATTGCATTATTTGTGTGTGCACATATAAATGTATATATATATATATATTCATATTTTATTCATTCCCTCTTGCTCACTTAACTTTGTTATTCAAGTATTATTATTATTTTTCTTGGCATTAAATTTTGTAGGTGCAAAATGAGTATGTCTATTCATATATATATATATATATATATATATATATATATATATATATATATATATATATATATATATATATATATATATATATATATATATATATATATATATATATATATATATATATATATATATATATATATATATATATATCCATATATATATATATCCATATATGTTGGTATTTTATTTACTTGCTACTATTGCTATTTATGCCATTATTTCTCAAGGATGACATTTTATATTTAAGTAAATTTTCTCTCTTTCTTTTCTGGATCATCTTTTCAGATTCTTATTTTAAATTTTAATTCTCTATTGTTTAAACATGTTTGTTTTCTTCTTGTTCCTTTTAACCTTCGAAACCTTCACCAAATTTTTCAGAAAATCCCATAAACTCCAAATTCAAATGAAATACATTGCAATAATAATTCAAAAGCTTTAAATTTTTAAATTCAAAATTTCAGGATGTTACATGGCGGGAACGGCAGCTCCAGAAAGAACAAAAGCCACAACCACCACCGTAATAAGGGCACCGGCAGCAACGGTGGCTCAAGCAAAACCAGCAGGGCACCCGCCAGGAACGCTGACAGAGGCAGCCATGCGGCCAACTAAGCCAGGCAAATGGGGTGGCCTTCTTTTTTAACCCATGGACCGGGACTATTCAGGTGTGGCCACACCGCGCCGCTAGTGTCCTCGGTCCCCAGCCCAATGCACCAACTCCACCATCGCACTGTCGCACCCCCTCCCGGCCACCTCGACATCTAGTTCGGTGCATCGGCCCCCTCCTAGCAACATTAGCAATTTCAGTGGCCTTCCACAGCCGCCCCAGTCGGCACGTGGACCCCATGTCTGGTGTCGGTTCCTAGGACCAACAGCACCTCGTCAACACCTTCAGTACAATGACGCTTACACCACCTCCCTCTACCACCTCGTGGTATATGGACTCGGGCGCATCTTCGCACATGACTTCAGACGCCGATACTCTCTGTGGTTTTCACCCCCCCCCCCACATCCACTCCATCTAGTATCATTGTCGGTAATGGGTCAATGCTGCTCGTTACCTCCATCGGCTCGCTGTCATTCCCCACCACCCATAGCTCTCTCTCTCTTTTTGCATCATGTCCTTGTTGCTCCATAGATAATTAAAAATCTTATTTCCATTCATCAGTTCACAATTGATAATAATTGTTCTATTGAATTTGATCCCTATGCTTTTCTGTGAAGGATCTTTGTACCAAGAGCATGATTGCCAGATGCAATAGTTCTGAAGAATTATATCCATTTTACCAGTCCTTCGCCAGCCCTCATGCTTTTGCCACCACCTCTTCCACGTTGTGGCACCGTCGTCTTGGGTATCTTGGTCATGAAGCTTTGTTTAAGCTCACTAGTTCTAGTGTTTTTCTATATAATAAAACTGCGTTCGAACCCCTCTGTCATGCATGTCAGTTTGGACGCCACGTGCATTTGTCATTTAGCACTTCCTCCTCTCGGGCTAGTCATAATTTTGATTTACTCCATTGTGATCTTTGGACCTCTCATGTCACCACTGTGTCCGGTTACAAATATTATCTTGTTATTCTTGATGACTGCTCACATTTTCTTTGCACTTTTTCATTGTGTCTTAAGTCTAACACGTTCACTCACATTTCTAATTTTATCACTTATGTTCGCACCCAGTTCGGTGCCACCATAAAGAGTGTCCAGTGTGACAACAGTCGTGAGTTTGACAATTCCACCGCTAGCACTTTCTTCCTTACCCACGGCATTGCACTCTGCATGTCGTGTCCCCATACTTCTCAGCAAAATCGCGAAGCTGAATGCATCATTCACACCATGAACGACATCATGCAATCGCTCAGGTTCCAGGCTAGCCTCCCTCCCACCTTTTGGGTAGAAGCCCTCCACGCTGTCACATATCTCCTTAATCGCCACCCCATCAAAACTCTTAATTTTTCTACTCACTACTATAAAATAGGCTATACTGGACAACTACATCACAAACAGTTCATAGGGAACTGTCTGGGCTATAATTATGACAAACGATTTTATAAGCGTGATAGCGTATCATCTATGATACGTAACTATCACTGACAGTTCATATGAATAATTATCTGTGATATTATCACAGATGGTTATTTATACGAACCATCTATGATAGTGAAATACATCACAGACAGTTCGTATTAATAAACATCTGTCATAATTCACAGATGGTTATTTATACAAACCGTCTATGATAGTGGCATACATTGTAGACGGTTTATATGAATAATTATCTGTCATAGTTTATAGACGGATATTACTAAAAATCATCTGTGATAGTTTCATATTACAGAAGGTTTGTGGTTGGAACCATCTGGGATACGCTGTATTATTAAATAGCAAGCATGGTCTCGATAGATCTGTCTTCATTGCGTTGCATTTAAGGAGGCGGCTAGCTTTGGAGAATTTGGTGAAAACATATCACTTGTAGATCTAGCTTATAGATCGATTTGTTCTTAGTGATTAGAGGTTAGTATTTGCTTCTAATAGCTTATATGCCTTGTAATAGTTAGAGAGAGATGATAACTAGGTTTTTAGATCTAGCTAGCTAGGTTTAGAGAGATGGTAGTTTGCTCTAATTGAAGAATGGGTCAGTACTCATAGTTTACTTCAATATATTCTTGTTTGATATTCCTTCATGAATACATGGCTAGCTACTCAATTTAGATATAGACAATTTATTATAAGGTGAATGATAATTATGTGTGTAAGCAGCTAGACTGATTAGCTATAGTAGCATTAATAATCCAATTTGATATCCATTTGTTACATGTGTAGCATACATGAATCGAAACTAGATATACATTGAGAGCTGTGTGAGTGAACAGTACATTAATGGTGTGTCTGCTTTTAGAAGAGCAGCTGAGCTAGATATGTTGAAGAAGAGGATGGAATATATGTACTGTCTATGCATTGATTGCAATAATCTGAAGATGCTTACCAACTCAGCGCAGATCAAAGCTCACTTGATCTTAAGGGGTTTCAAAAAGAGGTATACATGTTAGACCAGTCATGATGAAGAGAAGATTATACAGGAAGACAGTTATAACATCATCGAGGGAGACAACGATATACCAGTTGTGGACTATGCTTTGATGAGGATAGATCACATGATGATAATATCGACAGATACTACATGATGCAGAAGGGAACTATAATGATAGAGAGTTTGGTAAATTCGAGGGCTTGATGGAGGACTCAGAGAAACCTTTGTTCCTAGGCTGCAAGCCGCAATACACAAGGTTGTCATCCATTCTAGAACTGCTAAAATTGAAGGCAAGTAGTGATTGATCCGACAAGAGTTTCACAGTATTGTTCAGTCTCTTAGCGAACATCCTTCTAGAGGAAAATATGTTGCCAAGAACCACCTACCAAGTCAAAAAGATTGTTTGTCCATTAGGAATAGAAGTAGAAAGAATACACGTATGTCTGAATAAGTGTATCCTCTACCGTAAAGAGTATGCAATCGTACATATTTGTCTAGTGTGCAAAGCATTCCGATACAAGCGTAAAAATGACTCCGGTAAAGAAACATCGATAGGATGTTTGTAGACTTTGGTGCGGAACCGAGAAATATAAGGTTTGTGTTGAGTACAGATGGAATAAATCCTTTCAGTAACATGAACAGCCGATATAGCACCTAACACTGTATGCATGTACAATCTTCCTCCTTGGTTGTGTATGAAGCAGAAGTACATTTTGATGTCACTACTTATCCAAATGCCAAAACAACCTGGAAATAATATTGACATGCACCTATCACTATTGGTGGAAGATCTTGTGATACTGTGGAATGAAGAGGTACAGATTTGGGATACGGACAAACGAGAGAACTTCACTCTACGCACCATGTTGTTCTGCACCATCAATGATTTTTCTGCCCTTAGTAACATATCAGGTTGAGTACAAAAGGAGCCAAATCGTGCCCGTACTGCTTAGATTATATCGAGAGTATGTTGTTGAACAACTCGCGTAAAATCGTGTACATGCGTCACCGTAGGTTCCTTCCAAAGTATCATCCATATCGCAAGATGAAGAAATAATTTGACAAAAAAAGAGGATGACTCAGTACCAAGACCTTTTAGTGGGAAAGATGTCTACGATATGGTCAAGGATATCGATATTTTGCTTGAAAAGGGACGTAAGTTGAGGATCCGTCAAAAAAAACATGTGGAAAAAGATATTAATATTTTGGGATTTACCTTATTGAGAGCACTTAGAAGTTCACAATTGCATCGATGTCACACACTTAGAGAAGAATGTATGTGATAGCTTGGTTGGTTTCTTACTGAACATTCATGATAAAACAAAGGATGGTGTCAACGCAAGGCGTGACTTGGTCGCTATGAACATCAAAAGCAAAGGATGGTGTCAACGTAAGGCGTGGCTTGGTTGCTATGAACATCAAGACTGAATTAGCTCTGATAGAGACCAATAAGAGCCGGATATACCTTCCCCCAGCTTACTACACTCTATTTAAGTCCAAGAGAACTGAACTGTGCAAGTGCTTATATGGTGTGAAAGTTCCATTTGATCACTCTGCCAGCATGAAGAAACTTGTTTCCATGGAATATTTAAAATTAATTGGTATGAAGTCTCATGACTGTCATGTGCTAATTACACAAATGCTTCCCATTGCAATTAGAAGTATTTTACTGAACAAGGTTCGAGTGACAATCATGAGGTTATGTTATTTCTTTAACACAACTGCTTAGAAAGTCATCAATCCTGATGGACTAGATGCTCTGCAAACCGAGGTGGTGATGACTCTATGTCATCTTGAGATATATTTTCCTCTATTATTTTTTGATATCATGGTCCATCCCATTGTCCACCTTGTGAAAGAGATAAAGATATGTTGCCTCATATTTCTACATCATATGTACCCGTTAAAGAGGTACATGGGAATTATCAAGTCTTAGATACACAATCAATCTTGACCGGAGGGTAGCATCATCGAAGATTATGCAACCGAAGATGTCATTGAGTTCTGCACCGATTACATGGCTCAGGACGAACCAATAGGTGTACCTCGATCTCATCATAAGAGGAGGCTAGAGGGTATTGGGACCATCGGAAGGAAAGCAATAACTCTGAATCTAGATACATATGCTCAAGTCTATTTCACGGTTTTACAACATATGACTGAAGTGGCCCCGTATATTGAAGAGCATAAGGACATGTTACGCCAAGAGAATCTAGGCTAGTCAGAGGTTTGGATCATAAGACAACACAACCGTCGGTTCAACGAATGGTTGAAGGTGCGATTGACTGGGAGGTTATCAAGTGAAACACTACAATAGTTGGCAAAAGAGTCAAAATTTACAATTGTGACACGGCAAGAATACGACATTAATGGGTACACATTTTATACAACAGGTCAGGATAGAAAGAGCATAGTGCAGAACTCAAGTGTCCACATAGATGCATTTCATATGCACATCAATACCGCTGGCCCAATCTCGTACTACAAGCTTGTAGAGGAGATTTGAGAGCTTGACTACATAATTTTTAAGATCCCTCTATTTTGGTGTTGTTGGGTCCAACTCCTACGGGGCATAAAGATCTATAAGTACGGCATCACTACTGTGGACCTCGAACATGTAGGATACAAAGATGAACCATTCGTACTTGCGAGGCAAGTTGTTCATATTTTTTATATAACTGGCTCGGCAAATAAGAAGCACCATGTAGTTCTTCATAGAAAAAGAATGATTGTTGGAGTTGAGAATGTTATGGATGAGGAAGAGTATAATCAATTTGACGAGTTGCCTCCATTCGGAGATGGCATCAGGCTCGAGAAAGAACAAGGCGATAAAGCAAGATATATATGTATCGATCATTGTGAATGGCTTTATTTAAAAAGAAATATCCCAGTGTAATCAATGGCCCCACACAGCGAGCACTTATTTGGAAATTATTGCAATGTAATCATAATTAAGAAACTCAACATGTAATTATGGAACTACTCCATTGTAATTGATTTAGTAATTAAGAAATAATTACATTTATGATTATGCTTACTTTTTTCATAGAGCGTGGCTAGCATGCATTTCTTGAGTCTAGTTGAAAAAGAGGAAACTATCACAGGCGGTTTAGCGGAACAAACCATGTGTGATAATTCTATTATAGACAATTCTATTACAGAACCATCTGTGATATGCCACATATCATAGACGATTCTATAGTGGAATCATCTATGTTAGTATTATCATAGAAGGTTCCATAATGGAACCATTTGTGATAGTTCCTCTATAAATATGCCCTACTAGGTTTTGCTCACTTGCGACACTGTCTCTCCCTTCTAATGCCGGCCACCTCTCCCTCCTGACACCGCCTCTCCTTTCCGATGTCGGCCACCTCTCCCTCTCGATGCCGCCTCTCCTCCCTAAGATATGAATCCCAAATCCTGTTTTCAGATTTTAGCTCAATGATGATACTGGTCTAATACTGAAATTGGATATTCAAGCTCGAGCTCTAAATTTTTACTATTACTGTCATTTATTAATCTTGTGGTCTATCACTTTCGGAATAGTTGGCTAATTTGTTTTGTGATTTTTAGTACGTCATGATATATACTTCACTTGTTAGCTAATTCAGTTTGCTATCAAACTTATTGAATCTATGATTGTATTGTTGGGAGTATATTAAGTTGATGTACTGTCCTACGATCACTAGCTTTGCCTTCCTACTGGCCGAAAGTTTAATTGATGAATTTAAGCTTGGTAAATAAGTAATTTATTATTTAACTGCTCAAGGTTTGAATCTCATTTGGTATATTCAATTAGTAAAGAGTATAGACCATAGTAGCGGAACAGCCAAGATTAATTCTTGTATAACCCTACATCTAAGAGCATTAAACTAAAATTTGAGCTTTATACTAATTTTAGTTGATTTCCTGTTCTTCAGAATGCTCTTACTGCTGCAAATGTGCTTTGATCATGTTTAATTGTGCTGGAATTAAATCTAAATATATACATTACTACAAGATTAGTAGGATTTCGTATTATAGCTACAAGCTTTATTTAGAATGGCATGTTACCCTTCCAAAGGGACCTTTTAGCAATAATATATGCCACATAGACCTTCAAAGGGCATGAAACAAATTACACATTTTAGTGTGTCAGATTCAATGAAGTTATGGCCACTATCCTAGTGCACAGCATAATGAGGAGGAAGAGACTGCAGCCATAACCAACTTCATAGAACTTGAGAGACTGGTGTGTGTCATTAGCTTCATATAATTTTGTTTACACTCATAGCTCACTATAATTAGTTTGCCTTGTAAGAGAGATGACGTCCGCACAGTCATCATCGTCATTATCTAGGTCGGACGCTTCGAAGACCGGGGTAATTAAGTGTGGCAGAGGAGTATCAAAAAAGCTAGATGGGCGAATGACCATCATGGTGGTCCCTCCGGATGGGATCCCTCTGCAACCGAAGAAAGGAGTACCAGCATTTCAGAATACCTACAGGATAATTGAAAGGCAACGGATCCTCATCACCATAGCAAGATGGAACAATTTGACAAAGGTTCAGAAAAATCAGTTGTGGGAGGAAATAACAAAGTCGTTCGAGATCCCAGCAGAAGTCCAGAGACTCATGCAACGACAGGCGCTCCTTGCGATGGGAAAAGCGTGGAAGAACTTCAAGAGCATACTTGTCATATAGTATGTGACCAAGGATCTCACGCCCTTCACGAGGTATCCTTTTGTGTCACCGGAAACAAGGGAGGCCTTTTTGCAGATGAAGACGACAACCAAATTTGAATAATAAAGTGCAGCGCACAAGGCTCTCTAGCCACAAAACACTCACCCTCACTGACTCGGCACCGTTGGGTATGCGGGTAAAATCCTGCAATGGAGGATACAAGACGAGGTCGCAATCTAATCAGAGGTTTCCCTGCCATTTGCTGGGATAGCAAATGAGTGCGCCCAAACTGGTTAGAGCAATGTCATCAACCACATCTTCGGGTGTCTCTTTCAAAAACCTCGCAGACGAGGAAGTGTCGCACGCCTGGTAAGATATGTTAAACTACATAGTTGTTAATAGCTCTTGAACTTCATGGGGTCTAAAATAACATGATTGCCTTTTGCAACAAGCATTGACTACTGTATCTTCCCAAGGCTCCTTTGAAAAAGACGGGGAGAGGAATATACCATCATAGGCTCTAGGAAATAATGAGCACCCAGGTCGCACGCGAGGCCTAGGGTTTATGTACCTTGGAGGCACGGATTCCCAAATGACCCTGAGAAGTATAGGCGTACAAAGATATCCAAGGCCTATCACGATGAACAAATAAAATAGGAGCGTTGTGCACAACTTGAGGAACAACTATCTGCCTCACTTCAAGAGAAGACTGTCTTACTTTGAGGAGAGATAGATTCATTGAGGGAAGAAATGAGACAAGTCCATAACCAATTGTAACCAACCCCCATTAATGTGGGACCCAGTCCCCCTCAACATCTGAGTATCAACACGTCCATGCCAATTTCTGAACATAGCAATGCCCACTTACCTATCGACGGTATTCATGTAATGTACTTCTATAGAATGCTACATAGATAGACATAGTTGATGCATTAGTTCATCGTGTATCGTTATGTAGGAGCTCACGCCGTGCATCCTTAGAGTCAGCCTTGTTGGCTCTATTCCCATTGATGCTGGGCGGGGGATGGCGTACCCATGGCTGTCAGGGATGTTGGTGCACGGTGCCCAACTAGAGACCGGTTTTGTGAAGGTCAAGGTAGACATGATTAATAATATTTTCTGGATTGTCCCTCTTGAGAAGCATCCAAATGAAGAGATTATGACATTAGGGGATGCCGTCCACACATTCGTCCAGTGGCCCAAGAGGGACATCACCCTCGACCTGTCTATGCCGTGATCTCCACATCTAGTGGCCCAAGAGGGACATCACCCTGGACCCGTCACATTGGCTCCCGTGGCTCCACCTCAAGCTCCACTTTAGAAGCCTGTTGCATCAGCTCCCATGGAGACGACGTCGAAAATGTATCGCAAGCGAGGCGCTAAGGCCCAACCGAAGAAGATTAAGGCGCCTCCTGAGCAATGGAAGTCCATTCTCAGAGTGTCATTGGTCTCTGAGTCACAACTATCCAGCTTGGACTAGTGTGCAGGACCTTGCATACTTGGTACATGCAGAGGTCCAACATGAAGCCAAACCGGTAAAGTGGATTAACCATGAGATACACGGAGGCGCATTTCCTCCATGACTCAAGCTACTTCGTTGTGATCTTCGAAGACTTATTCTTACTATTCAACCTCGACAAACTCGATACCTCACTTCTACGATGCTGGACACTGTAAGTGTACTATATAATCATGTTCTACATTCATGTAATACCAATAAATGTCATAACTCATTGCTTATATATAGATCCATGATCCAACAAGTCTGGCGATAGCGAGAATCGGTGGGTTTTCTCGACCCACACTTGGTCTCTGAGCAATCCATCAACGATAATACATCCTTAATCCAAGATTACATAATGAGAGGATTGTTTGCTCAAAGTGACAAGAAGTACATCATGGTACCCTTCAACCAAGGTTAAGTGCTTCACTAGTTGTTATACAAATTTCATTTGTATTACTTTATATGCAACATGAACTTAAGATTAATCACTATGACAATATAACATGACTAGGGGTCATTGGATTCTGATCGTGTTATACCAAAGTGGATCAAGGTAATATATCTTGATTCTTTACTTAGTGGCAACCACGACTTCACCTATGTACAACAAGCAATTGACAGGTAAACTCATTTCCTCCATACTAGAGATGGCAACGGGCACAAACCCGCTGGGTTTTGCTATCCCAAACCCGTGCCAATGAAAGTTGGACGTGCCCGCTAAAAAACTCATACCCGTGATAGGTGCAGATTGTTGCCCAGACCCATGTCCACTCAGGTAACGGGTACCCACGGGTCGCCCGTGCCCGACAACAGCTGTGCAGATTGCAAACAACGCAGTGCTTAGCAAGTCAACAATAAGTTCAATTTATATGCTACTATGCATGAAACAAGCAACGACAAATCCACAATGCACATCACTAGTTCACTCCAATTCTCAGTTCATAGTTCACTAGCATAGCATATCATTACAAGTTCACAGTTCACAACTCAGTTAAAACCAAAAGGAGAGACATCAACTGCTCCTTGTACTTGACTTGTTCCCAAAAGGTCGTCGCCACTTGATTACTTGAATCTGGTGCGTGCAGAAGCCTCAAATTGCAAAGCATTGGGGGCTTGGGGCTAAATGGCTAATGGGCTATGGGCTGGACTGGTTTGCCTGAGAGGCTCGGAGCCTGGGTTTATAACTCCTATGGATCGGGTTTATATTACCCAAGGGTTTACGGGTTTGGGTACTATAGGAACGTACCCGAACCCGACAGACCCGATGGGTTGGGCTTTTTGCCCATTAAGAGACCCATGGGTTAGGAAATTGATTTAGACCCATACCCTAATAGAGTAAAAACCCACCGGGTATCGGGTTTCGGGTACCCATTGCCATCTCTACTCCATACGCAACTCTATTGTAATCTTCTGTTTGTTTGAAATGGCTGAGGCTAACCTTTTAGAATTACATAGATCGTTCAGTGTTTACATTGCCCTGGGAGAGAGACACAAGGAATCCAACGCCACACTGCGACACAGAACGTAATTATTGGTACCCTCTATAATACAACAATCCTATATCACACTTTGTTATAATGCCTCTAGAACTAATAATATCAATGTATATAATTCTATTTTTTCAGTGCCACCAGCAGCTATAGAGCAACGTATGTGGATTTTATATTTTCCGCCATATGCAGGAAATCAAGGACACTACGACGAATGATCCAGAGGTTTATCAACCTGCCAATAATTATTTTGTGATTTATCAATTTATATATATATATATAGTATAAATAACAGGGACACCATGGCGTCTGGGCACCAAGCCTCCCTACCTTTGGATTGCATTTAGTTGCATACTAGTGTGATTGAGACTTTCCATCCATGATTGATTTAGCTTGCGTGATATATTATATACCATTGCACTAGCACGCATTTAAAAACAATCTAAAAAGCAGGAGGCTTGATGTCCAAACACCATGGTGCCCATTATATATATATATATATATATATATATATATATATATATATATATATATATATATATATATATATATATATATATATATATATATATATATATATATATATATATATGCTAATGACTTAACGCTACTCCTAGCGACAGTGCATGGAATTCGATAAAAGTGCAATCGATCTTGACAAACTCACCGAAATTCAAGGAAAGCTCTCCCCAATTCTTGATAGTGGAGATCATAAACAATACTGGAAAGTTTCACCCCAGCAATGGTGATTAGATGTTGAAACATTGGATATAATTGTAATCACTCAATTGTGCTTAGCCAAACAATTCATTCAGTTGTACTTGATTCAGTTGTTTAATTCGTTTGTGAGATTTGTGTAATGATTGTCCTGTTCTATATATATATATGTATGTATATATATGTATATATATGTGTATATATATGTATATATATATATGTGTGTATATATATAGTATAAATAACAGGGGCACCATGGTGTCTGGGCACCAAGCCTCCCTGCCTTTGGATTGTTTTTAGATGCGTGCTAGTGTGATTGAGACTTTCCATCCATGATTAAGACTTTCCATCTATAATTGATTTAGCATGCATGATATATTATATACCATTGCACTAGCACGTATATAAAAGCAATCCAAAGGCAGGGAGGTTTGGTGCCCGGGCACCATGGTGTCCCATTTCAGCGTCCTATATATATATAGGAAAAATATCTTTTACTCCCGGGTGTAATTACACCCACCTCTAATATACCACCTAAACAAACTTAAAATACTCCTTAATCACTTTAGGTATACTCGTATACTGATTATAAGATACTCCAATATGAACCACACGAAAAAATTGCAAAGGAGTGCATAGTTTTTAGCGTATTTTGTAAATACCTTCATATACGAACATAAAAAGGAGTATGTCGAAAAAATGTACATACCATATATATATATATATATATATATATATATATATAGGAAGGAAAAATACCTTTTACACCCGGGTGTAATTACACCCACCTCTAATATACCACCTAAACAAACTTAAAATACTCCTTTATCACTTTAGGTATATTTATATACTAATTATAAGATACTCCAATGTGAACCACACGAAAACTTGTAAAGGAGTTCATAGTTTTTAGCGTATTTTGTAAATACCCTCATAATACCTTTTACTCCTGGGTGTAATTACACCCACCTCTAATATACCACCTAAACAAACTTGAAATACTCTTTTATCACTTTAGGTATACTCATATACTAATTATAAGATACTCCAATGTGAACCACACGAAAAAATTGCAAGGAAGTTCATAGTTTTTAGCGTATTTTATAAATACCTTTATATACGTACATAAAAAAGGAGTATGTCAAAAAAATATGCATACTACCTCTGAAAAATTGTTCATACCACCTATATGGTCTTAAATACTCGTATACTACACGTACATACTCTCCATTACGCAAGATACTACCTATGTTATGAGATACGACATAGGGTGTAATTACACCCGGGAGTAGAAAAGATACTACATTATTTTTAGTTTTTGTCTAGCCTCACGAAATGCTAGCTATATATATATATATATATATATATATATATATATATATATATATATATATATATATATATATATATATATATATATATATATATATATATATATATATATACACTATGTGTGTGTGTGTGTGTGTGATTTTTACTTGTTTTGAGAGGGCTTGGCTAGCATTTCGTGAGGCTAGACAAAAAACTAAAAATAATGTAGCTTTTGAAATTTCACTGCCTGTAGCTTTGCCACAACCCTGTGGTTCCATTTTTGAGCATGCACAAGCCACTCTACCCTTCCCTTATCATCAGCAAGCACAACAAGGAGTCGGCCATGGCGTATCTACTGTTGCTCTATTTTGTGTGGCTAGTAGGTGTGCTTGCTTGTCAATCGATTTAGAGCATCACTAGGATTAGCTTAGATTAATCTAATTGTGATTTGCCCTAAGCAGTCAATGACATGTGGGACCGATAGGCTGATTAATTAAGAATTTAATTTAAAATAGTTTTAAAACTTGAGTCACTGACATGTGGGATCAGATGACCCGTGGACCCGCCCGTGAACTCGGTTCAACGTGCACCCGATCCCATCCGTTAGACTAAACACAATAAATATAGAATTTATTTTAGAAAGAAAAATAGAATTTAAAATGAAAATTTATGCTAAGTGTTTTCTCCTTTCTTTTTCTGGAATTTCTCTATCATACCATCTTTAAATGCTCATAACATTTACATATGAACTCCAAATTGAGTGAAACTTATTTATAATTTTTTCTAAAATCATGAAATTTCATAATATAAAAATATTTGAATTTTCTCTCTATTGAAATTTGTTTGGTGATCATTTGTGTATTATGGTTTTTCCTTTTAGATACCGATGTGCCAAAAACGCTTCGAGGTTGATCCAGAGCAAACAATATTGTTCAATAAGCAAGGTAAGCACTCACTTTGACCATGTTGATCCTATATTTTTATTGTTACATATGTTGTGTTCAAAGTTATTATGTATGCGCGTAATTTTGGTAAAAATTGCTATATTGGAAAGGATGGTAGTTATGCCCAATTGTTGCATTAACTTTATCTTGATAATTTGACATCCCTTTGCTGTCACCATAGTATTACTGTCTATTGTTTGTATAATTAATTGTGAAATTGTAGATCAAGCGACTTAGTCAATGCTTAGCCCTATATAACAGTAATAGTTGTGTTAGGATGGAAAGTTTTCGAAATGTTCAAAAATGGGAAACACATGTGAAATGGTTCAGAGGTGGTACCTCTACTATTTTAGTTAGTAAATAAACTTGAAAACATATTTTGGATTTAGGCAAGTGGTTATAGATACCGGTACAGTTTCACTAAGGACTGAGTCTATGGTGTAGTTAGTTCCAAGAAACAAGGTACAAATCACATGTGCCTTTTATGGAGAGGCCCTAGCATAATAAGTTGCTATGTTCTTGCAATCAAACCATAGGCGATAGTTGATAGGTTTTCTTTGGGGCTAGTGCGGGGATGGTAGGGTACCTTCATGTTCGTAGGTGCCAACATAATATATGAGTTCTTAGGATTTTGGAGGGCTCTTCATATCCTAAGAAAGTATCATAGCACAGTTATTGTTATGACAGGTAATGTAAAGGCTCTATCACTGACTCTCATATTAAGTACCATGGTATTGCGTGACATGTTTTGACATGGTGGGATGTTTATGTCATGTGGGTAAAGCTGTATGACCTTTGAAGAATATAAATCTATCTGAACAGCTATATCCCCAGTCATGGATGACTTGGTGAATCTTCCACCCTAATAGTTTTATATTTTGCAAAGTGGTTCAGAGAATGCATGGATAGGGATTTTGTGCATAGATTGTGTGGGGGGAAGGGTTTCGTCATTGTTTTAAATTATATTGTAGCAAGCCACTTGTATAGATATGTTTTTTAAGCTTTAGTATTATTTACTTATCAAATTCAAATACTCTTACAACTTTCGACTGCAATCTATTACTCATTATTGCAAATGAAAGCTTCCTTTGTGCGAAAATGGTAAAACTTGGTAGAATAGCTATATCTCTTGACATAGCCTTATATATTATATAGTATTTATTATAAAGTCTTGCGAAGTACAATTTGTACTCATAATTGCTTGTTAAATACTATCAGAGCAAGAAGAACATGATCCCTCAGTCGATTATTTTTACACTATGGGTTTTGGTGATGATGACATTAGTCTTTAAGGTTTAATCCCAATCAGTTGCTTGTGGTTTGGTTGATGCATACTTACTAGAATTTATGCATCTTTTATTGTTTGTTCCGCTACAACTTATATCATATGAACTATTTGGCCAATAGATCCTTTTATTGTAAAACTAGTTGCTTATAACTTAATTTTGATTGTTAATTATATTATACTATTCTATTTATTTAATTGTTTGTAGATGTGATATGAATATTGTTGTATGTATGTGTCAGTCACTGATCATCGGACTAGCACAATAAACATATAGTATTGAGAAGTAACTTCTCGGGTCCGACACTCCTCCAGAAACCCACACGTTAATCCTAGAAGGAAAAGGTTAGACATTCTCAGATTAATCGGTGAAAATAAAAATGCTAGAAATTCTTGTATTAATCAAAGAAAAAAGAAAAAATTATAACATGCATGTATATGTTGCTGGATAGAACAACCGCTAGAGATAGATATAGTGCACGTTTAGAAATCCGAGTCAAAGTGCCCAATTAATATGGCTATGTTTTTTTACTATGGCTAATGGTTTATGATTATGACTGATGACTTTTGATTCTAGTGTGTGTGTGTGTGTTTGTGCGAATAAATCGAATGCCGATAAGCCGTTTTGAAAAGACTGTCATGATAAACCGTTTTGAAAAGACGACGAAAAAGCCGTCCCATTTGTTTATTTGAGGTAAGCTATAAGCTATAAAGATCGCAGGCTATATGTACATAGGTATCGAGTGAAGTTCAAATTGAAGATAACAAGATTTTTTTGAGATGGTACAAGAGAGGTATGCACATAACTCACACCCACTCGCATCACACACACATATACACGTGCTCGTTCTCGAACACACCTTTGAAAATTTTGCGAATGTCTTAAGGAGGGTAGGAATGCGCTTTCCAACTAAACCAAACGCGCGCGCGTAACTAGAAGTTGGACTGGAACGCAGTACCACAACATCGACAACAAGCTTGATGGCTTTGCGGGTTGAACTGCACATAAATTGGTCCGTTAGTAAAGTCACAAGAATTGGAGATGAATTGTAAGAAACAAAGCAGGTATATAGTCAGGGAAGAAGTTAGAAGCATAAGCTTCAATGAATTATAGACTAGGAACTACAATTTTGGGGTGATTTTTTATCCCCTTTCTGCAGAGCCCACACGGGACTACAAACAATGATACAAAAAAAAGTCTGTTCTTTTTAACTGAAATTTATGGTTTTTTGTTGTGATTTTTGGTTTTTGAGCTGTTCGTGCGAGAGATTACACAGTAACAGAAACTCTGTGGTTTTTGCCGATATAAATAAAGTCGGTACATGATATACTATAATTAACTAGCAGACTCTATCTTGAAAAGATACACCGTTTAAAAACTAGTTACTGTAGAAAAGCCGAAAAGCAGCTTTTTAAAGCTAAAAAGAACAGGCCCTTTTCTTGGAGACGAATCCAAATTGGAGCTGACAACTACAAAAAAAAATACTCCCTTCGTCTATAAATTTGTCTTTTTACTTTTTTATAGTCTCAGATGTAAAACTTTGATTATATTTTTTTATCATAACATATTAGCACAATAAAAATATATATTATAAAAGTGTTATGCAAGACAAATCAAACGGCCTTACTTTTATATAGACAATATATACTTTTACATATATCGATAGTTAATTTTTTAAAATGATTGATTGTATAGGTTCCACGATGACTTATATTTAGAGACATAGGGTGTAAGAGAACTCATCAAGGAGTATGATTGGTCACACGCAATAATAATACTTAAAAAGCTCGCCACAAGATAGAGTTTGGCAAACAGTAAAACAACGTCGCTAGCAACCTGGGTCTTTGATGTGGCTTTTCAAAACCATTTATTTATTTCCTTTTGAATGTAACAGATAATCGAAAGTATTTGGAGCTGTAATAGTAAAAGCTAATTAGAATCATATACATTATCCGTATCAGTATCTTTGTTATATTAAAATAAAGCAAAAAATATCAGCTAAAATCAAAAAATACCTATGCAACACTACCACTTAACAGATGGATGGTACCGGGTCGCTCTCTTAGCAGGCCAAGCCACGGGCCCACCCATCGTCAAGCTGCGTCCTTATCCTATGCACAACTCGTGGTCACAGGTTTCCACTAGTCTCGTTGCCTTTGCGGTAGGTCCGGGGTAGTGGAGTCTCCAAGCCTCCAAACAACATCTTGGGAAGCCCGAAGGAATCGATCGAGATTCGAGAGGTCTGCGCTTCTTGTTTTCCCCTCCATCTTTTCTTGGTTTGTCACGTCTTGCTCTACATTTTAATTTCTAGTTCTTGGTTAATTTGGTTGCCTTCTCTCTGATCCCCCCAAGAATTGATCGTTTGGTGTGTGGACTTGGGGTTTTTGTGCACCCTGTTCAGAGTTGTAGTTCATCAAGAAGTACGCGTCAGGAACATTTTTGGTTGGGGAGGAATTGAGTGCGCTTGTTTTGTTGTGCGACTTATATCTCGCGAGGCTAATCTAGTTCAGGAGATTAATTAAGGATTTGGATTTTTCTTAAGCTTTTCGGGGGATTTGCTCATGTGCCCCAAAGTTTAATGGCGTTTGTTCATTTGCCCCATGATGTCTTACTGATATGTAGACCCTAGACCCGTATGTCAGTGAGACATCATGGGGCAAATGAGCAAACGCCATTAAACTTTGGGGCAAGGGAGCAATTTTTCCTTTTCTTTAAAAGAGTGTCATGTCTGTTTGTTACCTGCCCCTTGTGACCATAGGAAATAGGTGATATTGAAAGTGCAAATAGAAGTTAAATTCAGCTCCCCTGACTCACTGAGTTGATACAGGTCTGTAAGTGCTCTGAATTCTTTGGAAGAATGCGGTGCTGTAAGAATGACTTGGCTTGAATTTTGTCTGCAGTTTAATTGCCATGGCTGCTGAATCCGAGAGTGGCAATTGTGATGCTTGGGCAGCAAGAGATCCTTCTGGAATCCTCTCGCCGTACAAGTTTAACCGCAGGTGTCCTCATATAACGCACCGATTGTAAATTCGAGAAAAAAAATCTTCAGCATTTGCATTCTTCTTAACATGATGTAATTTCTAAATTCCATTGCTTTCTTCTAATATATGTTGTGCCCTTAGCATATTGTTTCAATCCGTTTACATCGAACTGAATTCACTTTTCAGTGAGTTGCACGCTTATCTGCAAATGTGGATATCAAAAGTTAAGTTAGCAGTGTAGATATTTACGCTTGTGGCATACTGGCATGTGCCACATGGGGCACAAAATTGCTTCACATAATAACCGTATGGCGTTCAATGAAGAACACATTGCCAATACAATACTGAAAAATTGAGTACATACATAATAGGGCAGTATTTGTATTGTTAGCTGATTGGCTTCATTTTTATTACCTCCTTATGCAAGCTGCAATGGTGATTAATTACCAGAGATGTCCAAAGCAATGATGTTTCATTGAGGATCACGCACTGTGGAGTTTGTTATGGTGATGTTATTTGGACACGAAATAAGCACAATGATTCAATGTACCCTTTGGTCCCTGGGTAAGCTTCTAAGATCAATGTATTACTTGAAAATCTTATGGTAAAATGTGGGGTGAGGAAATGACGATTGTTCCTTAATGTTATTTGTTGCACTAACAAAGTTTTGTTTTTGCTAAATTTTGTGTCAATAATATGATGTGGGCAGGCATGAGATAGCTGGAGTTGTAACCGAGGTTGGTTCAGAAGTCAAGGGCTTTAAAGTTGGTGATCATGTAGGTGTTGGAACATATGTGAACTCATGCCAAGACTGCGAGAACTGCAATAGCTATCTTGAGAATCACTGCTCAAAATTCGTTTTTACATACAACAGCATCGATACAGATGGCACTGTCACCAAGGGGGGATATTCCAGTCACATAGTAGTCCATGAAAGGTACGGCTGTATCTTTTGCTGGAAGCCTAAATAAGATTAAGCTATTTGTAGAGAACTTATGCTTCATGGTTAATTCTCCCACACTGCTAAATTCTGTTCTGTTCAGTTATGTACAATTGTACATGATCTGTGTAACTTCCCAAAGGTCAAGTAAAAACCGTGAACTTTTGCTTAGCAAGTATAATTTATGCTTTTAAAGTAGGTGGCAGGCTGACAGCATAAACTGCAATTAAGTAATATTTTATTTCTGTAAGGCTGAGAAGAACTACCTATAAGTGAACTTTCCACAGTGGTTAGTAGTAATAGATGTGACCTCTTGCCCATTAGTTAAGTACAAAAGAACATCTCTGTCAAAGAAATTTCATTTCCTGCTGATTCTGTGGCATCTCAGGTACTGCCATAAAATACCTGATGGCTACCCTTTGGCTGAGGCCGCACCTCTATTATGTGCTGGAATTACTGTCTATACTCCCATGATGCGGCACAACATGAACCAACATGGCAAGTCACTTGGTGTCATTGGACTTGGTGGGTTGGGTCACATGGCAGTGAAATTTGGAAAAGCCTTTGGACTGAAAGTCACAGTTTTCAGTACAAGTGAATCAAAGAGAAATGAAGCCATCAACCTCCTTGGTGCAGATAATTTTGTGATATCATCAGACAAGGAACAGATGGAGGTACTGCATATCGCAGAGTTTTTAACGAATTCATATGTTACATTTTTCTTCTGGATAAAGATCACGAGTTGTCTAAGTTACTAGCAGATGAATAAAAAGTAGTGGTTTTGCCATATCTTTTGTGGGAAAAAATTGTTTATATTCCTTCATTCTATTGCTCAAGAATGTGATTTTAACTCTGTAACATAGGCTAGTTCCCTAGACCTTTTGTGGTGTGTGGATTTGGGTGCGTTTTTTGTTTTTTGGGTCTGTAAGGTTTCTGCTGTATGCTCTTTCCTATCTTAATACAAAGATACGCAGCTCACCTGCGTGTTCGAGAAAAAAACTCTGCAAGAATGGAATTGATTGTCATAAGTTCACAAGCAGTTCCTCAGAAGAATAAAGTATCATGGATAGTCCCTCATGCTGACAATGAACTCATATGGATAAATTCTTTTTTTTTCCGAGGACATATGGATAAGTTCTGCATGCTCCACTTATACAGAAAGCTGACTGTGGTATGACCTGTGCTTTTGCAGTCTCTGAAAAGCTCTCTGCACTTCATTATTGACACTGCCGCCGGTGACCACCCCTTTGATCCCTATCTCTCACTTCTGAAGGTCGGCGGTGTGATGACGCTAGTTGGCTTCCCCAGTGAAATCAAAGTTCATCCAGCAAACCTTAACCTTGGTAATGGTCTTTTCAGATATAAATGTAGTCTATCCTTTTTACGGTGAAAAACAATAGAGGAAGACAAATCAATTAGGCTTAACATGAAAGATTTTTGCAGGTGCCCGGACCTTATCTGGCAGTCTAACTGGTGGTACAAAGAGCACACAAGAAATGTTAAACTTCTGCGCAGCGAACAAAATCTACCCAGAGATTGAGATAATCAAGATGGACAATATCAACGAGGCGCTCGAGAGGCTTATTAATCGGGATGTGAAGTACCGTTTTGTAATCGACATCGAGAACTCTTTCAAGTAGTAAAACCATACGTTTGTTCTACGTGTAGCAGTGCTGGTACTGAATAATCATGAAAACAAACCAATCCATTTGCGACAACTATTAAATGAGCCCCACTGCAGTTACAAAAATGTACATGGCTAGCACTGGTATGTTTGACTTGACCTGAGCAAAAGACAGGCATACTTCTGCAAGACTAGTGACACATTTGCAGTTGGCCATGTGAAGAAGCTAACCTAGATGGGCGCTCAAGAGAATTGTCACGAGGTGCAAGCAACAGCAGCGAGTGTGTTTATTTACTCGTTGCCAGGTAAGCAACAGTTGTATAAAGGGAAAAGATTACGACAGAGATCACAGGAGATAGATACAAGGAGGTCAAGGTTAGGTGAGATTACACGGCTTATCTACAGCCTAACTTGGAATACAGATATGTTTAACAGCCTCCTTCAATCTCAATCGAGTCATACAACATTGAGATTGCGCTTTAAAACCGAGAAGTGTTGAACTGCGAATGGTTTTGTGAAGATGTCGGCAGTCTGATCCTGGGACCCGATGAATCTGATCTCAAGAGTTTCTGGGCTACTGTCTCTCCCGAAGACTTTCATTCCACCTCCGTGCTGGATCAAGAGACAGTAGCCTGTTTCCTCAAGCTCCAAGAAATGATATTGGAACAAAAGAAATGGCACAGTCGCCCTGTTGATCGGTGATCCTTCACACAGCCCGCCCAGTCGGCATCGGAGAAATCACTCCGTAGTGTCGACGAGGACCGCTGAATCTTGAGTCCTATTGAGATCGTTGCCTTCAAGTACCGTAGGATGCGCTTAACAGCAGTCCAATGAAGGCTTGGTGGTGAGGCAAGAAACCTTGACGCCTTGTTCATCGATTAAGCGGTATATGGTCTCGTCAGTGTGCGGAGTGGGTGCCATGCTTGGCACAACACCATCAACACCAGTAGCATCCTAGACTGTAGGGACATGAGAACCTCCAATAATTTTGGTAGTAGCAGCCACATCTCTGACAGCTGCCACACCGGTAGTAGTAGAGTTGCATGTGAAAGATCAAGGAGACTGACTAGAGGAGGTGAATATGTGGTTTTAAAATTGTCTCTTCTGTCAATTATTTGGCTAAACCAAGTATATAATACGGAAGCTTAACTCAATTTGATTTAACACAAATAAAGCCTAAATCAGCTAGGTTCACCTAAGTGCACCAACAACCCAATTGTAAATCTAGAATGACAAGCAATCAATTTAATTCTATGAATATAAATTGCTTGAATGTAAAGTAAGCATAAGAAAACAAACCACAATGACACGGTTCCTTTTTACTGTAGTATTCAAAGACTTGCTAGTCTCCCCTAGTCCATGTTGAGGTAAACCCAAACAAATTGGACCAGCTCCACGAATTAAGCAAATCACCTCAATTTCACTAGTAGTAGCTCTTTTCCACTCTGGGTAGGTGAGCTCCAACCCTTACAATTTGCCGGGTCTTCTCACAACCTTCTTAAAAAGATCACCGTGCACGACACCTTCAATGCCGTCTAGGAGTTGGCAACCTCCAAGAGTAATAACGCAAGCCCTCACTTGACTCTCACTATGTTCAATGAATGCACAAGCTCAAGTGAATACTAAATCCACCTCTAGATACAACACATGCAATCTAGAGTCTTTCCCCTTACTCATAAGGTGCAACACATGCATAATTGAGAGGAGAACCTCATACCAGTTCAAAGAATGTCAAAGGATGCAGCAAACCCTACTCCAACCAGGGGGTATATATACCCACACAACAAAAACTAGCCGTTTAAAACAAAACCCCTGAAAAATCATGATTTTTGAAAGTACAGCCGGCAAAACTCTGGTACTTTCCCAACCCTCGTAACAGTCGAAAAACTAGCCATTATTAGCAAAATCAGAAGTACCACCGCACAAAGTCCAGTACTACCGATCATCAGAATTACTGCTCCACACATGCGGAACTACCGATTTCACGTGGAGAAGAAGACTCCCACAAAGACTATTTGGTGACGTTCAATCTATATTTTGGATCCGAGGAATGCAATAGGATATAGGAATGTTATGTCGAATGCATACCTCTTATGATTTTTACCTTTTTCATCCAAATAAAACTAAGCAATATCATAATCAATAAACACGTTAATCTCACAAAAGCATTTATCATTATATCTAAAACCATTTGTCATTATCACCAAAATCATTTGTCATTAATTACATTTAAATAAGACTAGGCAATATTATAGTTGATAAGCAAGTTAGTCTCACAATTGTATTTGTCATTATTACCAAAACCAACTTAATAGAGTTTGAACTTATAGCAAACCAGTAGGAGAGTTGTAGCTGATGGTAGCCTGTTCAGTAGCATCGGCCTGTGCGGTAGTAGCATCATAGCTCACATCATATTCACCTCAAACTATAGATGCCTCTGCATGGATCAAGTTAGTAAGTATAGTTGTGATGGCAGTATGCATATGTTAGTAACATTTGCAATTGAAGGATTCTGATACCATCTGGAGTGAGAGGATGCCTAGCATTTCTATCATCCAAGGCAAAGCAAAAAGACATTCTCATCAAAGATAACATCTCTAGGAATAAGGATCCGGCTAGTGGAAGGAAGAAGGTATTTGTAACCTTTGTGAAGGTCATTGCATCCAAGAAAAACACAATGTTGAGATGGGAATTGGAGTTTGAGGGAATTATATGGGTGAAGATTGGGCCAACACTCACACCCAAAAATCTTTAGAGAGTTGTAGTCTGGTTTAACACCAAAAAGATGTTCTAAAAGTGTAGAGAGGTTGATGGTGCGGCTTGGTAATCTATTGATAAGATAGCATGCTGTTTGGAAAGCTTCATTCCAAAACTGTAGTGGCACATGAGCATGTGCAAGAAGAGCAAGACCTGTCTCAACAATATGACGGTGTTTGTGTTCAACGATGCCATTTTGTTAGTGAGTGTGTAGGCAAGACACGCATGGAGAAAAGCCAGTGCGTTGAAAGAATGCATGGAGTTTCTTATACTCCCCCCCCCCCCCTCAATCAATTTGCATGCTTATAATATTTCTAATAAGTAAGCGCAGGATATTGAAATTGTAAAAAGGCATCAAATTTCCTCTTGATTAAGTAAATCTGAGTAAATTTACTAAACCCATCGACGAAGCCTACATAATATTTAAAACCTCTTACTAAAGTTTGGGTAGGACCCCACACATCAGAACACAAGTTCTAGAAGAGCAGTTGAGGTATTATTTGAAAAAGAAAAAGGCAATTGATGGGACTTTGCTTGTTGACAAGCATTACACACTAGGCTATCATGTTTCTCAAAACATGGAAGTTTATTTATTTGAAGGACAAGTTGAGCTATAGAAAAATTAGGATTACCAAGACGGTAGTGCCAATCTCCTGATGATGGTTTGGTAGTGACAAAGCATGCTTGAGAGAGGAATCAATGTTGGATGGGATTGGATAGAGCCCCTCTTGCAACGACCTCTAGAAAGTGTTTCCTTTGTGGCTAGATCCTTTATGATAAAGAAATAGGATAAAACTCAAAAGAAAGACTATTATTAGATGGGAATTTTTGTACTGATAAAAGACTTCTACTTGCTTGAGGAATATGAAGAATGTTTTGAAGCTTTAGGGAATATTTAGATGAAGGGAACTATTGTAATATGCTAGAAAAAAAAAGAAGGGGCGTGCTTTTGGGCCTGCCCAATCCCGACCGAGCCTGGCTATAAATGAGGGGTGCGGCAAGGAGGGCGCTTGCCCTAGCTCACTTCTCGCTACCGCCAGTGTCCTCCTTCCTCTGCTCCACCATGCTGACTAGCCCTCACCGCCCCCATCCAAGTGCGATCTTTACCCTGTGTGTCGTGCCACCCCTTGCCCTTGATGTTGCCGCCCCTTGCCAAGCTCTGCCATCGCCCAGCCACTCCCTCTGCCCGTGCGCCATGCCACCATCCCGCGCCATCCTACACCATGCTAGCCCCTGCCCTGACGCTATCGTCATGCCACTGGTGCACCGCCGCCACAGGAGCTAAGGGGAGAGAGGGGCCGATCGAGAGAAGGAAGGGGTAGGGAAGAGGAGGAAGGAAGGATGGAGGAAGTTGAGGGGGAGAAGAAGGAAGAGGGAGGAAGAAGGGATGAAGGAAGAAGAAGAGGGGCTCGGCCATGAAGAAAGAAAGAAGAAGAGAAGGAGGAAGAAGAGGGGAAGGAAGTAGAAGAAAGAGGGTTTGCGGTTGCTATAACCTCATCATCCATGACTCGCTTTTCTGGGTAACGATATGAGCCTTAGCCCTAGTTTATTGAGTAGCCATGTTTGGCAGTAGAACACAGTGAATTAGCATGAGTAGTAACAGCTAAACACTATTGAAAAACATTAGTTTTAGGTTGCATCCATGGTTAGTGGCATGTGACGTGATTATCTGTGAATGCGATATGTTAGATAATGGAAGATAAGTTCACTACATTTTCTTATAAAGCCTCGAGCATGTAAAATTTGGTTGGGTGGTTTGTAAGGTATATCCATCATAGCCTGTTATCCAAGGTGTTGTTGACTGGCTGTGCCTGCTATCCGATGTGTGCAATAAAGGATTGTGCTCTTTAGCTTGTTGTTTTGAGTAGAATAATTAAGGGGCCGTAACCTTTTGTAATAGCCCAAAATTCCCAAAACTAGTAAAATTATTATAAATTATCATTCTTGCATTGTTGGAGTTTTTGGGATTTTTTTAGCATTTCTAAAATTGGTTTTGCATTTTTCAACATCCAAAAATGAATTTCTAAAAGCTAATAAAACTTTACCAGATCCTAAAAATAATTTCTTTAGGCTCTATATATTCTAAAGAATTGAATGAAAGTTCAATTTGAAAATTCATTACCTCAAAAAGAAATTGCCATCTAGGGACTTTAAACAAATGACCTAGAAAAGTCTATGAATTAGGATGAAGCAAATTCATATGCAACCTAAACACTAATTCAATGTATCTATTGCTTGAAATGAAAGTTTAACATTAAAAATTCAAAACTCAAATTCATGGAAAATCAAAAGAAAATAGGAAAATAAATTAGGATTGGCCCATTCTGCTGTTAGACCCACTGGCCCATTTGGCTTGGCCCTTATTCCCTCCCCATGCCTTTGGCCTCTTCCGGCACGCCAGCCTCGAGCCCTAGCCATGCCCTCGCTGCACCAACCATGCTGCCGCCCTAGCCATCTCACCGTCCAAGTGTGCCCAAGTTGAACTAGCGTGCACGCGATCCATGCCTAGCCCTCATCGACCATTTCCCGTGCTTGCCTATGCCAGCCCCGCCCTTCCCGTGCACCACAACAATTGACCGAAGCACTGCCCCTCCTTGACGGTGTTTAGACCCTATGAATCCGCATCATTATCGCATTTAACAGCATCCTGACACTCTCTGCTGCACTGGAACCCCTCTACGCCACCATCGCATCATGGCGACTACCACGCCGAAGACCTGTTGTGAGATGATCTTTGCTCTTAACGCTGCCAGGCCAGGACTAGTTGTCCTATCGCCTGTGTGTAGTCTCTTCATCACCCCTGTGGCCATCCCTTTACTGACACTGACGAGTAATGGCTGTCGAGACACCTCATCCCCTCTACCGCAGTCATCCCATGGCGCCATGCCTCCTCGCCGCCTATAAAAGCTCGAGCATGCTTGAGGTAGCTTTGCCACACCCTGCTGATCCTCCTACTCCACAGAATTGCTACCTAACCGCCCATAGCTCACTGGAGAAGCCTTCCCCTTCCAACTTCGGTGACCATAGCATTCGGCCAATAGGAGGCTCCTCTATTCAATTACTCCCATCATGAGCCTCGTCGTGGTCCCCTCTGTTGATCCTCGCCCTCAGTTTCAACCACCAATCACCGTAGCTTGCCGGTGCCATGCTCCATCTTGCGCCGCTGCTGGTCCACGATGCCACGCCACCTCAGACTTTCCCAAGCTCAGCCAACCCCTTAGGTATCTTCCCCATAGCCTCTAGATGCTTCCATAACAACGAATTGAGTTCTAGAACCGTGGAACACCGTAGTGCCATGTGCCGACCATCATTGTCGCTTGGGGTCGCCCCAACCACCGCGCCAGCCAAATCGAGCTGTGAGACTTCACCTGTAGATGCACGCGGTGGTGATGAGTCCATTTCGGCCATGCTCACTGGTTGCCATGCCACCCCTCATCGGCGATAAGCACCGCACTCATCGGGGGGAGGAAGAGAGTACTTAGCAGCGTAGTTAATTTAAAATGGTAATTAAATTAAGCTAATGGCATCACTTAATTGTGTAAATATCCACTAACATGCGAGACCCCTTAATCAGTTTAAATGTTATGTCTATGACATGCAAGGTGAGCAACAGCGTTGAGCGCGTGTCAAGTTGCTGGCAACGAGAGGTGGTAGCAGAGCAGTTTAGCGGTGGAGCAGCATGGCGCCGCGCGTGGCCATTGGCAGTGTTATGGTAAGGTACGATTGGTCGGCGAGGTGGTGCGGTTGCTATGCCATCTTTGACACAGGTGCTGCGACGAGCAAGTGAGGCAGCGCTGGAGAGAGCGCGAACGATGCTCTAGTATGCGGCAAAAAAAACAGAGTAGTAGCACAATGGCCAGAAGATGTCTTCGAGAAAGGAAAGTGGGTTTCCCGAAGAGGAAAGCATAGTTTGGCAAGTCTTTGAGAAAGGAAAGCGGGTTTCCCGAAGAGGAAAGCATAGTTTGGCTGGAGTTTCCGTATTTGGCAAAATTTTCAAATTCAAACAAAATCTGAATAAATTGAAAATTTTTGAAATTTTGGGTTGTTTCATGCATTTTTTTTAATCAAATTGCGCATGTGTATGAGTGGGAAAGCATATGCATGCCCATGCTTCGTGAGGCCTAGAGCCTTCGCAAAATTTCTAGCATGTGTAAAATATGTACATATGTGTATGTAACGTGAGTTTGTTGTGCTTATGATGTGCACCCTTCATGTACTTTCTCTAAAAAAAGAAGATATATATATATATATATATATATATATTATATATATATATATATATATATATATATATATATATATATATATATATATATATATATATATATATATATATATATATATATATATATATATATATATATATATATATATATGCAGCAAAGTTCGTGTGCTTTGTTTGTATGCATCGGAAATATCTGGTGAAAACCATCATCTATTTTAAAACTTGAAAACTCTTTTAATTTCAGCATTAAATTAACTTAAAACTTCCCTAAAATAATGGGGAGATAGTCCGTAGCATATTGCAACGTCCTTTAAAATTTCAAGATTAAACTCAACAAGTTAGGAGAAACGAAAAGAAAAATTTTCTCGTGGATAGTAACATTTGTTCTTTGTGTATCTTTCTCCATTTTCTTTGAGCTATAGGACGAGCGATTTCTCTTTTTCATTCGCCAACTACTCACCTAAACTCTTAGGCTATTGAAGAAAGATGAACAATATATCCATGCATCTAATAATAATATGAGTACTTAGCATCAATGAAGTTGTAACGTGCCGAAGGAGGCGTACATATATGCAGGGGACAGCGGGCAGCGGCTAAGGTTTTTGCGGGTGAGAGAGGAGTGTAGGGGAGGCTGGTGGGAGAGGGGGAGAGAGATATGTTAGATCTAGATTTATGAGCCTAAAATTCGTAGGCAAGTTTGTCTAAGGTGCTGTTTATTTTAACTTAAGTTTCTGTCTTATGGTTTATTTTTTGCTATTCTTAAATTTCATCTTTTTCTGATTTTTTTAGCTTTTTTTGCCTTTTTTTATGTATTCATTCGTATTGTCCGTGATTGGCTAATTTATTTTTCTATTTTTAAATTTTTAAATTTAGTTACGCTAAATAAATTATCATTAGTTACAGTGCAATTTCAATCATAAATTAGCTTATTTCAGTCTAATCGAGCAGCAACTAGACGGGAATATTGTTGCATTGCTTTGTGAAAAGTTCCCTCGGGATGGGATCACGTGGAGCTGTCCTCCATTGGTGTTGATGCAAGTGCCGAGGAGAAACTTCGTCCACCGCCTATCACAGTTTTAGAGAGAACAAAACACTCATCAATTAAGGAGCCACTTGAGGTTGAGGCTGAGGTAGCAGGAGAAACTACAGCCATCCCGATCTCGCTTCCTTTGGAGGTCTCACCTTTGTCCACAGTGAAAGAGGCCCCTTCAATGGTGGAGAAAGACCATTCAGGATTGGGAGGTGTGACGCCTCGGGCTCTATTGGGGAATGTGCCCCGTGAAGTAGAGAGCTCGGCATGAAAGACTGCAAAGGTGAAGCGCTTATCCTACGGGCCTACAACCAAGAAGTGCTCGTCTAGATTCCAAGGTGAAAATACAACTATCCATCAGGAAGAAAAGGGTACAATGTAGATTGTGGAGGAAGTTGGGCATTATCAGACGATGGCAACGACGAAGTGAATAAACAGCCATGGACAAATGTTTGGAGCTCTTATAGGATTCCCTCACTCCAAGCTTGATTTCTGGCTGTTCTTTATGGATGGGTGCAGGGTCCAAACGGTGAGCTGTGGAATATCACGGCCTCAGACGTCGTATTCTGATTTCGTTTTGCTTTTTGCTACTGGTCTACTGGTGTGTCTAGGTGCGGTGTGTCCCGATGGTGTTTTTTGTGAGCTGGTGGTGCTAGGTGAGATGTTGTAACGCTCTCTCTCTCTCCCTCGGTATGTCCTACCGGGACAGAAGAGGGGACAGAGCTCCTCCCATCCATTTCAAAAAAATCTCACTTCAATTGCATTGAACAGTGAATGCATGGTGAACATACCAAAGTTGATGACTGAGGTTATATTGCTTTGGACAGCCGTGTTGGACCCATGGTTCGGATTCTTGGCGATTCTGCCAGAACTGAAATCCTACCGAGACAGGAAAAATACCGCCGAATTAAAATTTGAAAAAAATTGAATTTGTAGATGTTGAAAACAGTTCCAGGGGGCATTGGATGCTTTAGCATGCAGTTAGGAACATGTGGAGCCCATTCAAACATGATGAAGTACTCTTTTTGTCATTTGCATGTGAAGTCTTTTGTTCTCTGCATGTGGGGGGAGAAAAGGTAGCTGGCTGCATGTGCATTGCATTATTCTGTCTCTAATAGCAAGAGAAGCGAAGAAGCTGGCAGCAGCAAGCGGCAGCTCTTCCTCGATCTCTTTTCTCTTAGAGAATTCTCGTCAGTAGATCTCAGACCATTTTGCAAGCCTCTGATTTCATTTTGTATATGCATCACCAGTTCATTTTTAGACTTTTGGATTGGTCCAATGCAGAGTTCAACTTGAGCAATAAAGATTCCCTAGCTTCATTAGAGTCATGAAGTTGTTTTTCTAGCATGTATAGCCGTCCTTGCATTCGCTTAATTATATCCAATGCAATATAGTGAGATTCATGTAGCACATCAGAGAATACCTGCCACTCGACCTTGGCAACATACATTTCTAAAAGCTCAGATTCCATTGTGGAAGAGGCCCCTTTTAGTCCTTCAATGTTGAATCGGCTCACCTGTGAATCAGCATTACTTAGTACCTGAAATTCAGAGCATGATGACCTTGTATAGATTGTATAACATACTAACTCATGGTATTGAGTCCAACAGATGTTGTTTTAGCCTCTAGCAATTTTAGATTTGTGCTTTACTGATACATGTTTTTGTTGCTGCATGATATTGTAGTGATGGCTGGTAAAAGTATCAATGTTTGGGACCATGGAGAGAGACTAGGAGGTGCTGGTTGGAGGTGCAGATATTGTAAGCTTATGAAGTCAGGTGGAGGTGTGACACGCCTGAAAGAACATCTTACTGGGAAGCACGGGGATGTTATTCCTTGTAGTGGGGTTCCAACGGAAGTGAGAAGGCTCATGCTAGCAAGTATAGAAGAAACGAAGGCCAAAAGGAAATCTATTAGAGATGAGCGATTGAGAATGGAGCAAGTTGCTTCAGAGCCTGTAGCGCGTGAAGATGTCTTTGATGATGATGAGGAAAAGCATATGGAATGGGCTCGGAGAGAGTCGTTGGAGTTGCACCAGCTCGAGCAGAGGGCAAGAGCCCAGGGTGCGACATTTGAACATGATAGAGGTAGTGGAAGTACCACAGGAAGGGGTACAGGAAGAAATGCTCTTTCGAGGATGTTTGGTAGGTCGCGGTCTATGAGAGTTGATTCTGATATTTTGCGTAGTCGGGCACCCGTCCAACCCCGCATTGACACAACTCTTAAGAAAGAAGCAAAGTCAAAACTTGGAAAAAGTTTGGGCTAAGTGATTCCATAGTAATGATATTCCTGGAAATAAGGCAGAGTGTCCTTATTTTCATGCTGCCATCAAGGTTACACAAGAACTTGGTGAAGGTGTTGCGTCATCTAGAGGGCATTAAATTGATGGGCCATATCTTGATGCTAATGAACTGGAGATAAAGTAGTATGTACAAGAGTTCAAAGATGATTGGAGCATATATGTAGTATCCATCATGTGTGATTCCTGGACAAGACCTACACAAATGAATATAATTAACTTCATGTTGCACTGCAATGGAAGAATATTTTTTCATAAGTCAGTGAATGCGACCGGTGACGTACAAAATGCATACTTTTTGTATCGTGAGATCCGTAAATTTGTTGAAGAAATTGGAGTTAAACATGTTATGCAGATTGTGACTGATAATGGTGCAAACTACAAGAAAGCATGTCAACTGGTGATTGAAGAACATCCAACTCTAGTCTGGCAGCCCTGGGCAGCGCATACTGTGAACCTCATGTTGAAGGACATCGGCCAGTTCAACGAGGTTGCAGCAGTTGTCAAGGCGACCACGAGGATTTGTCGGTTCCTATACAACCACAATCGCCTGCATAATGAAATGAGATAATAAATTGGAGGAGAGATAGTTCGTCCAAATGCCACAAGGTTTGAAACGACATTTGCTTTCTTGAAAACTTTTTGGGATAGAAAAGACAAGTTTATGAAGTGGATGGTATCATATGTGTGGAGCTCCAACCGTTTGCCTATGACCGAAAAAGGAGAATACATGTATTCCTGCCTCACAAGTAGACAATGGTGGTCTAGTATGGATTGGGTCATTAAAGTGGTACAACCAATTTATCGACTACTGAGATTTGCAGACCAGCAGAAACCTGCAACAGTGGCAGAACTGGTTGAAAAAACATATGAACTTCAATTTGAACTTAAAGACGTGTTAAAAGAAGATGATGCTACCTACAATCATATTATGGAGCTAGTTAATAGAAGAATTGTAATGTTGAAGCAACGCACCTATATCGTTCTAGGCAAATACATACTTTCGTAAACCATAACATATTCTGTTGCATATTTGTTACATTTTGTCTAATAGACTATTTGTGTTTGAACAGCATCGTTGCTTAACCCGCAAAGCCACAGACTATATGATTTGGGGAAGAATGCAGCCCTCGTCAATGCACTGACAAAAGTAATTCAAAGAATAGCCAACACACCCGAGGATGCAGTGCAGGCTCTAGTCGAGATAGAATATTATCGTAACCGACGAGGCCTATTTGCTTCAAACGAGGTTTACCTTGCTACTAGTCGTATGAGTGCACGTATATTCAACATATATTCGAAATACATCAAAATCAACCATCAATGTTCAACATATTTTTCATGTGACTTGCAGCTGCATGGTGGATGACGTTCGGAGCGGAGACAGAAACACTACAAAAATATGCCTTGCGGATTGTCTCACAATGTGTTTCCTCAAGTGGATGTGAACGTAATTAGAGCACATTTGCTTTAGTGCATACCCAATTGAGAAACCGTCTTGGATACAAGAAATTGCATAAGCTTGTATATGTCCACTACAATCTAAGGCTACGATGGCAGGAGCATGAGATTAGGAATGAAGATAGGGATGTAGATCCTTTTGGAGATCTCATTAGTACCACTATGTATGACAGCGCAAACCCAATCTATGAGTGGCTTGACAGCTCCATGAGCCACTCAGAGCCTCTGCTAGATGAGGAAGGTGAGCCCCCTATGCCATCTACAGTTGTAGTTAATGACATATCTGAGCAGGAACTTGACAAGGCACTTGATGATCAACCGTTGAAGCAATGGACTCAGAAAACTATTGGCAAGTCTCATGTTACAAAAAGAAAAACTTGTAGCCAACCAACTGAAAAATTGGCTCAAGACTTTGCCTCACTTACACAAACAAAGAAACAAGCGGTTGATAAGAAGAAGAAAAAATGATGAGGATATTGTGGTAAGTGATGAAGAGACAGAAACTCCAACATCTGATGCAGTGGAGTACCAAGAGTCTGACGATAGTTTCTCTTCGTCATCTGATGATGGTGTTGATGGTGGGACATCTCACGATGGGGTACAAGGCCAACAAGACACATGTCAACCATTGAAATTCACCTGTGAGAAAACTTTCACACATACTACCCAGGATGAAGACCATGGTTGTCACGAATTAAGAATAATAAAAAAGACCTACACAAGGGCTAAGGACCGCCAACGAGATCATCCTCAACCACAAGACTCTTCTTCATACGCATCATATGGTAGTTCATACTCTTTGCCGACTTATGAGCGTCGAGATGCCAACTTACTATCTTCTGCTGATGATTCTCATTCATCATCGGACATCTCTTATCCTCCCAATGCAAGATTTGTTTACCAGTGGGCGGAACCTACATACTACCAACAAATTTATAATCATTAGGTACAACATGCTCAACCCACATACACTTGGGATCAATATAAAGTCCACCTGGCTCATAATGAAGGACTTGTCCTCATTGATAACAATGAGTACATTGCACAACCTTCGCGTTTCTCAACAATGTATTGTTACGAATTGATCCTTCATTAGTGTTTTTATTTTTTAGTATACAACTCAAGTTAGCATTAATTACTATTAACTTGTGTTTTTATTATTTCAGATGTAACACAACACTACGACGAGAGGGCTTCACCACATGGTCAACACCAAGTTGAATTTATTCAGATGAAGACCCCTTTTGACTGAGGTTCAGTTCTTTTTTACCATAGATATGGCAATTTAGAAGGTTTTGTTATATACCGAAGCATCTCAATTACTTTTGGCCTCATAGTTACAAAAAAATGTTTCAAGAAGGGATTAGTTTGATGTAGTCTTATGCTTTTTGGGGTTTTACTTGTTAAAAAAACTTAAGCTTGTGAGGCAAAATGTCAACCCATAACTTTCAATTTAGGGTAACAAAAGTGAACCTCCAACTTCCGTACTGAGTTTGCTATGATAGTTCAACTTTAATTGGTCTTCTTTGGGTTGAGAAATTGGATCCAAATATCTAGCCAAACTTTAATTAGTCTTCCACCGTTTTTTCCGGTTTTCTCACCGGTTTTTCCGGTAACCGACCGGTTACCGGTCCGGTTACCGATCTCCTACCGCGCCGCCCAAAAATTTCATTTGCCAAATTTCATCCGATTTGATTTTGGGATTTCCGGTAACCGGCCGGTTACCGGTACCGTCAGGCGGCCGGGATTTGTCCCGGTTCCGGTTTTTCGATTCTTGGTTAGACCTATGGTGGCAGACAGGCGGATTAACTTCGACCCAACTTTCCATTCCAAATTAACAAGTCAACATCAAACACAACTCGATCTTCACCCTGCGTTCTACTAGGAACGCAGACTGGTATCGCAGCCTTCGCTATTTCGCAGATATAAACACAAAGGAAGAAAAATACAGTGACAGTGCTGTTTCTTTAAAAACAAGTTGCCTCTGAACCCGCAGAAGCGTCAAACTGAACTCCACAGTTGTATCCTCGTTGCCCCTTGGTAGCCAAGGCGTCGAGTCCCTCACGCACGCACGCAACGGAGGACGACCGCACAACACAAGTGCCATAATTTACATTACTTCGACAATATCATTCCAAGCAGATCAACCTTGCTGCATCAAACAAGTACAACAGGGAAGTCTACCGGATGCATCATTATTGGCTACAATCCTCAGAAGTACGGATGCATCATTATTGGCTACAATCCTCAGAAGATGTACTCCGGCTTTTCCAGAGGGAATGGAGCCACCGTGACCTCGAATGGTTTTCCTTCTGGCCGGCTCAACCTAATGAAAGGAAAAACAGTATCAGATCGCAAATCAATAGAGAAGGAACAGAATGATTCCCATGTAACACACAAATATCTCCAACGCTTTGAAGAACAGAATGCAGCTGCTAAATTCGTACAAAAGTTCATGTCAAGTTAGAAGTTTATCTAGTTAATTCAAACATAAGCAGTGTTTTCATGCTTTCTACTCTAACAAAAATGACACTGATATTAAAGCATACGAAAAGGTAAGTAATCACTATTCATTATTCAGTTCTGTTTTAAAAGTTGCACAAATCACTTTGAAGAAAGTATGAAAGCACCTCCCTTCAAACATACCTCCCTGGAACAAATGTAAAAGAGCCCTCCACAGATCCAGGACTGTCGGGCAGTGGCGTGCAACTCTCGTAGACAAACTCTTCCTGGCCTGGTAAAAGTAAAGGATACTGCAAAGGACATGCCAAAGAGCCATATTAACTAGTTTTTTAAAAGTAGCTGTACATTCAAAAAAACTGAATTTAGTTTTCTTTTCTGCTTCCAAAATACCTCCCCAATAACACCTTCTCCACGCACATCAGAAACAACCCTGTGTCTCCATCGGATGATCCAGTGGCGTGAGTAAAGCTGGCAGGAAGAATAGTACACGCCACCTAGCATGCATGCCTCTGGAACTGACAGGCGAATGGAATAAGTGTACATATATCTGTCCCGAGGCCCACCAATCTCAGGATATTCTGGCGCAAAGACAGCAGACCCACGTACCTATAAATATCAGACATGTTAGCCCAAAGCTCCAACGAGATCAACCACGATAATGGCTTATGGGATGTCTACTACTGTCATAAAAAAATAGCTCACAGAAAGCAGTGGAGTGGGGGATGCAGTGTTGCAAGTGAAGAATAACAGTCAACACAGAAAGAGTTCCAAATTCATCTAGGTAATAAACCTAATCTGCTGCAACTACCTTTCTTGTACGAAGCATGAACAATAGCAAGTTATGCTGCCATGTAAGCTTTCAAGCTTAATTAAATGAAGTGTTGCAAGTGAAGAATAACAGTCAACACAAAAAGAGTTCCAAATTCATCTAGGCAATCTGTAGCATATCAAGATTTATCACCTTTACACCATTGGTCACTGCTGAAGTACACAATGGGGATGCTTCTGGGTATAGGCTGATATACCTCGATGTCTTGAGCATACGGGTCTTGATCATGCCATTCTGTAAGCGCCTAAGATGCTCTTCCAACCACAAAAGTAATCCATCTTGGGGCATATCATTATTAGTCGGCCTTATCAATGATTTAGGTACGCATGGCATCATTTCTCCATCTAGTAATTTGGCGGTGCCAACATAAAGTTCACCATTTGAACAATTAAGGAGAAATGTTTTTGGACGATACAGTGAAGTTGCCACTATGATGAGCTTGGACCCATCAAAAACACCTAGCTCATTGAAGTCGTGATAAAATTCTGTTGTGTCTTCAACAATTTGCTCAAGTGGTGATAAGTAGACATTTACGAAGTGGTCATAAAGCATATAGCCTCCTATTATGCCAAGAGGAGCCATTAGTACATTCTCATAATGGTTCAGCTGACCATTGCAAAAGCGGTACAATAGCTTTGTGGGCATAGGGAGCTTGAAACCAAGATCATCCTCTGCTGATTTTATCTGTGCTTCGGAAACACCTTTACTCAAAGTTTTGAGTGCTTCAGGAAAGTTTTCAGACAACCAGCTTTTCAACGAACTCCAGAAATTTTTCACTCTCTTTACCAGGGGTAAAGGGTACATACCAAAAGACTCCAACCAAACTTTGTATGCATCCTGAAAGATTGATTACAGTTTGTTATCATGGACTGAACCAATTATGTTAAAGTTCAGAAGATATGTAGATTGTAAAAATGAGTTGAAATAGCATCATGAATAATAATCCCACAAAAGAAAAAAGTGACAAACAATGACCGAATTTGGAGCTTCATAAGTGAACAATAGCAAGCACAATGATTAACAGAATAACAGGTGTTGTACTCCATATGATTTTTCATTGACTCCTATTTTTGCAGTTATTAGGAAGTAGGAAGTAGAACAAATATTAGGGGTTCAACTAAACCAAATATTCACAACAGAACAACAAGTGTGGTATGGAGTTCACGCATTTCTAAAAGATCATGCATAAAAAGTTGACAAGTGACAACTACTTGTCCAACATGCTTGATTGGGTGACCAAAGCGCTTTGTAATGTTTAGCAAAAAAATATGCTGCTGTAAAGTATTTCTCACGCATGAAAAGAAGCACATCAAATAACATGGAGCCTTGAGTTCTGGTGCTGAACAGGATGCTTATGAAACATATATTTCTCATAACGCCACAAGAAAACGCTGATTACTTCATGCATGGGTGTATGGCTGTATGCACAACAATTTGAGGAAGATGTAAGTACTTAAATTGGATGATAAGTTGATAACTGATCATGGGATTTGGGGAATTAGTTGGACAGACAAATACTTGATCTTTTTGAAAAATGAGATGTCACAATTGGTAGTAGAAATACAAGGTCAGTAGGGCAGATAAGATGCAATAATTTCATGTCATAAGAACCGAAGATGGCTTGTATCAGTTGAAATTTTAGGTTTAGGGCAATTTTAGCCACTATTTGGATTATTCTGGCCAGTAGCAACCACATTTTTTGACACTCAAACCTTCAACTCCAATGACATCGTCTTGAGGAATTAAGCTCCTTTGGTTGAGCAAGAGACTATTATATAGGCACATAATTATTCTCATACAAAAAAGGCAAAAACACCAGTTCTCTTACCCCAAAAAAACAGTTCTCATACAAAAAAGACAAAAGAAAACACTTTTCTACTTTTCTTCTTCTGTGGCACGTAAGAACTCCATAAGCTTTACTGCAAATAGCTGTGGAAGATACCCTACGTTACACGGACACACGTGTCCAACACGGACACGGGGTTCTCCATTTTTCTAAAAATGCCGACACGGGACATGGCTATATATTTTTAAATGCAATATATATATACACACACACACACACACATACATATATAATTACTAATCCGTGGCTATGTGTAGAATAAGCACGCGCCCCTGACCGACCCAACCAGCCAATCGCTCCACCATCTCACCCTATGAACAGTTATCAACGTTTGTTAATTATGGTAAAGTTACTATCGTATGCACATCAAGTTATCATATGTAATTTATAAAGTTACTTACAGTTATCATCCGTAATTCATCAAATTATTGCTGTGTGTGAATAAATTACTGTCAACATGCATGCATTGAGAGGAGAGAGAAACATGCATGTCAATAGCAAATAACTCATACGAAAAGCTATTGTCGTGTGTGAGTGAAATTACTACCACACATGTAGAGTTATTGTTCATTGTAACACTGTAAACTGGCAGTAACTCCACATTATTTGATAGTAACTTCATGCGTACATGATAGTAACTTTATATGATACGAATTTCGCAGTGCCAAAACATATTCAACATGAATCTTGTGTTGTTAAGCTTATAATTTCGAACACAATGGTGCAAACGGATCATAGATTGGATTTTTGATGAAAAGAGTTATTGTATTTTTTAGCTTGTAAACAAGATAAAAAATCACAAGTATATTTATTCTCTTCTCTCTCCTACTGCGTGCATGCATACAAGTCAAATTACTATCTATCATTGATTGACTTACAGATGTGAAAGTTAGCGACCCACGCGTAGCATGCGCACACGCGCTCGTTAGCGCAACCGTATATGTGTGTGTATATAAGTAACTTGATGAATTACCAATGATAACTTTATGTTCAGAAAATAATAACTTTCCGTAACATTGCAATGTGAAAGTTATCACGTGAAAACTGTAAGTAACTTCGTGAATTATAGATGATAACTTTTTGTGCATGAGATAGTAACTACGCTACGCACGAGTCACTTGCACCGGGTGGTTATGGTCTGACATATGCATGCATGCAGTAGAGAGAAGGGAATATGTGCACTTGATGTGTGATTTTTTATCTTATTTACAAACTAAAAAATAAAATAACTCTTTCATCAAAAGTCCGATCTGCGATCCGTTTGCACCATGGTGTTCGAAATTATAAGCTTAACAAAACAAGATCTATATTGAATATGTTTCGACGTTGCGAAATTCATGTCGTTTTTACTACCTAGCTTCCTAGTGCATAAGATAGTAATTTCATTAATTATAGATGATAACTTTTTGTGCATCAGACAGTAACTATACGAACTATTAGTAACTTTATAAATTATAGATGATAACTTTATGTGTATGAGATAGTAACACGCATAAAAACTGTAAGTAACTTCACGAATTATATATGATAACTTAATGTACATACGATAGTAACTTTACCATAATTAATAAACACTAGGAACTGTCCGTGGGGTGGGATGGTGGGGCGATTAGCTGGTTGCGTTGGTCAGGGTCGCACGCTTATTCTACGCATAGCTACTGAATAGTACTTGATATATAGTTTTTTTCCATTTTTCAACATGTCAATGTTAAATACAACAAAATCCAACACACAAGAACAACAAAATCAGTACTTGTTGCTTGTCTCTTGAAGCACTCGAATCACGCTATTCCATCTCCTAAAATAGGGGGATGCCAAAAAAACGAGAATCAACTCAGATCTAACATACTGGAGAGGGAGGCATAGACGATTTGGGACTTACTAGGGTCGGCGGGTCGGCCGCCACCAAAGGGCTTCACCGCCGGTAGTCAGTGAAGGCGCTACTGAGAAGGAAATGACTTGAGAGTGACAGAGAGAGCGGCGGCAATCTGGTCAAGTGAGGCATCGTGTCACTCGCGTTGCTACTCGCAGGAGAAGTGTTGTGGTCAGTGGTTGGGTACGAGTCCGAGGACCGTGGGTAGAGCGCTTGCCCTCATCTAACCACTGGCAGGGCTCTTCCCTAACGTGGTAGAGAGGCTCTAAGGCTTGATTTTAGAAGAAAAGGGAGACTAGAAACTTTGTTTATTCGTTGCTTGATTATAAATGGTGCGGCTCCTTTCTTTATATAGATGATGTTAGTCCCTAATAATATGAAAACTAACATGATCTAATGCAACCAATCAACTAAAGATAAGATTATATCTATAATATATAAATATAAAAATATACATCTATCTATTCCTAATATAAAGATATGCATCCAACTATTTCTAATATAAAAATATGCATCTAACTATTCTAAATATAAAGACATGCATAAGTTCTATCCCTAAACATGTATCATCGCTACAATACCGCACGGGTACTGATCACTTGCCTACTGCGTGTATCGCTCGGATCCTAAGCCATAACATTACACCCTTGCAGCGAGACAACAATAAGGGCACAATGATAATCTCATGTCGCATGGAAGATCCGTAAAGCTCCGGTGAACAACAATGAGGATAACAACCCTTCAACGTTGGTTGACGTAGCAATAGTCGCCGGTGGCAAGGGCAATCGGCACGGGGCAACAGCAGCATCCTTCTCGCCCTGGGATGCAGCGGTTTTAGGAGGGATGCGATGTCACTGGCCCCCACCTGTCAGTCATTGTGCTCCGCATCGCTTACGGCACGATGTCGGTGGACAACATGGCAAGGGTGACGTCAAAATGGCGGTAGCCTTTTTCCTTAGCGGTGATACCAATGGTGCCGCCAAGGACAACGAAGCCTGAAGAGGAGTCATCATTGGTGAAGGCGGTAGCAAGATCAACACCGATGACGGCGATAGGGACAGTGATGGCAACGCCACCATTACAGTGGCAGGCGTCACCTCTTGCTGCTCGTCCATCTTGGACATGATTGCAATTGACAGCAATGGCAACTTAGAAACTACAACAACATGCTGCGCCTTCTCCTCCATCTTGACCATGAACTCTTTCATTAAGACCATCAAGTTGGCGCAGATCTCAATAGAGAATAACTCGGCATCAGAAGCCATGGTAGTTGGCTCGGTGGAGGCTTAACATGGTGGAGATGGAGCGATGGTGGTGACGAAACGGAGATTGACATGTTTAACAAACCTTGGCCAACTCTGCACCCCGAGCGCACTCTAGTTGCTAGTACCATAAGGTGGCATTCCCCGTTAGGCGCTACGATGTCAACCCCTCCTCTTCCTCTATCGCCCACTGCTCCTTGAAGAATTGCTCAAAGTGATTCAACCAAGGTTGCGAATCTTCCTTGCCATCGAAGGTCGAAAGCCCTAGGTAGAAGAATCGTGAAGATCTAGTCTTCATGAAATCGAAACCCCCGCTGCTTACCATAGATGACAGAATAAAAATTGACTCTGACACCAAATGTTATGGTCGGTGGTTGAGTACAGGTCCGAGGACTGAGGATAGGGCTCTCGCCCTCATCTTGCCCCCGGCAGGGCTCAGGCCTAGCTCTGCCTGGGTCCACCTGGGACCGGCGCTGACCGCCTAGGCGGGCTAAGTGCCCAGGGGGCCGACTTTGCCAGAGTCGCAGCGGCCAACCTGTGCCCAACACCTAGGCGCCCAAGGCGGCTGCCTAGGATATCACTGTTTGCTGGAGAGGGTCGCTGAGAGACAGAAGAGCGCGAGGGAGAGTATGGAGGCGACTGCATCTGTAAGGAGAGGAAGACGTATGGGAGAGGGCAGGTTGTAGGGCTAAGGGTGGTGTTGTTGGGCCATCACATGTAAATGGGTTTGGCTATGTCCAGTTTGTGTCAAGCCGTGTCCAATATGTGCCCGAAATGGATTTTCTTTTTTTTTCGCCTGGCAATTTTTGAACACCCGGAAAATATGTATCCGAACCGTATCGGAGCTCTGTCCGTGTCCGACACGGACCCGCTGCCTCCATGACGTGTCCATGCATCATAAAAGATACATGGGTGGAAGCTATTGTCTTTTGAGGGTTCCTAATCTCCTCAACAACCAAAAAATCTTTATTAGCCGGTAATGGTACTATACATCAGGATTCAGGACATTATTTCATAAAAGTCACACGATGCTGTGTGAGACCCTTGCCTATTCAGACGAATGCTACAATTTAAATTTGCATATAAACAGAATATTTATCATTCTGTCTGACAAATGGGAAGCAACGTAGATTTCACCATCTTACCAGATTATTTTTCTGGAACAAAAAAACCCAGTCCCCCATCCAGATTCAAGAATGATCAGTAACAGCTCTGGTACCAGTTTCTGAAACACTAGCAGCATTTACACACTCCAAGAAACCACCTTGGTCTTGGGTATGCACCGAGGTTGTCTAATAATCAAGCACAAAAAAATATCACTATCAATAATGTTCCCTAGAAAAACTGTATTATAAGTAAGAGATAAGAAGGAGCAAGAAGCAAAATAACAAGTAAAAACACAACAAATGATAGACATATAATGCCAGCTATTTAGACTCCAATAAGTACCAAATTCCAGGAGAAATATCTAGGCAGAACCACTAGTCAAATTTCAGTGCAACAACAATCAACATAGAGATGAGTCGGTTCATCAGAACGGGATTTAAAGTGAAGTAAGCAACAGTAGCACCCCATGATCGAACAAACGGTCCAGGGTGGGAGTTTGAACCCTTGCACTGAATTTGTGGTTCATAGGATACATCCAATGTCTAACACCAAAGAATACACCAAAGCAAGGAACTAATCATCACTATGATCAAAAGAAAATTGGAAATGTTTTACAACACAATATATGGAGCTAAAGAATTTAGCAAAGCTAATCTGCACACTTCAAGCAAACATAAAATACACACAGAAAAGCAGTGGTGGAGTCACTTTGAGTCATGTGGTGTCTTTACGATCTGCACTGGATGTTTGCAAACAGGCACTTCAATGAAGAAATAATTACGTAGAAGTCCAAACACATACAGAATGGATCCACTAAACTTTTTTGTTAGAGAATTAACCCTAGTGGTCACTAGAACTTCTAGATCTGCCACTACATCAAAGTACAGCACTGAACCATCCATCTGTCAGGAATGTCATAAGAGATGAAAGAAAATAAGGATGAAGCTAGCAGTACCATTAACTGATATTCATGGGTGAAGAAAAGCTTGCTGGGGCTCTGTACCTTTAGTGTTCTTATCTGTTCTAAATCCTACAAAAGGGGAACCACTGATGTAATATGGGTCTGAAAAGTGGGAAAAGACTACTTCTATTGCATTATCTCTTTCTCTCAACTCTACTCCACTTTCCACCAAGGTAGTTTAGTTAAGTCTCAACCTGAACAGTTCAACAATTTTGCAACCCTAGTTAAATGAACTGACTCAAGTCTGAACTAGAATGTTTATTTCATAGATACTACGACTATAAAAAAAATATTGTAGATGACAATCATGATGTACATAAATGCAATCCTATAAATCTTAGTAATCAGTTATAAAAACTTATTTATCACATGTCCTTTCCATTCCAAAGTTTCATCATTCATCTTTTTTATATCCATTATTACTTGTATAAAAATATGATCTTTCATTCGGACTGCCTTTGCGACTTTAAAAGTATAATTTAAAACATAATATCATTAGTTTCGCATAATGTACTATGTAAATCATAATAGAATCTAGATGCTGCAATCCTCCAATCCAATTTTGTCAGGACAAGTTTCCTCACTATACCTCTTAAATACCCATCGAATCTCTTGATCTTCTTGTTTTTTCATCTATTTGGGAAGTGCTGTGAGTCGGATACTTAGAGGTGTAAACTATATTTCTATACCTGAGAAATTCAGCCCACAAGCAAAACTGCTGAAGTCTCTGATGGTAAGACTGTCTTCATCCCATACTGGCCAAGTCAAACACAAAAATGATGGCCACGAGCCAACAATGACAAAGAAATCAAGAAATGACTCATGAGGGCTATGAGATATTAAATTCTTAGGCGCATGCAAGAACTAGGATACTAGGACATGAAGGGGAGGTGTCAAGTATAATTGCACTGCTTTTTATTTTACTCCCTTGTGCTGCAGTTTTATATTCTTGAATCCGTTCTCCTATCTATGGAAACAGTTAGATGATAAATGACTAGTTCTACAGCCTCACCCCTCAATCCTTTCCACACCTCTACCTCTATTTATCTCAAAAATTACTACATAATTCCTAAATCCTTGCTCTGTAATCTTGATTTATCATCCATTTGGCCATATGAACTAAGCTCTAAATTTCAAGAATTAGCCCTTATTTTACATCCAAACTGACAAGCATACCCAAGAATTAGTAAAAATCAAGAGCAATTTTGACACACAAACTAGACAAGAAGCAAATTATCCAAAGTTCCAATCACAAGGAACCACATCAGTAAGCAACCACACAAACCAAGAAGCGACCCATGAGGAGGGATCGATCGCTTCGCGATTCCTGTGACTGCGAGGGGTACAAGGAAAGGAACGAGGAGATCGAGCCAGCACCAGACCTTGAAGGAGGGGAGCGGTCGGTCCTCGGGGTCGAGGGGCGCGTCGAGGCCGAGGTCGTCGGCGCAGAAGCGGCGCCAGAGCGTGTCCTCGGCGACGGCGGCGCGGAGGCGCGTGCTGGCGCAGGCGAGCGCGGCAGCGGGGCGCGCGCCGGCCTTGGCGATGACGGTGTCCAGGACGAGGGCCTCCAGGTCCTCCAGCCCCGCCGCGCCCGCGGGCTCCGGCGGCGGCGGCGACGCCATCAGCGTGGCGCTCCGGCTCGGTGGGAATGGGAGATGTTGGGGCTAGGGGTGAAAACGGGCCGGGTATTTCCCGCCCGCCCGCCCGCCCATATTAAAGCGGGTCAAATTCGGGTCGTAAATTCGGGTACTCGGAAACTTATACGGATATTGGATCCGAATACGGGTATTTCTTTGCGGATATGGTATCGGGTTTGGGAGGTCGGTATCCGACGGATACAGATTATCCGGTATAAAATTCGGATATTACCCGCTTAACTATTCGGGTATTACCCGGATTACTTTGCCAGTCCAACTTCCGAATCATGGGAATCCCCCGAATCATCCGAACGGAGGCGAAGAGCAGGGGTCAGTGAGATGCCGGAGAGGTTGACGCCGGGGGAGCCGAGTAGGGTAGGACGGCCGGCGCGCGCGCGCCGCTAGGACCGGCCGTGGTAGGGCGTTGAGGCCGAGGTCGGAGAAGTCGACGACGGTGCGGCGCCGCTAGGCCGGCGACGCGGGGAGGGCGCGACGCAGGCGCGCAAGGAGAAGCGCGTGAGGAGCCGAACCAGCGCGCGCGCGCCGCCATCGAATCAGCGGCGCTCGAGGCGAGCGTCGAGGCGTGAGACCCGAGGCGGAGGAGCGAGGCGTGGCGTCGCTAGGACCGGCCGTGGTAGGGCGTTGAGGCGGAGGTCGGAGAAGTCGACGACGTGCGGCGCCGCTAGGGCGGCGCGCGAGAGAGCGCGCGGCAGGCGGCGCGCGGAGAAGCGCGCGAGGGGAGCCGAACCAGCGGCGCGCGCTGCCGCCATCGAATCGGCGGCGCGAGGAGGCGGCGTCGAGGCGTGAGACCGGGGCGGGCGCCGAGACGCGGGGCGAGGAGCGGAGGTGTGGCGTCGGTGTGGAGGAGACCGGGAGAGAGGAAATGGGGAGGAGGAGATGAAGTAGACGTCGGCAATGGTGAGGAAAGAACCGAGGAGGCGTCGGCAGTAGGAGCAGAAAAGGAGGAGGTGAGTCGACGTCGTAGAAGGTAGCAAGAAAAGAAAGTGGGTAGAAGAAAGAAAATAAAAGGGAGTGGGAAAATTTAGAAATGTAAAGAGTTAGAGTTGCTAAATTTAAGGATACTTTAAACATGCATTGTAACCATTTTGCCGTAGTGATTGTATAAGTAAGTAATGAACTACAGATATTAGAAACCTTGTAAAGGAATTCCAATCGCATCAACATAATAGATATCAAGAAATTGAACTAAGAATTAATGTGAACTTTGGTGTAGTATAATACCGTAGATCGTAGACATTTAGGTCTCATTGAGCGGAGTATAAGCGGATTGAGAAATTAGAAATACCTACAGCACATTTAGTAGGATTTGTCTAATTACATAAACCATAGCATCTCTTCGACGCCATAGATTAAGCCGTAAGTCCGAATATTTCTTAAGTTTTTATAATACATGTGATACTTGGATTAAAACTAATACACAAGTGTATGAAAGTTTGGGTATTGTCGTTTAAACCATTCATGGTATATTTAACTATTCAAACAATTTGGTTAGTAGCATTTTTTGCGAGGACTAATATGGTGACATGTCATCAATAGTCATATAAATGTATCTTTTGCCTTGACTATACCTCTGATCTGAATGTGAGGTTATGACTCATGAGGCTGATATTCTTAGTGTTAAAACTACTAATGAGTAATGATGTATGTCCAGTGATGCTACGACTTTAGTACCGATGTATTGTTGCATTATGGATGTATGGAATGGTTGCATTGCTATTATCTATGTGGTATAAAATGGTTGTTGCATCGAATTGATATCCGCATAAATATTCGTGACCGATAGTGTCCGTATCCGTCTTGGTACGTATTTGTTCCGTATTTATGCCCGACATTATCCGTGTTTGTATTCGTATTCGATACTATCCGTATTCGACCCGAATCCGATTAGAAAATGTGGGTTAGGATATGGGAAAGGTGAGATCCGACCGTATCCGACCCGATTTCACCCCTAGTTGGGGCGTCAATGGGGAGAAGAGAGAGAAGCCGCTAGAGAGAGAGAATATGGCCCCGTTTGGCACAGCTCTAGCTCCGAGATCTATGCTGGATCTGTAGTTTGTTGACTAAATTAAAGTGATTTAAATATTTTTATTTAATATATAATATAAATAAAATGAGTCATGTAAATGCATTTAACATGCCTGCAACTCTAGATCCAGGATTTCTTAGAGCTACAGATGATCAGCTCTAGGAAATCTACAGATTTCCTAGAGCTAGAGCTCTGCCAAACGGGGCCATATATGGCCCATATATTTGGAGCTGCAGCAGGGTCCACAACAAAGGGAGAGACAAAAAAAAGCTAAAGAAACACTCATTTCAGCTTCTGTTTCTAGCTTCTAACTTATTTTTCACTATTTATAAATTTTGTCTTTTTCTGATTTTTTTTTATTTTTTGAGTTTTTTTGCCGGTTCTTTTTTCCCACATTCGTTTGCGTTATACGAGATGAGCTAACATATTTTTATATTTTTAATTTTTTTTAAATTTAATTACGCCAAATAAGCCACCTTCAGCTACAGTGAAATTTCAGCCAGCTACAGTATATTTTTAGCCATAAGCCACAGCTTTTCAGCCCAACCGAGCAGGGCGTTCTGGAAAACAGGGTGTTCTCTCGAGTTTTTTTAATGATCTATTTTTATTACGCGTTACAGTAATATATCTGTATTTTTTATTTTATAGTAATAGCCATCTTTGCTTCACAGTTAGGTAACATGGAATAGTCGCCCAATCGTTAGGTAACACATGGCTAAGTTGCTCAATGGTTAGGCGACTAGCCCATGTCGCTCAACCGTTGGACGATTTGATCCTTTAATAGCTCAACCGTTGAGCGACTAGTACTAGTTACCTAACGGTTATGCGACTACTTGCTATCAGCTCGTCCATTTCTCTTCAACCTGACCAACTCGCGGATTCTCTCATCATTTGTCTTGCAAGAGAGAAGAGGAGTTTGAGAGAGGAGAAAAAAGGGAGAGAGAAAGAGAGGGGGAGAAGGTAGCGATAGTAGGATAAGTAGGGAAGCTCGGGAGAGGAGGAAAAGTAGAGAAACTCAAGAGAGGGGGAGAAGGAGCGAAGGAGAGGAGAAGAGCTCAGGAGAAGGAGAGAAGAAGAGGAGAAGAGCTCGTGAGGTTAGAGAGGAAGATGAAGGAAGCTTATTGATAAGAAAAAAGGTCTTTGCGTGAAGGTAATATTTTCATCCGTTTTTGTTCCTATTCGAATGTAGGCAACGTGTAGCTACTTATTTGTTTAGCGTATATTTAGTGAATGCATGCCAACATTAAAAGTTTATTACGGTGTTGGTACCATTTGTGAAAGTCCATACGGTATTGATCTGAGCGGTTTCATGCAAGTCAGTATGATACCCCCAGACACGAAGAATATTCTAAAGGAGAGAAGAGTCACTCGGTTATAAGATTCATAAATTTTGCTGTTAGAAACTTTCTGACTGCCCTGGTTGGAGAAATTAGTTGTGATGTGGAAGGAAAGATACATGCGTCGCCACAAGACAATGCGTGCTAATCGATGGAAAAAGAGAATGGTCGATGTGAAATTACCAACAGTAGTATTATTCACAAGTTTGCATCACTGTTGAAAGAGAAGCACTGTAGCTGTGCAAATGCACTTTCACTGACACGACTTACTCAATGACAAGTACCGAAAACTAGGTATGTTTACTTAAAGATGATTTACGCTTTCTTGTGTATGAGTCACATTTTATAACCATTTGATCCAAATCAGAATTAGCCACGTGCACATCTTAAAACTAATCCAAAGACTTGAAAAACCGACTTACAGTTAAAAAAAAGGCAATTTAACTACAGTTAGTTGACTCACCACTCTTCATTTCAATTAAACTGCATTACATATCAATGAAATGTGCCATCAGTGAAATTTTACATTAAGCTCACAAGAATTGCACAGACTCAAATGACAAAAAAATTCTAAACATCCCAAGAACATGCCATGTAACTGAAATTTCAGTGTGCATATGCAGTTATGCTCATGGGCGGAGCCAAAGGGTGCCCAGTTTGCACGGGCACCTACAAAATTTTTAAAAACTATGTATACATCATTTTTTGTTATATATTCTAATTGAAATTGGATTTCATTGTAATTTAATAATTCTAAAGTAGATTAGTTGCAAGTTGTATTTTATAGCCTCTTTTAGGTTTTGTAGACATCCCAACACCTATTTTTTTCTCTGTCTATATAACACTATGTGAACAATATGAAATTGCTTTATTTTGTTTTTACATTACAAAAAAGACTCACACAGGCGTGCGCACACCACTACACACGCGAGTACACCCTCTTAGCACAAGCCTAGAATAACATAGGCCGAGATAAATCCACGACCTCACAAAATTCCTACTGAAGCGTTAGGATTTGAGCCCTAATAGATTTGAGTCGTACATCCACAACTCTACCACGCCACCAATAGGTGGTTCTCGTGTTTTATTTTATTTAGATATTAGGAACTTTTTTAGTTTTCAACTCAAAAATTAAGTTTCCGATTCTCTATTTGTTTTAGCCATCATGACCATTATTCTGAGCGTAATGATTCAAAACTAATATGGGATGTCATATATGAGATATTTTACTTACAAATTTTTGAAATTATATGTGACATTAATAGACCACTTCAATATTGTCGTACTAAGTATAAATGCACTAACAATCCGATGTGCTTTTCGAGTGGTAGAATACACGAACTGTCATGTGAGTTATGTAGTATACTAATAAAAATCTATGGAATTTATTTGTCAATGGTAGTATTAGTTATCGTTATGACGCTATAAAATTAAATTATTTTCACAACTAAATATGTAAAATAGCCAATTAATTGGGATGAAAACCCAACTAATTATATAGTAACATCAAAGTATCAAGTTAATAATGATGACATTCCTCTACTCGCCCAGACAGGAATTGAAGACCATAATGATGTAGAAGGCATAATTAAGACCCAAGACCAAGGGAGTGTTTGGTTGCCAGCCACAGTTTATCACGTCTAAGATTAGGCAAGTTTGATCAACTTTGGGAGCTGTTTGGTTGCAGACATAGTTGTTGCAAGATTCCCTTCCAGCAAACTAGATCCCACGCGTCAATGACTCAAAAAAGTGTGGCAAGATTCTCTTAGGCTTGCTAAGGTGTGGCAAAGAATTTAAACATCTCAACTTAGGTAAGTGTTGCAATTTTTGTTGACAAAGTGTGGCTAGCAACCAAACACCCCCCAAATTTTAGATAGGGCGAATTTGCCGAGCTCCCCAGCAGTCGTCCAGCTGGCCACCACATGCTTGCGCCATCGCGCGTCCTGGCTCTTGGCCCAAGAAGAGAACAGGTTGTCTTATGTTCTATCTCCACATACCATCTCCATGTAGCTTGCTATCAGAATTTTTTGTACAGATAATCCATTTTTTATTCAAAATTACATAAATATACCTGCGAGAATTTTTTTTTTACAAAAATAGGCTTCAGTCGCCCAATCGCCCAACCCAGCAGCGATAACTGGAAAATCTCCCAACCGTTGGGCGATTAATTGCAGTCGTCCCACTGTTGGACGACTTTCCTCAGTCGCCCTCCCATTGGGCGACTTTCATGCAGTCGCCCAATGGTTGGGCGACTGCACTCAGGCCTTCGCCAAAAATAGTGAAAATTGGTGAAGCTGTTCTTCATACATCCAAAAGTCTCCAGAAAAAAATTTGAGCAATTTTGGCTACGGGATCAAAAGTTATAGTAGTTTCAATTGAGGCTGAAACGAATTCGAGTCCCTTTCCGACACACCTTCAGTAAAACGGGCATAACTTTTGCATACGGTGTCCGTTTTCGACGTTTTTGTACTCGTTGGAAAGCTAACGACGAGCCCGATCCAAAAAATGACCTGCTTGCGCCAGTTGCCCTCCAAGACCCCGAAAATTGGCCATTTTTGGACCTAAACCTGCGTCGCAAGTTTTTGGTTTCTGTTTTTGCCTTTTTTTTCTTGGTCTTCTTTTCGGAATTTGGATTTTGCTTCAACTGAAAAGTTGTAGATCTTGTCGAAACCTTTCAAATGAGTATATATAAGCTATATAAAACTTAGCTATTTTATCTTTTCAGACTAGTTGTTTATATTTGCATCGGTATATAAAACTTGTGATAGGGAGTATTACAGACAGTTTGTATGTAGAACCGTTTGTGATAATCTGATCGTTGGGCCCGTCGATGCTCCTCAACCCAATCCTAGCCTAGAGACACGAATTCTCAGTAACATCAAAATATTATTTACCATCGTATGTACCGATCGTTCTACGGTCAATCGTTCTTAAAAAAAATTTCCAAAATTTTTTACGCACCTACAACATATAATGAATAAACTTTTATTACAACTCCAGCAAATTTTTTTACCAGTTTAAAAGTACAAAATTGAAAAAATTTAAAACATTCACGGGGACTGAGTGCGATCGCCAACCATTGGCGACTTTCATGCGATGCTTAATGGTTGGGCGACTGCAATTAATCGCCCAACGGTTGGGAGATTTTCCAGTTGTCGCTGTTGGGTTGGGTGAAAGGCTCCAATCGCCCAACCATTGGGCGACTGGAGCATATTTTTGTAAAAAATTTCCCGCGGGTATATTTCTGTAATTTCGAATAAAAAATAGATTATCCGTACAAAAAAATCCTTGCTATCACTACTTGTTGTGATGTTATTAGTACTGTTGTCAGGCCACCGCCATTTGGGTATTCAGAGCATAGGAATAATTGATAGCATTCATTATTCCCTTGACCCTGCAGCTATACAGGTAAAAATTGATCGTGTTCAAGCAGCCAATCGAATATACAAGATAAGATTACCCATACATCACTTGCAGCTTGGAGTAGCTGAGGAAAAAGAGCGGTGGAACATGAACAAGCCTGACATGCGGTAGAGCGACGAGGCGACATCTGCTCATGGAGGTGGGTGTGGTTTTCCTTTCAATAGTTAGTTGTGCGCACGACGCACGGCGAAGCCCGCACCCAGTCATCCTCATCAATCAACGCTTGCGAGGCAGAGTTGGGGGAGGGGGTCCGTCCGACGAAACAGCTCGGGCAGCCACCAGATCTCGTCCGAAGGGATGGTCCGTCCTTAGGCGGCATAACTGTACGCTAGGTTTGACTGAGGCGGCGTGAAGGATTTCGTCAAGGCAGGTTAGAAGGGGCATCGTAGATGGCTTTTGTCAATTTTGGACAGAGGAGGATAGTGAACACTGAGTTGGAGGAGGGTGGTGAAGTAAAGGTAGGAACGCTAGGTCGGTTTTGTGCAGTTCTGATTTAGTGGAGAAGAAGATAAATGGTACGTGAGATCCGGCCTTATAGATCTGGAGTGTGTAGGTTTGTATGTTTATACTTAAAGGATACTCTCTCTGTCTAGCGATATAAATTTAGCGTGAATACCTAGAAAACATATTATTTACATAATGTTTAATAGAATTGGATCATAGTTACTTTTATCAGATGGATATAGTACTACTATTTCTATTAGAGTCAAATATGATCTAATTTTATTAAATATTATTTAAACAATATACCTCTAAATTATATGTATTAGACTTATATTACCGGACGAAAGAAGTAGTTTGCAAACTTTGCATTGCTCATGCCCAAGTTAGCAGGGAAAATAAAATGGTACATTGACGTGGTTTGATTCAACGTCGGCAGCCGTTTTTCTTCTTTTTTGAGACGTCTACACTGAACACTGGCCAATCTTATCTCAGACCTTTGGTACCCCTCCATGCACGCACGCACAAAACAGCAAGCGCAGAGCACTCGATCCCCAGAACCACAGCAGAATCCAAGAGAATCAGCCGCTAATAAACGCACCGCGCAAGACCCCAAGAATGCTCCTACTCCTCTTCGCCCTCCTCGCCGCCGCCGCCGCCTTCCTCCTCTTCAAGTTCGCCACCGTCGATGGTAACACTCCCATTTCCAACCCCCTTCTGCGCCGAATCCAACCTAGCGCTATTCCACCCAATTCTTTCTCTTTGTGCTTCGTTTCTCGCTTTCTGATTTTACCCCGGTTGGGGCTAATCTCTCTTGTTCTTGGCTGGGTGCAGGGGATTTCACGCTCGTGTCGCGTGGCCCGCCGCGGCGGGAGAAAGTGAACGGCAAGGTTCTTGCCTGTTTGTGGCCCAGTTTGGTGATTCGTCTCGTTGGATTCGTTCTCTAAATCCCCCTTGTTGCCTTTGGTTTCCTGGTTGCTTTTCAGGTTGTGTGGATTACGGGAGCGAGCCGCGGGATTGGTAAGTGCGGTTCTTGATCTCTTCAATTTGGTGAAGTTAGTAGCGAATTCGGTTTTCTTATGTATGACCCAGACTTGTAGGTGTAGTTTACGAGTGTGGAACTTGATTTTTTTTGTTCTAAGAGGAGGTTCTGATCACCTTAGGTTTATTGCTTGTGCTTAGGGTGACATTTCCAAATCGAAGAAGAGCATCGGTTGATGAATTGATACATCTATAATTTGTAATTTTATTGCTATATAAATTGCACATTCTGGAGTCATAGACAGAGGATGAACTGAATATAATGGTGTTTTTTTAGGTAATTACCTAAGGAGTTTAGTAGTGTTCATCTTTAAGTAGTGGTTGAGGTGGTTAGTATCCTTAATATGATTGTTTCAATGTCAAGTTCATCCTTGTGTTCAGTATAATGTTATTTGAGTTATCATATTTTTCTGATGAATTTACGTTCTTGCATTTAGAAATCTGTAATAAAGATATCTAGTTTTGAAAACATTGGCAAACATTGGTGTGCACATGTTTCATAGATCTGCAGTTGCATCAGTCATTGGTCATAGGGTGTCCCTATCCTAACTGATATGGGAAGTATGGTAATGATTGATAGTATGGAGAAAGCATGTTTAGCTAAGGCCCCGTTTGGAACGTGGAAATTTCCCCCGATTCTTACGGGAATTGAACTATTTCCTATGAAATTTCTGCGTTCCAAACGGGCCTAAGCTAGTATATTGGTGCTCTATGCTGGATGTAAGCAGAACCTCCTTGTATAGTTTAATAAGCCACATTGAAGATATATGCACCAAGATGCCGTAACTCTGTTCATAAGGCATTAAAGTTGGCATTTGGTTCATTGATGTATGGTATTTTGAAGGTTTAATGGATAATTATCAATGTGCTTGTTGCACTGTGTTAGCATATGGTAAATTTACCTAGACCTGTACGGTGGATATACTATAAGCGTTTATGGATCACTTTCAGTTTTGACAATTTGACATATGTTATTTTAGCTGATAGATGTGATTTGTTGCTAAATTTAGCATAGTCTTTCATCACAACCAGTTGTAAGTGCTTTGTTGTAATTTCAGGGGAGGTTCTTGCAATGCAGTTTGCCACTTTAGGAGCAAACTTGATACTATCTGCACGTAACAAGGATGAGCTTGAGAGAGTGAAACATAACATCGTCGGTAAGTTTGACAAGTATCTGTTCTGTTACTTCAATTTTCCTTTAATGGGAAAGTGGAAATCTGATCCGAGTTTGATCTTCCCTTTTTTTGTTCTCTTACTCTTCAAAGGCAAGCATCCAGGCAGCAGAGTTGAAGTGTTACCCATGGATTTATCATCTGGTGAAGAATCTCTAAAAGAAGTTGTACATGTAGCAGAATCGCTCTTTTCCAATGCAGGCGTTGACTATATGATCCACAATGCAGCCTTTGAACGTCCGGTAAATATCATCATGCTCATTTTCTGTTGCTGCTCTAGCTTCCTAGACCCCTTTCCCCATCAACATCATGCACTTTGTTGGATTGAGTAGTTTTACTGTTATTGACTTTCATGAATATTATTTGCAAGATACCTCCCTTTAGTCTCACTATACCAGCCTCAGTTTATGCTTGTTAAAACTTATCAATCAAATTGCAGAAAAGGGTGGCTTTGGAAGAAACTGAGGAAAGTCTTAAGGTATATGAACTGTGTTTTTGCTTGGTTCTCCATATCTTTATCTGCAACCTAACTCCCTGCAAAATGTTTCTTGTTAGGCAGGCTACTTTTAATGTCAATGTCTTTGGAACTATTACGCTAACTCGCTTACTTGTGCCTTCAATGCTGGATAGAGGGATGGGTCATTTTGTTGTGGTATGTCTGAACCATTCTTTTCTGACAGTTGTAACTTATGGTCGACACGGTTTCTATAAGGTTATTATTGTAACTAACTCATTGTTTACAGATGAGTAGTGCAGCTGGAAAGGTTCCTTCACCGGGTCAGGCCCTTTACACTGCCTCCAAACATGCTCTCAATGGATACTTTGCCTCCTTGCGTTCTGAGGTATTAAAATTTATACATTGTATTTTTGACTCATTAAGCTTGCATATAGTCCTACCCTGTTCCGGTGTGCTAACTTTTATACATCTGAGACAATCACTTCTGTTATTAACAAGTATTCATCGGTACTTCTTTCTTCCCTTTGTTGAAACTCCGGTGTGATATTTTTCTGATAAAATGGAATTGTGAGCTTAGATGGCCTTCCGGCAACAATTGGTTGATTTGTTGTATGTTTATTTTGTTGTTTCACAAAAAAGTTGTTCAAGCTATTTATGTTTATGTACTGTATCTACTATGTTGTGTGTTGCAGTTATGTACGAAAGGCATTAAGGTCACAGTTGTCTGTCCTGGACCGATTGAAACACCACAAGCTTCTGGTGCGACCTCTTCATCGCATTCTTCGGAGGTTATTCTTTGTTTACTAGACTTTCTTGATTCTTGCAGAAAAACAAAAGGTAGATCGCTAGAGAAAGCCAGAAAGGCATGTAAATCTCTCACCTTGCTCAGTTAGTAGTAATTATATTCTTGGTTCCAGCATGTAACTAGTAAAACCAACCAATTCAAGTACATCATGAGTGGCCACTAGCCACAACCACAAGCATTCATTGCATCATGTAGCCAAAGAATGGATGGAACCAAAATAAATGATTGGTAATTCATGATGTTAGCTGAATATTTGGCAGCAGAATCATGTTTCGGTGGAAAGATGTGCTGAACTGACAATTGTTGCAGCAACTCATGGACTAAAAGAAGCATGGATATCATATCAGGTATATTTCATTTTAAACACGACTGCTTGCACTACAATTGGGAAGCTTGAATGATACAGCAAGCTTGTGCCCACTTTGTTTAGCAACAATATTTGATATCAACAACAACCAGTTGTCAGATGGGAAAGTTTTTTACCAGACATGAACAATCTGGAAGGTTAGCTGCGGCACCTACCCCTTAAGATGGTGTTATTAGTCGGCTTGATTTATTTAAGTTAGGAGATAGAGTTATATTAGGGAAATAGGAGTTTGAGTTAGATATGATTGTTAGGAAATACTCTCCTATTTAAAGGTGAGGAGAGATTGCTATTGAATCAAGGCAAATATTACTTACCTCCTCCTCCCCTGCCGATCTCTCTCTCTCTCTCTCTTGCGCCCTGCCTCCTGCGCACCCTCTCCCTCTTGTTTCAACTCTCCAGAATGGCTTTGGCTAAAGAATTCCAGCCGAAGCCACCCGTATCACACACATATAACCTACACTTAGGTTCTGGCTGTGACAACTTGGTATCAGAGCGCATGGCAACCGATCAGGTGACCATGGATGCGATACATGAACAAATTGCATCTTTGACAGCAACCATGACAACGCAGATGAACGAGATGAAGGAGCACTCCGACCGGCAAGATGACCGATTTGGGGAGTTTGGCAGCCACCTTTTTACCTTGGAAAGGTGACCAATCGGCGATGGCATGCTGCCGGCTTCTGCTGGATCAGTATCGGCGGCGTCCAGCCACACAAACAGCAGTCTGCAAGCAGTCGACCGGCCACCTCACTTCCATCGGCTGGAGTTCCCAACATATGAAGGGAAACAAGACCCCCTCGGATGGCTGCAAAGATGCGAGCAATTTTTTCGAGGGCAGAAGACACCGGAAAGTGAGAAGGTGTGGTCTGCATCATATCATCTCATTGGCACGGCACAACAATGGTATAGCCAATTGGAGTGAGACAAGGGCAAACCCAATTGGCGTCACTTCAAAGAGTATGTCAATTTGCGGATTGGGCCATCAATTCGTCGCAACCCTCTGGGCGAGCTTGAAGAATGGACACAGACTTGCATCGTCGAGGAGTATCAAGAGAAGTTCCTCGCCATCCTCTGCCGGGCTGATCATCTCCAACCAAGGCAGAAGATTCAATTGTTCACACCCAGCCTTCAAAAGCCCACCCGAACCGATGTTGAACTACAGAACCCTGCCAGCCTTCAGATTGCCATGGCGCTCGCAAGGGCTTATGAATGGCGCGCTTAGGTTTTAGGCCAAGATGTGGCCCAGCAACCAACGCGTCCGGTTACGACAACTGCATCACCTGCAGCATTACCGTCCATGACCACGGGGCCAACTGAAGCTCATCACACACTGCCTGCCCTTCCCGCCCTACTAGCACCAGCAACCGGCGCGACTTCAGGAGCAATATTAGGCGCAGCCTGCCCACGCCGCACTATGCGTTGTCGCTACCTCACACCTGAGGAGATGGATCAGCGACGGGCAGCAAGCTTGTGTTACAATTGTGAAGAAAAGTTCACTCTGAATCACCAATTTAAGCGCCTGTTTCTGTTGTTCTCTCCTAGGAGGGCCCTGACAACGAGAACGACTACGGCATTGATGATGGATTAGGCAAGCTGGGCATTGACTATGTTGTTTTGGGATACGTGTGGGCAAGCCTTTTAAACTTTGGTTATGGATATCTCATCTCTATGAATATTGAGATTGAACATATGAAAGCATTATGTGGGGATTCGTCTTGAAAAGTACTTTCGTAAAATTACAAGTTTACTAGGTTTTATAAATATATTACAATAGAAATTAGTTGTCAAAGTTGTGTTTTGATCGTGTCTATGCCCAAAATGACACCTTTTGTGTGGAGGTAGTAGTAACATATGGGTTTTGTACCAAGATTGTGTTATTAGATTCGAGCAATTCTCCTGTTGCTACGCCTACTCTACTACCGACATTGCATACTATTGCTTCAAAAAAAGTGTGTATTGTAAGTATAAACATTCTATTTTATATGTGGGACTCTGGGTGTAGTCCAATGTTTTCAACTATATTAAATATTCAATGTGATTTTTTGTGATTCTTTTTGCAGCCTGTGCTGGCTGTTATGTATTTGGTGCAATACATGCCAACAATTGGTTACTGGCTTATGGACAAGGTATTTCCTCTAGCCTATCTTATTTTAGTGTAGTTGTTTTCTTTTATTACAGTTAAATAGACTTCAACCACAATTTCATCCTTTGGTCACAAAAACTTGTCACAAGTAGGAAGCGTGTGGTCAGACTTGATATTTAACCAATTATACCAGCTTAAATATCCAGGTTTGTTTACATCAAAATGATATGAGCATACTCATCATAAAAGTACTTTCATAGTGTTACTTCTATGAGTTACACAAATACAATATGATAAAATTAATGGCCAGTGGCATCTAGGAGACTAAAAACTGGAAAGTCAAAAACATGGTCTCCTAGATGCAACTTTGAAGACCACAACCATAAGACCAGGTTAATAAATGCCTTGAGTAAATAACTAAAACAAGTAGACAACTTCGGATACTAGACAGCTATTTTATTCTTTCAACTACTATTATTACATTGTCTCGACTCTCAAGTACATGATTATTTTTATCCACTTAGTACGTCGTACAAAATAAACACCATACGAGGAAGTCTATAATCTGAGCTGATCAATCAGTTCTTTTGTTAGAGATGACAACTGAAACAGGTTAACATCAAGATGCTCGCTTGTGTTCTGCTAGTATTGTGAAACACTTTTCACCTTACGATTGTCACCATAATCTATTGATAAATTTTGTACCAGATTGGTGCAAAACGACTGGATGCAGCTGCAAAGAAAGGCAACACCTATAGTTGGAATCTCATTTTCGGTGGCAAGAAGTCAGCATGATGAAGTTGCTCATTACTCAAATCAATAGGGAAACTGAAATAGTGGCATACATCTTTCTGGATCGTGCACTCGGTGCCTTCGGTTTATGCTTATATGCAAAAGTGCCTCCATGGCATTTGTAGTCATTATGTGGTTTAGCATGTACTCCTTGCAATGACACCTTACTGAAAACATTAGTAGTCCAACAAATTTGTCATAAATGAAATATCTTTGTACCTAGTACATGTTAGCATTACAGCTTCGCATTTCCTTGGAAAAATGGATTATCCGAGGTGGATTGCTGCATTTTCATTTTCTACGTAAGTCGTTTTTAATTTCCTACTAGCTGAACGCTTCCATGTAACATGCAATGGATGTTCTTTTTTTATTTTCGTACTAGTTGAATGCTTCTATGTACAGTAGAGCATTCAATGGATGTACAAATAGTACGCTCGGAACAATCCTAGATTCCTCAAACAGAATGCAGCGGTCATAAACTGTTGAACTCGGAAGCCCTGTTGTATACAGGATGTTCAGGTGTAATGCCACTAAAATGGAAAGTGAGAAATGAAACAATCAAAGGAAAAATAAATGAAATAAAGTAGAGTTTTGCTGTCAGACCCATCGGCTTTAAAATGCCGAATAAAGTAGCGCTTACAGAGGTTCCCAGACCGTTCAGGGATGGTCGGCATCGTCTCGCGTTTAGGTTCTCATCATCCGGCAAGAAATTCCATTCTTACCTTTTTACCAACTTATCTCCGCAGTAGAAAACCCCTAAAGATCAATGCAGAGTCCTTTGAACCAAAATGCCCATAGGGTAGACAGCCATAGGAGAAAAGAATGAGGATAAGGGGGGGCAGCCTGGTCATTGCTCAAAGCCAAGAGAAAGTCTCACGGCCATGCCCCATAAGCTAGCCACACTAGCCTCACTTCCATTTCTCTTCTCTGAACCAAAAGCCAAACAAAGGCGAGGGCAGGAAGATAACCCACTTTATTTCCTACGCATTTCCCTTCTCTGCCAACCATAGACAAGTCAAGCAAGAGGCAGCATCAATGTTTTGCTCGGCCAAAGCAAAAGCCACAGCCAAGCACCACCCAATACAATAATCCCAAGGCAGCCACACCGAACCGAGATAGTGAGGTGTAGGGGAAGACGAAGGAGAGGAGCTAGGACTGTGACAGCAAGCCAACCGAGAGGAAGAGAAGAGGAAAAGGGAGCAAGGAGAGGAGGCCCAACCGAACCGCAACGCGGCAGTCCGAACCTTGCCTTCCTCAACTCGGCGGCAAGCCAACGCCTAGTAAGCCTCCATTCTTTCCCCAACGCATTGGCGGCGAGCCTGCGCCCCTTGGTTGGCAGTGCATGCTCCCCAGCGCAAGCACTCTACCAAGGCCCGACATGGTGGCCACCATGAGCCTTCCCTGCCATGTGCTCTTAAGAACAGAGCAAGGCAAAAGTAGTAGCTCAATCAAAATGCATGCAGTAAGTAGAAGAAGGGAGGACTGTCTTGAGTAGTAGAAGAGAGTGGCCAGAGGAGAGGCAGTCGACGGTCGGATCTGGCCTCGGCCGGTCGGACTGGGGGGAGTCACCGGCGGTGCACTCCAGGCCAACGCGCCGAGATCCCCTCCATGCTATGAAACGCCAGGAGAGAGGGAGTGAGGGAGAGCCATGGAGGAGAAGGCTGGGGCGTGCGTTGGCTGGCTGGCGGTGAGCTGAAGGTCGGCATGCTCGAGCTCGGTCGTGCACCGCCGCGTCGCCTGGAGGAGTCAGGCCATTTGGCTGAGGAAAAAAAATGAGGAGAGGGAGGAAGTAACGAGAGAAAAAGAGATAAGGAGATGAGAGAAGAGGAGTTCGGCCGGGTGGTAGGGAAAAGAAAAGAAGGATAGAAAGAAAGAAAGAAAGAAAGAAAGAAAGAAAAGAAAAGAAAAGAGAGAAAAAGAGAGAAAGGAAAGAAAGAAAAGAAAAGAAAAGAGGAGAAAAAAAAGAAAAAGGGGTTTGGTACCTGTGCGATGGGTCCTTAACCCCGTGCGTTTTATGCAAGAGTCGGGTTATGCGCGTAGAATTGTCGTTGCTTGCTTAAGCATTGATTTTGATATGATGTGTTGAGTCGGATTAATTGCTTGTTCAGGTGGAGGTCCTGAGTCGATGCCGTTTGCACGTCGCTCCGCTCCGCTTGGTTGATAGGCAAGTGCATGGTAGAGCGATAAACCGTAGAGTTTATGAAATGTGCGATGTTTACATGACATGATGCTGCTTATATGGAATTGCAATGCTTTACATGACATAATGATGTTTATCTAATGATGATAATAGTAATGGAACAGGATGAGCAGCGATGCCACCCTACTAATAATAATACCGATGAGAATGATAATGACACTGGGTATATGCATTCGCATCATGTGCACACATGAAATGAGAACTGGGATCCGTCTGGGTGGATCCCACAAGACTTACTTCGGTAGGCCTCCACGGGAGTGGAGAGACCCCCATGCCGATATGGGCGGGCCTAAGATTTTGGATGAACATCGACAGGTGTTCACTCGGCAATACCGGTATATGCAATGAGATAAACAAATGAGCATGTAAAGTAGTACTGCATCGCACTAATGATATGATAATGAAGGAACATGAAATGAAAATATGAACCGGATAATGAATGTGGAGAATGTTATGGTTGGTTAAATTGCTTCTGATGGGCTGTGCATGAAAATCTAGTTAGACAGAAGGAATCCAAATTAACTAATCTTTCGAAGGATCTGTCATGCATGGGTGTTACTTTATTACTTGCGATTAGAATTTGTATAGGATCTGGTTTTTTATTCGGACCTTTTTGGCGTCTTCCTAGATCACATAGCAAGTGTAGCGCCACAACGCCTAATCCACACCAAATTTTGGACAGAGCTAAAGGCTTTGGGCATTACAGCAATCATGGCTAACAGCTTGTGGCTTTTTGGCCGCGGCTTATGGCTTTTGGCTGTGGCTTGTAGCTTTTAGGCTGTTTGTATGAGAGATTGCAGAGTAACAGAAATTCACATGCGGTTTTTGCCGATATAAATGAAGTCAGTAAAGTATGTACTACAATTAACTAGTAGACCCTATCTTAAAAAAATACTCCATTTAAAAGCTAGTTACTGTAGAAAAGCCGTAAAACAACTTTTAGAAGCTGAAAAGAACAGGGCCTAAAGCTTGCAGCTTCTGTCTCTCTCTTTCTGGGCAAATTAGCTCAGTAAGATTGTAAATATGTAACATCCAATGTAAAGCTGAGGTGGGGCCTAGGGCCACATGTCAGTAAGACATTGATGTTATTTTCTAACTAACTCTTTCTGGAGTTGCAGAGTAATTTTTTTTGTGTGGTTGTTTGATGTACACAAGTCCCATCAGCAATTTGAAAATGTGGGGTATACCAAAAATTTTTCAAACTGGTGAATGTAGCTGGAGGAATACTCTTAACAGTTTACTGGTATTCTTATGTATGAAATTAAAGGTACTCCAACAAGCTAACTAGCAGAAACTTTTCTAGATTAACTATCAAGACACTATTTGCCTGGGGCTTTGCAGAAATGAACAGGTGACATGGTATCCTAGAACTCATTGAGGAAAACTGATCATGCAAGTTGAATGCAAATTTGTCTCATCCAAACTTTTACATGATTTTGAAATTAAATTAGATACTAAGGTGATTTTCATATATTGGCAGTTTTGCAATCTAACGCTCCTACATCTGCTTTCTAAGCATAGGCATAGCATAGAAAGGGCACAAACTATGAGACATCATCCCTGTATTAAACCCGGAAGCTTTCGCGCGAGGGGAGGCCAACCACGTCGCCGTTTTTCTTCCGCGCGTCTGGCCGAATCTTCGTACGGTCTGGGAAGCCGTTTTGCGGAAAAACCCTGTATTTTTCCAAAATTACGTAAAGGTCCTTCGTTCTCGCGAAAAGGTCCCTACCAGTTTTTTAGCCCCTCCACTTTGCAGGATAGCCCCCCGCCGTTTTCGAAATTGCGCACGGGTCCTCGTTTGTTTACATACAGGTCCTCCATTTTTACAAAGAAGTCCTTTAACTTTTTCAAAAATACGAATGTGCCCTCGATTTTTTTAAAAAAGCTCCTCACGAATTATCGCCTCTTTTATTTTGGTACGCACGGTGGCTGGCGCGGCGTGGCGCCACGCCTATGACACTAGTTTATTGAAACAGGAAATAATTGGTCACTTGTGGATGATATTGCTGGAGTGGTAAAAACAACAATAATAAAAAGAACTATTAGGTGATTTGAGGTGCATCATTTATTACATCCGAGTCCAGCAGAATCATCAAAGGAACAGGAAACTCAGACATGTACCTTCGAACCATCTTGAGACCATCTGGCATCATAACCTAAACAGGCCCAAGGGCCGAGTCAGATGAACATTCATCCAACAACACTCACGTAACAAACGGTCAATAGCTTCGGATGCAAGTTCGTTCTTGTTTGGATCTGAAGATAAATAATGAAGCAATGACCTAAATATACCATAATGGCAGTCTCCAACTGGATGAATGTTAAGCTGGGCCATATTTTTACTACTTCCATGGAGACCACCCCATCATCCATCGCTACGCCTGTGAACATGTTTGGCCAGTGCCCTTGCAGCATCAGTTAAAGAACAACCTTTCACCTCCAATAGAAGAAGACATAATCTTAGGTACAAAAGAAATTCACAAGGTGGAGGTTTTGAAACATTCAATAACAGTAAGATGTTTGGCTGGGACAACTTTGCAATAAAATTGTCAGGGAGTAGTAACAGCCGAACTTACAGTTGGTTGGTGTAGTTTCATACAAGATATCAGCACGGATCTTGGAGGAGGTAATCCATCTGGAACTGTTCCAGCTGTTTTGCCATGCCGAGGAGTCTACCCAATCCATCGTAACCCAATCCCTGGGGAACAACAGAAGTGGGAGAAGCACAGGACAGGACCAACGTCTTGAACCACCGCAAGTGCCCATAATATGATTATTCAAGATGACAACTAATGGACCTAAAATAGTATTTGTTGATAGCTAGAAAAACTAATCCATTACAAATATTACTGGTTAGGAAAACATGCGTAATGAATTACACATGGCAGCTTAATGTACCAAACAAGAAGACATGAAATCTGTTTCGTTGTAAACAAAAAAGTGTTCTGGCAACAATGTAACCAGAAGAAATCATGAACCACTCACAGCAAGAAGCTCTGTCATGGTTATGTAAGGTTGACCTGGTGGCTTTGAAACAGATATTGCCAAGACTCCATTAGAGTTCTTCTTTTCCTCTGAATAGAATTTCCTATATACTTTGACACCTGTATATGAGAATTTTTAGTCTTTGAGAGTGAATGACTGAACATGGTAACTTCTTTTTTTTTTATCATTTTAATAATATATTAAATAGATGTTCAGCATCTGTACCGGAGATCGGTGAATACTATGCAAGTGTGCAACACGAAGCATACCAAAAAATTGTTTGGCCACATCTCGAACGCGGGAAATTTTTAACAAATTCCTACAATAATGGCCACATCTCGTGTTCCTACGAGAATGGAATTATTTTCTATGAAATTCTCGCGTTCCAAGCAATCTGTTAACCTGTATTCCTACGAGAATGGAATTATTTTCCATGAAATTCTCGTGTTCCAAGCAGCCAGTTAATCTGTATAGCAGAGGATGAATTTCGGTACTATGTATCATTCAGTCATAGAGATTCACACACACTCCCTTTTTCAGTTCAGTAGATTTAAATGGGTTCTTAAATTTGGCCCAAATTGGACAATCCGCATAAGAAAGATTAGTCTTTCAGGCCTAAATATCCTCCCAGGGCCCAGCCCACACAGCTATCCTGGCACAGCCTTCTCATACCTGAGCACTTCACTACTACTAATTGCTGCGGTTGTCAGGATCATCCAGGAACCCATGATCAACACACTGCGCAACACTGTCCTTCACAATATCCCGGACATCATGCTCGAACTTGAACCCTAAATCCGTCAGCCTCTTGGAGGACACCACCGATGAGTTCGAAGCATCGAAATCTTTACTCAACCTGCATTATAAGTTGTCAAAGATCACATTGGGCTACCAAAAAAACCTGAAAAAAAGGGGAGCAATTTATCAAAAAGATTTTCAAAGAGATGGTACTTTAATTGGGTTGCTTGGCTTTCTGCAGGTTTGAAAGGAGGGTAATGCGAGGACAGGAGCTGAGCAATCTGAGCCATTGGATAGCTCCCTCTGGCGCACAGGTACCGTCCTTCGGCTTGTGCCGTCTCCATCAGGAATACGTGTGCGTCGCACACGTCCTGGATGTGTGCAAATGGTATGGACCCGAACCTGGCGTGGACAGAGACCAGCAGCGAGTAGAGCTTCGGATCACCTGAAATGCCATGCAACGCAGGCACAGGAGAAGAAACATCATTCCAGATTCAGATAGAATGTTCAGAACAATGTTGATCAGCACAAATTTGCAAGATAATTGCTTGTGTTGTGATCAGTTCGATTACGTGTAATGGGTGACAGCAGAAGCTGAATGCTTGTAGGAACACTTGGTGTCAGGAATGGGCCAGCAGTCGTAGGTATGACGACCGACACCAAATGGATGCCCTCCTCTTGCGCAAATCTGAACGCCGCCGCCTCCGTCAATCGTTTCGAAACGATATAAATCTGCTTTATAGGAGACAGATCATGGCGAAACTTCAAAGACCTAATTGTACTGTCGTGTGATCGATGTGCACACCATGGAATGAGTACTGTAGCATGGCGTACGCACCCAGCCGATGGGCTTTGTGTCCCAGACGTCGTCGAGGGCTCGCAGGCAGGACTCATCAACGACCGCCTTCTGCTGGCCGTCTGCACCCGTCGCCGTCATTGTGCTGATGGAGGACGTGAAGACGACCCTCCGTATGGTCCCCGCGCGGATGCAGGATTGCAGTACGTTGATGGTGCCCCTCGTCGCCGGTTCGAGCACATACGACCTTACGTGCTCCTCTTCAAGTCCATGAAGGATGCATAACTAGTAGTGTGAGTGCCGAGATGTGGTTCGTATGTTGTTTGGTCAAAACTAGATCCAACAAGTACTAAGAAATAGTGCACATCAAGATTATCATACTGACCATACTCAACTTAATTTCGCAAAGCTTTTCGCTACCATCCTTTTCATCAACGAGGTTTATACCAAGAATGGAGTAACTAAGATCCTGTTTGTATTGATTTTTAAAATCTACTTGTCTATAATAAATAGACTTCTAATATTGTGTTCATACCATAATGTTCTAAGTTACCATGTTCCACATGCTTTTAGGTTTACTAGAATACCAGTTAATAATGTTCTAAAATTCATGTTTTTAATTAGTGTTTTATAAATCATGCTTAGATCATTAATGAGGGTAGCATAAGAACATGTTTCAAAGTTAGGTTTAAACCCCTAGCAATCTTTTAACATTAAGGCTACTATGTTTTTTTTGATATCACGATCCTTTATTTGTATGATTTTATATGTGAGTCATAAATGATATTTATACAATACCTATTAATCTGACTAATAATCACTTACCACATAATAAAACTTGAATAGTTGTCAACCCTTTATGAGCTATGTTATAATACCTCTTTTAGAATAATTTCTAGATCATTACCACCATATTATCATTTCACATCACCCTCGTGTCAGAAATCATGCTTCTTTTCCAATCTTAGCAAATCCTTCTTCCTATCATAATCTCATCTTAGCTTTCTCTTAGTTCTCTTAATTTCACACTATATAACCTGTTAACAATATAGCAATTACTTGACCTAGGGTTACCAACATATAAGGGAAATTTTCACCCACCTGGTGACGTATGAGGGCTGTATATTTTTGTTACTCAAGATATTACACCCCTCTGCGGTTATACAGTTGAGGACAGTGTTGTGCTTGACTACTCTCGTATAATCAGGTATGTGAGAAGTAATCGCCAGTGTTATTACCATAACTTGCTAAATGATCATTATATTGTATTCCACAATTCCTGTTACCTCTATCTCCGATTCTTATCAGTGTTTTCGGTAACTTAGTTTCATTACACTTAACATGTGTCAATTACTTACTTGCATTGCTTGTCTTTTACACACCTTACTTGTGACCGTTGTTAGGTACTTACTGAGATTTCCAAATCTCACGCTTGTTTCCATTCTCAGGTAAAAGGCTAGTGGCGTGATAGCAGCATGCATGGTTGGGAGCATTCGAGTTTTCAGCACCGTGGTTTGCCACTGTTTATGTTTTCTTATTTACTCTTATTTGGTTAGAAATAGGCTGGTCCTATGTTTCAAACATTTATTTCAGATTCCGCTAGTTCTCTAATAAAATACTATTTAAGTTTTAATTTACTTGTGAATTCTATTGTTTCTTTTATTATTTATTTCTTACTTTGACGATAATATTTCATAGTAGTATCTTATATTAGTATGTGAGGTGCTACACACACGCAAGTATCTTTCTCTACAAACCGTTACTATTCATAACCAAAAGTCAAAATTCAATATAAACGGGCCCTAAGTCAACCACGGCTTAGGTAGTGTTTGGCCGGGCTTTGGCTTCAAGTTTTTGGGCTTCAAAGCCGTTTTTCCGGCCAAACATATGGGCTTTGAAGCTGGGCCATAGATAAGCTAAAAAGAAGTCAGGCTTAAAATAAACTAAGAATTTGAATTCGGTTTCTTAGTTTCTCTCGAAGTTAGGCTTCGCCAAAACATCTAAAGCTGAGCTTGGCCAAACAAGGCCCTGAGTTTAAAAAAAAAAATGTCAACTGCGGCTTACCAACATTGTGTTGGTCGGGTGATACGTGGAGCTCCATGGAGGCGGCGACATGGAAGAGCGCCACGCAGCCCCCGACGGCCTCGTCGAAGCTCCCTTCCTCACCCATGTCCGCCCGGAACATCCTGAGACGCTCCTTCCCCTCCACAGCGGAGAGCACCTGCCACGCCTTGCCTGAAAACACGCACGCGGCCCGTCAGCCATGAGCAGTTCATGACGACATACTCCACGCGTACGCACCTGGGTCCCGTGCGGTGGCGTGGACACGGTAGCCTCGGCGCAGCAGGGTGCGGATGAGCCACGAGCCGACATAGCCAGTGGCGCCCGTCACGCATACCGGAGCACTCTCCTTGTCCGGCGAGCCGCCGCCAGTGCTGCCCATCTTGCTCTTGCACCATGTTTCTTTGGCTCTTTGGCGGTGCTGAATGCTGGCAGTAGCCAGCAGCAAAATGTCGAGGTGGTGCTGTCAGTCCATAATTTTTAGGTTTGCATCCATCGACAAATCGACCAGGTCTCATTTCAGAAAGGTCGTTACTTCAGGAAGAACGGCGAAGCGAGCAAGGACGGGTTACTTCTGCGCATGTTGAAGCCTCGGAGACGCTCCAAATTCATCACCTCGGAGTGGTCCACGAAGAGATTTACCTGCATCCACAAACACCAATTCGTCAAGATACAGGATTGGAAGACCAAACACAGCGTGCCAAATGGTGAGATGGTCCATCAACGGCTTCGGCCGGGAGACATAAAGCGTAAAGCTTGATGCCGTGGTCCGTATCTTCTCACAAACCACTCGGAGGTGTTGGCGTTGGATGCTTCAAACATTGTTTTCTCGAGCCCGAGCCGGCCTACAATCTTCGCGATGATGTCGGCTCTTAGAGAATCAGCGCGCTGGCAAACATCATCGGCATCGATCATGACCATATATGCGCCTGCTTCCAAGCATCTCTCGGCCCTCCTAATCAACAGGTCAACATTGTCAACTCTTTCTGCAAAAACATAGGCAGGAAACGCATGCACGCCCGTGTTGTAAATAACGGAGTGCAGCGTAGTCATCATATGAAAGAAATGAAGCGATGCTCACAGAGTCACAGCTTAGCAAAAAAATAGTACATAGTATGGTACGACAATGGTAAATGGCTAAGTTACATTTAACAGAACTAATATTGGATCAGAAATGTATGATAGTCATTAGTCAATATTTTCACCCAGATCACTAAAGGAAAATGATTCTCTAGATAGTGTTTGCCGTGCTCATGCAAACATCATTCAGTATTGAGTATGATAGACTGGAAGTAGCATAGCATACATAAGAGTACATTAGCATCGTTTCTAGTTACCTGAGTTGTGCTTCACAGGAGCCATATAAGCACCAAACGCCCTATCACCAGATGCAGGAATATCAGAACTGTCAAACTTCACTGAAAACAGGGGCTTCGCCCGCAAACCGCTATTCTTTATGAGGTGGACTAATCTCAGGAGAGCCTCTTCAGGGAGCTTGAGAGATCCAGCATTCAGCTCAATGGTGTCAAATCCTAATGCCCTGCATTCCTGCAATGGAATATCTTGTGTCATGTATGTTATTTCAGACACGATTGTGCATATTGCAATTAAAAAAACAGCAAAGAGACCTGCATACCTCTACGTATTGCTTGAAAGTAGAGGGTCCTTGACGCAAAAGATGCTCCGCCCAATCACCTGTGCTCACATATATGTCATGCTTGTGCGCTAGATCAGTGATCTCTCTAACCAGTTCTTTTCCCATTAAACTATGAGATCCACCAGAAAACTTCAAACCATCAACAAAAGGACCAAGAGAACCCAATATTTCCTGAAATATAAAATGGCAGGGACGAGAATGTGCTTTCAGAAATGGCTAGGATGGCGAAAAGATGCAGCTCGCATCACCAGACATGATTCAGGGTGGTTCATTCTTTTCATTCTAAGGACGAGTCTAAAATTTTCCTTTGTTTGAAAGAAAGCAGTAGGGAATCTAAGTTCTTCCTTGTCAAGAGTAGTATTGCTGCCTTTTCTAGTGGCTTTACTCATTAACATCACTATAGTGGCTGTCAATTAACAGTAAATTATGAAGCATAATTAATAGTATTACCATCTAAGAAGCAGCCGTAACAGCAATTTATCCTGAGCTTTTTACTGGTTCATGCAGGACTTTCTGGACATAAAAAAGGCACAAATTGCTGGGGAGCCTAGTGACATTCTGTATTGCAGTTGCTCTTAACTTAATTGTCTCCATAAAACACAATTCTGTAGGGAAATGCAAGCTTAGCATTCTAATCTAGGTGCCAATCACACTACGTAAACCTAGATGCTATCAGAATGAACCGTCTAATTAATTTAAAAAATTTGGCAACCCCAACAATGATCTGCAACTACAAACCGACCGTGCTGCAAAAACTAATTGCACGACGAATTAACCCAATTCAACTCGACGCGAAGCAACAACGATGGGTAAAAGCGTAGAACGATGAGAAATGGGGCCATGGGGGTGGATCGGGCGGGCGGGCGGGCAGACCTGGAGCGCATCGTGGGTGGGGCGGAAGGAGTAGATGGGGCTCCTCATCTCCGTTACCCCGTACCGCCGCGGCTTCTCCGGCCGGTCGTCGTCCTCGTCGCCGTAGCCGTGTCCCCGCAGCGACAGCGACACCACCTCCTCTCCCCACCTCCTCATCGTCGTCGTCATCTTCTTCGTCTCCTCTCCCCCTCTCTCGTGGCGGCGGCGGCGGGGGAGGCAGCTGACTTGGAGGGGAAGGAGAGGTGTCGGCGGCGAGGTGAAATCCAGGCGGTGGATGTACAGGCGATGGGAGGGGAGGAGCTCCAGGCGGCAGCTGGCCGGTGGCCTCCGAGCGGCGGCGGCTGCGAGCGAGGAGAGAAATGGATTAGGGTTCGGCGTTGCCGCGTTGGGTGTGACGGCGGCTTAGATGGGTGGGCGTGAGGGGAGACGTTGTTATCGTCTGCTCTCACGGGCTGGGCGTCGCCGAATTAAGGGAAAATTGAATATATAGGACTAAGTTGAGACTACTTTGTTAAAATAGGATCAAGTTATTTACACTTATAAATATAAGACCGAGTTGAGCAGCTTCTTGAAAATATGGTATTTTTCCAATTTTATTTTCATTTTCCAGCCCCTTTTCTCTACGCGAAATGTCATTTTGCCCTCCTCCTCCTCCCCGGCGCTGCAGCCGCTGCCGCGGTCCCCGCGCCGCGCCGCGCTCCTCGCTGGAGCTGTGAGCGGCGGAGGGCACTGCGCTGGGATCGGCGCGCGTGGGAGCGGCGGGCGGCTGCGATGGGCGGGGAGGAGGAGGGGCAAAAATGACATTTCACGTAGAGAAAAAGGGCTGGAAAATAAAAATGAAAATAAAATTGGAAAAATACCATATTTTCAAGAAGCTGCTCAACTCGGTCCTATATTTACAAGTGCAAATAACTTGATCCTATTTTAACAAAACAGTCTCAACTTGATCCTATATATTCAATTTTCCCCGAATTCAATTGCCATACGTATTGAACGAGTATCACGCTGTATCGGTGACGTGCTATTTCTTTTTTTTCTCAGCTGAAATTCGTCGGTACTCTGCCAATACCGTATCGCCACGTATTAAAACGTAATGCCGTATTGAATACGTATCGGACACGCGTACAACAGGCAACTGCCGTATCAGTGCTTGCTAGGTCTGACTCTTATCTTGGAGTGGTCGAAACTTACACATGAACCTTTTACATTTGCACATATATTTTTTAAAAAGAAACTAGACACTCATATGGGCAAAAATGATCATTGTGTGATCCCTAGGTAGGCTATGACGGACTTGAATACTGTGTACCCACCCATGTACACTGTGGTTAAATACCCCAAAGATCACAAGACCTCAGTTGTGCTTTTGTTGATAAATCATGCACCCTTGGAGCTGAATTAAAGTATTAGCTCTGGACTCTGGTGCTTGCCGAACCAAGAACAATCAATAGACCATTGATTCAAGAGAGCTATCGAAGGTCCAGGGAGCTTTAAAAGAAATATGTACAAGCCAGTAAAGTTATACAGCACAGTGACATTTATTATTGCCAATTGCTGCCTACATATGTTAATATTCAGGACTAGGGCTGGCAAAAAAGCTCGGGCTTGTGAGCCAGCTCGGGCTCGGCTCGGGCTCATGGAGGCTTGGCTCGGCTCATGGATGAAACGAGCTGAACCGAGCCAGCAAAAAAGCTCGAGGTCTAAACGAGCCGAGCCCGAGCCAGCTCGCGAGCCGGCTTGGCTCGGCCCAACCGATGCCGCGATGCACTCCCGGGTCCAACTCTCCCGACGGGTCCCCCGTTCCTTCGCGTTCCCCTTTTCTTCCCGTTCCTTCCGCCGCCAGCGCCTCTTCCTCTCCTCCCGTCTCAACGCGTCAACGCCTCCCCCTCTGCTTCCTCTCCCTCCCAGCGCCCGTTTCTTCCCGTTTCTCCGCCGCCAGCGCCTTTTCCACCGACGCCTCAACGCCTCCCCCTCTGCTTCCTCTCCCTCGTGGCTCTCTCTCCCCTATGCCGCGCCGCCTCGGCTCCACCCTCTTCTTCCGGTTCCCCTCACACCGACGCCGCCCTGGGCCCCAGCCTCCCGCGCCGCATCACCGACGCGCCTGCCTCGCCGAGCTCCCTCTCTCTCCTATGCGTCGCCTCCCCTCGCCGAGCTTTGCCACCTGGACCGTCCTCTCCTCACCGCTCGGCTACGCCTGGGATATGGCCGCCGGATCCACGGCCTAGAGCCCGGATCTGGTGTTCTCTTCCTCAAGCCATCCCGATTTCTTACGGATTGGTTGCTATTTTCTTTGATTTCTAATGGTTGTTCTTTTTGATGTGAGGTTTGGAGGTTCTTGATGCCGGGGGAGTGCACCGTGGCCGCCGGCCGTGGTTGCGCCGGTGGTAGCGCGCCGCCGCCGCCTCCATCTACGGTGAGCTTACTCCATTCTCCCCTCTTTACTCCCCTTCCTAGTGCTTGATGGTTTGATGTTCTAGTTGTATTACTTGTATATGTTTGATGTTGATGAATGTATATGACGAGTGTTCTATGGGTTACCTCCACCGACGCTGCTCCTCATTGTTGGCTCACGAGCCCTCGCGAGCTGGCTCGAGCCGCACCACGAGCCGAACCGAGCCCACAAAAAAGCTTGATATCCTAACCGAGCCGAGCCGAACCGAGCCTCCATTCTACCAAGCTTTCACGAGCCGAGCCGGCTCGGCTCGTTGCCACCCTATTCAGGACTACATTGTAAACCTTGAACTGAGAATTAGTTAAAGCCTTTATGCTCAAAACTCCAGTTTAGGGGCCTATTTATTCTGTTTAATATCACTCACTCTTGAAAGAACAAATTCACTCTGCAGACTGGAAAGCCAAGGCATGAGAAGTGCCAAATAGGCTATTCACTGTAACTAGTAAAGTGCCCGTGCGTTGCAACAGAGTACCAAATAAAAGTGATACAGACTATAAAATATGATCTCAAATTGAATAATAAACATCAATTTTATCTTACGTCATCATGTATCAAGCAAAACATGTTCTCATATGCGATCAAACTTTTTTTTGTGTCATTTCACAAATTATCCTTGTGTCCTATGTTCCTATTTCTAGCTATCGCAGGTGTTGAACATAGCGATCATGTTAATTTAATATTTAGAACATAAAAGCATTCATTTGGTGATCCCCCTTACATCACAAAGATAGTGAGCAATAGATAAATAGGAAGTAGAACAGATAAGAAATGTCAATGCTGCACATGCTAGTTATCTTAAAAGAATTCTGTTATTTCCATCCTAGCATCTCGCATCTCCCTCAAAAGAACTGGCCGCTCTCTCCTGCATTAGCAATAGTTTTAGTTTTATGCAAAACCTTCGTAGGATAGAATAAATTTCAATACCTAATTGGCTCCAAAGCAAATAAAAGTGATGGAGCTTGGTCTGACACTACCCACCTTTTTTATGTGTGGTTTAGATTTGTTGGTGCTCCTTTGGTAGAGAACAGGGCAAGATCTGCAATAAAGATGAAGAACATTGCATTAGTAGAAATTTACTTAAAACACATGCATCTTGTGGCAAAGAATTCTTAAAAAGCCAGTGATCAGCAAAGCTTTTTGTAACGGAACGGAAAAGGATGAAATGAAGAGAGGATTGGATTTGGACCAGATGCCCCAGGTGGCTCATTGTATGACAATCCTAAATCCTTCTGAGCTATGGAAAATGTAATAAGTATAATCTATACTCCACCTAATGTCATTACTTTCTACTATTTGCTTATGAGGTCCTATAAATGTTTAAATAAATTGTATCCTACTGACATTAGTGAAACTAATAACATATGGTACATTGGAAATCAAAGACATAGCATATCGCAGTCACCATTTTCATTTATCGTCCAGTAATGTTGTAGCAATATTCACATCTAGAGGTGGCACTGGAACAAACAAAACGGGGATTAACCATACGATGGTTTGATTTCACCAGCTTTACTGACGCTGATAGATCCAATCATGATCAGTTGTACCGAAGGCAATTTCCACCAGCAATTTCAATATGTTGAAAGCAAGGAGGATATATTAATAGCAAATCGATAATCATAGGAACATAATTAAGCACACCACCTATTGCAAAACACAACCTTTGTTTTCCATGGTAAAGCTCACGATCATAGACACTGTACTTCCACTGGCCACAGAAATACTTGGAATACCTGTATAGAAAGTAAGTTCTAGCAATTTTTTATTGTCACAGAAATACTGTTCTCTATTAAACTATCTATTTTTTTTCAAAGATAACATTCTATGGATCAACAAAAATGGTACTACATAAGACAGTAAAGCTGACATGGTAACAGAGAAAGAAGGGACAAATGCTCACACTTGTTTGCATATACGCATGAACAGCTTACCATTTATGAAAACTTAGGTAACCGTACCAATTTCATATGTTACTCCAAAAAAGTTTCACCCCTTTGGCAACAGAGAAATAAAGGGGGAAAATGCTCACCTTTGAGTGCAGGGTGGGTGAACTGAGAAGTAGCAAGATGGGGCAGGTTTTTATAGATGCATATGTTAGCACATGGCTATAAGAACTTGGAATATGAGTGGCTCATGGATAATTCTTGCATATAAGTACAGTGAAACATATAAAATATGTTGAAACAAATAATTAAGATTCGGTATTTACAATCACATCTGCTAAAGTAATTTTAATACCTAGCTGCAGATTTCTTCATACTAAGTTACAACTTTGCTTCTGAGTACAGTGGTAACCTTCAATGAGACTACATCCATGCAAACATTAGATACAGTTCGCACATAGCACTTAAGAAAAGAGCAATACCACAGAACCTTACCAAGATATCACAAATTCCCCAAATCTTTCCAAAACCGTCAGTAGCACAACTAAGATCCTAGACACAAACAACAAATTGAAATGGTATTTGTAACTTTATTATGTAGGCAAAACTTGGAACTTAGAAGATTGAAATAACATCTTTACCAATATCGACACCAAAAAAATGAGTTGTTCGATCTCCGGCTCGTTCGGCTCTGTAGTTTTGTAGCATTTGTAAGCAGGATAACCATAGCCAAAGGCCAGCCTGCATCAAAATTGGCACAAGCAGCTTTATTTCCTAGTTTCGGACAGTTATTTCAACTATGTTCGCTAATCAACACAACTTACAAGGTGTACAAAAAAGAAACACTTCAAAGAACTGCACCACCAATGTCACTGAATACACTTACGATGATGATACTATTTCAAAATATACAAGCATTTAATGAAAGGAAAAATAGATGAAAGTTGTTGATTTCACCATTTTCGAGCAAGATCACGATTGTCCAGTGCTTCACATGCCTTGCCACGTAAGAAACATATAGCTGATTTGATCTGGCAAGCACGAATCACAATAATAAGCGATCATCACACCACTTACTCAAAGTTGAGTGAGATGAGAGAGAGAGAGAGAGTTATCACACATTGATCTCATGATCTTCGGCATCCTTAACAAAATAGATGTCACTGCCATCATCCTGATCAATAACATTTCCATGCTCATCTACTTTGGCATCCCCAAGCATCATCAAACACTGATGCCATTCTTTCAACTCCTCCTGCCCAATAAAAAAACTGTGAAGCGATGCAGCATATGAATAAAAAATCAAAGATAAAACTTGTTGCTAAGTTAACAAACTAAAATAACCTAGAAGCGGTTCACAGCCGAATGCAGAATGCAGGAGTAATTCCTTCACGCAAAAAAGGTATGAAATCTTAATTTCTCAATAAACTACAGCGTGTCAAATTCACACAAAAAATTTCTACCAGCAAGAAGACAATGTAAAAAAAATTATGTCTGATGGGAATCGATAAGATGGGGGAAGCGTTTACCAGCGAATCCGAATGCTCAATCGCCTCCTTTCTCTTCCTCTCCTCCTTCGATCTCAGCGATTCCATCGGAGTATAAACCTGCCATCAAAATTTGCATCCCGTAAACCACCAAAATCCAACAGAACCACAGCTACAGAACCGAATCGAACATAACCGGCAAAAGCGGAGGTAGGTTCTGCGAGCCAAAACAGGCGGCGGTGTGGATCGACCTCCGGCATCCCGAGCAGCCGCTGCTCATCGGCGCACCACTCCCACTCTCCTCGCCGCCGCCTTGCGCGCGCCTCCGAACCCTCTCTGTCACCTCCTCGCCGCCCGCGGCCGGCCGTCGCTCCGCGCCCTCTCCGGCTCCTCGCAGTGACACCTCCTTCATCTCCACCTGTTCTCGGCCTTCACGTGCGACTTCACCGACGGAGGAGACGAAGTCGGTGTCGGCAGCCTCGCCCTCGCCGTCACCTTCGCCTTGGGCGCCTTCCCGGCCAGAGCGGCGGCTGCAACCACCGGGGAAGCCGCGTTGGTGTCCCGCGGCTGCAGCGGCCGTCGGACGGCCACAGGCACGGCGAGGCCTCCGGGTTTCGCTTCCATCGCCATTGGAGAAGTCTCAATGTCTCAGGCGGTGATTACTTGATTAGCCGGTGGGAAGGATGCATCGATTGGGAGTTTTTAGAGGGTTTTGCGGGTTCGGGGATTCGAATTTGAACTCGGCCATTGGAGCAGTTTCTGCGGAGGAGGTGAGGCAGAGCGGTTTTTACGGAGGAGACGTGGCGGAACGGAGTGGTTTTTGCGGAGGAGACGTGGCGGAGCGGTTTCTGTGAAGGAGGCGAGGCGGAGTGGTTTCTGTGGAGACGACGTGACTCTGCGGAGGGAGGGGAGGAGGCGACGGCGCTGGGTGGGGAGGAGGAGGAGGCGGCGACGACGCGGGGTGGGGGGAGGAGGAGGCGACGGCGGTGCGGGGTGGGAAGGAGGGGAGGAGGCAGTGGCGCGAGGTGGGGAGGAGGAGGAGGCGGCGACGGCGCGGGGTAGGGGGAGGAGGAGGCGGCGACGGAGCGGAGGAGGAGGCGGCAGCGGAGGAGGAGGCGGCGGAGGAGGAGGGAGGGGAAGAGGCGGCAGAGAAATCAAAGGGGAGGAGGCGCACGGGTTTGGTGGGGGGGGGGGAGGCAGGCGGCGGCGGCGGAGGAGGAGGGAGGGGAGAGGCGCCGGAGAAATCAGAGGGGAGGGCGGAAGAAATGAGGTGAGGTGGAGGCAGCCGCACGGGATTCCAGGGGAGGCAGCGCACGGATTTTGGGTGGGTGGGCCCACACGTCAGAGTATCTTTTTTGTTAGAAGGGTGGAAGGGGTGGGAGAGGCCGTACCAACCACCAACTCCTTCTTTTATATAGTAAAGATAAGCAAAGATATCGTCTGTTAAAAGGATTAGCTCATGGAGGACCAAAGATGCAGAGTTCACGAGAATTAACCAAGTTTCAGAACACAAAATAAGTAACGATGCAATGACATGAAACTAAGTACCTCCTTCAATTGATGAAATACCAGGAAGAACATTGGAGATCATATCTGATTACAGCATCTTAAAGAACTAACTGTACTGTCCAACTGCCTGAAAAGAAAAATAAGCTAAGGAGATTTACAACTCTATAATAATAATAATAATAATAAAATGAATGTCTGCAAAGAAGGATTATTTGCCCAATTATGTATTATGGAACCATAAAATCTATTAATCTAACACAGTATTTTTAGAATGGCACTGATAATGGAATTTCCCACTAGATGCTTATCTTAATTGACAGCAAATCAATGACGACTAAATAATCTTCAGAGATCATCTCAACTGAAAAAAAGAAGAAAATTTTAATTGTTTTATTGACCAGTACTGTCACAATAAGATGAAATAAGTAATGGTAACATAAGATTTCTTTTCCCTTAAGTTAATTATGCAATGATAATGATATAAAGATATATACAAATATATTGAGAAACACTAGTCGCATAGCAAATAAGGCTACCTCAACATTAAGCAAGAAGCATTTATTGAAGAGCAGCAAAGAACCTTGTGTAATCCTGGGGCGAAAGGACAACAAAACATGATTACATAATTACCTGAATAGCGTTCACATTTGAGTACAAAATAATGCATAACCATAAGAAAACATATACAGAAGAGGGCTAGAATCAGGGTCAGCAAGGTTAGGAGAGTTTTTATTTCAATGACCATATAAGGCCTCCATGCAGGTCTTATTGGAAAATTCTACTAGCAACAGATCTTACAGTGCATATTGGAGTGGAAGAGCATTTAAAAACTTAATAAATACTAACCATTCCACCTAATAACCGTGTTCTAACCATTCCATACGCATCAATCTTACTAATTCCCACTTTGACCTCTACACAACTCGATAAACAAATAGGGGAAAAGGATTTGAGGTGTTACCCTAGCCGCAAATAACTAGATCGGGGCACCTTCTTCCTCTCCTTGGCCGGATATGCCGGATCAGGTGCCGGTAGCCTTCCCTCCTCATCTTCTTCCTCTTCTCTTCTTACCTTGGCCAGCTCCTTTCTTCCTTCTCCTTCTTTTCTTCTCTTTTCTCCTGACCGAGCCCCTCTTCTCCCCCTCTTCTTTCCTCCCTTTCCTCTCTCCTTTCGCAGCTGGCTCCTCCTTCCCCTCACGGTCGAGTCCTTCCTCTCTTTCCCCCTTCCTGCCCTCGCCTTCTTGGCCGGTGGGAGGAAGGGTGGCGCAGGTGGCAGAGAGGAGAAGAGCGGCGTGCGGCGATGGGGGCAACAACTGTCCAGAGGGGCGCACACACACGGTGCAGGCTTGGGCAGTGGCAGTGGCGTGCGGACGGGCGGAGCGGCGCTGTATTGGGGGTGATAGTGAGTGGCTAGCAGGGGCGCGGTGGCGACGTCGGTGGTTGGAAGCGATAGCGACGCGACGCATGCGCGGATGGCGAGGTGTAGGTGATGACACAACAGCAAGGGAGGAGGGGCGCACGGCGTCCGACCACCTCGTGTTCGTGACTTCGTCGTCGTCGTCCGGCCGCCTCGTGTTCGTGACTTCGTCGATACCTGTCCGACTACCTCGTGGTCATAATTTCATCGATGCTCATCCGGTTGCCTCGTGGTCGTGACTTTGTCGATGCCCGTCTGGCTGCCTCGGGGCCATGACTTCATCAGCACTCGTTCGACCGCCTCGGAGCCATGACATCATCGACGCCCATTCGACTGCGTCGGGGCGTGACTTTATCGACGCCTGTCTAACCACCTCAGGGCTGTGACTTGGTCGATGCCCATCTGACCGCCTCGTGGTTGTGACTTCATCGACGCCCATCCTATTGCCTTGAGGTTTTGACTTCGTTGGCACTTATCCGACTACCTCGTGGTCGTGACTTCGTCGATGCCCGCTGACTACCTCATGGTCATGACTTCATCAGGCACTTCATCGACGCCTGCTGACTACCTCATGGTCATGACTTCATCGATGCCTGTCTGACTGCCTCAGGGCCATGACTTTGTCGATGCCCGTCTAACCGCCTCAAGGCCGTGACATCATCGATGCCCGTCCGACCACCTCGGAGCCGTGACTTTGTTAACGCCCGTCTAACCACCTCGGAGCTGTGACTTGGTCGATGTCCATCTGACCGTCTCATGGTTGTGACTTCGTTGGCACCCGTCCGATTGCCTCGGGGTCGTGACATCGTTGACACTCGTCTGACTGCCTCATGGTCGTGACTTCATTGATGCCCGTTCGACGATCTTGTGGCCGTGACTTCATCGACGCCCATCGAACTGCCTCAGGACCGTAACTTCATCGATGTCTGTCCAACCACCTTGTGGTTATGAGTTCATCCATGCTCGTCCTATTGCCTTGGGGTCATGACTTTGTTGACGCTTGTCCAATTGCCTCGTGGTCATGACTTCATCAACGCCCGTCCGGCCACCTTGTGTCATGACTTCATCGATGCCCATCCAAATGATGGGGGAATGGAGCACGTGCTTCAATAGTTCGTCCCATCGCCAACTTTGTTGATGCCAGTCCAAAGGGTAGGGACCAGAGTGCACACGTGCTTCAAGACCTTGTCCCGTCACAGACTTCGTCGATGCTAGTCTTTAGGGTGGGGGACGAAGCGTGTGTTTCAAGCCTTTGTACCGTTGCAGACTTTACCGAGGCCAGTCTGAATGGTAGGGGATAGAGCATGTATTTTGAGCCTTTGTCCCGCTGTCGACTTCATCGAGGCCATGACCATGTCATGATCGACGTAGTCGTGAGGCATTCTACGACCATCTTATGGTTGCGACTTCATCGACGCTTATTCGACCATCTTGTAGTTGTGACTTTGTCAACGCCCATCCAACCACCTCATGGTTGTGACATCATTGATGCTCGTCTGACCAACTCTAGCTACATCAGGGGACTTTGCCACCCTCTTTGTAGGCGTCGCCACAAAGGTACGGCCCTATCCCCAGCTTCGCCTCCATGTGTCACCCATGTCTGAGGCATGACCTCGATGTGGCGACTCTGGATTCGTCGGGAGACTTCACCGCCCTCCTCATACGCGACGCCTCGGAGTGGTGGCCCCATCCCCAACTCTGCCTCCATGTGCTACCACGACCATGTCATGATCGACATAGTCATACGTGTTGCCCAAGTTTGAGGCATGACCTCAACGTGGCGGCCCAGGCTCTGTCGGGGGACTCCACGACCACATCATGATCAGTGAAAGAAGAACCCTATTTCAGGAGGTTTAGAGCGTCCAGACCCCAGGGGCTGGAGCTAGCAGTTGCATCATCTCGCTGCTCGAAACCTTCATGCTTATTGTCGGGGGACAGGGGCTAGGGCAATTGGTAATGTCAGCTCGCCCTTGGAACCTCGCGCTTGCTGTTGAGGGAGTACTGTTGTGGGGGTAGCCCAGGCCCCATGACCATTAAGTTCAGCTACTAGGCCTTGCAACATGCCCAATAGTATATGAATATGTGTATAAAGGATTATACCAATGTACCCTTGCCTTTGTGTAATTATTGAGGGGGTAAGATAAGAATTTCCCATCGTGCCCCATTCTTGTATATAAACCCCCAAAGGGGATAGGACAGATCTAGATCTACTCATTTCCACAAACCAACTCTCTCTCTCGGTTGGCCCTCCTCTCTTGGCTCCACATCTCCCATGGAGAAAGGGTATCCAGTACCCATTGCAGTGGCTCATACCACAACAAAAGTTCTTTTTAATTTTGTCAATTTTCTTCAATAAGTATTTCTATTGGTTATTTCTTGTCCTGATTCTGGTCTTACATTATCAACATTGTCTAAGTTCTTGGAGGATATCCACAATTCTCTCAAAACCCCTTCTAAGGGATTTTTTTTTCACTTTATGACATATTTGGTTTGACATTGTCTCACTTTATGACATATTGGCTTTGACATTGTCATTAAATGCCATACGGATTCTTCTTGTGACCTTGATAGCCAAGGCCTTCACAACAATATGCCTGTTTCCTCAAAAGAAAACAAGTGAAAATAGACAATTGGTATAAGTCATTTACAATTGGTATAATCTGCCTGTTTCCTCAGAAGGTAACAAGTGAAATTTCTCCACTTCATATGTGGTCACGCCCATTGGAAGGAGTTTCCTAGCGATAGCATTTTTCCTATGTTCTTTGCTTGTAGCTGAAACCAAGGGATATAATACATTTCGAGAGGTTTTATTCATGCCTTAAGTCCTTGGCTATTCTATGACTAGGTTGGATAAGAATTCGAATATAAATACTTATCTTATTTTTTTGACACATGTTGTTGTGTAGTTCTTATTATAAATAAATCCAAAATCCTTTTTTTCAACATTTATCTTCTAACCATTCCATAACTATGTTATATCACGGTTATGGCCAAAGGTAACTATGACTAGTCGAAATCTCTCACTTTGGCTCAATCCGTCATGAGAATTTCCTAGTATATCCAATCTTGTGCAGCCTTATTACCAAAAGTGTTGATATATCTAAATCTACTGGTCAAAGACAACATAATACATCTTCCTTTTCTACTACTTAGTACATTTTCTACAAAGAATGCAGTTAGGGGCTAGGGGAGATAAGATCACCATTCTTCTCAATCAATGAAGAATAATAAATACAAGTAACTTCATTGCGATCAAAGGTAAGTATTTACATTCAAATATTCACAAAATTTTACATTTAATTATGCTCAAATCTACTACTTGTTGGAACTTCCTGACTGGTCACTATCCGAAGGAGATTTGGCCATCATCTCGTTAGCAATCTTATTGCCAAAAGGTCTTGATGAGGGGATTTGGCTCGATCTTTCGATGAGAAGGATAACTACGATGTTTGATATGAGATTGATGACAAGGCTACTTGACCGAAATGACTAAGTCTATCGTGCAATCGCTATACCACACCCTTGTCGTTACCAACCGTGCCTAACACAGATGATCTTTCCTACAAGCAATTGAGAATTAAGTACGAAAGAAATAAGTACGATCTAAATTTATGAATGAAATACGAAGTTTCATTGAACAATGTAGAGGCCTAAAGTCACCGTAATTGGTCTAGTCAACACAAGTACACAATTGATGTTTTCTAAATGACAATCAATCTAAGCAATTCTAAACCCTAAAAGTGGCATCCCTACAAGTTTTTCAGGGGCTAGGGACATTGGGAGCATGTCCAAGAGGGTAGGAGAACAACCCACTATAACTCCCAGTTGGGCTCAACTAATACAAGGCCCAGGGCCTAGGTTTAGAACAGATTTGGACTTGTTTCATAGATTATGATACGCTCCGGTGGAGTTTTGAGGTGAGGCTAGAACTATTGCAAAGAGGAAATATAATATTTTCAACAAGTCTAAGATCACCTTATTTGGACTCCGTATCTTCTATGCTCGTTTAAAGTTAGCGCTGTCTCCAGAGGCCGAAATGGGTTCTAGAATATACCCAGCTTTCATTCTTGGTTATCCTGGTCTCAAAGTGATGTGGTGACCTCCAATATTTATCCCAAGCGTGTTCGTGACTCCATGTGCCTCTCCTTGGTCCTTGTCCATGTTCCAAAGAACAATCACATCACATGCATCAGGCAGCAACTCATTCTCAGAAGCTGAATTAAACAACCCTAGGAACGAGCTCACCTAATAATTCAATTGTTGTGCATGTGCCCTCGTCATAGTTCTCTGCCTAACATTTTGTGGATGAGTGTTATGTGAATCCAAGGAAGTGATGTCTAGCATTTTGTGGATGAGTGTTATGTGAATCCAAGGAAGTGATGTCCTCATCATCCTCCCCCTCTTGAATTGGAGTCATCTTTGACTCAAGCTCATCTTTTTCTCACAGATATGGCTTCGAATCTGCAATGTTAAATGTGGGATTAACCCCAAACTCTACAAGTAACTTAAGCTTGTATGCATTATCATTAATCTTTTCAATAATCTTTAAAGAACCATTAGCTCTAGATATCAACTTAGACTTTCTCTATTATGCAAATCTATCTTTTCTCAAATGCAACCAAACAAGCTCACTAGGTTCAAAAATTATTTCCTTTCTACCTTTACTACTAGCAACCCTATATTTTCATTCATGCACTCTATGTTTTTTTATGGTTTCATGCAACATCCTTGGCCAATAGAAGTGTTCGACAAGGATGTCCTCCGTCTTTTTGACACCAAAGTGTCCCATAAATCCTCCTCTATGTACCTCCTTTAACAACAAAAGACAAACAGAGCTAGCTAAACTACATAGCTTGTTAGCTGTAAATAAGAAACCATCATTAAAAATAAATTTGTTCTGGCTTTTACCTTTGGATATGGCATCTTTTAATTCATCATCAAAATAATATAAATCTTTTATCGTCTCTAAGCCCAAAATTCTGCAATCAAGTCGAGACAATAAAGTATACCATCTAGACAAAGCATCAGCAATCACATTTTCCCCCCTTTCTTATGTTTAATGACACAATGAAAAGATTCAATAAATTCAACCAAACGTGCATGTCTATGGTTTAGTTTAGATTGACTTCTAATATACTTCAAAGATTCATGATCAGCATATATAACAAATTCTTTGGCCCATCAATAATGTTGCCATATTTCTAAAATTCGAATTAGAGCATACAATTCTTTATCATAAGTTGAATAATTCAAACTAGGCCAACTCAATTTTTTTGCTAAAATAAGCAACAGGTTTACCTTCTTATATCGACACACCACCAATTCCAATTTCACTAGTATCACACTCAAGTTCAAAAGTCTTACCAAAGTCAGCAAGTTGGAGCAATTGTGCATTTGTGAGCTTTTCTTTGAGAATATCGAAAGCTTCTTCTTGTGCTTGTCCCCATTTGAAAGGAATACCTTTGTTAATCAATTCATTAAGTGGTGCAGTGATAATGCTGAAATCCTTCACAAAGTGGCCATAAAATCCAGCAAGTCCATGAAAGCTTTGTACTTGTGTGACCGTTTGTGGTGTCGGCCAACTCTTTATAGCTTCACTCTTAGCTTCATCTACCTCTATTCCCTGTGGAGTAACAACATAGCCAAGAAAACAAACTCGATTAGCACAAAAGGTGCACTTTTTGAGATTACCAAACGAACGTGCATCTCTCAAAGCAATAAAAACAATATGTAAGTGTTAAATGTGCTCATCCAGTGACTTACTGTAAATTAATATATCATCAAAATAAACTATCATAAATTTACCAATGAAAGCATGTAAAACTCCGTTCATTAATCTCATGAAAGTGCTAGGTACATTAGTTAAACCAAAAGGCATTACTAGCCACTCATATAATTTGAACTTAGTTTTAAATGAAGTCTTCCATTCGTCTCCAAGTTTCATTCTAATTTGGTGATATCCACTACGCAAGTCAACTTTAGAGAAAAAAGTAGTGCCACTCAATTTATCAAGCATATCATCTAACCTAGGAATAGGATAATAATATCTATTAGTGATATTATTAATCGCTCTATAATCAACACACATACGCCATGATCCATATTTCTTAAGAACTAAAATTACAGGATAACATAAGGACTAAGCCTTTCACGTACATACCCTTTGTCAAGCAAGTCTTTCACTTGATACTGAATTTACTTAGTCACCCCTGGATTAGTCCTATATGATGCATGGTTTTGAAAAGAAGCTCTTAGGATCAAGTCAATTTGATAGTCAATTCATCTAACAGGTGGCAGCCCTGAGGGTATTTTGGATGGAAACACATCATTAAACTCCTGCAAAAGGTTAGTGACATTAGGAGGCAAAGATGCGGGCAAATCCTCAAATAAAAATAAAGCATCTTTGCAAATCAAGGCATGACAAACGGAATTTTCTACTTTCAAGTAATTGAAATAAGATTTAGTAGCCAATAGAATAGCACCTTTCAATTTAATTTCATTCTTTTTAGCATTGATTCTTTTGCTTCTTTCTTTTTAGGTGGAAAATATTCTTTAGCTACTATCTGATTCTCGCTTTTAGCATTCTCTTTTTTCTCACGTTCAGATCGTTCAATTTCATCTTTAATAATGGCTTCAGGAGATATTGGATGTAAAACAATTTTCTTGCCCTTACGCATGAGAGTATATTGATTAGTTTTATCATGATGAGTGTAATTCTTATCAAATTGCCATGGTCTACCTAAAAATAAGGAGTATGCTTACATAGGCGCGGCATCACAATCAACATAATCATGATATGAACCAAAGCAAAAATTGTACTCTCACAGTTTTGATTATCTTCAACTTACCACATGAGTTGAACCATTGGATGTAGTAAGGATATGGGTGAGGAGTGATCAAGCCAAACTTCTCGACCATCTCCAAGCTAGCCAACTTGTTGCTACTTCCTCCATCGATGATGACACAACCGAACATTCCTTAATAACGAACATGGTTTGAAATAAAATGTGTTATTGGTCATGTTCAGTACTCTCTATTTGTGCACTAAGTACACTCTTCACTATAAGACTCATATATTTATTTGAAGCTTTAACACTCAAGTGTTCTTCTTGTTCATCACTAGTGCTAGTCTCATCACCTGCATGATCATTTGCAACAAGTGTATATGCTTCATCAATTTCACTAGCTAAAGTGTACTCACCATCTTCTTTCACAATGAGAGCTCGCTGACTTGGGCACTCTCTCATGAAATGCCCAAACACTTGCACTTGTGACATTAGATGTCCCTTGCACGTCTAGTGGAAGCAACTGAAGATGCACTCTTTGTTGGAGCAGATTTGGTGAGAGTTTGAATGGTTATAGCCTTGCTTGCTTCGGATGCACATGAGGGCATGGAAGTAGAAATATAGTGCCCTCGGCTTGGTGTAGATGGAAGGAGCGCCCTTACTGTTCCGACACTTTGTTTGGAGGAAGAAGAGCCCTAAAATGACTCCTTGTTCTCATGTGTCATCCATGTACTTCCCTTTCAGCTTTGCAAGGAAGATGAAAGAAACAGGCGACAGAATTATATTCCTTATAGTCAAGTTTGTCCTAAATTTCCCGGTTAAGCCCTCCCAAAATTGTAGCCATTTTAGCTTTTTTAGTTTCTTCCAAAGCACAACGCAATAAACTAATTTGTAATTCTCGATAGTATTCCACTTCCGACCTATTGCCTTGTTTTAAGTACTGCAATTTATTTAACATGTCATATGAAAAGTATGAAGGTACAAATCTAACTCTCATGACTCTTTTCAAAGCATCCCAAGTTCTAGGTACATGTGATAGTGTACATTGTTCCCTCTACCAAATTGATACGAAATCAGTGAATTCACTAGTAGCAGCCTTAACTCTTTTATTATTAGGAAAATCATGGTATGCAAATTTTTGATCTAATTGTAATTTCCAAGTAAGATAAACTTCAGGGTCATGTCTACCAGCAAATGGGGGAAATTGTAAACTTGACTTTAGTGAATGCATCATCATCACGTACCTCCCTTTGTAATCTACCCATACCTCGTCGATTTTTCCTGAGTCAATTACGGTCATGGTCATCAAGGCCCTCAACTTTAGTGTCAGCATCATAGTTGTTCTCTTCAACATTATCATCCTCATCCACCAAAGAGTGAGGATAAAAAAGCACGCCAAGAAGCTGGTGATGGTGGACATTACTTAAGGTTCTCAACTTTGTTGTTGATGGTGGTGAGGGTGTAATTGAGCCGATCCAACATGTTGTAGATCTCCTCCATTCTCTTGTTGACCTCACGGTTGAAGTGTTGCACATGCATCCTTGTGTGAGGAGTGAAAGGACCGGTACCCTCAAGTTCAGAAGATTTGTCATCTTTCTTGCCACCATATTTTGAATTTTGTGAGCCTACCATTGTTAGTAGAACATAAGAGACACACAAGAAAATATGTTAGCCCCCTATCAACTACTAGGTGTTGCAAGCTATGGAAGTCTCACACTCTCAAGCTCTTATCAAAGGCTTACAAGATTCTTACCAAATAAAGTGTTGGTACAACCGGTGGCTGGTTCGTGGTAACTTGACTAGAGTAATGTGTATAGCGATTGCCAATACGTAGAGACCTGTTCGGTTTGTAGTATATGGATCTTGCATAGACAATATATAAGTACCAAAGGAATGGCAATATTAAATTTTAGAATTACTCTAGCTGAATAATAGTCCAAAGTACTCACCTAAATTGCTGCCACAAACTAGTACTCGACCCTAGCTCAAGCAAGCAAACACTAGAGCTAAAAATCTGGAAATGAACAATGCTATACAAATTTCTTCTTTTTTTTGACTTTTTTTAACTTGTGCGGCTCTTTTATTCTTTTTTATATCTTGTGCAGTTTTTTTCTCTTTTTTTTTTGCACTTGCCTCTTTTTTCCAGAGCAACACGAGTATTAAGCTCTCTAAAATATGACCTAGAAATAAAGGTTACACAATATGGAATGAAAGAAAACTCAAACTAGACGGTGAATGGATGCTAAAACTCCGTATGTAACTTTTTGTTAGCTTTCCAACGAGCCAAAGAATGTGGCAATCCGAGTTCATATGCAAAAGTTATGGCTGTTTTAGTTAACACTGCACGAAACTGTACTGAACTCGGCCCCAAAAAATTCAGAACCTAAACACAACTCTGTCCTAGGAGATTCGGCCAACCAAGAAGAAGTGAAAATTGAGTAGATCTCTAACTCCCCATGATCTGGTGGTGTAGACACAAACCCTAACCCTTTTCAAACTTGGCAGCAAAGAGCAACCATAGCAAGGGAGGGGGGGGGGTAAACCCTTGATCTAATCATTTTTTTATTTTTAGATTCAATACCTAAAACTAAAATCAAAGCACTAGACTCTGACCAGCAGCTAGAACTTAACGATGGACGAAAATTCAACACGGTAAAATAGAAACTAAAATTGCAAAGGCACAATTAGGGTTCGGTTTTGGTGATTTTTGATGAATGTAATATTTTTGTGGGGCAATTTGTAATATTTTTGTGGGGGCAATTTTCTGGTTATAGGTATAAAAAATAAATCTAAAACAAGAATCTCACCGGGCAATCTGTGTTCTGATATTAACTGATGAGGAGATTTGGCCCAATCTTCTGATGAGAATGATAACTACGATTATTTGATAACTACGATTATTTGATATGATGTTAATGACGAGGCTACTTGATTAAAACGACCAAGTCCATCCTGCAATCGCTACACCACAACCTTGTCGTTACCAATCGTGCCCAACATAGTTGATCTTTCTTGCAAGTAATCGAGAATTAAGCAAGAAAGAAATAAGTGTGATCAGAATTTGTGAATGAAATATGAAGTTTCATTGATTTTCAAATGAAATATGATGTTTCGATGAACAATGGAGAGGCTTGAAGTCACCGTAGTTGGTCTAATCTACATAAGTACACAACTGACGTTTTCTAAATGAAAATCAATCTAAACAAGCCTAAACCCTGAAAGTGGCATCCCTGGTAGTTTTTGACGGGTTAGGGACGTGGGGAGCATGTTCGTAAGGATGGGGGAACATTCCACTATAACTCTTCAGTTGGGCTCAAACTGATAGAAGGCCCAGGGCCAAGGTTTGGAATTGATTTAGACCTATTTCATGTATTACGACGTTCTCCGATGGAGTTTTGAGGTGATACTGGAACCATTGGAAAGAGAACATCATAAGCTTTCCAACGAGTCTAACATCACCTCATTGGACTCCGTATGCATCTTTTATACTCGTTTGAAGTCAGCGCTGTCTCCGGAGGCTGAACAGGATTCTAGAACATGTCTAGCTTTCATTCTTGGTTATCCTAGCTTCAAAGTGACATGGTGACCTCCAATGTTCATCCCAGTGTGTCCCTGACTCCGTGTGCCTCTCCTTGGTCCTTGCCTATGTTCCTAAGCACAATCACATCACATGCATCAGGCAACAACCTATTCTCAGAAGCTGAATTAAATAACTATAGGAACGAGCTCACCTGATAATTAAACTGTCGTGCATGTGCCCTCGTCATAGTTTCTTGCCTAGCATCTTGTGGATGAGTGTTATGTTTATCCAAGGAAGTGATGTCCTCATCAGGTCTTACCTCTTCAAAGAACTTTGCTGCTTCTTCCTCCGAGTAGTCAAACTCTACTTCGAGTGGATGAATGTTGAGAGAACGATTTGATGCCTTGAGTTTCACCAAGGCAAAGCTAACTCATCTATGACAACATTTCACATGGTCTGTTGTGGTTGCTCCTAGAAGTAGTCAACAAGCCTTGAATGTTCTCGACTTGCTGCCCTTGCAGTGTGCCTTCTCGACCGGATCCTTCAAGGATGAGATAAGTGCTCCCATGCTCCTCAGCGAGCATGGTATTGAGAAAAGGATTTGTCTTATATTTTTTTCTTGCACCGCCTTCTTCCTATCCTCCTCAACCTCAAGAGCTTTCTCAAGTTCTTGAAGTTTTAAAGCTCGCTCTGCACAAGTAAAATAAAATTAGCCAAGAGAAGTATGTATGACTAAGAAACTGGTTAGATGTACAATCGGTTACCTTGGTTAACTTTCTCGTATCCTTCGATATCTTCTTTATATTTAAAAGCATTGTCTTTAAATTTGCTTGCCCTCTCTTCGAGCACCTCTGATGGGAAGAGGTGCGTTAAGATCCTGAACCCGCATTCTACGTATGCCCAGAATATAGGTATCTCACCATCTCCGCCATTTGGAAAGTTCTCCCCCATAGCCGACTTCCATGGGATCAAAATAGGGTTGAGGATTAATCCCACATCCTCCAAGTCCTTCAATTTCTTCGATACTAGTTCAGACCTTGCCCATTCAGTGATGAATCCAAACATTTTCGTTGCAAACGGCTTGGATCTAGTATGGATCAAGGGAATTTGGGGAAGAAAAGACCTAGAACAAAGAACACTAGAACAGAGAACAAATATGAGGAATTTGAAAGGTTTTTCTAGAAAGCTTGAAAATTGAAATGTACTGCTTCAATTTATAAAGGTTGATGAGGAATTTAAAAGGTTTTTCTAGCAAGCTTGAAAATTAACCGGCACCGCTTCAATTTATAAAGGTTTTTTTTTCAGTCGGAGGATTACAACTTGACCAGCTGCTACTTGGAGATCCTACAATATGATAAATAGGCTTAACTTCAGGTAGCCTCCCTTGCAGTGGAATAGAGCATGTGCACCCTATCCCAATAACCTTATAGTGATTTGGCCCTATGCCTCCAACAACAACCGCCTCACGGTTGTTGCTACAATCCTCTCTCACTGATAAATAACCAATCGACAATTATTGTTAGATCTCTCTCACTGACAGCAACCGATTGCTCGATCAGACATGAGGAATCAACAAGGCATCTGTTCCAGTGGACAACTGATGCCTCTTCGCATTATTTAAGCATTATGGGAGAAGACAAGAAAAATACACAAAAGATCAACTGATAAAGCAATAGACAACGGAGGCAAGGAATAGCAAAGTTAGGGCTAGTAGCATCCCTTTGTAATCGCTCTACAAGAGCAGGCTATAATCCCAAAATAGCAATAAAGATAGTCCCTTTCTCCTTTTTAATCCTTCTATGAGGCTCGGGTTTTCCCTACAATTCATAAACGATTTGATCATTGACAAGACGTAAGTGCATATCAAAACCCCTCTAAGGCTATAAATATTAGGGAGAAGCTATTGTAATTTACATGGAAGATTGGAATAAAGAAGATCGCCAGATTGTTTTCTCTATATCTTGTGTCTATTCGTTTTTCTACTTTTGCATTGTCTAAATTGTGTGATTATTCTGGCAAGATATGTTGTGTTGATTGGTTTTGTGAATCATTCGATGACACAATTTATTCAACACATCATCAGCATAAACTACTCTATAGGCCATGGTATGTCGTCGAATTCGACTGCCATCCCTCCTAGTAGCAAGTTTAATTTTATAGATCGTTCAAATCTAGATTGCTTTATTTTTCATTTTCCTGAATACATGTCTCTCTCATGATCAGTCGTGTTCTAGGGTGTGACCCTAGTTGATGCAACTGGTGAGTTAATGGCTCACTTCTTCATGCATGATATGTGCATGGAGACGGTGCAAATTACGAGTTTGATCATCCACCATGCGAATATTAGTGATATGCCCTAAAGGCAATCATGGATATGATTGTATCACTTCTATGTTTATGATCTTTTGAATAATATCTTATTTTTCTCTTGAATAAATGCCTTTTATATTGATCAACAAGTATGTAACTTGTTCGTGAAACTCTCTATTCATGTTTTGATGTTATTCTAAATTATCCTTGATCTTATATCATTATATGGGATAATTATGATTTACAAATCACCACATGTATTGATTGATGATCAGGTTTCATGAATCATCGATATGGGATATAAAATCAATAATATGGGCACATGTTAGAGAACATGATGTTGAATTAACTCACCATGAGACACCACGGGAATTGTTATATTCTTAAGTGTCATCAATTGGTCTCATACATAGTGTATGAAGGATCAATAGATCTAAGATCGTCATTGTTTTCTACATGTGTAACAGTTTACATAGGGATTACCAAATACTACTCCGTGACTAGGTGGTCATAAAGTTAGCTTTCAGGTTTACTATGAAACATGCGGAGGAATATGAGCGATTAAGATGGAATTTTCCCCTTCTATATAACAGGAGAGATATCGCTAGGCCCCTCAATGTGGTTGGATTAAGGAAGTGCATGGACGTGCCGAATATGATTGAGGAGTCAATTACAACTAAGTAATCCACTGCAGGTTCGAGCGAAGGATCGAGCTACAATAGGATAGCACGCTTCTCGTCTTGAGTTCGATTTGGTATCATGAGGCAAAGAGATTGGTACATAAGTACTATATAGGCTCACCCGATATGATCTTTATGTATGTTTGAGAGTCGTTATGTCCTGCTAGGGATTGTTGTCAACTTATGAACCAGAAAGGAGTTTTCGGCCCATGGCTAAATATACATGAACCTACAGGGTCAGACACTTAATGGGCTGGAATGATAAGGGTTCAAATGATAGTCTCCGAGTGGGATACGATCTCTACTCATATCGGATAAAGATCCGATTAGAGGCTATATAAAGAGAGGTATGGGGGCTGAGGGAAGTATTCCAAAATACACCCCTCGAAACCCTAGCCATCACCTCTCATAATCCCTGCCGTGCGCGCTGGTGCTAGCACACCAAGGCACAGTGTTTCATCCTGGATGTGTGGATCTCGGGAGAGGCACTGCTACGACTGCAGCGCTAATCAGGATGATCGCGAGGAGGAGACGGTTGGCCAGAGAACGATCGACTACTTACACTACACCGACGCGCTCTTCGTTGAATCGGCTACTTCAACTCTACTTCCGCTCCACTTGCGTATCTAGTGATAACGATTTATGATCTCTTACTTGTATGACCTTCTGGTTTACGCGGTAGAAAATTTTAATCACTGTTAGTGTAGTCTACCCATATCCCAACAGCGAACCCTACATGCGTTTGTAACCTACTTGTTCTAGTCTACTAATATTCTAGAAGCCAATCAAACGGTCCTAGTCCTGTGCGAACGCGCTGCGCGTATCGGCCAGTAAGCCATCACTTCTCATCTTGCTAGTGCTGCGTCACATCGCCATGCTCCACTCCGGTCCTGCTTTGTGTCGCCCACATGCACACCACATCCACACCCGCGCCTGAACACTCTTGTCGCTGAAGCCTGATCTGCAACACCCGCAAGCGCCGCTACACACACCTCCGATGCACCACGCCCGCCCGCTCAGCACGCTACTACCCACTATCACGCCAGCAGTTGCGCCTGGACGCACCACCGCCTCCATTCCGCTCCATGCGTGCCGCTGTCGGCTCGAAGCTAAGTGTCGCCGCCGTTGGCGGCTCAAAGCCGACCTTGCTACTACCACCGTTGCACAAGTCACACTGCTGCCTCACCGTCGTCGTGCCCAAACGCGCCGTGCTGAACCTCGCCGTCTTGGTAGTTGGCATCGACGCCGAGTGCCGCTGCCTCGGTGCCGACTCGCCACCTTGGCACCGCATGTTAGAGTTAATCATGTTGCACTAGTTAGTTCTTAAGTTATTTTCTAGTTGCACTGTGTGCGTATGTGTGCGTGATCACTAGTCACATTCTGTAATCATGGGTGAGAAATAAATAGATGTGACAGGTGAATCTAGGGCTGCCACTGAGTGCCCATTACTCTTATCCAAACTTATACCTATACTATTAGGTAGGGTATAGATAAGAAATAAAATACCAATTTAGATTTAGGTATAGAGAGGTAGAGAGGGTAATATGCACTTACCCATCTTTACTCATACCTATTCAAACATAAGGTTGAGAGTGTACTTAGATTATCTATAGGTTTGGACTACCCATACTCACATATAGCTTCCTATAAAAGCATGTGAGAGCTACTTGTGTCCGCCAATTTACACAGGGTAATTTCCCTACACGCATAATCATTTTGAACAAATTTCAGTTAATTTCGTAAAACTTTTGTGGTGTGAATGCGATGTTGAAATTTTAAATACCGAAGTTTTACGGAAACTTTCTATGAAAGTATGTGGGGCCCACGTGTGCGTCTAGTCCTGCCAATTTGCGTAGAGTAACTCCCCTACATGCAGAATCATGTCCAACAAATTTCAGTCAATTTCGAAAAACTTTTATGGTGTAAACGTGAGGTTGAAATTTTAAATACCGAAGTTTTACAAAAATTTCCTTTGTAAGCCTCTTTGACTTAGCCACTCAATTTCTTTCTTCTTTACCCATTGGGTTACCCAAACCCAGTGGGTATACCTTTTTTTATTTGTATATAGGTAATAGCACTTCAAATGAGTATGGATAAAATTAGGTTATACCCTACCCAGCGGCACCCCTAGGTGAATCGGAGGTTAACTCTGCATGTACCAAACTGCATGTTTGCAGCTGAATAAAAGGGAAAAAGAACTGAAAGGCGGATTGTAGTTGCGCCGCACAAAATTCTTGTGTTTCCTGTTCCTCCAGGCTATTGCCTTTCCAATTCGCCTGATGTATGCGTGTGTGAATCTCTGAGAAATGTCCAGGTGATCGCGTGATCGTTAGCCCGGTTGCTCTGTCTCTGTTTTGGTTCGGACTGAATTCATCGTCTGAAACATTCAGAATACAGCTGAGAGCTGAGAAGTGCCGATTGTTTTCCAACACCGCAGCCGAGCACACCGTCACGCCCGCGCACACCGCCTCCGCCACCTCGTCGCTGTCATCGCCATCACTAACATGTGCCGTCGCCCGCATGCGCGCGCCGCCGCACCTGTCGCTTCACCGTCGGCCAATGGAAATCTCACATGATTAGAACTTATGGCATGTTGAAAATCTCACATGATTAGAACTTATGGCATGTTTATTCGAGATTCGTTGGAACACACACGCACTCCGCTATAAAATACACAGTTTGAGTTTGTTCCGTATGCTGTGAGAGGAAGATAGAGGGGATGGGCGGTATATGAGGAATACACATAAGTAGGATGTAAAAAGGATGAGACTTATTTGTATTATCTGACATCCCTATTCGACATGATACAAATAAGGTTTATATTTTCCTATTCTATTAGTAGTTTCTGCATTATTCGAATTTATATTCTTAACAAAATAATATGGATGTGAATATGGTCTATGTTTTCTGAAATGGAAAATATTTTTTGAAAGATAAATAAAATGTAAAAAGATATATGTAGGGCTAAATTTAATTCAAAGGTTGAGAATGTGTAAAGCAGGTGAAGATGTAATGAACACATGAAAGCGACCCCTAGGTTGCGTTCTTCTGCCAGTTCAGCAGCTCCATGGGCCACGGCGAAGCTGGAATAGATCCAGGGGGCTGTAGTAAACGTCGGCAAGATCCACCACAAAAGTTGCTTCATGCCCAACTCATCTTGAGGTGTTGTAAACAACCGAGTTAATTATGGACATTGTCTGTGGATGTGTTTAGGGTTGGAAGATATTGACGGCGTGTTTACAATCAAAGAGGGTGCTCACCAACGTCGAAGGCTTGAAGGTTTGAAGCGCTCCTGGCCTTTGGGCTCTGGCTCTAAGAGCATGGCATTGCATTAGTTTATTTGTAATGGATCACCTTGAGAGTCTTTAATTAGATTGCATGATTCACAACCTCTAATTGACATCACATAGCTCACAATGATGTTGTTGTTGAGCTAATTAGCAGACCTTAGTTAACTATCGTACACCTTCTAGTCCTTGCTTCCGCATACTAAGGGACAGGAAGAAAGATGTGGAGAGGGCCGTTTGGATGCAAGGATAGGGAAGATGGGTTCTATCTTTTTTGTACGACCGGACATGCAACAGAGGGGGGGGGGGGGTGAATGGTGCCTAGAAATTTTTTCCTCCAAATATTCACATATTCCTTTTCTTCAATAGCTACAAAACTATAAAGATTAGGATATGTGGTCTACTTGAAAACAAAGGAACTCAGAGCTCCGTACGACTAGAACAGAGCATAATGTGGTCGAATATACGACCACTCAGTGGAAACACAACGTGGTTGATTATGACCACTTAGCAGAAACACAACATGGTTGATTACGACTACTTGTCAGAAAGCACCGAACAGCCAAACTGAACACAATCAGTCAGCAGAGAAAACCAACGTGGTCAGAAGACAGACAATGTGGTCAAAACCAACATGGTCAAAACCAACGTGATCGAAACCAACGTGGTCGTAACCAATGTGGTCATAACCACCGTGGTCGAAACCAACATGGTCGAAATCAGCGTGGTCGAAACTAGCGTGGTCGTAACCAGCGTGGTCGAAAACAGCATGGTCGTAACCAACGTGGTCATAACCAACGTGGTTGTAACCACAATGGTCGAAACCAATGTGGTCGTAACCAACGTGGTCATAACCAACGTGGTCGTAACCAACGCTGTTGATGTCCAATGTGCGGTTGAAAGACCAGTTTAGTTTAGGACCAATGAGTGGTCGTGTCGGGACCCGGAGCAACAACTCCAGAACCCTCTGTGTTATTCGCACTATCCCAGGAAAAGCTAGTGCACACAGACTGAACAGTGATACATATCATGCATGATAACCAACTTTATTAAAAAGCGAGAGTACGGGCCTTAAGGCCAAGTTACAATAAGGTGGCTTCATGGCCAAACATGAAAGTAAATAGCGGAAAGATAACAATGAAACATAAAGATAATGGCAGCCCATCCAGCCTTCCCACAAGGCGAATTGGTGTAAGACGTGGCCTATTCGCCGCAATCCTCAACATAGTTGACGTCGTCGTCCTCCGCAACATTGTTTATAGCAAGGTGAGCACATAAAGTACTCCACAAGTTACACCAGGAGATATAACAGATTTGATGCATGCATAAGGGGTTACAAAGGAAGGCATAATGTGGTTCATTTGCATAAACAACATTATTGAATTAAATACAATAACGTAAGTGTAAAAGCTGAATTTAATACAATATATAAAATCCAGATTTAACAAAATAATAATGTTAGTGCAGGCAACAACCTAACACTAACCTAACCACGGGTATCCCACCCGGACCATCTTTCCAACAGAATCACAATTTTCCATAAACCAAAATTTATAAAACCAAAGTCTAGTCCGTGAAAAACCATACTAAGCATGTCCTTGACCGTGGACACGGCTATCCAGGATAGTTTTGCCCACAAGACATGTTCTCCTGTTTTGCCACCGGATTACACACTTCCTTAAGTGTGCGGCCGAGGAGATCATGATAAGGTTGTTCCAATGTTCCATTACCAAATTAGCTACGCCGCCACTAAGGTTTCACCACAACATGAATCCACATGTTGGAGCCCCCTCTTGTGCCATGTGAGACTTCTCATGGCCTACGCCACGCTCACATTCAGCCTATAGCGAAACTGAAATGGAACTTCACAAATTACTTAGCGGATCTGTCCCATACCGGACTTGTGGTAGTGCGGTGTGACTTTGTAATAGTAGTTCACATCCGGTCCTTAGTTTGACTTAGGCCTACCCGCATACCCCTTGTGCACGGCAATCAACATCGAGTCAACAAACTACGACGCATGCGGCAAGCACCCACCACCATACCAATGCCTAAGTCTAAAACAGGTTTTATCCACTTTATTTTATCAAAATTTTATAGACCTTCTTGACTCACCAAAGTCAAGAATAGATTTTATAAACCAACATTTTGTGTGAAACCATTCTTCCCACCTAAATTAATCTAAGCATGGCTAAGCAATTCTATAAAATGTTCTAGTCAATACTAATGTACCAACTAGGTTTTCATCTATGGTGACAAGGTATGTTCGTTCAATTTCAAGATTGGCCATACACAAAGGAATTAGGTATAACTAGAGTTTAAACTGAATTTAAACTAGATTGAATAAAAGTACGCATGCATATTAATTTAAAAACAACATAATAATTTAAATTACTGGGATCAACATGGTCAAAGGTGTAACTTGCCTTGCTCGAAGTCTTGCTGCGATTCGTCGAAGAAATACTCTCCGGATTCGTAAGTAATCTATCATAAAGAACCAAAAGAAATTCAAACAAAATTCAAATAAAATCCAAAAATTCAAAAAGAGTCCAGAAATGGAAAGATTAGGATTTTAGAAAAATTTAGAAATTTGAACGAGATAAATCGGAGTTAAAATGAAGAAGTTATGGCTTTCGGAAGTTAAATCTAAAGAAAGAAAAAAAAGACTAGTTTTCTGTATTATTTTTCTACTGAAAATTCCATTTATGACGTCAGCATCTATTTTATTTTTCGGTTGAATTATTTTTACACTGAAAAAGGCTTTATCTCTATGACAAGTGGGGCGGTGCGCGGTGGGTGGGTTCACGGGTTGGGGTGGTCCACCGTGGCGCGGTCCATGGCCGACGTGGCCCAAGGGAGAGTGGCGCCAGCGCGATGGGCGGCCACGCGGCGCCACGCTGCCTGCCACGTGGGCGCGCGTCTTGGCGCGGCGGCGGCGGCGGCGGCGGCGGCGGCTTCGCCGGCGCTCGGCACTCGGCGGCGGTGACCGCAAAGCGAGAGGGGAGGCGGGATTCGTGCTCACTGCGCACGGGTTCGGAGGCGCGGGAAGGGGGTCGGGCGAGGTTGGCGGCGCGCGCGCACGGGTCTTCGGCGTCGGCGGGCTCCGTGTGGCGTCGCTCGGTGGAAGTGGGAAGATGGTCGGCCGCGCGACGGAAGTCACGCGGCGTCGGCGAGGCGCGGGAGGATCGGGCGGCGGCGATTCCTCGCCGGAGCTCGCACGGACGCGGACGGGAAGCACGGGTCGGGGCCGGTCGGCTCGGGAGGAGGAAAGAGGCGGTGGCGCACGGGGGAGGCAAAGGAGGGGAGGACGGCTCGAGGGAAGGGGCTTTATAGGCGCGGGGAGGAGGTAACGGGCTCGCCGGAGTTAAGGATTTTAGAAACGGCCGCATAACGGCGAGGAGGGCTTTAAGCCGACGGGAAACGGGCGGAGGTGGGGCGGTTACTAGCGCGCGGGCTTAAGGGCCACTAATGGCATCAATAGCCGGTCAAGGGGAGGGGTAACCGAAGCTTTAAACGCTCGGTTATGGCGTTAATGGCGGCCGGCGGGAGGAGGAAGAAGGGGAGGTGGGGGAAGGAGCTGACGGGCGGGCCCCGCATGTCGGCGAGAGAGAGAGAGAGAGAGAGAGATGAGGGGAGAGAGGCGGACGGCCGGATGTGAGCCACGTGTGCAATAAAGGGGATCGGCCGTTGGATCCAACCCGAAGGGGTAAGTGGATGGGGACGGCCCAGATTAGATCGGCCGGCGGGGCGGACGCGATCCGGCTGTGCCACGTGTCAGCCCGAGGGATTTTGGCTTTTAATTTTTGTTTTAATTTCCAGAAAGGCTAGATAACTCTATAAACCCTTAAAAATTAATTTTTAAGGCCCAAAAATTCTAGGAAAATTCCTAAAAATTCCTGGAGGCATTTTAGACTTAGGAAAAATAATTTTAATTTCAGATTTTCATTTAATAATTTTATAAAATACTTTTTAACCTTTTAAAATTGATTTTTAATTCTAGAAAATTCTGAAAAAAAATTTAGGAAGGTTAGGAAAATTAAACTAAACTCTTTTTAGCTTTAATAAAATATTTTAGATACATTTTCTTGCTTTAGATTTTGAAATAAAATCCAAATAAACTCCAGAAAAACAATAAAAGGCAAATAAAATTTTGGGATGTTACAGGTCGGAAACCAGTGCTATCAAAGACCGACAAGATCGTGAACTACGTGGTCGAAGACCAATGTGTGGTTGACACCACCATAGTCAATGACCAAGGTGCGCACAGAAAATACATGCAGTCGAAAACCAGAATGTGGTTGTAACAGATCAGAATGTGACCTAGAGATCTATGACCATTGAGCGATCGAAAATAGTGTGATCTTAAACAACTAAATGTTGCAGAGAAGGCGCATGACCACACGACTTAGGACCATTGGACGATAGAAAGCAGATGTGGTCGTAAATGACTAGAAGTACCAGAGGCGCTCGACCACACTACTTAAGACCATTGAAGAGATCAGTTGTGGTCGTGAACAACTACAAGTAACAGACAAGGCGCACGACCACTAGATCTAAAAACATCAAATCTTTTAATTCAGAAATCAACTAGCCTCAGAAATTTGTACGCAAGTAACTTAAGGTCTCAGGAAGCTAATCCCATCTTGGATTAAAAACTTAGTATGCCAGTTGAGACCTTTTTGAGATTTTATCAAAAGCGCACAAGAACAGGGACTTGAGATCGAATAGATAAACTGATTATGCCCGTGGGGGGAAAATAACCAAGATGGCTTTGAATCCAATACCACATGTCACAGCAAGCAGCTACATCAAAGAAATCAAATCAAGACTCTTGAATCAAGAGAAGATGAAGAGAGAAGAAAACGATCCCAAAACAGAGCACTCAAGAGACGTGGTCAAGACCGTCGAGCACTCATAACTGACTGTAGTCGAAATCAGACGCTATGCTATCTGAGTCTTGGCCGTGGTCGAAAGCAAAAGCGATGTGCTCTGAATCTAGACCGAGGTCAAAAATCTGCAAGTGGTCATAACAGAGGAAGAATAGAAAGCGCACGATCGCAAGATCTAAAATCCACATAAGTTTTGATTAAAAGATCAAATGGCCATGAAACTTTGTACGCAAATTGCTTTAGGTCTCAAGAGGATGCTATAATCTTGAATTGAAAACGTATCAACCATGTTGAGACCTTTTTGCGAATTGATCAAGCGCACAAGAACTGTGTTCAAGAACCAAAGTCGTTGATCAGAACTGCTCGTGGGTCAAGGATAGCCAAGATGGCTTGGAGTACAATCCCACGTCACTGCGATTCAGAACATCCACGAGAACAAACCAAGAACACATCCAATCAAGAAAGGAAAGGGATAGAACTGAAGAACCGAGGAAACAGAAGAACTGAGGAAGAACCAAGATAAGCTGAGCAAACTCAAACAGAGAAGAGATACACAACGAAGATCAAAGATTGATCTATTACTCAGTTGATTGGTTTCACAGGCACTCCCCTCGGGAGGACCAAACTCTAAGTCTAGAGCCAACTCACTCTCTAACCTAACTCCCATGGGAGGGAGAGGGGCCAGCCACCAAGGCTAAGCCCACCGTCTCAACCCTAACTCTTGCCTCCCCTCCCTTTTTTATAGTCACACAAGTGAACCCTAGATCTAATAGATCCAACCATTAGTCCAAACCAGGGATAACCCATTAACCATACCTAACACCGGGTTTTACTCATGCACGCTTCTCAAAGTGGCTTACATGTGGCCCCAATGACTTGTTAAGCTTCTCATGCATCCGGATCCCACCGAACCGTCCTTGCTTGCAAATGACCCAGGTCACTTGGTGCACCACGTCCTTTTTCTCGCACATGACAGCACCCAGCATCTTTGGCCGTCTGGACCTCGACTCCTCCCTGAGCCTAGTCACAGTCCACCTCGTCGTTTTCTGTCATGTCCACGTCAGGTAGCTCCTACTTCGGTTCCTTGTCGTCCCGGCTTGCAACCACCTCACTAGCCTCGATCATCTTCGGTGTCTCCGTGACCATTCTGGACCTCAACACCTCCCTGTGCCTAGTTCCGGTCCTTCCATGCCTCACCATGACCTAGCTCTGAAGTCCGACAACCATCACCAATGTCCCCGCTTGCAACCACCTCACCAGCCTCGATCATCTTCGGCATCTCCCTGACCATTTTGGACCTCAACACCTCCCTATGCCTAGTCCCAGTCCTTTCATGTCTCACCATGATCTAGCTCCAAAGTCCGGCAACCAACACCAACAAGCAAACCATCACGTAGCACCGCACCATACATAAAGGTCATCCATTAGCACAAACAAAATGAATGCATCCAAAATACTAATTCTAATCCTAGAACCAAGCAGTAACCTCATGTGCACAAAGCAACAAACACCCTAGTCAACCCTGACCAAAACACCAATAATTCTACTGAACCACCCTCAGCACAAAGACCGGACTTAAATGACTTACGAGAACTCGGATGCATAAGAAAAGAAGTACTCGAAGCCCACAAGGTCCTTCTAGCAGCCTGCTACGACCATCACACAGGTCACTATGACCATGTAGCAGATGCTACAACCACCGCTTACAGAACGATACGACTATCGCAATGATCGTTACGATTATCACTTATTTCGGCTACGATTTACCAAACCAGGTCGCTATGACCTACGACTACCACAACCGATAGCCACCATCACCGATCACACAGGCTTCGACTTCTGCACCCAATCGCTACGACTATCGAGCACCACACCCTATACTATCGATCACGGCCAGTAGAAGTTACGACCATCGACCACAGATAGACAAAGCTATGACTATCGACCATGGTTAGACAGAGCTACGACTATCGACCACGGCCAGATAGAGCTACGATTATCGACCATGGCTAGATAGAGCTACGACTATCGACCACGGTCAGACAGATCTACGACTATCGACCATGGCCAGACAGAGCTATGACTATAGACCACAGTCAGATAGAGCTATGACTATCGACCACAGTCAGACAGAGCTACGACTATCAACCATGGTCAGACAGAGCTATGACTATCGACCACAGTCAGACAGAGCTATGACTATCAAGTCGTAAGAAGTCTTGCCAACCACCTAGTTGTAAAAGCCTTTGTCGATCACCAAGTCATAAAGCCTCTGTTGACCACCAAGTCGTAAAAACCTCTGCTGACAACCAAGTTGTAAAACCTACTGTCGACCACCAAGTCGTAAAAGCCTCTGCTTACCACTAAGTCGTACGAGCGCCTGCGACCACCAAGTTGTAGACCACGAGGACGACAGCCAGACAGCAAACCTCTGCAATAACTTCAAAAACCAAACTCCACCTCCAGACAAACTCTAATCCAAAAGTCAATTACTCATTACAACCATGGGGTGACCACCACATGGGCTCACAATTTTAAAAAATCAACCCTAATTAAATCTAAGGATTACAAGATTAACCATAGATGTTTCTTTGAAAATAGGGTCTACCATATTTAAGAGCACGATGTTTCTTTTTGTGAGAATTTCTAGCATATTTATCTCTTTTTAATAACATCCAATGATTAAGATTTATTCTAATAATTAGGATCCACCAAATTAAAGACCAATTATACATGTTTTCTTTTTTAGAATTTTTAGTATATTTATCTTTTTCTTAGTAGTCGTAAATTATCCGTCATCAACTTTAATATATATCGGATAGAAGCAGTTTTCCTGCTCCCACTTTCACGGAGAGACTAGAGAGAGAGAAGAGAGCATCTATATAGTCGCTCGTAAAGTTTTACTCTATATTTAATTATTTGCTATCAATTTTTAGAAAAAGAAATTATTTTGATACAGCGACCATGCATGTATGGCAAACCGGTTATATATATATGTCGTCACTACCACAGAAAGCCTAATACTAGACGCCAAATCACAGACGGTTTTGTGAAACCGTCTGTGATGTACACTATTATAGATGGTTTTAATTTGGAGGCCGTCTGTGGTATTTGTGGCGGGAAAAAGGAGTATCACAGACGATTCTTACCTCTAAACCGTCTGTGATACTGGAATATCACATACGGTTTTTATTATAAAACTGTCTGTGATAATCTGGATTATCACAGACAGTTCTGTGATATTCCAGTATCACAGACGGTTTTATAATAAAAATTGTCTGTGATACATTTCCCGCCTTGCAATCCCTCAAAATTTTATATTTTCCTGCTTAAGTCCGAGTATGCTTCAGTTTTGAGACACCTTCAGTAAAACGGGTATAACTTTTGCATATGGTGTCTGTTTTCTACGTTCTTGTACTCGTTGGAAAGCTAACGACGAGCTCGATCCAAAAAAATGACCTGCTTGCACTAGTTGCCTTCAAGACCCCCAAAATTGGCCATCTTTGAACCTAAACCTGTGTCGCAAGTTTTTGGTGTCTGTTTTTGCCCTTTTTCTTGGTCTTCCTTTTGGAATTTGGATTTTGCTTCAACTGAAAAGTTGTAGATCTCATCGAAACCTTTCAAATGAGTATATATAAGCTATATAAAACTTTGTTATTTTATCTTTTCAGACTAGTTGTTTATATTACATCGGCATATAAAATTTGTGCTCTAATTCACAGACGGTTCTATATATAGAACCATCTGTGATATTCATTCAACACAGACGGTTCTATATATAGAATCGTCTGTGATAATCTGATCGTTGGGTCCGTCGATCCTCCTCAACCCAATCATAGCCAATAGAAATCCACCAATCCTCACCCCACGGATCGTAGCTCTGCCTCTCTGTTCCCACGCCAAAAATTTTGAACTCCCGCCTCTCCCTTCTTCTCCCTCCCCTATAAATATAACCAAAACCCAGCCTCCTTGTTGGTCTTCTCTTCCTTGCTATCCTCCTCCTTGCTGTTCTCCCCCTCCTTGCTGTCCTCCTCCTTGCTGTCCTCCTCCTTGCTGTTCTTCTCCTCCTTGCTGTCCTCCTCCTTGCAAACGGCGCACAAGTCTACGGGAGGCAAGACACCGCATAAGCAACTAGCTCGTGCCAACCGTGCAGGCGCTCAATCAATGCCGACGATGGTGGGCGTCAAAGACATCCAGCTCATGCGTTGCATCAGAGGCGAGAAGGCATAGCGGATCTTTGCTTTTTCTCTGTTCTTGTTGTGTAACCTGCTCGTTGTTTTGGTATATTGTAATGGTATGCTCTAATCTTACTAAAATGGATGTTTTATGTTTGTGAAATGAATTGAGATGTGAATTGGATGTATACACGTACATGTTGATCTGCTTGTTTCAGAAGGCATGGCTAGCATTTCCTGAGGCTAGCCAATAAACAGAAATAGGTTTAGGAGTAGAAGGGAATATCACAGATGGTTTTTAATTAAAAATCGTCTGTGATAGTTAAGATATCACAGACGGTTGTTAGTTAAGAACCGTCTGTGATAACTATATATCACAGACGGTTCTTAACTAAAAACCGTCTGTGATTTATAAATATCACAGACGGTTTTTAGTTAAGAACCGTCTGTGATAACTATATATCAAAAACTGTCTGTGATTATAACTATTACAGACGGTTTTTACTTAAAAACCGTCTATGATATTTGCACCACAGACGGTTTGAAAACCGTCTGTGATGACCTCGTATTATCACTGACCCATAAACTCAGACAGTTCACAAAACCGTCTGTGATAATGTTTTTGAACCGTCTGTGATGACCTTTTCTGTAGTAGTGCGTGTGTCGAACGACTTAAGAGTAATCCCAAAGCCGTATAAGCCCCGTCGTGTCAAATCTAGCAAGAGCCCTAGCTAACTGCAGGCGGCAAACGTTAGCCGTGGTTGCATGCTGCATGCGTATTCATCTGGATTAATTATTCCTTGCGCATGTCAGTACTGCATGTTCCTTCGTCTGATGGGCAAATCAACTTGCTATAGTTGCACACGCATTCTGGCATGCATATCTAACATCATCGTGACCCTTGCTCACTTCATCACTCGCGTTGCCTAACCTTCCCTTTAGTAGTACGTACATGAAAGCACGCGTACGTACGCATCAACGTAGCTAGGTTTAGTTGAACACCAAGACGAGTTATTTGCAAAAAATGGCTATATTTAGCACGTTATTTGCAAAAAATACCGAGTGGCAGGTTCCTTGAGACGACACGTGGGACGATAGGTGTTTCGAGCCGACATGTGATGCACCTGCCTCCCAGTAACCAGGCGGTAGGTGCCTCGGGCCGACATGTAGCATCCCACCATGCGCATTAGCCCTGCCACGTGTCGTTCTGAGAAACCTGCCGCCTGATCACTCGGTGGCAGGTAGTGCTAGGGGCGTAGCCACCGGGGGGCTTAGTAAGGCTTGAGCCTCACCTCCCCCGGTGGCAGCTTTGTACATTGTAAAAATAGAGAGAGATTAACAAACTCAAAGAGAAGTTAGCTCTCCTTGATGAGAAGGTTAACAACAATTATGAAATTAAAGAAGACGAGGAGGAGTAAAAATCATAAAATTAAAGAAGAGCTAATCAATCAATCAAAGAAAGAAAGTGAAATAATATATGTAAATCGCAAAATTAAAGAAGAAGAGGAGTAGTGAAAATCATTAAATTAAAGAAGAGATAATCAATCAAAGAAAGAAAGAAGAAATAAAGTTAAATATATATGAACCTTCTTGAGTCCGGGGATGACGGTGGAGAGCTTGATGAACCTCTGGTTGATCTTCTCCCTTCGCTGCCGCTCCGCGATGATGTAGTCCTACACATGCCCCGAAGGCGCCGCTGCCGCCGAGCCCCCCGCCGCAGCGAGCGCACGCTGCCCCCTCTCTTTCCGGTTAGTGTATGCGCTAAATTTTCATTGTCATTCATAATTTTCTATTATATCACTAATTTTGATATATTTTATACATAGGTGACTTATCGCTACTCCGCACTTACGGCGCTTTCTATTATCGAGGTACTTACTTTCTATTTCTCTATTTTTCATTGTTTGTCTTCATCCAATTTATAATTTCTACATGAATTTGAAATTTTATAAGAGTAAAAGCTAATTTTGTGTCAACTTAGTTTAGATCTATAAATAATTTAGCCTATCCTTAATTTTATTCCTGGCTTCGCCACTGGTAGTGCTATTTTTGCAATTGAGGGTGAGAGTGTGCTATTTTTGCAAATAACGCATCAAATACATCCAAAAGTGGCTTTTGTTCACACCAAGACATATAATTTAAGACATATGTACGCAACAGAATACCATGCTAACATGTTTGATACATACCGCCTCTGGTGAAAAAACATATCATTTTGGGTATCGTCTCTAAAATAAAACTTTCACTACTAATTTCTATTATAATTTATAACAATACAATACAACTATTATATTACGAAAGTATGTTTTAAGATAAATCTGTAGGTATGATTTTCATGTATCTAACTTCAATATTTAAAAAGATATCAATAGTAGAAGTTTTCAAAAGTTTAACTACACAGATCCCAAAAAACAGTATGTTTTTGTGACTGAAGGGAGTATAACACTAGAACAACACAATGATATATAAGATGTGTGTCCAAACCAACACAAGATTGGCGAACAACTGCTTGGTGCGGTGGTTGGATTATGGGTGTATGACTATACTCACTATGGTTTAAATCATGGTGCCTACCCTTTGCATGCACGTGAGTACACATCAATAGAAACTTTATGAGGTCACAGATTTATCCATAACCTTTGTATTTCTAGGCGTATACTTAGGGGACACACTCGTACATGTGTATATACGTGGTGGTGTGTATACGTATGTGTCTACCATGTAATCGCAAAGAAAAAATTGTAGGACCGGTATGGCAACAGAGGGGGTTGAATGGTGCTTTCGAATTTTCTCCTAAGTACTTGCCAATTCTTCACTCCAATAACTATGAAGATCAAGAACCGAAAATTCTGAAAATCGCTGTGCCATAGTAATTTCAGCCCATGAACAGTAAAAACATCACAATTTTCAATCAAAAAATCTATGGAACTTAAAGACTTGAAACTTGAATCAAGGCTAGATCATGACCTTAAGAACCTATCCCAATCAAAAAGCTTGAAAGAACATAGGACAATTTAGATCTTTTAGTTCATGAAGCTCTGCTGCACTAAAACTGGGCCAAAACAAAGCTCTAGATGTATTTCTATGAGTCTATGTGGTGGTCACCCCATGGTTGTGATAAGAGTATGTGTGGGGCTTGAGTTTGATTTTTGAGGATTTTGCAAAAGTTTGCTTTCTAGCTGGCGACTTTGTGGTTTATGACTTTGTCTAACTGGAGCATTGCTGTTTGCACTATGTGGTCAGATGTTCCGATCGGTAGAATGACTACGGTGTGGTTGAAAGCGTTAATGCTTGAACGACCTTGTGTGATCGATAGTTGTAGCGATAGCTTTTGCAATCTGCTCGATGGTCATAGCTTCTGCTAGTTGTGATTGACAGTCGTAGCCATGATTGATAGTCGTAACTTATTGCCTGGCCATGATCGGTAGTCGTAAGCCATAGCGATCGGTTGTAGAAGTCGTAGCCAGTGTGATCGATAGTCATAGCGATCTGTGTGGTAGTCGTAGGTTGTGTCTTCGATGGTCGTAGCGACTAGTAGTGATGGTCGTAGGCTACCGGTTTATCTCAGTGGGCTGTGTTTGTTCTCTGGAGTTCTTGGGTTCTGATCAGGGTTGTTCGGGATGTTTGTTGCTAATGTGCACATAAGTTTGTTGCTTGGTTCTAGGATTAGGATCAGTATTTTGGGTGTATACTTTTTGCATTGTGCATTGTATGGATAAATTACGCAAATTGATGATCTTTGTGTGTTGTGCAGTGCTACATGATGGTTTGCTTGTTGGTGTTGGTTGCAGGACTTCGGACCTAGGTCATGGTAAGGTGTAGGAGAACCAGGACTAGGCACAGGGAGGTGTTGAGGTCCAGAACAGTCAAGAAGACGTTGAAGATGACCGAGGCTGATGAGGTGATTGCAAGCCGGGATGATGAGAAACTGGAGCGGGAGCTACTAGAGGTGGACATGACGGGCAACGGCAAGGTAGAGCTGATGTCCTGTGCGGTCAAGGATGCCGGGTGCCGTCATGCGTGAGGAGAAGCACGTGGTGTGGCCATGTATGTTTGTTTATGGACATTTTGAGCTTGATTATATCTTGGATAGTTTTCTGTCATGATGCTATGTTTATTCATGCCTCTTCATCCTTTTGGTTCATGTGTACATGCTTATACTTGTATCCATGCTAGCATATGCTTCTATGACTTTTTCTTGTCACCTGCTATGTGTGTATGGTTGTGATTCATTGAGATGCATGTATAGCTTCAACTTATTCATTTATATTCAGGCATGAAATAGTCTGTAGACATCTTGGTAGCTTTAGATTGTGCTTATGCTTAGATATCATGAGAACTTGTGTTAGCTCACAAGCTTCTAGGCTCGTTGTTCTAGATACTTTGATGAGAGCTAGGTCGAGCTTGTGTGGGGGTGTGGTCTCATGTGTTCTTTGTTATTAGTACTTATGATGCTACTTTTATTGTTATATGTCTCAGTACTAGATCCATGCTTGTATATCATTTACCTAGTACTAGGACACCAGTTGTTCCTGTGTAGTTACAGGTTGTGGATATGAGGAGGAGATCATGTGGGTTATGTTGATGCTATGGGTCTCTCACCTCCTTTGAGCATTTTGATCTCACGATGCAGCTTCATTCAGCCTTCATCACGTCAACTACACCACACCACCAAGCGATGTGATAGAGGTTTGCTCCCTTATGATCTTCAGTTTCTTGCTTCCCACCAATTGGTTTCACATAATATTCTTGTTTTAGTGGTAGGAAGGTTTTGATTAGATAGACAAGAACTAACTCTAGGTGATTTTGTCTCAGTCACTCTCCTCATCCAAATGGTTATCTAGGATTATTTACTTACCTAGTTTGAGCTTTCGTCTTGGCCACTAGTGTCTTGTGCTATGATAGCTAGTGTTGCCTTTTGGCTCCATGGTATGAGGTTATAGGCTAGAGACCATGAGGGACGGGTGTGTTTGGGAGTCATCTCATTGAGTTTAAACTCTCATTTTTTGGATTTTATGCATAATTTCTTGGTTGTTCTCAATTTGCCTTCTTTAGAGGGGAGTTGGAGCCTCTTTCTTTTTGGGCTGCTTTTCAGGGGGAGCTTACTTGTTGTGCATTCATTTGAGTCATATTGCATTGTATATATATGAATGCTCATTCAAATCATTGAGCCTTGACTATTATCCTTATGTGACATGATATCATGTTTTACATCTTGCCATGTCTTATGCTAACTTGCTAGATTTATCATATTTTTCTATGTGTAGCTTAGCTTTTACCATGCTAGTTTTATTAAATATGAACAACTTGAATTAAATCATGTCTTATTGGATCTTGTGACTAGTCTGGCTCTAGTGATCCTCTTATGATTAATGCCAAGTCAAATAAACTAACTTGAGTCTTGAATCTTCATTGAGCTTTAGATTAAGCTATGCTAGTTCATTACTGAGGCATGAGTTACTATTAACTCTTTGTTCTTGAACTAAGTCAAGAATATTAAAAAAGAATTCTTTTGTGCAAAAAAAACTAATCTCACCAATCCTTTCTCTTGAAACGGCTCGCCATTGCACTAGGCATGAACTTAGAGGGAGTGTTGGATGACCAAGATCACTTCCTTAAGCTTCTTGTTTGGAGTGGTCGCATAAGGCTTGAGATCTAACACATGGCTAAGAAAATAAAATCTTGTGAAAAATGGTTAAAGCCAACCATGAATTTCTGAAAATGCCAAATGTGCTACATTTGCTCAATTACAAGTGATATCTAGTGCTTGAACACAATGTTTCAATCTTGAACATGTAGCACTCTAATTGACTCAATTATAGGTTCTTGGTTCCACTTAGAATATTGACTAAACTATGATCTTGAGTGACTTAACATGTTAAACAGTCCATTTAACTTCAGATTATGGCCTGTTTGGCTTTAGCTTGGCAATACATAGTTTGTCATGATCTTGATAGTGTTTTCACCTTTTATGGCTTGGTGTAATATTTAGAAAGTCACTTTGGAAAATCTTCATGGCTCCTAATGCTTAAAATGAATCAAATGCAATCACTCCATTTCATTCATGTATCTTGATGATTCTATTGCCAAAAGGGGAAGAATGATAGAGAAAAAGGCAGTAAGGGGTGCAAAAGGCATTAAAGTGGGAGAATGCATGGTCATCTTGCTATGAAAATGGTCATGGTGAGTAATTGCTCTTTTCTTTGGACCATGAGCAAGATTGGGCTTTTGTGAGGCGTTAGATGTGATTTGGAGCTTTTGTAGAAAACTTGTTCTTTCTTGTTGTTTGCTCCATTTCACACTTTTTCAACATGGTCATGAGTTCATTCTTCTCTTCTATTAGACCATGTGTGGATTTTGGCAACTTCTTGTATTTCTCCTTAAAAGCAAACTCATCTTCATGCCTTTTCGGTGTTTATCAATATAGTCATCAAGGGGGAGATTGTGAGACCATGTGGTGGTCACCCCATGGTTGTGATGAGTGATTGACTTTTGGATAAGAGTATGTGTGGAGGTTGAGTATCCACAGTAATATCACTAATGACAGTGTTGTCATTGATGAAAGTGATCTTCATTCCCTAAACTCTCACATCAAGTGCACCCAACAGTTGGTGTGTATTCTCAGACTCAGAAAACACAAGGCCAATAGCACGTTGTAAGTTCAAGCTCCATTAAGTTGATAATGATAAATACAATTGTGAGACTAATATGCTTATTGATTATGATATTACTTAGTCTCATTTGAATGAAAAGGTGAAAAACATAAGAAGTTGTAACACCCTGCCCACCCTCTAGGCCTAGAGTGCTATCATCATTACATAATAATACTATTTTTGAACAATAGCTAATCATTTTAAGCAAACTCTATTTTATTCATAAAGCAGCGATCACTTACACCATACCATTTTAAGCCACTATTCTAGCTTACTAGTGGAGTTAAACATACTAACAATAGCTGATATGTGAAGTGCACAAGTACGTGAAGTTATTCATGTGCTATCCCCGCCCGTGCATGACGTCCTCAATGGTCACCTAAAAAAACAGCAAAGTAAGGGTGAGTCCAAAGACTCAACAAGTACATAATAGAACGATAAACACTACCCAATCATGTAGCAATTTCACCAGCCATAACATATTCTGCATGAATTATCATGTTCCAACATTATTTTACCCTTAGTGCAATGTAACACTACTCTACATGCTCATTTGCTCATCTCATTGCATAACCAGTATTGCCGAGTGAACACCCATCGATTTTCACGCAAAATCTTGGGCCCGCCCTGATCAGCACGGGGGGCTCTTCACTCCCGTGGAGGCCTACTGAAGTAGGACTTACTCAAGAGCACTCCGGATTAATCAACTAACTTTACTCGTAGCTAGAGACTTTCTCACCGCCCTAACTCTTGAGTGCACATGATGCACATGCAAATGCCATTATCATTGTCATTTTCATCAGTACTATCATTAGGAGGGTGGCATTGCTGCTCACCTGTTCCATTACCATTGTCATTATTAAATAAACATAATGCCATATAAACATTGCAATTCCATATAAGCACTATCAAATCATGTAAACACCACATGTTTCATGTAAACATTAACATACCATGTAACCATCGCATATTTCATGTAACCATCAACATATCATGTAAATATCACATATTCCATAAATTCTACAATCTACCGCTCTACCATGCACTTGCCTGCTAACCAAGCGAAGCGAAGCGACGTGTGGATGGTGTCGACTCAGGACCTCCACCAGAACAAGCAGTTAATCCAACTCAACACATCATATCGAAACCAGAGCTTAAGGGAGCAACAACGAGCCTACACACATAACCCAACTCTGGCATAAAATGCCCGGGGTTAAGGGCTCGACGTGCAGGTACTAAACCTCCACTTTTCTTTTCTTTCTTTATTTCTTTCCTTTTCTTCCTTTTTTCCATTCCTTTTCTTCTCTCTTCCTTTTTTCCCATTTCTTTCTTCTTTTTTCTCCCTCTCCTTCATTTGGTTCGGTGAACGGCCTTACCTTTTCCTCATATTTCCCGCTTTCGGTGCTCCTGAGGTGGCGCGGCTGGGCTCGTGGCGCGCTACTCCTCCTCCTCCATGGCTCTCCCTCACTTCCTCTCTCTCTCCTGGTGGTTCACAGCGGGGAGGGTATCCCGGACTTGTTGGTCTGGAGCACACCGTCAGTGATTCCACCCAACCTAGCTAGCCAGGGCCAGATTCGGCTGTCGACTACCTCCCCTTCGGCCACTCCACCTCCCCCTCACTCTTCACCTCGGATCCGGCCAACCAGGACCAGATCCGCCACCTCTTGTGGATTCTCGCCACTCAGCGCCTACTCCTGGCTCGGGCTCCAGGCTGTCGTCGCTCCCCTCCAGCTCGTCGGTCAAGGCTTGCAGCCGGATGGGAGTATCGACGCCTAGCCTCAATGTCGGCCCTCTCTCGGGCTCACCGGCCTTGGCACACAGCCTGCCAGAAGCCCAGTGCCTCCTCCACCTCCGACCGCTACCCAGTTCTACTGGCCGTCGGTTTGGTTTATTACTACCCCTTTCTCCATGCATTTTCTTCTAGTTGCTACTTTCATCTTGCTTTGCCCTTAGCCACGCATGGCTGGGAAAGCCTAAGGTGGCCACCGTGATGGGACTTGGTGGAGTGTGTGAGCTGGGGAGCATGCACTGCCGTCGAAGGGCTCACGGTGGTGCTACGGGCTCGCTGCCGATAGGGGTGAAAATGGGCCGGGTATTTCCCGCCCACCCGCCCGTATTAAAGCGGGTCAAATTCGGGTCGTAAATTCGGGTACCCGGAAACTTATACGGATATTGGATCCGAATACGGGTATTTTTTTGCGGATATGGTATCGGGTTTGGGAGGTCGGTATCCGACGGATACGGATTATCCGGTATAAAATTCGGATATTACCCGCTTAACTATTCGGGTATTACCCGGATTACTTTGCCAGTCCAACTTCCGAATCATGGGAATCCCCCGAATCATCCGAACGGAGGCGAAGAGCAGGGGTCAGTGAGATGCCGGAGAGGTTGACGCCGGGGAGGAGCCGAGGGGCGAGGGTAGGACGGCCGGGCAGCGCGGTGCGGCGTCGCTAGGACCGAAGCCGGTGGTAGGGGCGTTGAGGCCGGAGGTCGGAGAAGTCGATGACGGTGCGGTGCCGCTAGGGCCGGCGACGCGAGGGGAGGGCGCGACGGCAGGGCGGCGCAAGGGAGAAGGCGCGTGAGGGGGAGCCGAACCAGCGGCGCGCGCGCGCCGCCATCGGAATCGGCGGCGCCGAGGACGGCGTCGGGAGGCGTGAGACCCGGGGGCCGAGGCGCCGAGACGCGGGGGCGGAGGAGCGGAGGCGTGGCGTCGCTAGGACCGAAGCCGGTGGTAGGGGCGTTGAGGCCGCGGTCGGAGAAGTCGACGACGGTGCGGCGCCGCTAGGCCGGCGACGCGAGGAGGGCGCGACGGCAGCGGCGCGCAAGGGAGAAGGCGCGTGAGGGGAGCCGAACCAGCGGCGCGCGCGCCGCCATCGAATCGGCAGCGCCGAGGACGGGCGTCGGGAGGCGTGAGACCCGTGGGCGAGGCGCCGAGACGCGGGCGAGGAGTGGGCGTGGCGTCGGTGTGGAGGAGACCGGGAGAGAGGAAATGGGGAGGAGGAGATGAAGTAGACGTTGGCAATGGTGAGGGAAAGAACTGAGGAGGCGTCGGCGGTAGGAGCAGAAAAGGAGGAGGTGAGTCGGCGTCGGCCGAAGGCAGCAAGAAAAAGAGGGGGCTGGGTAGAAGAAAGAAAATAAAAAGGGGAGTGGGAAAATTTAGAAATGTAAAGAGTTAGAGTTGCTAAATTTAAGGATACTTTTAAACATGCATTGTAACCATTTTGCCGTAGCAGATTGTATAAGTAAGTAATGAACTACAGATATTAGAAACCTTGTAAAGGAATTCCAATCGCATCAACATAATAGATATCAAGAAATTGAACTAAGAATTAATGTGAACTTTGGTGTAGTATAATACCGTAGATCGAAGACATTTAGGTCTCATTGAGCGGAGTATAAGCGGATTGAGAAATTAGAAATACCTACAGGCACATTTAGTAGGATTCGTCTAATTACATAAACCATAGCATCTCTTCGACGCCATAGATTAAGCCAGAAGTCCAGAATATTTCTTAAGTTTTTATAATACATGTGATACTTGGATTAAAACTAATACACAAGTGTATGAAAGTTTGGGTATTGTCGTTTAAACCATTCATGGTATATTTAACTATTCAAACAATTTGGTTAGTAGCATTTTTTGCGAGGACTAATATGGTGACATGTCATCAATAGTCATATAAATGTATCTTTTGCCTTGACTGTACCTCTGATCTGAATGTGAGGTTATGACTCATGAGGCTGATATTCTTAGTGTTAAAACTACTAATGAGTAATGATGTATGTCCAGTGATGCTACGACTTTAGTACCGATGTATTGTTGCATTATGGATGTATGGAATGGTTGCATTGCTATTATCTATGTGGTATAAAATGGTTGTTGCATCGAATTGATATCCGCATAAATATTCATGACCGATAGTGTCCGTATCCGTCTTGGTACGTATTTGTTCCGTATTTGTGCCCGACATTATCCGTGTTTGTATTCGTATTCGATACTATCCGTATTCGACCCGAATCCGATTAGAAAATGTGGGTTAGGATATGGGAAAGGTGAGATCTGACCGTATCCGACCCGATTTCACCCCTAGCTGCCGATGCATTTGAAGGAACAAGGGGAAGAGGTGGTAGCCTTACTTGGTCAAGGTTAGGAAGGAAGGGGGCTGCTAGATGAGGGGTTGAGGATGACGGGGTTCGTGGACAATGTCTTGGCGTGGAGACAACGGTCACCGGAAGTCTTGCACCTCTAGGTCATCACCGTCCCCTTGCTCCTCTCTGGTGTCTTTCTCTTACACACGTGCTCCTCTCCTCCAGGCTTCCTCTTCCTCTCCTCACCTCTGCTTGGCTGAGGAGCTTGCTCTTTAGTTGACTGAAAGAAATAGGCTCTGTTTGCTCTATGTCTTAGCAGAGAAAGAGATGAGAAATGGTTTGCTTCCTCTGAATGAATTCTTGGCTGAGGGAAAAAAGAAATGGGTTTTGTGTGGCTGGCCTGTGTTGGGTTTTGGCTTAAGAGAGGCATGGTCAGCTAGCCTTTCCTCTAGTTTTGTGCAATGACCAGATTGCCCCTCTCTCATCATCTCACTCCCTCTTAAGTCTGAGGGCTTTAAGGACCTTTTGGTCCACGGGTGGCTCTATACTGTTGGCTTTTCTACTACGGTAGGTAAGTTGGTAACATGTAATAATAGAATTTCCTGCCGGATGATGAGAATCCAAACGCCAAACGGTGCCGACCATCCTTAAACGATCTAGGAACCTCAGTGAGCACTACTTTTATTCGGCATTCTAAAAGCTGATGGGTCTGACGACAAAACTCTACTTTCTTTCCTTCATTCTCCCTTGGATTGTTTTCATTCCATGCATTTCTTCCCTTTGCATTTTAGTGGCATTACAGAGGTATGTATTCAATATCACATTCTTATCTTATTGCATTCATCGGATCTAAAATATAGAATGAACTTACCAAATAAGTCAGACTTGAATATGTGCATATGTTTTCATAATAGATTCTTGTATGCACACATTTAGGGAGAGTTCACTTTATGTTTTGTTATTTCATTAGTATTGATCCATGTTCCATTTCCACATAAAGGATCATTATTTTGAAACATATTCCTTGAGTATATATAGCTTGTGTATTCATATATACTCAAATCGGGTTGCCATCTAGTTCCTCTATTATGTGTTGATGGTTGGATGATTAATGGCAATTGGATGAGTAAGCTTTGCTTTGAAAGTTTATTCTAGATTATGCAATTGTTGTGTACATGTTGTATACTTGCAATTCAATTTTTTATCTCATTATTTGTTAAGATTGTCATGAATTACCAAAAAGGGAAGATTGTAGAATGTAGTCCCTCCATTATGTGTTAATGGTGAAATTTGGTAATTGATGGCAATTGTTTTCAGGACTAGCATTTTTCATGAGTTGGATGGATAGGTTATGTTCCACAAATGAGGAAGACTTGTGATAACTTCATGTGTTGAAGATTGTCAAGTCAAGAAGAAGATGCATCATGAGTTGATGCATGTCTAACAGGAGATAATCATGTGTTGATCATCAAGTCAAGTGAAAACCCATCATGTGTTGATGGAGGTCAAATGATCCAGACTTGAAGTGTAGATGTGAGTCATCAAGCTTCAAGAGGATGCGCAAGATAAAGGTATGGCTAGCTAGGGCTAAGGATGTGTTCCTAGTCTTTTACTGGTCTTAGGGTTTGGTTGGAAGACTGGGTTGCTAGTACAGGTTGTCGTACTATTACGAGGGGTCATGTCTAGTAGCTTGAGTCTTATCATGTGTTGATAAACTCAACCTTACTTGCTCTAGCTCTCCTTGACATGAGATTTGTATTTGCAAATGTATTTTGCAAATAGTTGAAGCCCATATGTTGAATCCTCGTAACATAGGACTATACATTAAAAATATATTTTGCAAGTGTTTGTAGTCCATATTTCCATTCTTTGTAGTATGAGGTTTACATTTGTAAATGTGTTTTACAAATGGTTGAAGCTCATACATATAATCCTGGTGTCATGATTCTAAAAGTGTGCAAATGTGTTTTGCAACTTGTTGGGAACTATGGGTAATCCTTGTGTGCATGATACTATAGTTTATAAATGTGTTTTGCAAAATCAGTTGAAGTATATGCACTTCTCAGGGAAATCGGAATTACCGCAGTGTATTCTGTGGTACTAACGTTAGTCGAAATTACTAGCTTGTAATCATGGAACTACCATGTCTGTTGGTGGTCGGAAGACCTGTGTGGTTGAGAACCATTATGGTAGAACCAACGTGGTCTGTGACCTATGTGGTCGAAGATCAATGTGGTCTACGATCGAAGTGGTCAAAACCAACGTGGTCGGAACTAACGTGGTCGAGATCTGTGTGATTGAAACTAGTGTGGTCGAGATATGTGTGATCGAAGACAAGCATGGTCAAACCAAGACGGTCGGATCCAACGTGGTCAAGATTTGTGTGATCAAAACCAGCGGGGTTGAAACCGACGTGGTCGAGATCAGTGTGATCGAAACTAGTATGGTCAAAACCAGCGTGGTCGAACCAACATGGTCGAGACCTGTGTGGTCATAATCGACGTGGTCGAATTGATGTGATTGATGCAACGTGATCTAAGATCGATGTGGTGGTCAGAGATCTGTGTGATTGAAGATTGCCTTGGTCGAAAATCGACATGGTCGATGTGGTCGAGACCTGAGTGGTTGAAACCTATGTGGTCAGAGACCAGTGTAGTCGAAGACCTATGTGGTGGAAACAACAACCCTGATATCTCATCATTTTCTTCTAGTATACCATTGCAGGGTTTTAGTGTACCAAAATACTTGATCGTGCAAAAATAGCACACCCGCAAGTGCACGGGTTGCCACTGATATAGCGGCGAGTGTCGTGTTCTCCACAGGGACTAGACTGAGGCTACCGATGCTCAGCTAAAGCTAGGTCAATCGAAACAGGGGAGAAAACTAAACCTAAAATGTCTACCGAATCAGCCGAACAAACAAACTACAGAACGAACTCTACTCGCACGGACAAAATGATAAACGACTAAACAATCAAAAGACAATGGAACGAACGACCGTACGAATGGACGTCGTACGAGTGAACGAACAACACGACGAGACTAAACAAACGAACACACACACGAACTACAACGACAACTACACGACGAAAACAACTACCGACCGACGACCTAAATAACTACTGACCGCGAGACAGCAGGAGGAAGTCGAGAAGCGCTAGGAGAGTCTAGAAGCAAGAAGGGAGTCGAGAGAGAAAGAGAGGGAAGACAGTCGACGGCTAACTAGACGACGACGGCAGGACAAATAAATAACTACGACGAACACACGTACGACTTAACTATCGAACGACCATTGAGAGAAGCAAGAGGGAGGTCGAGAAGCACAAGGGAGAATTAGAAGCAAAGAGTGAGTCGAGACAGCACGGGGAAGGGAGACGGTCGCCAGCTAGCTAATCCGCGCAGGACAACACAAAGACAAACACAGATTCAACTAACACTGACATCTAACACAGAGAACCATTAACAGAGCTAAACAAAATCACATGAGCTGAACCAATATCCATATCCACTGTCATCCACAAATCAAAATCACAGTGAACAATACTACCATTGCTAACAACTTCCAACAGCACTAACAGATTACATAAACATCACAAAACATTGCACAGATCAAATATCACCATCACATATCACAAGTTAACATCCACAGTGCACAATTAACAGAAATTAGTAGTCAACAATAAGCAATTACTGAGTAGTAACTAAGATCAACAAAGAGACTAAGAGAGAAGAGTTGGAGATAAACCGAAGAAGGAGAAGCTGCAGATGGCGCAGAGGAGAGGAGGCAGCGCAGAGGAGGCCGTCGGTGAAGTGAAGAAGAAGCCGTCGGTGTAGAAGATGGTGCAGCCGGCGGAGGGGGGAGATGAAGACGGCGCAGAAGGGGAGGCGCTGGTGGATCTGGAGCGGCGGTGGTGTGATGGCGCGGAGGAAGCTGGTGCGGTGGCGAGCCGAAAATGGCAGAGGAGAGGGAGTATAAAGGCGGCGGCCAAGATGGGAGGCGACGGTGGATTCGGCCGGAGTAGTGCAGGTGGATTCGGTGGAGGAGAGGGAGAGCAAGGCGGGTGGAGAAGGGGCGGCGGCCGGTGGTTGGAGAAGTGGTGGCCGGAGGGGGTTGAGAAGGGAGGAGAGAGGCGGCGGAGAGAGGTGGGGGCGGTGAAGCTTGGTGGCGCGGTAGAAGAGCAGTGGGGGCGCAGAGGGGGATGCAGAAGAGTAGGCGGTGGTGGATGGAGAAGTAGTGGCCGAGATGGAAGGCACGGTGTGGCAGATGGGAGGCGGAAGTAGATGGGGCGGCCCTTGGTGGAGGAGAGGATGCGGGGAAGGTGGAGAAGGGGAGGCGCGCTGGTGAGCTGCGGTGGTTCTTGGCGGCGCGGATGGGGAAGAGGTGGCGCACGGGAGTAGGCGACGGAGGAGCGGCCGATCTAGAGGAACGACTGGTGGCTGTAGAGGTAAAGAAGAAGAGGTGGTAGCCGGCGAGATGGCCCGGCCTCGCCGGCGCCGGTGAAGAGATGGAGGAGGAGAGCAGAATGGGGCCAAGGATAGAAGAAGCCGGGCTCAAGGACTTGCAAGCGGCAGCTAGGTCTTGTGGCCGAATGGGGGGAAGTTGGTAGTTTTGCGATTTAGCCCTCCAGGTTTCTAGGGTTTGCAATAAGGTCCTTCCTTCTTATGATTTTTTCTGTACTAGACCTCCGGAGATCCGTTTTCATCGCGGTTTGATCCTACGCATCCGTGACGACACGCACATTTGTACGGAGCAGTCCCGAAAGCCCAGATTTGTCGTTTTATGCGCCTCGATTGCGCCGGTCTGCAGAAAAAAGCACAAAAAATGTAAAGTAGTCCAAATTGAGCAATTAATTATAGAAAAACAGGTAAATGATGATAAATGGTCTTAAAATGCGAAAAATGATGGGTAAATATATGTAAAAATGACACATGTCATGTGGTCGATCCGAACAACGTGGTCGATGACTAGCATGGTCGGAGATCAGTGTAGTCGGAGACTTGTGTGGTCGAATCGGACAACGTGGTCAGAGACTTAAGTGGTCGAACCATCCGATGTGGTCAGGGACTAGTGAAGTCGATGATCGATACTTTCGACCAGGTCTGTGTGAGTAGTCTGATCGGCTCTGTGTGAGTGGTACTTTCAATTTATAGAACGTCCAACTTGTGTAGCGGTACGTTTTTCTAGAGAGACACATGTGTGGAGTCTTCTCGTCCCTAAGAAAATTGGTAATCCCGCATGAGTGCCGCGGTACTTCTGATGATTGGTAATACCAGACTTTGCACGATGGAACTACCAGATTTGCCTACAACACTAGTTTCTTGACCGTTGCTGAGAGGAGCGGAAGTACCAATTGTTTACCTGCGGTACTTCCAGAAATTCTGTTTTATGTCCTAACGGCTAATTTCAAGGTGTGAGGTATATATACCCCTTGTGTCCAGTTGGAAAATAACCTTTGAGCTAGTGTGAGGTCATCTCAATTGTGCATGTGTTGCACCTTGTGAGCAAGGAGGAAGGGTCTCGATTGCATGTGTTGCATCTAGATATGAATTGTGTATCTACTCGAGCTTGTACATTCATTGCACATGGTGAGAGTCAAGCGAGGGTCTTAAATTATTACTCTTGGAGTTTGCTGACTTATAGACGGCGTTGGAGGGTCGTGCACGATGATCTTCTCAAAGAAGGTTGTAAGAAGACCCGACAAAGTTCTGATGGTTGGAGCTCACCTACCCAGAGTGGGAAAGAGATACCACTAGCGGATTGAGGTGTTTCGGCTTAATTCGTGAAGCCGGTCCAATTTGTTTGGACTAACCTCAACATAGACTAGGGGAGACCGGCAAGTCTCCAAACACCATGGTAAAAAGCAACTGTATCAATTGTGGTTTATTTTTTTAAGCTCAATTTACATTCAAGCAATTTAGTCTCATAGAATTAAATTGATTGCTTATCATCCTAGGATTGCAAACCTTGATATAGGCTTATCTTGTTGGTGCACTTAGGTGAACTCGGTTATTTTATGTGTTATTTGTGCTAAACCATTTGGTGTTAAGCTTCTGCATTATTTTCTTGGTTTAGCTAAATAGAAATTGATAATTAATTAGAGAAGAAATTATTTAGGCTGTCTATTCACCCCCGCTAGTCGGTCTCCTCGTTCTAACACACGCAAATCATGAATGATCTTGAAAAATCTTCCCCACAACTCATATAAAGATTCACCAAGCTTTTGCTCAATCTTTGAGTATTCTTTCTTCAGTTGTTTTGTCTCACTTTCTCGATCATGGTAGAGCTCTCATGGTAATCAATAAGGGTCTTTCAGATCTCATGGGCAAACATCAAGTGAGCAACATACTCAAACTCAGATCGACTAAGCCCTTGAATCAAAAAATTATGAACCTTGTTGTTTGCATCTATATTAGGTGTATTCACTTGGTCATTGGCTGACACCGTATAAGGATTCTTGACTCTAATCCAAATTGCATACCCTTGAGCCTCAATGTAGGATTGCATGCGAGCTTTCCAATAAGAAAAATGGACTTCATAAAAATGGGTGGCTTGGTTGAATAGTTGTCTGATACCATGGTTCCTAAGACCAGTTAAGATCTATGAGAAAAGCTAATCGGGCTCTGATACCACTTGTAGGACCAGTATGGCAACAAAGGGGCTAAATGTGCCTTCAAATTTTCGCAAAGTATCTGTCAATTCTTTACTCCAATAGCTACGAGAAGCTATGAAGATCAAGAACCCAAAATTTTGAAAATCACTATGCTACAATAATTTTAGCCCGTGAACAGTGAAAACAACATTATTTCAAATTAAAAAATCCATAAAATTTTTGATCCATAGATCCAACAAACTTCAAACTTGAATTAAGGCTAGATCATGACCTTAAAAACCTATCCCAACCAAAAATTTTGAAATAACTTAGGAGAATTGGGATCTATTGATTCGTGAAGCTCTGTTGCACTAAAACTAGGCTGAAACCTAAAATTAAGCTAGCTCTTAAACCAAATATCTAAATCACGTAAAATTTAGTATAACCTTCTGTAGGATGTCCAATCAATGATCAAGAAAATCGTTGCCAAAGTTCTAGCTTTTTCGTTTGAAGGAAGGTTGCACCAAAACTAGTCAAAAAAAATAAAAAATGGAAAAATATGATTTACTCGTGGGTGCATGATGGCCAAGATGGCTCTAAATGCATTCCCATATGTCGCAGCAGGCTAAAACACCCAAGGAATTGAGGCAAGAACAACTAAATCAAGAAGTCACTCGGGGAGGCCAAATTAGCAATAACCAGTCAGCTTCAAAAGCTTGCAAAATCTGATGCCTAGATAGATGGGATTGATCTCCATGGGTCATTTCCATCACTTACACGTGCTTGTCTTGGAGTAAGATCAAGAAGGAAAGAAAAGAGATCCAAACCAACAAGATCAAGAGCAAATCAACCAAACAGGGAAGATCCGTAAGAAATCAACAAAGTTGATATATTGCTACTTGAGGATAAAGGTTTTATATCCACTCCACCTGGAGGATAAGAAAGCACACCACAATACTCACACTTCTCAAACCCTAGGCCTAGAACACTTGGTTTCGATTGTAAGGATTGGATGGTTGGATGGTTAACTAGCAAGCTCTATCCCAATCCATTAAATAGATAGAGCAACCAGCACCTATCAAATCCTAATGGATATTATCCACTTCGCATATATGAGAGATACCCGTTAACCCCACACACTATACTTATGCATGCTTTTCAAAGAACATAAATCCGAATCTGCTAAGTCTTTAGCCTTGATCTAGCTTGATTTTCTCAGTTTCTACTTGACCTAAATCGTTCTCCCAAGCATTGTGGTTTTCTTCTAAGATACTTAATGATATTTTGGTCAAACTACCAAAATACATTTTCTTGACTCGGTCTTTATATTTTATTAAAAGTAATCTTCATGCTTGCCACATGTAAGTGCACCATTGGCTTGCCACGCATCGGCAAGTCTCTCCTGTTTCGGTTCTATTGGACCATGTATTACTTGGATCGACCAAGCCACATGGTGCAACTTGTCGCTTGAACTTGCCTTCAACATTTCCCCACCTTCTCACGCATCGGCAAGTCTCTCCTATTTCGGTTCTATTGGACCACGTATTACTTGGATCGACCAAACCACATGGTGCAACCCGTCGCTGGAACTTGCCTTCAACATTTCCCACATTCTTTGTGCCATGCTTAAAGTCAGCCATCTCAGATGGCATCTTTGATCATTTTGAGCTTTAGCCCCTTCATGAGCGTAGCCCTGATTCTCATTGTTAACCATGAATGACTCCAAACGACCATGTACATCCAAGAACCAAAAAATTATCTTCAAACACAAATTATTCACAACTTGATCTATATTAGCTGTAATATGCATCACTACTATAGAAAGTCTAATACTAGATGGCCAATCACAGACGGTTTGACAAAACTGTCTGTGACTGACACAAACATAGACGGTTTTAATTTGGACACCGTCTGTGTTGGCGGCGTCGGAGAAAACGAGTATCACAGACGGTTCTTACCGATGAACCGTCTGTGATACTTTAGTATCACAAACGGTCTGTATTAAAAACTGTTTGGGATAATCCGAGGAGAGATAGCGTACTTTCTGGTGGCTAACGTCATAAACCCAGCTGGAAAGTTCCACTTCGCACCATGATTTATTATTGCTCTATCACTCCAGAATCGAAGTCTCGCGAAAGGAACAGTGCATAATCAACGAACTTTGTCAGACTGCACAAGCAATACTTGAATGGCAATCATGCACCATCCAAGTATTGCTTGTGCAGTCTGACAAAGTTCGTTGATTATGGCTCTGTTCCTTTCGTGAGACCTCGATTCCGGAGTGATAGAGTAATAAAAAGTGCAATGTTACCATCTAAGTGGAAATGCACTGTACATCTTTTGTAATTGTATATTTGTTAATGGATATTTCATTTCATTTCAATTAATTGTTTTGCGAAATTAATGTTTTATGTTTGTCAAATGGATGTTTTATGTTTGTCAAATGAAGTGCGATGTGAATTGGATGTTGTATGTTTGTCAGAAATTGTATTTATATCTGCTTGTTTCAGAGAGCATGGCTAGTATTTCCTGAGGCTAGCCAATAAACAGAAATAGATTTAGGGGTTGAAAGGAATATCACAGATGGTTTTTAAGCAAAAATCGTCTGTGATATATCAATATCACAGACGGTTTTTGAGTAAAAACCGTCTGTGATATCTAATAATCACAAACGGTTTATCAGATATCACAGACGGTTTCTAATTAAAAACCGTCTGTGATATTGATATATCACAGACGGTTTTTACTTAAAAACCGTCTGTGATATTTACACCACAGACGGTTCGAAAACCGTCTGTGATAACCTTCCATTATCACTGACCCATAAATTCAGACGGTTCAGAAAACCGTCTGTGATGATATTTCTGAACCGTCTATAATACTGTTTTCTGTAGTAGTGCATCATGCAATGTATATGCATTGTTCTAGGTCAAATCAAATCATCTAATGACTCAAAATTTTTAATGTCATTCATTTCTGCAAGCTATATAAAAAATGGGTAATTTGCATATTTTAAATTTTCATGCTTTCGAAATAGTAATAGTTTATCACAACAAAACTCCGACCTTTTCACGGTCCTTCAAAAACTAACGCAAGACAAACACACACAGTGCATTTAGGAAGCAAACAACAGCATATGCATGCGATTGCACGCTCGGGCACGTATACATCCATGCCACCACACAACACAGCATGGCAATAGACGACGACCCACATTGATAAATCTTACAATACTCTACGTGCCAAAACCAAAGACAGCCGGGAACGACCATGCACGTACGTAACGTACGTGTACACTCCCAAGTCCCAACATGCACGCACGCGCATGCATGGGAGTCATCTTTATTCTCAAACAGCCAAACTAACGGACGAAGCAGTACATTGACACAAGCGCGCACGTGCGTCCTCCATTAACGCGACCTGCAACTTACATCTATTTGGACGGCGGCGCGAACATTTCCTCCAGCGCCCTCTTCTTCGCCTGCAGCGTGCTCTCGGCGACCTCGCAGTTTTGGATCGGCGCCAGGCATCTCTGGAAGCACTGGTAGGGATTGTCGGCGCAGTAGCAACGCCCCGCGCACTCGGAGAAACACTGCTTGCGCAGGTTGCCGTGCATCTCGTCCAGGCGGCTGACGAGCGTGTCGCCGCCGCTCTGCTCCTGCGCCATAACCGTGTAGCCGTTCTGCTGCTGCCCAATGGAGTACAGGAGCAGCATGCAGACGGCGGCTAGCTTGAGATCAGCAGCAACTGAAGCCATCGATTGATCGAGGAGAGGGATGCAAATGAGATGTGCGCATTGAGGAGTTCGATGGGCTCTGCTATTTGTAGGGAGGAGACGACCTTAGGTTGATTAACTGTGCGCACTGCTACTTGCAGTGCCCCATTGTCTGAAGCTTGCTAACTAAGCCTCCTGTCTTCATGCTCTCGTATGCATGGCACTGCTCTAACTCGCTTACAACTTAAGTTTTTAGCTGTGACCTTTAACTTATGGCTGAAATTGCTACCAGTTTTTTCTAAAGAAAAATAGGGAAAAAAAAAGAAAAAACCGTTATATCATCACAAACAATACAAAAGAATAAGGAAAAAGGAAAGGCAAAAAACCTCAAAAAACTAAAGTAAGCTAAAATTAGAAGTCGATGCGTTCCAAGTAGATTCTGACTTAAATAAGCCAAAAGCTATAATAAATCAGAAACTGAAGCCGTTTAGAGCAGAACCATGAGCACAATGCCTATTGTCGGGTTCTTTCTTTGCTTCACCCAGTGGAAACGTTTTGCGTCCACCATTGGTACCCGTGGACCAACGAGACACCAAATTTAAGAAATATTTTATTTGTTAGATTATATATATATATATATATATATATATATATATATATATATATATATATATATATATACCTTTATTAAATAATGTTCAATCGAATAAATACTTCCTCCCTTTCCAAAAACATATCATTCTGGTATTCAAAATTTGTTCCTAAATACATATCATTCTACGATATTGGGATAGCTTTGTACCTTTTTTCCTTCACATACCCCTCTCATTCATTGCCCATGGCTATTTTCAAGGTCATTTACTGCTAAAAATTAGAGTAACACACTATCCAAAAGTAATATGTGACCTATTGAAGAAGGGTTGTATTCTTTTTTTACCTATCGTTTACTGTACGTGAAGACAACATATCAAAACTTCGATTGAAAATGTAAACAAAAGATATTTCGATTTGGCATGCGAAATATGTACCATTATACATCAAAAGTACTTCTATATCATTATATTTTTAATATTTTTCTAAACAATATTTAGAATAGCAACAGTTAAATAGGTATAAGAGAGACAAGTAGAAAAACGGAGCTGGTAAATGCCTAGAACTACACAGCTTGGTACTTGTCCTCGCATCCTTCACAGCTCGTAAACCAAGTTCGCCTACACACGTGAGCCCACACATCTCGTACACCACACATGAAGTAAATCTCAAAGATCTTTCGGTCCTCATGACCTCCTGAAATCTAACGAAGAACCATGCCCTGCCAATAGGGCTGTAAAAAAAGCTCGAAGCTCGCAAGCTACTCGAGTTCGGCTCGTTCCAGGCTCGATTCGAGCTCGGTTCGAACTTTAAACGAGCCGAACTCGAGCTTGATCTCGAACTCGCGAGCTTTACCGAGCCGAACTCGAATAGTTCGCGAGCCCCAATTCGAGCTTAAATAATAATACATATTAATTCTTACCGAGCTTACTCGAGCCGAATTCGAGCTCGAGCTTTTCTTATTATTGAAAATTAGTGTATATTTGAATTATTTTAACCATTAGCGAGCTTACTCGAGCCGAATTCGAGCTCGAGCTTTTCTTATTATTAAAAAATAGTGCATAATAAATTATTTTAATTGTAACGAGCTTCAACGAGCCGAGCTTGAGCCTACTCGAGCTTAGGCCGAGCTGAGCTCGAGCCCAGATTCAAGCTCGGACCCCAACTCGAGCTCGGCTCGAGCTTCTACCGAGCTCGAGCCTGGAAGGCCAAGCTCACTCGAGCTCAGCTCGTTTACAGCCCTACCTGCCAATCCCTGGATAATTGCTTTTTTCTCGTACGTCGCGTGGTGCTCATTATGTGCAAATCTAGCTCGTTTCCTTTAGTTATATGCTTTGATTAAAGAAAGGTGCAAATTAAAGGAAGATGCTTTGCATTGAGGCAGAGTGTCTCTTGTCCAGGACGATTTTAGTGCGCACGTTTTGTAACTTTCCAGACCCTTCGATCTCTGCCTACTGAGCTTGTAATACAATGAAGCTACATTCTCCCGGTTTCATTTTGTATAAAATGGGATTTGGGCTGTTCTTGGGATCTATTTTTCAGCCATTGTACCGGTTCTATTCTCTTTTACTTATCATTTTGTGCATCGACATACATGGTCTCTAACACACCATCCTTGATGCTACGTTTTCTACTTTATGTTAGCAAAAATTATATAAAATAATGATACGGAACTATTTTTATGATAAATTTATCAATATCATTTACAATTGACAAACCAAAATATTTTTTGTGTATTTAGTGATCAAAGTTTAAAAAGTTTGATTGCATGTATTTCAACACGTGTATTTAGAAACGAAGGTAGTATCGATCGCAGAATAAAAAGAAATGGAGGTAGTAATTAGGTTGCCTCATTCTCTTGTAAAATGACTTTATCCGAGAGTTAAATGAGAAGAGTCCCCCTTCAGAGCTTGGCCATATACGGCTATCCGAACAAGAGAAAACCTTCGTGTTCTCAATCCAGAAAGTTGAATAAAATAGGAGTTTTCTCCCTGAGTTGGAAGAATTGAACTTAATGGACTGGGGATATAATTTTCACTATAATCTTTGTAACCTAAAACATTGGGGGAGAAATGAACACAGAGTATGCCTCTACTGTTCGGCTATATGTGTGAATGGAATAGAGATAAAATATACAGAGGATGTATTTAGACAGGAAAGAAGTACTCTAAGAATTTTTAGGCTATAAGTAAGTGGAGGTGTAATATAATTTTGCATAAAGGGCATCCAGTACTTTTACTTTTATTGTTAATTTCTTTTTGAAAGAGCAGAATCAATTTGAAAGAGCATAAAGGGCTCTCGGTTAACTCTTCCAAAACCAAAGTTCAAAGAGACGGAATTAGGTTTGGACAAGTCGGTATTTGAGGTCTTGTTTGTATTAGTTTTTACTTCTGGGTTCTATTTAGAAAAGCCAAAATCTAATATGAAAACCCGGCTGCTCGATGCGGCCAGCTCACTTTGAAGATAAGGCAGAGTGTTACGGGTGCATACGCACTCTACTCCTATCACTTCTATCATGTGTACGTATCTCTCTTATTTTTTCCACCGATCGCTTTTTTCTTCTAAAAGACACTTCTTTTAGCTATTACTATTTATTTTCAACAAAAAACAATCAGAAAAAGTCAACATGAACGCCCCTAAGACTGACAAAAGGAGGTTAGGACTGTTCACAGCTACGACCCTATCTTTTCCTAACGGCTTAACTGCAGCACATGAGGAACAAAGGAACCATGACAGATGCAAGGGCATCTTCAATGCACTGTATTCATAACCATATATAAATTAAAACTATCCACATCATTCATAAACAGTTGCACTGTATTCATAACCATATATAAATTAAAACTATCCACATCATTCATAAACAGTTTACAACAACTCTAACCCTTTATCTTTGCACAGATCTACAATAAGTAGAGACAAATTTTTAGTGGGAGAGCATAGAAGCATTTGCCAGAAAGGGATGTTCTTATGGTCTCACACCTAACTAACAGGAGTCGAAACATACACGTACACACTAGTCTAGAAATAATGCTTAACCACACCAAACGGAGCCCTGAAAGAGGGTTGACAAATTGATTCGTAGATCTGCAACAACCAAAACTAACAAATTAATTACAGGTACGTGAAGCATTTGCATCCTAGACTGCCGTGGCAGGCTGTGCAGATGAGGGTATATTCTCCGCCGCCGCCGCGCCACCGTTGCCGCACTGCCTCAGAACTGAGAGATCGAGTCAATTATATATGCAAAGGTAGCAATTAATTAGCACTACTGTAGGTACCGTGTATATGTCGCGATGCATCGCTGTGTTGATGGTCTCGACCGACGCCTCCCGGAGCGCCGCCGTGACCTGGCACTGGCACTTGCATGTGGGCGATTTTCTTCAGACCAATCGGCATAAACTCTGAATTCTGAAACCTGTAACTTGAACTCTGAAACTCGAGCACTGTAGCGCGTCTGGCAAGGTTCAGAAAACAGGATGCAAGCAAAATGATTTGGGGCAATTTTCTTCCTCTATTCACTTCTCAATATAAAGTAACAGACATGCGGGAAATATGGCAACTACCAGCTACTAATGGAAGCTTACAAATAAAAATCATGCAGTCACGATCCGATCGAATCGGGCATGATACACACGCACACGGAAACAACCTTCTGACGACCCACTGCTTGGAAATGAATCCCTGACGACACGCTCCTGCCGTTGCCCTCCAGACAGTTAGACGTTGGGATGCTCAGAATTAAGTCCAACATACTCCCCCCTAATTAGGGGTGAAAACGGATCGGATTCGGACGGATATTGCTGTTACCATATCCTAACCCATATTTTTTCTCCGGATTCGGTATCAATCGGATTCGGTACCAATCGGATTCGGTGTCGGATCGGTCGGGATTAACCCAATTCGTTTGCAGCCCTACTTGTTTGTAAGGAATGCATACAGTGCAGTAAATGGAGTAGGACGCACTGACTTGATGTTACTATTTAATAGCTGATGTGGAAGATTTTATTTTACCATTACAAAAGAAAATGAAACGTCAAATAGTAGCACTAACCTGAAATCATACTTGAAGACGTATCGGATTCGGACGGATATTCGGATTCGGACGGATATTACTGTTACCATATCCTAACCCATATTTTTTTCTCCAGATTCGGTACTAGTCAGATTCGGTACCAATCGGATTCGGTGCCGGATCGGTCGGGATTAACCCGACCCGTTTTCACCCCTACCCCTAATCCTGATGTGTCCCAAGATTACGAACACCTAGCTGGTGCCGCATTGTTGCTAGTTTTGCTACCGGCAATGCCTTCGTCAGCAAATCCGCTCGCTGCTCATCTGTGCAAACAAACTCCACAGCGATCTGCCTCTTCTCGACGCATTCTCGAATGAAGTGAAACCTCATGTCGATATGTTTGCTGCGTCCATGGAATACAAGATTCTTCATTAATGCAATTGCGAACTTATTGTCAACAAATAACTTCACCGCATCAAACTTCTTCCTAGTCACTTCACCCAGCAAGCTTCTGAGCCACAACGTCTGCCCTGCCGCCACCGTTGTCGCCATGAATTCAGCTTCACAGGATGACAGGGCGACCGAGAATTCCATGATACTAGACATTCGTTGATATAGAATGCCATGCCTCCGATACTCTTCCTGTCATCGTTGTCGTCGGCCAAATCATTGTCCGTATATCCAGTGATCACCTCTACGTCTCTTACTCGGGTATACACAAGACCATAACTCACGGTCCCTTTTACATACCTGAGGATTTGCTTGATTGCTTTGTGATGCATCACGGTGGGCCTCTCCATGAATCTGCTCAACACACCGACTGCAAATGAAAGGTCTGGCCGAGTGTGAAGCAGGTACCTGAGGCAACCAATAACACTACGATACTCTGTTGCATCCACTGGCTATCCATCAAGGTCTTTGTTCAGCTGTGATCTCGACTCCATAGGAATCTTGGTGGGATTGCATTCAACATCCCGAATCTTGTTAGCACCTTCTTGGCATAAGACTCTTGCTTGATTGTGATGTTGTCTTCTTCTTGCTTGACTTCTATCCCGAGGTAGTAACTGAGCAATCCAAGATCACTCATCTCGAATTCAGACATCATTATTTGTTGTTTGAACGCCGCGATTGCACTCGGATCTTCTCCTATCACTATGAGGTCATCAACATATACACTGACAACGACTTCTACCCGATCTGTTTCTCTTGTGTACACAGCCTGTTCTTGAGCACACCTCACAAGACCGAGCTGCTTCAGGCTTTTGTCAAGTCGCATGTTCCAGGCCCGTGGCGCCTGCCGGAGCCCGTAGAGTGCTTTGCTCAGCTTAAGCACCAAGTGTTCTTTGTTCTTCATCGTGAATCCCTCCGGCTGAGCAACATACACCTCTTCCTCAAGTTCCCCATTCAGGAAGGCGAACTTGACATCAAGATGGTGTACTTGCCAACCGCGTTTAGCCGCAATGGCAAGAATGACACGCACGGTGTCGAGTCTGGCAACTGGTGCAAACACCTCCTCGAAATCAATTCCTTGACATTGCACATACCCTTTCGCGACTAGTCTCGCCTTGTGCCTGATCACTTCTCCCTCTGAATTCTTCTTCAATTTGTAGACCCATTTGAGCTCAATTGTTTTGTGCCCAGCAAGTAGTGCCATGAGAGACCAGGTTTTGTTCCTATCAATGGACTCAATCTAATTGGCCATGGCGTCCTCGCAGGCTTGCTGCCCGGTAGCCTCGTGGTAGCAGGATGGCTCCTCCGTCTCCACGAGCATGGCTTCTTCTTCTATGTCTTCATCATCGAGCTGCACTATATGAGCATCTCTCATGATGTCATCGATGTGTCTGTAACGGACATGCCCTTCATCAGTGCTACTGCTCCCACTTGATAGTGGTGTGGACACAGTCGAGGCAAGTGTGATAGGACCTACTGCCGGTGATCCAATGGGCATTGTCATCATCGGGCCTATGAAGGATGTCGGGGAGAACTCTTCTGTGTGTGTGCCGCAAAAGGCGTCCTGGTTGATGGCTCTTTCGGCGTCACCTCGCAAGTCAGTGGTGTTGATGAAGCAGGTGGGTGGAGGTGTGTCTCAGGCGCTGATTCGCCTACTAGACCACTTGCGGGTGGCACAATCTCGCCATCCGTTGGTGCCATGTCGCATTCCCCCTCGACGGCGAAATCAGATGGTTCTGTACGATCGTTGATAGCAATCAGATGGTTCTTGCCAGAAGAAAATCTCTCTAAAGTATCTTTCAGGTACTCATTCTCTTTAGCTAGAGTGGGACAAGTTCTGCATTTAACAAGTTCATTCACAAGATTTTTAGAAGCACTAGACTGAGCCAATCTTTCCTTTTCAGTAAAATCATTAAGTTGTCTAGTCAATGCTTCTATTTCTGTGTTAAGCTTAGGACAATTAGAACAAGAAGATATCTCATTATAAAACATCTGTTGAATTGTTTCCTGAGATGAGTTAAGTCTAACTTCTAATAATTCACATTTAGAAAAAGTTTTAGAATGAACATTTGAAATATTTGATTCTAAACATGAAGAAGAACTAAACTTAAGCTTTCCAATTTCATCATTAGCACATTTCAATTTTTCGTCATAAGAGTCATGTGCTAATCTTAATTCATCAAATTTAGCAGTAACATCTCTAAGTTGATCCATGTTTAAAGCATTAAGTGACCTAGCATTCTTTATCTTAGAATGTAAAATTTGACAAGACTCACAAGATTCATCATCAGGAATTAAAAATCTAAGTCTTGCAATTTCAGAATTTAGAGATTCAATCAAAATATCGTATTTCTTAATCTTTTTATCTTTTTTTTCTAGCAAGGTACTAAGTTTACCAACAATTTTAGCTAAATCATCATAAGAAGGTTCTACCTCATTATAGTTGTCGCTGTTAAGATCATCATTGTCGGTGGAGTTTTTGCTACTTGCCATTAGACACAACCCAGTTAAATCTTTCTTACCTTTGGGAGTATCATCCTTGCTGTCCGTGTCCACATCACTCAAATTAATTTCCCCAAGAGCCGAAAGAACACGATGCACCACCTTGCGATTTATATAGCCCTTCTTTTTATTCTTCCTTTTTTCTTTCTCCATCTCTTCTTGCTTCTCATTCTCTTCCCTTGTAAATCTTGCTAGAAACTTTGGATATTTGGGCCGAATATGATTGAGATCACCACACTCATAGCACTTTTGAGGACTAAAATTTCCTCTCTTTCTTGATCTCACATTCTGCAAAGCTCTTGTGAAGTGTGTAGAGAAAAGTGTCAAATAATCTTCTGGGAGTTGCTTTAGTAGAAGAATTATCACCATTAGACTTGCTAGATTGTGAAGCTAAAGCAATTGATTTATTACCATTATTTTTTCTAGCAAAAATATCTAATTCATGAGTTTTCAACTTAGAATAAAGTACATCTAATGTAAGTGTACTCATGATAGTAGATTCTCTAATGGATGTAACCTTCATCTCCCATATAGACATATCTAATGCTCCAAGTAATTGACGTGCATTTTCAGCATCAGTATAAGTAACACTAACAGCATGTAGGTTACTAAGAATTTTATTAAAATGAGCAAAGAAATCATCTATTGATTCACTAGGTTTCATCTCAAAATGCATGTAATCTTTTTTTGTACATATCTTGACGTACCTCTTTAATAGTAGATGAACCCTCATGATAATCACATAATGCTTTCCATACCTCATATGCGAATTTAAGATGCATAACATGATCAAAATTACTCTTTCCTAGTCCTTGAATTATCAGGTTCCTTGCCTTGCTATTTGCCTCCACTTGTGCTATATTTGTTGCTGACACAGTATCGTTCTCGGGCACTTGATAAGGCTTGTAGACCTTCTCCCATATTGCAAAGTCTTGAGCTTAAATATATGCCTCCATCTTGGCTTTCCAATACTGAAAATCAACACCATCGAAAACACAAGGTTTTGTGGAATACCTATCCGTTGACATGTTTTTCTAATCACCGGTTAAGATCAATTAGAAAAATAAACCTGCTCTGATATCACTTGTAGGATCGTTGTTAGCAATCAGAGGGGGGTGAATGATACAACACGCACAGAGGAATCTTTTTTAATTTTTAATTTTCTGCCTTTTAATTGTTTAAAAAACTAGAAATAACAAAAAAAATAGTTTTTTTCTGATTTTACTGTAACAAACTGTAGCGCACTGTAGCAAAGTACTGTACTGTTTACTGTAGCAAGTAATGTAGTTGTTTACTGTAGCGGCGAAACCTTCCGATCGATCCGCGAAACATGATCGTTTTTGCTCAATCTTTCAATCAATTTTTAATTAAAATTAATTCATATATGTAAGCAACAAAAATAACTAGACATAGATTAATGCATCGAGAATCTATAGGAATCAAAAACTAAGAAAAAGGATAATAGATGCGAATAAAAAAACTCACAAACTTTATTCAAAAACTGTGAACACTATTCATCCATCCATCAGCCTCATATGCATGCGTCCGCCGTGAACTTTTCTTTTTCTGTTTTTCTTCTCGCGTCACGCAGCCGCACGCCCTTTTTCTTTTTTCTTCGTCTCAGCAAACAGCGCTGCCCCAAAAAAAGACACGTATGTTTCCTTCTCCATGGCTACTCCTCCGATCACAATTTTTGTCCCCTTTTATGCAGCATTCTACGAATCCTATTCAATCTCTACTTAGAATCCTAATCCAACTCAGAATCCTATTCAAACTCTACTTAGAATCCTAATCCAACTCATCCAACTAGACCTGGGCCTTTTTACCTCAACTAGGCTTTTGGCTCTCTAATTTTCAAGGGACCCGAAACCCTTCCTAACACGGGTTTTTCACACTTCCGACTTTTCCACTCATCACGTGTCGAAACCTTCAGGACCGCACCTCCTGTAGCTTCTTCACGTACCATCAACCTTTGATCTCCATGCACCCCAAGCATGAGCCCGATCATCCCATGACATCCTCGACTGTCTGAACCTCAGATCTCCCCATCCTAGTCCCGGTCCACCTTGTCACCAACCATGATCGTCTCCATGCTCAACCTGCACATGCAAAGACCAAATAATATTTTTCCGGCACAAGTTCGTCCCAACTTGACCAACATCAGTTCATGCATGCGGCACAACTCGCATAACACCGCTAAACAAAATTATCAATTATTCATCATCACAAATTAACCATTGTCAATTATTCATCACCAAAACATCCTAAACCTAGCCACATGGTCTAACAGGTTCACCACCGCTTGTACCTACACTCCAGCACCACTCTAGCTTCTCTTTGAACTTCACATCACGACTTACATGGATCTTCCCACACCGTGGATCAACTAGGCATTGCGCCTTGCAACCGTCCTCGATGCCAAGATACACCATCGGCTGGCTTCGGTCGTCGAGTTTCTTCAGGTGCGGCATTGTCACCTTCGCGTATGCCGTGCAACCGAAAACACAAAGGTGTGCCAGATGCAGTTTTTTTCCATTCCATGCCTCAAACGGGGTGCATTCGCCCAATGCCTTCGTTGGCAACTGGTTCAATAGATACACCGCGTGCCGCACCGCCTCCCCCCAGAATCTTCCTGGCATACTCATGCTCTTGAGAAGAGACCTTGCCATCGCCATCATAGTTTTGTTTCTCCGCTCTATCACGCCATTCTGCTATGGCGTGTATGGTGCGGTGAGGTGCCGCTCGATCCCGGCCTCCTCGCAGACCCGGTTTAATTCAGCGGAGAGGAATTCGCCACCGTGATCAGTCCTTAGTGTCTTGATGCGCCGTTCGCTTGTGTTCTCGATCTGCAACTTGAATTTTCTGAACACTGAGCAGGCTTGATCCTTCATCTTGATCACATACAGCCACATCCATCTTGAGTAATCGTCAACGATTAACATGAAATAGCTGTTTCTGGCAAGGCTTGAAGGTGTGATCGGACTGCAAAGATCAACATGTAGCAGTTCAAGTGGCTTCTCTGCCCTGTAAGTTGTTGCTGCTAGGAATGGCTGCCTTGCTTGCTTTGCCACTAAATACCATTGACACAATTGGTTCGGGTGTGTGATCGGTGGCACACCCGCCGCCATCTCCTTGTCAATGAGAAGTTTTATGGCATGGAAGTTGACATGGCCAAGTCTAGCATGCCATAGCCACGCCAGATCTTCAAGGTTCGCTAGGAGACACACCACCTCCGCCTAGTGCAGCTCAATTTTATAAAGGAAGTTTGCAGTATGCCTCACTTCCATGAGCAGCCTTGCTTGCCGTTTGTCGAACACCTGCAGGATGTCCTCGTCCATGATCATCTTGTGGCTGGTCTCGGTTAGTTGTTCAAGGTTCACAATGTTGCTTTGGAGCCTCGGGATGTAATACACCTCCTGGAGCAGCCATTGATCTCCGTTCTTGTAGTCGAACAAAATTGATCTCTTGCCCATGATTTTCACCGTTGAGTTGTCACCGAATTTGACTTTGCTGGTGACACTCTCGTCCAGCTCGCAGAACTTCACTCTGTCGTCGGTCATGTGGTTGCTTGCCCCGTTGTCCAGGTACTAGACATGACTGGGTGTAGCCTTCTCCTTTAGCTTCATCTTCTCTTCGTTCAGCAGGACGACATCCTTCCGCTCCCACTATTTCAGTGTCGCCTCCTCCGACACCGTGAGCAACAAGGCTGGTTTAGTGTCATCTACGTGCGTGAGGTGCGCCTCTTCATTCTTCTTCGGGGCTCTGCAATCAGATTTGTAGTGGCCCATCTTGTCGCAGTTAAAACATCGAATGTGGCTCTTGTCACGGCCACCACCGCCTAAACCATTCACGCGGTCTCTGCCCAGCGCTCCGCCACGACCGCCCTTGCCGCACCATTTGCCGCATCCACGTCCACTCCTACCTCAGTTGCTGTTATCTGCAGAAGCATAAGACTTGTTTTTTGCTTGACGAAGAGTCGCTGGTTTCCTTCTTCTGCCATGCCTGCCGCTCGGCCTGAGTGAGCAGGAGTTGGCTATCGCCGCTGCTGCTTCCGCTGGACGTGCGTGGGCGAGTTCATTCTTCAAACGCCTTCAGTTGCCCCACAACTTCCGCCAACGGCATGGTATTGAGGTCGTAGAACTGCTCAATCCCGGCGATCACACTCAAGAAATGATCTGGCACAGTGTCGAATAATTTCTTGACCAGTCTGACATCGTCGAGTGTTTCCTTGAGATTTGTGTACCTGACAGCCATGGCGTTGAGCCTTCCAGCGTATTGATCCAGGGTTTCTCCTTCCTGCATACGCATGACATCGAATTCATTCTTCAATGTCTGTAGCCATGCATTCTTGATGCGATCTGCGCCAATGAATCTTGTCTTGAGACAGTCCCAGACCTCCTTCGCCGTTTTCTTCCTTGCCACCTGCATCAGAAGATTTTCTGGGAGTGCTTGGAGAAGATGCGACCTTGCCTTCTTATCCTTCTACGCGTCAACGGCCGCCCCAGCCGCCGGCTTGATTGCTTCCTAGACGCCTTGATCTTCCATCATCGCTTGCACCCGGATCACCCAGCCGGTGTAGTTTGTCGTCGTGAGCTGCGGGTAGGAGAATAGCCCACCGCCGCTCTCTCGCGCCGCCTCGTCGTGAACAATGATCGACATTTGGTCTGACTGTAGAACCGTGGCTCTAATGCCAAATGTGGGCGATTTTCTTCAGACCAATCGGCACAAACTCTGAATTCTGAAACCTGTAACTTGAAGTCTGAAACTCGAGCACTGTAGCGCGTCTATTCACTATTTGGGGCAATTTTCTTCCTCTATTCACTTCTCAATATAAAGTAACAGACATGCGGGAAATATGGCAACTACCAGCTACTAATGGAAGCTTACAAATAAAAATCATGCAGTCACGATCCGATCGAATCGGGCATGATACACACGCACATGGAAACAACCTTCTGACGACCCGCTGCTTGGAAACGAATTCCTGACGACACGCTCCTGCCGTTGCCCTCCAGCATTTAGACGTTGGGATGCTCAGGATTAAGTCCAACATTGCACTCGGCGCCGTTGCCGCCGGCCGCCTCCGCCTTGTCATACATCGCTGACAGATCCAGCTTCACCTTGCACCAGTACTCGAGCCGCTCCTCGATCCATTCGAGCTCCTTGCAGCTGAACTCACTCCCTGGCCTCAAGACGGTCACGACGGACTCGACAAGCGCGGCCTACTTCCCGTCCCAGTTGAGCAGCTTCATCGCGCCGTCGCTGCCATTGCCCTGGCCTTCCGGCACGTCCAAGTAGACGGTGAACTCCCTCTCCTTGCCGGAGGAGAGTGCGCCGGAGCAGATCTCGCCGGACTGCTTGTCGTTGCTGATCTGGCTCTTACAACTGTCGCCGCCATCCGCGAACTCTATCTTCGACAGGGACACCCCGGGGTGCGCCGTCTTGAGGTCGATGCCCGTGTCCTTGGCGACGATGGAGATGAGCCTGTCCGACAATTGCTCCAGCTTCCCCGTGATCTTCTCCATGTCATCATTGATGGGCGTGTAGCTTCCCGAGGTCAGGTCGGCCATGGCTTGTAACGCCTCAGGGTTGTGATCAGGGGAGAAACTGAAGGCGTGGATCGGGTACTGGGGCTCGGTGCTTTCCTTTTTGAAGCTGTGGTCTTCTCCATCAGAGAGGAAGATGATGAAGGCTAAACGGTCCTTGTCCGTTGCCTGACGCCCATCCAGGATCTGCACATACATGCATGCCAATACTTATTAAGGTGCCGCTTGGTTAGACTGAAATAAGCTGACTTATGGGTGAAATTATACTGTACCTGATTGAAATTATACTGTAACTAATAGTGGCTTATTTGATGTTACTAAATTTAAAAATAAAAAAATAGGCTAGCCCATCACAGACAATACAAATGAGTATAGAAAAAAAGAACCGGCAAAAAAACTCAAAAAAACCACAAATGAGAAAAAGACGGAACTTAGAAATAGTAAAAAATAAGTCAAAAATTAGAAGCACAAACTCAAATGAGCGGAGCCTAGATTTCATGCACCAACCAGTTCATTTAAAAAATTAACCTTAAACTGATTAGAAAAATAAAGCAACATATGCTCTAACACTATGGTTAAAAGGAACCTATTCCATTGTGTTTCTTTCTTCAAGGCAAAACTACTACGGAAAAAGAAACCAAACTAAGGACAAAACTCCCAAGAAACATGTTCGCCCAGACTTGCCAATATATATCCCCTCCAAACGTCCACACAAAACTACCGAAAACAAAAAAGAAATGGACGTCGATTTTGGAATGCTTCTGTTTCTTGCAAAAAAAAAATGCAACTCGATTGTACTAAAAATGGATATTCAAGTTGCAAGTACGGAGAGAAAATGAAAGCCGAGTACCTGTTTTATAATTGGGTCTTGAATATATTGAGTTTTATGTCCCAACTAGTTCACCCAAAAGTTTAAATTGATGAGAAATACAAGACAATTCACTTATACTTCAACACTCTACGTCACGTTTAGGCTCCCTCAATTGGATCTTGAACTCAAGATTTCTTGGCTCTGATATCATATTGTTAGATCGGATCTTAGCAGCATAGCTAGGTCCAACCGGGTTTACTCCCCAGGTCACAGGTCTAAATGAGCTGAGCACAACTAAGTCCACAGAGCAACAGACATAAAAAGTGGTATTGAGCTTTCTTCCCCCAAAAGACTAGCCTAATGGGTAAGGTCTCCCTTATACTTATAAGTTGTACTTTTTTCCTTCTACAATCGATGTGGAACTATTCCTAATATTGTCCTCTTCACATATCAGGTGTGCACTCCTGCTTCGACAATTATGAAGTTCAAGGAGACGTTAGATGCCTAGACTCTAATACCAACATTCTCTTCCATAAGCACATGGCTACCGAAGGATCCATCTCCTCCTCGTCAGCGCCACCAATGAATTCAGTGATGAACTTATCCACCAACTCCAACGGTGGACTCGTCCCCACGCCTGCCCTGTCTGCCTTCGGCCAACTCGTCAATATTAAGCTAACACGGGATAACTATCTACTGTGGAAGACCCAAATCCTTTCGTATCTCCACGGACAGTAGATGCTCGGCTGCGTCGACGGCACCAACAAGGCTCCGGATGCTTTTGTCTCCTAGATGACAGATGGGAATAGTGTCCAAGTACCAAACTTAGCATACCAAATCTAGGTTCAATCTGAGCAATTGGTGCTGAGTTCTTTACTCTCGTCTCTGTCTCCTGAGGTGTTGTCACATGTTCTCTTCCTTCCTACCATGGCTGAGGTCTGGACTGTACTTGAACAAATGTTCTTGTCACAATCTCGGGCCAAGATCATACAAGTGTGAATGCTGCTGTCCAATACCAAGAAGAAGGAGCAGTCCATTACTGAGTATTTCAGCAAGATGAAGTCCCTAGCATACATGATGGCATCTGCTGGAAAATCCTTGGAAGAAGAGGAGTTTGTTTCTTATGTTCTTGTAGGACTTGAGTCTGACTACAATCCATTAGTCGCTTCGATTACCACATGAACAAATCCAATCAATATCAATGATCTGTATGCTCATCTCTTAAACTTTGAGATAAGACTTTGAGTACCAATAGGGTGATGTTTCTTTCTCTAGCTCTTCCACGAATATGGTTTCACGTGGAGGAGGCCAAAGCAGCCGTGGTGGCCATGGATGAGGAAACCGCGAAGGCAACTAGGGTGGTAGGAAGCAAAGTGGGCACTTCAGCAATAATTGTCCCACCTGCCAGGTTTGCGGGAAATTAGGACACATAGCTCTGAAGTACTATAATAGATTCAATCATGCTTTTCAAGCTACTGATGATGGTAGAATGTAGCCTTAGCAAATGTTAACAACAGTTGCAATGTTGACACCAATTGGTACGTTGACACAGACGCTTTAGATCATATCACCAGTGATCTGGACAGGTTGACCATGCGAGAAACATACCACAGTCATGATCAGGTGCACATATCTAATGGATCAGGTATGCACATTAGTCACATTGGTCATTCCAAATTGTCTTTCAATTCTCATGACATTCATCTCAATAATATTCTTTATGCCCTAGTGCCACAAGAAATCTTCTCTCTGTTCACCATGCCACAAAAAATCTTCTCTCTGTTCACCATCTCACATCTAACAATAATGCTTTCCTTGAATTTCATCCTGATCATTTCTTTCTCAAGGATCAATCCACAAGGAGAACTCTTCTTCGAGGACAGTGTGAGCGAGGACTTTATCCCATTGAGTGGCAGCCATCTTTACCAAGCAAACATCTCCTAGCCGTGAGCAGAGATACTCAAGAAAGATGGCATAGTCGCTTAGGACATCCTTCTTTTTCTATAGTTTAGCATGCCATTAGCAATAATAATCTGTCATGTTCCAATAAATCCAATAAGTGTCGGTCTGTGATGCATGTCAATAGGCCAAAAGTCATCAATTGTCTTTCTCTCATTCAAATTATACTTGCACTTTTCCTTTGGAACTCATTTTTTCCGATGTTTGGGGCCTTTCTCCTCCATCTGTTAATGGCTACAAATATTTTGTTAGTCTCATCGACGACTTTAGCAAATTCACTTGGATCTACATGTTGAAAAACAAAAGTGCGGTCTTTCATATTTTTACTTAGTTCCAAACACATGTTGAACGTCTTCTAAAGAGAAAGATTCTTTCGGTTCAAACCGACTAGGGTGGGGAATACCAAAAGTTGAACTCTTTCTTTCAACAAGTTGGCATTTCTCACAATGTGTCATGTCCTCGCACACATCAACAAAACGGCTCAGCTGAACGCAATCATCATCACATTGTTGAGGTTGGGCTTGCTCATGCCTCTATGCTACTCAAATTCTAGGATAAAGTATTCTTAACCATTGTCTTTCTCATCAACCCCAGAAAGCTGAATTAATCCTTTCTAAGATCTTTTGGGTGCGTCTGCTGACCAAATCTACTACAGTCGTACAATACATGCAAACTCAATTTTCACTCCAAACAGTGCATCTTCCTCGGCTACAGTAGTCTTCATAAGGGCTATAAATGCTTACTCCCATCCACGGGCCGTGTATACATCTCCCAAGATGTTATTTTTGATGAATGAGTTTTCCTTTTTGCTGTACTAACTTCCAATTCTTTGCATCATCCCGATTCTTCCTCTGATCCAGTTTCTTTGCTTCCCTTTCCTATCCGGAATGACCAAGTGCCTTCTGTGCTGTTTGACCATTGTGCTCTTGTGTTATCTCACTCATGTATGCAGACTGCAGGCTCCTATGATGGTATTGTCAGACCAGCAACAGTAGATAGCTCTGATGCCATATTGAGTTTCATGCACCAATCATTTCACCCAAAAGTTTAAGTTGATGAGAAAAGATGGACAATTCACTTATACTTTACCAAAATATTCTTCAATCATGTTTGGGAATGTTTTAACTATTAAGGAATTTCGCAAGTACGATTCCTACAGCGAGATTCATGTGTTCCCAATGAGAGCCTCACATTAATATTGAAGGATGACAGTGAATGTTTTGTGAGTCATTGTATTTAATTGCTAACTTGGAGTTGACATCGTCATGGAAAAAGAGGGTGGCAAAGGGTCAAGGGATATTCTATTTTGTGCAGGCACTACTACAGAAAACCTTATTACAGACGGTTCAAAAATGCCATCATAGACGGTTTTGTGAGCCTTCTAAATTTATGGTTCAGTAATGACACGAGGTCATCACAGATGGCTTTTGAAACATCTGTGGTGGAAATATCACAGACGGTTTTTAACTAAAACCGTCTGTGATATTTATAAATCACAGACGGTTTTTAACTAAAAACCGTTTATGATTATAACTATCATAGACGGTTTTTTAGTTAAAAACTATATGTGATACTCTCTTCTGCCCCTAAACCTATTTTTTTTTATTGGCTAGCCTCAGGAAATGCTAGCCATGCCCTCTGAAACAAGCAGATCAATACATCCAATTCACATCTTAATTCATTTCACAAACATAAAACATCCATTTCGCAAATCAATTAATTGAAATGAAGTAGAATATCCATTAACAAATACGCAATTATAATCAATGTCAATCTCATTCCAAACAAATAATCATTGTGCAGTGTGAAACATTCCATGTGATCTTATGACTTTAGACAACAAAAAGAAAGCGCACTCTCCTCGAATTTGTGCAAGGTCTGGCTGTTTCAATGCAGTTGTAGAGATGGGCGCAGCCTGTTGATAGGAATATCAATGTGCGTACATATATAACCTGATAAGTATGAAATAAATGTGGGAAGATTGACAAACCTTAGAATTGGTGATCTTCGAGGAATCGAGGAGTAGTCTCATATGGTGGCAAACATAGAATCCACACGTGTTGCTCGGCGGCTGCTGGTGGCACTGCAAAAATAGAATGTGTTAATTCAAGAGGCATTACTACCAAGTGTTCTATAGGATTAATTAATTTGTACTAGCAAATACCCGAAAATTTTGAACATGTTGCAAGGGCTTGGCCCCTTGCGTCGAGCCACGTGTTTGTGCAACGTACGTGGCGAACAACCTTCGTGATTCGAAAAAGTTAGCTTAATCATTCGAAAGGAAAGAAATAGTACAATATAGTTATGTATGGAGAAAATGTACTTACCTATCGTGTAATTGGCCGATAACTGTGTAATCAGATTTGTTCTTATTTAGGGAATCAAGACATATAACCTTGTTCCATTTTGGTATAAGTACAATTAAAATCCAATGGAACCGCTCATTGTATGGCATAAGAACATATTCCTTATCGCGGTGAGCCAGCAGTGTTGTTGTAATATAGCTCTCGACGAAGGATGCATCCTCGCTGATGGTATCCATGGCGACCAAGTGTGGGTCCAGGAAACCAATTGGTGAATTGGATGATCTAGCTTCAATCACCATGTATCTATATATACATACACAAAAAAGCAACAAATTATATATGACATATCGATATTACATGAACGGAGACTGTGATTGTACACACTTACAGCGTCCAGCATCGAACGAGTGAGGCGTCGAGAGCGTCGAGCGTGAAAAGTTGAAATAAATCCTCAAAGGTCACCGTAAAGACACAATCATGAATGTTGTGCTACAAATGATCCGGCCTGAATTTGACAGTGATACCTGAGCGCTGTTCTGCCTGTGGCTTATTGGACTGTTCCATATACCAAGCGTGTAATCTTTGGCAACCAAGTCCTAGGGTTAGGAGGCGCTCTTCCGGGATGATCATCGGCTCGTCTAGCATGAATTTGCGGGCCAATGGCAGGTAGGGGATATCATCATCTGTCTTCTTTAGTTTGGCCCTGCCTCGCTTGTAGGTCAACTTCACGGTAGTCGACTGTAAAGGTACCACCGGTTGAAGTTGCTCCAACGGGAATAGCACCCATGGACATGTCACCAGTGCAGGTAGCGGTGGTGGAGATAGCCCTTATGGAGATGGCACCAGTGCATGTAGCTCTGGTTCGAACTGCCCTTGTGGTCCTGCCACCAGTGAAGAAGCCTTCAGGGAGATGTCGCTTTTGGGCCACTGGATGAATGTTCCAATGGCTTGCCCTAAAGTCACGATCTCGTCGTTGGGGGGCTTCGGTAGCGGGACGATCTCAAAATTGGCATGCATACCATCCACATGAACTTTTTCGAAGCCTGGTGCTAAAGCTGTACGATGCACCATGGCCTCGGGACCAGACAGATATGCCTGGCCCCAAGCAGCGCACAAGGGAACAGAAGCATATCTCACTTGGAGCGTGCATTGCGTAGCCTCCTACATAACGATACAAAATTAGCTACTCCAATAGGCCTATCAAAGGATCGAGCATTCTAGAGATAATAATTATTACCAGGATGTCATCCATAGGAAATCTTGCCTCGCTTTCCGTTGTAGGATTGGACGCGCAACTACTTCAATTGTTGGGCGGGCTAGCTAGCACAGGAGCGGTGGCGGTAGCCTGCTGATTTTCTATAAATCTTCGCATCACATCTCTATCATAATCAGCCAGCTCCTCTATAAGAGATGCCTTGATCTCCTCTCGTAGCCGTGTGTCACGCTCGGCTTTGGTTCTCTTCCTACTCCGATACAATTAGAAGTCATCTTGAAAACTATGTTTCCAAGGAACATAAAGGCCAAGGCCTCTCGTACGACCCAGGTGCTCCTTGTTTTCCAAGGCCGTGGAGAGTATATCTTTATCTCTTGTTCCCTGGAATGATCCCTGGGAAGATTCAACACACAACGCTTCCTACAAGAGCACGACACGTCATTTCACTTCCTACGAAGTTGTGGAGTAATTACAAGCTACGTAGTTCGATCAATATCTTACCAGGCGGTGGGACACTTCCTGGTCTATAGGGTTTCGGAAGGAGATGTCCCCGGATGACGTGGTGGATGACCTCGCTCTAATCCAATTTCGAGCGCGCTCAGTCAGGATCATGGCAAATGGCGGGGCGGTGTCCCGCAGAATTGCATGTTCATCCTCCGCCCTCCACTGCGGGATTTTGCCTGCATACCCAGCTGTGTCAAGTCTGTGGGGTGTGTGTTTTTTGCCTGGAGGGTCTTATGCGCCGCACTTGCACTTTTAAAATCTTCGGTCGTCTTCATCGCCTTAAACTCTTCCTATTGTGGTTCCAGGAATGGGTATTTATGAAAGGATGCTTCGTCCTTCTCCACGTAGTTCTTGACAAGCACGCTCTTGAAGTTCTTCCATGCTTTGCACGCTGCTAGCAAGGCATGTCATTCACATTGTCTTGGTGTTCTTCTGGGATCTCGAACGATGCAAAAATTTATGTCAGCAGCTCACGTTTCCGAGTCCCAGTCACGCTCTTCCACGAATGTGCATGCTATTCTGATCATTCTTCGGAATGTGCATGCTGCTCGGTGAGGAAGGAGAGGGGTCCCAGATCCATCGACCTCTGTGATGGTAAATCGGCCCTCAAGCTTTTTCAATAGCCCTCTTCCTTGGCGTTTTGATTTTGGAGCGAACGTATCCGACGATGATGTTGATGTATGCACGGATGACATGTTGGATATAAAGATGACTTCTTCAAGATATAAACATGTGGAAATATTAAGCCATCTAAACAACATATCATGCAATAATCTAAAACCATCATATATTCAGATTTGAGACATAGATCATTGAAGTAACATGGTGCCATCAAAAGTAGCCAGACATAAAAGACTAAAATCAGCATGTTAGAGTGGTTTTAGTTGCTCTCAGATTTAGGGTTACACAAGATTTTAATCAAACCTTGAGCTCTAAGAAATGTGAATTAGTAGCTCTAAGATTTTAATCTTGGTCGTCCCACTACTACGATCTTATACTCTTCACTGATTGAATCTGTCAAATGTGAACCAAACCTTGAGCTCTAAGAAATGTGAATTAGTAGCTCCAAACCTTGAATCTACAACATGAACTACTAATCTAGCAAAACCGAAAGGACTACTAATCTACTAAATAGGTGATCATAGACTGCACAGAATTCTGACTACTCTAGCAAAACCAAAAGGACTACTAATCTAGAGCTCAAGATTTGTGATCCAATTTCAGTACAAGACCAGTTACTTCATAGAGCATATGAGCATAAGTTACTGAATGAACAGAGAAAATATATAGACCACAATGAGCATAAGTTCAGCAAATTGAATTATTTTTAGAGCTCTCAGAAGGCTAGTTGCACAAGATTTAATCTTGGCCATCTCCGCCATGACAAATCTAATCTTGATTATATATGACAGTTATAGATTAGATCTTGAGCTCAATTTAAACCTTTCTATTTAACAAACTCTAACCGATCATGAAATAGCTTTCTGTTCAGAGCCGATCGAACACCCCAAAACAATCTAACACAGGATGACAGGACAATCTTTCATCCAACCACAGAGACTACTAGAGAACTAACAGGATGACAGGGATCTAACACAGAGACCAAAAATAACCACTGAACTGATCTAACACAGAGATCAGCAGGAACAAAATAGCCAAGTAATGACCAGAGAATGAACAATAGATGATTTAAAAGAAAGCTCAAGATCAATCTACCATCACATCCATATATAATCTCAGTTTAGAGTCAATTCATCACAGAGCATGCAGTAAACAGAAAGCTCAAGATCAATCTATCATCACATCCATATACTCATAGTAGAGGTGATATTCTAAACCCTTGAAGAAATCGAAACCGGCGACGAGCTCAGGGATGGCAAGGCACGATGAAATGTTGGCCTCCTAGGGACGGAGGTCCGAGGAGGCGGCAGCGGCGATGGAGTGGACGAGGGTCGACGGCGACTAAGGACGGAGGTCCGAGGAGGCGACGGCGACGGCGTGGACGGGGGTCGATGGTGACTGGGGACAGAGGTTCGAGGAGGCGGCGGCGACGGCGTGGACTCGAGAAGGAGGGAGATCCGAGAAGGAGATGGCGACGGGCTAGATAGGGAGAGCGGCGACGGTGTGGACCAGACAAGGAGGGAGATCCGAGAAGGAGACGGCGAGGGGCTAGATCGGGAGAGCGGCGACGGGCTAGATCGGGAGACGGCGATGGGCTAGATCTACAACTGCATCGCACGAAACCTAGCTTGAGTATATGTAGGATGGCTTATTATAGACAGTTCTAGTTTAGAACCGTCTATGATATCACGGACAGTTCTAAACTAGAACCGTCTGTATTAAGCCCTTTCCTACCATGCACTGGAGTTATTACCTACACCAACCAATAGGCACTGTAATAAGACCAATTATCAGTATTTCTTTAGAACAGCCCAATAAACATAGAGATACATATGTATGACACTCATTCTCAAAATTCACCTATATATCACACATTTTCACATATACATAAATGTAAATTCACAAATACATCACACATATGTATTGTTATATACAAAATGCAATTTCACATATACATCACATACATGCATTGTTATATACATAAATTCACCTATATATCACACATTTTCACATATACATATATATCGCACATTCTCATTCCACTTGTTTATTTCCTTTAAAAATTAGCCCTTTATGATGATCAATGCGAGTTTCATCACGTTGTTCATCGTCGACCCTTATGCCATTTCCAAAAGGAGGTAACTCGTCAAATTGATTGTATTCGTCCTCATCCACTACATTCTTTGCTCCGACAATTCTCCTTTTTCCATGAAGAACTATATGGCGCTTCTTATTTGCCGGATCGATTACATAGAAAACTTGAACAACTTGGTTAGCGAGTACAAATGGTTCGTCTTTGTATCCTACACATTGGAGGTCCACAGTAGTGACACCGTACTTGTCAACCTTCACTTGTGGGAGATGCACCCAATAGCACCGAAATAAGGAGATCTTGAAAACCACGTAGTCGAGCTCCCAAATGTCTTCTATGAACCCATAATACTAGTTTCTCAACCCATCGGTATTGAGCGCATCTATGCGGACACCACTATTCTGGTTAGTGATTTTTACATCCTGAGCCTGTTTATAGAATGTGTACCCATTTATGTCATATCCTTGACATATCACAACTATAAATGTTGGCCCTTTTGCCAACCATATCAGCATCTCACTTGGCAAGCTCCTAGCGATTTGATCCTTCAACCATTGGTTGAACCGACTGTTGTGTTGCCTCATGATCCAAACATCCGGCCGCCCTGGATTCTGTTGCCGAAGCACATCCGTGTGCTGGTCGACATAATGTGCCACTTCAGTCATGTGTTGCAAGACCGTGAAATGGGTTTGAGCATACGCAGCCATATCTGGAGTCATTGTTTTCCTTCCGATAGTTCCGATACCCTTGAGCCTCCCCTCATGACGAGATTGAGGCACACCTATTGGTTGAATCTGAGTCATATAATCAACACAAAACTCAATGACCTCTTCGCTTGCATAACCTTCGACGATGCTGCCCTCCAGCCGAGATCAATTCCGTACATAGGACTTAGAATTCCCATGAACCTCTCAAATGGGTACATGCTACGTAGGAATACGGGCCCGCATATTTTTATCTCCCACACAATGTGAACAATGATATAGACTATGATATCGAAAAATGAAGGAGAAAAATACATCTCAAGATGACATAGAGTCATCACTACCTTGTCCTACAGAGCATCTAGTCCTTCGGGATCGATGACCTTCTGAGCAATTGTGTTAAAGAAATAACATAGCCTCATGATTGTCTCTCGGACTTTGATCGGGAAAATATTCTAACTGCAATAGGGAGCATATGTGTCATCAGCACATGACAATCATGAGACTCCATGTCATTTAACTTCAAATCTTGCATCGAAACAAGTTTCTTCATGTTGCCGGAGTAACCAGACGGAACTTTGATACCATGTAAGCACTGGCACAGTTCTATTTTCTCAGCCTTGGACAGAGTGTAACACGTAGGGGAAGGTACGTTCGTCCATTATCTGTTTTTGTCTGCGCTAACTCAGACCTAATGTCCATATCAGCCAAGTCAAGCCGTGTATTGATGCCGTCCTTTGTTTTATCACGAATATTCAGTAAGAGACCAATCAAGCTGTCACATACATTTTTTTCTATATGCATGACGTCGATGCAGTATCGAACATCTAGGTACTCCCAATAAGGTAAGTCCCAAAATATTGATCTCTTTTTCCAGATATTCTTCTCATGAGCCCTCAATTTACGTCCCTTTCCGAGGACAACATATAAATTCTTAACCATACTATAAACCTCTTTTCCGCTTAAATGCCTTGGAGCTGAACCGTCCTCTTTCTCTCTGTCAAATTATTTCTTCATCTTGCGGTATGGGTGAGCCCTCCGAAGGAACCGGCGGTGACGTATGTACACGGTTTTGCATGAGTGTTTCATCCACACACTCTCGGTACCATCTAAACAGTGATTGCAAGCTTTGACACCTTTTGTACTCTAGCCCGACAGGTTAGCAAGGGCAGGATAATCATTTATGGTGCAGAATAATAAGGATCGCAAGGTGAAGTTCTCTCGTTTGTATGCATTCCATACCTGTACCCCTTTGTTCCACAGTACTTTTAGATCTTCCACCAAAGGTGATAGGTACACATCAATATCATTCTCAGGTTGCTTTGGCCCTTGGATAAGTATCGACAGCAAAATATACTTTCGCTTCATACACAACCAAGGAGGAAGGTTATAGATGCAGAGAGTCATGGGCCAAGTGCTATGTCGGCTGCTCATGCTATTGAAATGATTCATTCCATCCGTACTCAGTCCAAACCTTATATTCCTTGGTTCTGCACCGAAGTCTGCAAAACTCCTATCGATGTTTCTCCACTGGGCGGAATCAGAAGGTGTCTTAGCATTCCATCCTTCTTACGCTCCTCCGAGTGCCAACGTAGCAGTTTTGCCTTCTTTAGATTTGCAAAAAACCGTTTCAAATGGGAAATTATAGGAAAATACCATGCCACCTTAGCAGGAGGTCCTTTCTTCACCTCTGTTCCCTCACCGTCATCTGATTGATTGTTATGTTTGTATCGGGACGCGTTGCACACCGGACATACATGCATGTTTGCATACTTTTTACGGTAGAGGATACAGTCGTTCGGACATGCATGTATTCTTTCTACTTCCATTCCCAATGGACAAATAACCTTCTTGGCTTTATACGTGGTTTTAGGCAATTCATTTCCCTCCGGAAGCATGTTCGCTAAAAGACCTAGCAACGCCGTAAAACTCTTGTCGGACCAACCGTTGCTTGCCTTAAATTTTAACAGTTCAAGCACGGCTGACAATCTCGTGTACTTTGACCTGCATCACGTGAACAAAGGTTTCTCCGAGTCCTCCATCAAGCCCCGGAATTTAACATACTCTCTCTCTCTCTCTCATCATAGTTTTCTTCTACATCGCGAAGCTTCTGATCCAGATTGTCATCGTATAACCTATCCGAATCCGAACAACAATCGACATCATCCGGCGGCATATTATTCACTTCACCAGCGATGTCATCTGGCGGCATATCACTCACTTCACCGGCGATGTTATCCAACGGCATATCATTAACTTCGCTATGACTGGTCCACACATATAACCCTTTTTGAAACCCCTTCGAATCAAGTGCGCTTCAATCTGCTCTCAGTTCTTAAACATCTTTAAATTCTCGCAGTCAGTGCATGGACAGTACATATGTTCCACCCCCTTATTCAACATATCCTCCTCGGCACCTCTTGTAAAAGCAGACACGCCATTAATATACTCTTCACTCACACGGTTCGCGGCATACATCCAGCTTCGGTCCTACGTTATGCATATATATAACAACTTAGTATTAAAAATTAAATTAATTAATTAATACTACATATATACCACATGCATTGAGGCTTTGCTAGCTTAATTCATATTATAAACACAACAGCTATTTCCCCAACGATCGCTGAAGGTATATAACCAACAATTTGACAAATTTGGCCTCCCACATGATGGGAACTGATCATGTATGGTCAAGTAGATGCAAACCATCTTCAATAACACTCACCAAAACTTAGATCTAAATTGTAATGCAAAGAAAAATAAATTTCATTACTAACCATATCTAGAACAACCAGGAACGTATGAATCTTCAAAGCTCAATCTCTGCCTCCTCCCACCAAATTAATTAGCCTGCCTAGCTTGCCTCCTGAGCGAAAGAGTGCAGCACCGGCTAGATCTGGATCGAAATGAAGACAGATGCGGTTCTGAGCGGTGCAATAAATATGTAGCAAGATTATCACAGACGGTTTTTAATAAAAAAAATTGTCTGTGATAATTCCAGATTATCACAGACGGGTTTAAATAAAAACCGTCTGTGATACTGGAATATCACAGACGGTTTATCGGTAAGAACCGTCTGCTACTCCTTTTCTCCAACGCCATTAACACAGACAGTGTCCAAACTAAAACTGTTTGTATTAGTGTCGGTCACAGACGGTTTTGTCAAACCGTCTGTGATTTGGCATCTAGTATTAGACTTTCTGTAGTAGTAAGGTTATGACAAATGAGGGTGTTAGTCGGACATGGAGTGAAAAATGGACTTCTATCGTAAGCGGGGTGACATGGACGACTCCTCTAGAGATTAACATTTCCAATTACCTTCACGGCCTCTTTCAGGGCTACGGAAAAGTTGGTGCCACCGCGCTCGTCCTTAAGGGTGTGTTTGGTTCGTGAATGGAGGTTGTATCGTATATCCTGACTGAGTGGATGTAGGCTGAGTGGAATCGTATTTCAGAAAAAGAAGATGTTTGGTGAGGTTGCATGAGCGGATGCAAAAAGCGAGATGCTGTTTGGTTGCTGTATGAGCGGATGCGATCTACCAAACCCGAGAGGTCGACATGTGGAACCGCATAAGATACACTGTATCAACCCATCCAGGATGGCCAGTGAAGCTCATTTTGAGCGTATCCACCCATCCAGGATGAGGGCGTATTTTTGCATCCGCTCATGCAGGCTGCATCCACTCATACAGGCAACCAAACAGGCTCTTTCTCAGATTATACGGATCCATCCAGCCAGGACGAAGGAGATTCAGGCAACCAAACACACCCGACATCTCTGAGGCACCGTCTCTGAGGCACTTCGCTGGCCTTCATCGTCCATCACCGCAAGCGGCGTCGACTTCTTGACGACGTGGTCGAACGCCACGACGGCGAGGCGGTTGTCGGCGCCGCCGAGGTTCTGGACGACGCCCTTCATGGCGTCCTCACCAGGTCTAACCTGCTGCTCTTAGATATACCTGGCACGCTCGATCCCATGCTCCCGCTGACGTCGATCACCGCGACGATGTCGACGGCAGCGTGCTGGTGCACCGTCATCGCCGGTGCCGTGACACGCACGATCACCGGGAAGTCGCTGTACTTGTCCTTGCTGGTCGACGGGATCGTTGTGAAGGTGCTCAGTTGCATGATGGATGCTGAGGCCTGCACGTCCATGCGTGCATAGCATTCAATAGTCAATTATTGCTCGCATGCTCGACACGGAGACGGAGTACCACATATGCATACTCATTTACATAAAAAAAAGCCCAAAATGTTTTTCACAAATCTACAGATAAAACCGATATAAAGCATTGAATGCATTGAAGAGCATATATACACTCACCTGTCCGTCGATTTTTTTTTACGAGTAATCCATTTTTTATTCGAAAATTACTGAAATATACTTGCGGGAAAATTTTTTACAAAAATAGCCTCAAGTCGCCTGATAGGAGGGCGACTGGAGCCTATCGCCCAATCAGGGGCTGACAGCGTCCCTGTCGCTCTACCCTCGGGCGACTGCATCCAGTCGCCCTCCCATTGGGCGACTTTCATGCAGTCGCCCAATGGTTGGGTGACTGTACTCAGGTCCCCCGTGAATGTTTTAATTTTTTTTAATTTTGTAGTTTTAAACTGGTAAAAAATCTGTTGGAGTTGTAATAAAAGTTTATGTTCATTGTATATTGTAGGTGTGTAAAAAATTTTGAGAAATTTTTTTATAAACGATTGATCGTAGAACGATCGGTACATACGATGGTAAGTGATATTTTGATGTTACTGAGAATTCGTGTTAGAGTCCAGTTCGTCATTGCCTAGTTGCATCTCGTGTTCCTTTCCATAGCTTCGTCGTTGTGTGTTCTTGTTCCTTGCCGCGTCGCCATCCTTGCTGCGGCCTCCCATCCACTGCCACCCATCCGCTGCTAACCCTTTCCGCGACCCCGCGACCCTGCCATCCCCTGCCGCGCCTCTCGCTTGTCTCGTCCTTGTGCAAGAAAAAAAATTAGGGTTTCAGACTCAGAGGAAAAAACGAGAGAGGGTTGATTTCGGTTGTTTAGAAAAAAAAACAAAGAAAAAGAGAGAGAGAAAAGAGAGGAAAGAGTCCATCTTTGCTAAAATTTGGAAAGTGCATCAAAACTTCGCTAAAAATAGTGAAAATTGGTGGAGCTGTTCTTCATACATCCAAAAGCCTTTAGAAAAAAATTTGAACAATTTCAGCCAAGTGATCAAAAGTTATAACAGTTTCAATTGAGGCCGAAACGAATTCAGTCCGTTTCCGACATACCTTCAGTAAAACGGGCACAACTTTTGCATACGGTGTCCGTTTTCGACATTCTTGTACTCGTTGGAAAGCTAACGATGAGCCTGATCCAAAAAAAAATGAACGGCTTGCACCTGTCGCCCTCTAAGACTCCGAAAATTGGCTATCTTTTTACTTAAACCTGCGTCGCAAGTTTTTGGTTTCTATTTTTGCCTTTTCTCTTGGTCTTCCCTTTGGATTTTGCTTCAACCGAAAAGTTGTAGATCTCATCGAAACCTTTCAAATGAGTATATATAAGGCATATAAAACTTTGCTATTTTATCTTTTGAGACTAGTTGTTTATATTACATCGGTATATAAAACTTGTGATAGAGAGTATTACAGATGGTTTGTATGTAGAACCGTCTGTGATAATCTCACCACTGGGCCCGTCGATCTTCCTCAACCCAATCCTAGCCTAGAGACATGAATCGTATGTACCGATCATTCTACGGTCAATCGTTATAAAAAAATTTCTCAAAATTTTTTACACACCTACAATATACAATAAACATAAACTTTTATTACAACTCTAGCAGATTTTTTACCAGTTTAAAATTACAAAATTAAAAGAATTTAAAACATTCACGGGGGACCTAAGTGCAGTCGCCCAACTATTGGGCGACTGCATGCAGTCGCCCGAGGGTAGAGCGACAGGGACGTTGTCGGCCCCTGGTTGGGCGATACGTTCTAGTCGCTCTCTCATTAGGCGACTTAAGCCTATTTTTGTAAAAAAAAATTCGCGGGTATATTTTTGTAATTTCAAATAAAAAATGGTTTATTCGTACAAAAAAATTCCCTGTCCGTCCATCTTCAGCTTAAATATTTAGTTAGCTTCGAACAGGAGATCGACCTGATATAGCTTCGAACTAGAGACCTTTTATGTATGTTTCGTTGTTTTGCTGTGCTGTGCTCCAGGACACGATCACTCATGGCTATATATAAGCATGGATGCATGTAGAAAATCTAAGTAGAGCCGTGCATGTGTTACACATAGGGATAGAAATAGACAGATACAATCGAATAGTCTTAAATACTAATACGAATCTATATATTTAAAATAAATATGATATGAATTCGAATATTCTTGAATACGAATCAAATATCGTAACGGATACGAATTCGAATCGAATATGTACTTAATTCAGTCGAATACGAATATTGTCCTACAACTTCTGTAGCAAATCTCGGTAGAACAAATTCTTACCAGTTTTGCCGGTTTTTCACTGGTCTTTGACCGGTTCCCAACGATAGGTATAGGAAACAGATCGAATAGTCTCGAATATGAATATTCTCAAATACAAATGCGAATATGAATATTCTTAAATACGAATACGAATATTCTTGAATATGAATACTAACATTTTTAAATATAGATTTTGCTCATCATATTTGCGTTTTCTCATATACAAATATCAAATAAAACGGATTATCCGTTACTGTTTCTCACCCCAATGTACACATACATACTTGCACTCAGCTCGATCGGCCGTCATTGTCTGAACCGCTGTGTGAAAAGCATGCATGCAGGCATGCACACCGGTCACTAGCTAGATCTAAGATGGTCGGTCCATGGTATCCTTGTCTCATCTCCAGGCCGTGTCTCACGTGGAATCGGATGGATGTGTACGTACACGACTCAAGGACCGAACAACGAGCTGACACATAATTTGTTGGGACGTTCACTTTCTTGTGATGTACGTGCATACGTACGTGGATCACGTTCTGTCTTGTTCTTGTTCTACGAGCAGCTAGCTAGCTAGGTGTGCGTCGAGCAGCTGACAGTGGAAGAAGGAGAATTTCAAGAAGACAAGTGTGGGAAGTATGCAAGTGCTTGGTATGGAGTCAAAGCCTGGGGAAATTAAACCCCCTATTTCTACAAAGAAATCGTTTGTTCTCATCTTATTAAAATGTCATGTTTTTTCTTGCTAGCTATAAGGTTAAACTGTGATGTTTATGCTGATACACACACACACACACACATATATATATATATATAAAGAGAGAGAGAGAGAGAGAGAGAGAGAGAGATGTTTATGTGTAAGCTGACTGTGTTTTTCTTACGGCAAGTCATATTTTTCTATCCATTGGATTAACATCAATTTAGGCATCCACCAATCCCCGTACAAGTCAAACGGTCACAAAAATTGACCTAGATCTTTGCATGTCAAACCGAGCAGCACTTGTGCAACTGTTCTTGGGCCAACCACCCTTCTTATGATTTGCACCTATATACACTAAAGGTCTGAGAACTGTAAGTTAGATTGAAAACAAAAATCTTGCGTTGATGTTCGCTTTGGAAGATTGTAGGAGCGAATACAACAATCAGAGAGGGTGAATGATTATCTCTCTATTTTGATATCTGAAACCAAAACTCAAATAAGAAGAAAAACAATCTAAACAAAATAGCAACAAAACTCTAAACCAAAAACTTCTGGCCGGTTAGATTACAGTGGCGAGAGCGGTCTGACTTCTAGCACTATTTACCGACCAAAAAACCGAACAACCGATGAGCACGAGAATCGATCTAACTTTGACAAATCAACTCCAATTGAGCTCAAATTTGACACACGCAATGCTAAAGATATCTAGAATCTATTCTAACAAGAAATTGCAAGAATCATCAACTACATTCTAAGAAATCCTGATCGCAACAGAAGGAAAAATGAAAACTCAGTCAAACTCAAAAATTGCAATTACTTTTAATCGACTTGGAGAAATACTATGAAACTTTGCAGATCTGTTCCTAGTCCTATTTGCAACCTATTCCTAAAAAAAAAGAATCAAATCAAAATTGCATGGATCACAAAAACAAATGATTCCACAAAACAGAGCAAAAGACTAAGAACAGATGCACGATTTATCCATGGATTGAATCAGAAGTTGATTTGCATTGTTGGATGACTATTTTTTGTGGATACAAAGTGCCCTCACGGCACCCCTCAAACCTTAGCATAAAAAAAACCGTCAAAAGCCACGGGAATCCTCAAAGCCTCAGCTAAACACTTAGTCTCTCCCTACTTTTATATACTAGAGCCCCAAACCGTGTCCTCATGAAATATGGACACCAAACTCTATCCATTTCAAAAATCAAGAGACCTGAAACCCTTCCAAACATGGGCTTTCTATAATCCCTAACCTTTCCCAGTTATCGAATCCTTTCATAACTCTTTCAACTCAGCACGTGTCGAAGCCTCTAGGACCGCACCTCCCGTAGCTTCTCCATGCATCATCCACCTTTGATCTCCATGTGCTCCAGCGTGAGCCCAACCACCTCGTGACATAATCGACCACCTGGACCTCAGATTTTCCTCTCCTAGTCCCGGTCTTCCTCGTCACTGACCATGATCGTCTCCATGCACATGCAAAGACCAAAGACCGCACAGTTTCTCCACGCATCATCCACCTTTGACCTCCACGTGCTCCAGCGTGAGCCTGACCACCTTGTGACATCATCGATCGCCTGGATCTCAGATTTCCCTCTCCTAGCCACAGTCCTCCTCATCACCAACCATGATCATCTCCATGCCCAACTTGCATATGCAAAGACCAAAAGAATTTTTTTTCCCAGCACACATTCTTCCCAACTTGACCAGCATTAGTCCACACACATAAAACACACTCTTAACCATCAATAACCACAAACCAGACCAACACAATCTCAATATCAACGTTCTTTAAAAATCAATCTCAGGCCACTTAGAAATGCTAGTTTGACTACCATGCCCAGCAGGTCAAACCTCTGGCCCAACATACACGAGTACTCGAGATACTCGTAGATCACAAGAATTGAAGCACTCGAAGCCTACGAGTACTGACCGTGAAGCCTACGGTAACCGATCGTAAAGCCTACGACTACCGATTGTGAGGCCTACGACTATGACAGCAGACCACGAAATCTACGACTACCGATCACAAAGTCTACAGTTGTCGATCATCGACTAAGCACTGTAGCACTGACTACCGATCACCTAATACCGAATAGGTACTGCAGCTTACGACTACCAACCGGTTATGGTAGCTTCTGAGTATCGATCGACTACTATTCTACGACCATCGGCAAAGCATTGTAACTACCACCATTGACAAGGTACTGTATCTACAACCACTGACCGGTTACTGTAACTCACACTATCGATCACCGATCACAGACGACACCTCTGACTGCCGACCATGGTCGTAGTCTACAATCGAATAGTCCAACACAAGGCTATGACTATCGACCGATTCACTATTTGATATGGCCAATCACTATTTCATATGACCGATTCACTATAGCTTACAATTGGTTCTTTGATTGAGGTCATTTTGCCGTGGTCAATTTGTTGTGGTCGACATGCCATGGTCATTCAGCTATGGTCGATATGCTGTAGTCGTTCAACCGTGCTCGACCTGCCGTGGTTGATCTTCCATGGTCAACATGCCATGGTCGTTCTACCGTGGTCAATGTCTGCCGATCAGACCATTTATCACAAGGCCGATCGAACTACCGACTACTGATCGTGGTCGAAGCCTGCCGATTGCCAACCGTGGTCGACCGAAACATTCACAAACGTAAATTTCAATGCAATTCAAAAGTCAATTATTCATCATCACTGTATTTATGACCTCCACATGGTCTAACAAAGATCATTGCACTAAAACTTTTGCACGTGGTTCATGTACATAGAAAATGCTGATTTGCGTCCCTAAAGTGTATTAAGTGGGTTATCAACCATCCAAAGCTCGGGCACATACTTCTCTCGTGCGCCGCCTCTTCAGGCATCTCTGACCGAGCCCACATGCCATCTTAGCCGCCTACCCCAAACCCTCCACTTCTCCTTTCTCACCAACGGCACCCCTCCACAAGCCACAAGAACCATGTCTGCAACAGCGGTGAGACGAGGAGATAGGGCGGCAACGGTGGCGGCTAGCCGGGCAGCTGGTCGGTGATGATCGTAGCATCACTGTATAAGTCATCACATCAGGCCTAGTCCGTGGCAACCAGAGAGGAAAGAGAAGAAAGAAAGGGAAAGAGGAGAGGACTCAAGGCTAAGATGGGGGCAATGTCATGCCATCTTAATTAGCAAAGTCGGAGGGACCAGCTGACTCAAGGCTGCCCAAAAAAGCCTAGCTTTGCTAGGCAAATTAGCTTCCTCTAAACCGACATTATGCAATGGGATGATGGCCCTTGGAATAGGATATGATCAGCCTTCGTGCTCCAGGGCCCCGCTATCCTACACTGCTCTACGGACACCGGGCCTCGCACAACAGAATCATGGGCTGACCATGGCGCGTTAGCCGCAGCGAGACACCCCCCTGGACCAGGCGACTGCCAAGACGTCCATGCCCTTGTCATCCACACTACAGCCTTGCCTCAACACTTCGCCAAGGGCTACTGCAACACCTCTGTCGGATGCTGCTGTCCCCACGGCAATCATCACCTCTGATACTCCGCTGATGGAAGCTATACTGCTGGCTAAAACTGTTACTTAATTTCATTTAGCACTTTGCATAGTTTTCAGCTTTGCTGATTTCTGCATGTAGTGTTTCCTTAATGCTGTCAGCACGTGTTGTTTCTGAATGTGTTCAGCTGGTGGACCAAATATTTCGGATCTTTCATGATCTAGAGGGAGTATCGGGACACTATTTCGTATGTAACTGATTCATGTAGTTAGTGAGCAATAAAAGGAAGAAAAAACAGAAAAGTCGCAGTTGGTTGGTGCGGCACAATTGATCTGCATTCTCTCTGAAATCTGCTCTCTGTTCTGTCCACCAAAACACCACTTCATTGTGGTGACTGTTCATCAACTGGCAAGACACAGTCTGTAGGTACAGAGCGGCTGGGAGCAGAGTTGCAGCTGAAGCAATTTGCTAACAATTGGTATCAGAGCTGGTCATGAAGACTGCGTAGATGCCACGTGGGTCAAGATCGATGTCTCCTCCGGCCACGAGATCCTTCGGTAGCAGTGGCCATTACACGGTTGTCCTCGGCGATGGCCAGGACGTGGTGGCGCAAACGGCGCCAAAAGAGGCCGGGGTCACGCTTCGATATCCGACTCTCTCGCACACCAACTACCAAGAATGGGCTCTCTTGATGAGGGTCAATCTCCAGGCTCAGGGAGTTTGGGAGGCGATCGAGCTGGGCAAGGATGGCCCTTGCCGCAATTCTTTAGGCTGTCCCAACTGAGATGTTGGCCTCTTTGGCAGTGAAGAACACGACGAAGGTGGCGTGGGAGGTCATCCGCACGATGCATATGGGTGGCGATTGAGTTCGGGAGGCAAGGATGCAGACCTTACGACGTGAATTCGAGTCCATTCACATGAGGGATATGGAGACTGTAGATGATTTTTCCATGTGTTTAATAGGGTTGGTAAATCATCTACGTTCTTTGGGAGATCCTTTGGAGGAAGGACAAGTTGTCAAGAAGTTTTTGCGGGTTGTGCCGCAGAAATATTCGCAGGTGGATATCTCCATCAAGCAATTTCTTGACCTTGACTCCATGACAGTCGAGGAAGTAACAGGGCGGCTGAAGGCTGTTGAAGATCGATGGGATACTTGTGAAGGTGGAGATGGTGGGAGCCGGCTACTGCTCACTAAGGAGGAGTGGGTGGCAAAATTTAGAAATAAGCAACAGGTATCTCCACACTCCACTAGTGCAAAGGGACAGGGATCCAAATGGGATCACACTAGTGCAAGCATGGGGGGTAGCCAAGACCCGAATGGAAACCTGCTGCAATTCCGGCTGGCAAGCGCGACAAGTCGAAGGTAAAATGTTTTAATTGCAATAATTTTGGGCATTTCGCCAGAGAATGTCGCAAGCCATGTCATTAAAGAAAAGAGCACGCAAATCTAACTCAAGCACTAGAGGAGGAACCCACACTTCTTATGGCAGAGGTATGTGCACTCACTGAGATCAAGGAGTAAGAACAAGGAGAAGTCATTCTTAATGAAGAGCATGCACAGGATTATCTCGGTCAGGAGGATGCTTTGCGTGATGACCTTTGGCACCTTTACATCGGAACCTCAAACCATATGAGCGGTTCAGAAAGTAACTTTGCAAAGCTGGACATGGCCATAAGGGGGAAAAGTGTGAGAGACCATGTGGAGGTGTCCCCATGTTTGTGATGAGTAATTGACGGTTGTGCTAGAGAGTTTGAGTTTTTTTGGGTATTCTAGGTTTGAATACCTTTCGTTAATGCTTTTGTTGATTACGCTGTTTTGTGCGGTGCTATGTGACGGTTTGCTTGTCTGTGTGACTGCAGGACCTTGGAGCTAGGTCATGGTAAGGCGAGGAGGACCGGGACTAGGCATAGGAGGTATTGAGGTCCAGACGGTCGGTGATGCCGAAGATGATCGAGATTGTTAAGGTGGTTGCGAGTCGGGAGACAAGGAATCGGAGCTGGAGCTACCGGTGGAGGACACGACGGGCAACGATGAGTGGATCGGGACTAGGCTCAGGGAGGAGTCGGAGGTCCAGACGGTTGGATGTCGGTTGCCGTGTACGCATGAGCGCACTGAACTAGACTCGTGGAGTCGGGGTCCATCGACGGAGTCGGGTGGACACCACGGGCAGCGGCAAGGTGGATCGGGACTGGGCTCAGCGAGGAGCTGAGGTCCAGACGGTCAGGATGTCGGGTGCGGTCGTGCGACGACAGGAAGCTTCCAGGAAGTTACGGTAGGGGCATTTCGGTAAAATGCGCGAGGCTGCAAAATTGGAAGCAGGATCGGTTGAAGATAATGGGTTGGAGACCCGTTAGTGGCTGTGAAGGTCAAATTGAAAGGGTTTAGGGTTTGGAGTGAAAAGGGTTGTTTTTCCCTCCAAGTCTCCTGATGCTTTGACCATTGCCTCTTGTGTATATGTTTTGGGAGTGGAAGAGGGTTGCCTCTTCTTGATTTCCCATTTGTGGGTGTGAGCTCTTCTATTTGAGGTGAGGAGCTGAAGTCTGGAGTAAACATAGTGAGCTTGAGCAGTAGTGTGTGTGTGTGTGTGTGTGTGCGCGTGCGTGTTCCACTCTCAAGCATGTAGTGAGAGGGTACTATTTCTCCTTAATTGCGTATGGGGATGTAGAACTCTGTTTGTAATCTTTCATCTCTAATCAATATGAGAAATGTTGTCCCTAAGTTGATTTGGTTTCTTCCTGTGGTATTCCTGTTTTGCCTCACTGGTATTTGTTCCTCTCTGGCTATTCTTTTATGGATTCTTGATTAGTTGCTATGGAGTTCTTATGCTCTGTGATGGGAATTGTCTCAAGGTCAAGTGACCAGTTCATTTCCAAGAGCATTTGCAAAAATCATGAGTATTCTCATCTCCTAGTGAAATCATCTCATTCCTCTGTTTTGAGCTTCTAGGGTTTGGAGGCAGGGGAGGTTGAGATTCTTGATTTTCTCAGTGAAATGGTTGCTAATGATTTGTGCTTTCGAGTTGAGAGGTCATTCCTTGTGGAAATGTGAAGCCTCATGAACAAAAGACTAGAGAATCTCAAGAAATTTGAATTCTCCTCTTCTTGCTGTCAGTTTTCAGCAAATTCAGGATTTTCTTTTGTGATTAAGTTCTTTGCCTGCATTCTCTTCTCTCTGGATTCAATGTGTTATTTAGTTAAAGGTTCAGATCAAATGACCTGAAAAGAGCAAACAAATTCTCAGCAATTTCTGTTTTTCGGCAGTCTGCAGTAATCTCAAGTTTTCAGCTTTCGGTTTTCAGCTTGTGCTTTTTCAGTTTGCTGATTTTCGGCCAGGGTCTGCTTCTCTGCTCACGGGTATCAGTTGGACTGGCTTTTCTCCAGCGTTTTGACAGCCATTTCTCTTGAGAACAGACCGGAATGTCATCTGCTGATTTTTGCGCAATTTCAGGCTTCTGCTCCGGTCAGACCGGTGGAGAACCGGCGGTCAGACCGGCTGTAATGTAGCGGTCAGACCGGTTTTTCTCCACCGGTCAGACCAGCCCTCTGGTGGCTGTGCTGCATGTTGCTCTTATGTCAGCAGTTCTTGTTGTTGGCTGTGTCTTTTCAATTTGTTCTATGTTTTGGCCAGGCTTCTCTGTTTAGCTGCCCTATGTCCTACTCCTTGCCAATTGTCTTGAGGATTTTCTCTCCAGTTTTTGTTTCGGTAATAGATTAATTTCAGCTCAGTTTGTTTTCAGTCAGGATATATTTTCTCTGATCTTGTTTTCAGCTGCCTGATTTGCTTCAGTGCTTTTGTCTCGCTGTCTCGTCTGTGTGTCATGAATCTCCAGAGAGCATGAATCTTCCTTTTCATAGCTTTCATAGCTATCGGAGAGGGAATTCGTTTGTGGATACTTAGGGGCGTTTATAAAAGGCACCATTCAGCCCCCCTCTGTTGCCATTTCCGATCCTACAAAGTGAGATTTGGTGATGATTCCATTGTTGAGATATGCGGAAAGGGTTCAGTGCGGTTACAGCTGAATAGTGGAGAACACCACATCTTAACCGGTGTTTACTACATCCCAAAGCTCCGAAGAAACATTCTGAGCATCGGCCAACTTGATGAACATGGCTGTCAAGTGAGCATCCAAGAGGGACCCTCATGAAATGGGATCAGCAGAGGAAGCCCCTCACCAAGGTAAAGAGGGCATCTTCTCGTCTGTATGTTCTCCATATTTCTTTGGCAGAACCTGTGTGTTTGGCAGCAAGGTGCACAAAGGAGGCGTGGCGCTGGCATGCGCGCTATGGCCACCTCAATTTTCAGTCACTTCGCAAATTGGCGCAGCAAGGCATGGTCGTGGGTTGCCAACTATTCAGGCTGTGGAGCAGGTCTGTGACAGCTGTCTCATTGGAAAACAATGCCGAGTTTCTTTTCCACGGGAGGCTGATTATCATGCTCATGATCACTTGGAGCTCATGCATGGTGATTTGTGTGGCCCAATCACACCGGCCACACCTGGAGACTGGAGCTATTTTTTGTTGCTTGTGGATGATTTGACTCGGTATAAGCTGCCAACGCCATCAAGAAGTTTTAGGCACATGCAAAATTGGAGAGTGGTTACAAGCTCAAAGTTTTCCGGACTGATCGGGGAGGGGAGTTCACCTCAGTTGAGTTTGGCCAATACTGGTCTGATCTAGGAGTGACACGCCATATGACAGCGCTTTACTCCCCACAGCAAAACGTTGTTGTTGAACAACATAATCAAACGGTAGTTGCCATGGTAAGAAGTCTCTTGAAGGCAAAGGGAGTGCCGGGTTGTTTTTGGGGGTGAAGCGGTGGCTACTGCTGTCTGCATTTTGAACCGGTCTCCCATGAAGAGCTTAGATGGCAAGACACCATTTAAGGCTTGGTTTGGAAGATGCCCAAGTGTGCATCACTTCCGCACATTAGGGTATGTTGGCTATGTCAAGATAGTGAAACCAAATCAAATGAAATTGGATGATTGTAGCATGCCTATGGTTTTCATCGGGTACGAGGAGGGGTGCAAGGCTTACAGGATGTATGACCCTATGACAAGGAAGATACATGTTTCCCATGATGTTGTATTTGATGAAGAGAGGAATTGGGACTGGGGCAAAGTAGTGGATGATCAAGGAGAATTGGCACCGAGTGGAATGTTCACAGTCCATTATACTTCTCATCACAATGCAAGTTGATCTCTAGGCCGATGCACAGGAGCCTGGGAGTGACGCTCCTACACATTCCTTGGCACCAACTCCGGCTCAATCTAGAGGGAAACAAAAGTAGCAGACACCTCTGGCTGGAGCTGCACCATTCCCCTCGGTGCACACTCCAGCTGGAGTTGAATGGGCCACACCACCGGAGGATGCTTCATCGACTTCAGAGGAGTGGCTGAGGCGCTATAGGACATTGCAGAACTTGTAGGACAGCACCGCAGTACATGAATTGATTGATTCATTCAGTGAGATGTGCCTCCTTGCAGCTGAAGAACCAGAGTCTTTCTCAGAGGCTAAGAAACAGAGGTGGTGAAGGCAAGTAATGCTAGAAGAAATCAGCTCAATAGAAGACAATCATACATGGTGCTTGGTTGACCTTTTGGCAGGGCATTGACCGATTGGCCAAAAATGGATTTTCAAGGTCAAACATGATGATCGGGGAGAAGTGGTGAAGCACAAGGCTCGACTCGTCGCAAAGGGCTACGTCCAGTAGCAAGGTATTGATTATGAAGAGGTTTTCGCACCTGTAGCAAGAATAGAAACGATAAGGATGATGCTTGCTCTAGCAGCAAACCACGGGTAGCAAGCTCACCACACGGACGTGAAGTCCGCATTCTTGAATGGAGAGCTTCAAGAGGAAGTATATGTACTTCAACCACCAGGTTTTGTTTATCAAAACAACCCCCACAAAGTCTTGAGTTGGACAAAGTGTTGTACGGACTACGCCAAGCTCCAAGGCATGGTATGCAAAACTTGATGGAGCTCTCACCTTACTCGGTTTTGATAAAAGCTCCAGAACATGCCTTGTATAGGAGAGGTAAAGACAATTCATTTCTGCTAGTGGGTGTTTACATTGACGATCTTATCATATTGGGGCCTCACCATGAATATATTCAAGAATTCAAGCTGGAAATGAAAAGGTTGTTCAGCATGAGTGATTTGGGAAAGTTGAACTATTACCTAGGAGTACAGGTTTAGCAAAGGGAAGGAGAGATCACTCTAACTCAGTCAACATATGCACTCAAAATTTTGGAGAAAGCAGGCATGAGTAACTACAATTCTTGCCAAACCCCCATGGACACAAGGCTGAAACTGAGTAAAAACAATAAGTATTCACTTGTTGATGCAATGCTTTACAGGAGCTTGGTGGGTATTTTGAGGTATTTAGTACATACTAGACCGGATATTGCATATGCGGTTGGATATGTTAGCAGATTTATGGAGGCACCTACAATAGAGCACATGGGGGCGGTGAAACACATATTGCATTATGTGAAGGGTACATTAGCTTATGGCTGTCACTACAGGAGGAATAATGGTTAAGAATTTCACCTGAATGGCTTTAGTGACAGTGATATGGCTGGTGATTTAGATGACCGAAAGAGTACAACGGGAGTGGCTTTTTTGTTGGGGAGTAATCCGGTCAGTTGGCAATCGCAAAAACAAAAAGTGGTAGCATTGTCATCTTGCGAAGTGGAGTATATTGTAGCAACTACTGCAGCTTGTCAGGGTATTTGGCTTGCTCAGTTACTTGTAGATATGATGAAGGAGGAGGCTGGAAGCATCAAGCTGCAGGTGGACAATAAATCTGAAATAGCACCCTCCAAGAATCTTGTTTATCATGATCAAAGCAAACACATTGATACAAGATATCACTTCATCAGGCAATGTGTCAAAGAGAAGAAGATTGAGATTAACTTCATCAACTTGGAGAATCAATTAGCTGACATTCTCACCAAGCCACTTGGGTGAGTACGTTTTCTAGAGATGGGACGTAAGCTCAGGATAGCAGAAGTGAAATGAAATTAGGGAGTGATTGTTACTTAATTTCATTTAGCACTTTGCATAGTTTTTAGCTTTGCTGGTTTCTACATGTAGTTTTTCCTTAATGCTGTCAGCACGTAGTGTTTCTGAATGTGTTCAGCTGGTGGACCAAATATTTCAGATCTTGCGTGATCCAAAGGGAGTATCGGGCCACTATTTCGTATGTAACTGATTCATGTAGTTAGTGAGCAATAAAAGGAAGAAAAAACAAAAAATTTACAGTTGGTTGGTGTGGCACAATCGATCTGCATTCTCTCTGAAATCTGCTCTCTGTTCTGTCCACCGAAACACCACTTCCTTGCAGTGACTGTTCATCAACTGGCAAGACACAAAGGGGTTTCATTTCTCAGTTTGCAGTCTGTAGGTACAGAGCGGCTGGGAGCAGAGTTGCGGCTGAAGCAATTTGCTAACAACAACAATGACGACGACGTGGATATATTGGTGCTGCATAGCCTCGGCCACAACAATAACTACCATGCAGTGCACCTTTGCTGAGGGATGGGAGGCAGCTCAACAAGACAAAACACCGCTGCTCCCTACCTCGACAGAAGCCCGACCGCTCGCTACCCCTGTTGCAGCCTGGTTGTCTCACTGCTGATGCCCTTTGTTAGAGTTTGTAATCTTGTTTCTCATTTAGAAGTCAGAGTCGGAAGTCGTAGTCGTATTCAAGTTTGAGTACGAGTACAAGTTAGTCTATCGAGTTTGAGTTCACTTCATAGTCGTAGAAGTAGTAGTCGTAGTTGTAGTCGAACCTGAGTTATAGTCATAGAGCAGGGTATAAAGGGCAGAGCATTGTACCGAGAGAAAGCAAGAAGCCAAAGCGATCGGCGTGATTGAAAGAGAGGCAAGGGAAAATAGAGAGAGCGATCAGGGTAATCGTAGCGATCGGTGTGATCGAGAGAAAGAAATAAAGAAGAGAACAGCGGTTTGGCTCTGGGAATTATCGAGTTCATCATGATCGCAGACATGGTTATAAATGACTTACGACCACGGTGGTGAGCTAAGGTGTCCACAGGTGCTGAAGATGTGGTCATAAGCAAGTTATAACTATGGTCACAGAGCGAGAAGATGTGGTCGCAAACCAAATTAACTTGGCAAGAAGGTAGACGGCACATGATGGCACAATGTGACGTGAAAGGATCACGAAAAAACTCACCGGATAGCTCGAGACGCGACGAGCAAATTCGGGACCGAAGGGGCTCGGTGCCGACGGCGTCTTGGGCTTTGAGGGGACTTGGCACGGCTTGGGATGGGTTTAGGGGGTCAAGGGGTCGTATTTATAGGCTTGGAAGAGATAGAAACCGACTCCAATTCGTGGATTTTGGTTTAGAGTCCGTTTCAGAAAATAGGAGATAAAAGGCAAACGGATGAACGAAACGGAAAGAGGCCAGCTGGGATGGATTCCCTACGTGATTTGGCACAACTTTCCTTTTAGGAAGACATTGAGATGAGGTCCGGATTGGAAGTTATGAAGAGAGAGAAAAACGGAAGGAAACTGTATAGAGAGAGCTGGATCGATCGATCTCTCGCGCGGGGAAGACGCGTGACTGTTCATTCTCTCTCCTCATTTTTTTTTGGAAATTTTAAAACTGAGCTCAGACAAACTCCGAAAAATCCAAAAAATGTAGAAAAATTCCTTGTGACTCAAGGAACACAAATAAAATATTTTTAACAAATATTAATGTTTTATTTAATCTTTTTAATTAATAAAAATTCCAATTAAGTTTTAATTAATTCCAGAAAAATCCACATGGTGAATTTTATTTTGAAAACTTCAAAAAGGCTTTGAAAATCAGGATGTTACAAACCTCCCCCCTTAAACGGAATCTCAACCCCGAGATTCAGGCTCACTAAAAGAATAGGTTACCAGGTGCGACATTGGAGACGACGTTGCTGATGCTTCCCCTTGAAACACTCTGAGGTATTGGCTTCCTTGTCCTGACGATGTTCCACGGCTTACTCGTGAAGTCTTGGCGGGGTACTTCCACGGTTGAACGGAATTGGCATGATTCCTTGACGCTTCTGCAGACACTTGCGAGCGAAATGACCTGACTCTTTGCACTTGAAACAATTATATGGAATTACTGGGCTTCTGTCCCTCTAAGGCTGATTGCTGACATTGATAGTGCGTGGTCCCGAAACATCATGATGAGGCATTGGAGTTGAAGCCCTGAACTCTGATTGTTGCGGTACACGAGCTGGCTGGTATGTGTTGAATCTGATTCCTTGTGACTATTGCGACTGAACTCTTCAGTGAATTATCTTCCACTTGCGAGACTCTTCCATCTCATGATGAGACTCTTCAAGGCTCAATAGGTAAGAGGGAATAGCAAAGGTAAGCGGTAAACTCGTCTAAGGGGGATATTCTAATGGCAACCTAAACTAAGCAAACACTTAGCCGAAAAGGCCAACAAAAGAAGCAACAAACTCCACAAAAAGATTTTGACATGACTGCATCGTAATGCTAGAAGCAAAACTGCAGCTCACATCTCACACAACGGCAAATAAGAAGCAAGACGATCTACATGATACTAAAACTATAGCAAGGTTCAAATCTAATGGCTCCTAATCTTCACGATAATCTTCGATCTTTTCTTGACATATTGGGTGCTTCCTTGATCCAGACTTCACAGCACAGCTTGAAGAATTCCATGCTAGCTTTCACTTTGATGGAGGGACACTCGAGACATCTATGGACATTATAGGGATAAGAAGTTAAATTTAGTTTTGAAAACAAGTTCTCAGAGGAGGCAAAGAGTAAGAATCCTAAGAATGAGGTAAGAATAAAGAATTACTAGACAATAATTTGGTTGATTTGATTTAGAAAATAAATTTTGAAAACTTGCTAATTCGACCACTCTAACTAGGGCTCCGTCCTACAGTCGATATAGCTCTGATACCACCTCTGTAGAGACCCGAATATGCAAATCCGGACTCTCCTGTGTATTCTGCACTAGTCCAGGATCACGCTAGTGCACACAATATAAACAAAGATGAAACATCGACCATATCACGATTTACAAGGAAAAGACTCAAATATTATTAATATTTATCAGAGTACGACCTTATGGCCAAGCTTACAATTAATAGCCTGAAAGGCTTAAAGAAGCTAGCAGCGAAAAAACCAGAAATAAGCGTAGTAGCCATTCGACATGCTCACAGGCAATCGACTGGGGAGCAAAGTCCTAATCCACGAAGTCGTTGGAGTATCCTCCTCTAGGTACCTCCTGCTGGACCAGTTCTTCTTCCTCAACTGAGCAAATATGGATGAAGCCGTGAGTACATAGAGTACTCAGCAAGTCGTTTGTAACAAAGAATGCAATATAGTATGCAAGGCTTACCAAAGGATGGCTGAAAGGTTAATTTTTCATAAAGCAACAATTTAAAGTAAATATAATAAATAGATTGAAAAGCGAACTTTAGAAAATGATAACAAGTAATTAATCAAAGGAATTAAGACCAACCACAAGTAAACTGGCCATTCACTTCAATGAATCACGAACGAACCAAGATTCACATAATGAACCACCAGTGAACTACCCATTCACTTAACCCAACCAAGATTTTATGAAAACTCTACCCCTCGTGTGAAATCACCGAGCTTTGTCCATGACCGAGGACATGGCTATTCGAATAGTTTTACACTCTGCAGAGGTTGCACAACTTTACCCACAAGAGATAAGTTATCTTAATAGCCAACATGCTTCCTTAGGCATGAGACCCAGATAAATTATCACAAAGCATTTACCTCACTCTAGTCTAGCTAGACACCACCCGCTGAGGTTTCACCGCAGAAGGGTTAAATCCACCCAGTCCGAAGCCCCCTCTTGCGCCATATGAGTACAGTAAATCCTTGTCCCTCACTGTGAATAACCAGTAAATCCCTGGAACCCACTTTCCACTGGTGGCACCTAAATTAGACTATCGTAAGTTAATCAGCTAGGTCTATCCCATACTAGACATGTGGTTGTACAGTAAGGCTCAGATCAATGGCGCACAAAGTGAAGTCCTTAGATTTACCCAGGCGAAGCATCCACACCCCATGTGCAACCTGCACCCCCTTTACTGCACGATCATTCGCCCAGGTGAAAACCAATTTTGTATAACCAACACCAATGACACTACCCATGTCATGGCACACAAATTTTATAATTGTGGTTGACCACCATGTTCCAATATATCATTAAGTCAAGATTAATTAACACATGTGATGATAGACCTAACGTACTAGCAATAAGCATGGCTAAGCAAATTAAACGTACATCCCATGTGACCACTAATATTGTATCACTAAATAATTACCCATCCTATGGTAACAATGGAATCATGGTATTCAATTTATCAAGGAGGAATAATCAAATTGGACAATAGCTACCAATACAAGGGTTTGATAATAAAATAGCGATGCATGATAATTTAAAACAAAATAATACATAATAGATTTGAAAACTAGGTTCAACATGATCAAAGGACATGACTTGCCTTGGCCTTGCCCAGTTAGGAATTCTTGATCTTCACCTCTTGCTTCAGCTCCTTCCAACGCGTGATCTAACGAGAGAGAAAGCGAAACGAAACACAAAAATAAATTCAAATAAAATTCAAATGAACTCCAAAAAACTGTAAAACTAGAACCAAAAGGTAGATCTCAATTTTACATGAATTTAGGAAAAATAATCGGGTCAATCGGAGCTAGGATGAAGGAGAACGAGTGATCTAAAGTTTGCCGGGCGAGAAAATACTGGAAAAATACCAGAGGTTACAGTTCACCCGAGAGCTGAATTTTTGGAACGGAGGCTAGCGCTGGCGAGAGGAGGCATGGGAGATGAATCTAACTAGCAAAATGGATTGGTAGGGACCCAAAGCACACATAGGAAGTGACAGCACGCTAAACGAAGCACAATGATGGCACAGGCGGCAACAACGACATGGGTAGGAGAGAGGAATAAAACTCAGGCATAGGACATGGAGAAGTAGGGTAAGCACGGGCTAGAACACGGCTTGGCGAAGCTAGGAAAATTGTCGGCTCGGCCAGAAACCCATCGGAGATGGCGCAATCGACGTTTGAACGACGTCGGGAAGGAAAAAGGAAAAAACTTAATATCTTGGTGCTCGGTGAACGAAATCTAAAACCATTTGGAGGGTAGCTACCTGAGATGGTTTGGCACAATGTCAGAGTGGTCGAGGTGTTCCGAAGACGGCGAGGACTCGAGGTGGTTGCGAGGCTTGGAAGGCAAGGAATGAGGAAGCTTTCCAGAAGGTGCAGGAGGGGCGTTTTGGTGAATACGCAAAGCTGCACTAAAGGAAGTAGATTTGGTTAGAGTTAGTGGGTAAAGCGCAAAGGCTTAATGGGCATGGATTGATTGCGGCGGTCAGACCGCATGGTGGCCGGCGGTCAGACCGGGGTAGAGGCGGCGGTCAGACCGGCGTTAACAGGGCGGTCTGACCGGCCCATGTCGAGCGGTCTAACCGGCCATTACAGAGAGGTCTGACTGGCCAGGTTTTTGAACTGCTGTGATTTTTCATCTTGCTTTGGTTCTTCTCCGTTATTTTGTCCCTCTAATGGATTTGTAGTTTTAAGGTTCCAGAGAGCATATTTCATCCACTTCTTAGCTTATCATAGCTATCGGAGAGGAGAATCTCGCTTGTTCTTCGTCTCGCTTTCACTTCTGCGTATTTAAGGTTCCAGAAAGTTTAAGTTATTCTCATCATTGCTTCTATAGCAATTTGTGAGAAAAGTCTCTTAGTGGATACTTTGGGGAAAGATTTTTGTAAGTAACATTCACCCCCCTCTGTTGCCAATTTCGATCCAACAATTGGTATCAGAGCCGGTTAGCTCTTCCTTGTAGATCTTAACCGGTCTCTAGAGCCATGGCGACAGACAAGTACTCAACCAAGCCCCCGATCTTCGATGGGATCGACTATCCCTTCTGGAAGAGTCGGATCGAGACCTACATTCAGGCTCAGGGCTACGCCATCTGGCGGAAGGTCAAGACTCGGTATGTTATTCCTGTCGATGAGAACATCAATGCCAAAAACATGGCTGATGTTGAGGCGAATGCTAAGGCGAGTAACATCATAATTCAGGGGCTGAGCAGAAGCGAGTCGCATCTCTCATCTAACATCAGCCGTCGACATCTGGGTGACCCTCGATGCATACCATGAGGGCACCACCCAGATCAAGACGGTTCGACAGGACCAGTTCAAGCGAGATTACAACAAGTTTGAAATGCTCGCTGGTGAGTCCCTCGATGAGTGCTTTGCGCGGTTCCACAAGATTTTGAGCAACCTCCGAGCGGTCGGTCTCACATACCCCGACTCGGACAACGCTCGACAGTTGCTCGCGGCTCTGGATTTGCGTGTTTGGGAAATGAAGGTGACTACCATCAAGGACACCACCGATCTTTCGACCTTGACTCTTGACACGTTGTACTCATGCCTCAAGACTCACGAGATTGACATAGTCTCTCGTAGGTCGAAGTCGCAGTCGATGGCCTTAGTCAGTGATCCCAGTCTGGTTTCTGGACCTTCTTCCGAGTCGATTTGTGGATTCTCTCTAGCTGCTCTCTATGACGTAACTGATGATCAGTTAGAGCAGTTACGAGAGGACCAGTTAGCCCTTCTAGCCAGAAAGTTTTCCCACGCGTACATTCGGACGAATTGCCCCAAGCTGGGAAAGGGAAAGAACGACTACGACGACGTGAGCAAGAACGACTACATCGACAAGAACTGCAACAAGAAGCCCCCAGCTCATGTCCAAGGCAAGGAGAAGTTCCGCGACTTTGGCAAAGCCAAGAAGCTTTTTCATCACGTCCTCACCGCCTTCGACGACCTCGACCTCAGCGAGGTGGAGGGATGGAGCGACGACGATGGGACGGGTGATCAAGAACCCAAGATAGCGACGACTTCTCTGGCATGTGCTTCATGGCCCTTGAGGGCGAGATCAGCGACAGCGAGCTCTATTCCGACTCCGATGAGGTATACCCCTCCTATGACCAGCTTAATGATGATTTTCTTAAGCTAGGGAAATTCCATGCTAGGTCTAGAGCTAGGTGTAGCGAGTTGGAGAAGGAAGTAGATAGATTGTCACGGGAGCTTGCTTCACTTATATCTGCTCCCTCCCATGACGAATGTGATACATGCTTTGTCTTGCTTGATGACATGGAGAAATTAAGGACCTCTCATGACAGTCTGTCTTCTGAGCTTGACATGCTTAAGGTGGAGAATGTTAGTCTTTTGGCTGAACTAGAGATGAGTAGGATTGTTACTCCTTCATCTACTGTCGTTGAGACTACATCTTGCACCTCATGTGAGGATAAGGACAATGCATTTAGAGGTCTTTATACCATATTCCTTGATCTGTCAGAATCATGCGAAAATTGCAATAACTTGAAATTGAACCTAAAAAGGGTGATCATAAAATTGTTGAATTGCATGCTTCCCTGTTAGAGCCTATTGTCTCTTGCGCCAACTATCCTAAATTAACTGCTGAACTTGAATCCGTCTCAAAATAGTTTCAAGACATGGTTGATCATAACAAGAAAATGCTCAATATGCTTCTAAGGACCCTGTTAGCTCACCATGCAACAATTGTGAAAAACAAAAATATGAATTGATTACTTTAGATGAAAAATATGTGAAGCTAACTATGGACCTTCTAGTGAAGCCACCAACTGATTGTGATGTGATTGCTGATGCGGGGAGAAGCCCAAAGGAGTAGAGACGCTTAGGCACGATGACCAAACAGCTAGAGGTAGGATTGTCCCTCCTAGTCCTTGCGAAGACCTCAATGTTGAGGCGGCTGTGCGTGCACATGCCATTCCTTCTTCTGTTGTTGGTTCTTCCTCTTCTCCTACTGCTGTCTCCTCTTCCCCTGCTCTTCTTGCACCTCTCTCTTTCGAGGTCAAGCCCAGAACTGAGAAAGTTCAATTTAAGTCAGCGGGTTTTGTCCAAGGGATTTCTGACAGCAAGGTGATTTCACCTGTTGCTTCAGCCTCTCAGAAGGCGAAGTCTCATCGTGCTACTACTACCTCTCAGAACGTGAAGTATCATTGCACCTTTTGTCAGAAGGATGGACACATGATCAAGAGATGCTTTAGACATGCCAAGATTGCGCGGAGAGATCATGTTCACGATCTTAGGAGTATTCAGGGTCAGCCCCAGACCTTGAGTGCACCTAAGACCAACACGAGGTCTAGGGTCGATCACTCTGAGGGTTTTAGGCAGTATCGAGGACTTGGCTTTTCCGGTGTTTCTGATTTTCATCCTTGATTTGCCTCTGCTCGTGATATCTGTTGTCCTGAGGGTAGATCTCGTTTCCTCCGTCGAGATAGCTACGCGCGGCGTGACCAACATGTTGTTGGTGTCTTGACTCGCTCCTCTGTAGTAGTCAAGCCCAACAACAGCTTCAGGTCTGCACATAGACCTTCTGGCTTGTTGAACAACAGAGAGCGTAGGGTAGCTAGAGGTCAGTGGTGTGTGGCTACTTCTTCTACTCAACGTGTTACTCAGTATTGGGTGCCAAAATCACTCTTGATTTACCCCAGTACTGAGACTTTACTCTCTCGTTGACTCGGGTTCGCCGGGCAGAGAAGGGAGAGGTTTGGCTCGTTGACTCCGGGTGTTCCCGGCACATGACCGGAGACTCTCGTTGGTTCTCTTCCCAAGCCCACGCTCCAGGTGATGAGACGATCACCTTCGAAGACGCTTCGTCTAGGCGCGTCATCGCCAAAGGTACAGTGCGCGTTAATGAGTCTTTTATTTTGAAAGATGTTGCCTTGGTTAGTAAGCTGCAGTATAATTTGCTTTCTATTTCTTAGCTTACCGATGACGATTTTGAGGTGAGCTTTACGAAAAACGCTTGCAAAATTATTGATTCTTCGGGTAGTCTGGTTTGCGGGATTTCTCATTATGGGAGGATCTTTCGTGCTAATTTTTCTAAGTTTTCTGGTGATCCTCTCTGGTGTTTAGTTGCTTCTGAGTCCCGTGACCTTACTTTCTAGCATAGGAGACTTGATCATATTGGATTTGATCATTTGACCCGAGTTAGCGGCCACGATCTCATTCGTGGTATGCCGAAACTCAAGACGGCCAAAGATACTGTTTGCGCTCCTTGCTGGCACAGCAAGATGGTTGCCGCTTCTCACCCTACGGTCACAGTGACTATGACCGATGCACCAGGACAGCTACTCCATGTGAACATAGTTGGACCAGCCCGAGTGCAGTCAGCAGGAGGGAAGTGGTATGTTCTTGTCGTGATCGATGATTTCTCGAGGTACTCTTGGGTGTCTTTTTAGCCTCGAAGGATGAGACGTTTACATATTTCTGAGGTCTTTTTAGTAGGCTTTCTGTTGAGCTTCTAGGTGCCTTACGAGCGATCCGCAGTGACAATGGCACGGAGTTCAAAAATTCCTACTTTGAGTGGTTTTAAGATGAGACAGGTGTAGAGCATCAGTTCTCTTCTCTGCACGTCCCACAGCAGAGTGGCGTCGTGGAGAGGAAGAACCGTACCTTGGTCGAGAAGGCCAGGACGATGCTTGATAAGTATTCTACACCTAGGAAGTTTTGGGCTGAGGCTATAGCGACCGCGTGCCACGTTTCGAACAGAGTTTTTCTTAGGGCACACTTGCATCGCACTTCCTATGAGTTGAGATATGGGCGAAAGCCCAGTGTCTATCATTTTCGTGTGTTTGGTTGCAAGTGTTTCATTTTGAAGTCCGGGAACCTAGACAAGTTCGAGTCACGATCTTGTGATGGTATCTTTCTTGGTTACTCGACTTCTTCACGGGCGTATAGGGTCTGGAACTACGAGTCTAGTAAGTTGGTAGAGACCTATGAGGTGACCTTCGACGAGGCCAGTCCGGGCACTAGGCCCGACATCTCAGGTTCTTTAGAGCAATCCGAGCATATCTTTGTGGACAATGAGGAGGATGGAGATAAGGGTTGTTTACCCGATCCAGTTTCTCCTCCCCTTGAGGTACCTGCTTCTTTCACTGCACCTCGAGGAGATCAGCCCGTGCCTTCCACATCTTCTAGAGTTAGTGGCTCTGTTCCTACCTCGTCAGCTCATGAGGTAGAGGCCACTTCCTCATCTCATCCAGGACCTCCCCGACATATCCAAAAGGACCATCCTTCCGAGCAGATGATTGGAGACCTCTTTGAGCGAGTCACACGCTCAAAGTCTGGCATGTCACATTTCTGTCTCCATTCTACCTTTGTTGCCTCATTCGAGCCCAAGGACGTTTGTCATGCTCTTTCTAATGAGTCTTGGGTCAATGTCATGCATAAGGAGTTAGAAAATTTCGAGAGAAATAAGGTCTGGTCGCTTGTTGAGCCCCCTCGAGGTCACAATATCATTGGGACTAAGTGGGTGTTCAAAACCAAGCAGAGTGAGGATGTGGTTGCCATTCGGAACAAGGCTAGACTGGTAGCTCAGGGCTTCTCCCAGGTTGAGGGTTTAGATTTTGAGGAGACCATTGCCCCTATAGCTAGACTTGAGGCCATTAGAATCCTGCTTGCTTTCGCATCTTCTAAGTGTTTTAAGATTTACCAGATGGATGTCAAGTGTGCCTTCCTAAATGGGTTTATTGAGGAAGAAGTCTATGTGAGACAGCCTCTAGGATTCGAGAACTCCAATACCCAAACCATGTCTACAAGCTTTCCAAAGCCTTGTATGGATTTAAGCAGGCCCCTAGAGCTTGGTATGAGAGGCTTAAGTCATATCTATTGAGTCATGGTTTTGAGATGGGTAAGGTAGATAAGACCTTGTTCATCCGTAGGCATGGCACCGACCTACTGCTCGTCCAGATTTATGTGGATGACATCATCTTTGGCGGCTCTTCTCATACTCTTGTTTCACAGTTCTCGGATGTCATGAGCACCAAGTTTGAGATGAGTATGATGGGCGAGTTTGATGTGACGATGGCCCGATCTTCCGAGAGGTACTGATAAGTCGATTGTGGAGATCTCGACGTTGATGATCCAAAGGCTCTGACCAAAATAGATCGAACCCCTTGCAATCACTACACCACTGCTCCGTTGGTTATCAACTGTGCCGAACACGGTTGACCTCGCCAAGAAGGCTATCTCCTGCAAGCGAATCGAGAACACAAGCAAGAGAGTTTAAGATGCAATCTGAAATTGCGAATAATGTTTAAGTTCACAAGTTGGGGTTCCTCAACCGAACATGCGGTGAAACTACTAAGTAGAATAATCTCTTAAGAAAAACCCAAGGAAAACTAAAGGGGTGTGACATCCTTAAATAGGGGAGGGGGAAGCCACACTTATCTAATGAAAAGGGATATGATACTATTCATGGTTACTGTTCATGTGGCCGTGGTACTATTCACGTGAACAGTCCCAGCCCAAATAGCCCAAGTTACAAGGCCCTCGACCCACTTTTACTCGGACTGGAAAAGTAATGTGACTTGTTTTGCAGTTTCTGATCTACTCGAGTGGAATTTGGAGGTGAGACCAGATCCATCTGCAAGTAAACTCCAAGAGCTTTCTAACGAGTACTCACGAGCCCCAAGAAGCCTTCTGGATCAAAAGTTATGGCCGTTTGAAGTTGGCTTGTCAAGCTGAATCCGAATTGATCTGGAGGCCGAATTGAATTCCAAAACCTGTCCAACTTGAACCCTTGCTTCAATTGGTTCCAAAGTGATGTGGTGCTACAAGTATATATATTTTCATCATTAGGTAGCATCATATTCTCATTTAAAATGTGTTGAAGTTGAAGAAACGAATTCACCTTTAGTTCAATCTTGATATTGGCCGCTATGGTTGTACGTGTTGGTGACGTGGTCACATCATCCTCCCCTTCTTGACAGAAAACCGTCCTCGGTTTTAACATAGGTGTAGCGTCACGTATTGCATGATCTTGATCATAAATCTTGGTACATGATAACGAACGCAACAAACTCTCATTATGTAATATCATAAGTTCTTTATCAAATAATGTAAAATCTCTTTGAAACGAGCTCACCTCATAATTTAAGTGATGCGTAGGAGCTCTTGTAATTGGAACAACAGGTATAGCAAATATGGTTGTATCCATAGGGTACATGTTCTTATCAGAGTTGACCTTCTTCCTTGGCTTCCAGATCAACCAGACTCGGGAGGGTACCTTCTTGCATCAGGGCAAGTACACTCTGACCTCCTGAGATGGTTTGACATGAGTGATGGCAAGCCAGTGTCAACTCCCATGGCATCCACAGCTTCTCTTGACCCAGATGAGGACGGCGAGCCAGTTGATCAGAAGAAATATCGCAGCATGATTGGCTCCCTCTTGTACCTCACTGCATCGAGGCCGGACATACACTTCTCCGTGTGTCTGTGCGATCGATTCCAGGCTTCTCCTCGTGCATCTCACCACTAGGCGGTGAAGCGCATCCTTTGGTACCTTCGAGCTACCATAGACTATGGTATCTGGTACTCTTCCTCGTCCTGTCTTTCCTTGCGAGCCTACTCGGATGCAGACTTTGCTGGCTGTAGAATAGATAGGAAGAGCACTTCTGACACCTGCCAATTCATTGGCACTTCTCTTGTTTTTGGTCTTCTAGGAAGCAGTCTGGGGTTGCACAGTCCACTGCAGAGGCCGAGTACGTTGCTGCCGCCAGTTGTTGTAGCCAGGTACTTTGGATGGTCTCGACCCTGCGGGACTTTGGGTTAGCCATAGACAGTATTCCACTCTTTTGTGATAACAATTCTGCCATTAACATTGCCCAGAACCCAGTGCAGCATTCTCGAACTAAGCACATTGGTATCAAATATCACTTCCTTAGAGACCATGTGGAGAAGGGTGACATAGTGCTCCAGTTTGTGGAGAGTGACCACCAGTTGACTGATATCTTTACCAAGCCTTTGGATAGCTCTAGGTTTTTAGCTCTGAGGGGAGAGCTTGGGTGGTCTGTCCTTATGGACTGTTGTGAGGGGGAGTTTTGCGCTTCATGCTTTATCTTGTTTGTTATGCTCTTACTCCTTTCTGTTGCATTGCATATGGGTGCATTGGGGTTAGTCCTTCTAGTATAGATTAGAGTGTTTTTCTTGTCTAGTTGTTTAGACTTCTTCCTCTCATCTTGTGATTCTAGGATGATGCTTATTAGCTGCTTCACTTCTCACTAGGTTGAGCTCACTCACTTCTTATAGGTTCTAGCGAGGGATGGGCCACCCTCGGGTAGACAGGGTACGTGTTTGCTCCTTAGTTTATTAGATGATCAGTTGATAGTCCTAGAGTCATATGGGGTAGATGAGAGTCAGTCTGAGCCATAGTATCCTCTATATCGTATCTATGCTTTAAGGACTACCTTTTCTTATTTTCTTACCAGTTTCTCGATTTCATTGCTTTGGTTCGGGGGAGTTCATTTGGGAACTTCTAGATCTTAATATTGACATAACTCAATTTGAACTAAAAGTGTATCACATGTTGAGGGGGAGCAGGATTTTCTTGCATTTCAGCATTCAGCATTGTAATATAACTACATGGAGCCTTGATTATTATCCTATTATGACATGTTTACGATGAATTATATCTTGCCATGATCTGTGCTTACTTGCTAGATTTATCATGACTTTATATGTGTAGTCAAGTCTTTGCCATGATAGGTTGATTAGAAATGCGCAACTTGAATTAAAATCATGACATGTTAGCTCGTGCGACTAGTCTGTCTTTAGTTATCCTTTGATGATTCATGCCATGTCAAATAGGCTGAGTTGAGTCTGGAATCTTTATTGAGCTTTAGATTGAGCTACTAGGTTCTTGATGAAGCATGAGTTAGTACAACCTTTTAAGAGAGCAAAAAGATCTCTTTTGTGCGAAAGAACTGATCTCACCAATTCTTTCTCATGAGACGGCTTGCCATTGCATTAGGCATGAACACAGGGGGAGTTTTGGTTGACCAAGATCATATCCTTAAGCTTCTTGCTTGGAGTGGTCGCATAAGGCTTGAGATCTAGCACATGACTAAAATTTTGGTTGGAAACGACCATGAGCTTTAAAAAGAAAACACGTCAAGTATGCTAAATTTGCTTAACTACCAAAAAGATTAAAGTACTTAAATAAATGATTCATTCTTGAATGTGTAGCACTCTAAATTGACTTAATACTAGCTTCTTGGTTCCACTTAGATTATTGACATGGCCTGCATCATCCTTGGATGCCTTTCACTAGACTATACTCATGGATGACTTGACATGCTAAGAAATCTGACTAATTTTCAGTTTGTGACTTATTTGGCTTAGCTTGATTATACATGTCTTGTCATGATCTTGTTAGCATTCTTATTGGTTATGGCTTGGTGTAATACTTCAAGGTCATTATGGATAATCCTCATGGCTCATCATGCTTAAAATGAATATTATTTAGCCATTCCATCCCTACTCGTGACCTTATTCTCTCTTTTGCATCCTTGATGATTTTATTGCCAAAAGGGGGAGAATAGCAGAGAAAAAGCATTTGGGGACTTTCTGGAGCTTTGGAGAACAATTTTCTCTTTCTTTTGTTGATCTAGTGTTCCTTTTGTTGACATGGTCGTAAGCTTCTTTGATTTCTTTTGGACCATGTTTGACTCTCTTTCTTTTTCAAACTCAACTTTATGCTTTTTCTGTGTTTGTCAATATACTCATCAAGGAAGAGATTGATAGACCATGTGGAGGTGACCCCGTGTGTGTGATGAGTAATTGACATCTGTTTTAGGAAAGTCGAGTTTGGTTTGTGTGGTTTGGACCATGTCGTTGCACGGTGCAATTGGTTTCGGTCGGACTTGGTCAAACTTGGTCGAAGTGTTATAGGTTGCTTATTCTCTTGATTCGACAGGTTTGGACTTTCTATGCTTAAGATATCTCTTAATGCTATTGTTGATTACATTATGTCGAGCGGTGCTATGTGATGTGTTTGTTGTCTGTGATGGCTGCAGGATATCGAGGCGGAGTCATGGCGAGGCACGGGATGACCGGACTAGGCGCAGGCGGTGCCGAGGTCAGAGCGGTCGAGGTGTGCCGAAGACGGCGAGGACTCGAGGTGGTTGCGAGGCTTGGAAGGCAAGGAATGAGGAAGCTTCCCGGAAGGTGCAGGAGGGGCGTTTTGGTGAATACGCAAAGCTACACTAAAGGAAGTGGATTTGGTTAGAGTTAGTGGGTAAAGCGCAAAGGCTTAATGGGCAAAGCAAATGTGAACCCATTATGCAAAGGGTATAAATATGTGGTTGTCTCCTGCATAGATTATGGCTTGGAAGAGGGGTTGATGGCTTTGGGAGTTTCTTTTGCTTTTGGGCTTTAGTTGTTGAGAAGTGGGTGAGAGCAGGAGAGGTGGTTTTGCCTGTTGACCATGTTCTCTCATGTGTGTTCTTGCTCTTGAGAGTTCTTGAGTGTCTTGAGTTTGGGAGAGATGGAATGAGTTGATACTCCATGTAGTCATTCCTCTGTAGGGAATCATGTATGGGGACTTCTATTAATCCTTGTTTCACTAGGAATGGATCCTCTGAAGTTTATCTCTCGTGCTTGCCATTTTTCTAAGTTCGTTCTTCTCACTGTTTGTTTTCTTCTTTTTGATGTTTGAGTTGTTTCTTTGAGCAAAGACTAGTAAAATGGGTTGCTTTGAACTAGGAGATGCTCAAAAGCCATTTGGCTAGTCACTCCTGAGAGCAAACCATTTTTAATCTCAGATTTTTGTAACTCAAACTCCTCTGTTTCACCTTTTTCTAGGGTTTCTCAACAGAGGTTCTTTGGCCCCCCTTGATTCCCCTTTTAAGTTGGCATGATATTTGGGTTTACAAGTCTTAAGAACTTTGCTAAGCTGATTGCAAAAGCTCATGATCAAAGGACTTGTGAATGATGGTCAATTTGGGATTTTACCTCATTCACCATTCTATTTTCAGGTTTTAGTGAAAATCTTCAATTCTTGTTCTTGAGATGGATTCTCTTGGTTCCCTAAGTTCCCTTTGCTATTTCGTTTGGTGTCTTGCTGTTCTGGGCTGAGAACACCAGAGGGAAATCCTAAATTTCTTTGCTGTCTGGAATTCCCAAGTTTGTCTGAAAAATTCAGTCTGTTGTCTGTTCTGAAATTCGAGGGGCGGTCAGACCGGATTGATTGCGGCGGTCAGACCGCATGGTGGCCGGCGGTCATACCGGGTTAGAGGCGGCGGTCAGACCGGCATTAACAGGGCGGTCTGACAGGCCCATGTCGAGCGGTCTAACCGGCCATTACAGAGAGGTCTAACTGGCCAGGTTTTTGAACTACTGTGATTTTTCGTCTTGCTTTGGTTCTTCTCCGTTATTTTGTCCCTCTAATGGATTTGTAGTTTTAAGGTTCCAGAGAGCATATTTCATCCACTTCTTAGCTTATCATAGCTATCGGAGAGGAGAATCTCGCTTGTTCTTCGTCTCGCTTTCACTTCTACGTATTTAAGGTTCCAGAAAGTTTAAGTTATTTTCATCATTGCTTTTAAAGCAATTTGTGAGAAAAGTCTCTTAGTGGATACTTTGGGGAAAGATTTTTGTAAGCAACATTCACCCCCCTCTGTTGCCAATTTCGATCCAACAGACAAGAAGATAGAGGAGATCACAGGCTCCCTCAAGGCGTATGAGGAGTTACTGAAGGGGTTTCAGTCACGTAATGAGCAGAGATCTCAGAACGAGCAGGCGTTGTTAGTAAAGGGAGATCTGAGAGACGGTTGTGGCTTATCAAACAACCACAGGAGGTGGCACGATCGAGGTGGCCAGTGTGGCTGAGTAGGCATGGGTGGCCGTAGAGACAAGGTTGGGCAAGGCGATGGTGAAAGATCCTGTGATAAGTCACATGTCAAGTACTTTGAATGTGGCAAATACGAGCATTACGCGTTAGGATGTCGTAGCCATATAAAGTGTTTCAACTACAACGAGTTTGGGCACTATGCTTCGGATTGCAAAAGCAAGAAGAAGGACAGGGAGGTGAACCTCACCAAAAACAAAGAAGAAGATGACGAATCACTAGTGCTTCTCTCCTCATATGTTGAAAAGGCACCAATCATGGTGCTTAAGGAGAACATAGTTCAAAAACTACACCGAAGGAAGATAGCCATGATCACACGGATCAGTGGTACTTGAACAATGGAGCAAGCAACCACATGACAGGATATCGCTCCATGTTTCATAAGCTCGACAAGAACACCTAAAGGTCAAGTTTGGCGACGGCTCCATGATGGAGATAAAAGGCAAAGGGACGATGATGTTGCAATGTAAGAATGGAGATAAGAAGTTGTTGACATGAATTTATTATTGTAGGACCAGACATGCAATAGAGGAGGGTTAATGGTGCCTTCAAATTCTCTCCAAATATTCACTTAACCCTTTTCTCCGATAGCTACTAAGCTATGAAGACTAGGGGTTGAAAACACTCTTGGAAAACCAGAGCAATAGAGAGAACACTGAGTGGTTGAAACCAACGTGATCGAAAATGGGTGCAGTTGAAAACCAGACCAAAATCAACGTGATCCAAAATGGGTGTAGTTGAAACCAACATGGTCGTAAATAGCATGGCCGAACAACAATGAGTGGTCGAACAACCAACGTAGTCTGAACCAGTCGGCAATCAAAATGATCAACATGGTCGTAACCAATGTGGTCATAGACCAATGAGATGGCCAAACAACCAACATGGTCAAAATCAGACTGCAACCAAAAGATCAACGTGGTCATAAACCAACAGGTGGTTGAACAACCGACGTGGTCAGAACTAGTCTGCAACCAAAATATCAATGTGGTCATAACCAACATGGTCGTAAACCAACAGATGGTCGAACAACCGACGTGGTCAGAACCAGTCTGCAATCAAAAGATCAATGTGGTCGTAACCAACATGGTCGCAAACCAATAGGTAGTCAAACAACCAACAAGGTCGAAGGCCAACGAATGATCTGCAATCAGCGTGATCGATTCAGCTCAAAAACCATCCAAAGAGAGCAAGGATCTGTGAATGGTCTGAAACATCATGTGCTAGGAAGAAACGAAGCGGTCAGAAGAATGAATGCTCTCGATACTGGTGCAATGCCATCTGGAACTTGACCGTAGTCGAAACCAACGTAGTCATAAAGTTGATCGACGTTCCAAAGAGTACAACATCTACTAACTACCTCAGTTCAGATTCAATAGAAGAACACGAAGTAATCGAAAGATCTGAATGTGGTCGAAGACAGTGCGAAGCGATCTGAAACTCGACCGTGGTCGAAACCAACGTGATCATAAAGGCGATCAAGATTTCAGGCAGTGAACAGTGTGACTATTTTAGTTCAGATACAAACCAAAAATAGAAGAACTAGTAGCGCTCGGAAGTTACTGCGTGGTCGTAAACAACATGCTTTAGCTTGGAACTCGACCGTGGTCGAAACCAATGTGATCGTAAAACCGATCGATGTTCCAGACCAAGATTTTACTAACTTCCAACTTCTTTAATTCAGACTCAACGGAATAACGAGAAGAGATCGAATGGTCTGAACGTGGTCGAAATGAAAAGCGATACAGTCAGACTTGACCGTGGTCGAATCTGGAGGCGGTCTTAACAGCAAAGGAAGAACAGAGGAAAGCAGAGAGCGCATGACCACTAGATCCAAACTCCACAAAACTTTTGACTAAGAGATCAACTGGTGATGAAACTTTGTATACAACATGATTAAGATCTCAAGAGGTTGCTCTAATCTTTAATTGAAAACTTAGCAACCAGATTGAGAGCTTTACGAGATTTCACTAAGCGCACACAAGAACCCAAACCATGAAATCGAAAGGATAATCAGACCATGCCCGTGGGAATAGAATAGCCAAGTTGGCTTTGAGCAAGCTCCCACAACACACAGTAAGTCAGATCATTAACAAGATAAGCAATAACTTCCTCTCAGGTCAAAACGGGAAAGAAACAACCGAAGAACAGAAGAAAAAGAAGAACAAAGGAAGAACCAAATCGAAGCCAACTCAATCAGATAAAAATTACACAAGCAGTAGATGGAAACTTGATGTATTTCTCTGATGATTGGTTTCATAGCCACTCTCCTTGGGAGGACCAAGCTCTAACCCTAGAGCCAACACCCACTCTCTAACCTAATAACCATGGAGGGAGGAAGAGCTAGCCACCACCAGACCTACTCACAATCTTCCTCAAGTCTCAACTAACTCTTGCCTCCTCTCCCCTTTTTATAGGCTCACAAACGAACTCTAGACCTAATGGATCCAACCATTAGTCCAAACTAGGGATAACCCGTTAATCCCACCTAACATCGGGTTTTACTCACACACGCTTCTCAAAGCAGATTACATGTGGCCCTAAAGACTTGCTGTCAAGCCTCTCACGCATCCAGATCCCACTGAACTGTCCTCGCTTGCAAACGACCCATGTCACTTGGTGCACCACGTGCTTTTCCTCACGAATGATGGCACCCGGCATCCTTGACCGTCTAGACCTCGACTCCTTCCTGAGCCTAGTCTCGATCCACCACACCGTTGCCTATTATGTCCATCTCCGGTAGCTCCCACTCCAGTTCCTCGTCATCCCGGCTTGCAACCACCTCACTAGCCTCGATCATCTTCAGTGTCTCCCTAACTGTTCTGGACCTCAACACCTCCCTGTGCCTAGTTCCGGTCCTCCTACGCCTCACCATGATCTAGTTCCGTAGTCCTACAACCAGCACCAACAAGCAAACCATCACATAGCATCGCACATTACACAAAAAATCATCAATTTGCATAAATAAAATGTATCCCAGTGAACAATCTCAGCAAACCAACTGGTCTAATAAAATTTATGACTACTAAGATGCATAAGACAAGAGGTACTCGTAGCCCATGAGGTCCTACCTGTAGTCTACAACCATTCAGCAAATCGTTACGACCATCACACGGGTCGCTATGGCCATGAAACAAATGCTATGACCATGTAGCAGCCACTACGATCATCGCTCACAACGGCTATAACTTTACCAAACCTGATTGCTACGACTTACAACTATCGATCACAGCCAGGCAGAGCTACGACTATCAATCACAACTAGGCAGAGCTACAACTATCGATCACAACCAAATAGAGCTATGACTATCGATCATGACCAGTAGAAGCTATGACCATCAAGTTGTAAGAACTCTTGCTAACCATCAAGTCGTAAGAACTCTTGCTGACCATCAAGTCGTAAAAGCCTCTGCCAACCACCAAGTCGTAAAAACCTCTGCCGACCACCAAGTCGTAAAAGCTTCTGCCGACCACCAAGTCTTAAGAGCTCTTGCCGACCACCAACTCGTAAAAGTCTCTGTCGACCACCAAGTCATAAAAGCCTCTGCCGACCACCAGGTCGTAAGAGCTCCTACCAACCACCAGGTCGTAAAACCAGAAGCCATAGAGCTTGCCAACCACCAAGTCTTAGACAACGATAGCTCCAAAACTCACATAGAAGCACTCGCAGACCACAAAGTCGTCAGATAAACTAACTCGAGACAGACAACAAAGTCGATAAACCAAGAAGTAATCTTTTGCAAACTTCTCAAAACCAAATTCAACCTCTACACAAACTCTAATCCAAAAGTCAATAACTCATCACAACCATGGGGTGACCTCCACATGGTCTCATAATTATATACCAAGTCTATGCAACAACATTTAGTCTTAGGCAGATGACAGAAAGAGGGTTCAGGGTGGTGTTGCAGAATAGTTCTTGTGAGTGTACAACAAGAACAGAGATTTGTTGATGAAGGTGAAAAAATCTCTAAATCAGTTGTACAAGATTTCTTTGAAAACTTGCAAGTTGGTTTGTGTGAAGAGCAGCATGGAGAAGCCAAAATTTGATGAAGATGCAGCCGAGGTAGACTCCTCAATAGACAGCAGCTCCATAGGTGCATGCAACGAGCATGGAGCAGTCATAGCAAGTGGCGCAGGAGGTGCACATGCGTATGCAGCTGACTCTGGACACGCGCATGCAGGCGGAGAGGAGCGAAGCATAGTCGTAGCAGAATGCACGCAACTGATGAGGGAGGTCAAAGCAGCAGCTCGGGAGGAGCTCTCACATGTGCAGCAGAAAGCAGTCATTGTCTTGGTGCATGGGTCCTAAGGAGGCGGGAGAAAGCACAGCGTGGAGAGCAGGAGCAGTGATCGAATGCAAGGTCACACGCTAGAGAAAGATTGGGCAAGCGCTGCAGGTGGAAGATGACTAGACATGGAAACGAGGCCAAAGAGATAGATGTGGGAGCAGGTGCTCTAGCTCAGGCAAGCATGCAAGGAAGAAACAGAAGTAAGAGAGAAGATCGGTGTGATCAAGAGAGAGAAACAAGATTAAGGAGGTGATTGTTAGAGTTTGTAATTTTGTTTCTCATTTAGAAGTCAGAGTCGGAAGTCGTAGTCATATTCGAGTTCAAGTATGAGTATAAGGCAATCTATCGAGTTCAAGTCCGCTTCATAGTCGTAGTCGAACCCGAGTCATAGGCGTAGAATAGGGTATATAGGGCAGAGCATTGTACTGAGAGAGAGCAAGAAGCCAAAGCGATCGGTATGATCGAAAGAGAGGCAAGGAAAAATAGAGAGAGCGATCAGGGTGATCATAGCGATCAGTGTGATCGAGAGAAAGAAATAATGAAGAGAAGAGAAGTTTGGCTTTGGGAATTATCGAGTATCGAGTTCATCATGATCACAGACGTGATCATAAATGACTTATGACCACGGCGACAAGCGGAGGTGTCCGCAGGTGCTAAAGACGTGGTCGTAAAGGAGTTACGACCACGGTCGTGAAGCAGCTAACGTGTTCATAAGGGTTACAACAACGATAATCAATAAAAATTTCAGCGTGGTCGACAGAATCACTACGTGGTCGTAATCGAGTAGTGACTACAATGATCAAGTCTACTACGTGGTCGAAGAAAGTGCAGCATAGCGGCGGTGAACGTTGTCGGAACAGCGAGACGTGATTGGAGAGGTCACAACGTGGTCGTAACGACTGCCAGGGTGATCGGAGAACTAACAGAGCAGTCGTAACGACACAGGAGGCAATCGTAGCTTTTTCAACGTGGTCGTATGGCTGCAGTGAGTGGTCGTAGCGACTACAAGGTGGTTGTACGGTTCCTGGGAGTGGTCGTAAGACCGCAATACCCTTGTTGGGATTTTAATCTTGTACAAGGTTAGGAAAGTTTATTTTTAGTAGGAAAGATTGAGTTTGGATAAGATACATAGAGTTTGCCGACTCGGTTGTCGTATATGTGTATGAGTGAATGAGTCCGTATGGTATACGAGTCCATGTGCAAGTTGTGTTGTGCAGGTCCGCTCTCTAGCTCTGCCTCCGCCTTCGTCGTTTCTATCATGGCCGCCGCCTCTTTCCTTGAGTCCGTATGGTATACGAGTCCATGTGCAAGTTGTGTTGTGCAGGTCCGCTCTCTAGCTCTGCCTCCGCCTTCGTCGTTTCTATCATGGCCGCTGCCTCTTTGCTCTCCTCAAGGATGCCACGACATGTAATCTATATCAGGGCTGCTGTCTAGCTCTGCCTCTTTAGCAGATGGTCTGTAATGAAAGTTAATCAATCCACAAACCAACCTCGACCGCATGCATGCTTGTTCAATTGGAAGACCTGAATATTTTTCTTCTAAAATTGAGCTACTGAATGCTGTGGATAAGGATAAAGAGCAGTCATCTTCTCCATATCCCTGCCAACTGTGTTGGACTTAATCCTAGTTGTGTGCCTCTGGAGTTTTATTGTATTGCAGCGTCAGGTTTTGAGTCAGTTTCAGATAGCATGCAGAGTATGCGCGTGAGCAGTGACGAGTATGCATGAGTCAAGAACGTGCAGTTTGCACGAAGTCAGTCCTTTCGTTTGTTAAGGATCTATGATCCGATTTAGGTGCTAGACTATTTAGCATTCAGTTAGTAGTCTTTGAGGTATTCTGAAGACATTCAGTTGTATTCGTTGAGACATTGAGTAATACAATTCCAGAGAATTCAGATTTCTGAATCTGTCCACATTTCGTTACCTTGCCGTAAGAACTACAGTGCCGCTCGGTTTCTGAATTTTCTGGGCGCTCTGTTTTGCTTCATTCTGGGCACATTCCTGGGTGTCCTCTGTTTACATTTGGTATCAGAGCTTCTGGTTAGAGTGCCCATTTGCCCCTGTTGAATTCGGATGGCGCTCGTCACAGTAGAGAATGCGCGGGAGAGCGGCGGAGGCCAGTTCGTGTACCCGCAGCTAACGACGACAAATTACGCCAGCTGGGTGATCCGGGTTCAGGCGATGATGGAGGACCAAGGCGTGGGGGAGGCGATTGAGCCGGCGGCCGGGGCGGTTGTCGACACGAGGAAGGACAAGAAGGACCTCCTCATGCAGGTGGCAAAGAAGAAGACGGCGAAGGAGGTGTGGGATTGTCTCAAGATGAGGTTCGTCAGCACGGCGCGCGTCAGGGAGGTGCGGCTGCAAACGTTGGAAAGCGAATTCGACGTGCTGTGCATGAAGGAGGACGAGACGCTGGATCAGTACACCGGCAAGCTCGCGGCCATGTCCGTCAAGTACGGCAACCTAGGTGGCACGCTCGATGATGCCGCCCTGGTGAAGAAGCTCTTCGACACAGTGCCGGACCGGTTCCTAAATGTCATCGCAGGCATTGAGCAATTCTACGATCTCCGTACTCTGGCGTTCGAGGAGGCTATGGGCCGGCTGAAGGCATACGAGGAGCGCACGCGACGTGCATCCGGCGGCGAGATGCCCGGTCTGCAGCCAGTTGCTGCTGCGTTTCAGCCCAGCAGTGAAACTACAGGGCCGAAGTCTGCAGGCGCGTCTGCAGCAGCCACACCACCAGGCGCAGCGACGAGGACGCGGGTTGCTGCATGCATGGGACGTGCGGTAGGGTCATCACCAATTTTTTTAGCCGATCCCATGCACTTGACACCAACTGGGACAGAGCATGCCGTGGAACAAATGACTCCCAGTTTGACAGAAATTAGCAGTTCGGATGAGGGTCCACTCTGATATCGCAGTTTGCAAGATGTATACCAGAATACATCAGAAGTTACACTCAACTATGACTCAGATGGTGAGGCACTGCTTGCAGAAACACAAGAACCATCTTGTTACAGAGAAGCAGCAGGGAACCCAGAATGGGAGGAGGCCATGATGAGAGAAATGGAGTCAATTGAGAAGAATGCAACATGGAGATTGACAACACTACCTGCTGGACACAAACCCATAGGGCTTAAATGGGTTTTTAAATTGAAGAAGAGCTCGGAAGGTGAAGTGATTAAGCACAAGGCTAGATTAGTGGCAAAAGGATATGTGCAACGACAAGGAGTTGATTTCAAAGAGGTGTTTGCACCAGTTGCAAGGTTGGACACAGTGCGTATGATTCTTGCAATAGCTGCAAACCGTGGTTGGGAGGTTCATCACCTTGACGTGAAGACTGCTTTTCTGAACGGCGAGCTTGAAGAGGAAGTGTATGTGTCGCAGCTGGAAGGATTTGTTGTGAAAAACAAAGAGCATTGTGTGCTCAAATTGAGCAAGGCTCTTTATGGTCTTCGACAAGTGCCGCGGGCGTGGAACATTAAGCTGGATAGAAGCTTAAAAAAGATCGGTTTCAGGAGATGTGTGCAAGAACAGGCCTTATGATAGGAACGGGGTCCCGATCTTCCAACAGGTTCTGGATATGTTCGATTTGGTGGAGGCACGACACAAATCGATCCGGCTTCCGAACGACACGTTCCGAACCCTGCAATCGCAGCACCACATCTCCTCAGGTTATCAACTGTGCGCGGCCCGGTTGACCTCGCCAAGAAGGCTAATCCTCGCCTGCGAATCGAAGAACACAAGCAAGAACAAGAAAGAACACAACTGAATTGCGGATTTATTGATGTAGCACTCGAAAGTTGGGGTCTCATAAACCGATGAACGGCGAAACTGTTCAAAGACAGAATTAATCTAAGCAAAACCCAACCCTAATGGTGGGGGTGGTGGCTGGATATAAAGGATTAAGGGGCGTGCAAAACCCCTGGACGCGCCCTAATGGGCTCCAACACGATACAAAGCCGAAAGGCCCAAAAGACGGTGGCGCAGCACCCTGACAGATTCTGAATGCCCACTTGTTTCGACGATTCCCGTTGACTCAGAAGGAATTTTGACATGGGACCAGAGCCATTGGAAAGGTAGTCTTCGCAGATTTCCATACATATGTAGAACGTCCAAAATGGAGTCCGGATGCGATCTGGGCGTCCGTTTTAGTGCGGTCTGGTCCTGGACTCCGAATTGGATTCGAAGTCGGTTTGAGTTGGGCCTCCAACATAATTCGACCACCCTTGCTGGACTTGTGCGCCTCGTAGTCCTTCTCTAAGTACTTCTAGGTCCTCTCCATGGTTCCTAATTATAATTAAATCATTAGGTAGCAATCGATTCTCAAGTGAACAAAAAGAAGTACTTAGGAACGAGGTCACATGTAAATTCAATTGTCGGGCGCGAGCTCTAGTGATTGGTACTTGAATGTCAAGTGGAGGAGTGTTGTGTGTATCCGAAGAAGTGATGTCCTCATCACCTTATAAACAAGGGGAAAAGGAAGGGCAGCAGTTGTAATTGGGGTATATGTTGACGATCTTATTGTCGCAGGAGGTGATCCAAAGGAGATTGCAGTTTTCAAGAAGCAGATGACAGCTGAGTTTGAGATGAGTGACTTGGGGTTGTTGTCTTATTATCTTGGGATTGAGGTGTCACAGCAAGAGTCTCATTTCCCACTCAAACACGCAGGCTATGCAAAGAAAGTATTGCTGCAGTTTGGCATGATGGATTGTAACTCCACAAAATACCCCATGGAGCAGAGAGCACAATTGCACAAGGATGCTGATGGCCAGCCTATTGATGCAACTGAGTATAGGCGCATGATTGGTTGCCTCAGGTACTTGTTACATACTCGCTTAGATCTCTCTTTTGCTTTTGGAGTAGCTAGCCTGTGTCGGGACCCCGGATTTCCGAACCCGGACCCTCTGTGTATTACTGCACTAGTCCCAGATCAAAGCTAGTGCACACAGTTAAACAAAAATGAATACATAACCAGCAATGCTTTATTACAATATTAAAGAGTACAGACCGAAAGGTCTCATTATTACAATTGAGGTTTCAAGACCTCGCACACACGAAACACAGCGAAAGCAAAACATAAACTCGATGAAGGCCCATCAATACGCCACAGGCAATTGACTGGGGAAGCGCGACCTAGAACTCCTGGAATCCTTCGTCGAAGCCACCAGCGAAGTAGTCGTAGTCTCCTTCTTGGGCTTCGTATTCCTCTGCTTTTTATATTTGAGTGTAGCATGTGAGTACATAAAGTACTCCGCAAGTCTTGGGAAAAATGCAATAGATGCAAGGCTTGACAAAGGAAGGCTATATGGCTCTTTTGCACAAAGCAATGTTTTATTTCAATTACTACTAATTATTTTCAAAGGCATCAAGTTAACAAATAAATGTTTTAACAGAACTAACATTAGCTTACTAGTGAAGGTTCCATCTACCAACACTAGAGTACAACGATCAGTTCAAAGCTGCGGGTTCCATCCACCCTCTCTGGCTCCAACTGCCGGGATACCCTTCCGAGAGTTCCCTCCACTCTCGGAATACAAAACTTTGATTTTAAAACCAAAACCAAAAATCTACCATATGAATGCATTCCTTGCCCGCCCTTGACCGTGGGCACGGCTATTCGAATAGTTTTACACTCTGCAGAGGTTGTACAACTTTACCCACAAGAGATAAATTATCCTAAAAGTCAACACGTTTCCTTTGGCATGAGACCCAGATAAAATATCACAAAGCCTTTACCTTACTCTAATCTAGCTAGATACCACCGCTGAGGTTTCACCGCAGTAGGCTAACCGCCCAACCAAGCCCCCTCTTGCGCCATATGAGTACAAGAAATCCTCGTCCCTCACCGTGAATAACCGGTCCATCCACGGCACCCACTTTCCACTGGTGGCACCTAAACTAGACTATCATAAGTTAGTCGATAGGTCGCACCCATATAGACTTGTGGTTGTACGGTTAATGCTCACCGACAAACACAAGCGTCGGTCCTTAATTGACTAGGGTGGAACATACACTTTACAAGATCTCGTGCTTCCTGCACCAATCCAAACCAACCATCCACCCTAATCTAAACTAACTTTCACATTTTAGTTTATTTTAAAAGAACAGTGGTAACTCCAATTACCACTAAATTTGTAAACACAAGGGTATTACAATAATTCATAATTTCCCATTTTCAAGATTTATGAGGTATTCAATAGCGTGGCTAAGCATTGTTCTACCATTCTAATACCAACCATTGATTATAATACTCTCACTAAAGAGCCAAAGGAAATCCTAGGGAGACAAGGGTACATGGCATTCAACTTCAACTGAGGGCATAACAAAATTGGGGTAACTAATACCTTAATAATTGAACTAATGCTTTATGTAAATAGCAATGCACATAATTTAAAATAAGCAAAACATTTCAAAATCATAGGTTTAAGATGATCAAAGGAGACTTGCCTTCTTGTGCACTGTTTGGTTCCTCTTGCTGCGGCTCAACAAACTCTTCGGCGACGTCGGATTCTACGCGCAAAAGACAAACAAACAAAGCAAATACAAATAAAATTCAAATGAACTTCAAAAACTGAAAAACCAGAACCAAAAGATAGAGCTCAATTTTATATGAATTTAGGAAAAACAATCAGGTCAATCAGAGTTCAGATGAAGGAGAACAAACGATCTAAAGCTTGCCGGGCGATAAAATGCTGGAAAATAGCAAAAGTTACTGTTCACCCGAGAGCAGCACTTTTGGAGAGAAGGCTAGCGTCGGCGAGGGGAGGCATGGGTGGTGAATCTAACTAGCAAAATGGGTTGCTAGGGACCCAAGGCACACACATAGGAAGCGACGGCACGCCAAACGGAACGGATTGGGAGAAAACATCACCGGATAGACAGGGACACGAGATGCCATTGGCGGCTATGGCGGGGTTCGGAGGCAAAATTTTGTGTAGGCTTTTCGGGGAAAAGGAAGTGAGCACGGCGTAGAACACGATGAGGCAAGTCTAAGAAAAATTACGGCAAGGGCTAAAGCTTACCGGAGATGACGAATCGACGTCGGGAAGCGCTCTTGACCTAGATTGGGGAAAACTCGATTTCGGGAGATTGGCTGCACCAAAACCAACTTAACTTGGCAAGAACGTAGATGGCACACAATGGCACAATGTGACGCGAAAGGATTACTGAAAAACTCACCGAATAGCTCGAGACACGACGAGCAAATTCAGGACCGAAGGGCCTCGATGCCAACGGCGTCCTGAGCTTTGAGGGACTTGCCACAGCTTGGGATGGGTTTAAAGGGTCAAGGGGTCCTATTTATAGGCTTGGAAGAGGTAGAAACCGGCTCCGATTCGCGGATTTTGGTTTAGAGTCCGTTTTGGAAAAAAAAGGAGATAAAAGGCAAACGGATGAATGAAATGGAAAGAGGTCAATTGGGATGGATTCCTTGCGTGATTTGGCACAACTTTCCTTTTGGGAGGATATTGAAATAATGCCCGGATTGGAAGTTATAAAGAGAGAGGAAAAGGAAGGAAAACTGTACACAGAACGAACAGATCGATCGCGCTGGAGGTGGAAGACGCATCTCTCCTGATTTTTTTTTGGAAATTTCAAATTGAGCTCAAACAAACTCCGAAAAATCCAAGAAAATACAGAAAAATTCCTTGTAACACAAGGAACACAAATAAAATATTTTTGGCAAATATTAATATTTAATTTAATCATATTAAATCTTTTTAATTAATGAAAATTCCAATTAAGCTTTAATTAATTCCAGAAAAATCAAAATGGTAAATTTTATTTTAAAAGCTTCAAAAAGGCTCTGAAAATCAGGATGTTACAAACCTACCCCCCTTAGAAAGAATCTCGTCCCCGAGATTCGGACGGACTAGGAAAAAAAGGAGTGGGAAACTCGGCTCTTAGGTTCTCTTCACGCTCCCAAGTTGCTTGACTTCGAATGGTTTCTCTTCTGCACTTTGTGGAACATTACGGTCATGCTTCTTGCGTGACGTTCAGCTTCCTTCATGATTCTATCTTGTTGTTCAATGCTCTGAGGTATTCCTTTAACTGAGAAATATGGAAGACAACAACAAATCAAACTGGTACATCTTTAGTCGCTTGCAAGCTCTGGGTTAACTTCAATTGCCCTTATCATATCGATTAATTCAGGATTCCACCAAAAAGGGCTTAACTTCCACAAGTATTCATCCGAGAGAGACATAACTATTTCAACTCTTCAAAATTCTTGATTCCAAAATCACATACCACAAATGCACTTTGTTAATTTCAACAAATAATCTCACAAACTTTTATTCTCTGCTCTAATTTGTATCGACGTCAAACCATAGAATTTTTCTAACAAGAATCCAATAACATTGTAATTTGTGATTTCCACCAATTGTTTTATGATCATTATCTAATCCAACGGATCCATAACTTTGATCAAATAATATAAGATTAATCCAACCTTTTAGTAATCATCAATCAAGTTTAAGATCATCTAAGCCATAATTTAATATTCATTAGTCCTCCAACATCAATCTCTTGATAATCATCATTTTGGTTCCACCAAATTTGAGTGATCTCAAATACCTCAATTAATTCTTATCAGACAATCTCTCAACTAATTCTTATTGGACAATCTATCTCCCATAATTAATTTAAATCCTCCAGGTTATCCATTTTAACATCCTTAAATGATCTAGTTAATCCCATTAGTTAAAATCCAATTATCTAATAATGATCTATTAAATCCACCAATTCAAATGGATATATCAAAGTCCACTTTGCAATGATAAAACTAATCCACCAAGATATCTAAGTGTATTATCTTTTAGAATTCCACTAGTATCCACTTATCATCAATAGGTCCACCAAACTCTGATAATCAATTGACTTCACAAAATTCATCTACTCATCATGATTCAACCAAATCGCCCAAAATTGATATCATGAATTGTTTATGATAATTCAATTTCTTAATCTTTTAATCTCTCCCTTACTAGATCAATCTCTTAATACTAATTCTCCAATGATCACAAATAATCGCTTCAACAAAATCTTGTTTTACATCCAGTTGCTCCTTTCAATCCTAGATAATAAATCCAAGGCAAAGTTTAGACTCTCCCCAGGATCTAATTAGCTCCCACAAGTTCAACTCTGTATTTATTCTCTAGTCAACCCACAAAGATGACACTCTTTAGATTTATTTATAATCAATTGGTATCCACAAATATACCTTTTATCTCAATCCTCTCGAATATTATTCAATTTTGTCAATTACAAATCCAAAATATATCACTCTAGCAACAATTCTCCAAATTACCTAACTTGACATGCACTGATTATGACAGCTTTCCCGACAAGAGTACTTTCCACAATTTGTTGTCTTCCATATACTCTAGGTCTCAATGGATTCTCCAAACTTGGACTGCGGTGAAAGAATTGGAACTTGCACTATTTCGGTAACTTGGGTTAGCAAAAGATAAGAGGGAAGTAGCACAGATAAGAGATCAGGGGAACAACTAAACAACATCCCGAACAAACACACAAAAGAGAAGCAAACAACGACTTAGAGGAAACTTAGCTTGAAATCAAAATAGTTTTTAAGCATGGCTGTACTACAAGTATACAAAGACTTGGTACAGTCCACCTAACACACAAGCAAGTAATATATAAGCGCTCTAAAATTGTATGACTTTACTTGGGTACTACAACTAAAGAACTAGTCCTCGCTCCTTCATGATGACGCGCTTCTCCAAGTGCTTCTTAGACGCCGCCTTACTAAGCCATCTATAGAAATTACAAAGGGAAGAGAGTACAATTACCATTCCAAAAAAGAAATAAGCAGATAGATAAGAGAGAATGCCATGACGAAGGTGAGGACAGAAAGACGAGAAAAGACAAGGGTAGCAAATTATTAAATTTTTATTTTATAAAATAAATTTTTGAAGCTCTTCTATTAACGACCATTCTAACTAGGTCACGTCCTACAGTCAAATTGGCTCTAATACCACCTCTGTCGGGACCCCGGATTTCCAAACCCGGACCCTCTGTGTATTACTGCACTAGTCCCAGATCAAAGCTAGTGCACACAGTTAAACAGAAATGAATACATAACCAGCAACGCTTTATTACAATATTAAAGAGTACAGACCGAAAGGTCTCATTATTACATTTGAGGTTTCAAGACCTCGCACACACGAAACACAGCGGAAGCAAAAGATAAACTCGATGAAGACCCATCAATACGCCACAGGCAATTGACTGGGGAAGCGCGACCTAGAACTCCTGGAATCCTTCGTCGAAGCCACCAGCGAAGTAGTCGTAGTCTCCTTCTTGGGCTTCGTATTCCTCTGCTTTTTATGTTTGAGTGTAGCATGTGAGTACATAAAGAACTCCGCAAGTCTTGGGAAAAATGCAATAGATGCAAGGCTTGACAAAGGAAGGCTATATGGCTCTTTTGCACAAAGCAATGTTTTATTTCAATTACTACTAATTATTTTCAAAGGCATCAAGTTAACAAATAAATGTTTTAACAGAACTAACATTAACTTACTAGTGAAGGTTCCATCTACCAACACTAGAGTACAACGATCAGTTCAAAGCTGCGGGTTCCATCCACCCTCTCTGGCTCCAACTGCCAGGATACCCTTCCGAGAGTTCCCTCCACTCTCGGAATACAAAACTTTGATTTTAAAACCAAAACCAAAAATCTACCATGTGAATGCATTCCTTGCCCGCCCTTGACCGTGGGCACGGCTATTCGAATAGTTTTACACTCTGCAGAGGTTGTACAACTTTACCCACAAGAGATAAATTATCCTAAAAGTCAACACGCTTCCTTTGGCATGAGACCCAGATAAAATATCACAAAGCCTTTACCTTACTCTAATCTAGCTAGATACCACCCGCGAGGTTTCACCGCAGTAGGCTAACCGCCCAACCGAAGCCCCTCTTGCGCCATATGAGTACATGAAATCCTGTCCCTCACCGTGAATAACGGTCCATCCTCGCACCCACTTTCCACTGGTGGCACCTAAACTAGACTATCATAAGTTAGTCACCTAGGTCGCACTCCATATAGACTTGTGGTTGTACGGTTAATGCTCGACCGACAAACACAAGCGTCGGTCCTTAATTGACTAGGGTGGAACATACACTTTACAAGATCTCGTGCTTCCCGCACCAATCCAAACCAACCATCCACCCTAATCTAAACTAACTTTCACATTTTAGTTTATTTTAAAAGAACAAATGGTAACTCCAATTACCACTAAATTTGTAAACACAAGGGTATTACAATAATTCATAATTTCCCATTTTCAAGATTTATGAGGTATTCAATAGCGTGGCTAAGCATTGTTCTACCATTCTAATACAAACCATTGATTATAATACTCTCACTAAAGAGCCAAAGGAAATCCTAGGGAGACAAGGGTACATGGCATTCAACTTCAACTGAGGGCATAACAAAATTGGGGTAACTAATACCTTAATAATTGAACTAATGCTTTATGTAAATAGCAATGCACATAATTTAAAATAAGCAAAACATTTCAAAATCATAGGTTTAAGATGATCAAAGGAGACTTGCCTTCTTGTGCACTGTTTGGTTCCTCTTGCTGCGGCTCAACAAACTCTTCGGCGATGTCGGATTCTACGCGCAAAAGACAAACAAACAAAGCAAATACAAATAAAATTCAAATGAACTTCAAAAACTGAAAAACCAGAACCAAAAGATAGAGCTCAATTTTATATGAATTTAGGAAAAACAATCGGGTCAATCGGAGTTCGGATGAAGGAGAACAAACGATCTAAAACTTGCCGGGCGAGAAAATGCTGGAAAATAGCAAAAGTTACTGTTCACCCGAGAGCAGCACTTTTGGAGAGAAGGCTAGCGTCGGCGAGGGGAGGCATGGGTGGTGAATCTAACTAGCAAAATGGGTTGCTAGGGACCCAAGGCACACATAGGAAGCGACGGCACGCCAAACGGAGAACGATGACGGCACGGGCGGCTACAACGACATGGTTAGGAGAGAGGAATAAAACCCAGGCATAAAACATGGAGAAGTAGGGTGAGCATGGGCTAGAACGCGGCTTGGCGAAGCTAGGAAAATTATCGGCTCAGACAGAAACCCACCGAAGACGACGCAAACGACGTTTGAACGACGTCGGGAAGGAAAAAGCAAAATCTTGATTTCTTGGTGCTCGGTGAACAAAATCTAAAACTATTTGGAGGGTAGCTACCTGGGACGGTTTGGCACAATGTGACGTGAACGGATTTGGAGAAAACATCACCGGATAGACAGGGACATGAGATGCCATTGGCGGCTATGGCGAGGTTCGGAGGCAAAAATTTGTTGAGGCTTTTCGGGGAAAAGGAAGTGAGCACGGCGTAGAACGCGATGAGGCAAGTCTAAGAAAAATTACGGCAAGGCCAACAATGATGCACTATAAAGTTGTGAAGCAAATTCTTCGGTATCTAAAGGGTACCACAGATTTTGGTTTGGTGTATAGCCGAGGAGGAGCAAAGGAGGTGCTCACAGGATACGCTGATAGTGATTTAGCGGGAGATCTTGATGATAGAAAAAGCACGGGTGGAATGGCTTTGTACATCAATGACAGCTTGGTGTCTTGGTGCTCACAAAAGCAAAAAACGGTGGCACTTTCATCGTGCGAAGCTGAATTTATGGCGGCAACGGCAGCAGCTGCACAAGCACTTTGGTTGAGGAGTTTGCTTGGAGAGATCACTAGAGAAGTGCCAAAAACAGTGAGGTTATTTGTTGACAACAATTCAGCTATTGCGCTTATGAAAAACCCGGTTTTCCATGGATGAAGTAAGCATATTGACACTAAATATCACTTCATTAGAGAGTGTGTTGAAGGAGGATGTATTGAAGTTCAGCCCGTCTGCACTGAAGAACAAAGAGCTGACGTTTTGACAAAGGCATTGCCGGCGGTGAAGTTGGCAACAATGCGACATTTGCTTGGTGTTCGCGATCTTGGCACACACCAGGATTTGGGAGGAGTATGTTGGACTTAATCCTAGTTGTGTGCCTCTGGAGTTTTATTGTATTGCAGCGTCAGGTTTTGAGTCAGTTTCAGATAGCATGCAGAGTATGCCGCAGCAGGCGGACAGAGTATGCATGAGTCAATAACGTGCAGTTTGCACGAAGTCAGTCCTTCCGTTTGTTAAGGATCTGTGATCCGATTTAGGTGCTAGACTATTTAGCATTCAGTTAGTAGTCTTTGAGGTATTCTGAAGACATTCAGTTGTATTCGTTGAGACATTGAGTAATACAATTCCAGAGAATTCAGTTTTCTGAATCTGTCCACATTTCTTTACCTTGCCGTAAGAACTACAGTGCCGCTCGGTTTCTGAATTTTCTGGGCGCTCTGTTTTGCTTCATTCTGGGCACATTCCTGGGTGTTCTCTATTTACAAAGTGAACTAATCTAGCTGAAATTATCTGTTGTCTTTCATTGCCTGTGAGTGTAAAAACAACATGGGTAAGCGAAGTTGGGTATACAAATATATTTGTGTACTCACCGTTCATTGAAAGGAAAATTACCTCTGGCATGTCCACTGAGTATCTTATGTTGTTAAAGCTAGATAACAGTGGTGCAAACGGGAGTACGGAGTACCATCCCCTTCCTGCTTGGACTAGAATCCACACTGCTAATCACAGAGTTTGGTCAGCAATGTGGGACAATTCCAACTCCTGCTTCCTAGATTTCTTTTCCTTATGACCCTCTAGAACTTCACCGGTTAAGTTGGCATGCTTTTCTTTCAGTGCCTGAATGGAGGGAAGGGGGCAGTGTGTGCTTAAGGAAGAAGCTAAAAACTAACCCTGTTGACTGTGGCTTACTGCAGGAAGGCTGTTTTGATTATTGAGTAGGGACTCTAGTTGAGTTTTATAGAAAACTGCCCTTTTGACTGTTGGGGAGTCTGTTCATGTGATCTTTTTCTGGATTACCTTCACTTATTTTGATGCTTTATAGAACATATTCTCCTTTTATTTTTTTTCTTTTTGAATCTTCCTTCAGAACATATTCAGTACTGAAGTAAACACAGCTAATGTTTGGGCCTGTTTCTTTTGCTATCCTTTTAAGATTGCCTGGGCACTTGAGAGAAATTATTTGATTAAGTTTCTGATATCAGTGGTGCATCAGAAGTGGACAACTATTAGGATTTAGGATTTTTTACATAATATTTAAACTATCATTGGTGTATCAATGAGAGAAATTATTTGATTTGGGATTTTATTTCATGCAATATTTAGGATTTTATTTCAGCTATCAGTGAGAGAAATTGTTTGATTTAGGACAGTTATCAGTGGTGCATAAGAAGTGGACAGATATCAGTGGTGCTAATGGAGTACTAAGTCTATCCAGATCAAGGCCCAGGCTTTTTATTTGGACCTGTGCTGGGCTTAGACCTATCTCCTTTTGGATCAAACTGGATACAGATAAGTCTGTCCAGATCAAGGCTCATGCTTTTTATTTGGACTTGTGCTGGGCTTCGACCTATCTTCTTTTGTATCAGACTGGATACAAATCAATGAGAAGAATAATGGGCTTGGGCCAGACATGTGCTAGGCTTTGGTCCATTAGCACCCCTACTTACAAGTGTAGTCGCATGATTCGAGAGCAGAAGAATTAAGGAAAATTCCAACAATCGGTATCAGAGCCTAAGGGGACGAAGCGATGGCTGACAATACGGGTGATCCATTGAAGTCAGACTCACTCGTCAAAGACCACAAGCAATAAGCTTAATCCATCGAAGTCATGCGCAGTCGTCAAGCTGTCGCATCTTCTAGACTCCTAGGGTGTCTTATATCCATGGTTTTTTTAAAGATTTTTGGAACCTCCCTAATGTCCCAACCAAATGGGAATGGCCGCCCCTAATAGTAAAATTGTTTTTCTCATCATGCCATATAGTAATTATTTTAAAGAACAATGCATAGAAGGAATCAGGCCTATTGGACATACAAAGCAGACATTCAGGAGTCTTCAGAAAAGGTTCATCAATTATGAGATGCCAGATAGAATTATCTCAAGCATCTAATAACTCTATATCTGAGAGACCATGTGGTCTTAATCCCATGTTGGTGATGAGTAATTGACACGTGGTTTGGATAGAGTGAGTTTGGTTTGAGTGATTCATGCCATTTTGGCATTTGGCAAGGTCGGGTTCAGATTAGACAGATTTGACGCGTGTTCGTCTTCCCGATTGGTCGCTTGGGCAATTTCATACTTAAGTGTGATTGTTGATGCTAATTGTGTTTACATGTTTTGTGCGGTGCTATGTGATGTGTTTCTTGTCTGTGATGGCTGCAGGACGTCGAGTGGAGTCGTGGCGAGACACGGTGGACTGGACTAGGCGCAGGTGGCGCTGAGGTCAAAACAGTCGGGATGTGTCGAAGATGACGTAGACTCGAGGTAGTTGCGAGGTGTGCGAGGCAAGGAACGCGGAAGCTTCCCGGAAGTTGCAGCAGGGGCGTTTCGGTGAAAGCGCAAGACTGCAAAAGAAAGCGGGTTAGCGGGCAAAGCATGGAGGGTAAAACGGGCAAAGTAAAATGTAAACCCATCAAGGAATGCTATAAATAGGAGTGTGTTTCCTGGTTGTTGGCAAGTCTTGGAGAGGTGGTTTTGCTTTGTATCTCTTTTGCTTTAGTTGGTATGGAGTAGTTGAGGAAAGGGTGGAGAGGGCAGCATGTTGTTATGCTTTATCTCCTGTGTTTTTCTTGCTCTCTATCACCCATATGAGTGTGGGCTTGTTTGATGAGGGAGTTGTAAGAACACTTACATAATCATTCATCTCTCAGCCTTTCTTGAGATATTCATATGAGATGTTTCAGATTCTTGCTTCTCTTTGGTTGGCCTTAGTCCTGTTTCTTTTCTTGTTATTTAGCTTGCCATTTGCTCCCGTTAAGTCTATGAGTTTTGGTGTCTCTCTCAGTTTAATCTCTCATGTTAACTCTTTTATGGAGAGGAGTTCTTGCCGCAATTATTTCTAGTTCTTTCCTGACTCTTTACTTCATGGGAAAGGAGAGCTATTTGTTATGAGCAGCAAGCTTCGTGGTGTGCTTTTTCTTTGGTTTGTTTTTTACTCGGTTGAAGCTTGTAGTTTCTGTCTCAGCTCAATATTTGAAGATTTCGGCCAAGCAGCAGCTCATAGTTTAAATCTTCAAACGCAACTTCTCCTCTTCCTTGTTTAATCATTTAATAGACAGCATCCTCTTTGCGTTTATGGGAAGAACCGTATGAAGTCTTTTGTTGGCGTGAGTCTTGTTGCCTTCCTTTCGGTTTGCATGGCAGAATCTTGTTCACGTTTCTTCTCGGGCATGCACTAAAAGACGATTGGGTTTTCTTGTCTTTTGTGCTATTGTGTTAGTCTTCCTGTGAGCTTCTTGCACTAAAAGACGATTGGCTTGGTTTGTCTTTTGTGCTATTATGTTTGATTGGCTGCACGTTTTGGTTTTCTCTTCAAGGCATTCCTTGCGGTGAGACTAGTTTTCTTTTGGTGGCAGCTAGCGGTGATTTCTTTCATTGTTTCTTTTGTTAATTTGCTGTGCAAATTACCAACTCTTAGCAGCAGCCAACAGCAGCTTTGTCCCCTCTTCTTTTGCTATTGATTTTCTAATCTGTTTAGTCTCCTTTTCTGTCTCTTGTCGTGGCAGCTGATTTCTTTGCTGTGGTAGCGATTCTTTGCTATTTTCGTTCCCTGACTTCCGCTAAATTTCTTTGATCCTAGTTAATTTTCTGTGAGCTCTGTCTTCTCTTCTTCATAGCTTTTCATAGCTATTGGAGAGTAGAGATTTTTCGTGCGAATTTTTGAGGGGCAATTTTTAAGACGACATTCACCCCCCCTCTATCGCCGATTTCGATCCAACAATTGGTATCAGAGCCGGTTAGCTCTAATCAATAGATCTTAACCGGTCTCAAGAGCCACGACGACGGACAAGTACTCGACCAAGCTGTCCATTTTTGATGGCATCGATTACCCTTTCTGGAAGAGTCGAATGGAGACATACATCCAGGCTTAGGGGTACGCTATCTGGCACAAGGTCAAGGTCCGGTTTGTTGTTCCTGCCGATGAGAACATCAATGCTGGGAATATGCATGATGTTGAGGCAAACGCTCAGGCAAAGAACATCATTATCCAGGGCCTGAGTCGTAGCGAGTTTGATCGCATCTCCCACCTGTCGTCCTCCTACGATATCTGGGTGACCCTCGACGCATACCATGAGGGCACCACCCAGATCAAGACGGTTCGACAGGACCAGTTCAAGCGAGAATACAACAAATTCGAGATGCTTGATGGTGAGTCCCTCGATGAGTGCTTCGCGCATTTCCACAAGATCTTGAGCAACCTCCGAGCGGTTGGTCTCACATACCCCAACTCGGACAACGCTCGTCAGATGCTCGCGGCACTTGATCTGCGTGTTTGGGAGATGAAAGTGACCACCATCAAAGACACGACAGACCTCTTGACCTTGACTCTTAACGCGCTGTACTCGCACCTCAAGACTCACGAGATTGACGTTGTCTCTCGTAGGTCGAAGTCACAGTCGATGGCCTTGGTCACCGATCCCATTTCTTCTTCTGGTCCTTCTTCTGATTCGCTTTGCAATTTCTCCCTTGCTGCTCTATGTGACGTAACTGATGACCAGTTAGAGCAGCTCGAGGATGAGCAACTGGCCCTCCTAGCTCGGAAGTTTTCCCATGCTTACAAGAGGAGGAGGGACAGAAAGAGGGGAGGACCCATGATTTGCTTCGAGTGTGGTGGCCCCAACCACATTCGGGCAAACTGTCCCAAGCTAGAGAAGGGCAAGAACGACTACGGCGGTTCGGGCAAGATCGACTACACCGACAAGAACCGTAACAAGAAGCCTCCAGCTCCTACACAAGGCAAGAAGAAGTTCCGCAACCTTGGCAAAGCCAAGAAGCTGTTCCATCGTGTCCTCACTGCCTTCGACGACCTCGACCTCAGCGAGGTGGAGGGATGGAGCGACGACGACAGGACGGGTGACCAAGAACCCAAGGGTGGCGACGACTTCTCCGGCATATGCTTCATGGCCCTCGAGGGCGAACTGAGCGACAGTGAGCTGTACTCCGACTCGGACGAGGTATGCCCCACCTACGACCAGCTCAATCATGCTTTTCTTAAGCTAGGTGGTTTTCATGCTAGAGCTAGGGCTAGGTGTACTAAGTTAGAGAAGGAAGTAGATAGACTATCACGGGAGCTCACTTCACTTACATCTGCTCCCTCCCATGATGATTGTGATACATGCTGTGCTCTGTTGGGTGACATGGAGAAACTAAGGACCTCGCATGATAGTGTGTCCTCCGAGCTTGATATTGTTAAGGTGGAGAATGTTAGTCTGCTTGCTGAGTTAGAGTTGAGTAGGATGGCTGTTACCCTACTTACTACTGATGAGACTACTTCTCCCACCTCATGTGAGGTTAAGGACATTGCTGCTAGAGGACCTTATGCCATGCTCCTTGATCTGCCCGAGTCTTATGAAAATTGCAATAACTTGAAGATGAACTTAAAACGGGCAGATCATAAAATTGCTGAACTACAATCTTCTTTACTTGAGCCGATTGATTCATGCTTGAACTGTCCTAAGTTAACTGCTGAACTTGAAGCTGTCTCCAAACAGTTTCAAGATATGATTGATCATGATAGGAAGTTGGCTCGGTTTGCTTCTAAGGACCTGTTAGCTCACCATGCATTAATTGTAACAAACTAAAATCTGACTTGATTGCATTGGATGAGAAATGTGTGAAACTAACTTAGACCTTCTAGGAAGCCACATTGTGCTTGTAATGTGATTGTGGAGAAGGGGAGAAGCCCTGTGGTAAGGTTGAGACGCTTAGCGACGTGAACCAACCGGCTAGCGATGAGGACTATCCCTTCTGAGTCGGCTGTGCATGCACAAGCCATTCTTCCCTCTGCTGTTGGTTCTTCTTCTGCTCCCTTACCTTCTGTTGTCTCTTCTTCCCCTGCTCTTCTTGCACCTCTCCCTTTCGGGAGTGTCAGTACCTTATGAACACTCTCAAGAGAATTGTAGGAGGCAAGAAGAAGCTCAATCTTATTCTAAACCAATCTAAGATCTGCAGATTTAATCAAGGTCTAGGATATGATTTTTATGAGGATATGAGGAAGCATCCACCTGCCGTGCTCAGACCCATAGCACCAGGTGTGATCGAGACTAAGCCCAGGACCGAGAAAGTCCAATTTAAGCCAGCAGGCTATGTTCAGGGGATTTCTGACAGTAAAGTGATTCCACCTACTACTTCAGCCTCTCAGAAGGTGAAGCCTCACCATGCTGCTTCTACCTCTCAGAAGGTGAAGTATCACTGCACCTTCTGTCAGAAGGATGGACACACAGTCGATCGATGCTTCAGGCGCGCCAAGATCGCGCGTAGAGACTGTGTTGAGTCTCTTGGGCGTATTCAGGGTCGGCCCGAGACCTTGAGTGCACCTAAGACCAACACGAGGTCTAGGACTGTTGAGTCTGTGTTTGGTCAGTATCGAGGACTCGATTTTACTGAGTTTTCTGGTTTTCATCCTCGATATACTCCTGGTCGTGACTTCCGCCGTCCTGAGGGTAGATCTCATTTTCCCCATCGAGATAGCTACCCGCGGCGTGTTCAGCATGTTGCAGATGCTCCAACTCGCTCCCTCGTAGCAGTTGGACCTAGCAACAGCTTCAGGTCTGCTCATAGACCTTCTACTTCGAGTGACAGAGAGCGTAGGGTAGATAGAGGTCAGTCGTGCTTGACTATTTCATCTGCTCGACGTGTTACTCAGTATTGGGTGCCAAAATCACTGTTGATTTACCCCAGTACTGAGACTTTACTCTCTTGTTGACTCAGGTTCACCGGGCAGGGAAGGGAAAGGTTTGGCTCGTCGACTCCGGGTGTTCACGACACATGACCGGAGATTCTTGTTGGTTTTCTTCCCTAGCCCATGCTCAGGTGATGAGAAGATCACCTTCGGAGATGCTTCATCTAGGCGCGTCATCACCAAAGGTACTGTGCGCGTGAATGATTCTTTCATTTTGAAAGATGTTGCCTTGGTTAGTAAGCTGCAGTACAATTTGCTTTGGTTTCTCGACTTACCGATGACGGTTTCGAGGTGATCTTTAAGAAAAACAATTGCAAAATTCTTGATTCTTGGGTAGTCCTGGTTTATGGATTTCGTTATGGGAGGATCTTTCGTGCTGAGTTTTCTGAGTCTTCTGGCGATCCTCTCAGGTGTTTAGTTGCTTCTGAGTCCCGCGATCTCTCCTTCTGGCATAGGAGACTTGGTCATATTGGATTTGACCATTTGACCCGAGTTAGTGGCCACGATCTCATTCATGGTCTGCCGAAACTCAAGATGGTCAAAGATCTTGTTTGCGCTCCATACCGGCACGACAAGATGGTTGCCGCTTCTCATCCTCCGGTCACGATTACTATGATCGATGCACCGGACAGCCGCTCCACATGGACACGATTGGACCAGCTCGAGTGCGATCGGCAGGAGGAAGTGGTATGTTCTTGTTGTGGTCGATGACTTCTCGAGGTATTCTTGGGTGTTTTTCTTAGCCTCGAAGGATGAGACGTTTTCACATTTCTGAGGTCTTTTTAGTAGGCTTTCTGTTGAGCTTCCAGGTGCCTTACGAGCGATCCGCAGTGACAATGGCACGGAGTTCAAGAATTCCTACTTTGAGAGTTTCTGTGTTGAGACAGGTGTAGAGCACCAGTTCTCTTCTCCATACGTTCCTCAGCAGAATGGCGTGGTGGAGAGGAAGAACCGTACCTTGGTCGAGATGGCCAGGACGATGCTTGATGAGTACTCTACACTGAGGAAGTTTTGGGCTGAGGCCATTGCGACCGCGTGCCATGTTTCGAATCGAGTTTTTCTTCGGGCACACTTGCACCGCACTTGTTATGAGCTGAGATACGGGCGAAAGCCCAGCGTCTCTCATTTTCGTGTGTTTGGTTGCAAGTGCTTTATTCTGGAGTCCGGGAACCTAGATAAGTTCGAGTCACGTTCTTGTGATGGTATCTTTCTAGGTTACTCACCTTCTTCGCGGGCGTATAGGGTCTAGAACTGCGAGTCTAGTAAAATGGTAGAGACCTGTGAGGTGACCTTTGACGAGGCCAGTCCGGGGACTAGGCCCGACATCTCAGGTTCTTTAGAGCAGTCCGAGACCATCTTCGTGGATGATGAGGACGATGGAGATGAGGTTTGTCTACTCGATCCCGTCTTTCATCCACCCCTCGAGGTGCCCTCTTCCACTGCACCTCGAGGCGATCAGCCCATGCCTTCTGCTTCTTCTAGAGCTAGTGGCTCTGTTCCTACCTCGTCAGCTCATGAGGTAGAGGTCACTTCTTCTTCTCATCCTGGACCTCCCCGACATATCCAGAAAAGGCATCCTTCCGAGCAGATGATTGGAGACCTCTTTGAGCATGTCACACGCTCAAAGTCTGCCACGTCACTTTTCTGTCTCCATTCTGCCTTTGTTGCCTCCTTCGAGCCCAAGGATGTGTGTCATGCACTTTCTGATGATTCTTGAGTCAATGCCATGCATGAGGAGCTAGAGAATTTCGAGAGAAACAAGGTCTGGTCGCTTGTTGAGCCCCCTCGAGGTCACAATGTTATTGGGACTGAGTGGGTGTTCAAGAACAAGCAGAGTGAGGATGGGGTGGTTGTTCGAAACAAGGCTAGACTGGTAGCTCAGGGGTTCCCCCAGGTTGAGGGTCTAGATTTCGAGGAGACCTTTGCCCCTGTAGCTAGACTTGAAGCCATTAGAATCCTGCTTGCTTTTGCGGCTTCTAAGGGTTTCAAGCTTTACCAGATGGACGTCAAGAGTGCCTTCCTTAATGGCTTCATTGAGGAAGAAGTCTATGTCCGACAGCCTCCAGGTTTCGAGAACCCCAAATACCCAAACCATGTCTTCAAGCTTTCCAAAGCTTTGTATGGACTTAAGCAGGCCCCTAGAGCTTGGTATGAGAGGCTTAAGTCCTATCTGTTGAGTCATGGTTTCGAGATGGGTAAGGTAGACAAGACCTTGTTCATCCGCCGGCATAGCACAGATCTTCTGCTCGTCCAGATCTACGTGGATGATATCATCTTTGGCGGCTCTTCACATGCTCTCGTTTCCCAGTTTTCCGATGTCATGAGCTCGGAGTTTGATATGAGCATGATGGACGAGTTGAGCTTCTTCCTTGGCTTCCAATTTAAGCAGACTCGGGAGGGTACTTTCTTGCATCAAGGCAAGTACACTCGAGACCTCCTGAAGCGCTTCGATATGAGTGATGGTAAGCCGGTATCCACTCCTATGGCTACATCAGCTACACTTGACCCAGATGAGGATGGCGAGCCAGTTGATCAGAAGGAGTATAGGAGTATGATCGGCTCCCTCTTGTACCTCACTGCCTCGAGACCGGACATACACTTTGCTGTGTGTCTTTGTGCTCGGTTTCAGGCTTCTCCTCGTGTATCTCACCGCCAGGCGGTGAAGCGCATTCTTCGGTACCTTCGAGCTACCATTGACTATGGTATCTGGTACTCTTCCTCGTCCTGTCTTTCCTTGAGAGCCTACTCGGATGCAGACTTTGCTGGCTGTAGGATAGATAGGAAGAGCACTTCGGGCACCTGCCAGTTCATTGGCACTTCTCTAGTTTCTTGGTCTTCTAGGAAGCAGTCCGATGTTGTACAGTCCACCGCAGAGACCGAGTACGTTGCTGTAGCCAGTTGCTGTAGCCAGGTGCTTTGGATGGCTTCGACCCTGCGAGACTTTAGGTTAGTCATAGATAGTGTTCCACTTTTTTGTGATAACACTTCTGCGATTAATATTGCCAAGAACCCAGTGCAGCACTCCCGGACCAAGCATATCGATATTCGCTATCACTTCCTTAGAGACCATGTGGAGAAGGGTGACATAGTGCTCCAGTTTGTGGAGAGTGACCACCAGTTGGCTGATATCTTTACCAAGCCATTGGATAGCTCTAGGTTTTCAGCTCTGCGGGGAGAGCTTGGGGTGGTCTGTCCTTACGGGCTGCTGTGAGGGGGAGTTTGTACTTTACTACTTTATCATATTTATTATGCTCTTACTCCTTTCTGCTGCATTGCATTCGGGGTGCATTGGGATTAGTTCTTCTAGCATAGGTTAGAGTGGTCTTCTTGTCTAGCTGTTTAGACTTCCTGCTCTTATCTTGTGACTCTAGGATGCTGCTTGTTAGCTGTCTCTCTTCCCTCTAGGTTGAGCTTACTCACTTCTTGTGAGTTCTAGCGAGGGTTGGGCCACCCTCGGGTAGACAGGGTACGTGTTTGCTCCCTAGGCTGTTAGTAGACCAGCTGATAGTTCTTGAGTCATGTGGGGTAGATGAGAGTCAGTCTGAGCCATAGTATCCTCTATATCTTATCTATGCTTTAAGGACTGCCTGTTTTCTGATTTCTTTGCCAGCTTCTCGATTTATTGCCTTGGTTTAGGGGGAGCTCATTTGGGAGCTTTTGGAGCTTAATATTGACATAACTCAACTTGAACTAAAAGTTGCATCTAATGTTGAGGGGAGTTGGATTTTCTGCATCTCTAGCATGCTGCATTGTAATATAACTACATTGAGCCTTGATTATTATCCTGCTATGACATGTTTACAATGCTTTACACCTTGCCATGACTTGTGCTTATTTGCTAGATTTATCATGACTTTATATGTGTAGACTAGTTTCTGCCATGATAAGTTAATTAAAAATTGCTCAACTTGAATTAAAACTTCTCATGCTAACATTTGAGTTTAGTCTATCTTTAGCTATCCTTGTATGACTCATGCCATGTCAAATAGGTTGAGTTGAGTCTTGAATCTAGGGTGAGTCTTAGATTGAGCTATTTTAGTATCTTGATACATCATGAGTTAGCACAACCTGTTAAAAGCAAAAAGATATCTTTTTATGTGCGAAAAAACTGATTTCACCAATTCTTTCTCATGAGACGGCTTGCCATTGCACTAGGCATGAACTCAGGGGGAGTTTTGGATGACCTAGACTATCTTCTTAAGCTTCTCACTTGGAGTAGTCGCATAAGGCTTGAGATCTAGCACATGACAAAATTTCTGGTTGGAAACAGCCATAAGCTTTAAAAGAAAATGTGTCAATTGTGCAAAATTTGCTTAATCATCTAAAAATGAAAAGTGCTTAAACAAATGATAAACTCTTGAGCTTGTAGCACTCTAATTGACTCAACGCTAGCTTCTTGTTTCCGCTTAGCTTATTGACATGGCCTGCATCAGCCTTGGATATCTCTAGCTAGACTTTACTTATTGATGACTTGACTTGCTCACTAAATGCACTATATTTCAGTTTGTTTGTCATCTATTTGCTCTAGCTGGCTTATACATATCGTCTCATGATCTAGATAGCCTTTTATTGAGTTATGGCTTGGTGTAATTCATTCTGGTCATTATGGATAATTCTCATGGCTCTAAATGCTTAGAATAAATAAATTTCAGCCATTTCATCCATACTTGTGACTTTATTCTCTCTTTTACATCCTTGATGTGTTTATTGCCAAAAGAGGGAGAATAGAGGAGAAAACGCCATTTGGGATCCTTCTAGAGCTTTGAAGAAAATTTTTGCTCTTTCTGCTGTAGCTCTAGTGTTCCTTTGTCGACATGGTCATTTGCTTTCTTAATCTTCTTTGGACCATGTTTGATTCTTTTTCATTTCAAACAAACTCAACGTTTTTTAGGGTTTGTCAATATACTCATCAAGGGGGAGATTGAGAGACCATGTGGTCTTAATCCCATGTTGGTGATAAGTAATTGACACGTGGTTTGGATAGAGTGAGTTTGGTTTGAGTGATTCGTGCCATTTTGGCATTTGGCAAGGTCGGGTTCAGATTAGACAGATTTGACGCGTGTTCGTCTTCCCGATTGGTCGCTTGGGCAATTTCATACTTAAGTGTGATTGTTGATGCTAATTGTGTTTACATGTTTTGTGCGGTGCTATGTGATGTGTTTCTTGTCTGTGATGGCTGCAGGACGTCGAGTGGAGTTGTGGCGAGACACGGTGGACTGGACTAGGCGCAGGTGGCGCTGAGGTCAAAACAGTCGGGATGTGTCGAAGACGACGTAGACTCGAGGTAGTTGCGAGGTGTGCGAGGCAAGGAACGCGGAAGCTTCCCGGAAGTTGCAGCAGGGGCGTTTCGGTGAAAGCGCAAGACTGCAAAAGAAAGCGGGTTAGCGGGCAAAGCATGGAGGGTAAAACAGGCAAAGTAAAATGTAAACCCATCAAGGAATGCTATAAATAGGAGTGTGTTTCCTGGTTGTTGGCAAGTCTTGGAGAGGTGGTTTTGCTTTGTATCTCTTTTGCTTTAGTTGGTATGGAGTAGTTGAGGAAAGGGTGGAGAGGGCAGCATGTTGTTATGCTTTATCTCCTGTGTTTTTCTTGCTCTCTATCACCCATATGAGTGTGGGCTTGTTTGATGAGAGAGTTGTAAGAACACTTACATAATCATTCATCTCTCAGCCTTTCTTGAGATATTCATATGAGATGTTTCAGATTCTTGCTTCTCTTTGGTTGGCCTTAGTCCTGTTTCTTTTCTTGTTATTTAGTTTGCCATTTGCTCCCGTTAAGTCTATGAGTTTTGGTGTCTCTCTCAGTTTAATCTCTCATGTTAACTCTTTTATGGAGAGGAGTTCTTGCCGCAATTATTTCTATTTCTTTCCTGACTCTTTACTTCATGGGAAAGGAGAGCTATTTGTTATGAGCAGCAAGCTTCGTGGTGTGCTTTTTCTTTGGTTTGTTTTTTACTCGATTGAAGCTTGTAGTTTCTGTCTCAGCTCAATATTTGAAGATTTCGGCCAAGCAGCAGCTCATAGTTTAAATCTTCAAACGCGACTTCTCCTCTTCCTTGTTTAATCATTTAATAGACAGCATCCTCTTTGCAGTTTATGGGAAGAACCGTATGAAGTCTTTTGTTGGCAGGAATCTTGTTGCCTTCCTTTCGGTTTTGCATGGCAGGAGTCTTGTTCACGTTTCTTCTCAGGCATGCACTAAAAGACGATTGGGTTTTCTTGTCTTTTGTGCTATTGTTTTAGTCTTCCTGTGAGCTTCTTGCACTAAAAGACGATTGGCTTGGTTTGTCTTTTGTGCTATTATGTTTGATTGGCTGCACGTTTTGGTTTTCTCTTCAAGGCATTCCTTGCGGCTGAGACTAGTTTTCTTTTGGTGGCAGCTAGCAGTGATTTCTTTCGCTGTTTCTTTTGTTCGGCTGCCTGTGCAAATTACCAACTCTTAGCAGCAGCCAACAACAGCTTTGTCCCCTCTTCTTTTGCTATTGATTTTCTAATCTGTTTAGTCTCCTTTTCTGTCTCTTGTCGTGGCAACTGATTTCTTTGCTGTGGTAGCGATTATCTGCTATTTTCATTCCTTGACTTCCGCTAAATTTCTTTGATCCTAGTTAATTTTCTGTGAGCTCTGTCTTCTCTTCTTCATAGCTTTTCATAGCTATTGGAGAGTAGAGATTTTTCATGCTAATTTTTGGGGGCAATTTTTAAGATGACATTCACCCCCCTCTGTCGCTGATTTCGATCCAACAATATCAATAACAACCAAATATAATGAGAATATTTGAACGCAAATTGATTCAATTATCAAAGAACATGTAAAAAAGAATGGATTAAGCTTCACTCCTTTAGGTCGCCACAGAAATAATACCCCTTTCTGTACAGCTCTTTCCGATTAAGGGGGTCTGGTATTTCTCTAACAACAAACAGATTTGTGATGTAATTTTTTTCACCAACTAAATTATATTTTTAGAGTGTATCTGTATTTAATGCCAAGCTTGCTAAAAGAGAAGTGCTTCCTGAAGGAAATCGAACAGAACCTTTATAAAAGTAAGGAATAGCTTTTCTTTTCTCCCGTATGACCATGTAGCATTGAGCAACTTTCGTATATGAACTACCCTGAAACATGTTGCAGTAGATCAAACTAGAGAAGGGTAATGGGAACAAAGCAAACATGCAATTATCTACAAAAAATGAGAACTGTGAACTAGATGTACCAAATACATGTTTTCAAAAAGCTTATAAAATTCCTGACTCTGCCCGAGTTAACAAACCCCTTCCTCGTGTATTGCAAAGCAAAATACATGGACAAAATGAACTAGACCCTGTGCAGTTGCTATTTTAACTTATCATTGCTAACAAAGAAAATGTCCCTATAGGCATTAATCCATGTAACAATATGTAAACATACGATGTTACTACTCAGACTTTGTCACTTTGGATATGCTCCAACCAATAAGACAATAAACTACAATGCTGTCATGAAACAACGCCACATTTTAACAATATGTAAACATACGATGTTACTACTCAGGTCTTTGTCACTTTGGATATGCTCCAACCAATAAGACAATAAACTACAACGCTAACGTGAAACAACACCATATTTTTGGAATCATGTTAGCATCCATTAAGCCTTCTATGGAGCATGTACATTCTAATCTAATTTAGAGCATCTCTCTTTCCAGCTAGGAGTACTAAGCAAGTTCTCAAACATAGGAATTTATATTTCACACCATTTCTGTTCAAAATCAACTATAGAGCCTGCTTTCCATTAAACTATTTCTGTACCAGCTGCAAAGAACTTCAGATTCCTCATGCATAATCTCCTCTGTTGGAATATATTGGATTTCATGTTCGATCCAATAACTTCTTCAACTCACTAGTGTTGTGGACACTATACCTAATCGGTTCGGGAACGTGTACCATCGCAGGGCAATGGGGGCGCCAGCTGCGACCACAGGCGAACATGCAGCCAAAGGACAAGCAGCCACACACGTGCCAGACCAGGAATAGTACTTTCCTTCGGAGAGTTAGTTTCCTTTTGAACTAGATTATGTTAGTTTCCTTCTGGATTGATTATTTCCTTGTTAGTTAAGATTTGCATGATTGACACAGCAACCTCAGACTATAAGAGGATTGACCGAATAATGAAATGGGTAAGCAAGATTACCTCTTCTATCTACCTCCTCTGTCTTCTCCTCTGCCCTCTCCTCCCGTCTACATCTTTTCTTACTGTCTGGGTCAGGAAGCCGCCATCACGGCGTCTTCCCGGCCAGTATCTCCACCCAAGCGCCTTGAACCCCATCCACGCTATAACCTACGACCCAATCCGCAGCATATCACTAGCAAGTAGCAATGCATAGGTAATTCAAATTTCACTCTATCCATCGAGATGGATATTGTTCTCCTTTGCAAGAAAATTCTGTAGAAAGCAAACACCAATGCTGTGTTCCAACTTCCATGTTTATCATACTTGTGTTATCTGTAAGTCTCAAAAGATTCACAGGACTGAGTTGCTCCCTTGAAGATTTAAAAAAATTATACGGTCTTGATTCACAATTCATCTTACATCAACTGCGAAGGAAGAAATTGTTGATTGCAAACAATACATGAATTCTAAAACCAACCACTGCAAACATATATTAGGGAACAAAACTTCAAAAATAAGTAAATCCACTACTCACATCGTTACGAATAGCAACATCTTCAATCAAGTAAAAACTTTATTGCATACTCATATTGTCCTACATTTTTCAAGAGCGTTAGTGACCTCCTTAATCAAATCAGGGTTATCTTTCGAACGCTCCAAACGGACATCCTGAATGAACACCTGTAGAAGAGGTAATGATGATTGAATAACTACAAACTTAACAGTGCAATGTTTCAAGTAATATTAGAAAACAGTGACTTTATGCAAGCACAAAGCTAATCCTTCAGATTTCATATCAGGGAATTACATTGTCAATATGGGAAATTTTACCATCCTTGAGGGGGAAGAGGTACCAAATTTGAGCCGTTGATCACACTGATCAGACGGCTGAGATTTGGCAGTACCTAGTGGTACCGGACGCGAGGTACCAAGAGGTACAAGATACCAAGAGGTACCAAATTTTGAGCCGTTGATCAAACTGATTGAACGGCTGGATCTAATTTGGTACCTCTTGGTACCTTTTACCTCTTGGTACCTCCTCAAGGATAGGAAAACTGCTCTTGTCAATATACTAGAAACCAAGGATAGAAAAGGGGGGATATTATTAAACAAGGATGCATTGTGTCTAGTGACCTACAACAGAACAGTACTGGAACAAACCTCAGCATGTTTCATGTCTCCAAGATAAGCGTGGCATATTACTGCTTTTGCCTGCAATTGTACTGGTAATTTGTGTTGAGATCCCAACAGTAGGTGTGCCTTCTCAATCTGCCTCAGTGCTTCACTATGGGCATTATTTCTCATATAAAGGGATATTAGTAAATCTAGAAGACTCCGGTCAATGCCTCTTGCTAAAACATTGACATAATCCTCCAACAAATTAATAGCTTTATCAATCTGACCATAGTCTCTGTACATCCGAAGAGAAAAGGCAAGAAGCAATAAATAAAACTAACTCGACATTCCGTAGAACTGTTAACACAGAAATACTAAGCACAAGAATCCAGGATTATTTAAACCAGAAGCGGTCCTGTTAAGGTTTTCGCCCAGTTTCCGGGCCAAAAATCGGACTGGATTTCAGGGTTCATTTCGAATTTGAAAAAAAGCAAAGGATTTGAAGTTGGGATCTTGGCACTACTGTACACATTCCAGTGGAAATTGAGATCAAGTGTGTGTGGGTGGATGGGGTGGGGGTGGGGGATGTTAGGATGCTGAACAGGGCAAGGTCGGAAAACAAAACCTGGCTGATTCCTAACGGTTTTCCGAACCCTACAAGAATTCATTCATCCAAAAATTGCTATTACCCTGTGTCGTAGGGATGACCCCCACCTAAACCCAGCAGGCCTGGTAGGAGATTATAAGGCCCAGAATAGGCCATGTGTAATGACATAACTGCCCCCAGAGGGGATAACCCGATATAAGGGTATAACTGTAAAAACACTCCTCATGTGTGTGTGTATATATGAGAATAAGCCATGGGGAGAGGCCATGACACTTATCTTCATCACTCTCCACTACCATCTCTCTCTGTTTGGTCTGTAGCCACAACAGTTGGCACCGTCCGTGGGGAGGACAGAACAAGCCTGAAGACCGAAGAAGAAGGATGGCACCGAAAAAAGCTTCTTCAGCGGCGGCGAAGGGGAAGAAGGCGGCCGGGCCGGAGCATCGTATGAGTACCAGGGCTTCGGCATCGGCAGCGGCGGGCGCGGGTAGCGGCGCGGGCGCGATGGCCGAAGACGTCGACGTCCGCGCGGCGACGACCAACCCCGTCACCGGCACCGCGACGACCCACCCCGCCACCGGCGTTGCAGGGACAGACCCCGCGGTCGAAGACGTCGACGCGGGTGCGGCGACAACCGATCCCGCCGACGCAACGACAGCCGACCTCGCCGCCCCCACTGCAACCCTCGCTGGCGGCGCGGACCGGGCGGTTCGAGGTAGCCACGACGGAGCGACCGGCAGCTCGGGACCTGCGACGCGGTCGTCCCCCGCGCCGATCCGCCCGTCGGAGCACGGCAACCCGCTGCACCGGCGATGGAAGGTGCCCTGCGGTGGCTCTCAACGCGTTCGGCGGGAGCTAGGGGACCTTCGCGAGCCGCCGAGATATGCAAGAGGCTCGAGTCGCAGAGCCGCGCCGCATCGTCCCGAGCCCACGCCGGAGAGGGCGGACAGTCGCGAAGCCCCCACGTCTAGCCGCGTGCCGCTGCGGCGCGTGGACCCGGAGTCCCCGCTTTCGGCAGGGCTGCAGCAGGCGGCATGGCCCGAAGACTTCAAGTTTCCTAGTGCCATCGACTCGTACAAAGGCGACACGGACCCCCGTGAGTTCGTGCGCGTATACGAAACCGCGATCGAAGCCGCGGGCGGAGACGACATCACGAAGGCGAAGGGACTCCCCCTCGCGCTGCAAGGAGTGGCGCTCTCTTGGTTCTTTACCATAGAGCCGGGCTCCATCTACGCGTGGGAGCAGCTTCGCGTCCGCCTTCACAACAACTTCCAAGGAAACTACGTCGACCGAGTCGACGCGGACCAGCTCTTTGCCGTGAAGCAAAAACCCTCGGAGAAGCTCCGGGACTACTTCAAACGCTTCGCCAAGATTCGATGCCAAGTGAAAGACGCCAATGAAACCACCATCGCATGCAGCCATACGGGGCCTTCGTCCGGGCCCGATGGCGAGTACAATGCGCGAAAGCCAATCAAGATGGTGGCGGCTCTTCGACAAGATGGAAGAATATGCCAGCGGAGGAAGACGACGGCGAAGGCAAGGTGACGACTCGACACCAACCATGCCGAGCTCGGCAAAGCCGAAGATCCGCCGAAGGGCGGTTCTTCAAGGAAAACGTAGCGTGAGTCGCCCAGGACGCGCCGCCGCAGGACGCCGCATAAGGAGTCGTCCGATCAGCCCAAGTGCGCGCGCAGCAGAGGTCGAGGCGAAACCGCACGTCCTCGACATCGGCGGGTCCGACGAGGTGCTCCAGCAGCCGAGGCGGTCGGGGCGCCGTGGCGGGCACGCCGCGTGGCAAGGGCCGCGACGATAGGGTCGTGGAGATTACGACGACCAAGATCGTGGGGCGTGGTGCGTAGTCCACGGCCGCGGCAATCATGATACCCGCACCTGCACCTCCATCGCGGCGCTCCGCGACAGCGTCGCTAGGGACAGGAACCCGGAGGCGCGCCCGCCTGCGGTGGCCCACGTCCAATTCCCATACGAGGCCCCCAGGCAGGTACAGGCGCAAGGGATGCAACCCCAGGAAGGCACCTTACGGATCCAAGCTCACGTACAGCAGCCTCGGGAGGGCCTCCTGTCGTTGCAGGCCCCGGACGCGACCTACCGCAGGGTCATTAACGTCATATCCGGAGGCTCTGCGCTGGAATTCGCCTCGGCACGGCAGCAGAAGGCCTACGCGCGAAGACTGCATCACGTGGCGGCATACCCAGCGGTAGGATACGGAAAACTTCCATCGGTAGATTGGACTGGATCACTCGTCAAACTTGTGCTAAGTTTTGACAATATACTTGGAATACGAAGCGGTAGGATACGGAAAACCCGATTGTTTTTAAAAAAAATAACATATTTTTATTTATATTACAAAAATAAATGGTCAAAATCAAATTTTTATTTATATTACAAAAATAAATGGTCAAAAAAGAATTTATAGAAATAATCATCGGTCGTTAAATGAATCAGCGACGAAATTCTATCGCTAAATGAGTCAACGACAGTTGATGTGGCAGCTCCTATCGTCAATTCATTTAGCAATAGGACATGTCACCCCTTCATTTGGTGATAGCTTAATTGGCCTATAGAAGCCTTGCCATCGATTTATTTAGCCTAGATTGTCAATTGACCAACAACCTTTGTCACCAAATTATTCGGCGATAGAGCAATTAGCCGACAAGTTTGGCCTACATCGTTCAATTAAACGACATGCCTATGTCACCAATTCATTTGTGCATAGAAGCTCAGTCCCCATTTCATTTGGTGACGTTAAATGAATTGGTGACTGAGTATTATATTTGTAAATTTCTTTTGACTATTTATTTTTATAATATTAATAAAATAGTCGGCTATTTCAAAAAAAATCATGAAAAACCTTACCATCCTATTTGGCTCCAATGTATTGGATTTAATTCACTCAATTTGATTGCAAATGCTATTTAGTAGGATTTGAATTTGATTCAAGCCAAATAAAATTCCAATTATTCTATTTAGGTGACGTTTGGAATTGGATTTGGACTTGGGTAGAGATGGAGCTATGGAGGAGGCACTACTAAAAAAAGCCCAATACTCCACGTCACATCAAAGATGGTTACTCAAAACTGTCAGTATTAAAAATAATCACAGACGGTTTTAGTTTAGAGATCGTCTGTGTTAATGCCAGCGCTAAAAACCGTCTGTGAAGATGTAATATCATAGACGATTCATGGTAAAAACCGTCTGTGAAGTATCACAGATGGTTCAAATAGAAAACCATCTGTGATATTACCAAAATATCATAGATGGTTTTCTATTTCAACCGCATGTGATACTTCACAGACGGTTTGTATTAAAAACCGTCTGTGATAATTAACTCATCACAGACTGTTTTTAACAAAAAACGTCTATCATAATTCCACTATATTAATTGTGCGCAGACCCGTCAACCCTCTATCTTAAATTCTAGACCTAGATTGTTGCTTTGAGTTGGAGGCGGGGCTTTAAGGCAGCCATTTGGTGAAAGGAGACTATTTGATAAGAGTTATTGTAGATCCACTCATTTCTTAAGTACCTATGGTTAGTAATTTGTTCCTAATTGAGTTATAATTTTGATCTAGCTTTTGGTGAAAAGAGAGTTGAAGATAGTTTAGATCTAGTTATCTTGATGTAGAGAGAAGATTATTTACATCTAGCATGGTCTAAGGTTTAGTCAATTCATAGTCTCTTTGTACTTAATTTAATTTAATTAATTATTCTTACTACATATAGCTACTTTAGATCGTATACACACACACACATATACACATATCATATATATACACACATACGAAAAAGGCTTCCTATGTATATACATATATATACATAGGAAGCCTTTTCCATATTCTCAGGAGTACATACTCCCACTTTCAATATACCACTTAAACGACTATTTTATACCTCTTTTATCACTTTCGGTATACTTAAATACTAGTTCTAAGATACTCCAATGCGACTTGGTTGAAAAATTTTCATCGGAACACTTTATTTTTTTCTATATACACTTTTTTCCATGTATAAAAGGAGTACATACACAAATTATGTTATAAAAGGTCGATTTTCATGAAACTCACTTTGGAGTATCTTATAATCATTATTAGAGTATGCTCAAATAGATAAAGAAATATAACAACACCATTAAAGAGGTATATTAGGAGTGGGAGTACGTACTCCCAGGAGTATAGAATTATTTTCCTATATACATATATACATGTATATGTATATGTATATGTATATAGGACGCTGAAATGGGACACCTAGGTGCCCAGACACCTAGGCTCCCTGCCGTTAGATTGCTTTTAGATACGTGCTAGAGCAATGGTATGTATGGTATGTAATATATTAGGCATGCTAAATCAATCATAGAAGGAAAGTCTTAATCATGGATGGAAAGTCTCAATCACATTAGCACGCATCTAAAAGCAATCCAAAGGTAGGGAGACTAGGTGTCCAGACACCTAGGTGCCCCTGTTATTTATACTATGTATATATATATATATCTGTGTGTGTGTATCTAGGGAATTTAATGTCTCGTAGAAATTGTTAGTTACGTTAGAATTAGAATATACTAATTTATACTCGGAGAAACCTTTTTTCACGTGCTGCAAATCAAAGTACACGAGCTTGTCAATCATGTTTGAACTGCTGAAATTGAAGGCAAGCAATGGTTGGTTTGACAAGAGTTTCACGGCATTGTTAGGTCTTTTAGTGGACATACTTTCGGAGGGAAACAAGTTGCCCAAAACCACCTACAAAGGCAAGAAGGTTCTTTGTCCATTGGGCATGGAAGTAGAAAGAATACATGCATGTTGAACGACTATATCCTCTACCGTAAAGAGTATAAAAACATGCATGTATGTCCGATGTACAATGCATCTTGATACAAGCGTAAGAATCAATCAGATGACGCCAAGGGAATAGAGGTGAAGAAAGGACCTCCTGCTAAGGTGGCATGGTATCTTCCTGTAATTCCCCATTTGAAATAGTTTTCTGTGAACTCAAAGGAGGCAAAACTGCTATGTTGGCACTTGGAGGAGCGTAAGAAGAATGGAATGCTAAGATACCTTGCTGATTCTGCCCTGTGGAGAAACATCGATAGTAAGTTTGTAGACTTCGGTGCAGAATTGAGGAATATAAGGTTTAGATTATAAAAATAGAATGGATCCTTTTGGTAACATGAGCAGCCAATATAGCACTTGGCCTGTGACTCTTTGCATCTACAACCTTTCTCCTTGGATGTGTATAAACAAGAGAACTTTACTTTATGCTCCTTATTGTTCTGCATCATAAATGATTATCCTGCCCTTACTAACCTGTCGGGTCAGAGTACAAAAGGGGTCAAAGTCTGTACTCACTGCTTAGATGATACTGAGAGTGCATGGCTAAAGCACTCGCACAAAACCATGTACATGCGTCACCGTAGGTTCTTTCGGAGGGCTCACCCATACCATAGAATGAATAAACAATTCGACGGAGAGAAGGAGGACAGTTCAGCTCCAAGGCATTTAAGCGGAAAAGAGATCTATGATATGATTACGGATTTAGATGTTGTGCTCAGAAAGGGATGTAAATCGATGACTCGTGAGAAGAACGTCTAGATGAAGAGATCAATATTTTGGGGCTTACCTTATTGGGAGCACCTAGAAGTTCACCACTACATCGACGTCATGCACGTAGAGAACAATGTATGTGACAGCTTGATTGGTCTCTTACTGAACATTCGTAACAAAACAAAGGATGGTGTCAACGCTTGGCTTGACTTAATTTATATGGACATTAGGATTGAGTTAACACTGACAAAGGACAAACTTATCTTTCCCTTGCTTGTTACATTATCTAAGGCCAAGAGAACTAAACTATGTCAGCGCTTGCATGATGTGAAAGTTTCATTTGGTACTCTGCCAACATGAAGAAACATTTCGATGGAAGATTCGAAGTTAATTGGCATGGAATCTCATAATTGTCATGTGCTGATGACACAGATACTCCCTGTTGCAATTAGAAGTATTTTGCTGATCAAGGTCCGAGAGATAATCACGAGATTGTGTTATTTCTTTAACACAATTGCTCAGAAGGTCATCGATCTCGAATGAGTAGATGCTCTACAGGATGAGGTTGTGACGACTCTATGTCATCTTGAAATGTATTTTCCCTGTCATTTTTTGATATCATGGTCCATCTCATTGTTCACATTGTGTGGGAGATAAAAATATGCGGGCCTGTGTTCCAACATAACATGTACCCGTTCGAGAGGTTCATAGGAATTCTCAAGTCCTATGTACAAAATCAATCTCGGTCGAAGGGCAGCGGCGTCGAAGGTTATGCAACCGAAGAGGTCATTGAGTTCTGTGTCAATTATATGGTTCAGGTTGAACCGATAGGTGTGCCTCGATCTAGCCATGAGGGGAGGCTGAAGGGTATCGGGACCATTGGAAGAAAAGCAATCACTCCAGATATGGATGCGTATGCTCAAGCCCATTTCATGGTCTTGCAACACATGACTGAAGTGTCCCTGTATATTGACCAGCACAAGGACATGCTTCGGCAAAAGAATCTGGAGTGACTGGATGTTTGGATCACGAGACAACACAACAGTCGGTTCAACCAATGGTTGAAGGAGTGACTCGCTAGGAGCTTGTTAAGTAATATATAGACATGGTTGGCAAAAGGGCCAACATTTATAGTTGTGATATGGTAGGAATATGACATAAATAGGTACACATTCTATGTGCAGGCTCAAGATGTGAAGAGAACTAACTAGAACAGCGATATCTACATAGATGCGTTCAGTACCGATGGATTGAGGAACTCCTACTATGGGTTCATACACTACTAGACGAACCCTCGTTCAACAACGGATACCTAGCAACACATGATGTAGGCATTGCAAGCAACAGAGCAGCAACATATGCCAAGCATTGGAATGCACATCATCCGTGTCTTCAGCATTGTTTTCGTGCGTGACTGCACCAGGATGTCTTCTACCTTAACTTGTTCTTTTCTTTCCTTTTCTTTTCTTCTCCACCAGCCGTGTCTACTTAGCTTTTTTTTTGTCCCCTGCTCCAGGGCCTAGGCTCCGTATCTGCAGCCACCAATTGCTAAATACAGGCAACAAAAAAGAAAGTTCCCTAAGGCTCGAAAACAGGACCTCTTGCAAACCCCCTTCCCACACTAACCAACAGAGATGCGCTGTTTGTTGTGTTATTTTGCCTCACTAATTTAATTATTGTTATTCAACTGCAATTGGCTAAGTTGTACTTTATATTAAATATGGTTGAACTGCAAGCTCAAATCCTTCCAGATAAAGCAATTCCATACAAAATGAGGACAAATCACTAATTATTTTCACTTTTATGTTTCATTCATCAGTAATACAGCCATCCAGTAGAGTAGAGAGTAGAAGAACTTATAAACAGACTTTCACAAATTTCATGTTTATACACATTAATCAATTCATATGTCAAATTTTACTATCCTTGATGATGTTGTGCAGCTGACATGGTGAGGTCTACAAGAAAGCGCACAATTCAAAGTAATGATGAATATATGTTAGAGCAAGATATTAGGCAAGAGAGCCCTCAACAAAATGTTGCGACATCGAAGTTCGGACTAGTCTTTGGAGGAGACCAGATTAGCGATGATGATCGTCATCGAGGTTAATGTCCAAGGTAACTCATAACCTACAATATCTTAATTAACATAAACTGATTTCCTGCAATTTTCTATCAGTGAATATTTACTTTTTGCAATGTACCATTGGATAGATGAAACTGAAGGTAGAGTAAAGCGTGGGAGGACCAAACTGAAAGACATTTGGAACCTTCCTAGAGGTCATAGAATTGTGGTTGCATGTAATGAACTTGATCAGCCAATTGTAGTAGAAGCTGGATTTCTAGGAAAATTTCTTGGCATGGTGGCTAGGAATGGGTGCTTGTGTAGCTTGAGCTACAAGGACTGGAGACTTCTAATAGGAAAGAAAGAAAGAACACCAATGAAGAAAAAAAAAAGAAGGATATACTTAAGCAAGAAAAGGTATGCAATTCTGGTGGTCATTCTATAATATTGTTCGCTAAATTTTAATATCTAACTTATAGTTTTAACCATATGCCTTCTGCTATTGGTGTGCAGATGAGATTCCTTTACCCTTCTCGCATGGAAAAATGGATACTGCGAACCATTGGAGAGAGATGGAGGCAGCACAAGTCAAATCTAAAATCAATTTATTTTGATGTGCACAAGAGCATGGAAGCTAATTGCAACAATGTTCCAGCCGGTGTAATTGATGATCAGTGGGTTGCACTTTTCAATAACTGGATGACCCAGAAAGCACAGGTAGCTACGTATTGTTGGATTTATGTGGTTCTCATGCATACTAAATTTTCCAAAATTTTTGCATAACTTAAATGCTTTTCTTTGTTTCGTTATTTTGGGATAGGATATAAGCGAGACAAATAGGATAAACTGTACAAAGAAGAAGTCAACCCATACAGCTGGAACAAAGAGTTTTGCTCGAAACAGAGAGGAGTGGGTAATATTGTTACCACTCTAATTGTGTGTACACCTCTTGCTGCATCCATATATGTGATACAATGATTATCATGTCCTTGATATTAATTTTCATGTTCAACAGAAGGAAAAAGATCCTGAAAAGAAATACCCTCACAGTGCTATTTTGTATATTCATACACACCAGACTAAAAGCGAGAAGGACACAAATGCACATGTGGTAATTTAATTATGAATGCTCAACTTTGTTTTTTTATTTTACTACCTTTACAAATTTATGTAATTCATATTATGGCTATGTACAGGGTGATTTGAAGAAACTCATAGTGCAGCAACCAGATTTAGCAGACACTAGTCAAGGAAAGGTTGCATGGAGAGGAGATGCACTAAATAGAATACTAGGAGAAGAGAAGCATGGTCATGTACATGGCTTGGGACTCATTCCAAATCCTAATCAAGTTTTCGACCTGTCAACTTCAAAGCGCCTTAAGAATATAAATATGACTTCGTTGGATGACAAATCGAGTGAAGATGTTGTATCTCTAAGACTTCAAATGGAAAAGTTTGGACGTCATGTCCAGAATCAAGATGCTACAATACTAGAATTGCAACAGAAGACAAGAATATTGGAACAAAGACAAATCCAACAGGTAAATTTACAGAACTTCTACAGTAAGCATTTTCTGTACTAAAATTTTGATTTCTTGTCACAGAATGTTTAGATGATCCATTGTCTACACTTAAAGATGGCTTTTCCATCGATCTGCCAAATTCGAAACGAAAAGTATGTATCTCTATGGAGCATTAACAAAACATAATCTTTTCTGTAAAATTATTTTTTGAATAACTAATTCTAATGCATTATCTTTTGTCTATCAATAGCGAGTATATAGTGACCCTCGAAGTGAAGAATTTAGCATGGTTGATCAATTGAATTGTGTAACGGTATGATTGAATGGGCATGATTTTCAAACCAGATTTGTGTCAAAAATATTTAGTTATTCTTTTCCATTACAGAGGGAGCAAACTACTAATCTTTGAGCGACCACACTACAAATATTATTCTACTGAAGATAAGGTTAGTGCACATAACTTAACATGGATGAAAAGCAATTCATTATGTTTGTATTATTTGTAGATACCAATGCTACATCTATTGCTTTTAAATCTCTTGACTTGTGTGTCATTCTAGAACAAAGAGATTTTAGTACATCTTGACATTATATAACATGCAAATTCATTTATACTAGATTTATGGTTCAATAATTCAATTTTATTTTGTTACCATTGTATAGTACTGAAAGTCACCTATTGTGATTGTTTGTTGTATCTAACTAAAGAGCAAGGAAGCTAATGCCCGTCATGAAAAATTACTACAAGCCAATAGAGTTTCTGCTGCACATAAGGTTAATTCATATACTTATTTCTAGCAACCCATACACTTTGCACGAATTGACTACTATTTATGATTTTATTATAGGCCAAATCAAACCAAAATGATATAAGATTGGACAAAAACAAGTATACTACAGCCAAGGTGATCAGTGTCATTTCTTTTGTTGTGAAGTTTATCAAATTGATGACCAGAGTATTGTAATCAAACTAGCATATATTACAGGTTGTGGACCAGGAAACATCTTCCAATTGCTCAAATCATGAAGCATCTTATTACCAGGTAAATAATCTCTTAGCAATATATTGATGTTATATGCAAATTTCAAATTATTAGCTAACCTGCAGTGACTTTTTATCTGCTCCGATCCAGAATAAGAAGATGTCAACAGGAGCTAGTGCAGCTGTACTTGCTAGTGTATAAGACACATCTTCCAAAAAGAATTTCTATTTCCTATTTCCTAACAATTCATTTAACTACAAACTAATATTCCACGTAATATAATTTTGCAGAAATATCAGCGTGGTACTACAAATTCGTGCCGACTGCCAATTCAGTGATGGTATGAGTGTCTAATTAATGTTTGTACTATGTTTCCATTGTGTACTTATTTATTCACACACTTTTATATGTGAACTAGGTTGGCACAAAAGTATTCTTAAAGAGCATGAAAAATCAAAATAAGGATGTTGCCTTTGGTACAGTAGTAAGTTGTGATCCAACACAGAAAATTGAGGGTGTTCAGCTAGGCAAAGAATTTTGGATGGTGCGTGTTAGTATTCCATTGACACAAGATGAACCATTGGTACGACCATACAAGAATTACAAGGTTATTGGAGATGTATCTGGAGCTTCTATAGCATGGCCTTCAACTTTTGTATGGTGTTATCCTGTTGCCCCATAAAATTTTATTTATCCTAAATGTCGCATTAACATACTCCAATTTTCATTGTAGATCGAGAAGATAAATGGATGAGATAGACTGAATATGAGAATGGACGGCTGGACGGCTGGTGGCATTCTATAGGACTTCTTTGTGTTTTATATTTTATTCCCATATGAACATGTGTTCTGAACAAAAAAATTATTCCATGGATTACGTGGATGGTACTTATTGTAATGCAAAAATTGCTTTTAATATATGGCTTACTGTTGTTATTTCTCATGTGTGAGATGGTCTCTAATTTCCCAATTAAATTGCATATGCATTATCTCGTTATTTGGCTCCAAATTGAAATAATTTCCAATATTGTTTATTGATGGTTTATTCCTAGCTACGCATATAGGGGTTGCAGCAATCCAAATCTATATGTTGCTACGAACTATAGAAGTCATTCGTCCGCGATTACTACAAACACATATAAGCGTTGCCATAGCCCATTAATATTCGTTGCAACTTTGCAACGGTTATTTGTAGGTGTTACCAATGCATATATAAGTGTTGCAACAAACCCTTGCAACGCCACTTCTGGCAACGCATAATAAATGCGTTGGTATAGACCCCACCAACGCATATATGGACTTTTAGCAACGCATATATGCGTTGCAAAAGGGGGGGTCATCTTGTAGTGATGAGGAGATTTAGGAGCTCGACTATGTGCTTGTTTCAGTGCTGTTGGGTCCATCTCCTTCAGGTGAAGATTGACAAGTACGGTGTCACTACCGTAGACCTCAAACGTGTCAGATACAAAGACGAACCATTCATACTCACTAACCAAGTTGTTTAAGTTGTCTATGTAACCGATCAGGCAAATAAGAAGCACAACGTAGTTCTTCATGGAAAAATGAGGATTGTCAGAGTTGAGAATGTAGTGCACGAGGAAGAATATAATCAATTTGATGAGTGGCCTCCTTTCAAAAATGACATAAGGGTCGAGGAAGAACAACATGACAAAACTAGCTACATACGCATCGATCATCATGAAGGGCTAATTTTAAAGAAAAAAAGCAAGTGGAATAATGAATGAAAGGTTCAGTTTGTCGTGCTAGTTAATCTCCGGTTCTATTATCTTTGAATCTCGTAAGTGCTAGCACTGGGGGACTTTGCATGATAGTTTGTGGGTGCTGCGATTGCTCAATGAGGAATTTGGTCAACGTTAAATTCTTATGTGGCAATTTGTGATGTTGAGTCTGGTTATGAGCTAAGTTATTATCTTTACATACTAATTCATACTAGACATGTTTTTGGTCAATAAGTCATGTATCTAAACATCTCTATTAGAGCAATTTACTTAAAGTAAATAGTTTTGATATCTGTCTGCAGTTCATTATTAAGTTTACTACTACTTGTCTTCAGATATTCAGTAAGGGTGTGTTTGGTTCGTGGATGGAGGTTATATCGTATATCCTGACTGAGTGGATGCAGGCTGAGTGGAATCGTATTTCAGAAAAAGAAGATGTTTGGTGAGGTTGCATGAGCGGATGCAAAAAAATTGAGATGCTATTTGGTTGCCTGTATGAGCGGATGCAGTCTACCAAACCTGAGAGGCTGACACGTGGGATCGCATAAGATACACTGCATCAACCCATCCAGGATGGCCAGTGAAGCTCATTTTGAGCATATCCACCCATCCAGGATGAGGGTGTATTTTTGCATCCGCTCATGCAGGCTGCATCCACTCATACAGGCAACCAAACAGGCTCTTTCTCAGATCATACGGATCCACCCAGCCAGGACGAAGGAGATTCAGGCAACCAAACACACCCTAAGGTAGTCTAGAGTTCAAAGCTTGACTAATTAGAGAAATTGTCACATAAATATGTGATCATATTAGACCCTTTTGGTGAGGAGGCCCTGCTGCTAGTAGGTGCAACCCGATACTTGAGAGCAAACCAATAAAATCAATTGTGCATTACGCAGATCATTGTAGCCCACTTACTTGCTCTGTTAAGCATGAATTCCTATTTTTACAACCTGAGTAGTCCATCTGTGTCAAGAGATGTTTATTTAATACTCATGTCATACATTTGCTGCTAGAATTATTCCAAATTCACTAAGAATTGGCTCAAGAATTGCTCACTTCTATTATCTTTTGAAAATATCATCCACTCATTCTTCGTCATCGTCATCAGATGCGTGTGATGCACTATCCTCTAAAAAAATCCTAAAATGAAATAGGGCTATCGAAAAGGCCCGAGGGCCAATTTACCATCACAGATATCGATGCATCTGGGACCCCTCTCAATCCTCATAGAGTAGTGTTTGCATTCTAGAGGCTGGTCAGAATAGTTGCACGGGAATGAATTGAGATCACGTTTGATTCGTGGAAGACCATGATCGAAGTTCAAAAAAATGAGCTGCTGGCAGAAGTTTTTAATTCGTTTGAGATCCCAGAAGAACACAAGGCCTTTGTGAAACAACATGCATTGCTAGCAGTGTGCAAAGTATAGAGAACTTTAAGAGCCTGCTTATCAAGCAATACGTGGAGAAGGATCTGACACCCCTTCATAAGTATCCATTCTTGGAGCTGCAATGGCAAGAGTTTGTGGTGATGAAGACGATAGATAATTTTAGGAGTGAAAGTGTGACGCATAGGGCCCTCCAGGAAAAAAACAAGCACCCACATACTTGGCACCATTGAGTATGTGGGTACAATCCCGCAATGGAGGAATGTGGATGAGCAGGCAATCCTATGGGATACCTCTCCGCCATTTGTTGGGATCCCTGATGAGTGTACCCGAAACTGGATAAGATTTAGGTCATCTCCTTTTGAAACCCCGCAGATGAGGAAGTGTCTCACCGCGTAGTAAGATATCAAACTATTTAGTTTGTAATTACTTCATAACTTCATAGGAAGTGAAACAACATGTCAGGCTCTTGTAGGAAGCACTGAGTATAGAATCTTCCTAAGGCTCATTCTAGGTAGTCAGGGAGAGAGCTATACTCTCTGTGGTCTTCGGAAACAAGGAGCACATGGGTCACACGAGAGGCTTAGTCTTTGTGTGTTCCTTGGTAACGTTTCTCATAGGACTCCGAAGTATATCGGAGTAGGAAGAGAGCCAAAACTAAGCACGAGGCATGGCTATCAGAGGACATTATGGCATTCCTTAGAGATGAGATGCAAGGTATGTCAAAGATTAGATGGAAAGGTATAGAAAACATTAACAGGAAAACCCCGCCGCTCCTATGCTAGGCAGCCCCCAACCATCGGAGTAACTCCGTGTCCAACCCTACCTCAGAAAGCGACCACCGATTTCTTATCGATGACATCCTAGTAATAATTATTATATCTGGAATACTCAATCCATTGATATTCCTATTGGAGTAGCTAATTTTGTATCGTTATGTAGGTGGCTATGAAGTGCAAGCTCCAAGTGAGATATGCCTCTATTGCCCTATGCGTTGCTTGGGGCCTGGTGTATCTATCTAGGCCTGGGGTCTTGGTGCACCGTGTATCTCTAGTGTCAGGTTTCACAAAAATGAATGTGGATGGTGTTCATATAAAATTTCGAGATCGTCCCGCTGCAGATGCCCCCAAACAATTAAGTCGTGACTCTAGGGCAAGCCATTGGAATATTCATCCAGTGGCCTAAGAGGGATATCTGCCTAGAGGCTCTGCACCGGTGCCAAGTCCACGAGAGCTATCTACACTGGTGCCAAGTTCATTCGAGCTATTTGCACCGGTGCTAAGTCCATAGGAGTTATCTACACAGGTGCCAAATCCACAGGGGATATTCGCACCAAAGCTACCTGCACCGGTGCCAATTCCATGGGGGCTATCTACACTAGAGCTACCTGTACCGATGTGGCAAGGGCGTGGTGCATCTACATCTCGTGCCCGATCGACTATCGTGAAGTCGACCTACAGCCAAGGCGGCAAGGGAAAACTGAAGAAGACCGATGATGATATCCCTTACTTGTCGTTGGCTCAAAAATTCATGCTAGGTGAGCCATTGGTCATGCCGATAGAGCACTTCCTAACCCTAGGACTGGATTGTCAGAGATTGCATACATACTACATGGAACCGATGATGATAACCCTTACTTGCCATTGGCTCAGAAATTCGTGCTAGGCAAGCCATTGGCCATGCCGATAGAGCACTTCCTAACCTTAGGACTGGCTTGCAAGAGATTGCATACATACTCATGGAACTGGCCAACAAGCCGGAGGGGCAACGGCACTCGGGTGTCACCGTCAAGTTCAGGCCGCATCATCTTCACTAAGGTATTCATGACTATATCTTCATAGTGACCTTGTAGGACTTATTCTTTCTCTTCAGACTCAATGCCCTCAACACCTCACTCATTCAATGCTGGACACTAAGTGTGTACAATCATGGTCTATGTTAATGTAATATCGGTAAATGTTATATATAGTTTATTGCTTTTGTATGTATATATAGATTTATGGTGACTGAAGCTAGATTAACGAAATCACCGGTTGGTTTCCTCGACCCACACTTGATCGCTATGGATATCATTAAGGAGGATGCATCCTTCATCGAGAATTACATGACGAAGGCATTGGTGGCTAAACACAATAAGGAATTCATACTTATGCCCTACAATCAGAGGTAAGTGCTGCACTAGTGGCTATACTTATTGATTTGTACTTTATAAGCAACATGAACTTAGGTTTAATGACCATGATGACATACTTATATAGGTTCCACTGGATTCTAATTGTAATTATACCAGAATGGAACACGGTAATATACAGTGATTCCCTAAAGAAGAACAAAATTGACTACAAAGTTGTCCAATAATTAATCGATAGGTAAACGCATTTTCTCCATAGATAACTCTATTGTAGTCTTTCCTTCCTTCTTAATGACCAAGGCTAACTTTTTGAAATCACATAGGTCGTTTGCCGCGTACGTTACAGAGGTACGGAAATCAGGAGGGAGCAATGCTCTGCGACACGATCTAAATTTCCCGGAATTCGCTAGTACATGTTAATTCTATATAACACTTCATAGTAATACCTCTCGAACTAACAAATTCTATTTTTGCAATGCCACTAGCAGCCGTCAAGCAATACTTGTGGATTCTATGTTTGCCACAACATTCAACCACTCCTCGATTCCACGAAGACCAATTATCCTTAAGTTTGTCAATCTTGCAATAATTATTTCATACTTATCAATTTATATATGTATGCATGACATTGATATTCCTACCAACAGGTTGCGTCCATCACTACAACTCCATTGGAATAGGCTGACCTTACATAAATTCGAGGACAGTATGCGTACTTGTTGATGTCTAAAGTTGTAAAAGAAAATAGGGGAGTTCCACAATGTGGAATGAATTTGATTAGGATAAGATTGAGCTAATTAATTGTACATGTGTGTATTTGTTCATAGATGGATAATTTATTTCATTTCAGTTAATTGATTTGTGTAATGGATGTTTTTGTTTTTGAAATGAATGAATGTGAATTGGATGTATGCTATGTTTATCTGCTTGTTTCAAAGGGCATAGCTAGCATTTTCTGAGGCTAGCAAACAAAAAGGAATAGATTTAGGAATAGAAAACAATATCACAGACGAGTTTAGTTGAAACCATCTGTGATATATATGTATCATAGATGGTTTTAACTAAAAACCGTCTGTGACACTATCACAGACAGTTATGATTTAATAACTGTCTGTGATAGGCTGCATCACAAATGATTCGAAAGTCGTCTGTGATAACCTCATGTCATTATTGATCTATAAACTCATATGGCTCATGAAACCATCTATGATGATATTTTTAAACCGTCTGTGATGACCTTTTCTACAATAGTGAGGTGATAACATGACCACGAACATTGGCGACGGAGGAGGAGGAGATAGGTTTGCTGTACTTGGTTGGGGATAGCAAAGGCCACGGTGGGCGACGACGGAGGAGAACCTACTCCATCCAACAAGCCATGGTTGAGTTGTGTCTCGGCGATGTGCCCAGATCTATGTCATCGTTGCGTGCTGCCTTCTTTGCAACCAGATCTGGTGGAGGAAGGAGGTGGTAGGAGGAGGCTGGAGTCCGGTGGTGGGCGAGGGGGTGGATTCACCGAAGTGGAGCCACCATTGCCACATGCCGCATAGCCATCGTGTCTACAGGTGGCAGCATCGTGCGGGGGCCACACAGGCAAAGGCCGCATAGGTGCTCGCACACCTGGTGGTTGACTTGTGGGTTGCGCCCACGGTGCACGGTTGGTCGTGCGTGGTATGCCATGCCATTTTGTGAGGAGGAGACGAACAGATTCCATGTAAATGACAAGGTAGAAGATGTGAATTGTTTCTAGTTGTATTATGCATCTTGGAATTCTAGGTGCAAACCAAACAACTTGATCCCTAGAATTCGATTCTAGTTCCATGATTTTAGAGCCAAATATTGGTAACCAAACGGTGTGTAAGGTCCATTTGGAATGTGAGAACTTTTTCAGGTTCTTACGAGATTAAACTATTTCATGTGAAATTCATGCATTCCAAATAGACCCTAAATTACCCTTTTGTTAGCCAATTTTAATATTTTTTATTGTGGTATATACCTCCAAACTAGGCTCTAGTACCTTCTAAAGGCATGTTTGGAAAAGGAAAATGTCTTTTAAGGAACAAAGGGGAGGTTTGGATCCAAATCCTTGGAATTTAAAAATTGAAAAGCAATTCCCCTCTTCTAAACAGGCTCTAAATGTAAAACAAATAATTGACCATGCGAACGAACATCAACCATAGATGTATCTTGCAAAGTAAATTCAACTTTATCTCAACTGAGTTGTTGGCACAAACTGCATGCTGCTCCCTACATCTCCCACATATGCAGCTTTCTCAGCCTCTTTCAAGACAAAATGATCAATGTGGATTAGACATCATCAGAGGCCACCGTCCCTTTGGCAGTGCATGATGCTAAGCACTTGCTCGATCAATTAGTTGCGTTGCTTCAGCTCTAAGAAATATGCTCAGTCAACTTCACCTTGAGATTTCCTTTAATGATGAGGAGGTTAACTGTATTTGAAAAGGGAGAATTCGCCAGCTCATTATCATTGAATATAAATTAAATTCAAAAGAATAATTATTTTATTGATGTAGCAAATTCCTAAACTAATAACGGATGTAGCGGAGTATGAACTAAGCAGACAGCTTAGGAAGATGCTTTCAAGAAGATGGAATGCCCCGCCTGACTTGGGCTCAAAACTGAACGGGTAGAGAGGTAAAAACATCCTTGTTAAAAAAAAAATAGAGGCAAAGATGGCTTTCTTGTATTCTTGTAGCCCACATGAGACAACGCCATGATTGATGCACTCACTCACAAATTCGACCGAAGATTATTTTTTGGGAGACATATCTCTTGCTTTTGGCATAGTCTTCTTCAGAGTTCTCTTTCCATGTCAAAAGAAACTAACAAGAGTCGCAAGAGAAACTCTTTTTCCTAAAAAAAAGAGAAGGAAAAGGAAAAGAAAATGATGGGCCGGTATCAAAGCCAAAAGGATCGCTCACAGCCACGAGCAAACAAGAGCTTTTAGAAGAAGTCGGGTGTTCCCGCACAAGCAAAGAATGCGCAAAGGCTAGAACAAGAAATAAATGAGAAAATAATTTAATGGCAATAACAACGGAAAATGACTCCTTAAAATACCTTGTAGCGATCAAATTGGTCAGGAACACAATAAAGATAATACGATTTGGAAATAACATTTTTATAACCAACAAGTGGCCCTAGGCCCCAATTGTCAACCTCACATTAGGTGTGATATTCCAACTGGAATCTTGCAGTGTTACTAAGCCGATTTTCTCTTCTAATAGTCAATCGGTTAGTGTTTGAGTTCTATTAAGCAGTGCTCCTAACGAATTTATCTAGCATTGGTATATCAATTTACCATTAGAAAATGTTCATTGAGGTGAACAACACTTTACGCAAAACGTCACGAAGTTTTTATTGTCAAACTAGTTGTACTCCACATAACTAGTTCTGTCAATCCTATCATGTTTATGGATACTTATCTTCTTCATAATAGAAGAAAATTAAGCCCGTAGTTTTATGAGAAAACAAGCGTGAAATCGTTTTTCAGAAGGGGACTGCAGTACTACCTATTACTTATTACTTACTATTATAAAAGAAGTTGGTGATTGTACGTCCATTCTATTCCAACCGCTCTATTCACTCAACTTTTCACCATTCTCCACTTTCCAACCGATCAACGTAACTCTCTTCTATACTCTCTTCTATAGTATAATTGTCTATATATTTAATGAGTTCCGTTGCAACGTACGGGGGCGTAACTAGTTTTCGGATAATTTTAAGAAAGGAACCATTGGATACATTATATTGTTGGTCATTTCAAAGAGAAGCCATCCATGTAACATATATATATTGTGCATCCCTAAAAGAATACCATTCAAAATGTTTAGAGTAGCATTTTTTTTCAGTTGAGTGCGCACAATTGCATTATTGGGTTTTGATCTTCTTGGGTAAAAATAAGAACGTTATTTTTTTTACAGTATAGAAAGTTAAAATTTTTTCCAGAATATCTTCGGTCTGACCATGTTCTGTACGTTGTTGATTTCACATGGTGAGATTCTTGTATTTGCCCCTGGTTTTATTCTCGCGCATCGTAATAATAATTATAATTAATGGGGACAAACAGGAAAAATGTGCCTTCTGTAGCTATTAAAGCAGAGCAGACATCTTCCCTTCTTAGCTTCCTTGCATCTTTATTTGCAGATTTGTAGATCTATCGCTGCCTGCTTGATGTTGTTGTTGATTTCATGTCAAACGTCTCTACTTAGGTCCTATGGTGATCGGTGTGCGTGTTCATAAGCACCTCATCGCCATGGCACCGAGATGAGATCCATATCATGAACAAAGGTTAGATCTATCCTTTATGGTTTTGGGTACATGCACAAAGTTTTAGAAAGGGATTGTGTGTGTTCTCCACATGATTGTATTATTTCTTCACCAGAAAATTAGGATTTTTGCTGCCATAAACCCTCTACATGCTACAACACCTAGTTGTGGATCTCATCGTTCAACACTATGCTATTGTTGGTTTTGTGTTGAAGGTATCAGCTTCGATGCAACCCTACCACCATCATGACACCAAAGAGAGGATTATAAACAAATGAAGGTTAAATCTATTTTCCTGATTTTAGACTTATGCGAATACACTATTACAAAGTGGTTATATCAGACGGTTACATCACAGACGATTCCTATGAATTGTCTATGCTGCAACTATCACAGACAGTTCATACTAACAACCGTCTATGGTATTTTCACCGACGGTTATTTATATGAACCGTCTGTGATAAAGTAGAACATCATAGACGGTTCTTATTAATAACCGTCTGTGAAAATACCAAAGATAGTTTGTTATACGAACCGTCTGTGATAATGCAAGACGTCACAGACGGTTCATATTAATAACCGTATGTGATAATTAACAGACATTTATTTATAAGAACTATCTATGATATGTGCATTATCACAGACAATTCGTATAACAAACCGTCTCTGATAATGCCACGACACCGATCCGTAGCATCTCTCCTAGGATTCTAATCTCACCCGTCCATTCTCTCTGCATCGAACAGCAGGCACCGGTTCCTCCCACTTCTTGCCGTTTATTAATTACTCCCCCTCTCCCTTTCACTCCGAGATTCGTGAGTTCTACCGGCTGCTCCAACTAGTGCAGCCACTCCTAGTTTGTTCCTCGACGATACCGACTACCGCCGTGAGCTAGTGCATCCGTTGTGACACCACGATTAACTGCACAATACACTCTTTTCATAAATATCGTAAGAGTGTTTTGTGTACTCTCACCGTCGTGACACAAAGGTGATGCTACCGCCGCCTCTCCTTTGCCGTAAGGCACCACGAAAGCAGCTAGCTACCAAGACGGTGCTCAAGTCGACTTCAAGGACATTCAGCTCACACGCTGCTAGGATCTCTCCTTCTATGTTTTTGCCATGGGTTCGTAGGATTAAGATGTGTTTTTGCCATGTTTTTGCTGTGTTAGATGGGTAACCTGCTCATTATATTGTAATGCTGTAATGGTGGATTCTAATGGAATGTACTGTTGTATTTGCTTATTTTCAAAGGGCATCGATAACATTTCTTGAGACTAGAAAAAAAACAGAAAAATTTAGGTATAGTATGAACTATCATAGATGATTTTGTAGTATAAACTGTCTATGAAGGACTATCACAGATGGATCACAGACTGTTGGTAGTTAGAACCGTCTGTAATGTGTGAGTATCACAGATAGTTTTTTGTTCGAGTCGTCTGTGATAGTGTTCTTCATAGACGGTTCTAGGTATAAATTATATGTGTTGTATTTATAACAGACGGCTCACAAACCGTCTATGATAATCTCCTATTATCACTAACGCATAAATTCAGACGGTTCAAAAAATCATATGTGATGGTAGTTCCGAATCATCTGTGATAATTCTTTTTGTAGTAGTGATAGGATCAAGATCCTTTAGTTTTGTGATTACAAGTTTACGCTTGTGCTCTCCAGGCAGTTGAATTGTTTCTTCCGCAGCAAAGATTGTTGGTTTCAAGTTGAAGGTCTCGGCTTGGGTCCTACAACAACAATCATGCTTACAAGCATCTCATCACCATGGCAGTGAGAAGAGCACTATGTCCTAAAAAAGGTTAGATCTAGCCATTTCTGCTTTTAGATTTATGCCTAAGTTTGAGAAGGGGATCTAGATCTCCTCTAATTGTGTGATCACGGATGTGTCCTTCAGGTGGTTGTATTGTATCTTCATCAACAAATTAAGGTTATCATCGAAAAGTTTTACTACCATAATTGGGGGATAATTGATTATTTGCCTTAAAGTTGGAGAGCTATTGATAAAATGCCATCTATTACATGGTAACGAATCTTTTGCCATAAAGTTCATGTGCCAATTGATCATTTGCCTCCTTTTGAATTTTTAACCATTTTTTGTTGAATAGGATCTTAAACCTGAGATGAAATGACCATCCTGCCCTTGGGACCCACGCTTGTTAGCCTCGGTGAGTCCAGCAAGCCCGTCCTCTCTTGCACACATGAAGAGGTCCCCCGCGGCAACAAGGTTGGTGTCACGCTACACTCCCGTGAGCACAATGTCCTAGTCGCCCATCACCACCACTGGGATGAGCTTGCTCCAACGTCATGCAGAAGGTCGGCTACCGCATCCTCACCCCCTTGTGGCCGAGCTCGTCAGCCACATAAAAGCCTTCTCTGTCATCATTGAGCGGCAAGCCCTCATTGTTGTCTTCCTCCTACTCGGCCCCCTTCATGTCCTCATCCTCCTCGTCTGCTATAGACACGACATTGATGCCCTACAGCCTCCGAATCTTGTTGAGGTCGATGACCTCCTCAAGGAAGAGGTCATCGGCAAGGTCATCCTCCTCGAGCTATGATGGCTGCAGAGGGGATGACTTAATAAGTCCCCACCTAGTGAACTCCTCCTACTTATCGGTAATGGCATGGTCGATCTCATCTAAGAACGCATCGTCAAGGTCGTAGCTACTGCCACCAACTGAGGAAGGGGACGAGAAGTGCGAGTGGTCGGGGGTGATCTCCGGCTACTTAGTCTATTGCCTATGGCAGGTGTGCTCAACGTGTAGGGGTGAAAACGGATCGGATATTTCCTGACCGACCGACCGCCGAATCCGAATCGGATTGAATTCGGATAATTATCGGATTCGGAGTCGGATTCGGATAGTTGTTTTCGGATACGGATTCGGATTCGGAAAAGAACTATCCGACGGATACGGATACTATTCGGGATTTTATCGGATAATATCCGGATATATTTTTCAGATATCCGGATATACTCTATACACCAAAAAACTTCAAGATTTGGTCAGGAGCTACAGGAGGCAGAACCTTCAATGTTCAATCAAACCGGAATAGGCATGAGACTACAATAATCATTAGTACAAACCATTTCCACCCTCCCGGTAACAGGGGGAAAAAGAGCCATTCACTGAACAAAAAAATCTTTCAATTTTGTTGAATCATTTATAATTAAAGTTACAGGCACACGTTTGACAACTTTCATGTATATGCACAAGCCCGGCTAACCACCCAAACAACTGACATTGAAGATAGGTAATGCTGCCCTCTCCTGAAGTCTAGTCTAGCTAGAAAGGTTCTGGCATCTGACATCTGCCTAACAAACTTAGTAAATCGGCTCCAATTGTGAAACTCAAATAAGCTTTTGTTCATCCTAACGTAGTTGAAGGAGAAAGATGTTCCTGAAGTACCACCTGAGTAGAGTCTTGAGCTTCTTATGACTTGATTCAGTGAAGTATCATCCAGCCTTGTCGCGGAATTTTCACCATTAAGAGGTAGATTATACATTTTAGCAGCAACTATAAGTATTCCTACCCGTCTATATATGCTTTATGCCTTTTGTATTCCTACGTAATATCCGACAAGATATTCATTATCGTATTCACATCCTATCCGTATTCATTCCGTATCTGTGACTGACACTATTCGGATTCGTATTTGGCACTATTCGTATTCGACTCCGAATCCGAGAAAAAATATAGGATAGGATATGGAATAAGCAATATCCGACCGAATTCGACCCGTTTTCACCCCTATCAACGTGGCACGTGAGCTAGTCGTACCGATTGAGGCCATGGGACAAGTCCTCCATGGCCTCGGGGTACTCGTCGGCGGTGGGTAGGTGAAAGCGGCGTGGGGGCGGTGGGCGGGATGTGGAGGGGAAGGAGAGGTGGAAGGCGAGGGGCACTGTGGACATGGGAGACTGGGGGATATTGTCGATGCCACAATGCTCGCTTGCCTGCAGTTATGGTTGGAGTTCCTAGCACTACCCTAAATGAATCCCCAGGGCAAGATGGTCATTTCATCTTGGGTATAAGATCCGATTCAACAAAAAATGGTTAAAAATATAAAAGGGGCAAATGATTAATTGGTGCATAAACTTTAGGGCAAAAGATTCGTTACCATGTAATGAAGGGTATTTTATCAATGAGTAAAGTCCATTACCGGTCCTTAAACTTTTTATGCTGTGTCATCCCGGTCCATAAACTTTTAAAGTATGTCATCCCGGTCCTTAAACTTTCAAAGTGTGGCAATTTCTTTTGAAAGTCTATGGACCGGGATGACACCGCATAAAAAGTTCACTGCTACAACTACATAGGATATTGCCACACTTTGAAAGTTTAAGAACCGGGATGACATACTTTAAAAGTTTATGGACCGGGATGACACAGCATAAAAAGTTTAAGGACCGGTAATGGACTTTACTCTTTATCAATGGCTCTTCAACTTTGGGGGCGAATAATCAATTATCCCATAGCCCAATAGTTCTGAATGTCATTGTTGGTCACTTGACACTTTTGTTGGTTTAATTTTTCTTCTAACAGGGTTGTTGGTTTCATTTTGAGGGTATCAACCTGGGTCCTATGGCAAACATTGTGGTTATAACGGCTCTCTTCTTCTGGGCTTATGGCTTGGATTTCTACAATAATTAGCTTTCAAACGGAGTATCTTTTGAAGGTGGGGTTTATAAGTTGATTGTAGTAGACACTGCCTAACTTCATCTATATTGGCTAAAATCGAACGCGAGCATCTCTCTCCGTACTCTTTCTCGCGTGCGAAAAGGCATAATTCAAAATTTTAAACCAAAAGTTATAAGCCATAGCTGAAAAGAACTCACCCAACCTCGCCACCATCATGTCACCAGATAGAGGATTGTATAATTATAAAAAAATTCGAAGTTTAGATTTATGCGTAAGGTCAAAGTTTTCTTTAGTTTATATGATTGGTTGGGTTGTTTCTTTGTAGACAAGGAATGCCTTCTTAAGGTTTTCCCATCCTAAGCCACCTACATGCTACAGGTCCTAGCTGCGGATCTCACCGTTGTTCACTTGGTGCTATGTTTGGCTTGACAATGGAGGTGATCAGTTTGGCTCCTATGATACCCATTGTGATTACAAGCTTGCCATCATCATGTCACCAAGGAGACAAGGGAGGGTCATACCGTGAAACGAAAACATGGTTATATCTAATTTGTTTGTCTTTTATATTTATGTAGGACGAGGGTATTAGTTGAAAATGCTAATTTTGTGACTTTGAAGCTTCTAAAAATGCTTAAAACTTTACCAGATGCATGGGAGTGTATGTTGTATATTGACTATTTGCTGCTAAGTATTTATCTTTTTTCGTATCTCACAAATGCGATCGAGTTTAATCTTAAATTTTTTGCATAATATCTATATTTCATATGTTTTTTGAAAACCTTTCAAATTTTCAAAATTTGATTTTCATGGAATTTTACCAATTCACACTTTCATAGGATTTTGTGATCAAAGATGTCCTATATACAGGGTTGTATTGCTTCTTCATCAACAAAGATTCACTTCAAAGGACAATTTTATAACCTAAAATCCCCGACATGTTATCTAAGATCGTATGACGCAATCAGAGGGGGTGAATGATTGCCTCCACTTATTCAAATCTCTACTTAGTCGATAAGGAATCCGAACGCTCGAAAGAACACTTGATGCTCAGCTTTGCTCCTAGTCGTACGTTTCGCCCAAACAGCAATCACCAGAAATCACGAACCAGATTAATTCAAGATGTTGTTTATTGCTGAATTTCTGTGGAGTGGATTTATAAAGTGCCCTCACAAGCATCCCTAAAACCCCTTTAGACTCTACCTTCTTTAGTATGCTAGAGTCCCAAACCGTCTTTGACTCAAACACATACACATAATCCTATCTCCTCAAATCAAGGGACCCAAAACCCTTCTAAACATAGGTTTTATCTAAACTCTCAATCTTCTCAATTATGGACTCTATCCACAACTCCTAACTCTCCACGTGACGAAGCCTCCAGGAACACATCTCCCGTAGCTCATCTCGCATCACCAATCTCTATGTACAAACCTCTAGGACCGTACCGCCCATAGCTTCTCCGCGTAACCTTTGATATCCATGTACTCTAGCATTAGCCCGACCATCTCGCGTAACATCCTCAACTGTCATGACCTTAGATCTTCCCATCCTAGTCCCGGTCCTCCTCATCACTGACCTGATCGTCTTCATGCTCACTTGCAAATGCAAAGACTAAAGAAATGTTTTGCCAGCACAAGTTCTTCCTAACTTGACCGTCATCAACAAACATATGCAAAATGCACCCTTAGCCATCCATAGACAAGTACCAAACCATCCATGACCATCAACCAGATCGTCCATGACCACAACCTCATCACTATCTAGAAATCAGCCATAGATCTCTCAATACGACCGCTAGCTTAATGAGTACTTAAAAACAACAAGTACTTGGAAATTACCATCACTCCACTCCAAACACTCAGGAATACCATACATCGCTACCGACCAGAATGATTGAGTATCGACTACTAAGTACCGAGTATCACCAACAACCGCTACGACCAAATCAGTCAACCACTGATCCAATACGAGTACTCGAAGTACTCAAAGATATCAAAGTTGAAGCACTCATACCGACCATACGGTCTATGAGTACCGACCGTGAAATCTACGGCAACTGATCACAAAAAGCCTTCAACTACCGAAGACAACGCAAAGTCTACAACTATGACGACAAAACTGCAAAGTCTACGACTATGATAGCAATCCACAAAGTCTATGACTATCAACCGTAAGGCCTTCGACTATCGACCAACCAGTAAAGTCTACGACTATCGAGTATCAACTAGTAAAGTCTATGACTGTCGAGTATCGATTAGGTATTATGGCTACAACTATGAATAGACAAGTGGTCGTAACCAACAGACAATGTGGTTATAAACAACTCTGAGTGGTTGTAAACATCAGCTGGAACAATGCGGTTGTAACCGACTCTAAGTGAGTGTGGCCATAACCAACAAACAACATGGTCGTAAACATTAGCTTGGACAACGTGGTCGTAACTCCCCAAATTCTAAAAAACCAAAAATTTTCCAATTCTCCCCCTTTCTCTATTTTCTCCCTCTTTGGCAATGTAATCATCAAGAACTCCAGAAAAAATTCTAAGAAGGAGCAATGAGAGTAAACATACAGAAGCTTTGTAGATTATCCAAGTTATTTTGTATTAATGTAATAGTTTGACCAAGCCATCTATTTGAGCAGAGCTTCCTAGATCATTTAAAGACATATATCATTTAACAATGTCAAAACAAGTCTTTTAGCAAGATTAAGCAATTTATGTCAATGACAAGCCACTACTACAGAAAGGCTAATAGTAGACGGCAAATCACAGACGGTTTTGTGAAACCGTCTGTAATGTGAACTATTACAGACGGTTTTAATTTGAAGGTCGTCTGTGGTATTTGTGGCGGGAAAAAGGAGTATCACAAACGGTTCTTACCTGGGCAAATGCTGCGTGATATCGAATATCACGACGGTTTTTATTAAAAACCGTCTGTGATAATCTGGGATTATCATAGACGGTTTTTTATTAAAAACCGTCTGTGTTGTGTCGACTATCACAGCCGGTTGTTGTTAAGAACCGTCAGGAATGTTCATGACGGTTTTCACAAGAACCTTTGTGATGTCCTTTGTCTGTCATATTCTTTTTCTTGGAAACTTTGTCTCATCATATTCTAGATCGAGGTTAATATATAAGTACACATTGCTTCAAATAACTTAACTACGTAACTACCGAGACAAGAGATCACAAATTAAAGGCAACTTTATTAATTTCAATTAGAGGCAAATTTATTACAAAAGTCGCATTGTAAAGAGTTTCCCAGTTGTATTCTTTTGGGCTTCGTAAGCTTCTTCTTCAACTTGGGGACTTGGAGGATCACCGCTAAATTCTCGAACGCGTTAAGATTGCTCTTGTCCTCAGCACTTCCTCCCGCACTGGGCAAATGATCGCAAAGATCCATAATGTCGTAGAGGATAGCATGAAAAGATTCCTCAGAATCTGCCATTTCTGCTTGATCGGCAAGGCTATCCATCCGTCTCTGCAATGCGTGTAGAGCTTCTTCCGCATTGCGCACATTGTGGAGAAGAACCAGGGTGAGGGCTGTTTCCCTTTCTTGAGCGGCAGCGAGACGCCTCCGTCGATGATGGAGGATCAGGTCAAGCTGACGGATGCAAGAAAGTCGGGGAAGGAGAGCAGGGCGGGTGCGGAGAAGCTGCTCCAGATGCAAATTGTTGGCCGCCTGCGTAAGGTTCCGGCCGAACAATTCGTGATGAACAGATGAGAGGAAGGAGATGATCACAAGAACAGTAGTAGAAGCCATGTTGTATTGTATATTGTATTGTACGTACGTAGAAGAGACCAGCTGGATTAGGCGCGCATATTTAACCTTTAGAACAGACGGTTCGTATACCCAAACATTAATGATATAGACGCTTCGTATAACGATCGAAAGACGTTAACTAGACGATCGAAACACGAAGCGTTCTGGCATCGAAACACGCGCGAAGCGTTCTGGTATGAAGCTTATGATAGACGGTTTATACGGGTAACCGTCTGTGATATTTTCACAGACGGTTCTTAATTCGAACCGTCTGTGATAATCTTGCCAACACAGACGGTTCGTGTAACAAACTGTCTGTGATAATCATAGGTCACCAATAATTGTTGACCAATAATTGGTGTATACCCAGGATTTCGATCTCGACCGTCCATTCTCTCCACATGGAATGGCAGGCAGCAGTTCCTCCCACTACTCAGCCCTTATTAATAACCCCATCTACCTTTCCAGCGGTACTAGTCACGCGTGAGTTCATCCACTAGCTATCTTCCTTCATGCATCTGTAATGTTTTTATCACAGACGGCTCGGGAACCGTCTGTGATAACCACCAACTATCACTGACACCTAAACACTGACGGTTCAGGAACCGTCTGTGATGACGGTTCCGAACCGTCTGTGATAGGGCTGTCTGTAGCAGTGAGCATCTCAACAATGACAAAACCAATTATAAAAACCACAATGAGATATCACACCGAAAAGTCAAAGCCTAAAAATGAAGCAGATTTTAAATCTAGGCGAGCTAGCAGTCTCATGTAGCAAATTATTATTCCACACTCAAAATCTAAGCATGTGACATGCATGTAGCTACTTCTTTTTATGTTTGTAGCACACAATTTTTTTTTAAATGGTGGCATGCTTGAAGTATATTTCTTTTCATTTGCACATTTTCTTGTGCTTTTATCTTTTATTTAACAATGGCATGCTTGAACCTTACTTCTTTTCATTTGTGCACCTTTTTATGCATTTTTTGTATAACATACCAACTTGAGTGATTATAAAAAGATTGCAACATGAATCATACGAGCCTCATAGCCAAGATTTAAAATAAGACTCAAAATCACGCTAATCCTTCTAAATGAATATCACAAAGTACTATCTATAATCAATCTAGTCAAAGTGTTCTGCCATGTCATATTTTAGTTCAATTGTAGCAGGTTAATTATCACCAGTCATGATCACAGTTACACAACATATGAGTGAATATGATAAAGAAAACTCTACAACTCATTTGATTTCAATGACTTGGACTTGATGAATTATTTGACAAATATAATAAATAAAGCTTCCGAAATTTTAAATAGAATGCCCCCCTCAGAATAATCTCATAGGAATGAGCAAAATAAGAAGAATCAAGCAGTTTGGTGAAAATATCAACAACTTGAAAATTGGAGTTGTTGTGGTTACAGACCAAACAGAGAGAGAGATGGTAGTGGAGAGTTGGGAGAAGTGACAGTAATGGCTTGGCTTTTCTCGTGGCCTGTATTCCATATATATATACACACACATGGGGAGTGATTTTACAATTATACCCTTACGTCTGAGTTTCCCCTTCAGGGGCACTTATGTCATTACACATGGCCTATTCTGGGCCTTATAACCTTCTACCAGGCCTGCTGGATTTAGGTGGGGGCCACCCCTACAACAGGAGTCAATGAAGTGCAAAACAGCATCTCTCTTTTCAACATAGTCTCTAAGGAAGTGATAGCAAATATTAATGTGTTTGATTCTTGAATATTGCACAGGTTTTTTAGCAATGCTAATAGCACTAGTGTTATCATAGAAAAGTGGAACACTATCCAAGTTTAAGCCAAAATCCTTAAGTGTAACGGTCATCCAAAGTAATTGAGAGCAACAAGATGCATCAGCTATATATTCAGCCTCAGTAGTGGAAAGTGCAACAGACACCTATTTCCTAAAAGCCCGTGAAACAAGAGATGTGTCTCAAAAGTGACATGTACACGAAGTAATCTTCATATCAATTCGACAACCCCAAAATCAGCAACTAAATAAACTCTAAGGGTAAGACATGAGGAACAAGAGTACCATAAGTCAAATTCTAAAGCTGGTTAAAGATATTTGAAAATGTGTTTTACTACTTAACGATGTGAAGCACATGGGGAGCACGAAAGTGAGCACACAAACGCACAGCAAAGTGTATATCTGGCCTTGAAGCTATGAGATACAACAGAGAGCCATTATACTTTGGTATTCCTTTTGATCAACAAGCTTGCCATCTTCGTCGGAATTCAACACAGCCGTAGATCCCATGGTTGTAAAAATTGGTTTGACTGTCCCCATATCAAAGTGACAAATTAGATCTTTGGTGTACTTAGCCTGATAAACAAAAGTATCTAATTTTGATTGCTTAATCTGAAAGCCAAGAAAGAACATGAGTTCTCCCATCATGCTCATCTCGAATTCCGTAAAATACACCCAGGAGTATCTAGAGTAATCATCAAGAATAACAAGAACATACTATTTACCTCCAACAGACTGAACCCTAGAAGGACCTACAGTGCCCATATGCAATAATTGTCCTAGGAAATCAGTCATCACATGTATGAGTGGGGGATGAGACGATGCGACCATCTTACCATGTCAACAAGGTGAACAAAATAGATCCATTGACTTCTCAATCTTAAGATTGATGATCAAAGCTAATGTGACCTAATCTACGGTGCTAGAAGAACAAATCCTTAGAGTCTGATGAAATAAGAAACCTAAGATCAAAAAATGCTGAATAAGAAAAATCACCCTTAAACAAGTGACCAACTCGACTTATTTTGCAAACAAGATCACCAGATGAATCTAAGATACAGTATGAATGCTTTTTAAAGTTTACCTCAAGATTATCGTCTACCAACTATGAAACCGAAAATAAGTGAGAGAGGAGAACCATCATGAATCTCCAGTCATGTGGTGAGAGCAACCGGAGTCGATGAACCATATGTTCTCCTTCCTCTTGCGACGAGCCTATAGAGCACGAACAGTCATCGGTATCTTAGTACCAGGTTAGTCAATAAAGATTTAGATATCCAGTACTGGGATACTTGACGAATAGGAGCAAAAGTATGCACTGATAAAGATTTAAGTGAAGCATTAGAGTTTGTCATGTTTCGACCAAACAGTCGATGAATAGCTGGTCCGACCACTAGGCGATCTGACCTCTTCAGAAGAGCTAGTCTGACCACTGATCGGTTGGGTCACATAGATAGTCGACGAATAGCTGGTCCAACCACTAGGTGATCTAACCTCCTCGGAAGAGCTGACCTAACCGCTGATCGGTCGGGTCGCATGGATGACACTAGTCAAAAGTGATCTGGCCGACCATGTGAAGCCGGTTTGCCCATCGACTAGTCTAAACAAGCAAGAAATCTTGGTCAAAATTCTCTTGAGGGGCTCGTCCGACCGCGAGAAATAGCTAGTCGAAAGTCTTGTTCGACAACTGTGGTCCAACCATGTGAATCAACTGGTCGAGCACCTGATCCAGCCACACTGATTCGACCACGAGTAGCTGCTGGTCGAAAACATTTCTTTATCCTGTCTTTCTTTTCTTTCTTTGCTTTTCTAAAGTAGAATTGAACCAAATGACCATCTTTTTTTGCAATAAGTGCATTTATACTTGACTTAATGAGTGGTTGTATCAGCCGATTTAACAGCACTCAGTTTAGTAGAGAATTCTTTTGTAAAATCAGCAGATATAAAAATGACTCGTTTTGGTTTAGATTGTACTTCAAATTTTCTTGGTTTGAGTAACTGAAGCACTTTAGGAGGATTAGTTTTAGCATACTCAATAAAATTAAATCCTAAACCATATTTTTTCACACTAGTTTTTGATTTGTCCAAGATCATATTCAAATTCTACTTGCCAAAAGAAAACCCCCCCTAAAGTGTTCTTAAGGTACTCATTTTCTTTAGACAGGGTAGAACATAATGAGGACTTAACATATTCATTTGCAATCTCCTTAGAAGCACTAGATTGCACTAATTTCTTCTTTTTAGCAAAATTATTAAGTTGTCTAGTCAATACTTCTATCTCAGTGTTAAGCTCAGGACAATTGGAGTAATAAAAATCTCATGATAAAGCATTTGTTGGATTGACTCCTGAGATGAATTAAGCCTAGTCCAAAGCAAACACACTTAGAACAAGCTTTTCATTGAGCAGAAAACTAGACTTGAGCTTTTCAATTTTATCTCGTAAAAGTTTTAAATTTTCATCACAAGATTCGTGTGCCAATTTTAATTTATCGAGTTTAGTTGCTACATCACTAAATTGAACCAAGGTTGATGTATTAATTTTTCTTGCAGACTCTAATTCAGAATGTAAAACTTGACAAGACTCACAAAATTCATCATCATGAAGAGAGGCTCTAAGTCTATGAATTTCAGAGTTTAAGTTCTCAACAACAAAATCACAATTTTTAAATTTTTTATATTTATTGAGCTCATCTGTCAATCTAAGCACAACACGAGATAAATCAATGTAAGAAGATTTTACCTCATCCAAATCATTGTAGAGGTCATCATTGTCGAAATCCTCACTATTTGCCATAAAGCACATCCCTATGAAGTTCGCCTCCTTTGCCTTCTTGCTATTGTCCTCATCACTTGCAGATTTGACATCGCTCAAATCAATCACCTCAAGTGTTGAGAGTACCTTGTTGACCGACTTACGATAATTTTGCTTTTTACTTGAGGTAGTCTTAAATCGAAGTCGATGAGCTGGTTGCTTGTAATCATCAACCTCTTTGTTTTTTAGTTTGGGGCAGTTAAACTTAATGTGATTAAGTTCAACACATTCATAGAATCTGACAGGACCACCTCTCCGCCTCATTCTGATGTTATTCATTGCCTTTGACACCCTTTTGAGAGAAGTACAAGCTGTTCTTCTCGTATCTTCTCTAACTGTTCATCTAAAATCCTGCACAAAACAGACAAAGAGGCACTAGAAGAACTAGATGAACTGTCAGCTTGGTTAGTCACTAAGCCCAAAAAATTAGTCCTATTTATCCTGATCAAAATATCAATCTCATGTGTTTTCATCTTAGAATAAAGATCATTCAATATAAGTGTTTCCATGCTAAAAGAATAATTGATAGTGGTGACTAAAATATTCCAAACAAACATATCCAGAGAATTCAAAATTTGCTGAGCATTGTCAGAATCAGTATACATGACACCAATAGAATATAAATCACCAATAATCTTATTGAAACAATCGAAAAGAGCGTATATTGATTCTCATGGTTTCATCTCAAATTTAGAATACTCATTTTTGAATTGATTCTAACGCACACCTTTAACAAACTTTGATCCTTCATGGTAATCAGCTAAAGCAGTCCAAATTTTATTTGTAGATTTAAGATGAGCAATTCTGACAAACTCATTACTACTTAGACCTTACAATAAAATATTTCTAGCCTTAGCATTCACTTCTACATCAGCAGTATGTTCAATGGTAACGATAGAAGGCACTTCATACGAATTTTTAACATTTTACCAAATAGCATTATCTTGCGCTTGTAGAAAGATCTCCATGTGTGTTTTCCAGTAAAGATACTATGTTCCATCAAAAAATGATGGCTTACCAAAGAACCGATCCCGATCTAACACCATTGCAAGCATGCTCTAATACGACTTGTAGGATCGTATAGCACAATTAGGGGGGTGAATGATTGTCTCCGCTTCTAAAAATTTGTACTTAGTCAATGAAAAATCCGAACGCTCGAATGAACACTTGTTGCTCAACTTTGCTCGTAGTCATACACTTCACCCAAATAACAATCACCAGAAATCACGAACCAGATTGATTCAAGATGCTCATTATTGCTGACTTTTCATGAAATTACAAAGTTCCCTCACAAGCACCCCTAAAAAACCTAGCACAAAAAGCTTCCTCAAAAACCGCCACTAAAACCCCTAGCCTCTACCTGCTTTTATATGCTAGAGTCTCAAATCGTGTTCGACTCAAATATAAACACATAATCCTATCTCTTCCTCAAATCAAGGGACCTGAAACCCTTCCAAACACGAGTTTTATCTAACTCTCAAACTTCTCAGTTATGGACTCCATCCACAACTCCTAACTCTCCACATGGCGAAGCCTCCATAATACACCTTCCATTGCTCCATCTCACATCACCAACCTCCATGTACAAGCCTCCAAGACCGAACCACCCGTAGCTTCTCCACGCATTACCACCTTTGATTTCCATGTACTCTAACGTTAACTCGACCATCTCGAGTGACATCCTCAACCATTTTGGATCTCAGATCTCCCTATCCTAGTCCCAGTCCTCCTTGTCACCGACCATGATCGTCTCCACACTCACATGCATATGCAAAGACCAAAGAAATGTTTTTCTGGCACAAATTCTTCCCAACTTGACTGTCATCAGCAGACATACGCAAAACACACCCTTGTCCATCCATAGACAAGTACCAAACCATCCACGACCATCAAACAGGTCGTCCATGACCACAAACCACATCGCTATCCAGAAATCAGCCATAGATCACTCAATATGACCGCTAGCTCAACAAGTACTCGAAAACAACAAGTACTCATGAATTACCATCACTCCGCTCCAAACGCTCAGGAATACCATGCATTGCTATAGACTAGAACCATCGAGTACCGAGTATCACTGACAACCGCTATGACCAGATTAGTCAACCACAGATCTAACATGAGTACTCGAAGTACTTGAAGATACCAAGAGTTGAAGCACTCATACCGAACATGCCATCTACGAGTGACGATCGTGAAACCTACGGCAACCAATCACAAAAAGCCTTCAACTACTGAAGACAATGCAAAGTCTACGCCTATGATGACAAGACTGCGAAGTCTACGACTACGATAGTAGTCCGGAAAATCTACGACCATCGACTGCAAAGCTTTCGACTATCGACCAACCAGTAAAGTTACGACCATCGATTATCGACCAATAAAGTCTACAACTATCGAATATCAACCAGGTACTGTGGCTACATGTCGGATCCCGGAGTAACGACTCCGAAACCCTCTGTGTAAATTGCACTAGTCCAGGAACAGCTAGTGCACACAGCCAAACAAAGATACATATCGAAGCAAATGACCAAATATATTAAGCAAATGAGTACGACCTTATGGCCAAGTCTTACATTGATAAATCCAATAAAGAGGGAAAATAACAGCGGAAAATAAAATAATAAGATAACTGGCGAAGCCCAACTGCCTTCCCACAGGCAGACGACTGCAAGACACGTCCTACTCATCCTGGTCCTCACCGTAGTCGTAGACATCCTCCTCTGTTAAGATGCAGCAAGGTGAGTACAAAATTGTACTCCGCAAGTCACCCGGGAAAATGCAACATAATGATAAAGGCTTGAAGGAAGGCTTATAGGGTTAGTTTGCAAAAACAGCATTATGAAATACAATAAATAGATTGAAATTGCTGAATTTAATACAGTAAGTAAAAACAATACTTAAATGAATTTCATAACGTTAGTGCAGGCTCCGACCATACACCAACCTAACCACGGGAATCCCTCCCGGACCAATTTTCCCAAAAACAATCCATGTGAATTCCATCCATCCATACATTAATCAAACACTCATGGACTCCAACTATCCATAAGGTTTTTTTTTAAAACGTTTTTGTAAAACCAAGTCTAATCTATGAAAAACTTTTGCTTAGCTTGCCCGTGACCGTGGGCACGGCTATCTAGGATAGATTATACACTCTGCAGAGGTTGTACAGCTTTACCCACAAGATATGATGTCCTCATAATGTCGGCCAATACACGCTTCCTTAGGCGTGCGACTGAGTAATCATAACAAGGCCTTTACAATGCGAAGCCGTAAACTCGGCCGAGCCAACTCTAAGGTTTCACCCCAGTAAGGAATCCACCAGACCGGGACCCCCTCTTGAGCCTAGGTGAGACTTCTCATGGCTACAACCACGCTCACCCAAGTGGGTCTTCACATGGCATCAACCACGCCCACTTTCAACCTACGACTTGACTCGAGTTTGGACTCCGCAAATTATTTGGCCAGGGCTGTCCCATACCAGCCATGTGGTAGTACGTTAAGGCTTTAGCAACAGTAGCTCAATGACCGGTCCTTAATTGACTTAGGCTCAACCACGCACTCGTGCACGATACCAACCTCTGCGGCTCCGACCAACAGGCATGCCTGCACCCACCACTCTAACCATTAACCTAAGTCTAAACCAAATTTTATATTTTATTTTGAAGTAGTTTTGCAAACCTCCTTGACTCTCCAAAGTCAAGAATACTATCCAAAAGCTTGCCATTTTATGTGAAATGGTGTCCCTAACCTAAGTTTCATTTATGCATGGCTAAGCATAAACTATAAAGTTTTCTCTAGCCATTCTATGGAATTAACCAGAGTTTTAATCTAAGGTTACAAGGTATTGAGGAATTCAAATTCAAAGAGGAATTAACAAGTGGCAATAACTAAATTTAAACCGAATTGAAATACGTGAATAGAAATACGCATGCAATATAATTTAAATCAACATAATTTTATTTGCAATTCTGGGATCAACATGATCAAGGAGGGTGACTTGCCTTGCTCTTCAAATTGGTGAGATCCGTCGTCGAGAAATCTTCGTAATCGTCAGTAATCTACACGTGAAAATAACCCTCCAAACTCAAAATAAATTCAAATCAAATTCAAACAAACTCAAAAATTCAAATTGAGGCTAGGAATGGGTAGAGGGGAATTTTTGATGAATTTAGAAATTTGAATGGGTTAAATCGGAGTCAGAACGAAGAAGAACGGGCTCCGGGAAGTTTAAATTCAGGAAAAAAAAGATAAAAGGAATTTTTGGAATTATTTTTGAATAGGAAATTGAGGATTATGACGTCAGCACCAAAATCAATTTCGGCCGAATTAATTTTCTATGAGAAAACCTGAGTTTTTGCGTCAGCATGACGTCATTTAGGGATTGGGCCGGCTGACATGTGGGCCTCGGTCTATGGACCGGGTCCACGGACGGGGCGGTGGCTGACGTGGCAGGGAGGTGTGGGTGGCGCTGACGGGGCGACCTGGTGCGCGGGTGGCGCTGACGGGGACGCCACGCCAGCACGAGCCGGCTGAGGTGGCGCGGTCATCGGCGGCGCGACGGTCCCGAGGGTCGCCGGCGTAGCGCCACGCGAGGACGGCGAGTGGGGAACGGGAGAGGGCGACGGAGCGCGCTGTACCTCCGCGGCTTCGGCGGTGGACTGAGGTGGCCGCGACGAGGTGGAGGCGCGGCGATCGGGTTCAGCGGCGGGGCTCTCCGACGGTGCTCGCACGGAACAGGCGAGGAGGCTCGGCGTGAGGCGGCGGAGCTCGGGCGGCCTCGGCAAAGCTCGCGCGCTCTCTTCGCCGGCGATTCCTCGCCGAGGAGCAGCGCGCGCGAGCGCGGCGCTGGTGGGGAGCTCGGGCGCCGGAGAGTGCAAACGGGAGGTGGAGTGAGGTGGAGTGGGGAAGGGTGGTGCTCGGGGGTGGCTTTTATAGGGCCGAGGGGGTGGAGGCGCCGTGGAATCTCTCGCCGGAGAAAGCGGGGAGGTGGGCGGCGGTTGCAACGGAAGTGGCCTCGGCCGCGTGGGAGACGTGGGCGTCGTGTGCGAAAAACGGGGAGGACGGGGCGCGGGCTTGCGGCACACGAAGATAGGGGCGGCGGGCGGAAAAGATAAGGGGAGGAGGCGGCCGATTAGGGCGGAGGTGGTTGCGCGGCGCGCGCGAGAGGAGACGGCGCGGGTAGGGGACGGCCCGGCAGTGGGTCCGCCTGCCGCTGGGGCGAGAGGGAGCGAGGCGTGGCGTCGGATGAAGATCGGACGGCCGGGCGGGTGAGGGTTTAAGAGCGAGACGGCCGAGATGGGCGGGGTGGCGTGGCCGCTATCTCGGGCTGACGCGCGCGCGCGCGCGGGGAGGAGGAGGCGGGATGGAGGAGGCGACGTGGGCGGCATCTGGCCGTCCACGTGGCGGCCGGAGAGAGGGGTTGAATTTCATTTTCTCTTTTTGATTTTCTGAAAACCCAAATAAAGACTTTTGGGCTTAGAAAATAGCAGAAAAATCCAAATAAATCCCAGAAAAATCCTATAAGTCTAGAAAAATGCAAGGAACCCAAATAAAAGAAAATGAACTTATTTTGATCGCAAATTTCTCCCAAACTTACTAACTTTTAAAACAAGGCAATAAATGAAAGAAGGACTTTAAATTCCAGAAAAAGAAATTAAAATAAAAGAAAATTTGGGATGTCACACTACAACTATGAACAAACAATGTGGTCGTAAATGACTTTGAGTGGTTGTAAACATCAGCTGGGCCAACATGGTCATGACCGACTCTGAGTAAACATGGTTGTAAGTTGTCGTGGTCGAAATACCTTGGTCGTAAATGCCGTGGTCAAAGCATGCCATGGTCAAAATGTCGTGGGATCCTCCGATACCACTCAAAAGCCGTCCGATACTCCAATGGCACTTGAAAGCTGTCCGATACCATTCGGAGCAAGCAGAACCACCCGAACCCAAGCAAAACCACTCGGAGCAGAGCAAAACCACTAGTAGCAGATTAAAACCACTCGGAGCAAGCAAAACCACTCAAACCCAAGCAAAACCACTCGGAGCAAAGAAAAACCACTTGTAGCAGACCAGAACCACTCGGAGCAACCAAAACCACTCAGAACCGACTGAAACTACTTGGAGCACATCAAAACCATTCGAACCCGAGCAAAACCACTCATACGTGACCGAAACCACTTGAACTTGAAACCTTCGACTACGATCAACCGAAACTTTCACAAACGCAAATTCCAAAGTAATCCAAATGTCAATTATTTATCATCACTTTTAATCTTGACCATCCATATGGTCTAACATATTACAACTCTATGACCTTTAGTGAAGAGAATTATCTTGTTTTGCTGGTAGAGACAGAGATCCTAAATGTGACTCTTTCCTTCCTCGCTTTATCTGGTCACTCCATAGAACAACATCTAGATGTTCTACTATGATTTTCATGGTGAGGGATGAGTTATCGGCTTATCACGGTGCATGCTATTAGATATAGTAGTTGTATCACGCCAAAGTCTATAGATTAACTTTCCATTTTAATTGAAATTTGAGGTTGTGACTTTCATGGCAACCTTTGGCACCAAGGGTTCCAATTTGTGCTACTGCTCCAATCATCGACAGGGAATCTAGTGTACAATTTGTTGAGAACTTCCTAGAGGTATTATCTCTCTTATATGTTCACCTTGGATTTATTTTCTATCCTGATCCCTTTTTCACATTATTATTGGTAAGGTTCCTTAAAAGTGACAATGAGGTTATTAATTATGCTAAATATAGATCCAAAAATTATATTTAGAATGGTACTTTAGTAGTAAAATTTTGAAAAATTCTAAGGACAATTACAAAAACTTTAATGGATACTAGGTTGATATGAAAGTTTAGGTCATGTTCAAAAGTGATGTGGCTTTTAGTTAAAATTGTACTAGAATGGCTATTAGCTTTTTCTAAGGTATTTAATTAAACAAAAATAAATAAAAAGGGAAAAAAATAAAAAACACTATTATATCTCTATGGATAATGCAAAAGAAAAAAAGCAAAAAATCATGTTAAGAAGCCAATGTGTTCCAAATGGCGTTTGTCTTCTATAGCTAGATGATGTTTGGAATGAGGCTTTAATGGGATTTATCTTGGCCCTACTTCTTCAGTGTTAATATGGTCTTTTATTGCTTATGTGTGTGTCTGCCTATCGCTTTATATAATTATACTACTATGGACGCTGAAATGGGGCACCATGATTTTAAATGCGCGAATTCAACCCATATTCGGATGTATTTTTTTAAAAAAATATCAGTTTTAAGGTATATACCCATCTATAATATTTCAAATGAAACATATACCTTTGAAAAATATACTTGATTTCAAAGTTTCGAACGAATTTAGATCATATGCTTTGTTGATTTATATATATAATCAACATATAACTACAATCAAACTATCATAAAAAAGGTAACTATAATTTGAATTTCAGTTCAAACTTGTTTGAACTAGTTAGTAAACTTGTTAAATTCAACATCTAAGAAATTTTAATTTTTTTGCACACAATACATAAGGAAAATACCAATTTTAGATCATGGTGCCCAGGCATCATAGTGTCCCAATTAATTATACTACTATATATATGAAAATGATTCCATACTCCTGGAGTATGTACTCCCACTTAAATGTGTTGTTAGACCTCTTTTTCCTTTTGAGTATACTCTAATAATAATTATAAGATACTGCAAAGTGAATTACATGAAATTTTTCATCAAAAACCACTTTTATAGAATGATTTGTGTATAATTATGTTTATATATTAAAGAAGGTATATAGCAAAAAAATAACTCTAATGATTTTTTCAACCAAATCACATTGGAGTGTCTTAGATTTAGTATTTAAGTATACCAAAAGTGATAAATAAGTATATCAGTTGTAAGGTATCCGCTCGATTTCAAAGTTTTGAATTAATTTAGATTACAAGCTTTGCTGATTTATATATATAATTAGCACATACCTACAATCAAATCATCATAAAAAAAAGACAACTACAATTCAAATTTCAGTTCAAAACTTGTTTGAACTAGTTAAACTCGATATCCAAAAAATTCTAAAATTTTTCACACATGATACATAAAGGAAATACCTATTTTAGACCATACTGACTAGGCATCATAGTGTCTCAGATATATATATATATATATATATATATATATATATATATATATATATATATATATATATATATATATATATATATATATATATATATATATATATATATATATATATATATATATATATATATATATATATATATATATATCAGGGCACCATACTACCTAGGCACCACTGGGATACCAAGGCATCAAGGCACCATGATTTTAAATACGCAAACTGAACCCAAATTCGGGTATATTTTTGAAGATTTCAATTTTAGGGTATATACCCATCTATACCAATTCAAATGAAATGCATACCTTTGAAAAATATAATCAAATTCAAATATTTTCAATATTGTTTTATCACATGATTTGCATATATATATATATATATATATATATATATATATATATATATATATATATATATATATATATATATATATATATATATATATATATATATATATATATAGTGCTCCTTGGTGCCAGGCACCATAGTCTAAAGTAGGTATGTATCGTGTGTGAAAAATTTTAAAATTTCTTAGATGTCAAGTTTAACTAGTTTACTAATTAGTTCAAACAAGTTTGAACTAAATTTCAATTGTAGTTGCCTTTTTTATGATAGTTTGATTGTAGGTATATGCTGATTATATATATAAATCAGCAAAGTATGTGATCTAAATTCATTCAAAATTTTGAATCTGAGTATATTTTTTCAAACTTATACATTTGATTTGAATTGTTATAGATGAGTATATACCTAAAACTGATATTTTCAAAAAATATACCGAATTTATATGGAATTGATGCATTTGAAATCTTGGTGCCCCATTTCATATATATATATATATATATATATATATATATATATATATATATATATATATATATATATATATATATATATATATATATATATATATATATATATATATATATATATATATATATATATATATATATATATATATATAAACAAACTATCATAAAAAAGACAACTCTAGTTTGAATTTTTGTTCAAAATTGTTTGCGCTAGTTAGTAAACTAGTTAAACTTGATGTTCAAAATTTTTCACACGTGATACATAAGGAACCTATTTTAAATCATGGTGTCAGGGCACCATGGTGTCCCAAGCATATATAAAAATATGGTCACATTTATCAACCATATATAGAAAGGTATGGTGACATTTGTGCTTTATTTCCTTTAAATTTTTGGCATGAGTTTCACATTTGCGAATTCATGTGGTTAGGGCCTTCCTAGAACATGTTTCAAGCTAATAATGTTCAATAGATGATTTATTTTTAAAAAAATAACAAAACTTTATAGTGGCATTTATTAACTTATCATATTTGGGAAATCTTCTAACACTCCTTGCATTTTCGCCATAATTCGCAATGCTCCTTTATGTCCATATCACCTTCTGACCATTAGTTTGGATGCTAAATTTCTAAGGTCATACGTGGGACATAAATTCTTTTCGTGAATCGCACTAGAGGTCGTGAAACTTGGAGTGAATTGTCATTAAGGTTGATAATTTCCTTAGTAGGTCCCTAAATTTGTAAATTATATCACTTATGTGTTTCAACCTTCACTTAGCTATTGTGCTAATATGATGGTGAAACAAACATTGTAAGCCAATGTGAGTCATTAGGTGGCCCCTAAATTGCAATATTGATCATTCGTAAATAATTAGCATCAATTTCACATCCTCATCCAACTGTTACGTTAACCATCTAATTTAATCAATGCACATACTCCCTAATTGATGCATGGATCGTCTATCTAAAATAATCCACATTAGTTTCACATCCTTTTCCTTTTCCACTATCGTGTTAATAATTTTAGAAAACCAAAAGGCCACGACGATGAAGTTAATCTTGTTATTTCCTTGCTTGTTCCAGCCAGGTTTTGGAGTTTTATTTTTTGTCTAAAGCTTAATAAGTAGCTTGAGGTGTTTCTAGTCAGTAGGCAGTAGGTGTTCTACAGTTCAGTTTCTTTCGAAAGTTCAGAACTTGATGAAAACCTACATGTTGATTAGGTTGGCCATGATCTAATTTGTTAAGGGTATGGCCAGGCATGTGGATTTTTTGCTAGAGAGTCGGATGGGTTTGTTAGCCATCCACAGTGTGTGTGTGTGTGTGTGTGTGTGTGTGTGTGTGTGTGTGTGTGTGTGTGTGTGTGTGTGTGTGTGTGTGTGTGTGTGTGTGTGTGTGTGTGTGTGTGTGAGTGTGAGTGTTTGAGTCTGAAGTTTGTATTGGCTTCTCTGTTTTCACTGTAGCACATCCAAATGAATAAACAGAGAGCAGAAAACTAAAATGGTGCGTAGTCTGTTCAACGCCAACAACTGAGTCTTTCTCCGTGTTCTTTCCTCCTGTGTATACCATTGTGATCACATCAGTATTATTGATCTCTGTTCCAACATTTGGTATTAGAGCCTTGTTTGCGGAGGCGATGTCTAGCGACAGGATGCCGGAGGGCTCGCCACCAAAGGTGCCATGATGGTATTTGGATCATCGTTATTAAGGAAGGCACCGGCCAGAGGTGTCAACATGCCGATTTAGTACCTGATGTTAACTGATACCAATTACTGTGTATGGGTCACGAAGATGAAGATTCTCATGTGCTTGTTGGGAGTGTGGGTGACGATCGAGGGCAGTGATGCGGTCGAAGAAGAGAAGGACCAAGGCATCCTAGCTGCGATTTCCCAAGTAGTGCCAGATGTTGTGATGATGGCCATCGCAGAGAAAGAGACGGCAAAAGAAGCCTAGGATGCACTCCAGGAGATGCGAGTCAGAGAGGAATGCGTCAAGAAAGCACAGGGTACAAGCACTGAAGTGGCAATTTGACAAGCTGACCATGTAGGAGAATGAATCCACCATGGTTTTCTCTCAGAAACTCACCACGGTGGTGGGTGAGATGCGGTCGATGGGAGCGGAAGCGAAGGAAGGCGCTATGATGGAAAAACTATTTAGTGCAGCTCCAGATAAGTTTCTTCCCATTGTAGGAACAATAAAGCAATGGGGAGATCTATCATTGATGATGGCGATTGAGACCATTGGACGTCTGTGGGCGTTCGAGGAGAGTTTGAAGGGACGTCGCCACAACAAGCATAAGTTTGACAAATCAAAAGTCAAATGTTACAATTGTAATGTGTTCGGTCATTTCGTTGCTGACTATACCAAACCTAAGAAGGAGAGAGAGCTCATTACGTTGAGAAATGCCAAGATGAAGAGCCAGCCTTACTGATGATTGAAACTTGCAAGCTTACTCAGACCATGGAGAGTGGGACTAAATTAGTGCTGCTCAATGAAGAAAGTGTCAAGCCTGAACTTGGCACTAGACCAAGGAACTCAAAATCATGGTATTTGGACACGGGTGCCAGCATCCATATGACCGGTTGTGAAGAGGTGTTTGCGAACATTGATAGGTCAATAAAAGGATTAGTCAAGTTCGGCGATGGGTCCGTAGTTGAAATACACGGGCATGGTGCTGTTGATCAAAGCAGCCAATGAAGAGCACAAGGTACTCACTGGAGTATACTTCATTCCTTGTCTCCACAACAACATGATCAGTCTTGGTTAATTAGATGAAGCTGGTAGCAAAATTGTGTTAGAAGATGGTAGCCTTAGCATCTATGATCAAGAAAGAAAATTATTAGCCAAGGTGAAGAGATCTTGGAACAGGTTGTATGTGTTGCATCTGAATCGTACATGGCATGTGTGCCTCTTGGCAAAATATGATGAGAGGGAGTGGTTGTGGCATGCAAGGTATGGACATGTAAATTTTTGTACCTTGAAGAAGTTGTCTTAGATGGAGTTGGTTGATGGTTTGCCACACATAGAACACTTGGAACAATTGTGTGAAGCTTGCCTGGCCGGGAAACATCATCAGAGTGCATTCCCTCAAGCATCCACATACCAGGCTGGAGAACCTCTGGAATTGTTGCATGCAAACGTATGTGGTCCAATCAGTCTGGCAACTGAAAGCATCTAGACCCCTAAAAATGGTTTTGGTGATTAATGAATTTATGTGAATATGGGACTAACATGTTTAATGAGTGTTTAAAGATTAAGTCCATATGTGGTTGACAAGATGCAAGCCAAAGGATAAATGTGAAGACCGAAAATGGTTCGAAGCAAAGGTATACTTAGAATATGATCCCTTTTTTATTTTTACCAGTCTTAGGAGAAAAGGTTGAAGACCGGATTATAGGATAAATAATCGTACCATAAATAGGGGTCATGGCAAGTAGCTTGATAGCAAAATTTATGTGCCATTTGGATCAAACTAGGAGCATGCATTCATTAAAAATCTATTTTAAAACAAAAAATATGTTCTGTCTGGAAGAGCGGTAGTGCCGTAGATTTCAACGTCGGAACTACCGCAGAGCGAAAGTTCCGCAGGCAAAATCGGTACTGCCAACAACTGGAAGCTCCGAAATCCGAGCGGAGCTTTTTTTCCAGAGAGCACCCTCCGGATGCATTTGAGATTTCGCGGGATCGAAAGTATCAATGATTTTAACGCCAGAACTACCGCTGGGTGCGGAAGTTCCGCTGTCTGGAGTGGTACTTCCGGAGCCCGAAAGCTCCGAAGGATAAGCGGAGCCTTTTTTCCAAAGAGTGCCAAATTTGGGGAGTTCGGCTCAAGCGGTAGTACCACGCCGACTTTGCGGAACTACCGCAGAGTAGTAGTACCGGATTTTTCAACGGTGGTAGTACTGCGCCGACTTTCTAACGGTTACTGCAAAGCTCTGACATAGCTGTTCTGCCGCGCCAGAAATGGGAGCGGAACTATCGTCGGCCTATGAATTTTCTGGAATTTGTTCCAAACAGCTAGTTTTGGTTGGTGAAAGGTATAAATACCCGTACCACTGCTCAAGGACAGTAAGAAGAGACCCATTGAACATTTCTTAAGCATAGAGCATTCACTCCACCCCTTGTTCTCACTTTGTGCATTAAATTTGAGGTGGTTGAGCAAATAGTGCATTGCATTCATTAGTTGATCCTTTGGCACTCATTTGCGATCAAGTGAAACCCTGGTTTATTACTCTTGGAGCTTGCCGGCACCTGGACGATTGGGCGGAGGATTGATCGGTGATCTTCTCAAAGGAGATTGTGAGAAGACCCAGTATTCTTGTGAACATCGAAGCTCACCTACCCGGAGCGGGGAAGAGCTACCTCTAGTGATCGAGGTGCTTTGGCTTAATTCGTGGAGCCAGTCCGATTTGTTCGGGCTAACCTCAACGTGGACTAGGGGAAACCGGCAAGTTTCCGATCACCACGGTAAAATATTGATTGTGTACATCTCTCACTTGTTATTCATCTAGCTCTTATTTGTTGACATTATTGTAATCATTTGCTTGATTTAGAGCTAGCATTGTTTATCTCTTGACTAGAATTGTGTAGGCTTAAGTGCTTTACATTCTTGCTATTGAAATTGTAGATAATTAGTTTAGAAGAACAGAAAAATTTAAAAACCTCCTATTCACCCCCCTCTAGTCGGTATTCTTGATCCTACAGCAACCCCTGTTGGTAACCAATACTTCTTGCTTGTTGTTTGATGATTATTCACACTTCATGTGGTGTGTTTTGATCAAGAGCAAAGATGAAGCATTTGTGGTATTCAAAAGAATCAAGGTAAGACTAGAGGTGCAGACTAACTCTAAGGTCAAAGCACTGTGTACCGATCATGGTGGAGAGTTTTTATAGAAGGAGTTTGCAGATTTTTGTGATGAGCAAGGAGTGCAACACTTCCTAACTACACCCTACAACCTGCAACAGAATGGTGTGGCTGAGCACCAAAACTGAACTATCGTCAACGCTGCAAGGAGATTGCTCAAGAACAAGAGGGTTCTTGGGAGGTTCTGGCGTGAGGCTATTAACACAGCCATGTATCTGCTAAATAGAGCATTGACATGAAGTGTGGATGGTTTGACGCCATATGAAGCATTGTGCAAGAGGAAGCCGAAGGTGCACCATTTTCGTGTGTTTGGGTGTGTTGCCCATGTGAAGGTATCAGCTCCACATCTGAATAAACTTGAATATCATAGTGTTCCTTGTGTTTTCATTGGTTATGAACCAGGCTCAAAGGCCTATAGGTTCTATAACCCTGCCACAAAAAGATCGGTAATAAGTCGAGATGTGATATTTGATGAAGGAAGAATGTGGAGTTGGCCTCATTCTGATGTGGAAGAAGATGGGCCCTCAGGTGCTTTTGTAGTGGATTGGGGGACTAATAGTGTAGGCTATTGTGATCCAAGCCAAGAAGAAGGAATGATAGATGCAGCCGCTGTGGTAGGGATATACCTGCCGTGATAGATTCTGCAGCTACCGTGGTAGCTCTTGTAGCTGCCATAGCAAAGGGAACAGCTACCACCCCCACCTCTCCAACTACCATGGCAGTAGAGGCTCCTTCCTTGGTTGCATCTCCTTCAACTCCATCCATGTCTCCACCAGACCACATGGAGAGATCTACAGTGGCAACTCCCTCAATTCCATCTTCTGAAGGACCGGTACGTTATCGGACTCTTCAGGATATGTATGATAACATAGAGGAGGTGGAGTTGGAATACTCCCATCTGTGCATGTTGGCTATGGAGGAACCAGTAGACTTTCAGGAAGCCATGAAGGAAGCATGTTGGAGGACAGCCATGCAAGAAGAAATGGACTCCATTGTAGGAAATAAAACATGGGAGATGTCACAGCTACGTGAGGGCCACAGGCTGATTGGATTAAAATGGGTTTTCGAATTGAAGAAGGACTCAGTAGGCAAAGTTGTGAAGCACAAGGCCCGCCTTGTCGCAAAGGGTTACTCACAGAAGCAAGGAGTTGACTTGAGGAGGTGTTCGCGCCGGTGGCAAGGATGGAAACCGTGAGATTGATCCTTGCACTAACTGCTCATGAAAGTTGGGAAATACACCACGTGGATGTCAAGTTCGTCTTCTTGAATGGCAAATTAAGTGAGGAGGTGTATGTCACACAACCTCTTGGTTTTGTTGATGACAAAAGGCCACAGATGGTGATGAAGCTAAAGAAAGCTTTTTATGGGCTACGGGCCCGCGAGCGTGGAACTACAAGTTAGACAAGACACTCAATGTACTTGGTTTTGAAAAAGTCCTCATGAGCATGCAGTCTACAAAAGAATGCATGACAAGTCGAGTTTGTTAGTACGTGTCCATGCTGATGATCTCATCATCACAAGGTCACTCATGGAAGGCATTGAAGGTTTCAAGAATCAGATGAAGAAACAGTTCCATATGAGTGATCTAGGCTTGCTGAGTTACTACTTAGGTATTGAAGTCAAGCAATCAACTGAAGGAGTCTCATTGTGCCAAGCAGGGTATGCTATATAAATTGTGTGTTAGAAGGCATGAAGGGTATAATCTATGCTCAACACCGATGGAAAATCGCCTAAAGTTGAGCAAGAAATATGAAGAACCTCTAGTAGATGCTACTATGTACTGGAGCATTGTGGGGAGCTTACGATACTTGGTACACACAAGATCGGATATTGCCTTTGCTGTAGGGATGGTCAACAGATACATGGAAGCACCCACAACTCAACATCACGCTGTAGTGAAACACATACTTAGGTATGTGAATGGTACTTTGAGCTTTGGTTGTTCTTATGGTAGAAAGGGCAAGGAGGAATCGAAACTTATTGGTTTCTGCGATAGTGACTTGGGGGGTGATACAAATGATTGAAAAAGTACTTCTGATGCTGTGTTTTTCCTTGGATCAAGCCTAATTACTTGGCAGTCACAGTAGCAAAAGGTTGTGGGTCTTTCATCTTGCGAGGCGGAGTACATTGCGGCAACAACGGCAGCATGCCAAGGAATTTGGCTTGCACGGCTCCTGGCAAACCTACTGGGAAGGGAGCAAGAGAAGGTTGGATTGAAGATTGACAACAAATCAGCTCTCTTTGTACAAAATTCGGGGTACACCATGATAGGAGCAAGCATATTGATATGAGATATCATTTCATCCGAGATTGTGTGGAAACTAGAAAAATTGAAGTGGAGTATGTTTGCTCTGAAGAATAGCGAGCTGATGTGTTGACAAAAGAGCTTGGACGCATTAGGTTCCTTGAAATGAGGCAGAAGCTTAGCGTGCATGATGTAAACGGAAGATAACAAGATTAAGGAGGTGAATGATGAAGTTAATATTGTTATTTCCTTGCTTGTTCCAATCAGGTTTTGGAGTTTTGTTTTTTTTGTCTACAGCTTAATAAGTAGCTTGAGGTTTTTTCAGTCAGTAGACAGCAGGTGTTCTGTAGTTCAGATTCTTTCAGAAGTTCAGAACTTGATGAAAACCTGCACATTGATTAGGTTGGTCCTTGATCCAATTTGTTAGGGGTATGGCCGAGTCATGTGGTTCTTTTGCTAGAGAGTTGGATGGGTTTGTTAGCCATCCAGAATGTGTGTGCATTTGGAGTCTGAAGTCTGTATTGGCTCCTCTTTTTTGCACTGTAGCATATCCGAAACGAATAAACAGAGAGTAGAAAACTAAAACGGTGCACAACCTGTTCAGTATCAACAAGTAAGTCTCTTTGTGTTTACCATTTGTGATCGCGTGAGTATTATCGATCTTTGTTCCAACACGCGATGGCCTAATTGATATTATTTTGCAATCTAGAGACCTCCTGAGCTTATTTTTAAAGTTTATGTATCTAAGAAGCTCTGGTGCAATTTTCTCTTTTAGAAATTTACAATCCAAATTGATAACTAGAGGGTTATGTGGACTTGGAGGGGCTTTAGAAAAAACAAACCTTCCAAGGGCACTGTAGATCATGGTGAAAATACTTGTCATGAAATTTATTTACTATGTTGCATACGTAAAGTTTTTCTTTTAAGATATTATGAATGTAAAGTTGTAACCTAGACTTTGTTTACATTTCCTTAGTTTTTTTTGAGATGTTTCTATGTTTTGCTCAACAGTGATTTCATAATTTTTAAAGTATGATATATAGTAGATAGATGTTATTTATCCTTTTATATATTTTAAGATTAATACTATTTTTATTAGAGAGAAGCATATAAACACTATTTTTTCCTAGAAGGTAACATTCTCTGTGTAAGGAAACAAAACAATGAGAGTGAGAAAAGATTGACACAAACCGAAACATGAAGATTTAAAAAAAGAAAGAAGTACCCCGGGATTGGAGGACCAATGTGCAGACATCCATGCATACAAACATACACGGCATTCAATTCCCATTTACCCTCCCCACCTACACTGCCTCCAACCAGAGCTCCTCTTTAATGCCATTCAATGCCTTCCACCTCCTCTCTCTCTCTCTCCCCACTCTCTCTCAAGCTCTCGCACCACAGCGCAGCACAGGCAGGCAGGCACTCATACGAAGAGGAGAGCGGGAGGAGGAGCGCAAGTGACTCCCACGCGTGGAGGGAAGCCGGCACCGGCCGCATCGGCTAGTGTACGCCGACGCCGCCGTCGAGCTGCTTCGGGAGGCTGTCGTGCGCCGAGCAGCTCCGGGGCACCGCCGGTGGGTTTCTCGGGCAGTCCCAAGCACCGTCTCCGATCCAGTCGCCGCAGGTGCCTTTCGAGCCGCGCTCACCCATCGCAAGATCACTTCTTGGCTTCTTGGTATGTTCACCTTTCCCTAGGGATCAAATGTAGGATAGCTAGAGTTCTAGATTTCCCTGATCTTGGAACGAATTCCCACTTCAACCTGTCTTTCTTGCTTTGTTTTGATCTGATTGTAGAGGGAAGAAGGCAAGATGTTGCACTGACTTGTGCTTCCTTGCTTCTGCGTGCTTGAAGCTAGAAGCAATCTTGGTTCAAGAAAGCATCAGTTCTTGGTACGCATCAACAATTTCTTAGTTGCTCTCTGCTTAGAGTTTTTTAAAATTCACCGACAAAATGCAGGAAGGTTGAAATGGCTGATGTAATCATTGGTGTTCGTGCCTTCTTCCCCCTTGCTAGTTAGGGAGGAAAAAGGAGGAAATCAACAAAGCAGTTTTCTGTTCAGATGCTGTGCAGTGAGGGTGACTGATTAGCCATTCCACCGTCCCTGTTCTTGCTTCTTGGTATGCGCTGAGAAAAAGTTATCTTTTTGTTTCAGTTATAATAAGACTCACCTGATTTCTGTTGGTACTAAAAAAGCCCCCAAAATTTGCAATCCTTGCAGGAATCTTTTTTGCATTGACCCCCAAGTTTCAAGAAATGGACCATGTGCTAGTTCTAGCATTGTGCTTCCTAGTCTTGCGGCCAAGTGGGGTCTATGGCCTTGGCTCCATGGCATCCATTGCAGTGTCATATGGCGAAGACGGCCCGGTGTTCTGCGGCCTTAGCTCGGACGGCTCCCACTTGGTCACCTGCTTTGGCACAGACGCCTCCGTTGTGTATGGTGCGCCCCTCAGGATCCCATTCCTCGGCCTCACTGCAGGGGATGGGTTTGCGTGTGGCCTCTTGCTTGACACCAGCCAGCCTTACTGCTGGGGGAGTAACTCCTATGTCAAGATTGGGGTGCCGCAGCCGATGGTCGAGGGTGCGATGTACTCTGAGCTCAGTGCGGGGGACAACCACCTTTGCGCGCTGCGAACACCTGTGAAGGGAGCTCGTGGTGCTAATGCTGATACATCGGTGATTGATTGCTGGGGATACAACATGACTGCCACACGTGCTGTCGCTGCAGCCGTGTCGACCATCTCAGCCGGTTCTGTGTTCAATTGTGGCCTGTATGCACGCAACAGGACAGTGTTCTGCTGGGGCGATGAAACAGTGAGTGGTGTGATTGGGCTGGCACCAAGGAATGTGCGGTTCCAGTCTATAGGAGCAGGTGGTTACCATGTCTGTGGGGTGCTGGAGAATGCGCAGGTGTTCTGCTGGGGCAGGAGCTTGGAGATGCAGCAGGTGTCACCATCCAGTGCTATTGGTGAAGGTGATGTGAACATAGTGCCAATGGATGCGATGGTCTCTGTGGTCGGTGGGCGGTTCCATGCTTGTGGCATCAGGAGCCTTGATCATCAAGTAGCTTGCTGGGGTTTCACACTTCAGAACAGTACAACGGCACCAAAAGGATTTAAGGTGTATTCGATAGTGGCTGGGGACTACTTTACCTGTGGGGTGCCAGCTGAGACATCACTCAAGCCAAGGTGCTGGGGCCATAGTGGGCCACTGGCACTCCCAATGGCGGTATCCCCTGGGATTTGTGCGTCCGCTGCATGCAGTCATGGGTACTACGAGTATGTGAACCATGGCGAGGTTGGCAGCAGCAAGGTGTGTAAGCCCGGAAATTCTAGACTCTGCTTGCCCTGCAGTGTTGGTTGCCCAGATGACTCGTATGAGTCATCGCCCTGCAATGCCACGGCTGACCGTGTTTGCCAGTTCGATTGCTCGAGGTGTGTCTCAGATGAGTGCGTATCATTCTGCTTATCCCAAAAGCTGACCAAGAACCATAAGTTCATGCCTTTTCAGGTGCGCATTTTTGTGGCAGAGATTGTGTTTGCCATCATCTTGGTGTTCAGTGTGACAGCCATTGCTTGCCTGTATGTACGGCACAGACTTCGAAATTGCCAATGTTCCAAGAGCGAACTGAGGCTTGCGAAGAGTACAGCATACTCTTTCCGGAAGGATAACATGAAGGTCCAGCCCGATGTGGAAGATTTAAAGATCAGGAGAGCTCAGGAATTCTCATATGAAGAGTTAGAGCAAGCAACCGGCGGCTTTTCAGAGGATTCACAAGTCGGCAAGGGCAGCTTTTCATGTGTGTTCAAGGGCATCTTGAGAGATGGGACAGTGGTTGCTGTGAAGCGTGCAATAAAAGCATCAGATGTGAAGAAGAGCTCAAAGGAGTTCCATGCTGAAATTGACCTCCTCTCTAGGCTCAACCATGCGCATTTGCTCAACCTGCTTGGTTACTGCGAGGATGGCAGTGAGAGGCTCTTAGTTTATGAGTTCATGGCTCACGGATCCCTGTACCAGCATCTGCATGGCAAGGATCCAAACTTGAAGAAGCGACTGAATTGGGCCAGGCGGGTCACCATTGCTGTCCAGGCTGCCCGGGGGATTGAGTACTTGCATGGCTACGCTTGCCCACCGGTAATTCACCGAGACATCAAGTCCTCAAACATATTGATAGATGAGGATCATAATGCGCGTGTTGCCGACTTTGGTCTATCTATATTGGGCCCTGCAGATAGTGGTACCCCACTATCTGAGCTGCCAGCAGGAACACTTGGCTACCTTGATCCCGAGTACTACCGTCTCCATTACTTGACAACAAAGTCCGATGTCTACAGCTTTGGAGTTGTTCTTCTGGAGGTCTTAAGTGGCAGGAAAGCTATTGACATGCAGTTCGAGGAAGGGAATATTGTTGAATGGGCAGTCCCGTTGATCAAAGCTGGGGACATTTCTGCCATCCTTGACCCAGTCTTATCTCCCCCCTCTGATCTTGAGGCTCTCAAGAAGATCGCTGCTGTGGCATGCAAGTGTGTCAGGATGCGAGGCAAAGACCGGCCTTCCATGGATAAGGTGACGACAGCTCTAGAGCGTGCCCTTGCACTGCTGATGGGCAGCCCATGCATTGAGCAGCCCATTCTGCCGACTGAGGTTGTTCTTGGGAGTAGCAGGATGCACAAGAAGGTATCACAGAGGTCCTCTAACCAGTCATGCTCGGAGAACGAGCTTGTTGATGGGGAGGACCAGCGGATTGAGTACAGGGCACCCTCTTGGATAACGTTTCCGAGTGTGACCTCGTCCCAGAGGAGGAAATCATCAGCATCGGAAGCCGACATGGATGGTCGGACAACCACAGATGGGAGGAATGTCGGGAGCAGCATAGGAGATGGGCTGCGGTCACTGGAGGAAGAGATCGGGCCGGCCTCGCCACAGGAGGATCTGTACTTGCAGCACAACTTCTGATGAAATGTCGAGAGTAGCTGAAAACCCGGAATCCTTCTGCCGTTTCTGGTCAGCATTTTAAGTTCAGATTGTGTGACCTGTTGCTGTGGAAATGCATTGTAGTGTCTATAGATCCTATAGTAGCAGGCCAGTTAAAAAGGAGAGAGAACTAGCTATAGAGTACTGGAAGAATCTTTAGCATCTGGAGGCATTTCTTTGTAGATTGATTTGGTTTCTTCTTCTTTTTGTTGATGCTATTTATCTGTGGATGGCCACGGTTGATGAATTCTCTTCTGTAGCTTACAGATCTGTGTAGTTTTGTTTCATCATGTGAAACGTCTTTTCCCTTCCCAGTGTTTGTTTTGCCTGCAAATTACAATGCTATATGCCAACTGAAATGCAGTTTTAGGGCCCAAATTGCATGTCTGGATTATCATATCAACCATTCTTTCAAATCTCTTCTTCAAAAATAATTGTTTAGTTTTATTTTTTCATTTCCCTTGAAACATCATGATTTGTTTGCCCAATCTTCAGTAACAGGTGAGACGTAATTCTCAGTGGTCTAGTTCAGGAGATTGTAGATGAATGTCGTATTCCATGATCTGTTTAGGTCAGCTTTCGACATAATCAAGACAGGCCGTTACAAATCAATTAATGTTGCAGTGAACCCAACAGGCTTGCCATTATGTTGGCTGTGAATACTTCTTTCAGAAGTAATCTTGTAAGATCGTACTACATGGATTTGCTGGTTTTGTTGCTTTCACAACTGAAACATGCAATCACATTAATGTCTCTTGGTTTGCGTCATGGGTCATTTTTCTCAAATTTTATACGCACACCATACCTCAAATTTTATACACACACCATACTATTTTATGGTTTTGTTGCTTCTAGGTTGGAACAAGCTATCGTATTAATGGCCCTGTTTTATTGAACTGTAGCTTTATGTCTGTGGTTTATGAGTCTAATAAATACTAAATCAGTTTTGCTATTGCACAATTGACTGAAATTTTTTTTATCTCTCAGTCACCTGAAGTTATACCTTCAGTCACATAAAATTACAGTGTACTAATTCCTCCTCCTGAAGTTGTACCTCCAGTCATCTAAAGTTGTAATATAAAAAGTGATTGAAGATGATGGTAAAAAAACAGTCATTTGTATAATAGTCACTCTCATACTAAATAGTGTTTGCTAAAAGAAATCGAAGCCAAGAGCAGACTGAAAAGTAAAAAAGAACGGACCGTCTATTGGCTTGCATTATCAAAAGAAAGACAGATTATTTGCAAGTTTTGCACTTTAGTCTGTCTAAATATATTGACAATCAGCTGTTAGGATGGTCCTTTCCCCCCTCATTCTTTTGAGTTATTTTGTCAAAAAAAAAGGAACATTTGATAGGGAAAGGCATCTTTTTGTCAATTTTCAAGCCGGAGATCATAAGTTCGACTCAAATGGATGATCCAAATTTTTGGGACGAAAATTTTCCTTGTTTTGAATGACTGGTGCAACAATTGTCGTTGCTGGACCAGTGGTCCTCTTTGTTAATAAAAAGTGTAGTCTCCCTAGTCTCCACTACAGATCGACAAGATCTCCCGTTTTTATTTGCTAGAGATATTCTGTAGGTTCTAAATCTTAAGAGCTACACTACGTTCTTCTATGGTGTGAAAATCCAGCTAAAAATTAGAATGAAAAAAAGACCGAGGGTCCTTTTAGAATGCAGAATTAAAAACACATCAATTATCACCAATGTCATCATTCAAAGCAGAAAATTAGCATCCTAAAATTGGATTTTTGTTAAAGTTGATCCGAATTCGTACTGTATCCGTGTAGGACATTTTATCGCCTCATGTCAGACATGATATAGCAGGTGCATGCACAAATTGTATCAGACGTGGTGTCAATCTGTAGCAACCGACTCTGGTTCGATTCTCTCTCTATGTGACTCTTTTCTCTTATACAATATATGTATCCAGAGCCTATAGGAAGAGTAAGCACTCCATTGTAAACTCTCCTCATTTTAGTTATTTGCTTTTGAGCGCCTATGGCTTTTTCTACAAGGGTTTTTCATGTAAAAATTCATGTCTCTTGTCTCTATTTTTCTGGTTATTATTTGTAACAAATAGTATCATAGCACACAAGATTAGGGTTTGAGAGAAAAAACCATAAGGACAGAGCTCCATCGCTGAAATGGGAATTTTTTGTACAGATAATCTATTTTTTATTCAAGATTACAGAAATATACCCGCGGGAAAATTTTTTACAAAAATAGGCTCCAGTCGCCCAACCATTGGGCGACTGGAGCCTTCATCCAACCAAAGGCGACAATGGAAAATCTCCCAACCGTTGGGCGACACAGGCCGCCAACCGTTGGCGACTTTCATCGATCGCCCTCCTATTGGGCGACTGCATAAAAGTCGCCCAATGGTTGGGCGACTGCACTCAGGTCCCTGAGAGAAAAAAGAGAGGAAAGTGCATCAAACCTTCGCCAAAAATACTGAAAATTGGTGGAGCTGTTCTTCATACATCCAAAAGCCTCCAGAGTATATTTTACCGAAATTTGGAAAGTGCATCAAACCTTCGCCAAAAATACTGAAAATTGGTGGAGCTGTTCTTCATACATCCAAAAGCCTCCAGAAAAAAATTTGAGCAATTTCGGCCATGGGATCAAAAGTTATAGCAGTTTCAATTGAGGCCGAAACGAATTCGAGTCCGTTTCCGACACACCTTCAGTAAAACGGGCATAACTTTTGCATACGGTGTCCGTTTTCGACGTTTTTGTACTCGTTGAAAAGCTAACGACAAGCCCGATCCAAAAATAATGACCAGCTAGCGCTAGTCGCCCTCCAAGACCCTGAAAATTGGCTATCTTTGGACCTAAACCTGCGTCGCAAGTTTTTTCTTTCTGGTTTTGCCCTTTTTCTTGTTCTTCCCTTCGGAATTTGGATTTTTCTTCAACTGAAAAGTTGTAGATCTCGTCGAAACCTTTCAAATGAGTATATATAAGCCAAATAGAACTTTACCATTTTATCTTTTCAGACTAGTTGTTTATATTGCATCAGTATATAAAACGACCAGTACATACGGTTTTGTCGGCCTCTGAGTGTAGTCGCCCAACCATTGGGCGACTGCATGAAAGTCGTCCAATGGGAGGGCGACTAGATGCAGTCGCCCGAGGGTAGAGCGACAGCTATTGTGTCGTCCGCTGGTTGGGCGAAAGGCTCCAGTCGCTCAACCATTAGGCGACTGGAGCCTATTTTTGTAAAAAAAATTTCTGCGGGTATATTTTTGTAATTTTGAATAAAAAATGGATTATTTGTACCAAAAATTCGCTGAAATGGATCGGGAAGAAAAAAATTTTGTCTCGGCGCTTTTGACGAATACATCGCGTGGCGCTGTTCCGAGGCTCTGCCGCACATCATCCATAGCGCATCCTCACGTCTTCACCTTGATCCACGTGCGCGAGTAGGCGTCCTCCTGCACCACGCGCACCAAAAGCCAAAGTAAAGCAATCCTCCGAGATGTCGTCCACAGAAGGCGAAGCCATCGATCCAGCGTCGTTCAATCTCCAGCCTCGGTCTGCGCACATACCAAACCAGCAGTAGGACGCACCCAAGCCAGGATGTGAAGCCTCGTCCCGAGGTGGAAGCAGCAGTGCATCACCCCTTTCGTCCGTCGATCGCCTTAGAGTAAGTACAAAGATGCTGACTAGATTATTTCTAGTAAAATTCACGTCAATACAATTCTATATAGAAGAGAGAGACAAGAGGAGAGAGAGGCAAGCTGCCCCTCATGCAAGAGGTGACCTCTAGCACATCATACGAGGACTTAGAGGCGATGCTAGTTCTTAGAGCAAGTACAATAAAGGTTAGAGTCGCCTCTAGCGAAATATTAAATGTTTGAGTGCTTTAGTAGAGGTAACCTCTACTTAACTTATTGTATTAGCTACCTCCACATGAGCCATATATACTCTTTTTGCTTATTTGGCTAGTCCTAAAGGTGACAGCCACCTCTTCTATTGTACTTGCTCTTATCCAGTGTAGCACAGCAGCGGTCCACATCTTCGTCCATCAGTCTAAACGCAAAGCCTGGCTCCACGCGTGAGTGAACACAAGCCAGCGAAAAGCAAGCATAGCAATCTAGCAATCAGAAGATAAAAGCGCACGGAAACAAAGGCCAAATAAAAAGTGTCCAAAGGCATTTTTTTGTTAATTCTGGTGGAAATTGCTAAGTACACCCGTGATTTGCACCAGGAGTTTTCCCTTACGAGATTTTGTTAGGTACACATAAATTTGTGCCAGCAAAATTTGGTTTTCTTCCGCATGGTGACTCTGAAGTGTGATCTTCCGCTATTAGATCGTGACACGAGATTTTCTCTATGGCAAGTTAAAATGCGAGCTATTTTTATCACAGCTTGATTTGGATGATGCACTTCTAGGGATCGATCGGCAAGATGCCAGCCACATTATCCACTGATGAAAAGCAACGTAAAGATCGTAAGGTCTTATCTCAAATTCATCTTCATTTATCAAATAATATTTTATAAGAGGTTACATCTGCCGCCGCATTAGGGCTGAAGCTGGAGCAAATTTGCATGACTAAGGATCTGACCAGCAAGATGCATCTGAAACAGAAGCTTTATTCCCACAAGATGGCGGAGGGTACCTCATTGTTGAACCACCTAATAGCTTTTAAGGAAGTTGTTGCAGACCTCGAACTTATGAAGGTAAAGTATGATGATGAAGATTTGGGTCTTATTTTGCTACGCTTTCTACCCGGTTCATACTCTACATTTAGAGAAACTATTCTACATAGTCGAGATACTCTTACTCTCAATGAAGTTTATGAAGCTCTATATGCTAAAGAAAAGATGAAACTTATGGTTCTGGGTGAAAGTTCAGATACGCATGCAAAAGGTTTGTTTGTCCGCGGCAGACAATATGAGAAAGGTTCAAACAACAATTCAAAAGGTAGAAACAAAAACAGATACAGAGGTAGATCTAAATCCAGAAACAGAAAGTCATGGAGGTATTGCAAGAAGGATGGTCATGACTTATCCGAGTGCTGAAAGTTGCAGAACAAGGAGAAGAGGAATAACAATTCCAAGAAAGATCAACAAGATGATGAACCTAGAGCCACCATTGTCACCAAAGAAGGTTCTGATGGAGATGTTCTCGTTGCCTTTGCCGGTGATTCCAAAACTAATGATGAATGAATTCTTGATTTAGCCTATATATTCCACATGAGCCTGAACCACAAGTGGTTCGTTACCTATGAAGCTACGCTAAGTGAATCAGTGTTGATGGGTGATAATATACCATACAAGGTTGCAGGCATTGGTTCTATCCAGATCACAATGTCGGATGTTCGTCATATTCCAAATTTGAAGAGAAATCTTATCTCATTGAGTACTCTTGATGCTAAAGAGTACAAGTATTCAGGTGGAGGTGGAGTTCTGAAAATTACCAAAGGTTCTCTTGTTATGATGAATGATGATATGAAGGCTACCAACTTATATCATCTGCGAAACACTACAATTCAGGTAATGCTACTGTTGCCTCAAATAAATTATCTGATTCTGATGCTACTAATTTTTGGCATATGTGTCTGGGGTATATGAGTGAAGCTGGAATGATGGAATTATGCAAAAGAGAATTTCTTGATAGTCAAAGCATCGACAAGTTGAAGTTTTGTGAACATTGTGTCTTTGGCAACCAAAAGAGGGTGAAATTTAGTATTGCGACTTACTCTACAAAAGGTATATTGGATTATGTTCACTCTAATTTGTGGGGAGAATCCCGAGTTCATCACTTGGAGGTGCAAGCTACATGTTGACCATCATTCATGATTACTCAAGAAAAATTTAGGCATACATTGTCAAGCACAAATCAGATATATTCAAAATATTCAAGGAGTAAAAGATTATGATTGAAAGACAAACTGGCAAGCATGTCAAGAAGCTACATACCGACAATGACTTGGAGTTTTGTTCTGAAGAACTTGAAATTTTATGTAAGTCAGAGGGTATTGTGAGACATTATACCGTCCCAGGCTCTCCTAAACAAAACGACGTAGCCAAAAACATGAACAGAACCATCATGGAGAAGGTATATTGCTTGTTGTCAAACTCTGAATTATCTAAGAGTTATTGGGCTGAAGCCGCTTCAACTGTCTGTTATTTAATTAATCGGTCACCAAATTTGGCAATTGATAAGAAGATTCCAATTGAGGTATGGTCTGGCTCTCCAGCAGATTATTCAAACTTAAGAATATTTGGTTTTCCTACTTATGCTCTTGTTAACAATGGTAAATTAGAACCTAGAGCAGTTACGTGCATTTTTTTGTTATAAAACTGGTGTGAAATGATATAAATTGTGGAATCATGAAACTAGAAAGTGGTTATTAACAGAAGTGTTACTTTTGATGAATCTGTTATGTTGCATGATAAACCATCTATTGATATTTCCGTTGAGAAGCAATCAAGCGTGCAGGTAGAGCATGTTATTGATTCAGAATCTACACCAGAGGTTGACAAAGAAAATATTTCAGAAGCCCCTATTGTTGAGCCACCAATGCATCATTCCAGTGCAGTTGATAGACAGAGGAGGAACATTCAGCCTCCTAAGAGATTGATTGAATAAGCTAATGTTGTGGCTTATTATTTAAATATGGCAAAAGAAATTGAAGGTACTGCAGAACCTTCATCTTATTTAGAAGCTATCTCTTCTAGTGATTCGGAGAGATGGATGACTGCAATGTACGATGAGATAGAATCTCTTGACAAGAATGGCGCTTGGGAGCTAGTCAAGATGCTAATTGAGAAGAATCCTATTCCCTGCAAATGGATCTTCAAGAAGAAAGAAGAATTTTTACCAACTGAAAAGGTTAGATACAAAGCAAGGCTAGTTGTATAAGGATACACCCAAATTCTAGGTATTCATTTTATAGATGTCTTTTCCCCTATGGTGAAGCATAGTTCTATTCGCACTTTACTCAGCATTGTGGCTATGCATGATTATGAGTTTGAACAATTGGATGTGAAAACCGCATTCTTACATGGGGAATTAGAAGAAGACATTTATATGGAGCAACTAGAAGATTTCGTCATTTTGGGAAAGGAGAGTTTTGTTTGTAAATTGAAGAAATCTCTTTATGATTTGAAGCAATCACCTAGACAATAATACAAGGGATTTGACTCCTTTATGATATTTCAGAATTTTAAAAGATCTAATTATGATAGCTGTATTTACTTGAAGACTGTTAATGGTTCAGTTATTTATTTGCTCCTATATGTTGATGATATGCTGATTACTGCAAAAAAACAAGGCTGAAATCTCAAAGTTGAAGGCACAATTAAATAGTGAATTTGTGATGAAAGATCTCGGTACAGCAAAGAAGATTCTTGGTATGAAAATCATTAGAGATAGACAGTTTGGCAAATTATATCTAAATCAAACGGGGTATATTGATGAAGTTCTTCGTCGTTTCAACATGCATAATGCCAAACTTATGTGAACTCCCTTAGCTGCACATTTCAGACTTTTTTCAGCGTCATGTCCACAATCAAATGATAAAATTGAGTACATGTCTAGAGTTCTATATGCAAGTGCAGTTTGTTCGCTTATGTATGCCATGATATATTCTCACCCTGATTTATCTCAATCATTAAATGTGGTTAGTAGATACATAGCTAATCTTGGAAAAAAGCATTGGAAAATAGTTCAATAGATTTTCAGATAGTTACAGGGTACATCTAATGTTTATTTACAGTTTGAAAAGAGTAGAGATTGACTCATTGGTTTTGTGGATTCTGATTTTGCTAGAGATTTGGATAAACGAAGATCTCTCACTGGTTATGTGCTCACTGTTGGAGGGTGTAACATTAGCTGGAAAGAAAGTTTTCAAATTACAGTTTGCAAATTACCATTGCCTTGTTTACTACAGAAGCTGAGTATATGGCTATTTCTGAAGTTTACAAAGAAACCATTTGCTTAAGAGGTTTATTTACTGAGTTTTATAGAAGTACATCTTGCACTACAATATTTTGTGATAGCCAGGGTGCTATTTGCTTTACAAAAGATCAAATATTCCATGAGAGAATAAAGCACATTGATATCAGATATCACTACATTCGAGGTGTCATTACTCAAGATGATATTAAAGTCTACAAGATAATTACTCATGATAATCTAGCTGATATGTTGACAAAGCCAGTTTCTACATTTAAGTTTGAGTTATGCTCAAACTTAGTTGGTATTACTTATTAGTCTTTTGGACTTTCAGCGTTTAAGGTATACATGATAATTTTATTGGATAAGTATCATATTCTTCGACTACTGGAGAGAATTCGGCTCAAAGTGGAGATTGTTAAAATTGATCCGAATTCGTATCGTGTCCGTGTAGGACACTTCGTCGCCTCATACCAGACGTGGCATGACAGGTATATGCACATATTATATCAGATGTGTTGTCAATCTGTAGCAACCGATTCTAATTCAGTTTCCTCTGGGACTCTTTTCCCTTATACTATATATGTACCCCAGTAGCCCATAGGAAGAGTAAGCGCTCTATTGTAAACTCTCCTCATTTTAGTAATTTGCTTTTGAGCATCTGTGGTTTTTTTCATAAAGGTTTTCCATGTAAAAATTTATGTGTATTTTCTCTATTTTTCTGTGCATTATTTGCAACAGATTTTGAGAAGGGTTTTGATACAGTTGAGCATGATACCATTATAGAAATTATGGAGCACAACGGTTTTGATAGAAAATGGAGACGGATTCAGCAAATTTTAAACTCAGGAACATCTTCCATTCTTCTCAATGGTGTCCTTGGGAAAACTTTCTGGTGCAAAAAGAGGAGTCAGGCAGGGAGACCACTCTCACCTCTTCTGTATGTACAGGCTGTTGATCTCTTACAGGCAATTGTTAATAAAGCTCACCAGCGAGGGTTTTTTTCACTTACCTCTAAATCTCCCTCATGACCGGGACTATCCAATAGTTCAATATGCTGATGGCACACTTCTATTTATGCAAGCTTCCACAATACAGTTACATTTCTTGAAAGGGTTACTGCAGACTTGTGAGCAATCTACTGGCTTGAAAGTTAACTTCACAAAATCATGCTTAATCCCAATTAATGTTCGAGAGGAAAAGGTGCCTTTGCTTGCAGGTGTTTTTGGGTGTTAGATTGGATCACTGCCTTTCAGTTATCTCGGTCTTCCTCTAGATACAACTAAACCCAGAATCTAGGATTTCACTCCTCTCACAAACGGAGTAGAACGCCGAGTCTCTGCTTGCTCTGCTTTTCTCTCTTATGGAGACCGTTTAACTTTGGTAAATTCAGTATTATCTCACCTGCCAACATACTACATGATCTCCCTGCAATTACCAGTAGCAGCTACAAATGAGGCTCTACAAAAGTTTGTAAGCCAAAATCAAAAGGAGGACTTGGAGTAATTAATCTTAGGCTACAAATGAGGCTCTACAAAAGTTTGTAAGCCATAATCAAAAGGAGGACTTGGAGTAATTAATCTTAGGCTACAAATGAGGCTCTACTTATGAAAAAACTTTCACAAATTCTATAATAGACATGACTTGCAATGGGTTCATCTTGTTTGGAATATACTATGAAGGAGAGAGACCACATGCCTCCAGAGTGCAGAGAGAGGGTTTTTTGGTGGACGGATATTCTTAGATTAAATACATACTATAGGGGAATTGCAGCTTGTCAAATAGGACATGGATCCACTGTGCTGTTCTGGGAAGATCTTTGGAATGGTCATCTCCTATCCTTGAAATATCCCAGATTGTATTCCTTTGCGAAACAAAAAAAAAAGCATGTTCAGTCCAATATTTCTTTGAAAGCATGACAATTCAAGCTCAGTTTCATATTCCCCCCACTTCACAAGTTTTCTAAGAGTACAATTCACTCATGCTAGAATTGGAACAAATAACCGTCTCTGATACTCAACTGGACACATGGAAATACATTTGGGGAAATGGATCTACCCATCATATATGGAAAAGTGTGTGATGAAACTAGAAGAAACGGTTAAGCACTTTTTCTCTTGCCCTTAGTTAATCATGTTGGGCAATGCTTGGAATACAATGGAATCTCTCTTATGATAGTGACAGGAAGATACAAGAAGAAAGGCAACAATTGTCACAGCCGTTCTTTATGGAAGTGTTCATCATCAGTGCTTGGCACATTTGGAAGCAAAGAAATGGCAGAGTATTTCAAAACCAACAGCTGTCGATAGCAAATTGGATTTCTCTTTTTAAGAAAGAAGTAGCTCTCCATGTGTAGAGTAAAAGAAGAAATCAAACCTCTAATTTTTTCCTTTCTAGATAGCATTCCCTGATGTTTTACCCTCGGTGAGGGTTGTGCATTCTTAATCGGTATTGCTTGTAAATATGTCTTTTATTATCAATAGGCATGCAAGCGCAAAACGAGGGTTGGAAAACATAGAAAAATTGCAGGATGACAATTTGGATAGAACGTAGGAAAAACACATAAATCTGCCTCAACCTTACGCGAATGAGTGAAAAAACAGGTTGGAGTGGATGTTTTTTCCCATGAAATTTCTATGGAACTATAGGAAAGCTATCATAATCCTATGGAATTTTATGGGGTCATTCATGTGTTCCAAATGATAGGATGGAATTCATATTGGATTCCTCCGAAAATACTATGACATTTCTTCAATTTAAAGTAGCCCTGAGTAGTAGCCTCTGTGTAGAACTCACCCATTTCGCCAATAAGGTTTACCTAAACCCAGGTTACCACTTCATAAATGTTACCTTTTTATTAAAGAGGGTATATTATATCTTTAGAAGATCCCCCCAATGCAACCCATGTACCAACTAGATAAAGCCAAAAGGAACCATGCACTGGTAACCACTACTAATTGTTGTTGAGTTGAAACATATTTCCAACAACACAAAAGGTACATTTGGTATGCCTATCAGAAGGCAAACTCTTCTCTGCCCTTCAATTCTCCATGAGGGTGGTGCCGACAAAGTACAAACTAGACCTGTTAAATCTTGGGCCGGGTCAGGCTTCAGGACGGGCCTGGAAAAGCCTGGTCCTCAATGGGCAGGCCTAAGCTTGGCCCAGCCCGACATAGACCAGGCCCGAGACCCAAAAACTGATATTCACAGTTTCCATGAAATATTTATTATTTTTAATTCTTTTTGAAATAAATATTGATATTTAATTTATTTTCAGAATAAAAATATTAAAATTTATTATTTTATTATTACCGTCGGACTTTTTGGGCTTCGGGCTGGGCCTTCAGGCTGAAAATCGGGCTGAGCCAGGCCCGAGCCCGGAATCAGGCCGGGCTGACATGAACATGTCTAGTACACACTCTTTGGACAACCATGTCAAAACAGATGATAGTCCTACCTAGCGTTGTTGTGTACTAGGCATGCATCATATCATACCTGTCAGCTTCTTCCGAGACAAATTTCTGAAGTAGAATCACCATGGCTCATAGCTTTGGAAGCTTTCTTTGAAAAGATTTGCAGAACTCACAGCACCTCAATGAGGTTGCATTTCATTTATATCAATTCACAATTACACGATGCAACAACTTACATATTCAGGATCCGGTTTAGCAGGGCAGTCATGCGCATTACAACAACCTAACCCGGTTTATCAGCGCAACTGTCTAACGTCCTAACAACATCATGTTATTCCTAACATACTCATTCTATTATTTCCAACAGTCCCCCTCAATCACAACGGGAAACAACGGATGTTGAGATTGTAGCAATTAGCGACAAATGGAGCTCTCAAGAGCGGCTTGGTCAGGCAGTCTGCAACTTGATCTCTCGATGAAATGAACCGGACTTCCAATGCCTTGCATGCTACTTGCTCTTGGACAAAATGGAAATCAACTTCAACATGTTTGGTTCTTGCATGGAACATAGGATTGATTGTCAAATAGGTAGCGCCAAGATTGTCGCACCAGACTCGAGGTGGTTGATGCTGAAATACATCGAGCTCCTTTAACAGTGACTGAATCCAGATCATCTCAGCCGTAACATTTGCAATCGCCTTGTATTCGGCATTTGTGCTTGACCGAGAGACTGTGGCTTGCTTCCTGGAACTCCATGACACTAAGTTTGTGCCCAAGAACACAGCAAAGCCATTGGTTGACCATCGATCGTCCGGACACCCGGCCCAATCTGCATCTGAAAAGCCTGACAGTATTGTTGTCCTTGACTTCTGAATAGTCAGTCCAAAATCCACTGTGCCCTTGATATACCGAAGGATCATCTTCATAGCAGACCAGTGCATTTCAGTAGGTGACTGAATAAACTGGCATACTCGGTTTACTGCAAAAGATAAATCAGGTCGAGTCATAGTTAAGTACTGAAGTCCACCCACAACACTTCTATATCTGAACTGTTCTTCTTCTAACAAAGATGTCCCCTGACTTTTAGATAGCTTTTCTGTTGAAGTCATTGGCGTAAAGATCGATTTGCACTTTGTCATGTTGGCCTTCTTGAGGAGATCCAGTGCATATCTCTTTTGCGATAGTAATACTCCATTTTCCCCTTGTTTGACTTCAATTCCCAGAAAGTATTCGAGAGCACCCAAGTCCTTAACTGCAAAATCATTGCTCAATTGCTGAATTAACTTCTCAGTGGCAGCATGGGTAGAGCTGACAATTATAATATCATCTACATAGATCAACATGTAGATTGTCACACCACCTTGCCTGAATACAAACAGGGACGCATTGGCTATTGAAGGTTTGAAACCCAAAATCTGAAGCTTGCTAGTTAGTCGATGATGCCATGCTCTTAGCGCCTGTTTAAGTCCATAAAGCGCCTTCTTAAGTCGACAAACATAGCCTAGATTGTTTGAATCTTCATAGCCTGGAGGTTGCCTCATGTGAACTTCCTCCTCAAGCACCCCATGCAAGAAGGCATTTTGGATATCAATTTGTCTCATTTTCCATCCTTGTGAAATAGCTAGTGACAAAATAATCCAAACTGTTGTAGGTTTGACAACTGGGCTGTAAGTATCAAGGTAGTCTACTCCATACCGTTGTTTGAATCCCTTGGCCACCAACCGTGCTTTGAGCTTGTCAACCGTACCATCAACCTTTCTTTTTACCTTGAACACCCACTTGCAATCTATGAGGTTAATTCCTTTCTTTGGGACTACTAGATCTCAGGTTTCATTCTTCACCAGCGCTGAATACTCAACATCCGTAGCCTTCCTCCATTCTGAACTTTCCAGGGCTTCTTTCAGATTACCGGGTTCTGAAACTGTCTGTTCTGCGAAAGGGTCTCTAGCCCAATGGTTAGAGGCCTGAGTAGCACCCCTCAGGTCCTGGGTTCGACTCCTAGTGGGAGCGAATTTCAGGCTTGGGGGAAAAAAATCCCCTCGCCTGCTACCACACCAAAGCACAGGTCTAAGGCCCCGCCAAGGCGTTGATCCAAAGGATCCGCCGGTAGTCTCACAAGGTCGGGCGATGGTGCCGCTGTGTAAGGGTGGAGCAGGGGTTCGGGGGTTTTCTCGGTCTGCGTGAGAAGACTTTCTTCTTAAGCAATGCCCGGGGGGATTCTTCCCCCCCGCAGGTCGAGTTTTTTTTTTTTTGAAACTGTCTGTTCTGCAGCAAGTGCTGTTGTCGGATTTTCGTCAGTCGCTGAAACAGAAAACCCTCGAACATTTGTTGGATATCTGACAGTTCCATCAGTGAACTCCTTGGGCTGCACTATGTTATTGCGAAGTCGTGTCTGCATTGGATGTTGTCTGACGATTTCAGGCGAGGAAGATGGACCAGAAAATGCTCCATTCTGCTCACCAGAATCACCTTCGGTTGAACCTGAAATAGCTGACTGTCCACCAGAAGTATCTGCAAGAGATAGACTAGCACCAGAAAGGTCGTTGTCTGTTAAGGATAGAATAGGAAAGAGATTAGGACTGTTATTTGTTTCCTAATATGCCACTGTTATTTGTTTCCTAATATGCCTTGTATTCCTTCTGTATATCCCTCTTGTATCTCTATATATATTGCCCTTTGGGCCTCATGAATAGATGCACAATATTCATAACATGGTATCAAAGCCTAGGTTAGGGTTAGGGCTCTGATCTAGTTTTCTTCCGCTGCCTCTGTTGCCGCCGCCGCCTGGTCTGTGCCGTCGCCGTCAGTCGGGTTGTCATCGACGTCCAAGCCGCCGCCGCCCGGGCCCCTCCACTTGAGCCGCTGCCGCCAGACCAGATCTAGCGCCACTAGATCTGGATCTGTTGCTGCCACCGCCAGACCGCCGTCATCACTCGCTCTGCCGGTCGTGTCGGATCGCCGCCGTCGCCCGCTCCTCTGGTCGCGCCGGGCCGCCGCCGCCGTAGCTGCTCCTCCGGCCGCCGCCGGGCCGCCACCGCCGCCGCGCGCCCGGCCGAATACCGACCGCCGTTGTCGTCGCGGCGCTCCGCCCCGAGACGGGCCACCGCTGCTGTTGTTCGCTCCGCTGGCTGCGTCTGGCTACCGCCGCCGCCGCCGCTCCTCCTCCGGCCGCCGGTCGCCAGCCGCAGCTCCATCTCTGTGGGCTGCAGCTCTCTACTGGCTCATAGCCAGTGAAGACTTTCTGGCTTATATAGTCTTATAAAAATAAAAAAAAGGAAAGAAAAGAAAAAAAAGCAAAAAAAATGTTGTTCTAACCGCCGCGCCGTCCAGCGCTGCCTGTTAGACTTCGTTGCCTTGGTCGTCGCGCCGTCCAGCGCCGCCTACCAATGGCTTCTGTTCCATCCGCTGCAATTCCATTCTCGGGAACAAAGCTCCATGGAATGAACTACAGGTTATGGTCTTCCCTCATGGAGATCACGCTTGATGGTCTCCGCCTTTGGGGACATGTTACCGGTGCTCGTCCTTCTCCGCCACCGCCGGTTCAGCCTCCTCCTAGGCAGCCTACTTCTGCACCTCCTGGAGCAGATGAGGCTGCTAAGAAGAAGGCAGAGGCTGATGCTGCTGCAGCTGATGAGGTTTTTCAGTATGCCATTGACGCTTTCGAGCGCTGGTGTGCTGATGAGGCCCGTGTTCATGCCATCCTGGTGGTCAGCGTTGACGACTCCATTCAGCCAGATATTGTCGGTCTGCGGTCTACTCGACAGATCTGGGAGTACTTGCGTGAGCGATATTAGCAGAGCAGTGATGCTCAGTTCTTTTTGCTTCAGCGTGAGTTGGAGACGCTTCGCCAGGGAGATTCTTCCGTCGACGACTTCTTCCGAGCTCTGGCTAGTCTCTGGCGCCAGATAGATGAGCTGGCTTCTCCACTGTGCCAGGAGTGCCACAAAGTTCAGAAGACAGATCATGATCGCCTTCGTCTTTATGATTTCGTCTGCCGTCTTCGCCCAGAGTTTGAGCCTGTTAGAGCTCAGCTGCTGAGCCGCTCGCCACGACCGACTGTCACCAAGGCTCTTTCGACACTTCGGGCTGAGGAGCTTCGTCTCGGGCTAGCAAAGATCCGTGCTCCGACTGTGCTTGTTGCTCCTTCTTCGACTGCATCGACGGTTCCTGCTATGACTACGGTTCCTTCCCAGGTGCCTGTTGCCGCTCCTACCTTTGCACCAACTGGAGTTCAATGCAACTACTGCAAGAACTTAGGGCATGCCTACCAGAGTTGTGCGGTGCGAAAAAAGCGGAATAAGGCGTGAAAAATGGACGATCCAAGGGGCAGGAGGCCCTTCCTTCACAGGAGGACAGCATCACTCATCAGATCTCAATGAGGTGACTCTGTTCAGCAGCTTTGCCAGGCTCTTCTTCAGCAGCTCTCTCATAGCTCAGCGGGTTCTGCTAGTCTAGCTCAGACGTCTCCCCCAGGTACCTCTTGGGTTCTAGATTCTAGTGCCTCTTTTCACATGACACCAGATTCCACAACTCTCACTTCAGTAGGACCTCCTACCCTCCCTATTTCTGTTCAGACTACTGATGGTACTTCCTTGTCTGTTAGCTGTCAGGGCACTCTTTTGTCCACTGATTTTTCTGTTCCAGCTGTTTCTCATGTTCCTCAACTAACCATGCAGCTTCTTTTAGTGGGACAGCTCACTGACCTTGGTTGTAGGGTTGGTTTTGACTCTCACACCTGTTTCGTTCAGGATCGACAGACAGGGACGATACTTGGGACTGGCCGGCGCCGTAGGGATCGTCAGGGTCTCTACATTGTCGACCGTCTTCATCTTCCGTCTGCTTCAGCTGCTCCCACCACGTCTCCTGCTACGTCTACCTCCACTGCCACTGCTGCCACCACCTCTGGAGTTTTTGCGCAGTGGCATCACCGTTTAGGTCACCTATGTGGGTCTCGTCTTTCGTCATTAGTTCGTCAGGGTGTCCTTGGACGTGTTACTGTTGACATGTCCATGTTTGTCGAGGTTGTAAGCTGGGCAAGCAGCTACAACTTCCTTATCATTCTAGTGAGTCATTGTCTTCTCGTCCTTTTGATTTAGTTCATTTAGATGTATGGGGACCTGCGCCTATTATCTCTAAAGGCGGGCATAAATTCTATGTTATTTTCATTGATGACTATTCCCGTTTTACTTGGCTTTTTCCCATGTCTAATCGTGGTCAGTTTCTTGCGATCTATCGTAGCTTTTCCATGATGGTTCGTACTCAGTTTGAGTCCTCTATTCGTACCTTTCGTTGTGATTCTGCTGGCGAGTATTGTTCTAGTGCGTTCAGACAATTTCTTTCTGAGCAGGGCACTCTTTACCAGTCTTCTTGCCCTGGTACCCATGCTCAGAATGGGGTTGCTGAACGCAAGCATCGTCATCTGATTGAGACTGCTCGCACCCTTCTTCTTGCTTCTCACATTCCACCACGCTTTTGGTGAGGTCGTTTCTACACGCCTATCTCATTAATATGCAGCCTTCCACTGCTCTTAAGGATGTCAGTCCTATAGAGTGTCTCTACTCTAGAGCCCCCCAGTACAATCACCTTCGTGTTTTTGGCTGCACCTGTTTTGTCCTGCTGCCATCTCGTGAGCGCACTAAACTGACAGCCCAGTTAGTCGAGTGTGTGTTTCTTGGGTACAGTTCTGAGCATAAGGGTTATCGTTGCTATGATCCTTCTACTTGACGGATTCGGATCTCACGAGATGTTATCTTTGACGAATCTCGACCTTTCTTCTATCGAGATTTGGCTCCTCACACTGCTTCCACCATCGAGACGATCTCATGGTTGTCTCTCCCTGACTCCTCACCCATTTCCCCCTTTCCCCGCCTTCGGTACCTTCCCCTCCTGTGTTGCCTCCTACAGCGCCGCCTCCTGCTCCTATGGCACCACCGTCTTGTTTCTCTGGGGTGCACTACTCCAGACGTCCTCGTTCTTCACCAGATCCCTCTCCTGGTCTTTTGCCGACACCGACATCTGATTCATCTGATGATGCTCCTCGTTACGCCCTTCGTGACCGGGCAACCATTCGGCCTCCTAATCGTCTTGGTTTTACTTCGACAGCTCATGCTCTCTCTGTCACTGAGCCTAGTTCTTATCGTGAGGCTGCTTCTCATTCTGAGTGGCAACTCGCTATGGCAGAGGAGCTTGATGCGCTTCGTCGTACGGAGACTTGGGATATTGTCCCGACACCTGTGCACGCTCGTTCCATCACGTGCAAGTGGGTGTACAAGATTAAGACCAGGTCTGACGGTACTATCGAGCGCTACAAGGCTCGTCTTGTGGCTCGTGGTTTTCAGCAGGAGTATGGTCGAGATTACGATGAGACTTTTGCTCCTGTTGCTCATATGACCACTGTTCGCACTCTTGTTGCGGTTGCTTCTGTTCGTCGGTGGTCTATCGCTCAGCTGGATGTTAAGAATGCCTTTCTTAATGGCGTTTTGCATGAGGAGGTTTACATGCAGCCACCACTCGGGTATTCTGTTCCAGCTGGTCATGTTTGTCGTCTTCGTTGTGCTCTTTATGGTCTCAAACAGGCCCCTCGTGCCTGGTTTGTGCGTTTACCTCGATGATCACCGCCGGTTTCACCGCGGTGCCCATGATCTGCTCTATTTATCTATGTCTCACCTCACGGTAGGACACTGCTTCTTCTATATGTGGATGATATGCTCATTACTGGTGACGATCCCTCGTTCATTGCATATGTGAAGAAGCATCTCAGTGAGCAGTTTCTGATGACTGATCTTGGCTTGCTTACATACTTTCTTGGGATTGAGGTTTCTGTCACACCTGAGGGTTACTATCTCTCCCAACAGAAGTATGTCCAGGATCTTCTTGATCGATCCAGTCGATCGATACTGCGACCGCTTCTTTGAGACTCCTATGGAGCTCTCTTCAGACTTGTGCTCGATGGTGATCCTCTTGAGGATCCTACTCGATATCGCCATCTTGTTGGCAGTTTGGTATATCTTGTGAGCACTCGTCCTGATATTGCTCATACTGTTCATATCTTGAGTCAGTTCATGGCTTGTCCTACTCATCGTCACTACAGTCATCTTCTCCGTATTCTTCGCTACTTGCGTGGGACCATCTCTCGTCGCTTGTTTTTCCCTAGCTCCACCTCCCTCCAGCTTCAGGTGTACTCTGATGCGACCTGGGCTAGTGATCCTTCTGATCGTCGTTCTCTTTCTGCTTACTGTGTTTTTCTTGGCTCTTCCCACTTACTGTGTTTTTCTTGGCTCTTCCCTGATTGCCTGGAAGACAAAGAAGCTGCATCGCAGCTTCCGCTCGAGTGCAGAGGCCGAGTTGAGAGCTATGGCACTGTGATGAGCAGAGATTACTTGGTTGAGATGGCTACTTGCAGATTTTGGTGTACCGTGAGGGGACCTACAACTCTTATGACCGACAAGACAGAGCTATCAGATGTGCAGTGATCCGTGAAGCATGAGCTCACCAAGCACATTGGTGTGGATGCTTCATACACTCGCTCTCAGGTGCAGGAGGGTGTACTTGCTCTTCAGTTTGTGTCCTCAGAGTTACAGATTGCTGACTTCTTCACGAAGCCACAGACTAGAGCACAACATTTGTATTTTCTTTCCAAACTCAGTGTGCGTGATTCACCATGAGTTTGAGGGGGGTGTTAAGGGTAGAATAGGAAAGAGATTAGGACTCTTATTTGTTTCCTAATATGCCTTGTACTCCTTCTGTATATCCCTCTTGTATCTCTATATATATTGCCCTTTGGGCCTCATGAATAGATGCACAATATTCATAACAGACAACACGATTAGCCTGACTATTCATCATATGAACATTATCAAATGTTGGTTCAGTTTGGATTGGTGTGTTGATGTTTTGTGGATCTATTAAGGAGTTTTCAGTGTAATGCGAACTTCTGACCAGAGTGGGCAGAATAGTGGGATGGTGTGAGGATTTGGGCAGCTGTGTTTCTGATGGCAAGGGTTCTACAAAGGGGAAGACTGTTTCATCGAAAACTACATCCCGAGAGATATATACTCGCCCTGTGCTTCGATCAAAACACTTGTAGCCCTTGTGTGAAGAGCTGTAGCCCAAGAATACACACTGCTTGGTCCTGAAATTCAGTTTCTTGTCATTGTAAACACGCAAATTAGGCCAGCAGGCAGATCCAAAGACTCGGAGTCTTGGGTAATCTGGGTGAGAGCCAAAGAGTTTGTGCAGAGGTGTGTCTTGATGAATAGTTCGGTTAGGCATCCTATTAATGAGGTAACAAGCAGTGTTGAACGCCTCATCCTAGAAGCGAAGTGGCATTTGTGCCTGGGCAAGGAGGGAAAGGCCTGTTTCAACGATGTGTCGGTGTTTCCGTTCGGCAAGTCCGTTTTGCTGATGTGTGTGTGGGCAGGAGATGTGATGATCAATGCCAGCGACATCATCGACGAACCACATGGTGGCGCAACACGGCGTGACAAATGTGGAGAAGCTATTTGGAGAAGCCGCTCTTTTGATTCAGCTTTTGGCTTCTCAAAGCCGAAGCCATTTCAAACTGCCCCTATATGTCATGCTGCCTTTTTCCCATTTCAAATTGGAGTAAATTTGGTTAGTGCCATTGCAATCGCTCGTGAGTTGCAAAATATCATCGCGAACACCACACACTACCAAATACCATCGCAAACCCCTGAAATTCTTTAAAATAATATTGCCATCACATTTTCCATCCAAAGAGCATGAAATGGCTATTGTACCCTAAGCCCCCCTCCAAATACTCATCAATATAGTGTGTGCTTAATTAGAGTTAATCTAATCCAAGTTGTGGGGCCTAATTGTCTGTGAAAAAGAAATGGATCATAGAGCAGGGGAGGCATGGTTGTGCACAACACTGAGCTCGCCAGAGCGAGTTGCTGTGGTGTGGAGGCACATGTGAGCATCAAAATGGGTCGAGGAGGGAAAGGTGAAGCTTCTGGTGGAGGTCTCCAGGAAGAAGCTCATCAGAACTTCATGGCGGCATGGTTTTTGCAGTGGTGTTGGCAACTTGGCATGTCTTCAGCCATGGTGATTGTCCAGAGGTGGCTAGAATGGTTGCAAGGTTGAGACGATGCACAAAACTGGAAGAACATGGTAGGGGGAAGCTAGCCGCAGTGGCACTCTGTACCATATGGTCATCGGAATAGGACAACAACTAGAGTTTGCAGTGGCGCCAGGCACGACCATGACGGCAGCATGGGAAACGATGAGGAAAGTAAAAAACTAAACAGTGTGTTAGTTTCATTAGGTCACAAGGATCTCACCGATGCTCTCAGATGTAGCAGAGGAGCTCTATGTCGGCTTGGTGAGCACCGAACGGTGATGGTGGAGAGGAGATCACGACGACAAGCCTCCATGACAAAGGATACCTTCAAATGAACAATGCATCAGGTTTAGGAGGTGGTGAGCATGCTATGGTGCCGATAAATTGAGGGGATCTTGCTCGGCGGAGGTGTGGCACATGTTGGGAAAATTAACTCAATTCCAACGATACACCGCATAAATTCAGCAATCAATTGAGGGGAAACTTATTTGGGGAGGTGGAACATAATGTGATGCGAGAGATCGTGGAGGAGATCACGGTATGGATGGGAACGCGGGCGACACTTGATGGACGTGCTTGCTGGAGTCGGAGAAGAAGGTGGTGTTCTGGCCAAAATCGTGCAACATAGGAGCTGAAACTTGACTAGTATGGAGAGGGAAGAAAGGGGAAGAGGATGATGCGGCTGGGAAGGCTTAAAATGTGATGATTAGTCTCTATTTCTTGCGGGATCACTTGATGCATACACTATAACTGCTCGGGCTAAGATAAGACAGTGGCCTATCTGCAGAGAGAAGAGAGAACATAGGTGTAGAATTGGCAATTCTGAAATTCTCTCTAGAGATGACTCTAATGGCAGTTCTAGATGGAAAGCAGTTCTAGATGGAAAGCGTGATGGCAATGGTATTTCAAAAGATTTCAGGTGTTGGTGATGATATATGGCAGTGTGTAGCATTTGGGATGATATTTCGCAAGTCACGAGAAATTGCCATAGCATCAGAGACAAACTAACGAGAAGATTCATACCTGTTGTCGAGTTCAGCACTGAGCATGCGCTAAGCCGTCTAAATATGGTTCCAACTTACGAGAAGATTTACATGGAGGTAGATTACAAGGTACTATTTGGAAAGCAAAAATTAGACACAAATCCTGGAGGATTTATACGAATCGTTGCAAAATCTATGTGACCAACTTCACATATCACTGCTACAGAAAAAAAAATCATCATAAACGGATTAAAAACATTATCACAGAAATCTAAATTTATAAGTCCGTGACATGTGGTCATCATAGACGGTTTTCAAACTATCTGTGAGTGGTAACAACACAGACTGTTTTTTTAAAATAATTGTCTGTGTGTGGTAACTACACAGACGGTTTTTAAAAATAACTGTGTGTCATGTGTACTTATCATAGACGGTTTTTAAAAATAATCGTCTGTGAATGTTTATGTATTACAGACGATTTTTAAATATAACCGTCTACAGACGGCTAATAAACAAAACCGTATATGATATTACTAAACACCATTTTTGGTTTTCCATATCTTCCCAATTCACTGGAAGTAGTACATATATATATATTTCATAGTAATACTAACATATATAATCTTGCGCACACTACAATTTAAATGAGCACATTTGGGCTTCAAAAGGCATAAAGCAAATCACACACTAGATCCAGTGTGTGATTTGCTTTATATACTTTGAAGCACAAATGTGATATGGGGCCTAACTTTATCTCTACTTTATTTAATTTGTGGGATGTGCAAGATATGTTAATGTTACCATGAAATATATATGATCTGCTTCCAGTGCATAGGGAAGATATGGAAAACCAAGATGGTTATTAGTAATGGTAACATGTGGTTCCTTAGTGTAGGTTGGTGCTATTTAAACTCGAAAAAATAATTTTACACAACACACACTAAGTATATCTTACAACATAAGGAATAGACTAAGGAATGAATTAATATTCATTCTTGATCCTGTAAGATATACTTGGTGTGTGCTATGTAAAATTATTTTTTCTACTTTAGATATCACCAACTCGCAGACGGTAGTCATACGGACCGTGAAGCTAAAGTGGTAGAAAGCATTAATAAATGGTATTAATAAGTGGTAATTAGAGTGAGTATCCCTTCTAAATTCTGCTAGCTTATCGATCTAACTTACCTCAGCATAATGATAGAAACAATTACAGCTCTAACTAGAAGCAGGTAATTGAGAAATGCTACTGCAGAATCAATAGAATTTCGGCAATATTCAGAACAGGACAGCAGTGAACAACACTAAACAAATGTATATAACTAGCAATTAACAAAGCAATAAATTAGCAGAATACTTCTAGATAGTCACAATGATCTCAAATTTGACAATTTGTCCTCATCGAGCAATCTCAATACCCGCAATCTATCATGCAAAGTCATCCTAGTGCTAGTATTATTCACAAATTTCAGAGATAAAAACTGATTTCAAACTAGCACGGCAAACTTATGCACGATAGTAATATAAGAATGCAAAGTAAAACTTACTGGGCGACGGGAATCCAAGCTACCGAGAAGGCAGTAAGAGCAAGATTTGTGTGGTGAGCTCTTGAGTTCCGCTCGAATCCCCAGCTCTCCCATCTGGATTTAAAGGCCCCTCCTAGCATTCCGCCCAAAGATTAGTAAAAAGACGGGATGAGGAGCATGCCCTAAAACTAAATCGGCTCACCGGCCTTATTTGAGCCTTCCGGCAGTAACCAAGGAGGCGGCATGCTCGGGGGAGGAGGCGCGTCAGGGAGGAGACGGCCGACTCGGGGCAACTATGAGAGGAAGCGGCCAGCTCGGGGGAGGAGGCGGCATGCTCGGGGAGGAGGCGGCTAGCTCAGGGGAGGAGGCGCGCTGGGGAGGAGGCGACATACTCGAGGAGGAGGTGGCGTGCTCGGGGAAGAGGCGGCAGCTAGGGGGAGGAGGCGCGCCAGGGAGGAGGCAGCGTGCTCGAGGAGGAGAGTTAGAGATATATTAATCCTAAGTAGGGGACACTGACAAATCCTAGAGTCTGAATATAAATAGGTTGGGCACATCACAGACGTTCTAAATTAACCGTCTATGATAATATGCATAACAGGCGGTTCTACTTTGTAACTGTTTGTGATAAATATACATCACAGATGATTCTAAATTAGAACCATCTATGATAATATGCATCGTATATGGTTTACAATTAAAACCATATATGATAATAAATATTATAGATGTTTTTAAATTCGTTGTCACATATATAAATGCAAATTTAGTAATGCCTCAGGAGTAAATATGTATTACTTAATTGTTTACATATATAGAACACAATAAATACAAATTCAACTGCTTGTATTTACATATGGCCAAACAGCATGGCCAGTCACTTCTTACAAAAGATTAAAAAAAGTAGAAACCTATCTGTTTTGAAGTTTTCTAGTGACGGAGGTAATATGCTATCTCTGTCTTCAAAACTTCGTAGGTGACATGGTCAGTATCGAACGATTCAGGATCATCAGTGAGCGAAGCCCGAAATGCGTCTACCCACAAATGACCTCGTTCGAGTGTCTCTTAAACACCCTCCGACTAAATAATTAAGTCGAATTGAGCATATAGGCTCTTTTCCCTTTCTTGAGGGGTCTCGGCAAGATTAACTTGGTCGCCCGCCACCTTGATTAAGTACTCCAAGTGACGGCAAGGTACCTGGAGACATGCAACTTTGTTGCAGAGGACAATGTCAATAGCGAGGTTAGATCACCAGAAGTGGGAGACGAACCGGAAGACGCGGCGGAGGAGGATGTCAAAATGGCGGAAGGTTGCCTTCAACTGCTTTGGCAAATCTTCGGACATACGAGGGAGGATACTATTGGCATAGTGTCCTTCCACAGTATCCGCCAGCGTACAACTGATGAGGTGCTCATACAAGATGGCCAAGTTGGCCATCATGCCGGCAACGAGGCCATATGTTTGTGCTTGAGAGTATATATGTGTATCAGTGATGTGGAGATTCATCTTCGGTACATAGCAGATGATCATTTTTATAAATTCGGCGTGTGAGATAAAGAGACGCATTGAGGAGCTGAAACGATTAGAGACGCATCGAAGAGACGAAACGATCAGAGACATATCAGGTAGACAAAGCATAATACATCACAGATGGTTTGTATTAATAACCGTCTATGATAATATCATAGACAATTCTAATTAAAAACTATCTGTGATGTCTCAATTACCATAGACAGTTCTTTTTAACAACCGTCTATGAACTATCATAGACGATTCTTAACAAGAACCGTCTATGATAATTCTATATCACAGACGGTTCTAGGCATCGCTAGTAACATAGACACTCATGCTTTGTAAAGTCGTCTGTGATAATTATAGTACAGATGATTCATGCTTATGAACCGTTTGTAATAAGGCATCTAGTATAGCCTGTTTTGTAGTAGTGCATAATCCAGTGCACATACCCAAAATAGCAAATGGTAGACTAAAAACTATCTCTATCATAATCCAGCTACGATTAGTAAAACAACAACGTATCTAGCTCGAAAACATTGAGCTAAGTTTTTTAATTATAGTTGTTATTTTAAGAAGCAAGAGTTACAACTCATGAACAAGACAGACCGCATGCATGGCCTGCCTACCAAGATAACAGAGACAAGCAGGCCCTGACGTCCAGAGCGTCCAACTCGGCCATTCCTAGATAGATACAAATTTGCCTACATGTTCATAGACCCAGAAACCCAAGACCAACGAAAAAGATGCCAATTTTTTGGTTCACTCGTGCTCATCATGGTATAGGTTTCATTTATATGAATCACATAGAACCTGCATATGAATGTAAGTTTACAAAAGTGACTCTTTTTTAAAATTCGGTCACCTAAAGTTCAATGATTATAGTAATGAATTTATGAGCTGGTGATTTTCTCTACTAATATAAAAGGAGAGATTGTCTATTCACCACCCCTCCCCTCATCGTCTGCTCCTCTTAGTGGCGGACATACCGGTGGGTCAGGGGGGCTAGCGCCTATCCTACCTCTAGCCGGAGAGTAGGAACCCCTAGCTCCGGCTGGGGTGCCACCGGCCACCATCAGCCATGCCTCGTTGGCCTAAGTCTGTGGGAGTAAGAGTAACCGAGTTCGAGTAAGCCATGCACAGACAAATGCACTTGGGCCAACAACAACAACCAACATTGCATTGCAGCAAAGCGCCAAAGGGCAAAGGCCAAAGCGACAAAGCCACCAAAATAGTAAAACAAAATACCATAGAGGCGAAGCCCACATGTGCAGATTGGCCAGATCCAATTTGGCAACACCACCACAGCAACATCAACACAACAATTGATTTGATTTCATCCCCTTGACCCCTTCTCCTCCTGTGGTTGGCGATGGGCAGCATTGGCGAGTGGGCATGGTAGAGTGTGCGGTGGGTGGTAGGCGGTTTGGAGGCGGGCTATTTCTTGCCTGGCGCCGATGGTGGTCGAGTGGTGCACTAGTGGGGGCGTGGGCTGCTAGATCTAGAGTGGGAGAGCCGACTCGAAGTGGTGAGTCGCCGCCTCACCGAGAAGGAGCCAGCCTGAGCCAAGGAGGTAGGGGGTCATCGGTTGCCTGGCTTGCCAGCACCATGTGAGCCAATTAGGAGGTGAGGCCGTGAGGAAGCCAAGGAGGGGAGTCTCCGAGGCTGGGAGGGGCCAGGGGAAGGATCTATGGTGCCATCGCCATTGTGGCCCGTGGCCGTCAGCCAGCCAGAGGGAGTGCATATTGTCGACCACCGAAGGAGTCGAGGAGTTGGTGAGGTGCGACCAGCGACCATGCCTATATATGGTCTTACCTAGACTAGAAGAAGTGGAATGAATCTGGACTTAGGCTGTAGGGCAGTTTGGCATGGTAAGTGGCTGTGGTGGCTGGCTTGGTCAGATGCCAGATGGAGATGGTCTCCTTTATGTTATTATGTATAATGTATTCACTTCATTACTTCGCTATTCAAACTTCAGTATTCATGTATTAATGGTCTCCTTGACACTTGACAGCAATATAAATTCCTGGTGTGGAGTTAGCTGTGAGGGCCTGACCTCCTAAGGGGGTACTATCGGATGCGGCTTTGCATTAATAGGTATCAAACAAAATTCTACTTTTCATTGTGTGCAATTGCGATTGATATGGTATTTTAGTTTCATCTATTGCATTTATCGATTCATAGAGTTACAAGAAATGGAGAAAAATATTGCATAAATAGTTTTCATGCAATACAAGTAGTACTCATACTAATGAGAGTCAAGTACAGAAAGCTTGGGTGGATTTTAGTCCCGATGTCTGCACGTAGGGAGCATACGGTGACTTATGTTCACTATTACCATGTCAAGATTTTCATTACTACTATTGATGCCGTTACATCAGAGATGAACCATTGATTCAATAAAGTTTTTTCGGGGCTACTGGTATACATGTCTTGTCTTGATCTAAGACACTCTTTCTCTAAGTTTGATGTAAACAAGTTTGTTCGATTTGCTGAGATTTATGCTAATGACTTTGACATAGCTAACCTTTTGTTGTTAAGAAATCAGCTTCAAACCTTTGTTCTCAATGTTAGAAGAAGTATAGAGCTAGCTCAACAGATGGTTGAAACAGGAAAAAATAGAACATTCCCATTGGTCTATCGCCTCATTGAGCAAACATTGATCCTTCTAGTGGCAACAACATCGGTTGAAAGAGTCTTTTTGGTAATGAATATTATCAAGATATATTTATGCAATAGAGTAGAGGATGAGCGATTTAGTAACTTGATAATATGTTACACTGAGTGAGAGATTTTTAGAAGCCTTAATGATGATAGAATCAGAAAACACTTTCAAAGTATGAAATCTGGTAGAATACTATTGCCTTGTACTTGTACTACTACTACTCAATCCTAGCTAGTGGTATGTTTCATTCTTTTTTCAATCTTTATAACTATTCACAATCGCAATTTCTAATTTCATCTCTAAGTTTGCTAATTTTGGTATATAGATAGCTGCTTATATATATTTACGGGCTTTGGGAGGCACATTACCCATTACCGAGGTACAATCTTCAATGTATTTTGTATTTTTACTATGTCCTTATTTTAATTATATATGATTTTAGATTACAAAAATAGTTTGATTTATATTTAATTTGTTTATCTTTTGTTAGTCATGTCATAGTAGCCCCCTAAAATTTGGTTCTAGGTCCACCACTAACTCCTCTAGTAAAAATGAACACCAACATGTGGGCCCGATCATCAAGCTCTCTATTTCATCGCTCCCTGTTACTAATCGACCCCCATGTCTTCCACCTTCTCCTCGCTTTTACAATGCACCAAACAAAGCCAGACTGAGGAACCCTCCCCTCCCATCTGGGATATCTCGAGCATTCTCCTCCTATTGAACGATGTTGGCAGTGGATTCTTGCTTAACTTGGATCCGGCAGCCCTCCTGCCTAGTCCTCTTCCTTCTTCTCACAATCCACATCATCCCAACCCTGATGGAAGTTTCCACCAGTGGTGGTAGCCATAGAGACCGACGGGAGGAGACATATCAATGGTGGGGCTTCAGACTGGTGCAATAGCGCATGAGCCAATCTGCAACGGCTTCACTGATCTTGGCGTGACCTCGCAAGCCATAGAAGCAAGGGACCTGCAAGCCATCCACCAGGATTCCTCCCTTATTTCTGGTCATCATCCCAAGCTAACTAGCATCACCATCACACACATGCAAGCATACAAGAATAACGCAACTCTCCTGCAGCCCCACTTGTAAGATCAAGGAGGTCGACTAGAGAGGGTGAGTATGCATTCTAAGAATACTCTTCTAATTATTAAGTTCTATTTGGCTAAACCAAGTATAAGATGCAGAAACTTAACTCAAATTGGTTTAGCACAAATATCGTCTAAATTAATTATATTCACCTAAGTACACTAATACTTTAAGGCTTATATCATGGTTTGCAATTCTAGGATAATAAGCAATCAATTTAATTCTATGAATGTAAATTGCTTGAATGTAAATAGAGCACAAGGAAACAAACCACAATTGACACGGTTGTTTTTTACCATGGTGTTCGGAGACTTGCTGGTCTCCCCTAGTCCACATTGAGGTTAGCCCAATGAATTGGATCGGGTCCATAAATTAAGCCGAAGCACCTTAATCCACTAGTGGTAGTTCTTTCCTGCTCAGGGTAGGTGAGCTCTAACCTTCACAACTTTGCTGAGTCTTCTCACAACCTTCTTTGAGAAGATCACCATGCAGGACACCTCCAACGCCATTTAGGAGTTGGCAAACTCTAAGAGTAATAAATCAAGTCCCTTGCTTGACTCTCACCACGTGCAATGAATGCACAAGCTTGAGTGGATACTCAATCCACCTCTAGATGCAACACGTACAATCTAAAGCCTTTCTCTTTGCTCACAAGGTGCAATAGATGCACAATTGGGAGGAGGACCTCACACTAGTTTAAAGGAATGTCAAGGGATCCAGCGGACCTTACTCCAACCAGCAACAAGGGAGTATGTATACCCACACCACAAAAACTAGCCATTGGAAGCAAAATCCCTGAAAACAGGATTTTCGAAAGTACCACTGGCTTATGACCAGTATTTCCCCTCCCCCTCTGCAATGGTTAGAAAGCTAGCAATTGCAAGCAAATCCAGTAGTTCTAACGTGCAAAGTTCGATACTATCGATCATCGGAAGTACCGCAGCACTCGTGAGGAACTGCCAATTTTTTCGTGGACGAGAAGACTTCACACAGGTGTCTCTTTGGAAAAAACATACTGCTACACAAGCCGGTTGTTCCGCAAATCAGAAGTATTGCTTGCATAGAGCCGATAGTACCGGTCGCTAATTGGACTGCTCACACAGAGCTGATCGAACCGCTCACATAGAGCTGGTCAAAAGTATTGATCGTTGACTGCACTGGTCCCTAACCACGTCGGATGGTTCGACCACTCAGCTCTCTGACCATGTTTTCCGGTTCGACCACACAGGTCTCCGACTACGCTAGTCTACAACTACACTGGTGTTCAACCACGCTGTCCGAATCGACCACACAGGTCTCCGACAATACTGGTCTCCGACCACATTGGTTTCAACCACTTAGGTCTTGACGACATCGACCATATCAGTCTTCGATCACACAGATCTCTTACCACTACGTCAATCTTCGACCATGTTGTTTTAATCACGTTAGTTCGACCACGTCGATTTTGACCACATAGGTCTTGATCATATCGGTTCGACCACACTGGTTTTGATCACACAAATCTCGACCATGTCGGTTCTGACCACGCTGATTTGACCATGTTGATTTTGATCATGCTGGTTTTGGTCACACAGATCTCAACTACGTTGGTTCCGACCACACTGGTTTCGATCACACAGATCTCAACCATGTCGGTTCCGACCACATTGGTTTGGACCACTTCGATCTTCGACCACACAAGTCATCGACCACGTCGATCTTTGACCTCGTTGATTCGACTACGTCGGCTTGACCATGCTAGTTCCTAACCATATTGGTCTTCAATCACATTGGTTCGACCATAATGGTTCTCAACCGTACAAGTCTTCTGACCACCAACAAACGTGGTAGTTTCGTGATTACAACGTCGGTAGTTCTGACTAGTGGTAGTACCGCAAACCACCCTGCGATAGTTCTGAATTTCCTAAAAATTGCAGATTCTTCAACAGATTTTGCAATACACATTTTCACACTTTTGAAAACATGACACAAGGATTAAATGTGAGCTTCAGCCATTTGCAAATATAAGCCTCATACTACAAGGAGTAGGAAACATGGACTTTAAACACTTGTAAAACACATTCGTAATGTATAGTCCCATGTTACAAGGATTCAACACATGAGTTTTAACTATTTGCGAAATACATTCGCAAATACAGGCCTCATGTTAAGAAGAGCTAAAAGAGGTGAGGTTGAGCTATCAACACATGATGAGGCTCAAACTACTAAACAAGACCACTCTTAATAGTACGGCAACCTATACTAGCAATCCGATCTTCTAACCAAACACCAAGACTGATAAAAGACTAGGAACACATCTTTAGCCCTAGTTAGTCATACCTTTGCCTTATCATCTTCTTGAAGCTTGATGACCCATATCTTCACTTCAACTCCGGGTCCTTGTCACTTGAACTCAATGAACACATGATGGTTCTTCTCTTGACTTGATGATCAACACATGATCACCTCCTCTTGGATATACATCAACTCATGATGCATCTACCACTTAACTTGATGAACTTCAACACATAAAGTTAAGGTTATGTAAAGCTTAAGCCTCTATTAGCAGAAGAGTCTCACCATACCATTTGGTCATTACAATATAGTGTTCCCTCCGTTCTTTTTGACTTTCTAGAATCCATGCACCAATAGATTTAAAACTATTTCGATTGATTATACAAAAATTATATCATTACATGCATCGTTAAAAATTCTTTCATAATATTACAATTTTATTAGTATATATTAGTGTAAAATTATAAACATAGCAGTCAAAGTCGCATCTCGAAGACCGTAAAAGGTAAAAAAAAACTCAAGTAAAAAAGAACGGAAGGAATAGTTGGCATGCTGATACCACCAATAGGGTAACCTATTTCTACATGCAAAATCCATGTAGACTAAAATTGTTTGAGTTATCTATCCTAAAGAACTGAAAAGTGAATATGAGGCTAGCAATGGTTTAATTCTAAAGCTTTTTGTCTAAAAGAACAAAAGAAAGTAGAATATATAAAAAAATGGTTCTACGGACTCGGCCTACCCACCTCATCCTCACATCTCTGTTGAGTCGTGATTGCCGGTATCCTCATCTCACCCAGAACCCACCAATCACAGCACTCCTTTGTGCTCTCTCCAAGATGCACCCGTACAAAACCCACCACCTGAATTTTTCACGACACAAAGGCACAAAGACGAAACACACTCGTCTCCACACCACCACCAAGTTCATCACATGTACACACAATCCTCTCACTAAACCCCATCCACTCCTTTATCATCATTTCCCTCCCTTTCCTCTTCCATCCTCAGCTCCAGCTCTTCCTGCCATGGCAAATGCTTCTCTCCAATCCTTTCTTCTTCACCACCACCATTCTTTCCTCAACAGCAGCATCCATGACAGCTCCCATTCTATCATTCTCAAGCTCACCACCAGCACCAGCGTTTCTTTCAAGCTCTTCTCCAACAACTCCTCAGTGACCACAGCCTCAACCCCCAACTCATCAGCTCCAACTCCAGCCACGCCCGACGCAACAACGTCACCCCCGCCCGCCTCCCTAGACCTCCTAGGCCGGCAGCTTGCAGGGGGAGATTACCGCCAAGCCGATGAGACCACCCGTGCGCTCCTCATCGACCTTGCCGGCGAGTCTGCACGCCGTCGAGGGTATGTTTTCTTCTCGGAGGTCCAGTTCATCTCCACGGCCGACCTCCGCTCCATTGACACGCTCTGGAGGGAGCATAGCAATGGCAAGTTTGGGTACAGCGTGCAGCGGCGGCTGTGGGAGAAGTCGCGGCGTGACTTCACTCGCTTCTTCATCAAGGTTGGCTGGATGAAGAAGCTGGACACTGAAGTGGAGCAGTTCAACTACAGGGCCTTCCCTGATGAGTTCATATGGGAGCTGAATGATGACACACCAGAGGGTCACCTGCCTCTCACCAATGCCCTTAGAGGGACACAGCTCTTGGGAAACATACTCACGCACCCTGCCTTTGAGGACAGCCGACAGGAGGCAACAGAGGAGGAGAATAACACAGCTGCTACCACTGATCAGAGTAAAGATGATAACAAAGGGAGGGAGAGGCCACAGTTGAGAGATTTCAAGCCTGACTACTCCTTTTGAGAAGGGCAAAAAGGCTGGGTGTCTGTGATGCAGAGATGCTGCCATGGTGCAACTCGTTTAAAAAATCATGTATCTGTAGTTATGTTTGCCTTTTTTTTTTGTCCTAAACATGCATGAAAAATTGCACAATATATTATGAATACAATTGTCTGAGAAGTTGTTTGCTCTGCACATGAATGATGCACACAGACAAGCAAGCCAAAACAGCCTGTGCAGGACAGAGCCAGAAATATAAAATTCCGAGGAGGCATGGATGCAATGCATCTTGCACTCAATGGCATGTACATAGAGCAATGGCACTACTGATGCATGCATTTTCAGTGGATATGTAACATCACTCGTTCTTTTTCGCATCCACAACGCTGTTCGAAAACTCAGTGCAGAATGGTGGTGTCGTTTTGAGACAACCGACAAGTAGAAAGGTTGTTCATCACGGAGAACCATCAATTTTGCAGCAGATCATCTCCACTTGTTTCCTGGCAAATGATTGTGACTGATGTGAGTGCGACCAATTTGGTGATATCTTGGGAATTAAATGAGTCTCTAAAACTTGACGGAACTTTTCAGGGAAAATCACCTCCTATGAATGTCAATTTTCTTGTCCATTTCACGCACAAGGACAGAGCCTCCGGGTATGTTGATGCGAGCCATCACATGTGAGCCGCTCATCCATCTGCATGTACAAGCATGCTCCTGGATTCTGAAACAGCAGCCAGAAGAAAATTATAGTTCCACACTACCTGTAAATATGCAATTGTTATACCAGAAAAGTAAAAGTATCACAACATAACTGAAATGTTAAGTCATACTGATGTGGCCCCTTGTAACATTAAATGCTTAGCTTTTGCAGTTCCTTGTGTTACTAAAATGAGCATTTCACTAGGGTGAAGGCAAATAGATCACAAGCAAGGACTTCAAATGCCACAAAGTTTGGAAATGTAGAATTCCAGAGAAGATTAAGAATCTAAATTTAGTTAGTTGCACAAAGACTAGTTGACAGAATATCTCGAAAGGCAATGAAATCTGAAATACTGCATGAGAAAGAGTGAAGATAATGGATATTTGATCAGGGTGATCAAAAACTACGACAAGAAACAATTGCTGCTTTGTAATGAATGACAGCTGAATGGCTTCTTGATACTTCATTATCACAGAGATATAACCATTCCTGTTCAAATTTGCATGTAATTGCAAAGACCTGGAAGGACAGCAGGCTGGGATTTCATTTTGGGAGGTATGAGGTATCAGAATGAAGGATTAACAAAGGAATTCACGCAATTGATAAATTTCTAATAAATGTCACTTTTAGTGATTGCAGCATTGTGGGGGATGGCCAACTAAATATAGTGACGTTGTGTGCAGTTGTGTCAGAACACTTTAGTAGCTGGTTATAAGTAGATAGGATATAGCAAGGATTTGGAATTTTCGTAGTCCTCGTCCTCTTAAAACGAGATGCTTTCTGGTTTCTGCTGATAAACAAATTTCTGGTTTCTGCTGATAAACAAATTGAATACAGGCAACCACGAGAATTAGGTATTGAAATAGGGTTTTGAGTTCAGTAAGGAGAACAAAATATATGATTTCAGAGGCTTTAAGGCATGATGTTGCCTCTTTGAATATTTCAAATATACTAATTCCTGTTAAAGATAGAATATGATTGTTATTCGTTTCCTTATATGACTTGGTTTCCTTATCTGTATATAGCATATTTCTCTGTATATCCCCTAGGCCTCATGAATATACACAAAAGTTGTCGCCGCCGCCGCCTGGGCCGTCTCTGCCGCCCGGCCCTCCGCCCGAGCGCCGTCACCCGGGCCACTCCGCCCGAGCCACCGCCGCCGCCCGCCACTCCGCCCGAGCCGCCACCGCTGGCTGCCATGGCCCGAGCCGCCGCCACCACCCGGCCGCCATGGCTCGAGACGCCGCCGATCCGCGCGCTCGCCGATCGACGCCGCCACCGATCCAGCCGATCCATCGCCACCGTCGTCCCTGCCGGGCTGCCGCCATCGTCTCCACCCGATCCGCTCGATCGCTGCCGACCGCCGTTTTGCCAACGGCCCCTGAGCCGCCGGCCGCCGCTCCGCAGGCCGCCCGCTCCACCGTCCACCCTCAGCGACGCCCAAGTGAGTCGGCAGTTGGCTGTCTACTTCGGCCGAAGTCACTTTGGCTTTTTGAAGTTTTGTAAAAAAAAAGAAAATATATATATATATAACGTTGATCTAACTGCCACATCATCCAGCGCCGCCTGTTAGACTTCATTGCCTTGGTTGCCATGCCGTCCAACGCCGCCTACCAATAGTTTCCATTCCATCTGCTGCGATCCCATTCTTGGGAACAAAACTCCATAGAACGAACTACAGGTTATAGTCTTCTCTCATGGAGATCACGCTTGATGGTCTCCGCTTTTGAGGACATGTCACCAATGCGTGCCCTTCTCCACCGCCGTCTGTTCAACCTCCTCCTAGGCAGTCTACTTCTGCACCTCCTGCAGCAGATGAGGCTGCCAAGGAGGCAAAGGCTGCTGTTGATGCTGCTGATGAGGTTTTTCAGTATGCCATTGACACTTTCGAGTGCTGGTGTGCTGACGAGGCCCGTGTTTTATCAGGAGTGTCACAAAGTGCGTCGCCTTTATGACTTCGTATGCCGCCTTCGCCTAGAGTTTGAGCCTGTCAGAGCTCAACTGCTGAGCCGCTCTCCACGGCCGACCGTTGCAAATGCCCTTTCAACGCTTTAGGCTGAAGAGATTCGTCTCGGGTTAGCAGCACAGTCTATTCCGACTACGCTTGTTGCCCCTTCGACTACGGCCTCTCCCCAGGTGCCTGTCTCCGCTCCTGTTCTCGCACCAACTGGAATTCAGTGCAACTATTGCAAGAATTTCGAGCACGATTACCAGAGTTGTGCAGTGCGAAAAAAGCGGAACAAGGCACATGGGGGTGAGCGACCTAAGGGGGGCAAGGAGGCCCTTCCTTCACAGGAGGACAGACGAGCTCATCAGTTTCTGCTCAAAAAGGTGACTCTGTTCAGCAGCTCTGCCAGGCTCTACTTCAGCAGCCTCTCACAGCTCAGCAGGTTCTGCCAGTCTAGCTCAGACGTCTCCTCCAGATATCTCTTCAGTTCTAGATTATGGTGCCTCCTTTCACATGACACCAGACTCCACATCTCTCATTTCAGTAGGACCTCATAATTTTCTTATCTCTGTTCAGACAACTGACAGTACTTTCTTGTCTGTCAGCTGTCAGGGTATTCTTTTGTCCACTGACTTTTCTGTTCCAACTGTTTCTCATGTTCCCCAGCTTACCATGCAGCTTCTTTCGGTGGGACAGCTCATTGATCTTGGTTGTAGGGTTATTTTTGACTCTCATACCTGTTTCGTCCAGGATCGACAGATAGAGACGGTATTTGGGATTGACCAGCGCCGTAGGGATCGTTAGGGCCTCTACATTCTCGACCGCCTCCATCTTCCATCCACTTCAGCTACTCCTGCTGCGTCTGCCTCTACCGTCACTGCTGCCACCACCTCTGGAGCTTTTGCACAATGGCATTATCGTTTAGGACATCTGTTTTGCACTATCTTATTGACTTGGTCGACACTCCTGTAGGTGAACTCCATCCAAGGTCGCACAAGGAAAGACCAAAACTAGAAAATGAGGACTTGGGAACACTTGTTCATTATTCATTGCTTAATTCCAATAGCATGTGGTAGCCCTCTTATATAGATGTCCCTCTAACAAATAAAAACTAATCGTGAACTTCCTAAGAATGAACTGGCTGGGCCCAGAGCTTATGCCCATGACAGCTGTTGTTTCTCTGCTAGTTTCTTTTGCTAGGTGATGGCACTAGGCGATGCCAGGTGCAATGGTTTCTTCTGGAAACCAAAAAGTTTCAACAGAAATTATTTGTGTGTGTGTGTGTTTTCCCACAAAAAATAGATTAAGCTTACTACATTATCATGGTTTTCATCATGCAGTAAATATTTATCTGCTGCAGCAACAGCAAAGAAAAATGATACAGCTGTGAAATTCAATGAGGCCCATGTTTGTTAAGATGACCACTTAACTGAGGTCAAGGGATGGCAGCAAATGATATGAGCAGGGCTCGTTCTTGGTACAGAGTTCTTAGTCTAATGTTGAAAAGCTAACATTACCTTTTGAAATTTTGAGTATGCATACCAGTCGCTTGCATCATAATCTTTATGAAGATCACCAAGATATAACGTTGTGCAGATAAACAGATTGAAAAAATATTGTTGGTTAAATAGTTGGCTATTTTGAGAAAATAACATATCCTAAGCACAGTGAAGGACACTTTGGAGTTGGGGCATAACCAGAAGAATACACAAAAAGCCCTGTTGGGTATAAACTGGGAGGTGAAAATTTCTATTTTTCTAGATAGACCCTCTTGACAATCTGCATGTGGTTAAACAGCATAAATATGCACAGGAGATAACCATTACTCAAATTAGCAAATTCAACATACCAAATTGCTTGGAGCTTCGTCTACAACTTCGGCAGGCTGATCTGGTCCAACACTGCGAAAGCAACCACTTTTGCATCTCATATATTTCTGCAGACTGGTTTCAACAATACAAGGTAAGCAAATGTAATGCTGCATAAATTTATGAATTGATATATAATCATTCAAAAACGCCAGCACCACTGCAGTTCATATCAGCTTACTCTCCACCCAAAAATTGTTCTTGTGCTGATGAAGGGACATGGGACAATTTGCATAAAATAAAAGTGAGGAGGTGATGTTACATATTACTATTTGGCTAAGACGACAAGGAGAATGATAAACAACACAAATAACTCTAATTCATGAATAAAGTTACTGACAAAATGACCAAAATAAAACTGTTAGGAAAAAAGTCTCAGGTGTGGTCCAGAATGAATTTGCTGAAAAATCTAGATAAGTACATATTGACAATACTACTGACAATGTTTATACTTCATGGGAATTTAATTAAACTCATGTCCATTTTATATTGAAATGTGATGCGTCAATTCAGTTTTCAACCAGGCTTTTACACATGATATGAAATCCATTTCATTAGACAACTACATCATAAAGATTTTAGATTTTGCACAAAATATGATGTAAATACACACAAGATGTATGGTGCTTTCTTAGCTTCCATGATATGGCCTAGGGTTCAATGAATAGGAGGATAAGTAGCAGATCGCCCTCGTCGTGATCAGGGACTTATTCCCTCCACAGGAGACTCTGATCAAGCTAGAGACTTTTGAGAATTTTTCTTTATTGTCTCCTCTCAAGTCTCAACAATAGCCGGCTCCTTTATATCAATAGGTGCCTTCCTAGCGATGGAAACTATAAGAGATATCATACTAATACTAAAGATTACTTCTAAATATAGATTTCCTAATATAGATATATCATACTAATAGTAAAGATTACTTCCAAATATAACAATAGCTTTTCCTTATCTTCGCTTTCCATCTTCTGATGTTGCCCTTTCTGATTCGGATCCACCTGATCTAGCTGGAGCAGTTGCCTTCTCTGTTTCTGATTCGGTTGATCCCAATTTTGCCACTGCTGCTTCTGTAGCCGGTCTCGCCATTGCCAAGCTAGCGGCAGCTGCTGCTGCTGTAGCTGATCCTGCTGTTGCCGAGCCAGCGCTGTTGAATTGCCGTCGTCAACGCTCATATACTTTGCCAACAACATTCCATCACTCCATTATGTGGATTGCAGCCATGAAAATCCTCATCGCTTCTCCAGTAATGTGTTTCCCTTTATTATTTTCGTAACTACTCCTAGAATTGTTTCATTTAATCAAGTAGCTAATAATATCAAACTTGGTTGGCTGTGCATGCCTAAATTTCACCAAGAGAGTGATGGTAGTACCACATTCAAATTAGAGGAATAATGGGAATGGAAAGTAACCTCTGTGGCTCTAGGATGGAACAAACAGCTTATAAGCACACCGACAAAGTCTAAGAATTCAGACAATCAAAGCATACAAAATGCAGATAACATGCATTTGGAGTAGAAATTTGGTACATGAGGGCCTTGAATTCAGGCTACCAGTGCAAAATGTGTTGGTGCTGGTGGTTTGATAGCAGTTGAAACTTCGGAAGATGATATTTTCATGTTGTTAGTTGGGTTGGTTATAATGTTTCGGTCTTAGCAATCTAATACTGACTGGTTCATCCAAAGAACAGTCTAATACAGACTATTCAACCAAACAAGTCAGGGTCCACATATAATCATGCAAACAATCATTATTTACTTTGAAAACTCAACATAATAATAATCGAGCTTTGCTACTTGACTAGTCAGTTAAACTATAATTATTATAGCAGGACAAGCCATTTGAGGATAATCAATTAAACTGCAATTTTTCTACCATGACATGTTATTTGAATGTATATCATGAAAAAGAAAGACTGTAACTATACTTACATCACACATTTGTTCAGTGCAGAAAGCCTGCTTGGAACACATGATTGTCCTTTTGCTCTGCAAACCGAGCTACAGGATTCCCCCTGCCTGAATTTCATGTGTGATTTCATGAAGCAATTCCAAGGGCTTCATTCACTCTACCTTGATATAGAACTTTAGACAGACCTTACCTTCCCACGATGACGTTAATGCCAGCCAACCTTGATCCAGGATTAGATCCAATTGATCCTGCAAAGTAGTTATACACAATCACTTCCTAATGTATACTTCAAGAACATGGCAATGTGGACATTATTAGTGGACGAGAAGCTAGCAGCTTGTGTGTTCCTTGGGCTTAGCTCAGCTCAGACTTAGCTTGAAACTGAAAACAAGCTGAACAGAGCTTTATTTTCATCCCAAGCCAAGCCAACAACTCAAGATAGATCCTAGCCCTCTCTAACTTTAGGCACTTCTCCAAAAAAGAAAAGGAGAAAAACTAAAAGTTCATCATAAACCAAAGGTCCCATAGAATGACCAGACGTTGAAAACAACAAAGCCATCAGGCTCCCATCCTTTCTGCCAAAACTCCAGAATTCACAACCCAGATTCCCCCTTGGCCCCTTGCCACCATGTCCTCACTGCCTCCTGGCCACACACCCAGCCCCACATAATCCCCGTCTGAACCGGATCATAGCCATCCGCTCCAATTGGGCTCTTCCTATGATTAAGGTTAAATTTCTACTATCTAGTTTATAGATTTTCGTCGAAATTATAATCCAGAAAATGGGGGAGATCTGATGATTAGAGTGATCCAACAATCTCCTTTTTGTAAATACAGTAATTTTACATTTTGTAGTAGTGAACAATCATTGTCATTGCCAACTTCAGTCACGATTTCCAGAAGTAGTGTGCCTTACATATTTTGTTTTAGTGTGTGTAGTTCTGCTACACAGCTAAAGAGGCCAGGCAACGACTTGCCAATTTGACAGCCAATGCCGTGTGCAGAAGTGAACTGGCTTGGCCTCTGCGAGCCAAGCTAAGCCGCTAACTATGGCTTGTAGCATGTAGCATCAACTGAGCATAGCCAGGCCTATCTGAAATTTGCAAGCAAACCAAGTATATCTGGCTCGTATCCACCCCTAGCGGGCACTTGAATTTGAATCTCATGTGGAAAAACTAATAGTGTTTCCTTGAAAAGTTCAGGTATACCACAAATGATTGTGAACACATGCTATACCTAGAGAGCGTTGTAATATAGCTGAGAAATGCAATGCATACCAGATGAATTTTGCTGCACCGAGAAGCAATGATGGAAATCACTTGCATAGGCATTTTCGTGAACCTGGTTAATTCAAAGAACATCTTAGATTGAAATAAAATGCTATTTATCATAACTTGTTGGCACGTAGCTGTTGTAATTATAACATTCGAGCAAAACAAGACAAGCGCAAGGATGGAACTGTGCTGTAATGCAGTTCCTTGTTTTAGATGTGGAAAGTAAAACATGTATAGAATATAAGAATAATCATATTAGCACTCTAAGAAAGAACCAGTACCACACTTGCAGAACTATGGCGGCACCTTCCCATGCAAAAATCGAAGACACTGGTGTAAGTTCCTGAAGAAAAATAAACCGTAAGCTTCTTCCAACACATTCTAGTATTCTAGTTCACCAATCAATACTTCCAAGTTACAAGCATCTTACCAGCAGTAACTGGCTTAGCTACCTTCAACTTCAACACATCTCCTTCCTTGATCTAGCAAAAGGATGAGTAAAAGAAATTATGAAACAACTCAATTCTTTTATGCCAAATGCAGTACTACTAGAAAGAATTTACCGTCAAAGGATTCAAGCAGCAAGAAACACAATATTCATAAGAGTTGCAGCACTGTAAATCAAGTTTGCAGCCCCTGGATGGTGTTAAGAAGACTTGCATTAGATTTACAAGGTTACGCACCAATGACGATGCAGTTCTGTAATTGATATGGTGCAACAAAGGTAAGAAACTCACTGACAGGAAAAGCGGCCCCCTGTTCTTGGGCAGCAGCGAGACCATGGATTGATTGAAAGGGCAGAACATACGTAACCTGCAAAGGAAGTGCTTATTTAGTATAGAAAAGGTTGTAAAGGAGTGCAGTATTTATCATACAGTATATCTAAGCAAGAGAAAGGGGCAGGGGTACTACCATTATCATCTGATATCAAATGCTGCCCCTGAACGGTGCTCCTGCACATAATGGGTGCAGCAAAGCCAATGTCTTTCCTGCGAAAGATTAAAATTAAGTTGTCATTAACTTGATTGAAATAGATATTCCAATATCCAGCTTATATTCAAAATGACAAGAACAACTGAATGTCCTAACACTAGACTCGAGCAATGCTGATACTCATGCTGCCATATGAAATGAAGCCTTTGTCCTGGTCCCAGAAATCAGGTGAAAGCACAATTTAATTAGACAAGTAGTAATAGATATTTAGCTAAATGCCTTCCATATTTTGTAAAAGCTTCTTGTACAAAATCAATTGTTTTGATTTGTAGGACAATGAATAAAAATTAGAAAAAAAAATCAAGCATCATACCAAGTCCTAGCCCTAGGCAGGCAATACAGTGTGCTGTATTTATATATTGGCTATAAAAATGTAGGTATGAACTTGCTCTTTTGTGCGCATATATAGTAAAGCCCATTGTTATTAACTATATAAGGCACGTACACCCCTAATAGAGCCAACATTTCTCTTCAACCCAAGGACATTTTATTCATGGCCCGTTCCTCCTTAGTCCTTATTAGCCTCACCCACCCTTATGCTAGTTAAATGAAAAGGTTCCAACCAATTAGGTATACTATGTAGAAGATCTGTAGCATTTGATTAAAAAAAGGAGAAAAACCAAATAGGCAACAACAACAACAACAACAACAACAACAACAACAACAACAACAACAACAAAGTATGTTGTCTAAAGTCGTTAAGTCTAATTCATACAAAATATCACTAGGTTTATATGTGTATTGATATGGAAAGCATGAGATCCAACCCCACAAACTTAATTAGACAACAATGGGTATGCCATGAATCGAATACTGGACAGATTAAACCAAGCGATTCCTTACTGATGTAAATACTTGCCATATCTACGAAGTATTTTAAGTTATAACATACACCGCAGCTTAAACTGATATAGAACTTAAAACAAATCAAACTGCTGTGCGCTTGGGGTACTGATCACATAAAGTGAGAGGAGCACTGCACATCAGCAGAACCCAAATCGCGACAAGAATTCACATTGCGCCAGTCAAGATTTCAATCAGGCCCGAGTATGCAGCCGAGCGAAGACTACTACAAGTCTACAACACGTCGACCATCCAAAAAAAAAAAGAAACGGAAACATGTACGACGTCTACGATGCAATTATGCAGCACAACAATTGGTCCGCATCAGACTACCCAAAAAAACTAATGGATATCGAAAGAATTTAGCTCCTAACAACGACGAGGAGAGCGGGACGCGATGCTGGACGGGGGTTTTCATCCCAGGAAACGGATCTCACTCACCGGATGGCGGAGACGGGGGCGGGGAAGCAAGCGCAGAAGGCGACGGCGGCGCAGACGATCCGGGGGAGGAGGAGGGGGCGCGGGTTCGCCATGGCATTCCTCCTCTTCTTCCTACTGCTTGCGCGATGGTTCTCTGGCGTGATGATGAAAAACAGACTGGTTAGAGAGGGGAGACGACTGGTAGAGAGTAAGAGACAAGGCCTTGAGGTTCTCTAACAAAATGTAGGGGCGTTTTTAGTCGGTGCATTTAATTCTATTTACGAGCTGTGACATAGCTGTAGTAGTATTATAATGTGAATTGCTATGCCTGATGACTGATGTCCGGAGGAACGGACTGAGCACCTGTTTGACTGCGGCTGCGGCTTATAATTTTTGGTTGAAAATTTTAAATTTTAACTATTTATAGTACATATTACGAAGAGACAGATATTTACTTGTGATTTTGGCTGGTACAGATATTGAACTTTTTAACGTGTACATCGTTTAACTTATAGACCCCGTCTTAAAAAAATACACCGTTTAAAAATTAGATACTGTAACAAAAACCAAAAACCGTCAGCTTCGAAGGAAAAAAACAAGCCCTGAATGGACGCTCTACTTCACTGCATCACCCTTATTCTGATTAAAAAATAACCGCATGTTCTATCACTCCTCTCTCCCCGCTGCTGCTTCGCTGTACTCTCTCAAGCTCTTCACTTTAACCCTATTCTTTCTCCAAATACACCAATTAAATACTAAAATCAACATTTGCGTACATGATTCTGGATTTCTCATCCTTTAATCTACCTAAACATCCACACAATTTAGACATATATGACCATCCGAGAAGTCTTAAATTAGAAAAGTGAAGAGAAAATGGAGTGGTTGGTTGGGGACATATGCTTCTTCCTCCCATGTTCTACCGCATATCAAGGCTTTTCGACAACTGACTCGACGGCAGGGGTGTGACGCATGGGCTGCCGCAATTCGATTTAATAGATTAGTTTGTGAGTTTTTCATGAGAGGTACCGCGAAAGATTGGGCTACTCGTGCATCAATTAGAATTTTTGCTAGTTGATCCATATCAAAAGTATTGCTAGATTAATGCATCCGGAGCTATGCAGAGCAACCAAAAAGCGCCTAGGAAATAGGACTGAGAACGGCGACTAGAGGGGATGAATAAGAGCCAATATGATTAAACACTTTTCTAAATCTTTTCTAAATGAGAAAAGTAAAGCTCTTTACTCCAATAGCTCTGAAAAACTATGAAAATCAGAGACTAATTGCTCACAAGAAAAGATCCAAGAAAAACAAAACAAAATGTACCTTGACAGGTTTCTAGCAGTTTGACAGCTACTTAGTTGGCGGTCTGACCGCTACTAGGTTCACGATCTGATATCTCTCTAAGAGCATAATAGATTTTTAGCATGATTTCAAAACCCCAAATCAATGAATCTTTTAATCAGTGACTCCAAATTATTTGAAACTTTGCACACACACCTTGCCAAGGAGATTGTCAGCCTATCCCAACAAGAAATCGAAGCAAATCCTTGCAATATTTGACCTTTCTTGCTTCTAAGGAAGGTTGCACAAAACCAATCCAAATATGAAAATGGTAATTGAGAGAAGCTCGTGAGAGGAATCAAGTCAAGATGGCTAAGGATGGTTTCCTACTTTCCATAATATCCTCAATCACGATAAGAATCAAGCTAAAAGCCATTAAGAACAAAACCCCAAAATTACCCTTTCTTTCATCAAAACCAAGCAAACTTAAGAACTTGCAAAGAACAAGTGTCTAGATGGATGTGATCTAGTCTTCAAGAGATATCTCCATCACATACACATCATTCGCACCAAGTGATACTTAGATATGAATGTTTACGGTCACTCCCTAGCTACATACAAAGCCCAAGGATGATAGAAAGCTCAGCCATAAGAGCCTATCATATATCTCACAAGTTTTTTTCAAAAAACCTAACTCTCCTCAAGCTTAAGCCTAAACTCTCCCAAAACGTAACCCTAACACTCTCTCTCTCTCTCTCTCTCTCTCTCTCTCTCTCTATATATATATATATATATATATATATATATATATATATATATATATATATATATATATATATATATATATATATATATATATATATATATATATATATATATATGAAGGCTCACAAGGAAAACCCTAACCAACACCTTTAGTTGGGTTTCATATACTTACATAGGCTAATCCAACATTATACCGGATTTTACACTTACACATGCTCGTAGGGGTGGAAAACGGATCGAATATGAATTGAATAGTGCCCTTACCACATTCGTATTCATATTCTAAATGAATATGAATACAAATTTGAATATTCTTGAATACGAATATGAATCAAGTATTATAACGAATACGAATTCAAATTGAATATCTGCTCAATTCGATCAGATCCGGATATCCTCATAAATTATGAAGTATAACTATATTAATGACATTTTATCCTCGTACAGTCACCATTAATCATTCTAATTCATTTACTTACCTAAAGAAACACGAATTCACATTGAATTAAAATTTTTTGTCCAACTAATTAGTTGTATTGCAACAAAATATGTATATTGCTTCGTCGAATATGAATAGTCTAGATAAAATAACATTTTAGATGGTAAAAATCTATACCATATTTGTTTCCATATTTTTTATGCGAATTTAAATATGAATAGGAGAGAGATTGTTAATCGGATAGAAAATCTATATCGTATTCGTATTCTATCGAATACAGTAACTGGATAATACGAATAACTCATATCCATTTTCCCACCTCTACATGCACACTTCTCAAAGTGCGCACAACTATTAACCCATTACTGAATCAACACTTGATTCACTTAACAATTTCAGCACAACCATGACTTAAACCACTTAGGCTACCACCACAGTTTTGCACACCGCCACTTTTTTGTATCAGATAATTCACCATAATGCCCATCTACCACCTTCTGCAAAGCTTCCTACATCCTTTGCCTTGAAGCAACCCCGTGCTTCATCTTTACCATGACCGCATCCGACTTTCCTGACTGTTTAGGACTTTAGCTCCTCTCTAAGCCTAGTGCAGAATTTAGCTCCACTTTGAGCCTAGTCTTGATCCACTTTGCTATTTCCCGTCATGTCCACCGCTAGTAGCTTCCGCTCTAGTTCCTTGTCTTCCAGGCTTGTAACCACCCCGCTAGCGTCAGTCACCTTCGACGGCACCTTGCTCACTCTGGATCACAACTATCATAGTTTAGTCCTGATCTCTTCCACCTCACCACATGACCTAGCTTCAGAGTGCTACAACCAACAACAAAAAGTAAACAGTCACGTAACACTACACAATACACAAAGTTATCAATTGACACAATTGATGAGCCATGAACACTTACCTTACCACATACACCAACTCGCCACTCTGGACTTCAAACCCCTACCTAGTCCTAGTCTATTGCCACCGACCGTTACGTCGTCTAAGCCACATGCACATCTAAGGACCAAGCAACCATGACAAGCACAAGTTCTATACACTTGACTCATTTTAGTCAAAACACTATATCATGCAACATGTATTCACCTATATCACTGATCATAACCCTTAGGACCAAACTTTGAACCACAGAGTGCATTCTCAATGCACTGCTCCATAGCACTAGTTAGACTGCCCCATTCCACCTCGGGAATAGGGGAGCAGTCTGACCGCAGTCACCATGGTTGATCAGACCATCGGTACCTCAGCCGGTCAGATTGCTAACCCCTGACCATTCTAACCGTTCCACTCCCTTTGGTTGGATCGTCTTTACAGGTTGGTTAGACCATTTCCACAAGTAGATCAGATCGCTGTCTCCCAGACAGTAAAACTAGAAAGCAAATGACACAAAATCAAACTCAAACTTCAACATCAAAGCACATACAAAATCAAATACTCATCACACTCGCCTTGTTCTTCCTCGAGCCTAATGCCATCTCCGAATGGAGGCAAATCATCAAATTGATTGTACTCTTCCTCAACCACAACATTCTCAACTCTGACAATCCTTCTTTTTCGCTGAAGAACTACATGGCGCTTCTTATTTGCCGGGTCGGTTACACAAAATACTTGAACAACTTGCCTCGCGAGTACGAATGGTTCGTCTTTGTTTCCTACACATTCGAGGTCCACGGTAGCACAAATGGCAGGAGCTATATACAGCTAGCTAGCTGTGTATGTTCTTGTTGTGTTCGTGTGTGTGTGAGAGAGAGTTTGCCAAGTGTGACTTGGGCTGCATGCATTCATGTATCTGCCACTCATTTGTGACTCTATGTCTACAAACATGGATCTTTGGTGATTAACTATTGCTAGTACTTGCATTGCATGCCCATGCCCTATATATACCGTGGTTTTGATCTAGTGGTATCACTTGCCAATGGGTTAATTTTAAGCTAGCTTGTACTAACCAAGTAACCATGTATGTCTACATCAAGATGAATTTGTAAGTCGTATGACTTCACTTCGATGGGCGGATATGTATGTGTGGTTGCTGGGAAATAAAATGATCAATGCAAACGGATGAGGAGGGTAAATATCCACGTCGACATGCTATTCGAAATCATGCTGCCCACCCATTTGAGGCGAATTAAATGTGACATGTACGAGCGAACCCGGGCTATTTACGGGGCTAGTTTCAGCCCAATCCAGCCCTATAAGCCTTGTATACTCCCATGCATGAACTTTTGGTCTTCCAACAGTTGCATACATTGCCCAAGCCTGTCAGGCCGACCTGAGGCTCATATTTAGGAAGGACTAGCACACGAGTTAGTTTTGCTCGGTTAGTAAGCTTCCCGTCATGTGAGTTGTACATCCGGGTTCGATTTTTGGATTGATCTCGGTGTCTTATCTCATGCATGCATGTGCGTTTATTGGAAAATTTAGTGGGACAGCACATGTCCATCATCTGTGAGGTGCTAGATGAAAAATTCAGTGGGACAGCACATGTCCATCATCTATGAGGTGCTAGATAAATCAAGAATTTATCCAGTGACCTCCACTTTAAGTTCTAAGTGTGTTTCAGTAAAACATATACGCATGTGACAGCATGGTGTATGATCCTTCTTTGTAATTAAAAAAGTACAAGAGTTATTTCCCAAGCATATGTCCGGTTATGACCACGGTTGTCAGTATCGCGACACGATCGTAGTATCACACGATCCTACGATTCTACAGGAGGTAGATAACATGGATTGTAATATAGATCGAAATCAGGTAATATTGTAGTCGAATCGCGATTCAACTCATAGAATCGTTAGTATCGGATCGGATCGCAGTAGGATCATGATCCTAATAACAAACTATATTAGCATATAAAATTTAATATTACTTATTGCTAGTTTAAGTTATACTAGTTTAATTTGCTTTGTTTTTGTTGTTTACATATTGTTCTAAGGTAAAAAAAAAGTATTATGTTTAATTTGCTTTAAATAAATTTCAAAAATCAACCTAAATTCAATATAACATGAATAAGTGTACTCAAATTACAAAATTAAATTAAAAAAATCTCCAATAGACTTGCATATTTAGAAATATAATTAAATTTTTATATGAAATATGTAAGCTTTTAAAAATATGAAAGAATCATGATTCTACGACCCGTCCCGTCAGAGGAAAAACGATTCTACCTAGGACCACGATCCTGACAACCATGGTTACGACTTGAAGTCTACACACTAACATCTCATAGAGGGCATTCAAGTTGATTTCATGCCCCATGGATCTTGCACCTGTTGGGACACGGGTAGGCTACACCAGCGCAGATTAAAAAAAATTCTATGTAAACTAGAATGCCATACGAGTAAGAGATTATAGATCGTTACCACTAGACAAGCAGTGCTGCGAAAGTAGAGTTAAAGTAGCCTATTCAATGAAGTGCGCGTCGGTGTAGTGGAAGTTGTTGATCGTCCGTTGGTCAACCGTTTCCTCCACGCGATCATCTAGATCAGTGCCTCAATCACAGCAGTACCTCTACCGAGGTCCACACATTAAGGGATGGAACACCGTGCGTCAGTGTGCTAGCACCAGCGCACATGGCAGGGGTTATGAGAGGTGTCCGGCTAGGGTTTCGATGGGTGTGTTTCAGGATGCCTCCCTCAGCCCTCGCATCTCTCTTTATATAGACTCTAATCGAATCTTTATCCGATACAATGACTCCCAAACATACATAAATATCATATCGGACGAACCTATATAGTGCTTATATACCAATCCCTTTGCCTTGTGATACCAGATCGAATTCAAGGCGAGAAGTGTGCCATTCATTGATAGCTCGATCCTTTACTCGATCCTGTAGTGGATTACTCATTTGTGATTGATTCTTCAATCACATTTGGCATGGCCTTGCACTTTCTTAATCCAACCACATCGAGGAGCCCAGGGATATCTCTTCCGTTATATAGGAGGGGCAAATTCTATCTTGATCGCTCATATTCCGTCGCATATTTCATAGTAAATTTGAAAACTACCTTTATGATCACTTGTAGGACCTAACTGGCAACAGGGGGGTGAATGGTGCCTTCAAAACTCCCAAGTATTCACACAAACCTTCTTCTCCAATAGCTACCGAGCTATGAAGTTATATGTTGAAATCTTACTAGAAGCTGAGAAAACAGACTGACAAAAGAGATGAAACAGTCGCGACCGAAAACAGAGTGAACAGAGTCACGTGTCACTGGATTTGTTGTGTCTTCCTCGTAGGGCAACATAAGCGGTAAACGACCAACGTGATTCAAAAAAGTTCAAGAGGCAAGTAATCATGTTATTTTTGAACCCATGAAGTTCAAGAGGTGTTAACAACTATGTAGTTTAACATATCTTACTAGGCGTTGGGACACTTCCTCATCTACGGGGTTTTCGAAAGAGACACCTGAAGATGTGGTTGATGACCTTGCTCTTAACCAGTTTCGAGCGCGCTCGTTTGCGATCCCGGCAAATGGCGGGGAGGCCTCCGATTGGATTGCGACATCGTCCTGCATCCTCCACTGCGGGATTTTACCTGCGTACCCAATGGTGCCGAGTTTGTGAGGGTGAGTGTTTTGTGACTAAAGAGTCTTGTGCTCCGCACTTTGTTGTTCAAATTTGTCACTGTCTTCATCTGCGCCTCCCATGTTTCCGGCGACACGAAAGGATACCTCGTGAAGGGCGTGAGATCATTGGCCACGTACCGCGTCACAAGAGTGTTCTTAAAATTATTCCATGCTTTTCCCATTGCGAGGAGCGCCTGCCATTGCACGAGTCATTGTACTTCTGCTGGGATCTCGAACGAATTTGTAATTTCCTCCTATAGCTGTTTTTTGTGATCCTTTGCCAAATCTTTCCAGCTTGCTATGGTGATTGGGACCCGTTGCCTTCCAATTATCCCATAGGTACTCTGAAATGATGCCACTGCTTTCTTCGGTTGCAGAGGGACCCCATCCGAAGAGACCACCGTGATGGTCATTCGGCCCTCTGGCCTTTTCAATACTCCTCGGCCATGCTTAGTTTTCCCAATCTTGGGAGCGTGAGACCCAGATGACGACGTCGAAGACTGTGTGGACGCCATCTCTCTTCTAAGAAAAAACTAACTGCTGTGAGATATGGGCCTAAACAAAGTTCTATGAAGCAATGACACAAACCAGTGTATCAAGTTCATTGAACCGGATATGCTGGAGTGTGTCACTTGCTTCAATCCCTTTGAAGGTCTACGTGGCATACATTAAAAAATTTTGGACGACTATGTGGACGCAGTGAGGTATGTTTCTAAACAAAGTTCTATGAAGCAAATGACACAAACCAGTGTATCAAGTTCATTGAAACGGATACACTGGAGTGTGTCACTTGCTTCATGCCATTTGAAGGTCTATGTGGCATATATTAAAATTTTTTGGACGACTGTGTGGACGCAGTGAGGTATGGGCCTAAACAAAGTTCTATGAAGCAAATGACACAAACCAGTGTATCAAGTTCTTTGAACCGGATACACTGGAGTTTGTCATTTGCTTCATGCCCTTTGACAAAGTTCTAAAGATTGACTAAAACAATTTAGCAATCTATTCAGAGTACGAATAAAGCATATATCATAAAGCTAACATGTGAAGCATATATCATAAAGTACTAATAAAGCATATATCATAAAGCTAACATGCGAAGCATATATCATAAAGCTAACATGTTAAGCATATATCATAAAGCTAACATGTGAAGCATATATCATAAAGTACTAACAAAGCATATATCATAAAGCTAACATGTGAAGCATATATCATAAAGTACTAATAAAGCATATATCATAAAGCTAACATGTGAAGCATATATCATAAAGCTAACATGTTAAGCATATATAATAAAGCTAACATGTGAGGCATATATCATAAAGCTAACATGTGAAGCATATATCATAAAGCAAACATGTTAAGCATATATCATAAAGCTAACATGTGAAGTATATATCGTAAAGCTAACATGTTAAGCATATATCATAAGTACTTCTCGGGAGGGAGCGGCGTCGGAGCGACATTGGGAGGGAGCGGCGGCGGGAGGGACCGGCGTCGGAGCGGCGTCGGGAGGGAACGGCGGTGGGAGGGAGTGGCGTCGGGAGGGACCAGCGGCGGCGTCGGGAGTGAACGGTGGCGGGAGGGAGCAAAACGTAGCAGGAGCGCTGGAGAGTGCGTGAGTGCGGACTGTGCAGACCTAGCTGCAGATATTTACAGGGAAACCATCACAGACGGTTTCTTAAAGGAACCATCTGTGATAGTTATATCACAGACGGTTCTATAAATAGAACCATCGTGATAATATGCATATCACAGACAGTTCTATAAATAGAACCATCGTGATAATATGCATATCACAGACGGTTCTATTTATAGAACCGTCTGTGATATTGGAATATCACAGACAGTTCCATAAATAGAACCGTCTGTGATATGCATATTATCACGATGGTTCTATTTATAGAACCGTCTGTGATATTGGATTATCACAGACCCAATATCATAGACGGTTATATTTATAGAACCGTCTGTGATGTATTATCATAGACGGTTTCTTCCGATAAACCGCCTGTGATAGTTCACTACACCTAGTTCTTAGTTCCTGAGTCATTTTACAATTACAATGGAATATAGTTACATTTATGAAAAACGCAAGCACAATCATAAGTATAACTATTTCTTAGTTCATGAGTCATTTTACAATTACAATGGAATATATATAGTTACATTTGTGAAAAAACGCAAGCATAATCATAAATATAACTATTTCTTAGTTCCAGAGTCATTTTACAATTTCAATGGAATATATATAGTTACATTTATTACACTTGGCTATTTCATTATAAATAAAGCCCTTCACGATGATCGACACGCATATAGCTTGCTTCATCGCCTTGTTCTTCCTCGAGCCTGATGTCGTCTTCGAATGGAGGCAAATCATCAAGGGGGAAATTCCGTGTGACGGGTGCGATCACCGGGATCCTGGCGCCCGGCGAGGAAGTCGTCGGGGCTGAGGGAGAAGTCATCGCACCTCGGGCCGACGAAGCGCCCGTGCCCTGGATGGAGGCTGAGCGGACACCTCCCCGTGCCTTGGTAGGGTGTGTCGATGGTAGGCACGATTCTTTTTCCTCCCGTGACTTCGCGAAATTCTCTCCGATTTGCTCGCTCATTTCGTCGTCAACATCAGGCGAGACGAGGTCTCCCGGACGCGGGGAAGGATCGAGCAAAGGGGGTGTGTGTGAAGTCTCCAACCTTGTTGCGCAGGGCGCGACGCGGGCGTCCAGTGCCATCGAAGCCGCTGGCGTAGAGGGGCTGAGGCCCGTCGTCTCCGATTTCATCCCTCGATCGGAGATGCTTCGCGTTCTCAATGAGGTCGCAGAGCGTGTCGGCGGCAGCTTGGATTGACAGGTGCTGTCAACGTGCGGGGGAGACCTTCTGGCGCTCGCGCTGGGTGCCTCAGAGATAAGGGTAAGTGGCTAGGTTTACGGCCTACGCCGTCGTCCAGCACATTTCTAACTCCCGCGGTTTCTTCCAGACTCTTGCTCTCAGCCAAGCCCTGGAGGAGACTCGCGTTCGCGAGCGGAGGGTGCTGGAGGGCAAACTTCGTGCTACGGACGAGGCTCATGCCACCAAGGACGAGCGTATTCGCTCCCTGGTGGCAAAAACGCGAGCGTGGTTTCCCATGCGGAGGACGCCGTGGCGGCGGCGCAACGCGCAATGGAGGAGGTCCGGCACGCCGCGGTGGAGGAGCGCACCGCCTTTCTTCAGCAAATCTCGGCATTGGAGGAGGAGAAGGCCCAGCTCACCGCATCCCTTGCGAAGAGGAACCAGACCTTGGATGACGCGTCTATGTCGATGTGGAGGGCGATGGAGTCCTTGGAACGGGCCCTCCAGGACCTTTCCGTTGACATGCCAGATGTTACGCATGGCCCTGAGGATCTGACGCAAATGCTCGAGCTAATCGAAGAGGGCTCAGGGCTTGCCCTCCGCGGTGCCAGAGCCTTCGGCGAACACTGCGGCTTCATCAGTGCCTGCCTCGCCTTCTCCATGCTCCACACCCATGGGTGTAGGCATGTCAACGAGCTGGCGAACCCTCAGCTGGATCTGCTAGCCAAGCCTAGGGCGATGTCTGACGTCGTCCGCTTCATCCAGCCCGGTCTCCGGACTTTCCACAATCGAATTTGGGGTTACGTCGGGGAGGACACGGCCAAGGTCGCGCTGCGGCGAACGCTACATCAGGAAGGGGACTTCCTCCAGTGTCTTGAGGAAGTTCCTCGGCGCAACGAAGGCGGTGCGAACCCGTAGGTGTGATGCCGAGGTTGGGTGTGCGTTGTGTCATGCACGCCTATCTGTACGATTGCCTTGCAACTTCCTCTTTATATGAATGAAGCGTCACTTGCCCAAGGTCTTGTCGTTGCGTACCGCTCCGCTCTGGGCGGTTGTGTCTTGTAGGGTTCGGATTTTCACGCTCAGCTTCGCCCCGCTTATCGATAGTAGCCAGAGTAGACGCGCGAACGCTCTGTCCCCCACCTTCCAATGGGGTGGCAGCGGAGCTGACGCCTAGTCAAAGTAGACACGTGAGCGCTCCGTCCCCTACCTTTCGAAGGGGTGGCAGTGGAGCTGGCGCCTAGCCAAAGTAGACGCGCGAGCGCTCCGTCCCCTACCTTTTGAAAGGGTGGCAGCGGAGTTGGCGCCTAGCCAAAGTAGACGCGCGAGCACTCCGTCCCCTACCTTTCAAAGGGGTGGTTACGGAGCTGGCGCCTAGCCGAAGTAGACGCGCGAGCGCTCCATCCCCTACCTTTCGAAGGGGTGGCAGCGGAGCTGGCGCCTAGCCAAAAAGACGCGCGCGCTCGTCCCCGCCTTTGAAGGGTGGCGGCGAGCTGGCGCCTAGCCGAAGTAGATGCGCGAGCGCTCTGTCCCGTACCTTTCGAAGGGGTGGCAGCGGAGCTGGCGCCTAGCCGAAGTAGACGCGCGAGCGCGGGGACATCCACGTCTTGTTTATACTCAGTAGAGTGCGCAGAGGCAACACTCGTGTCTTATTTATACTCCGCAGAGTGCGTGGGAACATCAACCACATCTTATTTATACTTCGAAGAGTACGCGCGAGGGCAACGCCCGCGCGTGTGCGGGGACATCCGTATCTTGTTTATACTCGGTAGAGTGCGCAGGGACCACATCCGTGTCTTATTTATACTCCACAGAGTGCGCACGGAGGTATGCCTCGACGCTACGTCTTATTTATACTCTGTAGAGTGCGCACGGAGGTATGCCTCGACTCTGTGTCTTATTTATACTCCGCAAAGTGCGCACGGAGGTATGCCTTGACGCTGCGTCTTATTTATACTCCGTAGAGTGCGCACGGAGGTATGCCTCGACGCTGCGTCTTATTTATACTCCGTAGAGTGCGCATGGAGGCGTCCCCCCGCTGCATCTTATTTATACTCTGTAGAGTGCGCACGGAGTTATGCCTCGACGCTGCATCTTATTTATACTCCGTAGAGTGCGTGCGGAGGCGGACCTCGACGCTACGTCTTATTTATACTCCGTAGAGTGCGCACAGAGGTATGTCTCGACGCTGCATCTTATTTATACTCCGTACAGTGTATGCGCAGGCGGACCTCGATGCTACGTCTTATTTATGCTTCGTAGAGTGCGCGTGAAGGCGGACCACGACGTTACATCTTATTTATACTCCGTAGAGTGCGCGTGGAGGTGGACCTCGACACTACGTCTTATTTATACTCCGTAGAGTGCGCACGGAGGTATGCCTCGATGATGCATCTTATTTATACTCCGTAGAGTGCGTGCGGAGGCGGACCTCGATGCTACGTCTTATTTATACTCTGTAGACTGCGCACGGAGGTATGCCTCGACGCTGTGTCATATTTGTACTCCATAGAGTGCTTGCGGAGGCGAACCTCGAGGCTACGTATTATTTATACTCCGTAGAGTGTGTGCGGAGGCGGACCTCGACGCTACGTCTTATTTATACTCCATAGAGTGCGCGCGGAGGCGGTGGACCGATATGAAAGCTTGGCAGAGGGTCAGCTTTATTAATCTCCCGTTTGCGCGGGCGAGCATCTTACAATGGGTAAGGTGCCGATGTTGCTACATGCTTTCCGTTTTGTCCTAGACATAGTACCGCCGCAGCCTGTCTGCATTCCATGTGTGGCGAAGTGTCTGTCCTTCTAACGTGGCAAGGCGGTATGCTCCCTTCTGCAGAGCTTCTGCGACAATGTATGGGCCTTCCCATTTGGATTCTAGCTTGCCAATCGTCTCTGCATGGAGCGCCATTTTGAGGACGAGGTCTCTAGGCTGAAATTCTCACGGGTATGTGGAGCGACCACGCGTACGCACCATCTGGCGCGCGTACTTGATGACGTGCTGGGTTGTGCTTACTCGCTCTCCATCGAGAAGGTCTAGGGATAATTGGCGCTCCTCTTCCGGCGCCTGGACCAGGACTCTTCTCGATCTGGCCTTGATCTCCTCAGGCGTCATTGCTTCGTCGCCGAAGAGGAGTTTGAACGGCATGAATCTCGTTGGTCGCATCACCGTTGTGCGGAGGGACCAGAGGACGTTGTGGAGCTCGCCCGGCCACTTGCCTTTTGGTAGCCCTACGAGGCACTTCTTGACTCGAGCGGAGATGGCGCCGTTTGCCCGCTCGACTGCACCATTAGACTGTGGGTGCCCGACCGAAGCGAATCGAAGCGTGATGCCCACGCTGTCGCAGAACACCTTGAACGGGGCGGCGTCGAACTGTAGGTCGTTGTCGACGGTGAGCTCCCTGGGCACGCCAAAGCGACATATGATGTTCTGCCAAAGAAAACGCTGCATGGCCGCCGAGGTTATCTTGGCTAGAGCTACAGCCTCTGGCCACCTGGAGAAATATTTCAGAGCGACTACTGCGAACCTCAGGTCGCCTGGGGCCCGGGGAGTGGTCCCACAACATCGATGCCCCACCGCGCCAGCGGCCATACCGGGGGAATGGGGTTGAGGCTCGTCGGAGGCCTGCGAATGACCCACCCCATCCATTGGCAACCTTGACACCGGCGCACAAGATCTTGGGCATCGGCGATGGCAGTTGGCCAGTAAAAGCCTTGCCTGAATGCCTTACCGACTAGCGAACTCGGCACAAGGTGCGAGCCGCAAAGTCCCGCGTGAATTTCCGAAAGGAGCTACTGTCCTTCTTCGCGTGAGAGGCACCGCAGGAGCGGTGCGCAGACTCCTTTTTTGTAGAGAACTCCGTCGAGCACCTGGAAAGACCTGGCACGATGCTGCAAGGACCGAATCTCGACGAGGTCATCTGGCTCTGCGATGCCCTGCAAGAAACCAAAGATGGGCTCCCGCCAGTCACCCTGTTGGGTGATCTGGTGGACGAGAGCTGCATCGCGGTTGTCCTGTGTGATGGCGGCCGTTAGTAGGACCTCATAGAATGCCCCCTCGGGAGTTGGGAGCTGCTGCTGGTGGCTTTTGCAAGGGCGTCGGCTTGCTCGTTATCCGCCCGAAGGATGGCTTTTACCGTGACACCCAAAAAGCATGGTAACCACCGCACCGATGCCCGTGCCCGCAACGCCGTAGGCTCTGTCGGTGTTGAGCATCCACACCGGGTCTTCTGGCTGCTGAGCGGGCTGAGCCGACGGGGTCCACTCCGCGAGGAAGTCCGCAAGGACCTGGGACTTGATCGCTGTTCTCGAGGCATACGTTAAGGAGAACGGGGCAAGCTCGGCTACCCACTTGCCAATTCGCCTTGTGGACTCCTTGTTGTGCAGCATCTCCGCCAAGGGGAACGAGGATGGCACCGTGACTGGATGGGCTAGGAAATAGTGTCGGAGCTTCCTCGAGGCCATGACCAGTGCGTAGGAGAGCTTCTCGAGCTCCGTATACTGCGTCTTAGTGCCCTGAAGGGCTTCGGAGACGAAGTACACGGGGCGCTCGAGAGTGCCTTCTTCCAGGACGAGAACAGCGCTGACCGCTGTCGCCGAAGCGGTGAGGTAGAGCTGGAGGGGAGCCTCTGGCGCCGGAGCGACTAGAGTGGGGAGGCTTGCGAGGTGTCTCTTGAGGTCATCGAAGGCCTTCGCACAATCGCCGTCCCAATGAAACCCGTCGCAACCGCGGAGGGTCTTGAAAAATGGCAAGCCCCGCTCCGCTGCTCAAGACAGGAAGTGACTCAAAGCAGCCATACAGCCGGCAAGCCTCTGGACTTGATAGGAACGGGGTCCCGATCTTCCAACAGGTTCTGGATATGTTCGATTTGGTGGAGGCGCGACACAAATCGATCCGACTTCCGAACAACACGTTCTGAACCCCGCAATCGCAGCACCACGTCTCCTCAGGTTATCAACCGTGCGCAGCCCGGTTGACCTCCCCAAGAAGGCTAATCCTCAACTGCGAATCGAAGAACACAAGCAAGAACAAGGAAGAACACAACTGAATTGCAGACGTATTGATTTAGCACTCGAAAGTTGGGGTCTTACAAACCGATGAACGGCGAAACTATTCAAAGACAGAATAATCTAAGCAAAACCCAAACCCTAATGGTGGGGGTGGCGGCTGGATATAAAGGAGTGACGGGCGTGCAAAACCCCTGGACGCGCCCTAATGGGCTCCAACACGATACAAAGCCGAACGGCCCAAAAGACGGTGACACGGTACCCTGACAGATTCTGAACGCCCACTTGTTTGGCGATTCCGTTGACTCAAAAGGAATTTTACATGGGATCGAGCCATTGGAAAGGTCGTCTTCTCAGCTTTCCATCCATATGTAGAACGTCCAAAACGGGCCGGATGCGATCTGGGCGTCCGTTTAGTGCGACACAGTCTGGACTCCGAATTGGATTCGAAGTCGGCTTGAGTTGGCCCTCCAACATGATTCGACTGCCCTTGCTAAACTTGTGCGTCTCGTAGTCCTTCTCCAAGTACTTCCAGGTCCTCTCCATAGTTCCTAATCATAATTAAATAATTAGGTAGCAATCGATTCGCAAATGAACAAAAAGAAGTACTTAGGAACGAGCTCACCTGTAAATTCAATTGTTGGGCGCGAGCTCTAGTGATTGGTCCTTGAATGTCAAGTGGAGGAGTGTTGTGTGTATTCAAAGAAGTGATGTCCTCATCAGGACTTCCCTTGTCGTCCTGGGCGACTCCATGGCAAGGATTGCGTCGACCTTGTCGGGATTCGCCTGGATACCTCGTCCAAACACGAGGAAGCCCAAGAGTTTGCCCGCTCGCACGCCGAAGACACACTTGTCCGGGTTGAGCTTGATGCCCGCCTTCCTGAGGTTGTCGAAGGTCTCCTGAAGATCTCGACCGTGGAAAGTGAGCTTTTTGGTTTTCACCACCACGTCGTCGATGTAGGCCTCAACATTCCTCCTGAGCTGAGCGGCCAGTGCCAGCGCGACGAGGCGGGTGAATGTTGCGCCCGCGTTCTTCAACCCGAAGAGCATCTTGACGAAGCAGAAAGTCCCAACCGGCATAATGAAGCTGGTTTTGTCCTCGTCGTCCTTGGCCATGTAGATTTGATGGTAACCAGAGTACGCGTCCAGGAAACTCATGAGCTCACACCCCGTGGTGGCATCGACCAGTTGATCTATGCGCAGCAAAGGGTAGTCGTCCTTCAGGCATGCCTTGTTGAGGGCGGTGATGTCGATGCACATACGCCAGGCGCTGTTAGCCTTCTTGACAAGCACCGGATTGGCAAGCCAATCCGGATACTGGACCTCGCGGATAACCCCGGCCTGGAGGAGCTTCGCTATCTCCACCTTGGCCGCTTGCTGCCGGTCCATGGACATACGTCGAAGCTTCTGCTTGACTGGCTTGGCATCGAGGCGGACTGCCAGGTTGTGCTCGATGAGGGCGCGGTCCACGCCTTTGATGTCCTCTGGGGACCACGCGAAGACATCCGCGTTGCTTTGGAGAACATGGAGCAAGTCTTGCTCCACCTCCGGGGGAAGGCCTTCGCCAATGGACACGAACTGCCCTTCAGCGTAGAGGGGTACCCTCTTGACCCCGCGGTCCAGCTGAGGCTTAGGCGTCTACCCTGGGGCGGACGGCGTGTCCGCCTTCGGCTTGTCGATGAGGACGTGCACCCTGCGGTGTGGCCTCCTGGCACCAACCTCCACTCGCCTGGCGAGATCCTGGTCGCCGAAGATAGTGATGACACCTCGCGGGCCCAGGAGCTTCATACATAAGAAGGCATGGTGCGGGACCGCCCCGAAGGAGTTGATGGTGGGCCGGCCCAGTATGGCGTTGTACGGGTGCGGGACATCTACGACGTCGAAGACAACGTCTTCGCTCCTGGCATTATTGCCCTGACAAAAGGAGACTCGGAGACATACCTGACCCAAGGCCCTCAGCGGCTGGCATGCGAATCCTTGAAGTGGGGTCCCCGACAGCCCTAGGCGGCCCCGAGGGATCCCCATACGGTCGAGGGCCCCCGCCACCAGGATGTTCACGGAGCTTCCTCTGTCGATGAGGACACGCTTGACCTCGCAGCCTGCAATGTCAGCCTGAATAACCAAGGCATCTTGGTGGGGGAACTCCACACCCTGAGCGTCGGCTGGCGTGAAGGTAATGTTGCAGTGCGGCGTCCCCGGAAGCGGTTGCGCCAAGGAGGTTCCCGGCGAGGAGCCTCCGGAGATGACGCTAATGATGCGGTGCTGGCCCCCCTCTACGGCTGTAGCTTGCGGGGGGCTTCCCTGCGGCTGCCGCACATGGGCTACAGCAGGGGGCCGCGCTTCCAAGGCCCGGGTTCTGGCGGTTGCTTGCCGCAGCTCCATGACTGCGATGCATGCCCGTGTGACCTGATCACTGTAGCCATGCACTTCGCACCACCTGCCGTAGTCCAGGATTTCCTGCTTCGCGCGTGGTCTCTCATTGCAGCCGCCTCTGCGCCCCCATTTCCGGCTTCCCCGGCCCTTCCCGCGCAGTGTGGGGGTAGGTTCCTGGGCGGCGTCCTTTATGGAGAGGACGTGGCGAGCCTTCTGGGACCTACGCTGATTACGCCAGGGCTTGCACCTACCGCTTGACGAGCTCTCATGCCCCCCGGTGTCACTGCATTCAGGGGCGTCCCGCGCGGACTCTTGCCTGCGTTTCCCTGTCGGGGAGTTATTCCCCGTGCATCCTTTTTGCGACCACCCCTCCGCTTGAATGGGGCCGGAGTCGTCACCCTCGCGTCTTCGCGCATCCTCCTTCGCCCGCGCATACTCTTCCATCTTGTTGAAGAGCTTCGCCACCGTCTTGATTGGCTTTCGCGCGTTGTATTCGGCCAGCTGCCCCGGGCGGAGACCCTGTACTGCTGCGTTGATGATGGTTGTCTCATTGACATCTTTGACCTGGCAGCGTACCTTCGCGAAGCGCTTGAAGTAGTGCCGGAGCTTCTCCGAGGGTTTCTGTTTGACCGCGAAGAGCTAATCCACGCCAGCGAGCTCAACGTAGTTCCCCTGGAAGTTGTTGTGGAGCCGGTCATGAATCTGTTCCCATGCGTAGATGGAGTTTGGCTCGATGGTGAAGAACCAAGAGAGCGCCACTCCTTGCAACGCGAGGGAGAGCCCCTTTGCCTACGTGGTGTCGTCTCCGCCGACAGCTTCGATGGCGGTCTCGTACATGCGTATGAACTCCCGAGGGTCTGTGTCGCCTTTGTATAGCTTGATGGTGCTGGGGAACTTGAAATCGTCCGACCACGCCGCCTGCTGCAACCCTACAGAGAGCGGGGACTCTGGGTCCACGCATTGCAGTAGGACACGACTGGACGTGGGGGTGTCGCGGCTGTCCGCCCGCTCCAGCATGGGCTCTGGCACGACCGTCGGTGGGGTCTCCTGACTCCGAGCCTCTTGCATACCGCGCACGGCCCCGCGGAGATCCATCAACTCCCGCTGGAACATGTTGAGGGCCGCCAACAGGGCGTTCTCCACCGTAGTCGTGGCCGGGGCAACCGGTGCACCTGGTTGCACAGCCGGAACAGTGGCGGTCACGGCCTGCACCCCCGGATTGCCTGTCGTGGTGGCGTGATGGACTCCAGAGTCGATGGCGGGGCCCGCGTTGCCGCCAAAACCATTCGTCGTTCCTGCACCGGGTGTGATGGCGGCGGCCGTGCCAACCTGGGCACCGGCGCTACTGCCCCTGCCCACCCGGTCGGTATTACCGACGATGAATGCGGTGCCTGCGGTGGGGTTGTCTGTCCTGCACGAAGCGGTGTCGACCGTCGCAGCAGCGGTGGCGGGGTCAGCCATCGTAGCAGCGGTGGCGGGATCGGCCGCCGTGGCAGCAGTGGCAGGGCCGGTCGTCGTGGCAATGGTGGCGGGGTCGACCGTCGTGGCGTGCACACCGGTGTCTGTTGCCACCGCGCCCACGTCGGTGGCTACCGACACCGAGGCCCTGGTGCTAACGCGAGACTTCGTCGCCCCCACCGCCTTCTTCTTTGCCGCCGACGACGAAGCTGGAGGCTTGCTCTTGTCCTCCCCACGGACTGCGCCAACTGTTGTGGTTACAGACCAAACAGAGAGAGAGAGAGTATGGTAGTGAAGAGTTAGGTGAGCAAGTGCTTAAAGTTTCCCCCGTGGCATGTATTATATATATATATATCCACCTGGGGAGTGTTTTTACAATGGTACCCTTATATTTGAGTATCCCCCCAGGGGCACTTATGTCATTATACATGCCCCATTCTGGGCCTTATAGCCATCTAGCAGGCTGGCTGGGCTAAGGTGGGGGCCACCCCTACAACAATACCCTTTTCTGAAACCCCTTCGAATCAAGTGAGCTTCGATCTGCGCTGAGTTGCTAAACATCTTGAGATTATCACAATCAATGCATGGACAGTACATATATTTCATCCCCTTCTTCAACATATCCAGCTCGGCCGCTCTTCTAAAAGCAGACACACCATTAATGTACTCTTCACTCACACGGTTCTCAATGTACATCCAGTTTCGGTCCATCCATGCTACACAAGTGACAAATGGGTGTCAAAATGATTATTACCGCTACTACATAGCAAATCAGACTAGCTATATATACTTACACGTACATGACATGCATCTATATATATTACGTAGGTATATACCTAGCTAGCCACGTATTCATGACATAATAATGTTAAGCAAGAATGTTAGCTAGTACTTACCCATTCTGAAATCGAGCAAACTAACATTATCTTTCTAAACCTAGCTAGCTAGCTAGCAAGATTTAAATTAAACAAAAACCTAGCTATCATCTCCAGCCTTCAATTACAAAAACATGCATGCATATAAGCTATTAAAAGTAATTGAGTACTAACCTCTAATCAGATCACTAAGAAGACGACAATATGTTTTCACCCGAACTCCCTAAAGACGGCCGCCTTGCTCCACCGATGCAGCGCAATGAAGACAGATCTGTGTCGACATTGAGCAAGTACGCCCAGTAATTAATAGTGCAGAATATCACAGACGGTTCCAACCACAAACGGTCTATGAAAACAATATATCACTGACGGTTCGTGTTAATAACCGTCTGTGAATTATCACAGACGGTTATTAATACGAACCGTCTATGATGTCCAAAATATCACAGACGGTTCGTAATACCAACCGTCTGTGATTGGTGTGTATCACAGACGGTTCGTATATAGAACCGTTTGTGATAGTCCTACATTATCACAGACAGTTATTAACACGAACCGTCTGTGATTGGTGCGTATCATAGACGGTCCGTATATATAATCGTCTGTGATAGTTCACTCTATACTTGAAATTTTTTGTTTTTTGGCTAGCCTTAAGAAATTAAATAATGTTACCCATGGCATTTGAAAACAAGCAAATACAGACGCAAGCACAACAACACATTCAGATCTATTACAGGATAACAAGCTAACGAACCCTTCGTGGCACGACATTGAAGTTAAACAAGACACAGTTCTGACACTTATGGCAAAAGTGTGTTGTCTAGCTTCTTGCCGTGCCACAACGGAGGCACTAGCTCATGGCAATAGTTGGCGTTGTGGAGGAACAAGCAAATACAAAGGCAAGCACAAGAACACATTCAGACCTATTATAGGATAACAAACTAAGTATACGCCAATTATCGGTGACATGTGATTATCACAGACGGTTCTTAATACGAACCGTCTGTGATGTCTCGATTATCACAGACGGTTCGTATTAAGAACCATCTGTGAAAGTTCACAGACTGTTATCAATACAAACCGTCTATGATGTCTCGATTATCACAGACGGTTCGTATTAAGAACTGTCTATGAAAGTTCACAGACGGTTATTAACACGAACCATCTGTGTTGTCTCGATTATCACAGACGGTTCGTGTTAATAACCGTTTGTGAAAATATCGCAGACGGTTGGTAGTATGAACCGTCTGTGATAGTTTAAGCACAGACAGTTCCGTATAAACCGTTTGTGATGCACCCGTCCAGTATAGCCTCTTTTGTGGTAGTGCGGAGACAGACTCTACTACATCTTGGACTCAAAGTCAAGATTATTTCTAACAGTTCAGATTATGATTCAATTATAGGCGTTAAGGTTATGACTCAATATGGATTTCAGCTTGATCGCAGTAGACTAACTGCACCAGCTTTTCATGGAGGTGACCAATTGGTTTTGTTGGAAATTTTAACCAGATCTGACCTATTAGAATGCTGTTTTTTAGATGACCTATTACAATCAATGTTTATTGGCACATTTACACTAGGTCGTCATTGTTTCAGATCATTGGGTTACGGAGTATGGCGACCACGTCTTTATCATAGGGGAAGAAAATTAGGAGCACAATGGCATGCATGCTGAGGTGGCTGCCATGGGCTGAAAAATAGAATAAAAGATCACATGCACGGCTTATCAGGGCATGATTAGATAAAGGCTCACAGAAAATGACATCGACATGGTGTTTGTTCGCCATTATATTTACATCGGTAGTATATGATGTGCCGTCGCTGGCAGAAGTATTGCCACCTACCGGCACAGGACAAACTCTTGCGACTGCGAGCCGATCACAGAATTTCAATGAAATGAAGTCCTTGGTCTCTTTGCGAAGTCGTTGACAATTCATATGCATCCTGAATTTTTCACCCTCCAAACTACAGTCACAAGGCGCCATGTCTTTGAGAGGTTCACGGGAGAGCCAAGCAGCCTCCAATGTAGCTATGCCCGAAAATTCAACGCCCAAATTTTGATCCCCTTCCTTTTAGCTTCGGCTTTTTCAAAAGGCAAAATAAATTGAACAGTTTCTCCAAATGACTTCTCCAAATAACTTCTCGAGTTCAAACCATATGCACCATCTATGTCGTTATCTTTGTCGTTTACCACCATCTAAAAAATATAGATATTCTAAAAAAAATATAGATAAAACTATTGTCTATAGCAAAAATAACATGATCTTCAGCACGAACAGGACCACTCATCTTTCTAAGCATACGAGCCATCCAATCAGAAACTAGATGAGCCATGTGAAGCATATATCATAAAGCTAACATGTTAAGCATATATAATAAAGCTAACATGTGAAGCATATATCATAAAGCTAACATGTGAAGCATATATCATAAAGCAAACATGTTAAGCATATATCATAAAGCTAACATGTGAAGGATATATCATAAAGCTAACATGTTAAGCATATATCATAAGTACTTCTCGGGACGGAGCGGCGTCGGAGCGACAATGGGAGGGAGTGGCGTCAGGAGGGACCGGCGGCGGGAGGGACCGGCGTCGGAGCGGCATCGGGAGGGAGCGACGGCGGGAGGGAGTGGCGTCGGGAGGGACCAGCGGCGGCGTCGGGAGTGAACGGTGGCGGGAGGGAGCAAAACTTAGCAAGGGCGCTGGAGAGTGCGTGAGTGCGGACTGTGCAGACCTAGCTGCGGATATTTATAGGGAAACTATCACAGACGGTTCGTTAAAGGAACCATCTGTGATAGTTATATCACAGACGGTTTTATTTGTAGAACCGTCCGTAATGTATTATCACAGACAGTTTCTTCCGATAAACCGCCTGTGATAGTTCACTACACCTAGTTCTTAGTTCCTGAGTCATTTTACAATTACAATGGAATATAGTTACATTTATGAAAAACGCAAGCATAATCATAAATATAACTATTTCTTAGTTCATGAGTCATATTACAATTACAATGGAATATATATAGTTACATTTGTGAAAAACGCAAGCATAATCACAAATATAACTATTTCTTAGTTCCTGAGTAATTTTACTATTTCAATGGAATATATAGTTACATTTATTACACTTGGCTATTTCATTTTAAATAAAGCCCTTCACGATGATCGACACGCATATAGCTTGCTTCATCGCCTTGTTCTTCCTCGAGCCTGATGTCGTCTTCGAATGGAGGCAAATCATCAAGGGGCAATTCCGTGTGGCGGGCGCGATCACCGGGATCCTGGCGCCCAGCGAGGAAGTCGTCGGGGTTGAGGGAGAAGTCATCGCACCTCGGGCCGACGAAGCCCCCGTGCCCCGGATGGAGGCTGAGCGGACACCTCCCTGTGCCTTGGTAGGGGGTGTCGAAGGTAGGCACGATTCTTTTTCCTCCCGCGACTTCGCGAAATTCTCTCTGATTTGCTCGCTCATTCCGTCGTCGACATCAGGCGAGACGAGGTCTCCCGGACGCGGGGAAGGATCGAGCAACGGGGGTGTGCACGAAGTCTCCGAACTTGTTGCGCAGGGCGTGACGTGGGTGTCCAGTGCCGTCGAAGCCGCTGGCGTAGAGGGGCCGAGGCCCGTTGTCTTCGATTTCATCCCTCGATCGGAGATGCTTAGCGTTCTCAATGAGGTCGCGGAGCGCGTTGGCGGCAGTTGGATCGACAGGTGCTATCAACGTGCGGGGGAGACCTTCTGGCGCTCACGCTGGGTGCCTCGGAGATAAGGGTAAGTGGCTAGGTTTACGGCCTACGCCACCGTCCAGCTCATTTCTAACTCCCACAGTTTCTTCCCGACTCTTGCTCTCAGCCAAGCCCTGGAGGAGACTCACGTTCGCGAGCGGAGCGTGCTAGAGGGCAATCTTCGTGCTGTGGATGAGGCTCATGCCGCCAAGGACGAGCATATTCGCTTGCTGGTGGCGAAAACGCGAGGGTGGTTTTCCACGCGGAGGACGCCGTGGCGGCGGCGCAACGCGCAACGAAGGAGGTCCGGCACACCGCGGCGGAGGAGCGCACCGCCTTTCTTCAGCAAATCTCGGCGCTAGAGGAGGAGAAGGCCCAGCTCACAGCATCCCTTGTGAAGAGGAACCAGACCTTGGATGACGCGTCTATGTCGGCGTGGAGGGCGATGGAGTCCTTGGAACGGGCCCTCCAGGACCTTTCCGTTGACATGCCAGATGTTACGCATGGCCCTGAGGATCTGACGCAAATGCTCGAGCTAATCGAAGAGGGCTCAGGGCTTGCCCTCCGCGGTGCCAGAGCCTTCGGCGAACACTGCGGCTTCATCAGTGCTTGCCTCGCCTTCTCCATGCTTCACACCCATAGGTGTAGGCATGTCAACGAGCTGGCGAACCCTCCGCTGGATCTACCAGCCAAGCCTGGGGCGATGTCCGACGCCATCCACTTCATCCAGCCCGGTCTTCGGACTTTCCACAATCGAATCTGGGGTTACGTCGAGGAGGACACGGCCAAGGTCGCGCTGCGGTGAACGCTACATCAGGAAGGGGACTTCCTCCAGTGTCTCGAGGAAGTTCCTCGGCGCAACGAAGGCGGTGCGAACCCGTAGGTGTGATGCTGGGGTTGGGTGTGCATTGTGTCGTGTACGCCTATCTGTACGGTTGCCTTGCAACCTCCTCTTTATATGAATGAAGCGTCGCTTTCCCAAGGACTTGTCACTGCGTACCGCTCCGTTCTGGGCGGTTGTGTCTTGTAGGGTTCGGATTTTCACGCTCGGCTTCACGCCGCTTGTCGATAGTAGCCGGAGTAGACGCGCGAACGCTCCATCCCCCACCTTCCAATGGGGTGGCAGCAAAGCTGGCACCTAGTCAAAGTAGACGCGCGAGCGCTCCGTCCCCTACCTTTCAAAGGGGTGGCAGCGGAGCTGGCGCCTAGCCAAAGTAGACGCGCGAGCGCTACGTCCACTACCTTTCGAAGGGGTGGTAGTGGAGCTGGCGTCTAGCCGAAGTAGACGCACGAGCGCTCCGTCCCCTACCTTTCGAAGGGTGGCGCGGCTGAGTCTCAGCCGGCAGAGGCGTGCGGCGCTCCGCCCCTACCTTTCGAAGGGTGGCGCGAGTGGCGCCTGGTCGAAATGAGACGTGCGAGCGCTCCGTCCCCTACCTTTCGAAGGGGTGACAGCGGAGCTGGTGCCTAGCCGAAGTAGACGCGCGATTGCGGGGACATCAACGTCTTGTTTATACTCAGGAGAGTGCGCAGGGGCAACACTCGCGTCTTATTTATACTCCGCAGAGTGCGTGGGAACATCAACCATGTCTTATTTATACTCCGAAGAGTATGCGCGAGGGCAATGCTCGCGCGTGCACGGGGACATCCGCGTCTTGTTTATACTCGGTAGAGTGCGCAGGGACCACATCCGCATCTTATTTATACTCCGCAGAGTGCGCACGGAGGTATGCCTCGACGCTGCGTCTTATTTATACTCCGTAGAGTGCGCACGGAGGTATGCCTTGACTCTGCGTCTTATTTATACTCCGCAGAGTGCGCATGGAGGTATGCTTCGATGCTGCGTCTTATTTATACTCCGCAGAGTGCGCACAGAGGTATGCCTCGACGTTGCGTCTTATTTATACTCCGCAGAGTGCGCACGGAGGTATGCCTCGACGCTGCGTCATATTTATACTCCGTAGAGTGTGCGCGGAGGCGTCCCCCCACTGCATCTTATTTATACTCCGTAGAGTGCGCATGGAGTTATGCCTCGACGTTGCGTCTTATTTATACTCCGTAGAGTGCGTGCGGAGGTGGACCTCGACGCTACGTCTTATTTATACTCCGTAGAGTGCGCACGGAGGTATGCCTCGACGCTGCATCTTATTTAACTCCGTAGAGTGTGTGCGGAGGCGGACCTCGATGCTACGTCTTAATTATACTCCGTAGAGTGTGTGTGGAGGCGGACCTCGACGCTACATCTTATTTATACTCCGTAGAGTGCGCGCGGAGGCGGACCTCGATGCTACGTCTTATTTATACTCTGTAGAGTGCGCACGGAGGTATGCCTCGATGTTGCGTCTTATTTATACTCCGTAGAGTGCGTGCGGAGGCGGATCTCGACGCTACGTCTTATTTATACTCCATAGAGTGCACACGGAGGTATGCCTCGATGCTGCGTCTTATTTATACTCCGTAGAGTGCGTGCGGAGGCGGACCTCGATGCTACGTCTTATTTATACTCCGTAGAGTGCATGCGGAGGCGGACCTCGATGCTACGTCTTATTTATACTCCATAGAGTGCGTGCGGAGGCGGTGGACCGAGACGAAAGCTTGGCAGTGGGTCGGCTTTATTAATCTCCCGTTTGCGCGGGCGAGCATCTTACAATGGGTAGGGTGCCGATGTTGCTACATGCTTTCCTTTTTGTCCTAGACATAGTACCGCCACAGCCTGTCTACGTTCCATGTGTGGCGAAGTGTCTGTCCTTTTAACGTGGCAAGGCGGTATGCTCCCTTCTGCAGAGCTTCTGCGACAATGTATGGGCCTTCCCATTTGGATTCCAGCTTGCCAACCGTCTCCGCACGGAGCGCCATTTTGAGGACGAGGTCTCTAGGCTAAAATTCTCGCGGGTATATGGAGCGACCACGCGTGCGCACCATCTGGCGCGCGTACTTGATGACGTGCTGGGTTGTGCTTACTCGCTCTCCATCGAGAAGGTCTAGGGATAATTAGCGCTCTTCTTCCGGCGCCTGGACGAGGACTCTTCTCGATCTGGCCTTGATCTCCTCATGCATCATTGCTTCGTCACCGAAGAGGAGTTTGAACGGCGTGAATCCCGTTGGTCGCGTCACCGTTGTGCGGAGGGACCAAAGGACGTTGTGGAGCTCGCTCGGCCACTTGCCTTTTGGTAGCCCTACGAGGCGCTTCTTGACTCCAGCGAAGATGGCGTCGTTTGCCCGCTCGACTGCACCATTAGACTACGGGTGCCCGACCGAAGCGAATCGAAGCGTGATGCCCACGCTGTCGCAAAACTCCTTGAACGGGGTGGCGTCGAACTGTAGGCCGTTGTCGACGGTGAGCTCCCTGGGTACGCCAAAGCGACATATGATCTTCTGCCAAACAAAACGCTGCATGGCCACCGAGGTTATCTTGGCTAGAGCTACAACCTCTAGCCACCTGGACAAATATTCCAGAGCGACTACTGCGAACCTCAGGTCACCTGGGGCCTGAGGGAGTGGTCCCACAACATCGATGCCCCACCGAGCTACCGGCCATACTGGGGGAATGGGGTTGAGGCTCGTCGGAGGTCTACGAAGGACCCACCCCATCCATTGGCAACCTTGACACCGGCGCACAAGATCTTGGGCATCGGCGATGTAGTTGGCCAGTAAAAGTCTTGCCTGAATGCCTTACCGACTAGCGACCTCGGCGCAAGGTGCGAGCCGCAAAGTCCCGCGTGAATTTCTGAAAGGAGCTGCTTTCCTTCTTCGCGTGAGAGGCACCGCAGGAGCGGTGCACAGACTCCTTTTTTGTAGAGTACTCTGTCGAGCACCTGGAAAGACCTGGCACGATGCTGCAAGTGCCGGATCTCGACGGGGTCATTCGGCTTTGTGATGCCCTACAAGAAACCAAAGATGGGCTCCCGCCAGTCACCCTGTTGGGTGATCTGGTGGACGAGAGCTGCATCGCGGTTGTCCTGCGCGATGGCAGCCGTTAGTAGGACCTCGTAGAATGCCCCCTTGGGAGTTGGGAGCTGCTGACTGGCAGCTTTTGCAAGGGCGTCGACTTGCTCGTTATCCGCCCGAGGGATGGCTTTTACCGTGACACCCAAAAAGCGTGGTAACCACCGCACCGACGCCCGTGCCCGCAATGTCGTAGGCTCCGTCAGTGTTGAGCATCCACACCGGGTCTTCTGGCTGCTGAGCGGGCTAAGCCGACGGGGTCCACTCTGCAAGGAAGTCCGCAAGGACCTGGGACTTGATCGCTGTTCTCGAGGCATACTGTTGTGGCTACTGACCAAACAGAGAGAGAGATGGTAGTGGAGAGTGATGAAGATAAGTGTAATGGCCTGCCCTCCTCCCTATGGCTTGCTCGTATATATACATACATGAGGAGTGCTTTTACAGTTATACCCTTACATCTGGTTATCCCCTTTGGGGCAGTTATGTCATTACGCATGGCACTGCGGGCCTTATAATCTCCTACCGAACTCTTTGGGTTTAGGTGGGGCCATCCCAACGACACATACATTAAGGAGAGCAGGCGAGCTCTACGCCCACTTGCCACCCGCCACGTGGACTCCTTGTTGTGCAAAGATCTCAAGGGGAACGAGGATGGCACCGTGATCGGATGGGCTAGGAAATAGTGTCGGAGTGTCACATCCCAAAAATTTGGCTTTTTGAAAAATTTAAATTCAAATAAATTATTTTAAGTTAATTGGATTTTACTTGGCTTTTATTTGCCTTTCTCGGATTTTACGGAATTTAAAAACTATTTTTAGAGCTTAAAAGTAATTCAAAATATGAAAATTAAATATCAACAGTAGTTGGAAATAATTTTATTTAGTCCAAAATATGTCCAGAGGTTCGTGAATTTTTCTGGAATTTTGGAGGTATTTTCATATTTTTCTCGAGGCCTAAATAATTTTCTAGCCTTTTCAAATTAGAAATCAAATTCTGAAAAATAAAACCTCCCTATTCCTCCGTGACGCGGCGTGGGCGGCCCAGGGCCCACGTCGCCGCTCGCCAATCCAGTGTTCCCTTCTCTCTCTCGGCGCCAGCGGGCTGGGCCCGTCAGCGACCCGCCTTCCTCCTCCTTGCTCGACGCGCGTGGGCGGCTCGGATGAGCCGAGTCCCCGCGCGGACCATCCAGCCGCCCGCTCCCACCTCTCTCTCGCCTCACGACCGCGGGCCTCGCCGTCGTGGCAAGACGCCTCCGCTCGCCGCCACCCGGCCCACTGTCGGATCCGTCTCCCCGCGGAATCGCCCCCTTCCTTCTCTTTTCCCCTCTTTCCTTTCGCCGGCCGACCAAATCCGAGCCGGCCGGCTTGCCTTCCTCGGCTCTCCCGGTTTGAAACCCCGAGCCCCGCCGCGACCGAATCCCCAAATCCGCGCCTCCCTTCCTTCCGCGCCTCCTTCCTTTCCTCCCGCGCCCTTCCTTCTCCGGCCACAAGAACGGCGAGCAATTGCCGCGCCCTACTCCCCTCCGCCCTATAAATACCCCTCGACCTTCGCCTTCTCCCGCACCGCATCCCAGCGACTCCACCGCAGCTCCCGAGCCCTCTAGAGCCCGATCACCGTGCCACTCCTCCTCGAGCTCCGCCCAACTCCGCGAGCTTTCCTCGCCGCCTCGGTCATCCCCGAGCCCGTCGTCGCCTCCCGAAGCTTCCCACGCCGGACGGTCCTCCCGACCCTCGGCCGCCTCCCGTCACCGAGCGTCGCGACGGAGCTCCCGAGCCGTCGTCGCCGCCACCTCGTCGCCGCGCCTGCGTTCACCCCGAGCCTCGCCGACCCTCCAACCGGATCCTTCGCGCCGTGGTTGCATTTCACGCGCCGCCCGAACCTCTCGCCACTCCCTCGTCGCCGCGCCGCCGCCTCGACCATCTTCCCCGACCTCCCCTCCGGCAGGTACCTCAAAAGGTATGGTTGCCCTATATGGGTAGGCAAAGCCTCCCCCGCCCATCTGGTTAGCCGCGCTCTCTCTCAACTCCCCGGTGCGCGTTCGAGCCCTCGGCTCCGCGCGCTGGGTTGAGTTTTTCGTTTAATTTTCGCGACTGACAAGCGGGCCCCACCCGTCAGCGGCCGCCGGTCTGCGCTGCCACTGCCGCCTGGGCCCCACCCGTCTGCGTCAGCCTCTGACAAGTGGGTCGGACCGATGGGTCCCACTGTCGGTGACCAAGCGGATAGGGTCAGCGCGGAGGGTCCCACATGTCGGCGACCGCCGAGGGTCTACTGTTCAGTGGGTCCCACCTGTCAATCTCTCGATTAAAATAAAGATTTAAAAATTAAATATTCCAGTGGGCCCCACCTGTCAGAAATTTCCTGAATTTCTCGATTTATTCAAATCTAAGATTTTCAAATGATCATAACTTTCTCATTTTAACTCCAAATCCAGCCATTCAAATTTCTAAATTCATCTAAAATCAAGATCTACCCAATTATGGCCTCTGTTGAATTTTTGGATTTTATTTGAATTTTCTTTTGTATTTATTTGTTTTGTTGCTTCGTCTTTCCTCGCGTAGATTCCAACGTTGTCGACGATCCTCTTCACAGCAGAAGAAGACCAGAAACCCCGCAAGAAGGCAAGTCTCCTTTGATCATCTTGAGCCTATGCTTTGAAATGTTTTAAAGTATTTTAAATGTTATGCATTGCTATTTACATAAAATGATAATTCAATCTTAAGGTAGTAGTTAATCCAACCTTGTTATGCCCGCCATTGGAATTGATTGTCATGTACCCTTGTCACCATAGAATTTCCTTTGTCTCATTAATGAGAATATTATAATTACTTGTTGATGTTAGTATGGTAGGATAATGCTTAGTCATGCTATCTAATAACTCTGAAAAATCTTGAAAATGGGAATCTATGATTTATTAAATCCTTGTGTTTGAAAGTGAAGTGGCAATTGGAGTTGTCACTGTGATTTTAAAATAAAATAAAAATGTGAAAGTTGGTTTAGATTAGGGTGGATGGCTGTTTGGGTTGGTGCGATAAGCACGAGAACTTGTTAAGTGTATGTTCCACCCTAGTCAATTAAGGACCGACGCTTGTGTTTGTCCAAACTGAGCATTAACCGTACAACCACAAGTCTATATGGGTACGACCTAGCTAACTAACCTATAAAGGTGTAGTTTAGATATCACCAGTGGTGTATTGAGTGCCGGCGCTTGGTTACTCATAGTGAGGGACAGGTTCTTGTACTCATATGGCGCAAGAGGGGCTTGATTGGGCGATTTAACCCTCTCGGTGAAACCTCGTGGGTGGTCTCTAGCTATCTTGGAGTAGGTGAAAGGCTTTGTGATATTTTATCTGGGTCTCATGCCAAAGGAAGCATGTTGACTATTAAGATAATTTATCTCTTGTGGGTAAAGTTGTACAACCTCTGCAGAGTGTAAAACTATTCGGATAGCCGTGCCCACGGTCAAGGGCGGGCAAGGAATGCATTCACATGGTAGATTTCTGGTTTTGTTTTAAAATCAAAAGTTTTGTATTCCGAGGGTGGAGGGAACTCTCGGAAGGGAATCCTGGCGGATGGAGCCAGAGAGGGTGGATGGAACCCGAAGTTTAAAACTTGACCAATGGTAATTGGTTAGCTAGTGTTGGTAGTTGGAACCTTCACTAGAAAGTTAATTCTGTTAAAACATTTACTTCATTAAAGTGATGCCTTCGAAAATAATTAGTAGTAATGGAGATTTTAAATATTGCTTTGTGCAAAAGAACCATATGGCCTTCCTTTGTTAAGCCTTGCATCTATGCATTTTTTCCCAAGACTTGCGGAGTACTTTATGTACTCACATGCTACATTTAAAAATAAAATCTCAGAGGAAGTTGAAGCTCAAGAAGGTGACTACGACTACTGCTTCGCTTGTGGCGGTGATGGATTCTTCCCGGAGGACTAGGTCGTGCTTCCCCAGTCAATTGCCTGTGGCGAATTGATGGGTCGATCCTCAGTTTTAATTGCTTCGCTGTGTTTGATTGTGCGAGGTCTTAAACCTCCCTTGTAATAATGAGACCGGTGGTCGATACTCTTATTTATTGTAATAAATCGTTGATGGTGATGTTTTCCATTCTGTTTGTTGTGTGCACTAGCTTTGATGCGGGACTAGTCTTTGTAATACACAGAGGGTCGGGTTCGAAATCAGGGTCCCGGCAGAGATGGTATCGAGCCAATTTGATCAGAGGCGTGACCTAGATTAGGAATGGCAAACCATAAGGACTTATATTTATAAAAGAGTATATTAAAAATGTGTAAGCTTCTTTGCTTCTACTCTCTTCCTACTTAGAATCTCGTTCTTGTCTCCAACTCCATTTGTTAAAACTTTTACTAATCTTTTCTTTCACTCAACTTTGTAGATGGTGGTTCATCCTCCGCTGCCCGTGGGACTACTACTCACATGGAGAGGATCTTTGGAGCATTCGCTAGCCTTCTCCGGCGGTGATGCGATGTCTGAGTACCGTCGGCCGCCCATCTTCGTGGGTCGGAAGACGCGGATCTGGATCGAGACTCTTGGGCGATGGAGGTATTCTGTATGCACGGAAGAGGAATTCAAGTCCCACACCTACCCCATCAAGCACCCTCGGTCCCATTGTTTCGATCTTTGTCGGGACGCAAGACGCCTCGCCATTGACGAGTTGTGCCACTGCACAAAGATGCTGTACATCGTCCCCTTTTTGCTTCTTCATCAACCTCGCCAGGGCGAGGTATCCAGATCCCTTTGATATTCCGGTGGCGATCCTCGATCGTCACATCAGTGCAGCTCACCCGAGCGATGGCGATCACTTATGCTAGAGCTCAGAGGAGATTGGACAACCGGATGCTTCTCACCTCCGGCTACCAAAGCATTGGACACACTTCGCGCGCGGCTTCTCGAGCGAGCGGTGAGTTTGGTGGGCGTCTTAGGGCGCAGCTAACTACACGCCGTCTTCACCGTAGTTGACTACACGCCGTCTTCTCAGCACACCGTCATCCCCAACAACCCGGCACGGCTCGACTCTCGGGACTCGCATCGGGATGACAAAGACGCAAGAAGGTGCGGCGCCCGATCCGCCCCTGTCATTACTCTCAAGAAGCGCAAGCCTTCTCCTTCCGTTCTCGGCCGATCGCCTCGATCGTAATCGTGTCTCGGCCGAGTGTGACTATTCACGTCACCACGTGAGAGAGCGCCAGAAGACCGGAGGAGGATCGTAAGAGGACCGGAAGAAGACCACGAGGAGCGCATCTTTGGAGAGGATTAGTAGTCTTTTGAGTCCGTAGTACCCAAATAAAATGTCGCGTCCTTAGAACGCTTATTGTTATGTTTTGGTGTGCTAGATGGACTGCACTGTGCCTATGTGCACTTGTGGTACAACCATCCTTGGAGTTATCTTGATTTTAATAAAAGTTTTCCCTAAGTGGTTGCTAGTTCTTTCTTGTGTGTTGGCTTGGGATGTGGTTTAGTTCCCTAATCTCTTACCTTTGCTATTTCCCTCTTACCTTACGCTAACCTAAACCGCCGGATGGTGAACACGAGGAGCAACCACAGCGCGGCAGTGGCGCCAACAACCAGTGGGAGGACAACATTCCACCACCTCCCGCTCAGGCCCCAACTTGGAGCAAATGATGGCTATGCGGCTGCGATTACTTCAAGCTCGCCCGAGAACCAAGTGCGGCCGGCCAGCAGTACCCAACGAGCACCCAGTCTAGATTGGGGAATTCATGAGACAAGGCCTCCCACTTTTCTTTGGATCGGTGGATCCCTTGGAGGCAGATGATTGGATCAAGGATGTGGAAAGAAAATTGGTCCTAGCTCAGTGCAACGATAATGAAAAGGTGTTGTACGCTGCTCATCAGCTCAAGGGAATTGCTGCTAATTGGTGGGAGAATTACCGCGCCGCCCATCAAAATGCACAAGCCATCACTTGGGAGGAGTTTGTCGAAGCTTTCCGCACTGCCCATATCCCTACTGGGATAATGGAAATGAAGAAGAGAGAATTCTACCAACTGCAGCAGGGAAACCTCAGTGTTTAGAGTACTGAACAAGTTCACCCAACCGTCGGTATGCATGCAAGAGGTCACCTCGGAGGCGACCAAGATTTGGAGGTTCACGCAGGACTTGACCCCAACCTCAAGGTGCAGCTGGTGTCCAATGACTTCCCAACCTTCCGGCACCTAGTGAACAAGGCTTTTGTCCAAGAAGATGCTCGGCGCCACTATCATTTAAAATCGGAAGAGGAAGTTTCAAGCCCGGCCAAGGAGCAAGCAGCTCTCGATTCCGCCCCAACGCGCCTCACTTTCACAAGCTCTCGAGTCAAGCGTGCCGAGGACTCCCTTTCGAGGACCCGCCCAAATCCACAAACTCCCGGGCAAACAATGGTGGCCAACCCCGCAGAACAAGACTTGGCAGGAGTGCAAAGTGCTTTAACTTTGCAAGAACATGGGGCACTATGCCAAGAATCGCCCCCTAAACGCCCAAAGCAATGACTCGATTCGTTTCAATCTGGGACTACACCAAGAAGACTCATTGCGCAGTCAAGGCCGTGGGGCACCACAAACCCCAAGGACTCCACAAGTGGTGAGCAGAGGGCATCTCAACCATGTGACCGCGGAAGCAGCCTAGGATGCACCCGACGTAGTTCTGGGTAAGTTTCTTGTCAACTCAGTACTTGCATCAGCATTATTTGATTCTGGAGCTTCGCATTCTTTTGTGTCAAAAGATGTGGTTGAAAGGTATAATTGGGATGTGAGTAAACTACAGAACCCCATGCTAGTCCGGTCCACTGAAAGGAAATGAGGACTAACACAGTTTGCCTTGACGCAACTGTGAATATAAATGGAGTTAAGTTCTTAGCAAATCTTATTATAATAGACTCCAAGGGTTTAGATGTAATACTTGGAATGGATTGGTTAACCAAGTATAAAGGGCGATAGATTGTCTTGATCAGTCATTACAATCACTAACTCGATGGGATTCAAGTAGGTATAAGTCAAACTCCCTACCCAGAGCGGTGTAGTTTGAGCAGTGTAAAGGAGTGACTCTGGAAAAAGTACCTATAGTGAGTGAGTACCGGATGTATTCACGAAGATTTGCCGGAATGCCGCTGATGTGGAAGTAGAGTTTGTCATCAACCTAGTACCTAGAACGTACTCAATTTCCAAGAGACCTTATCGGATGTCCGCAAATGATTTGGCGGAAGTTAAGAAACAAATTGAAGAGCTGCAGGATAAAGGATTTGTAAGGCCAAGCTCGTCACCTTGGGGAGCACCAGTACTGCTAGTAAAGAAGAAAGATGGTAGTCTTCGCATGTGTGTGGACTATCGATCATTGAATGATGTGACTATTAAGAACAAGTACCCTTTACCTGAATAGATGATCTGTTTGATCGGTTGAAAGGATCATGTGTATTCTCTAAGATTGACCTTCGATCAAGATATCACCAATTGAAGTTAAGACCAGAGGACATACCCAAGACCGCATTTGCCACCCGTTATGGATTGTATGAGTATACAGTGATGTCTTTCGGTCTAACCAATGCCCCAGCATACTTCATGAATCTGATGAATAAGGTGTTCATGGAATATTTGGATAAGTTTGTGGTTGTATTCATAGATGATATTTTGATATATTCCAAGAATGAGGAAGAACATGCTAGAACATTTGAGGATAGTTTTGGAAAAGCTCCGAGAAAATCAGTTGTACGCCAAGTTCAGTAAGTGTGAGTTTTGGTTGAAGAAAGTAGCTTTCTTGGGCCATGTGATTTCGGCGGGAGGAGTATCCGTAGACCCGGAAAAAGTTAATGATGTGCTCAATTGGACACAACCAAAGTCAGTATCCGAGATCAGGAGTTTTCTTGGATTGGCTGGATACTATCGTCGATTTATTGAAGGTTTCTCCAAGCTCGCAAGACCTCTCACCCGATTCTTTGAAGAAGGAAAAGAAGTTTGAATGGAGTAAACCATGTGAGGATAGTTTCAAGAGTTGAAGAAAAGGTTAACTTCTGCACTGGTGTTGGCGCTTAGGACATTAGGAAGGATTTGAAGTCTTCGTGATGCGTCAAGGCGGGGACTAGGCGTGTCTTGATGCAAGAAAGAAAGGTAGTAGCATATGCCTCAAGGCGTTTGCGACCCCATGAAGAAATTACCCAACGCATGATTTAGAGCTCATTGCCGTAGTGCATGCACTGAAAATATGGAGGCATTACTTGATTGGTAACGTTGTGAAATTTACACGGATCACAAGAGTTTGAAATATATATTCACTCAACCCGATCTCAACATGAGGCAAAGGAGATGGCTTGAGTTAATAAAGGATTATGATATTGGAATACATTATCATCAGGAAAGGCTAATGTGGTAGCAGATGCCTTGAGCGAGAAAGAGTTATTGTGCCAAGTCGTGGATTAAGGGCAGTATGCCCGCCCTTCAAGAAGAGTTCCAACGGCTCAACCTAGAAGTAGTGGAGGAAGGATTTTTAGCCACTTTGGAAGTTCAACCAACCTTAGAAGATCAAATCGAGCAGCTCAAAAGGAGGACAAGTATGTCCAGGAGATCGAGATAATATGAAGAAAGGAAAAGCTTGGGATTTGCAGAGGATGAAAAAGGTACCCTTTGGTTTGGGAAAAGAATTATTGTGCCTAAAAGAAAGAGGTAAAGGAGCTAATATTGAAGGAAGCTCATGAATGCGGATATTCAATTCATCACAGGAGCACCAAGATGTACCAAGATCTCAAGGGAAGGTATTGGTGGTCAAGTATGAAACGAAATTGCAGAATCACGTAGCCTTGTGCGATGTATGCCAACGGATTAAAGTGAACACAGAGACTGCGGGACTTCTGCAGCCATTGCAGATCCACGAGTGGAAATGGGAAGAAATTGGTATGGATTTTATAGCTGGATTACCAAGAACCAAAAGCAGGCACGATTCAATTTGGGTTATAGTGGATCGTTTGACAAAAGTCGCCCATTTCATTCGATAAAGACCACATACTCCGGGATAGACTTGCGAGTTGTACATGTCAAGAATTGTGTGCTTGCATGGGATCCCAAAGAAGATTGTGTCGGATCGAGGAACCCAGATTCACTTGAGATTTTGGCAAAACTACATGAACTTTTGGGCACCAACTTAAACTTGATGCAGACTTATCATCCACAGACGGATGGTCAAACAGAAAGAGTAAATCAAATCACGGAAGACATGTTGAGAGCTTGTGTCTTGGCAAACAAGAGTAATTGGGATCGAGTTTGCCCTATGCGAGTTCTCCTACAACAATAGTTATCAATCCGGTTTGCAAATGTCTCCTTGAAGCCCTATACGGCGGGAAGTGTAGGACTCCATTGTATTGGAAGGAAGCAGGGAGAAGGACAAGTGTTTGGACCAGATGTCTTTGAAGCAAGCGAGAAGAACAAGTTCGTCTAATCCAGATGATTAAAAACAGCACAAACCGAGACGAGAAAAGTTATGCGGACAATCGGCGTAGAAGCTTAGAATTCGTGCACTGGGATCATGTTTATTTGAAGGTGTCACCTCTCAAAGGAATGAGACGTTTTGGAGTCGATGGAAAGCTAGCTCCCGATTCATCGGACCTTTTCTGTTGTGGCGAAACGAGGAGAAGTGGCTTACCAGTTGGAGCTTCCACCTCGGTGTCAAAGGTGCATGGCGTCTTCCATGTGTCTCGGCTAAGAAAGTGTCTCGAGTTCCGAAGAGCAGATGCCTCTAGATGAAATAAGCGTGAAGGAGGACCTCACCTATCCGAGTATCGGTCAAGGTATTGGAGGAAGCAGAGCGCGCACGCGCACAAGGTTATCAAGTTACGTAAAGTGCGGTGGAGTAACCATTGAGTCGGAAGCAACTTGGGAGCGTGAAGAGGATCTAAAAGAAGAGTTCCCGACCTTTTCCTAGTCCATCCGAATCTCGGGGTGAGATTCTTTCTAAGGGGGTAGGTTTGTCACATCCCAAAAATTTGGCTTTTGAAAAATTTAAATTCAAATAAATTATTTTAAGTTAATTGGATTTTACTTGGCTTTTATTTGCCTTTCGGATTTTCTGGAATTTAAAAACTATTTTTAGAGCTTAAAAGTAATTCAAAATATGAAAATTAAATATCAACAGTAGTTGGAAATAATTTTATTTAGTCCAAAATATGTCCAGAGCTTCGTGAATTTTTCTGGAATTTTTGGAGGTATTTTCATATTTTCTCGAGGCCTAAATAATTTTCTAGCCTTTTCAAATTAGAAATCAAATTCTGAAAAATAAAAACCTCCATTTTCCTCCGGCCGACGCGTGGGCGGCCCGGGCCGCCACGTCGCGCTCGGCCAATCCGGTGTTCCTTCTCTCTCTCGCGCGCCAGCGGGCCGGCCCGTCGGCGACCCGCCTTCCTCCTCCTTGCCCGACGCGTGGGCGGCTCGGATGAGCCGAGTCCCCACGCGGACCATCCAGCCGCCCGCTCCCACCTCCTCTCTCGCCTCGCTGACCCGCGGGCCCCGCCCGTCAGCGGCGCACGCCTCCCGCTCTCGCTGCCACCCCGGCCCCGCCTGTCGGATCCGTCTCCCCGCTGAATCGCCCCTTCCTTCTCTTTTCCCCTCTTTCCTTTCTCGCGGCCGACCAAATCCAGCGGGCCAGGCTTGCCTTCCCAGCTCTCCCGATTTTGAAACCCCGAGCCCGCGCGGCCGAATCCCCAAATCCCCGCGCCTCCCTTCCTTCCGCGCCCCCTCCTTCCTTTCCTCCCCGCGCCCTTCCTTCTCCGGCCGCCAGCAACGGCGAGCAATTGCCGCGCCCCTACTCCCCCTCCGCCCTATAAATACCCCCCTCGACCTTCGCCTTCTCCCGCACCGCATCCCAGCAAGACTCCACCGCAGCTCCCGAGCCCTCTAGAGCCCGATCACCGTGCCACTCCTCCTCGAGCTCCGCCCAACTCGGCGAGCTTTCTCGCCGCCTCGGTCATCCCGGAGCCGTCGTCGCCTCCCGAAGCTTCCTCACGCCGGACGGTCCTCCCGACCCCTCGGCCGCCTCCCGTCACCGGCGCGCCGTCGACGGAGCTCCCGAGCCGTCGTCGCCGCCACCTCGTCGTCGGCACGCCTCCGTTCACCCGAGCCTCGCGAGACCCTCCAACCGGATCCCCGCGCTGGGGTTGCATTTCACGCGCGCCCGAACCTCTCGCCACTCCTCGTCGCCGCGCGCCGCCTCCGACCATCTTCCCGACCTCCCCTCCGGCAGTACCTCAAAAGGTATGGTTGCCCTATATGGGTAGGCAAAGCCTCCCAGCCCATCCGTTAGCCGCGCTCTCTCAACTCCCGGTGCGCGTTCGAGCCCTCGGCTCCGCTGGGCTGAGTTGAGTTTTCGTTTAATTTCGCGGATCGACAAGCGGGCCCCACCCGTTAGCGGCGCCGGTCTCTGCGCCGCTGCCGCTGGGCCCCACCTCTGCGTCGACCTCGACAAGTGGGTCCGGACCCGATGGGTCCCACTGTCGATGACCAAGCGGATAGGGTCAGCGGCGAGGGGTCCCACATGTCGGCGACCGCGAGGGTCTACTGTTCAGTGGGTCCCACCTGTCAATCTCTCAGATTAAAATAAAGATTTAAAAATTAAATATTCGATGGGCCCCACTGCAGAAATTTCCGAATTTCTCGATTTATTCAAATCTAAGATTTTCAAATGATCATAACTTTCTCATTTTAACTCCAAATCCAGCCATTCAAATTTCTAAATTCATCTAAAATCAAGATCTACCCAATTATGGCCTCTGTTGAATTTTTGGATTTTATTTGAATTTTCTTTTGTATTTATTTGTTTTGTTGCTTCGTCTTTCCTCGCGTAGATTCCAACGTTGTCGGCGATCCTCTTCACAGCAGCAAGAAGACCAGAAACCCTGCAAGAAGGCAAGTCTCCTTTGATCATCTTGAGCCTATGCTTTGAAATGTTTTAAAGTATTTTAAATGTTATGCATTGCTATTTACATAAAATGATAATTCAATCTTAAGGTAGTAGTTAATCCAACCTTGTTATGCCCGCCATTGGAATTGATTGTCATGTACCCTTGTCACCATAGAATTTCCTTTGTCTCATTAATGAGAATATTATAATTACTTGTTGATGTTAGTATGGTAGGATAATGCTTAGTCATGCTATCTAATAACTCTGGAAAATCTTGAAAATGGGAATCTATGATTTATTAAATCCTTGTGTTTGAAAGTGAAGTGGCAATTGGAGTTGTCACTGTGATTTTAAAATAAAATAAAAATGTGAAAGTTGGTTTAGATTAGGGTGGATGGCTGTTTGGGTTGGTGCAGTAAGCACGAGAACTTGTTAAGTGTATGTTCCACCCTAGTCAATTAAGGACCGAGCGCTTGTGTTTGTCCAAAGCGAGCATTAAGTACAACCACAAGTCTATATGGGTGCGACCTAGCTAACTAACCTATAAAGGTGTAGTTTAGATATCACCAGTGGTGTATTGAGTGCCGTATGCATCGTTACTCATAGTGAGGACAGGTTCTGTACTCATATGGCGCAAGAGGGGCTTCAGTTGGGCGGATTTAACCCTTGCGGTGAAACCTCGGCGGGTGGTCTCTAGCTATCTTGGAGTAGGTGAAAGGCTTTGTGATATTTTATCGGGTCTCATGCCAAAGGAAGCATGTTGACTATTAAGATAATTTATCTCTTGTGGGTAAAGTTGTACAACCTCTGCAGAGTGTAAAACTATTCGGATAGCCGTGCCTACGGTCAAGGGCGAACAGGAATGCATTCACATGGTAGATTTCTGGTTTTGTTTTAAAATCAAAAGTTTTGTATTCCGAGGGTGGAGGAACTCTCGGAAGGAATCTGGCGGATGGAGCAGAGAGGGTGGATGGAACCGAAGTTTAAAACTTGACCAATGGTAATTGGTTAGCTAGTGTTAGTAGTTGGAACCTTCACTAGAAAGTTAATTCTGTTAAAACATTTACTTCATTAAAGTGATGCCTTCAAAATAATTAGTAGTAATGGAGATTTTAAATATTGCTTTGTGCAAAAGAACCATATGGCCTTCCTTTGTTAAGCCTTGCATCTATGCATTTTTTCCCAAGACTTGCATGAGTACTTTATGTACTCACATGCTACATTTAAAAATAAAATCTCGGAGGAAGTTGAAGCTCAAGAAGGTGACTACGACTCTTCGCTTCGCTTGTGGCGGTGATGGATTCTTCCCGGAGGACTAGGTCGCGCTTCCCGATCAATTGCACGTGGCGAATTGATGGGTCGCCCTCAGTTTTAATTGCTTCCATTGTGTTTGATTGTGCGAGGTCTTAAACCTCCTTGTAATAATGAGACCGGTGGTCGATGACTCTTATTTATTGTAATAAATCGTTGATGGTGATGTTTTCCATTCTGTTTGATTGTGTGCACTAGCTTTGATCTGGGGCTAGTGCTGTAATACACAGAGGGTCCGGGTTCGGAAATCCGGGGTCCCGACACGGAGCTTCCTCGAGGCCATGACCAGTGCGTAGGCGAGCTTCTCGAGCTCCGTATACCGCGTCTTAGCGCCCTAAAGGGCTTCGAAGATGAAGTACACGGGGTGCTAGAGAGTGCCTTCTTCAGGGGCGAGCAGCGGCGGCCATTTGCCGCCGAAGTGGCGAGTAGAGCTAGAGGAGCCTGCGGCGCGAGGCGACAGTGGGGAGGCTTGCGAGGTGTCTCTTGAGGTCATCGAAGGCCTTCACACAATCGCCGTCCCAATGAAACCCGTCGCAACCGCGGAGGGTCTTGAAAAATGGCAAGCCCCGCTCCGCTGCTCGAGACAGGAAGCGACTCAAAGCAGCCATACGACCGGCGAGCCTCTGGACCTCCCTTGTCGTCTTGGGCGGCTCCATGGCAAGGATTGCATCGACCTTGTCGGGACTCGCCTGGATACCTCGTCCGAACACGAGGAAGCCCAAGAGTTTGCCCGCTCGCATGCCAAAGACACATTTGTCCGGGTTGAGCTTGATGTCCGCCTTCCTGAGGTTGTCGAAGGTCTCCTGAAGATCTCGACCGTGGAAAGCGAGCTGTTTGGTTTTCACCACCACATCATCGATGTAGGCCTCAATGTTCCTCCCGAGCTGAGCGGCCAGCGCCAGCGCGGCGAGGCGGGTGAAGGTTGCGCCCGCGTTCTTCAACCCGAAGGGCATCCTGACGAAGCAGAAAGTCCCAACCGGCATAATGAAGCTGGTTTTGTCCTCGTCGTCCTTGGCCATGTAGATTTGGTGGTAACCGGAGTACGCATCCAGGAAACTCATGAGCTCACACCCCGCGGTGGCATTGACCAGTTGATCTATGTGCAGCAAAGGGTAGTCGTCCTTCAGGCATGCCTTGTTGAGGGCGGTGAAGTCGATGCACATACGCCAGGCGCTATTAGCCTTCTTGACTAGCATCAGATTGGCAAGCCAATCCGGATGCTGGACCTTGCGGATAACCCCGGCCTGGAGGAGCTTCGCTACCTCCACCTTGGCCGCTTGCTGCCGGTCCATGGATATACACCGAAGCTTCTGCTTGACCGGCTTGGCATCAAGGTGGACTGCCAGGTTGTGCTCGATGAGGGCGCAGTCCACACCTTTGATATCCTCTAGGGACCATGTGAAGACGTCCACGTTGCTCCGGAGAACTTGGAGCAAGTCTTGCTCCACCTCCGGGGGAAGGCCTTCGCCAATGGACACGAACTGCCCTTCAGCGTGGAGGGGTACCCTCTTGACCCCGCCGTCCGGCCGAGGCTTAGGCGTCCACCCTGGGGCGGACGGCATGTCCGCCTTCGGCTTGTCGGCGAGGATGTGCACCCTGTGGTGTGGCCTCACCAACCTCCACGCGCCTGGCGAGATCCAAGTCGCCGAAGATAGTGATGACACCTCGCGGGCCCGGGAGCTTCATACACAAGAAGGCACGGTGCGGGACCGCCCCAAAGGAGTTGATGGTGGGCCAGCCCAGTATGGCGTTGTACGGGTGCGGGACGTCTACGGCGTCAAAGACAACGTCTTTGCTCCTGGCATTATCACCTTGACAAAAGGAGACTCGGAGACATACCTGACCCAAGGCCCTCAGCAGCTGGCCTGCGAAACCTTGAAGTGGGGTCCCCGACAGCCCTAGGCGGCCCCGAGGGATACCCATACAGTCAAGGGCCCCCGCCACCAGGATGTTCGCGGAGCTGCCTCCGTCGATGAGGACACGCCTGACCTCGCGGCCTGCAATGTCAGCCTGAATAACCAAGGCATCTTGGTGGGGGAACTCCACGCCCTCAGCGTCGGCTGGCGTGAAGGTAATGTTGCAGTGCGGCGTCCCCGAAAGAGGTTGCGCCAAGGAGGTTCCCGGCGAGGAGCCTCCGGAGATGACGCTAATGATGCGGTGCTGGCCCCCCTCTACGGCTGCAGCTTGCAGGGGGCTTCCCTGCGGCTGCCGCACGTGGGCTACTGCGGGGGGCCGCGCTTCCAAGGCCCGGGTTCTGGCGGTTGCTTGCCGCAGCTCCATGACTGCAGTGCATGCCCGTGTGACATGATCACTGTAGCCGTGCACTTCGCACCACCTGCCGTAGTCCAGGATTTCCTGCTCCGCGCGCGGTCTCTCATCGCAGCTGCCTCTGCGCCCCCATTTCCGGCTTCCCCGGCCCTTCCCGCGCGGTGTGGGGGTAGGTTCCTAGGCAGCGTCCTCTATGGTGAGGACGTGGTGAGCCTTCTGGGACCTGCGCTGATTACGCCAGGGCTTGCGCCTACCGCTTGACGAGCTCTCATGCCCCCCGGTGTCACTGCGTTCAGGGGCGTCCCCCGCGGACTCTTGCCTGCGTTTCCCTGTAGGGAGTTATTCCCCGTGCTTCCTTTTTGTGACCACCCCTCCGCTTGAATGGGGCCGGAATCGTCACCCTCGCGTCTTCGCACATCCTCCTTCGCCCGCACGTACTCTTCCATCTTGTTGAAGAGCTTCGCCACCGTCTTGATTGGCTTCCGCGCGTTGTATTCGGCCAGCGGCCCCGGGCGGAGACCCTGTACTGCTGCGTTGATGATGGTTGTCTCATTGACATCTTTGACCTGGCAACGTACCTTCGCGAAGCGCTTGAAGTAGTGCCGGAGCTTCTCCGAGGGTTTCTGCTTGACCGCGAAGGGCTGATCCGCGCCAGCGCGCTCGACGTAGTTCCCCTGGAAGTTGTTGTGGAGCCAGTCACGGATCTGTTCCCACGCGTAGATGGAGTTTGGCTCGATGGTGGAGAACCAAGAGAGCGCCACTCCTTGCAATGCGAGGGGGAGCCCCTTTGCCTTCATGGTGTCGTCTCCGCCGACGGCTTCGATGGCGGTCTCGTACACGCGTACGAACTCCCGAGGGTCTGTGTCGCCTTTGTACAGCTCGATGGCGCTGGGGAACTTGAAATTGTCCAGCCACGCTGCCTGCTGCAACCCTACAGAGAGCGGGGACTCTGGGTCCACGCGTTGCAGTGGGACACGACTGGACGTGGGGGCATCGCGGTTGTCTGCCCGCTCTGGCATGGGCTCTAGCATGACCGTCGGCGGGGTCTGCTGACTCCGAGCCTCTTGCATATCGCGCGTGGCCCCGCGGAGATCCGCCAACTCCCGCTGGAACGTGTTGAGGGTCGCCAACAGGGCGTTCTCCACCGTAGTCGTGGCCGGGGCAACCGGTGCACCTAGTTGCATAGCCGGAATAGCGGTGGTCACAGCCTACACCCCTGATTGCCTGCCGTGGTGGCGTGATGGACTCCGGAGTCGATGACGGGGCCCGCGTTGCCACCAGAACCGTTCGTCGTTCCCGCACCGGGTGTGAGGGTGGCGACCGTGCCAACCTGGGCACCGGCACTACCACCCCCGCCCACCCGGTCGGTATTACTGGCGACAAATGTGGTGCCTGCAGTGGGATTGCCTGTCCCGCGCGAAGAGGTGTCGACCGTCGCAGCAGCAATGGCGGGGTCGGCCATCGTAGCAGCGGTGGCGGGATCGGCCGCCGTGGCAGCAGTGGCGGGGCCGGTCGTCGTGGCAACGGTGGTGGGGTCGACCGTCATGGCATGCACGCCGGTGTCTGTCGCCACCGCGCCCACGTCGGTGGCTACCGACACCGAGGCCCTGGTGCTAACGCGAGACTTCGTCGCCCCCACCGCCTTCTTCTTTGCCGTCGACGATGAAGCTTTGTTTGGTGCCATCCTCCTTCGGATCTTGAGGCTTGCTCTTGTCCTCCCCACGGACGGCGCCAACTGTTGTGGTTACAGACCAAACAGAGAGAGAATATGGTAGTGAAGAGTTAGGTGCGCAAGTGCTTAGGGTTTCCCCCGTGGCCTGTATCATATATATATCCACCTGGGGAGTGTTTTTACAATGGTACCCTTACATTTGAGTATCCCTCCCAGGGGCACTTATGTCATTATACATGCCCTATTCTGGGCCTTATAGCTATCTAGCAGGCTGGCTGGGCTAAGGTGGGGGCCACCCCTACAACAATACCCTTTTCTGAAACCCCTTCGAATCAAGTGAGCTTCGATCTGCGCTAAGTTGCTAAACATCTTGAGATTATCACAATCAATGCATGGACAGTACATATATTTCATCCCCTTCTTCAACATATCCAGCTCGGCCGCTCTTCTAAAAGCAGACACGCCATTAATGTACTCTTCACTCACACGGTTCTCAATGTACATCCAGTTGCGGTCCATCTATGCTACACAAGTAACAAATGGGAGTTGTTGTGGCTACAGACCAAACAGAGAGAGAGGTGGTAGTGGAGAGTGATGAAGATAAGTGTAATGGCCTGGGTCCTCCCCATGGCTTACTCGTATATATGCATACACATGAGGAGTGCTTTTACAGATTATACCCTTACATGCGGTTATCCCCTGCAGGCGGTTATGTCATTACGCATGGCCTGCTCGGGCCTTATACTCTCCTACCGTGGCTGCTGGGTTTAGGTGGGGCCATCCCCACGACAGAGCCTCTCATGGTAAAGGGCTTCACAAGGCGAAGCCATGTTGCCGAGTCTTTGGCCCTCCGTCCCCGCGGCCGTGAACTTTTCAAGCTGCCGGAGCTGCGATGTGGCCGGCAGACGGGTGCGCATCTGCGGCCTTCGGATTCCCGGCGCCCACGTGGTGCGGGCGTTGAGGCGTTGTGACCATTAATCTGGCGCGGACTTCCGGTGGTTGGACTTCGCCGATTGGCCTTCGCGGTTGGTTCCCCGCTGATTGGGGTATATATATGGCGCGGTGAGCGTTGCTCCTGCGTATATTGCGATAGAATTTGTTCCCTAAATGGGCCTGCGCGTGCATCAACATTCTGGGTGATCTTGGCGGCTTGGGAATGTTGATACACGTAGAAGGGGTCTATTTTTCGGAGCTTTATCGGCGCCGGTTATCGACGACCAATGCGCTTCGACCCGCGCCGTGCTTCCGTAGCGGCGGCAGTGCGCCTGTTTTTCTTAACGTGCCTACCTACGATTGGTATTCTGAGAACCCGCGGCATTACCTTGTATGTTGATGCCCGTAGGTGGCACGTTAAGGAAAACGAGGTAGATTCGCGAGACAAAACCCCGTCTTTCTGCGCCGATCGGAGCGGACTCAAGCGCTCCGTCCCCACCCTTGGAGCGGGTGGCGCGGCTGGCGCCTGGTCGAGTAGATGCGCGACGCGCTCCGCCCCTACCCTTGAGCGGTGGCGCGAGGTGGCGCCTGGTCGAAGTAGATCGCGGCGCTCCGCCCCTACCCCTCGAGCGGGTGGCGCGGTGAAGTGGCGCCTGGTCGGCAGACGCGCGCGCTCCGTCCCCTACCCGTCGAGCGGGTGGCGCTGGCCGGCGCCTGGTCGAGTAGGCAGCGCGCGCTCCGTCCCCTACCCCTCGAGCGGGTGGCGTGGCTGGCGCCTGGTCAGTAGACGCGCGCTCCGTCCCCTACCCCTCGAGCGGGTGGCGCTGGCCGGGCGCCTGGTCGAAATGAGCGGCAGCGCTCCGCCCCTACCCCTCGAGCGGGTGGCGGCGGTGGTGGCGCCTGGTCGGCGTGAGACGCGCGCTCCGTCCCCTACCCTTGAGCGGGTGGCGGCGGTGGCGCCTGGTCGGCAGACGCGCGTGCTCCGCCCCTACCCTTCGAGCGGGTGGCGCTGGAAGTGGCGCCAGGCGGCGCAGACGCGCGCTCTGTCCTCTACCCGTCGAGCGGGTGGCGCGGCTTCGCGCCTAGCCGGAAGTAGCGCGCGCTCCGCCCCTACCCTTGAGCGGGTGGCGCGGCGGCGGCGCCCTGGTCGAAATGACGCGCGCGCCGTCCCCTACCTTTGAGCGGGTGGCGCGGTGGCGCCTGGTCGGTGAGCGCGCGTGCTCCGTCCCCTACCGTCGAGCGGGTGGCGTGGCCGGGCGCCTAGTCGAAGTAGACGCGCGCTCCGTCCCCTACCCCTCGAGCGGGTGGCGGCGAAGATGGCGCCTAGTCGAAGTAGACGCGACGCGCTCCGTCCCCTACCCGTCGAGCGGGTGGCGTGGCCGGCGCCTGGTCGAAGCAGACGCGTGCTCCGCCCCTACCCTTCGAGCGGGTGGCGGGAAGGCGGCGCCTGGTCGAAAGTAGACGCGCGCTCCGTCCCCTACCGCCGAGCGGGTGGCGCGGTGGCGCCTGGTCGTGAGAGCGCGCGACGCTCCGTCCCCTACCCTTGAGCGGGTGGCAGCGGCGGCGCCTGGTCGGCGTGAACGCGCGCGCTCCGTCCCTACCCTTGAGCGGGTGGCGGCGGCGGCACCTAGTCGAAAGTAGACGCCGCGCTCCGCCCCTACCCTTCGAGCGGGTGGCGCGGCCGCGCGCGCCGCCTGCGGACACCGCCGTGTGGGCGGTAACGGGGTCTTTGATGCGGCCTTGCTGCATGCGGGTTCACGGAATCACGCGGCCCTGATGCGAGCAGGTTAGGTTCCCATCTTGTGCGACCCGACGCGCCGGGGCGCGTCGGCCTATGGTAGTGGCGGCGGGATGTGGGCGGTTGCGTGTTTGCAGCGCTTCGTCTCTTCCTAGGCAAGGGGACGGGGCGGGCGGTGAGTGGCGCCTTTGATCATGACCTTCCAGCGTTAGGTGGGGCGTTGCGCTGGGCGGGCGCTTATACGGCTGCGGTCGCGCCTGCGTGCGCGGACCTCGCGACCTTCGCTTCGATTATGAGAATCGTGCGGGCGGGCCTTTACACGCTGCGGTTACATCCGCACGCGGATCGTTGCGGCGCCCGTGAGCGGCGGTATGGGCGAGTGGCGAAATAGCCCCGTAACAGCGTCCCGCACCTTTACGCCCTCTTTCTCGCTGCTCTCGCCTTCCACACCCTCGCGCTATCTTCACCACTTCAGTCTCGTCGTGGGAAGCGATGGCCTCTAGTAGCGAGCGCGGGCAGGCGGTTGGTGGCCCTACCATTCGCCGGCGATCGTCGCCGTTGGAGGTGAAATATGCGCTCCAAGAGCGCGACCCGGCTGCGGCTAACCAGGAGCGGCTGGTGGCGGAGGAGGAAGGCACGTTCTCTGGCGAGCTAGGCCCCTCGCTCGTGTCCGAGAAGACGATCCAAGGGCTCTTGCACGCGGGGAAGTTGTCCGGGCGCCAGGACGTACGATTGCCCGCCGACGGCGAGACGGAACCTCATCCCGAGAGGTCGGAGGCGATCGTATTCGTTGCCTTTTTCGATGCGGGGCTCCGGATCCCAGCGGCGACCGTGGTGGGCGATGTCTTTGCGGACCGCCAGAGCTGGCACAATCGACTCCAAACGCCGTGGCGGCTCGCGGTGTACAGGTGGGCCTTGCGCTCGAGAACTGCTGGCCCGTGGCGTCGCTGTTCACCTATCTCCACGAGGCACGATGCCACCGAAGGGCGAAGGATAGGACACCGTCGAGCCGTGGCGTCTCTTTTATTCTTCGCCCGTCGTGCAAGAAGCTCTTCCTGCGAACTCAACTCGCGGGAAGTGGGAGTAAATCTGGATGAAGCGGTGGTTCTACCACCGTGTGGAGAGCGGGCGGCCTTGAGTGCACAGCCGACCAATCGCGTTCAAGCCTCGCCCGCGAGCGCTCGATGATGAGGACAAGCGGAGGTCAAGCGGCTCGTGGCGTGGCGCCCGCCTCAACATGCGCGACCTTGCCGAAGAGTACGTGATGTACGGCGTGGCACCGCTGCCTACGATCGGCATCTTGCCGCCGATAGGCATCGAGGCGACAATGTTTGCCGTGGGTTTGCTTGCTACCGCGCGCCCGGTCCCGTAAGCCTCATTGCGCCCCTCCTTTGTTGACGCGAGATCGTTGTATCGCGTCTGTTCTCCTTTGCTTCTGGATTTCCTTGGAGGCGGAGCAAGCGCGCGCGTGTTCGTGGGGCCGTACACCGCCGAGGAGCACGAGCGCGCGCGTCTGCTATCACCAAGGCGGGGCTAGGGTGAATAAACCGCGTGTGCGAGGTCCTGGGCCTTGCCGTGCCGGACCGTGTCGCTCCAGCCGATGGTGGAGTGAAGAAGAAGAAGGCCTCGTCTCGGAAGAGGGGCCGCAGCGGCGCGCTGCGCGCTGCTGCTAGTGTTTCGAGGCGCGCGGACGCGAGTCGACTTCGGTGAGGTACGCCGATTCGGGCTTGGGTGGCGCAGGTGCCGAAGGGGAAGTGTCTTCGGCAAGCGCCCGGACGTCAAGTTTGCGCGCGGCCGCGGGAAGCCTCACCACCGCCGGTCGCCGAGGCGGACCGTCTTGGACCGGCGATGCGAGGTGGAGCCCTCGACCGCGCGCGGCGTGGTGCCGAGGCGCCCTCGCTGGCGCGCGTAGCCGTCTTGTCTTTACCAACAGCAGCGGGGCGAGGTGCCCCGCCGGCGATTGCCACCGTGGAACTGCGCGCCGCGCAGCGGCCGCGGGTCTTCCCAGCCACGGCTGCGGGGGCGGTGGCGCTGCTAGCTGCCCCGGTCAAACGGCCATGTGTGCGGCTCGAGCTCCACCGGACACCGCGAGGGTTCATCGTGGCTACGGGCATCAGAGGCTTGTGGGATTCCAGCGCAAGCACCGGGGGCCCCGTGGCCTATGCGCCTTCTCGCCCCTCGGCCACCCCGCCGCGCAGGACAGCCGTCGTCCTCCCGAACGCGAGGCCTCCGCTCGCGGCGGGACCATTCCTTCTGCTACCGAAGGTAGGGTGACTTAGCTTACTCTGGTGTATGCTTTTATGCCTTGTGGTGATCACCTGTATCCTTGTTTGCAGCGTTGCTCATTCCGGAGGGGGAGCACCCGACGGAACACGGGGCCTCCGAGCACGTGAGCCCTGCGGACTTCGTGCCGCCTCCGGAGACGCTGAGGGCGTGGCGCGGGATTGTAAATGACGCGGCCACGAGCGTCGACCCGCAAGTGCTGCAGGCCTACGGTGCGGGGCGCCTGGGGGACGCTTTCGAGGTGTCCGGGGTGAGGGTAAGTACTCGTGCGACCACGCCTGAGTTTAGCTGAGTGTGCTAAGTCTTTTCCTTCTCTGACACTTGTGCTGGGCAGGCCCGCAAGCGGCCTATGCCCGTAGCCAAAAGCGCTCGAGATAGGCTGCGTGCCGCCGAGGAGGAGGCTGCGAAGCCTCGGGCGCCCGCTCGCCAGACGCCCACATCCGCCACCGAAGCGGAATACGCCGGCGGGCGCACGCCGAGGGGCTTGTTGCGTCGGCACAGAGTCGCCGCGGCACTGCTGAACAAAAGTTCGCGCGGAGCGGGACGGGTTCTGGAGCAGTCGCCGAGCTAGAGAAGGAAAAAGCGAGCTTGCCTTGACTCTAGCGGGCGCAACCGACGCCGGGCGACGCCTCGGTGGTTGCTTGGGACGCCATGCAAGCGCTGGAGAGCCATCTCCAAGGGTGGTAGCGGAGGTGCGGACGCGCCGGCCGGAGGAGCTGTCTCGGACGCTCCATTGGATTGGGATGCCGCCAACGCGTCGGCGCGACGCGACGGCGTCGCCGGCACCCTGCGCGCGTACGTCGGCATGCTTGGTGTGCGCGCTCTGCGCAGCACCGCGTTGTACGCGACGCCGCCGCTGGATGATCCCAGTGGAGATGCTGGCGGGGCGGGTAATGTCGGCGCCATCCGCTCCTTCGCCTTGCCCTCGGGCCCTTCTTCGACCGGATCCGGGGCACGTCGGGCGGATGCTGCATAGATCGAGCTCGAGTCGCTCACGGACGGGAGCCTCGGCCAATTCTGGGCGGGGTCCTCGGACGCGACGATGGTGGCGCTGGGCCCTCCGGCGCCGGAACCCGCAGTCGACGCCGTGGTGCTTAGGTGTGGCGTGTGTTGTCTTGTTCCTTGTCTTTGTGAATAAAGTACACACTTGCTACTTGCATTCGACTTTCACCTACATCCCGGCAGCTTCCTTGCTGGGACCGGCCGTCAGGCGGCCGACCTTTCAACCCGGCGACGCCGACGCGTTGGCGAAGGGTCAAGAGTCGCTCGACTTTTGGCGAGTCGGCCTTCTTGAGCGAGGCCCCACTCTAGCGCGTGTTAAGGGCGAACGCGGGGTAGCGGCTTAGAGCGGCGAGATGTTGCGGACCTTTGTACATGTGATTCTTCGGTATCACGAACTTCACGGCATTTTAAGAATGCGCTGCGTGTTGATGCGCATTGTTGGCGAATGCCGTGCGTGGTTCCGTAAAGCGGACGATCGCAGATCGGCGTATGCGAGGCGGACCTCGCGGTGTGCCTTGCTTTATAGTCAGGAGACTCGCTGCGTGCGGAGGCGAGCCTCGGCGCCACGTCTTATTTAGAGTCCGTGGACTAGTGCGTGCGGAGGCGGACCTCGGCGCCACGTCTTATGTATAGTCAGGAGACTCGCGCGTGTGGAGCTAGGCTCGGCGCCACGTCTTATTTAAAGTCCATGGACTAGTGCGTGCGAGCGGACTTCGGCGCCACGTCTTCTTTATAGTCAGGAGACTCACGCGTGCGAGCTAGGCTCAACGCCACGTCTTATTTAAAGTCCGTGGACTAGTGCGTGCGGAGCCAGGCTCGGCGCCACGTCTTCTTTATAGTCAGGAGACTCGCGCGTGCGAGCTGGGCTCGGCGCCACGTCTTCTTTATAGTCCGGGGACTCGCGCGTGCGGAGCTAGGCTCGACGCTACGTCTTCTTTAAAGTCCGTGGACTAGTGCGTGCGGAGCTAGGCTCGACGCTATGTCTTCTTTATAGTCCGGGGACTCGCGCGTGCGGAGCTAGGCTCGACGCTACATCTTATTTAAAGTCCGTGGACTTGTGCACGCGAGGGCGTCCCCTCGGTGCGCCTTTTGTTTATACTCAGACCCGCGGGGACGCGCGCGTTGGCCAAGCTTGCGCGCGCCCTCACCGCGTGCTTGCGTGTGATGAAGAAAGATTAGCGGCAAACGGCGATCTTCATTACATCCCCGTTTGCACGGGTGAGCGACTACAAAGGGTGAATATACTGACCGTTTGCCCTTGGTGCGGCCGCAGCCTCTAGTCACTAGACGTCTGCAGGGCCCGCGCAGGCGCCTATGGATGACCCCGCGGACCTCCGTGCTATGACGCCGGCTCTACGAGCGTCGTTGGGCGTCGCGACGCGGGCACCTGGTGCCTGGCTTGATGCGCCGAGCCATATCCTGGTCGCCTCGGACGGTGATGGTGGTCCGGGGACCCGGGATCTTCATGCACAGATAGCCGTGATGTGGTGCCGCGCCGAAAGAGTTGAGGATTGGGCATCCTAGTATGGCATTGTAGGGGTACGGAAGGTCGACCACGTCGAAGGTGGCATCTTCGGTCCGCACATTGTCATCTTGGCCGAAGGAGACTTGAAGGCCGATTTGGCCCAGCGCCCACAGGGGCTGTCCCCCGAAGCCCTGCAGTGGGATTCCGAGGCCCCAGCGGCCGAGGATCCCCATCCGTCGAAGGCGCGCAAACAATACGTTTGCGGAGCTACCGCCGTCTACCAAGGCGCGCCCACGTCGCATCGCGATGGTGACCGGATAACGGGGTCCGGTGAGGAAGTCCACACCGGGCGTCGTCGGTGTGAATGTAACCGTCTGCACCCAATCCGCGGTGCTTGCGCTGGGTATGCCGCCACGTGATGTAGTCTTCGCGTGGGCCTTCTCGCCGTGACGAGGCGAATTCCAATGCAGAGCCTCCGGATATGACATTAATGACCCTGCGGTAGGTTGCGTCCGAGGCCTGCAACGACAGGAGGCCCTCCCGAGGCTGCTGTACGTGAGCTTGGATCCGTAAGGCGCCTTCCTGGGGTTGCATCCCTTGCGCCTGTACCTGCATGGGGGCCTCGTATGGGAATTGGACGTGGGCCACCGCAGGCGGGCGCGCCTCCGGGTTCCTGTCCCTAGCGACGCTGTCGCGGAGCGCCGCGATGGAGGTGCAGGCGTGGGTATCATGATTGCCGCGGCCGTGGACTACGCACCACAGTCCCTGATGCTGGTCGTCGTAATCCCCACGACCCTTATCGTCGCGCCCTCGCCCGCCGCGCCCGCCACGGCGCCCCGACCGCCTCGGCCGCTGGAGCACCCTCGTCGGACCGCCGATGTCGAGGCGCATCGATTTCGCCTCGACCTCTGGCTGGCGCTTGGGCTGATCGAACGACTCCTTATGCGGGTTGTCCCTACGGTCGGCGCGCCGGGACGACTCGCCGCTTTCCTTGAAGAACCGCCTCGGTGGGTCTTGGCTTTGCCGAGCTCGGCCTGGTTGGTGTCGGAGTCGTCACCTTGCCTTCGCCACGCGTCTTCCTCCGCCCTAGCATATTCTTCCATCTTGTCGAAGAGCCGCCACCGTCTTGATTGGCTTTGCGCGTTGTACTCGGCCATCGGGCGGACAAAGGCCCCTGTATGGCTGCATTGGCGATGGTGGTCTCGTTGGCGTCTTTCACCGACATCAAATCTCGCGGCGCTTGAAGTAGTCCGAAGCTTCTCAGAAGGTTTTGCTTTACGGCAAAGAGTTGGTCGCGTCGACTCGGTCAACGTAGTTTCCTTGGAAGTTGTTGTGAAGGCGGACACGGTCGTTCCCACGCGTAGATGGAGCCGGCTCTATGGTAAGAACCAAGAGAGCGCCACTCCTTGTAGCGCGAGGGGGAGTCCCTTCGCCTTCGTGGTGTCGTCGCCGCCCGCGGCTTCGATTGCGGTTTCGTATACGCACACGAACTCACGGGGGTCCGTGTCGCCTTTGTATGAGTCGATGGCGCTAGGAAACTTGAAGTCTTCGGGCCATGCCGCCTGCTGCAGCCCCGCCGAGAGCGGGGACTCCGGATCCACACGCCGCAACGGCACGCGGTGGGCGTGGGGCTTCGCGTCGCCTCTCCGGCGTGGGCTCGACGCGACCACTAGCGCGACTCGCGACTTCGAGCCTCCCGCATATCTCGACGGCTCGCGAAGGTCCCCTAGCTCCGCCGAATGCATTGAGAGCCGCCAGCAGGCACTTTCCATCGCCGGTGCAGCGGTCGCCGGTACCCCGACGGCGGTCGGCGCGAGGACGACCGCGTCGCGAGGTCCCGAATCGCCGGTCGCTCCGTCGTGGCTACCTCGCGCCGCTGGTCCGCGCCCGGCGAGGGTTGCGATGGGCGGCGAGGTCGGCCGTCGCGTGCGTCGGCGGGATCGGTTGTCGCTGCGCCCGTGTCGGCGTCTTCGACCGCGGGCCCGTCCCCGCAACGCCGGTGGCGGGCGGGTCATCGCGGTGCCGGTGGCGAGGTTGGGCGTCGCGGTGCGGTGACGGGTTGGTCGCCGCCGCGAACGCCGACGTCTCGCTACCGCGCTGCGCCGGCACCGCGTCGCGGCTGGCGATGCCGGCTCGTACTCATACGACGCCTCGAGCCAGCCGCCTTCTTTCCCTTCGCGCCGCCGTGGTGAAGCTTTTTCGGTGCCATCTTTTCCTTCGGTCTTGAGCTTGTCTTCGTCCTCCCCACGGACGGCGCCAACTGTTGTGGCTACAGACCAAACAGAGAGAGAGGTGGTAGTGGAGAGTGATGAAGATAAGTGTAATGGCCTGGGTCCTCCCCATGGCTTACTCGTATATATGCATACACATGAGGAGTGCTTTTACAGTTATACCCTTACATCTGGTTATCCCCTCTGGGGCAGTTATGTCATTACGCATGGCCTGTTCTGGGCCTTATACTCTCCTACCAGGCCTGCTGGGTTTAGGTGGGGGCCATCCCTACGACAGGAGTCAAAATGATTATTACCGCTACTTCATAGCAAATCAGACTAGCTATATATACTTACACGTACATGACATGCATCTATATATATTACATAGGTATATAGCTAGCTAGCCACGTATTCATGACATAATAATGTTAAGCAAGAATGTTGGCTAGTACTTACCCATTCTGAAATCGAGCAAACTAACATTATCTTTCTAAACCCAGCTAGCTAGCTAGATTTAAATTAAACAAAAACCTAGCTATCATCTCCAGCCTTCAATTACTAAAACATGCATGCATATAAGTTATTAAAAGTAATTGAGTACTAACCTCTGATCAGATCACTAAGAAGACGGCGATATGTTTTCACCCCGAACTCCCTAAAGCTGGCCGCCTTGCTCCACCGATGCAGCGCAATGAAGACAGATCTATGTCGACATCGAGCAAGTATGCCCAGTAATTAATAGTGCAAAATATCACAGACGATTTCAACCACAAACGGTTTGTGAAACCAATATATCACAAACGGTTCATGTTAATAACCGTCTGTGAATTATCACAGACAGTTATTAATACGAACCGTCTGTGATGTCCAAAATATCACAGACGGTTTGTAATACCAACCGTCTGTGATTGGTGCATATCATAGACGGTTCGTATATAGAACCGTCTGTCATAGTCCTACATTATCACAGACGGTTATTAACACGAACCGTCTATGATTGGTGCGTATCACAGACGGTTCATATATAGAACCGTCTGTGATAGTCCTTCACAGACGGTTTATACCACAAACTGTCTATGATAGTTCACTCTATACTTGAAATTTTTCTGTTTTTTGGCTAGCCTCAAGAAATTAAATAATGTTACCCATGGCATTTGAAAACAAGCAAATACATACGCAAGCACAACAACATATTCAGATCTATTACAGGATAACAAGCTAACGAATCCTTCGTGGCACGACATTAAAGCTAAACAAGACACCCTTACGACACTTACGGCAAAAGTGTATTGTCTAGCTTCTCGTCGTGCCACAACGGAGGCGCTAGCTCACGGCAATAGTCGGCGTTGTGGAGGAACAAGCAAATACAAAGGCAAGCACAAGAACACATTTAGATCTATTACAGGATAACAAGCTAACGAACCCTTCATGGCATGACGGTGAGGCTGAACAAGACACACTTACGACACTTATGGCAAGAGTGTGTTGTCCAGCCTCCCGCCGTGCCACGACGGAGGCGCTAACTCACAGTGGAGGGGAGATGCATGCAGGAAGCTAGCTAGTGGATGAACTCATGCGTGACTAGTGTTGGTGATATGCCCTAGAGGCAACATGGAGATGTTGAATATGTCACATACTATGTTTATGATACATTGCTTTGTTCCTTGAAATAGACATTATCATTATTGATCAATGAGTATGTGACTTATTCATGAGACTCTTAATGCCAAAATGTTGCTATTTCTAAATGATCCCTGATTATATATCATATGAGGAACAAATATGATTCAAAGATCAGCATATGTATTGATTGATGATCATGTCTCATGGATCATGGTATGGGGATACCAAATCAATAATATGGACATGTGTTAGTGAACATATGTTGGATAGATCCGCCATGAGACACTGCGCAGAGATTCCATGTGTCATCGTTGGTCTCAAGTAGTGTTTATGTAGAATCCTTAGACTTGAGATCATCATGGTTCCCAACATGCGTAGTAGCCTATTTTGGGACTACTAACCACTACTCCGTGAATGGGTAGTCATAAAAGTAGTCTTCAGTTTGCTATGAAACATGTAGTGGGATGTGAATGATCAAGATAGAATTTGCCCTCCTTATGGGAGAGATATCTGGCCCTCGATGTAATGGATTATGAAAGTGCATGGCCATGCCAAGGTGATTGAGGAGTCAATCACGAGTTTATAATCCATCACGGAATCGAGAGAGTGATTGAGCTATTAAGAGGATGACACAGGTCTCGCCTTAAGCTCAATCTATATCGTGAGACAAAGGGATTCGTACATGAGAACATTACAGGTTCAGCTGATATGATCTTTACGTATACTTTGGGGTTAATATGTCTTACTAGAGGCCGCTATTAACAGGGTGACTGGAAAGGCGTTTCCGGGTCACGACCAAGTATACGTGAACCTATAGGGTCGCACACTTAACGGGTTGGAACACTAATTTGAATGTGATTCGAATGTCGGCTCAATTTGGATAGAGATCCGGATAGACTCCTATTGGGCCTCGGTCCACGAGGCCCAAGTGAGGAGGTCTATATATATGGAGGCGAGGGGCTGAGGGGTGTATGCATCTGTTAATCCCGAGCTAAACCCTAGCCGCCACCTCCCGAGCCAAACCCTAGCGCTCGCGAGTCTTTGGTACACTCGCGATCGGCGTTCACCCGGACATGTGGATACCGGTGGAGGCGCTGCTCGTTGCGGCGTTGATCGGCATCAACAACCTCTGATTGGATCTGCTCGTGGTGTGGTTGATCGCGTGGAGAGACGATCTGCTCGGGATGATCGGCTACTTCCACTACTACCTCGACGCGCGTGGTTGGATCGGCTTCTCCAACTCTTCTTCCGCTGCGCTGCGCGTCTAGTGGTAACTATCCATGATCCCTCCTTAAGCATGATGTCCTTGTGTGCGCGGTAGAGAAGTTTTGTTTTCTGCTATCGTAGCCTACGCGCATTCCTTCAACTAGTACCGGTGGAAACGTAGATGGGGAGTTATTAATAAAGGCCGAGCAGTGGGAGAAACTGGTGCCTGCCATTCGATGTGGACAGAATGGACGGGTGAGATCGAAATCCTAAGTATACGCCAATTATCGGTGACATGTGATTATCACAGACGGTTCTTAATACGAACCGTCTATGATGTCTTGATTATCACAGATGGTTCGTATTAAGAACCGTCTGTGAAAGTTCACAGACGGTTATCAATACAAACCATCTGTGATGTCTCGATTATCACAGACAGTTCGTATTAAGAACTGTCTATGCAAGTTCACAAACGGTTATTAACACGAACCATCTGTGTTGTCTCGATTATCACAGACAGTTCGTGTTAATAACCGTCTGTGAAAATATCGCAGACGGTTGGTAGTATGAACCGTTTGTGATAGTTTAAGTACAGACGGTTCCGTATGAACCGTCTGTGATGTACCCATCCAGTATAGCCTCTTTTGTAGTAGTGCGAAGACGGACTCTACTACGTCTTAGACTCGGCCAAGATTATTTCTAACAGTTCAGATTATGATTCAATTATAGGCGTTAAGGTTATGACTCAATCTGGATTTCAGCTTGATCGTAGTAGACTAACTGCACCAGCTTTTCATGGAGGTGACCAATTGGTTTTGTTGGAAATTTTAACCAGATCTGACCTATTAGAATGTTGTTTTTTAGATGACCTATTACAATCAATGTTTATTGGCACATTTACACTAGGTCGTCATTGTTTTAGATCATTGGGTTACGGAGTATGGCGACCACGTCTTTATCATAGGGGAAGAAATTAGGAGCACAATGCCATGCATGCTGAGGTGGCTGCCATGGGCTGAAAAATAGAATAAAAGATCACATGCACGGCTTATCATGGCATGATTAGATAAAGGATCACAGAAAATGACATCGACATGGTGTTTGTTCGCCATTATATTTACATCGGTAGTATATGATGTGCCGTCGCTGGCAGAAGTATTGCCACCTATCGGTACAGGACAAACTCTTGCGACTGTGAGCCGATCACAGAATTTCAATGAAATGAAGTCCTTGGTCTCTTTGCGAAGTCGTTGACAATTCATATGCGTCCTAAATTTTTCACCCTCCAAACTATAGTCACAAGGCGCCATGTCTTTGAGAGGTTCACGGGAGAGCCAAGCCAAGCAGCCTCCAATGTAGCTATGCCCGAAAATTCAACGCCTAGATTTTGATCCCCTTCCTTTTAGCTTCGGCTTTTTCAAAAGACAAAATAAATTGAACAATTTCTCCAAATGACTTCTCCAAATAACTTCTCAAGTTCAAACCATATGCACCATCTACGTCATTATCTTCGCCATTTACCACCATCTAAAAAGTATAGATATTCTAAAAAATATTGACAAAACTATCGGCTATAGCAAAAATAACAGGATCTTTAGCACGAACAGGACCACTCATCTTTCTAAGTGTACGAGCCATCCAATCAGAAACTGGATGAGCGCCGAGAAACGCATGGCGAGAAAACTCCAAGGGTGTGTCAACTGATCCTCATCTAGCTCCATCCTAAACATTTCGAATCACCAAACCAAACATCTCCCAAGACCTTATGAGATCGTGACGGGCTAGCTAGCGATGGCGATGGCAGGGGACATTGAGCGCCTAGCAACCGTGTTCTCCCGATATTGCACAGCAGCGCTCACGCTGTTAGCCGCAATAGCGAATGCGTGTTCCTTTTGTTTTTGTTTTCTCTCCTGTGTACGACACCTTTGCTTTTCCAAAAGATTGCTAAAGTAAGGTGTACGCTGTTGCAATGCTATCTTTAGTGTTGACAACCAAACATGGCTAAAAGGCCCAAAACTTACGAACCGAAGATTGTCGACCACAGAATGCACGTCAATGTAACTACAAATCTCCCTCAAAAACTGAAAAAACAACGGTATAAGACGGTTGCAATTGAAAGGTAGGGACCCTGTCTCAAAACCAAAAACTTGCAAGTCCCAACAGCCAAAAACTGCCACCCGTCACACTATAAAACCCCTACCCGCACGGACAAACCTCCAGCCATCACATAGCTACAACCACCAACCAATCAATAATTTCCGCACCGGCCAAGCCAGTGAGACGCAGTAGTGTGCGACATGGCCAAGAAGGCGCTGGCGCTGGCTGCCCTCCTAGTCATCGCGATGGCCCTCGCCGCGGCCCCGGAGCCCGCTCACGCCGTGTGCAACATGAGCAACGACGAGTTCATGACGTGCCAGCCGGCGGCTGCGGCGACGACGAACCCGACGCCGGACCCGTCGCAGGACTGCTGCGACGCTCTGCGGAAGGCGGACCTCAAGTGCCTCTGCTCGTACAAGGACTCACCATGGCTGAAGCTCTACAACATCGACCCCAATCGCGCCATGGCGCTGCCGGGCAAGTGCGACCTCACCCCGCCAGCCAACTGCTAGATCGATGGATCCATCGATCGATATATGCAACCATATATAGTATGCCCTTTGGAGTTGGTATAGCATAAATGGCAGGAGCTATATACAGCTAGCTAGTTGTGTATGTTCTTGTTGTGTTCGTGTGTGTGTGAGAGAGAGAGTTTGCCAAGTGTGATTTGGGCTGCATGCATTCATGTATCTGCCAGCTGAGCTGTGACTCTATGTCTACAGCATGGATGCTGGCTGATTAACTATTGCTAGTACTTCCATTGCATGCCCATGCCCTATATATACATGTGGTTTTGATCTAGTGGTATCACTTGCCAATGGGTTAATTTTAAGCTAGCTTGTACTAACCAAGTAACCATGTATGTCTACATCAAGATGAATTTGTAAGTCGTATGACTTCACTTCTGATGGGCAGATATGTACGTGTGGTTGCTGGGGAAATAAAATGATCAATGCAAACGGATGAGGAGGGTAAATATCCACGTCGTCATGCTATTCGGAAATCATGCTGCCCACCCATTTGAGGCGAATTAATTGTGACATGTACAACGAACCCCGGGCTATTTACCAGGGCTAGTTTCAGCCCAATCCAGCCCTATAAGCCTTGTATACTCCCATGCATGAACTTTTGGTCTTCCAACAGTTGCATACATTGCACAAGCCTGTCAGGCCGGCCTAAGGCTCATATTTAGGAAGGACTAGCACAAGAGTTAGTTTTGCTCGGTTAGTAAGCTTCCCGTCATGTGAGTTGTACATCCGGGTTTGATTTTTGGATTGATCTCGGTGTCTTATCTCATGCACGCGTGTGCGTTTATTGGAAAATTTAGTGGGACAGCACATGTCCATCATCTGTGAGGTGCTAGATGGAAAATTCAGTGGGACAGCACATGTCCATCATCTATGAGGTGCTAGATAAATCAAGAATTTATCCAGGGACCTCCACTTTAAGTTCTAAGTGTGTTTCAGTAAAATATATACGCATGTGACAGCATGGTGTATGATCCTCCTTTGTAATTAAAAAAGTACACGAGTTATTTCCCAAGCATATGTCCGGTTATGACCAAGGTTGTCAGTATCGCGGCACGATCGTAGTATCGCACGATCCTACGATTCTACCGGAGGTAGATGACATGGATTGTAATATAGATCGAAATCAGGTAATATTGTAGTCGGATCGCGATTCAACTCGTAGAATCGTTAGTATCGGATCGGATCGCAGTGGGATCATGACCTTAATAACAAACTATATTAGCATATAAAATTTAATATTACTTATTGCTTGTTTAAGTTGTACTAGTTTAATTTGCTCTGTTTTTGTTGTTTACATATTGTTCTAAGGTAAAAAAGTATTATCTTTAATTTGCTTTAAATAAGTTTCAAAAATCAACCTAAATTCAATATAACATGAATAAGTGTACTCAAATTACAAAATTAAATTAAAAAATCTCCAATAGACTTGCATATTTAGAAATATAATTAAATTTTTATATGAAATATGTAAGCTTTTAAAAATATGAAAGAATCATGATTCTACGACCCGTCCCGTCAGAGAAAAAATAATTCTACCTAGGACCACAATCCTGACAACCATGGTTACGACTTGAAGTCTACACACTAACATCTCATAGAGGGTATTCAAGTCAATTTCATGCCCCATGGATCTCGCACCTGTTGGGATACGGGTAGGCTACACTAGCGCATATTAAAAAAATTTCTATGTAAACTAGAATGTCATACGAGTAAGAGATTATAGATTGTTACCACTAGACAAACAGTGCTGCGGAAGTAGAGTTAAAGTAGCCGATTCAATGAAGAGCGCGTCGGTGTAGTGAAAGTTGTCGATCGTTCTTTGGTCAACTGTTTCCTCCTTGCGATCATCCCGATCAGTGCCTCAATCACAGCAGTACCTCTACTGAGGTCCACACGTTAAGGAATGGAACACCGTGCGTCGGTGTGCTAGCACCAGCGCGCATGGCAGGGGTTATGAGAGGTGTCCGGATAGGATTTCGATGGGTGTGTTTCAGATGACCTCCACATGGCCTTACAATCTCTCCCTTGGTAAGTAATTTGACAAACACCCCAAAAGACAAGGATTTGAGTTTGAATTTGGACAATAAAAGCAAATAAGTTATGAAAGCCACAAATGGTCCATTTTCAAGAGAAAGAAATGAACATGACCAAAGTGGTAGGATGTGGACTGGTGCTAATACCAATAAAGAGTAAGTTTTCAACAAAAACTCTAATCCATACAAAAAGCTTCTCAAAATGCAAAATCTTGCTCATAGTCAAAATAAAAACAATTGTTCAACATGATTAGTTTCATACCAATACATAGCATCAACAAGTTAAAAAAGAACAAATGCAATGTAAATGAGTTTTCCTTCAACTCAAGTTCTCATTTATGGCTCAAAATAAAATTTTCTCACTCAATAGCTCATTTTGCTCTTTTTTAACCTTAAAATGATCTCATTTTCTTTTTTTTAGTTCATTAACATTTGAATGAGCATTCTCCCCCTTTTAAAATCATCCTCAATATTCCCCCTTTTTTACTACAACCAAATGTTGCCTTAATCATTCTTGCTCTTTTGGTAAAATAGTCATCAAGGATCAATGGGCTATGTAAGCTCATTGAAACTCACCATTCCTAATTCTCCCTTAAATAATGTATGTTAACAAGAAAACCATAAGGGAGCCAAAAAAAGAGCATGTATGCATAAATGAAAATGTGTAACCTAAAAAAGCTTTGAAAATTATCCAAATTGATGATCAAATTAACTAAGTACTACTTGAAGTCAAAGAATGCATAAAAGCTTTCTAGATTATGATAAGATATATATATATATATATATATATATATATATATATATATATATATATATATATATATATATATATATATATATATATATATATATATATATATATATATATATATATATATATATATATATATATATATAACTAATCTAGACCAGATAACACAATTTAAAGTATTCAAATTAATTTCAAGATAAGTAAGATTTCAAAATTGACAAGTTTGTCTAAATGTATATAAGTATAAGCTAAGCCACATCAAGAAGGCTAAATGGAACCAAGAAACTATAATTGAGTCAATCAAAGAGCTAAAAGTTTAATTTTAACCAATTATGCTGAAGTACTTGATTAAAGCCAAATTTGATATTTTGAGGATCATTTTAAGGTCTTATCTTAGTAAAACAAGTCCTAGACTAGAAGCCATCAACAACTGCTTCCTAAGTTTCAACTATTAATCATAATTGTATGGTTTATCTTGATAATGTATGTTCTAGACTATGAGTCATCTACAATTATCTCTTAAATTTCAATCAATTTGAATTAATTATATTTTTGAATGATCTAAAGCCATTGTCAACCATCTCAAGTATTACACTTAAAAGAATGATCTTGCTCATACAAAATTCTCGCTGAGTGTATGCCAAGTACAATGACAAGATGTCTCATGAAGAAAAAATGTTGAGATTCATGATTAAGCACAAAAGAGATAATTTATTTAAGTTTGGCAGTAGTTCATTTAGCAATGATATGATTCACCAAAAAACTAGCATAGAACTAAATAAAAGCTCAATTTTAGACTTAAGATTCAAAAGAGTATTTTTGACATGACATACATCATAAAAGGATCACTAAAGAGCCAACTAGTCAAAAGATCCACCACTGCAAACTTAAAAAAAATTACCAATTGCAATAATTGATACCACTTGTGAATTTTAGTTCAAATTTGCAAATTAAGCTAGTGTGACATATATTCAATCATACATACAAAAGCATGATAAAGTTAGCTAAGTAGGCACAAAAAAATGCTATGTATGCATGATAAAAAAAGAAAGCAAGAAAAATAAAAAATCCCTCGAACTACAAGAAGATACCAATTTTAAGAGACCACTTTGGCAATGTATTGCTTTGGTGAGTTACAACTAGAGATGGATTGCGTTAAATGCTTTAATAGTTTCATTAACAAGCTTTAAACGATGATATTAATAGTCACGAATTAGCTTAAGAATAATTAGATCAAGACTAATTGGAATGCTAATCAAATTAATAGTCACGAACTAGCTTCCTCCCCACTTTTACCATTCTATTAATCGTGCTATTGACCATTTCCTATGAGTGTGATATGAGCTATTTCATGGGTGTCGAGACATCTAACAAAGCTAACACGTCTAGGTCTATAGTATCTCTACTCACCATGTGTAAATGGCCAAACTCTTGAAGTTTTCTCATCCAACAGACCACGGCTTGTAGTGCAGTGATGTAGGCTCTCTTCTTTTGGGCTTATGGTTTAGCTTTCTATAGTAATTAGCTTTCAAATGAAGTGTATTTTTAAGACAGGGTCTACAAGTCGATTGTAATAGACACTATCACAATTTCATCTATATCGACCAAAATCACACAGGAATATCTTTCTCTCGTGAACAACCATAATTCAAAATTTTATGCCAAAAGCCATATCCCACAAGAACCCATAGCTAGCTGGATCCAATCTAGTTGATATCCTTCCTCCTATCCCTAATTCATTTCTCCTATGAGTGGGAAATGTGAATGAGACTCAAGTAGTGCGTTGGGGAGAACTAAGCATTGCTTAGGGACGTCAGTGTACGTCCCACCTGTCCACATTTGACTCTTAGTCGATGTGTGCGCTGACCAATAATTTGTATGGGTACATGAGTGCACATTAAGTGGGACAACACGTGCATGTGCTTCGAAGTCTTCAATTAATTTTCTAACGTGTGTAGAAGGCATGCATGCATGTGTGTGTGTGGTGAGAGTGATCTTCAATTAATAGTGTGTGTAGAAGACGCGCACACGTGTATGTGCATATGGTAAGAGTGTAGGGTGCGTGAGTTGTGTGTATTTTCCTTGTATCCCTAAAGAAACATAGTGCGTTGGATGATTTAGATGATGAGGCCAACTAATCATGCCCTTTCAAAAGTTGAATTTTAGGTCTATTTGGTTCGAGTCCATTGAAAGCCTTACCAAAATTTGGTAATGCTAAGAAACTTTGGCCAGCATTTGGATCACTAGCAATTTGGAGTGCCTACGAAAATTTAGCAAGTTGCAATACAAATGTTGCCAAAAGGTGGGTTGTTTGTGGAAGAAAGAGTTCGCCAAAATTTTGGCACAGTAACAGTGCATTGCGTTAGTTAGTTGCAACTCGAGATTGGTTGCGTTAAATGCTTTAATAGTTTCATTAACAAGCTTCAAATGATGATATTTCCTAAATCGGGTATCTGACTAATAATCCATTTAAACTATCGTATTCCTTATGATGGGACCCGTGTTGACTATATTTCGACGCTGCATATGTTAGGTACCATGTCAGGCCCACATATCATACACACAACTGGGAGAATTTGGCGGCCTATTGGCTTAAAATCAAATGTGAGCCTAGCTATTTTGCCTCATATGTGGCAACTACTAGGATTGTAATCCAAACACCTCCACGTTACCAATGTTCTGGTCATACCCTAGTCATGACCAAATTTTGGCAAGAAAAATTAATTATTTGTCTTTTTAAATATTGTCCACATTATAAATTGGCATTCCGTCACTTAATTCATGAAAATAGTCGATGCTTGCTGCTTCCTGGTATTCTCTCTATTTTTGCTTTTTTATAACCCATAATTATGATGTGCAGATGTAAGAACCATTTAGCCAGTTTTTTAAAACTAACCGTTTAGCGAGTTAATTACCTGATTAATAACAAAAAACATGATGATCTGAAAGGGAACTAGAAGATCCAGGACCACCAACCTAGAATTTTTTTTATTTTTTGGCCACCTAAAATTCAGTTTTGCAAAACTAGGCCCCCTTATAGTAGAAATTGAAAATTGACCCTATCCATGCAACCTATCACGCCCTCCGAATGGGGTAGGTCACCTGTCCCCGCCACCAAGTGCAGCAGGGACCCACCACCGGCGCCAGGGGCAGGTGCTACAGTACCACATTTTTTGGGAAAATCCATTTAAGTATATTTTAGGAATTTTAAAATACAGCAAATGAGCTCAAAAAATTACATTTTTGTAGTGCCTCCTCACACAATGTACTTGCTTGTATAATTTTTACATAATTTTATCTCTTCCAAATTTTTCTGAAAAATTCCTACAAATAATATACTTGAATGAATTTTTTAGAACAATTCAGAGTGGACAAAATTATGAAAAATTACACAAGCAAGAGCACTATGTGGGGAGAGTCCAGAATTTTTTTATTTTTGGAGCTCATTTGATATTATTCAAAATTCCTGCAAAAAATATGCATTAATGGATCTATCAAAAAAAAATGTGTTGTAGTGCCGCTACAGTGCCATCGGCATGTTCACCGTGCAGTTTTGGGTGACGATTCCACGAATGGAGATCTTGGCCACTTTGGCCCCGTGCATCACCATAATTCCCAGTGTAGCCCCCGCCTGGTCGGAAAGCCGAATTTGGCCCCCTTGCTTACCTAGGGGTCGTGCGACATTGGTGGCGCATTTGAGGACCGTGTCAGGTGGTTGGCTCGGTCGCGTGCCGCCCGAGGTGGCCAGGTTGTTATTTTTTTTTTGAAATAAAAGGGCAAAAAACGTAGATTGGTCTGCTTGTGATTTTTGTAGATTCTCAGGGGTATGAAATCTATTAGACTCGCAATAACATTTTATGATCATTGTATGTTGTTGTAGTATGATAATTTTCTAAAGAATTTTGTAACGATGATTGAGGTGGCAATGATTTGTAAGTATGAAGGTAAGTGATCTTGTGATGCAACATAGAATTCATACATGGAGATCTTTGGATAAATGGCGTAACGATAACAAAATGATAGTTAATCCGATAAGGGGGTTACATGGCACGTAGGCTAAGGAACCAAGGATGGTAAACACATGCCTTTAGGTAATTAGAAATACATAGGATATATGGATGAAGAGGGTCGAACTACTACGTGAAACGTGGCCATTTGCCCTACCTCTCGAGGCCGATGTTGTAGCCCTCGTCGATGGCCTTGGCCTTGGCCACCAGTTTGAGCTTTCTCTCGCACTCTCTACGTTTGCACGCCTCTAGATGAGTTTGCATCTCCCACTGATACGCTCGCTTCGATATTCGCTATGCCACTGGTCGTGCGGGTGGATCTTTTGATCAATCCATTTGCGGTATATGCATAGCAAATCCGGAGACCGCATGAAGAGGGGAGAGCTTGTTAATGCGTGCCATAGAAGCGAAATGGTAGGGGGATATACTATAATCCATCATTGTCGGCTGCCAATAGTGGGCTATGTCCCAACGCCAGTCGGGGTAGTCCTAGACATAGTTACCCCAACTATGGATGGCAATTGTGCCCGTTTACCCGTATACCAGTGGGTAAATACCCTAATAGAGCTGGGTATGGGATATTTTTTGTATGGGTATTTTCTTTACCCACGGGTATGGAAATGGGGGGAACATTCTACCCGTCGGGTAAACGGGCACGGGTATGGGTAAGCTCCACCCGTACCCGCCCCGCCCATTTACCCGCGATATAGATTGACAGGTGGCGTAGTCATAGCAATATCTCTAATTACTATTGATTGTTATAAACTTTTTTCATATCTCTACTTGCTATTGATTGTTATAAACTTTTTTGATAGCTATTATATTTCCTAGCAACAGCTGTTGCTTATATGTATCTGTCATTAGTTCAACTCTCATATGGTGACTTTCAGTTCGCGAGTAAATGGGTATACCCATGGGCGATGGGTACCCGCGGGCAACGAGTATGGGCAAGGTTTTTTCGCCCGTCGTCCTTCGCAGGTATACCTATGGGCGTAAATCGGGGTCATGGGTATGGGTATGGGCGAGCACTACTCGTACCCGCCACGCTCAATTGCCATCCCTAATCCCAACCCCAGTAACGCGTACCCTAGCTCAACTGCTCCTTAGACTTGAAGAACTTGCATGCGTCCCTGCACTAGCAGGGGGCGTCTCCCCTATGAGCGGGTCCTACGAATGCTCAGTGGGAATGTTGAGGTATGGGTTGAGGTTGGAGGTACAAGGGCTTCATTTCGGGGGAGGTGGCCTCCTGCACATTCCGCTTGTTCATCCTAGGCTGCTGTAGCCCTGGTGAGTCGGGTGATCTCCTTCCATTGCTTCTCTATACAAGTGATGTAGTGTTGCAGTTGTGGTGCAGAAAAAACACGCTACGGAAGGGGTAGTCCTTATAGGCTGAGCCAACATGGTGTACGCTTCCAATTCAGTTTGGGCAAATTAGTGTCCGGGAGGTAGCAACATGCCCAATGATTCATGGACCAGCATAGCATTATATCGTTGCACAAAGCTACCCTGTTTGGTATTGTCACTGCACAAGGCTGTCTTGTTTGGTTTTGTCACTGCACAAGGCTATCTCATTTGGTCTTGTCACTACGCAAGACTATCTCATTTGGTCTTGTCACTACGCAAAGTAGCCTCATTAGGTCAAATCGCGGTGCAAAGCTACCCTATCTGGTGAGGACGCCATGCAAAAGCTGTCCCTCTAGGTTTATTGTAACTTCAAATATCTACAGTCACTTGTACTGACCGTTATCTGTCTTCCATTTGGGATGCAAAAAGACCATTTTACCCTCACAAAATGCGTGCTTACTACTCTTGCTTGAGGCTACAAAATAGAGTCATTCCTCAGGCACTTCTCATGCATTGTTCTCCTTCCTCTCCTCAAGCATTTCTCCCCATTCTCTCTACCTTTACCTTGCTTCTTCCTCCCTCAGATGCCGAGATGAGCCAAGTGAGCGTCTCTTTGTCGGCACCCACAGTGTTTTGCCCGAAATACAACATGCTTGTGAAACATAAGATCTTAGGGACGGCTGCGAATCCTAGACGGCACTACTAGAAGTGCCCCTTTCACTAGGTGAGTCAGTTTGGTTTGGGTTGCTTTCAATCATTCTGCAAATGTTAAGAAACCTTTTTCTGTTGATTGAATTGCAGGATGGTCCAGACGGTTGCTGATTCTGGGTATGAGAAGATGAATTGAGCACCAGACATGGCATTGTTCCAGAAGAGAAAGTTGTGATAGGGGTAGGGAAATGGTGGAGATAAGGTATCATTTTGACAGACTGGAGAGCAAAATGAACTTAATGTTGTGTGTTGTTTTCTTTCTTGTGTTGGTCGTTATCTACACTGTGGTGTAGTGTTGTGAGTGTTGTTGTGATTCATGTTGTTACCTACACTGCTTTGTACGATCTATGTCTATGTAATGCATATCCATGCATATACTGTAGTAGACAGTTGTATATTGTTATTACCTTTTCACTGTCTTCGCAGTGCATTAACTCATTATTTTGGTAAAAACCTGATGGCTTTCTGTTACAATTTGTGGTAAAAGACGTTAGTGTTTTTCTCATGAAGATAAATGTGGATGACTGGATCGTGCACCAATGGATGACTAGATCATACACGGCTAAAGTGCAATTTGGTTGATGCATTTCGCATCCGCAAGGCAGTTTGCCCGAGGAGGTATCTTGTGGTAGCGTTCGGTCGCGTCTTGGGCCCGAGCTTCGCACACATCACCAAAAATGACTGTCATTTCATATGGCTCGGCAAAAAATGGCTATCATTTCATGCGCATGAATCACAGCAACAGATAGAAATAATGACGACAACACTGCATTCCACTTTAGCAATTTGTAATGTGTGGTTGTATCATATTTATTGCATGCATGAGCACCTTTGCAGAACTTTTAAGCTGCACCTTCGTAGAGCTTTTTCAGATCGATGTGACCAAACAAGCACTACACCTCTGCAGAGCTTTTCAGATTGATGTGACCAAACAAGCACTGCACCTCTGCAAAGCTTTTTAGGTCGATGTGACCCGACGTGACACACAAATAGTGCACCTCTGCAGAGCTTTTCAGGTTGATATGACCACACAAGCACTGCACCTCTGCAGAGCTTTTTAGTCAATGTGACCACATAAGCACTGCATCTCTGCAGAGCTTTTCAGGTCGATGTGACCATACAAACACTGCACCTCTGCATGGCATGAAGCAAGCATGAAAGCAAGTTTAAGATAGGCCAAAGGAAATTTTCACACGTAATTAGGCTTATTAAAAATAATGATTACGGAACAAATAATTACAAGCATGAAAAAATGATTACGGAACATCCAATTACATGGAAGAAATAATTAGGGAACATCTACTTACGCGTATGAAATATTAATTATGGAACAGATAATTACGCGCAAGAAATATTTTTTGTAAGAATTATTAAATATACCAAATGAGCTTAAAAAATTCAAAAAATCGTGTAGGAATCAGTCGGAGGAACGCGTGTGGGCCTCCTGCCATGCCTAGCACCGGGGATAGGTCACTTGCAGTGCCCGACGCTGGGGCAGGTCACGAAAAAGAAGAAAACGACAACATCACGTGTGGTGCACGTTCGCAGAATCTTCACGTGAAGCCGCACGGTGAACATGCCAATGACACTATAGCAGCACTGCAACACATTTTCTGGAAGATCCATTAAGGCATATTTTTGTAGGAATTTTTAAATATATTAAATGAGTTTTAAAAATTAAAAAGAATTCTAGACTCTCCCCACACAGTGCTCTTGCCTGTGTAATTTTTTTCATAATTTTATCCATTCTGAATTGTTCTCGAAAATTTATTCAAGTATACTATTTGTAAGAATTTTTTGAAAAAATTGGAAGGGATAAATTATGGAAAAATTATACAAGCAAGTCATTATGTGGGGAGGCACCATAAAAAAATTATAATTTTTGAAGCTCATTTGCTGTATTTTAAAATTTCTAAAATATATTTAAATAGATTCTTCCCAAAAATGTGGTACTATAGCACCTGCCTCCTAGCGCCGGGTAGGTGACATGCCCCACCTATGGCCGGAGGCAGGTCCCTGTGGTGCCCGATAGCGGGGGCAGGTGACCTACCCTATTTGGAAGGCGCGGTAAACCGTATGGAAAAGGTTAGATTTATAATTTGTACTATAAAAAAACTAGTTTTCTAAAAACTGAGTTTTAAGAGACCAAGAAATAAAAAAAATTTACCAACTAACTACCACCTGAGGCGAAGGGATACCCACGAGCCACGACACAAACCGCAACCCACAAAGCCAAAAGACACGCATCAGAATCGAAAGCCACAACTCCAAGGGAAAAAAGGAACAAAACCCACCAAAAAGGGGAAACCAATGAACACGCAGCAGGGCTGCAGGGTCCTTCCTCATTGCCCCCCATTGCCCCCCGTTGCTAAAACCCTAACGCAGTGAGCACGCGCATGCCCATTGCTCTCCTCTCCCGCGTTGGCCTCTCCTCCGTCGCCATGCCCAGGACGCGCTCCTCCTCCAGGCTGATCCGCGGCTCCCGCGCGGAGCTCAACCCAGGTGAAAGTTTGCTTCTTGTTTTTTTTTTTTTTGGGACTCTTTTCTTAATTCAATTCTGTATTTTGTATGTTTTCTTGCTCTATTTTCCGTAAGAGTCCAAGTACTTGTACATTTAGGCTATTGCTTGTTTTAGCTGTGGAGAAGAAGATAACAGTTCCAGCCATTCCGCCTTGCTGAGGTTATTTCTTGAAATGCTACGAATGATGGAAATTTCCCCCATTTTCTCTCTTTAAACGTTTTCTTGCAGGGTTCGCTATTGTTTAGAGGTCAGAAGTGTGCATTTCATTTCATAAGCTGTGTGAAATAAGTTTGTTCTCTTGAAAATTTGGTGATATGCTTGTGCGCATGTGCTCGTTTGTGGAATGTAAGGGGAAAAACAGATTTTAAAGAAGAATGATCTCACTTACTACTATTTGTTTTATATTGGTGGCGCAAATAAGATTTTATTATGGTTTCAGTAATCGGTATACCAATGTTCTTATTGTAGATACGGTGAAAATTTCTTTCTCACTCTGCTCGGGATAGATTTGGCTGCCTGCTTTCTTCTTGTAGAAGATATTTGGACTATAGTTTGATGAGAAAAATTTAACATGGCTACAGTTGATGGCTTTTGTTTAGTTAGTTTGATTCATCAAGCTGCCTAGGATTACTTCGGAGCTAATTTTACTCTGTTCCAGTGCTTAACTTGTTATGAATTGAGGCTGTGAGTAGTGCAATGACAATGTTCAGTGCTCACATAATTTGCTTGTTGTAATGTTCCCTGAAAGTATAGCTTTAATTTCAAGGAAATAAACGTAAGTTCAAGTATGCCTCCCCCTCTCTCTCGAGAATACACAAGAAGTTGCTTGTCATTCCATTGACAAGCTGAAAAGTTCAAGTATGGGCGCTAATAGTTTTCAGGCCAACTTTAAAAGTATCCATCCACTTCAACTTCTGACTTAATCTACCTACCAATTTAAGTCATCTATGACCGATGATATCTATATGTTCTTTTTTCCAAAGCAAGTTTAGTATTATTTTTCTTTTTGTCAAGAAAGCATGAGTTTGATGCCTTTTCAGGTGTAAGAGAAGTGAAGCGTGAATCCAGTATTTCTTTTGACATATCCAAGTCTGAAATGAATGCTTCCTTGAAGAGGAAAAGGGTGAAACGGGTGCTTGAAGTAAACGGGGAGCATTCTAAGAAGCAGGTGCCTGCTGACTAACTACAATGTCTTCATATTAATGGAGGAAGCGTCATGCATTTCTAAGTTTTCTTTCTGGACTTTTCGTATCCTTCATTCAAATTACTTGTCCCTTAGGAGTTCAGTTATTCTGAGATGTAAATATTCTTTCTCTCTGTGAATGCATTTGTGCATTCATGCTGTCACTTTAGTAGTTTCTCCCTTTCCTTGTTTTGGTTTGGTTCAATTCACGTCCCACTGAAGAAAATATTTTACACACATGCAGGTTGGTATTGTTCCTGACATTGAAGATTTTCGATATGACAAGATCAAGGCAAAAACATCAGCGTCTACAAATGGCGCATTAACATCTTCAAGTAAGAACAGTTCACTAGATAAGTTTCAACGTTTTACTCTAAATGGTTTGATCCCTAAGCATACTCCGTCAACCAAATGCTCTACAACCAATGTGCTTAAAGTTGCAAAAAGGACTATCATGATTAAGAGTTAGTCCTTTGCATGTTGTGGATTTTTTTTTGTTGCTTCAAATGGGGCTTTTTTATCATTAGTCAGTGCAGTAATAAGTGTTCGACCATACTCTGTTGTTGTTCTTTCTTTTTTTTTTTTGCTTCATGGTATCTTGCATATGGATGATCTTGTAATTACACGGTGTAAAATTCCCCCCATGTCCTGCACAAAGCTTACCTCTTCCCTTTTGCAGTCAGGTTGGAGAAAAAGGTCAGAGTCTCATCTGTTTCGAAAGGTAATCAGACGACAGAAGACTATCAGGAGAGAGAAACTATGGCATTTTTGTCTACGATATTCTTACTGTTCTTATTATGTGATTATTTCTTTTGTTGCAAGCTGATGTCAAGTCAAACCTGTTCGATCTATACCAACAATACTTTGCTTGACTTTTACATTATGGATGATATCATTTTTTTCTTGTAACGCTCAAAATTTTCTCACACACATCATTACTTAAATGAATGTACTGGATTAGGATTTCTATTCTCCTAACTTGATGTCAATCTAATCATACACAATGCATCCTACATGACGGCCCTTTGATTCCTGCACACATCATTCATAAGATCTCTAATCTTTTGTTAAGTTCAAACTTGTTGAATTTAAATTTGCGATATTCTGCATGTTTTCCTCAACTATTAGCAGTTCTAGCTACAAAAAGCAGTTGTCAGATTAAATTCTCAACATCAGGTTCACTGTTCCTCATTCCAAACATCAGTGAATATGTGGCTGATCCATTACTTCATTGTTGCATCACAACAAAATTGTGTCAACACCAGATTTGTTGACTATTGTGTTAAGAATTTTTGCTGCTACATTTAACTGTGTAATGATCCTCCTTATGTCCAAGAACTGATCAGAAAGCTAACATAGTCATTTACGCAGTTGGGGCTCCAGAAAATTGGGAAGCACTTCTTGGAGGCATTAAAAACATGAGGTTATCAGGCGAGGCCCCTGTGGACACGAAGGGCTGTGAAAAAGCTGGTTCTCTTCTTCCACCCAAGGTAGTTTTGGTCATCACATCCTCTTTTCAGTCAGATAGTTGATCAGAAGTGCAGTATACAAAAGCCATTTATTGTGACCAGTTAACTTGAGGATAAGGTGCTCTTTGGCTTAGGTCTTACACAATGTGGGCCTGTGGGGTTGTGCAATTCTCCTTATCTTCTTGTACTATGTTGCCCAATTCTCCTTATCTTCTTGTACTATGTTGCCGTATGAAAGATGCAATTCTCTTTCCTGTCTAGGCAGAAAATGCAGTCTGTACATGAGTGTCATGCCTATTAGATTGCAGGTTTGCTACAACTATGAGCTTATGACCCTTTACTTCGTCATTTGTTTTTAATAGGACACAGATCATGTTTCTTGGAAAATAATTTTTCACATTGATCCATCATGTTTGTATTTTGAGGTGGATCCATCCATTTTCATTCTTTCACTGGTAAAAGGTTTAGCTCCAATTACATTCATCCCATTAAGGAACCATAAGTTACATTTCTTCTTGCACAGGAAAGAAGATTTGCAGTTCTGGTATCAACTATGATGTCAAGCCAAACAAAAGATGAAGTTACGCATGGTATGCCTCAGGAAATTCCTCTTTTTTCGAATCGGTTATATATATATATATATATATATATATATATATATATATATATATATATATATATATATATATATATATATATATATATATATATAGAAAATTACGTAAGGCACCTTGGTGCCTAGGCACCACATCCGATACACGTGTATGATTGATAATTTTTTGAGTTTGGGTATGAAAATGTTTTATACCCTTGATATATTTATGGTAAGTTTTGAACTCGGTTCAAACTAGTTTGAACTACTTTTGAGTTCAATGCGACTCTGATGAGTATATACCATAAAAATAGTTCAAACTAATTAAACTGAAGTTGAATTTAATTTTTTTGAGTTTGACATCTCAAATATACTTTTTATGGGTATATGAAGATACTCACATCAAACGTTGCGAATCTCAAAGCAAATCAACGGTATTGATATGGGTGCCTAGGCACTATGGTGCATGAAACACTCGTCTATATATATATATATATATATATATATATATATATATATATATATATATATATATATATATATATATATATGAAGCCTCTTTTCTACACCGGTGTAATTACACCTGTATCGTATCTCACAATGTAAGGAGTATCTCGCGTAACAAGGAGTATGTACATGTAGTATATGAGTATTTAAGACTATATAGGTGGTATGAACAATTTTTTAGAGGTGGTATGCACATTTTTTTCTACATACTCCTTTTTATGTACGTATATAAAGGTATTTACAAAATACGCTAAAAACTATGGACTCACTTGCAATTTTTTCATGTGATTCACATTAAAAATATCTTATAATTAGTATATGAGTATACCTAAAGTGATAAAGGAGTATTTCACGTTTGTTTAGATGGTATATTAGAGGTGGGTGTAATTACACTCGGGAGTAAAAGTATTTTTCATATATATATATATATATATATATATATATATATATATATATATATATATATATATATATATATATATATATATATATATATATATATATATATATATATATATATATATTCAGTTTTGCATTTAGTTTTGTAATGGATATGAAAGTAACTGCAATGAGTGGCTCTTTTAGTTAGTCTTTATTCTTGTTCCTCCTACAGAGCTTTGTTTGTTGAAAACCCTCGGGAATTCATATCACTTATATCAGTTCAGTCACATCATGCATGTTGAGACCTAGTTCTCATGCAATTACCGCTAGGAGGCTAGGTTCAGATTTGGTGGAACTCGACTCAACTTATCATGTCCTGCCATTTAGTGCTAGGATCCTGGAAATGCTGAAACTGGTGGTAACCCATATTCTGGTGAAATATGTTCAAATTTGGTGGAATTCTTATGTAGATGGTTTGACAGCAATTCCATACCATTGCTGGAATACACTTGTCTTTTTCTTCTCATCTTCTACTGACAAGTGTATAGTTTCACCTGATATTTACTTGGCTATTTTCTGTAGTTTTTTTTGTTCTTAGTAGCGTTTCTCCTTCAGAAAAATGATGATTCTTTGTTGGAGTCGATTGTTATCAGCTGCTGTGGAGCGTCTCTCTGAGAATGGTTTACTTGATCCTGATGCCATCGTCAGAACAGATGAGGCCACACTAGCAAACCTTATCAAACCTGTAAGTTGCAAGGGGCCAAGGGCTGTTCACTTGATTAGGATAATAGGATCCATACTAAGGGCACCTTCCCAATTTATCACAAAGCAATAATTACTGCATTATAAGTACCCGAAATAAAAGATGAGCCTACAAACATGCAAATAGAATTTCATACATCTACTTTTGTTATCACATCGTAGGCAGTGGCAAATGGCAATAGACTATACCAACCATGGTTCAAAATCCCGGCGGTTACCGGCCGGTAACCGCCGGTTACCGGTTTTACCGGTGGAGTCCGGTAACCAAAAAACCGGCCGGTAAGAATTTTTGATTTTTCAAATTTTGACCGGTTTTTTTCCGGTTTTCCGGTTACCGGCCGGTTTTTCCGGTTACTGTCCGGTTTTTCCGGTTACCGGTTTCAAAATATCTCAAAATTCAAATTTTGATTTTCGAGTTATGACCGGTTTTTTACCGGGTTTCCCGGTAACCGCCCGGTTACCGTTACCGGCCGCCGACCGGGATTTCTTCCGGTTCCGGTTTTTGGAACCTTGATACCAACTATAAATTATGTCAAACTTAACATATTACTTGAAACATAACCTTGCTTTGGACTCCATTACTATTCCGTGTGGATAATTGCACTTGTTGCTAAAAGAGCTACTCGGAGGCGAGAGCCTTACCAATGTTGTTAGTTTTTACTGTCAACTTGTTCTGCTTAGATGAAACTATTCAGACCAGCTATTCATACCATATTGTAATTTAATCAGGTTGGATTCTATCAGAGAAAGGCACAGTTCATAAAAGAAGCTTCTAAAATTTGCCTTGAACGATTTGGAGGGGACATTCCAGATTCTTTGAACGAGCTGCTTGCTTTGAAAGGAGTTGGCCCTAAAATGGCTCATCTGGTAATTTGTCTACCCATTCCGTCTTTCATAGTTGAAATATAAACTTAATTCTCTCCATAGCTTTTTTCACTTAACAGGTGATGAGCATTGCGTGGAAGAATACTCAAGGGATCTGCGTGGACACTCATGTGCATCGCATTTCTAACCGTCTTGGATGGGTCTTCCGAGAAGGAACAAAGCAGGTAGTTTGTTAAGCTTGTTTCGTCGCTCTTTCCAAAGAAAACAAGTTATATTCGCAATGTATTTGCACAGAAAACTACAACACCAGAACAAACAAGAATGTCTCTTGAGAAGTGGTTACCGAAGGATGAGTGGGAGCCTATAAACCCATTACTGGTATGCTCCACTGAATAAATCCATCTTTTTTTACAAGAAATGTATTCTTTTCTGCTTTGTAAATAATTCTCGGATGCTCTTTTTTGCTCAAGCAATTCGTGTTTGAGTCATACCTTAATTGCACAAGTGCTAATCTTTTGTTAAAAATCGAAAATGTCTTGCAGGTTGGATTTGGGCAGACAATCTGTACTCCACTGTGGCCCAAATGCAACATATGTAGCATAAACAACCTTTGCCCTTCTGCTTTTAAGGAATCATCAAGTCCAAATCCAAAGCAAAAGAAAACGAAGTCTACGTAGAACTTTGGGGATGATGCCCTTTTGTACTTATTTACATGCACTGGCTACTGATCTGGCATCGAAGGCTTCTCTGGGTTGTCGTTTGGTTGATCTATTGTTTGGATCGCCTTTGTGCCAGCTCCATCGAAAAAATTATGTCAGTTTGTATAGCTGTAATGTGTTCAAGACAATGGGTAGGAAGTAGGAACATATCGATCTTGTCTGTTACAAATTAATGGCAGCCATTGAAAACAGCATGGAAAAGCATCAATGTTTAATCCCATTCTCTTGTATGAAATTGCATGTCAATTGTCACGGTTTTGCCAAAGGGTTCTGGACGAAGTTTCATTGTGGACTACATTATCAACCGGTCTGTAGCCAGTCCAGAGAAAAAATAAACCTAAAACTCATTTTCGTTTACGAATTATGACCCAGCATTAGCTGAGACAATCAATGTACTGTTAGATTGTAGCTCTCGCGTCGGACGTACACGACCAAGCATTGTCGAAATTCGGAAGGAAAAAGAGCATGTGCTAATCAACATGACTTGCACTTACCCAAGTGCATAGTTTTTTAAAAAATAAATTGCATTGTAGGCCATTGTCGTGTTGGTTCAAACAGCCAACCGAACTCTGAAACTGCATATTTAGATTACTAAACGTGTTTAAATAATTGACCACTGCGCTTGGGTCGGTAACCCACTTAAACATGTTTATGGATCTAAATATGCAATTTTGGAGTTTGGTGATGTACTTAACTAACACGACGACGAGTTCGATAATGTGAAATGCAATTTACTATACTCCTCCCTCCAAGAGTAGAAATCGTATAACTGGTATACAAATTCACACAAAAACATGACGCCGTCCTTACCATCTATGAATAGACTTTTCTTTCAACACTGCTAAGACAACATACTTTGCCAACTGCCTCCCTATACTAGTCTTTTGCTCATGCGTTACAAGGAAAATAAAGTTTATACATTTACCATATTTTGAAAACAAAACTTTTCAAAATACTAGAATCCACATCGCTCAAAAAATTGAAGATACTAGAATCCCGAGTGTGTTTTGCCATGTGTATTCATCAAATATGTTTTTTTTCTGGACAGCAGATTTTTTTCATACATAATTAAACCTAAACACTTTTCAGAGAAGACAAACATAAACATTAAGTGAAGAGAGTGGATAACAAAAATAAAACTCATTCTACTGTGCTAAATCAATTGCTGCTCATCAAAAACTCCCAGACATTTCTTTAACCAAAAAAGAAATGTTAAGGATATTCCCGTGTTAGAGTTGTTACAAAGATGGTTACTATTTTTATGCACCTAGCTACTGACATGGAATGTCCACACATCATTGTGTATGAAGATTTTACAAGTATTACCATAGAGTATTCTTCTGAATCAACTTCCAGAGGTGTAAAGTCGCAATGAAGTAGCTTGTATCGAGCGTACAATGGATCATCCTACATTTCAAAACATGTTGCAGTTATGTTCCAGCGTGTGCAAGGGTATACAAGTACAGAGAATGATTTAGTTACTTAGGGCCTGTTTGTTTCAGCTTCTGGCAGCTGCAGCTACTCCCAGAATCTGCAGCTCCCCCAAACAGTCCAGATTTTCATCCAGATTCTAAGTAGCCAGAAGCTACAGAATCCAGAAAATGAACTAGTAGCCAGAAGCTGGGGTTATCCAGCTTCTCCAGATTCTGACTAGCTGGATACTCACCAGCTACTTCTCAGAATCTACAGCTGAAACAAACAGGCCCTTAAACAATGAAAACAAATTAAGCAGCAAGGATAAATTTCATATTACAGTCACGCAATGAAAACAAATTAAGCAGCAAGGATAAACTTCATATTACAGTTACGGTTATCAATGATAGGCTGAATGCATGTTACACATAATAGAAAAAACCACAAACTTAAAGATTACAAGATAAATGAAGATTTTGCAAATGGGAAGAACTCATAAACTCATGAGTTCCATATTTATACACCACATTTATTTGTACAATGTCATACCTGATCACTTGAATCACCCTCCAGAAGCTTGGTTGCAATCCCAATCTCACCAAGGGCTTCAACCTTCCAAAAAGCAAGAAAGGTAATAACGTGAGCAGATTACACACAAGCATGGGTGGTTATAGAGACAAAGGTGGAATTAGTACAGGGAACATACATTATACACTACCTACACATTAATAATATGAATGTGAATGTTCTCAGGAAAAAAATATGAATGTGAAATTAGAATGCATTTCAACAATTCTGATAGAACCTGAGAAGAATGACAGGTAAGTTTCGTCATTGGACGTTATTGTACAAGATGGAGATTAGAACACAAGGCCTGACATAGATATTAGAATATTAATACTGGAATGGGCCAAAGGAGGCTCTGGGTGGTCTGAATCTGAAAGCTCTCTTCAGAAGAATCATTGTCCGTAAGTTCATTTGTTCTAAAAGTTTTCTTCAAAAGAATCGTCGTTTCTTATCATAATATAATATTTCAAAACAGTTTAATGCGTAAGCAAAAGAAAGTGCCAATAATAAATTCAAATACTTCAAATTACCATTTTCAACATAGCTTTTAGTTTTTGAGGAGTGTCGATAATAAATTCACCTGTCAGATGAATTTGTTAGGATCAGATACTCCTACAAGGTCCAAAACAGAGATAGATATGGTAAATCGTGACTGTTAGGACAATTAAGCTAGAAATTTGAAACTCATGCATCTTTTTGAAACCAAAGTCATGAGGAATCATGGTGTAGAATTCCCTGCAATCAGAGGTAACATAAGAAAATCTCAGTATATACAAAAATATTTCTAGGCTTCTAGCCGACTTAAAGTACAAATATAGTACTGATGGTGGATGATGTCATGCATTGCACAACTATCAAAAATTCTGGTGAACAAATGCAGATGTTTCCATTAAAGTCTTTTGCTATCTTGAACATAGGCAAACAACTGCCACAAGTCATCACTCCTATTAACAAAACCATTTCAACAAAAATGAAACCAGTAGATTTTTTATCATTCAAATCCTCAAATTTTAACTAACTTTCATTAAACAATGACCATGATGCCATAAACTAGAGAATGAAAAACAGTATACAACATGTGAAGTAACAAAATGTTAAACTTTCAGTATGTAAAGAAAATGAAATGGCTGGTGACAAAAATATTAAGATGTGCAATAGGATGTCAACCCAAGCATCTGATTCTTCGTTATATTCTATGTTTGCAGTCAAATAAAAAGGAAATTATGGACTCACCTAGTCAATTGTTCAAGCTGTCTCCTGTCTGCTCTTCAAATAACATTGGGGATCCTCTTCAAAACATCATAACCCTGTGGAAAGCTAGGAAACATCATCATCATCAAAGCAGATAGAAAAGACAAGAAGAATGGAATATGAAACCAAGACCATGAAATTCAAACTTTTACTGCATACAACATTGAAATGTACATCTAACAGAACTTTTAGAGGGCATGGTACATTTACGTTATTTACTTGTCTATAAATACGCATCCTTATGTTAAGTGCAAGTTGTTTATGTGCATTGTTTTTCAACTTGTAATCTTATAGCCACAGTGAATTAATAATTCCTGACAGAGAAGCATCAAAATAACTCACCTTTAGTATTGTAGATTTGCATAGCTTTCCAAGAGGAAGTTTATCAGCATTATAACCTAATTGGTTAGGGAAGACGAATTAGTAAAGCAAATGCTACATGAATAAGCAACAGGAATCTACTTTACAAAATAAGCAAATACAACCCAGTGCGACAACATGGAACAAACAAAAGACTTATTGTTTAACTGAGTTAATTCAATTTAACTGAGTTAATTCAACTCCAGTATATGAACAGATAATCGTAAGTATTTGGCCATTAACTATGTTTAGCCCCTTGTTTTAGTCTTTCTTTTAAAAAGTAGACCCCCCATTTAAAACTCCCACATTATAGGATCTAACACGTATCAATTAATTATTCCATGAAACTCAGCCTATGAAGGTGGTGATACATCAATGAAGACTTTTTAGTGGTAACAATATCTGACGTAGCATAAAAACACTGCTAAGTAGCTAAGTATAAACAGGTTAACATGATGCAAGACCTTTCGTAGATTGAACAAATAACAAACTGCACAAGTAATGTGTTGGCACTCAGGTTTCGACTGCGTATATTTCGATCTCCTAATATAATCATGAAAATTCTATGTAGACAAACCACCTCAAGAAAAGTCTTGATCACCAGATTTGCTAAAGAAATCTCTAGTCTGAATAAGTAAAAACAATCCATGGTCACCTCGTTATGGCGAGATCTGTCGCCGCGCGACTCAATCCGGAGCTTCTTGGGTGGCTTGACCTGCTCCTCGCCGCCGCTGTCGTCGTCGCCTGCCTCCTCGTCCCAGTGGGAGGAGTCTAAGTACGAGGGGGCAGGTGGGTGCTAGAGCCTAGAGTCCACGGGAGCGTGCGGCCTGATGAGGCATGAGGAGGAGGAGGTCGGGAAGGGGGAGGCGAGGAGGAGCGCCGCGTCAGCCCACGCCGACATCGGGGGCGGGCGAGAGGGGACGGGAGAGGAGGGTAGCGAGGCTCTAGGAGCTGGGATTCCGCCGGGGAGGGAACCGCAGAGGATGTCAATGGAGGCGATAGTGGAGGAGGAGACAGCGAGGGAGATGGGGTGGGGGATGAAGGCGATCGTGTGAGGCGGGCGCCGGCGGCGCTGGGCTGTAGGGTTAGGGATTGGGTGAGCCGCGAGCAAGGAGAGGGCGAGGGAGGCTGCTGTGCGCTGGGGTGAGGACTCGACGGTGGAGTGCGCGGTGGGGAGAGGAGGATGGGCCGCGGCATTCGGGAGGGTGGGGAAGTTGTTGGAGCCGGCCGGGTGGGGTTGAAGAGGAGTCGAGGAGACAGGAGGGGAGGATGGGACGGTGGAGGGTACTCTGGTGCGGAGCGGCAGCGGAGTCCGGGGATGGAGGCTAGGGTTTTTGTTGTGGGGTTTTCCCTTGGTTCTACGTGGCCCACATGTCGGTATTGTAATTGATCGGGAGAGGAAGGGATCAAAGGGGAGGGGAAGCAGAAGGAGAAAATTGCTATAATGGGACTTCAAACAACGTGTTTCGCTATAATAGGACTTCTAACGTTGACATCGCTAAAATAACACCCGAAACATTGGCTTCTCGTAATACATGACATTTGGCTAATGTTTCGAAATACCCGAACATTGGAATTAAAAGAGCCAAATGTCATGTATTACGAGAAGTCAATGTTTCGGGTATCATTTTAGCGATGTCAACGTTAGAAGTCCTATTATAGCGAAACACGTTGTTTGGAGTCCCATTATAGCAATTTTCTCAAGCAGAAGATGCTACCACTATCAACTGTTTTTAAGTAGTAGAGATATTTACCTAAGCTCCCGATTAACAACTAGATAGCAAACAGCCCCGACAAGCCATCACGCCAGCCGAGCACGACGATGTTCCCCTCCGAGTCAGCATCGACAATCACCGAGTCTCCTCACCTGACCTCTAAGGCGAGCATCTTGTCTGTGAGTGTGTCCGCGAGTAGCCTCATGATGGCACTCCTAAGCGGCTGCGCGTTGTAGCACGGGTTGAAGCCTTCCTCGATGACGAGATCCTTGAACCTCTCTGTCACTTGCAGCTCGATCCCCTTCCCCCTGATCTGACCAACCACCTCCCTAAGCATATCAGGATCACACCAAGACAACCCTTACCTCTTTAGGATAAGTTGTTAAGCTAGACAATAGACGAGGTTATGAGCTGTCGTTTTCCTCTTTTGTCGGCAGTCGTAACTATTGCTTGTTATTTGCTTAGTAAAAGGTTTTGCTAAGTCAGTGTTTTGTGTTGGGCTAAAAAAACCCCTTCCCCTCCTTTGTCTTAACTCCCCTCTCACCTAAACTCCAACCAAATGGTGAACACCAGAAGGAACATCAGTGACAACAACCCCAATGCCAACACCGGAGCATAAGAAAGTCAGTCTGCTCCCATCCCTCTGCCTCCGCCAGTAGTCGGACTTGACTGGGCTCAATTAATGGCAAATCAGGCCCAGCTGATTCAGCTTTTGAATCAAACCATCAACAACCCAGATCCGCAGATTCATCAGCCGCCAGCCCCAGCTCCTCAAAACAGATTGTCAGAGTTTCTAAGGATAAAACCTCCGACCTTCTCAAGCAGTGCAGAGCCAATAGATGCTGACGATTGGCTACGCACAATTGGAAAGAAGCTCGACATCCTGCAATGCACCGATCGAGAAAGGGTCTTGTTTGCTTCGCACCAGCTAAATGGACCCGCATTAGAGTGGTGGGATACTTTAACCGCCTCTCATGCCAACCCGCAAGCCATTACCTGGAATGAATTTGTGCAAAGTTTCCGCAAGGCTCACATTCCATCGGGTACCATCACTCTAAAGAAGAAGGAATTCAGAGCTCGCGTCAAGGAAGTCGTACAGTGAATGAATACCTGCAGAAATTCAACCAGCTTGCACGCTACGCACTATAGGATGTGTTTACCGATGAAGCAAAGTAGGAAAGATTTTTGGAAGGCCTGAACGACAACATCTTCATACAGTTGATATCCAATGACTATGTAGATTTTCATCAGTTAGTCATCAAGGCCATTCGCCAAGAGGGCAACCTTGTGGAAATGAAAAATCGGAAGAGAAGAATGTCTACCCACCACATGAACCCTAGAAGCTTTTCCAAGGCTAGAAAAACCTTACTACAAGCCAACAAATTCCAACCATCAAGTATTCTTTACTTACCTAAATTTTAGAAATTTCACTTGCCTGTTTTCAGCTTTGGAAAAAGGCTTTCGTTAAAAGTAATTTAACTAAAAAATATAAAATTATTGTTAAATGAAAGGTATTTGTAAATTTTTGTAAAACTACTATTTCAAATTAAATATTTTAAAGCATTTGGCTTTTATTTGGATTTTCTATGATTTTCTAGGATTTATTTTGAGTTATGTGGATTTTATTTCAAAACCTAGAGCAAGAAAATGTACTTAAAATATTTTATTAAAGCCAAAAAGAGTTTATTTAGTTTTTCCCAAGCTCCCCTAAATTTTATAAAATTTGTGAGAATTTGCTGGAATTAAAAATCAATTTTAAAAGCCAAAAAGGTATTTTATAAAAAATTTTATACGCCCAATCTAAATTAAAAATATTTTTACTAAGTCTAAAATAGCTCTAGGAATTTTCTATGAATTTTCTGAAATTTTTAGACATTATTTACTATTTTCTAAATATTTATAAAATTTTCTAATACTTTTGAAAAGTTAAAACAAAAATTTGATCTGGGTTAATCTCAGGCTGACACGTGTCCGCCCTGGATTCAATCCACCACGCCCTTGATCTAATCTGAGCCGTCCTCTCCTTCTTACCCCTTCATTTCATCTAATGGCCAAAATTTCCCCCTACCATGTGTCAAGAATCCGGCCGTCCACCCCTTCCTCTCCCCTCTTCTCTCACCGACAGGTGGGCCCCACCTGTCATTTGTTTCTTCTTCCTCCCCTCACCTTTCTTCAACTTCTAGCCCCCAACCATTAATGCTCGCATGAGCTCGGTTTCGGTTGGCTCCTCTCCCCAAAAAGTCGCCTTAGGCCTCCCCCTCGCCGACGCACCCCCGCCGCCCCTTAATGGCGCCGCCCCGCCCGCGTTCACACCCGGTCAAGCCGGTTTTCCGTGAGCTCCGATAAGCGCCGAGCCGCCCCCTTCCCCTATAAAGCCCCCCAGAGCTCCTTCTGCATCCCCTCTCCCCACCGCCCCTCTTCCCCTCCTCTGCCGAAGGCCCCGACCACCAGAGCCCCGCCGTCCCCAAGCACCGCCGTCGTCTCTCTCTTCCACCAACGCCAGTCCTCCAGCCACCCTTGAGCTCGTCGCCGGCATGAGCTGCACCCCCGCCGCCTCCTCTATCTCCGCCGCCTCCCGCCATCGAGCGCCCGCGCTCCGGCGAGCTCGCCGCCTGTGCGCCACCGCATCCGGCCCAACCACGTCGGCGCTTGCGTGGCAGCCACGAAGTGCCACGTCAGCGCTTGGCCGCCACGCCAGACGGGACTGCCACCTCATCATTTTGCGCGGTCCGTGGACCCGGTCCAAGTAGACCGTCGCCTTTTTCTTTACAAAAATAATTCAGCTGAATATTTAAAAACCTGCTGACGTCATAATTAGCTTTTTTTAGTACAAAAATAATTCCCAAATTAGCCTTTTCATTTTCTCTCTTTTTAAACTTCCGGAAGCCCGTATTCCTTCATTTTAACTCCGATTTGACCCGTTCAAAATTTTAAATTCTTTTAAAATCCTAAACTACCCAAATCTAGACACTTTTTGAATTTTATTTGTTTAGTTCATCGCGCGTAGATTTCGACGATCTCGGAGAGAACGACTTCGACGAGTCGTACCAGGACTTTGAGTAAGGCAAGTTACACCCTTGACCATGTTGATCCTAATATTTTAAATTATTTATGTTGTTTGAAATTGATATGCATGCGTAATTTTATTCAAGTCTAGTTTAAATTCAGTTTTGAACTCTAGTTATGCCTAAAATCCGTTGGACAGTCGAATTTGACATTGAATACCTTTATACCTTATCAACCCTAGATAAAATCTAGTTAGTACATTAGCACTAACTAGAAATTTTGTAAAATTACTTAGCCATGCTTAGAATAATTATGGGTTGGGATAATCTTTCACATGAAATGGTAAACTTTTCATGTGAATTCTTGACTTTGGTATGTCAAGAATGATTATGAAATTATTTCCAAACAAAATATAAAACTTGGTTTAAACTTAGGCATTGGTGTGGTGGTGGGTGCTTGCTGGCATGCATTAATGTTTGGTGACTCAATGTCGATTGCCAGGCATAAGGGGTAAGTGGTTAGGCCTAAGTCAAGTTAAGGACCGGTCTGTGAGCTACTGTTGCAAAGCCCTATTGTACTACCATAAGTCTGGTATGGGACAGACTTGGCCGAATAATTTGTGAAGTTCCAACTTGATCTCGTTATAGGCTAAATGTGAGCGCAGCGTAGGTCGTGAGAAGTCTCACATGGCACAAGTGGGGCTCCAACATGTGGATTCATGTTATGGTGAGACCTTAGTGGCGGCGTGATTATGTTGACAACGGATCATTCTAAAGGCCTTGTCATGATCTTCTCGTCACACACCTAAGAAAGTGTGTTAATCCAGTGGCAAAAAGGGATGATCATGCCTTGTGGGTAAAACTGTACAAACTTTATTGAGTGTATAAACTATCCTAGATAGCCGTGCCCATGGTCATGGGCAAGATGAGTGAAGTTTTTCACGGATTAGACTTTGTTTTTCAAAATGATTTATGAAAACCTTATGGATGAATGGAATCCATGGGAGTTTAAAAAAACGTATGTGTTGTGGTTACAGACCAAACAGAGAGAGAGTATGGTAGTGGGGAGTTAGGTGAGTAAAAATGGCTTCGGGTTCCTCCTCATGGCCTATGTCATATATATATATATATATATATATATATATATATATATATATATATATATATATATATATATATATATATATATATATATATATATATATATATATCCAAATAGGGGTGCTTTTACAATTATACCCTTACACACGTGAGTATTCCTCTCAGGGGTACTCATATCATTACACATGTCCTATTTTGGGCCTTTCATCCTTCTAACAGGCCTACTGGGCTTAGGTGGGGGCCACCCCTACAACAGGAGCCTCTCATGGTGAAGGGCTTCACGGGCCGAAGCCATGCCGCTGAGCCCTTTGGCCCCCTCCATCCCATTGGCCTGTGACCCTCGATGACCTAGATACACTTCCGTTCGTGCTTGTGGTACGAGAGACGTGTCTTCCACTCCCGGAGCTGCGCGGCCTCGAGGTCGAAGGCACCGGGCAGGTCAAAGGCCTCGACGGGGCCGAGGTCTGGGCATGCCATGCTTCGCTCTCCGGATATTTGTGGGCGCGAAGTAAACTTGGTCGGCTGCCCCGAGCAGCCGAGTCTCGGGAAGTGCTCTGCATGATGTAGCGCCAGCGCGGAGAGGTGGCTGCGTGGCCTGGGAGTGCGTTGTAATGACACCTGGAATCGCGCCGGCCTTTGTCAGGGGTAGGCTGTCGCGGTTGCCACTGCGCCTGCGGCGGTGTGATTGGAGCATCGTGGGATGCCGGCGGTCATCGACCACGGCCGTTCACCTCTTCCCGGGGAAAGTGGCCCCGCGGCGAGAATGTCCCGGTGCATTACTGCGATCGCCCACCTACCGCCGCTTTGTCGTGGTTGCCGGCGGTTGCCTTTGCCCGTCGTGGGTAGCGAACGTATGACTACGTCGTCCGATCTTACGCTTGCGGGAGCCGGGGCTTTATAAGTTGTCACTATGGGCATGCAAGCGCTCCCCCTGGCTGCTTGCTTGTGCGTTCCTTCCCGTTTTTCTTGCGCATCCTGCTGCTACTCTCGCATCCGTTCCTGTTCGTCACCGCAGTGGGGAGAGAGGAATGGCTGCGCGCGACGACCTCCCAGCTAACAGGGGTGCCGCCCTTGATGATCCCGCGCGCCGTCTTAGCGAGAGCGCCTCGTCGAGCCAGCGCTGCCTGACGCCACCACCGGCGGAGTACCGCCTGGTTCCACGCGACAAAAGGCAAATCAACCACCGCTGGGATGCCATGAAGAAGTCAAAGGGCCGCTGCTCCCATGTGCTGGGGCGGAGTTGCGTCACGGAGGAGACTCTCCAAACTCTTCTTGGGAGAAGAAGGCGGAGGATGTGTTGGGGTTCGCTTGCGGGCTTTGGCGTAAACAGAGCGAACCGGGAGAGTCGGAGGCGATCGTCTTCGTGGCGTTCTTCGATGCCGGGCTCCGAATCCCGGTGACATTCTTTGTTCGCGAACTGCTGCGAGCCTATGGGTTGGGTAGCACGGTGACTCCGACGCGATCGTTGATTGGCCATCTTTACTTGGGCGTCACGGACGGAAGGTGCCCGTCCCAAAGCCCGAGTTGTTCGCCATCTGCATGGCGCGCGGTGCCAACGAAGAAAGTGGAAGGGGCGTACTCGAACTTCGGTAGCGTGGACTTCGTGCTGAGGACGGATTGCTCACACTTGTTTCCCGCGTTGGCTAAGCAAGAAAAGTGGAGTCGGTTGGACACGGCGGTGGTTCTATTACCTTGTAGCGAGCACGGCGGCCTCGAGGTGGGAGAGCGATATCATTCAACCGCTGTCGGATGTGGCGCCTCGACCGGCGATGAACAACCGCGCGGAGACTTGCGACATCGCCCTCGGTTCAACATGCGTGACCTCGCGAGGAGTTCACCATGCGCGGATATCTCCGTTTTCTTGTAGCTGGAAATCTGACGGCGGGGCCGGCCGGAAGGGCGGCATCCATCGAGGTGTCTTCGCTCCATAGGCCCTCCGCGCCCTGTAAGTATCCCTACCATAGGCCACGTACCACCTGGGTGGTTGTAAACCCTTAGGTATGATATTTCGCTTTTGCGTGCAGTGCGCCGGTAAGAAGATGCGGAGCGGCAGTGGTTGCGGTTCTTGGGCCGTACACGGCGAAGGAGCACAAGGCCTGTGAATCCGCAACCTCCTTGGCGGCGAGGCGGATTAACCTTAGGGTATCACGAGTCACGGGAATTCCGTTCGAGCGCCGGTGCTGCGGAATCGCCGAGCGGCGCGACGGCGGTGGCTCCATCCTCTCGACGCGAGGTCCAATCGGAAACCATTGCCTTCAGCTCGCCGGATGTGCCGCTGGTCGAGAACATGGAGATGCGGGGCGAGACGGGCGCTGAGCTCGGACCGGCCGGTTCGGGGAGGCACACAACTCCCGACGAGGCGCTACACGGTGGCGAGGCGACGGGCCCAAGCCTCCTTGTTCTTGAAGATGACGCCTCGTCGCCTCCAGCGGTAACTGCGGCGTTGCCGCTGACGACAGCTTCCGCGGCTGCCAAGGTAACCACAGAGGCTCCACCTGCGACTCCGAAGGCGAAACGCCCTCGGGTGCAATCGCCACCATCTTCGAGGGCGGTTCGATGTGGCGAGCCCGATGGCGAGGCCACGACACCTAGCGGGATGCTCTGGGCGGGAGGTTGTCGCTCCTCAGGCCAGCGAGGTGATCATGCCTCAGGTGGAGGCCCAAGGAAGTGCCGCGGTAGAGGGTACTGGAGGTAGGTGTGGTTCATTTTCCTCCCGCGACTTCGCGAAACTCTCTCCGATTTGCTCGCTTATTCCGTTGACATCAGGCGAGACAAGGTCTCCCAGACGAGGACAAGAATCAAGCAGCGGGGTGCCGCGATGTCGGCCTAATTGAGCGAGGGGCTGTGCACCCCAGCCCCATTGCCGAAAGCGGCCGGGCGGGGCTCTAGGGCTTGGCGTCTCCGACCTCGTCCCTCAGTGGGAGGCGGAGTATGCTAGCAGCCACCTAGATCGTCAGGCGCCGCAGTCCTGCGGGGGTGACCTTTTGAGAAGGAGCAGCTTACCGCCTCCCTTGCAGAGATGGCCTTATCCTGGGACAATGCGTGTGCCTCGCGTGGGCGATGGAGTGTTTGGGCGAGGCCCTCGGGCTGTTCGTGCGTGGAGGATGCCACTCATAGCCGCCAAGACACGATGGAGCGCTCGGGCGAATCGAGAAGGGCTCGGCGTCGCCGCCAGCGGCGCCAGGCCTTCGGCACCACTGCGGCTACATGAGTGCCGGCCTTGCCCTTGCCTGTTGCTGCGGTGGGTGTGAGCATGTCAAAGAGTGGCGAACCCCACTTGACTTACTGTCGGCCGGGATGATATCTGATGCGGTTCGCGCTGCTCAGCCCGCCACCCGAAACTTCCACACTCGGATTTGGAATTACATCGGGGAAGGTGCCGCCATAGTTGCTTTGCGGCGGACGTTGCACGATGAGGGGGATGTGCTCCGCTGGCTCGAAGAGGTTCCCCGGCGTAGCGAAGGCGGTGCGGGCACTCGTGGCGGCGAAGATGGCGCAGACTCGTAGGAATACTGCCAGGTTTTGGTGCACGTTGCGCCATGTGTATGTCTGCTACTGTAATGCAACTTCTATTTTGCACAAGCTAAGCGACCATTCTCCTGTGCTCTTTTTGCTATATAATGTGTTGTGAGCTGCCCGACGTCGTCCCTCATGCTGATAGTAGCGAGCAGACTTGCGAACGCCTTGCGCCGCGGACCCCGGGTTTCGGAAGTAGTCGCGTGAGCGCTCCATCCCCTCTCTTCCGAAGTGGTGGCAGCGAAGCTGGCGCCCAGTCGAAGTAGACGCGCGAGCGCTCCATCCCCTACCCTTCGAAGTGGTGGCAGCGGAGCTGGAGCTTAGTCGAAGTAGACGCGCGAGTGCTCCGTCCCCTACCCTTCGAAGTGGTGGCAGCGGAGCTGGCGCCTAGCCAAAGTAGACTCGTGGACGCTTCGTCCCCTACTATTTGAAGTGGTGGCAGCGGAGCTGGCGCCTAGCCGAAATAGACGCGCGAGCGCTCCGTCCCCTACCCTTCGAAATGGTGGCAGCGGAGCTGGCGCCTGGTGGTGACATGCGTGGGAACTTGGACCACGTCTTATTTATACTCCGGGGAGTACGCGCAAGGACAGTGCCTACACGTGCGTGGGGGTATCCACGTCTTGTTTATACTCTGTAGAGTGCGCAGGGACAACATCCGCATCTTGTTTATACTCCGTAGAGTGCGCGCGCGGAGGCGAACCTCGACGCTACGTCTTATTTAGAGTCCGTAGATTGCGCGTGGAGGCGAGCCTCCGCGCGTTGCGGCGGTGAAGTTGCGTGCGGAGGCGAACCTCGACACTCGTCTTATTTATACTCCGTAGAGTGCGTGCGGGCGAACCTCGGCGCTTCGTCTTATTTAGAGTCCATAGATCGCGCGCGAGGCGAGCCTCCGCGCGTTGCGGGTGTGAAGTTGCGTCGCGAGGCGAACCTCGGCGCTACGTCTTATTTATACTCCGTAGAATGCGTGCGGAGGCGAACCTCGATGCTCGTCTTATTTAGAGTCCGTAGGCTGCGCGCGAGGCGAGCCTCTGCGCGTTGCGGCGGTGAGTTGCGTCGCGGAGGCGAACCTCGGCGCTACGTCTTATTTATACGCCGTGAGAGTGCGTGCGGGCGAACCTCGGCGCTACGTCTTATTTAGAGTCCGTGAAGCTGCGCGCGGTGAGCCTCGCGGCGTTGCGGCGGTGAAGTTGCGTGTGGAGAGAACCTCGACGCTACGTCTTATTTATACTCCATAGAGTGCGTGCGGAGGCGAACCTCGACGCTACGTCTTATTTAGAGTCCGTAGACTGCGCGCGAAGGCGAGCCTCCGCGCGTTGCGAGCGGTGAAGTTGCGTGCGGAGGCGAACCTTGACGCTACGTCTTATTTATACTCCGTAGAGTGCGTGCCGAGGCGAAGCTCGACGCTACGTCTTATTTAGAGTCTATAGACTGCGCGTGGAGGCATCCCCCCACGCGTCTTCTTGTATGTGCATGCATAGTGCACACGAAGGTAACACTTTGCGCGCTTTTGGTATAAAACGAGAAAATTTGCATGAACGGTGCACTTTATTAAATTCCCGTTTGCGCGGGTGAGCGGTTACAAGAGGCAAGGTACTAACCGCTGGCCGCTCGCGCCCGCCGAAGCCGTGGAAGATCCTTGCACTCACGTTCTAGACTTAGGCGTAATAACGCCGTAGTCGGTCTGCATTCCACGTGTGGCGAAGCGTCTGCCCCTCCAAGGTGGCTAAGCGGTATGCTCCCTTCTGTAGGGCTTCCGCGACGATGTACGGGCGTTCCCACCTGGATTCGAGCTTGCCTACCGTCTCCGCGCGGAGTGCCATTTTGAGGACGAGGTCTCCTGCTCTGAATTCACGTGGGTACAGCGAACGATCACGACCGCGCACCATCTGTCGCGCGTACTTTATGACACGCTGTGTTGCGCTTGCCCAGTCCCCATCCAGGAGGTCCACGGACAATTGGCGCTCCTCGTCTGGTGCTTGGACGAGGGCCCTTCGCGAGCCAGCCTTTATTTCTTCAGGTGTGACCGCCTCATCACCAAAAAGGAGCTTGAATGGCGTGAACCCCGTTGGGCGTGTGACCGTTGTACGAAGGGATCAGAGGACGCTGTGGAGCTTGCCCGGCCACTTCCCCTTTGGTAGCCCAACGAGGCGCTTCTTGATTGCGGCGGAGATGGCGCCATTCGCCCGCTCCACCGCCCGTTGGGTGTGGGTGTCAAGCGAAGCGAACCGGAGGGTGATGCCTGTTGTCGCGAGAATTCTTTGAATGGGGCTGCATCAAATTGCGAGCCGTTGTCGGCGGTGATCTCCTGGGCATGCCAAATCGGCATATGATGTTACGCGGAGGAAGCGTTGCATGGTCGCCGAGGTAATTTTGGCGGGCTACGCCTCGGCCACCGGAGAAGTATTCGGGCGGCCGCTACGAATCGCAGTCACAGGGCCTTGGGAAGTGGTCCCACGACGTCAATGCCCCACCGCGCCAGCGGCCATACCGGGGGTATGGGATGGAGGCTTGTCGGGGGCCTGCGGATGGCCGTGCCCATCCGCGCAACCTTGACAACGGCGCCACGAGATCTGGCGTCGCGGCGGCCGGTGGGCAATAAAAACCCTGCTGAATGCCTTGCCCACGAGACCTTGGTTGGAGATGTGAGCCGCAGAGCCCGGCATGAATTTCTGCGAGGAGGCGCTTTCCTTCTTTGCGCAGGAGGCATCGCAGGAGCCGCGCGCAGACCCCCTTTTTGTAAAGCACCCCGTCGAGCACTGGAAGGACCTAGCGCGATCTTTGTAGGCGCCGAGCTCGGAGGGTCATCCGGTTCCGCTATGCCCCGTAAAGCGAAAAGGGTTCCCGCGATCACCTGTTTGGGTGATACGGTGGGCGAGGCTGCGTCACGGTTATCTGCGCGATGGCGCGTGGCGGAGACCGTAGAAATGCCCCTTCGGGAGTTGGGAGCTGCTGACTGGCAGCCTTGGCGAGGACATCGGCTTGTTCGTTGTCTGCCCGAGGGATGGCCTTCACGGTGATACCCAAAAAGTGCCGTTCCTTCGCTCGTACGGCTGCTAGGTAATTAGCTAGCTCCGGGTCGTTGGCCTGGTATGACTTGTCCACATGGCCCGCCACTAACCGTGAATCAGTGCGGACGAGGACTCGCCTTGCTCCCATCGCTTTGAGCTTCCCGAGGCCGAAGAGCAACGCCTCGTACTCGGCCGTGTTGTTCGTAGTTGGAAACGCTAAGCGCACCGAGTACAACAGGCGCTGGCCCTCAGGTGTGGTAATAACTGCGCCCACTCCTGCGCCTGCAACGCCGTATGCTCCGTCGGTGTTAAGCATCCACACTGGGTCTTCGACCTGGAGGACAGGCTGAGCTGGAGGGGTCCATTCCGCTAGGAAGTCCGCCGGAACTTGAGACTTGATCGCCGTTCGGGAGGCGTATGTTAGGGAGAATAGGGTGAGCTCGGCCGCCCATTTGCCGATTCGCCCTGTTGATTCCTTGTTGTGCAGCATCTCCACCAGAGGGAACGAGGATGGCACCGTTATCGGGTGCGTCAGGAAGTAATGCCGGAGCTTTCTTGAGGCCATGACCAGCGCGTAGGCAAGGTTCTCGAGCTCGGTATACCATGTCTTAGCGCCCTGGAGGGCTTTGGAGACGAAGTACACTGGTCGCTGGAGAGCGCCCTCTTCGAGGACGAGGATGGCTCGGACCGCCGTTGCCGAGGCGGCGAGGTAGAGCAGGAGGGGAGCCTCTGGTGATGGGGCCACCAGAGTGGGAAGGGTTGTGAGGTGTTTCTTGAGATCGTCAAAGGCCTTTGCTCAATTGTCATCCCAATGAAACCCGTCGCAACCGTGGAGGGTCTTGAAAAATGGCAAGCCTCGCTCCGCTGCCCTGGAGAGGAAACGACTCAGAGCCGCCATGCGGCCTGCCAGCCTTTGGACCTCCCGCGTCGTCTTGAGCGGTTCCATGCCCAGGATAGCGTCGACCTTGTCGGGGTTCGCTTGAATGCCTCGCCCAGATACGAGGAAGCCCAAGAGCTTACCCGCCCGCACACCGAACACACATTTGTCCGGTTGAGCTTGATGTCCGCCTTCCTGAGGTTTTCGAAGGTCTCCTGAAGATCCCGACCGTGGGAGGCGAGCTGCCTGGTTTTTACTACTATGTCGTCCACGTAGGCCTCCACGTTCCTCCCTAGCTAAGCGGCTAGGGCGGTATAACGAAGTGGGTGAAGGTTGCGCGCGTTCTTCAAGCGAAGGGCATCGACAAAGCAAAAGGTCCCACCGGCGTAATGAAGCTGGTTTTATCCTCGTCGTCCTGGCCATGTAGACTGATGGTAGCGGAGTAGGCGTCTAGAAGCTCATGAGCTCGCATCCAGAGAGTGTCGACCGGTTGATGCATGCGCGGCGGTGTCGTCGCCGGGCATGCCTTGTTGAGGCGGTAAAGTCGATGCACATGCGCCAGCGCCAGCGTTTTTGACCAACACCGGATTGGCGAGCGATCCGGATGTTGAACCTCGCGATAACCCCGCTGAAGGAGCCGCCACCTCCACCTTGGCGCTTCTTGCCGGTCCATGGACATCTGGCGAAGTTTCTGGCGGCGGCTTAGCGTCGGGGCGGATCGCGAGGTTATGTTCGATAAGGGCGCGGTCCACTCCTTTGATATCTTCCGGGGACCATGCAAAGACATCTATGTTGGCCCGAAGAACTCGGAACAACTCTTGCTCCACGTCCAGAGGGAGGCCCTCGCCTATGGATACGAACCGCCCCTCCGCGAGTGGCACCCTCTTCACTCCGCCCTCCGGGTAGGGCTTGGGTGTCCATCCTAGGGCGGATGGCGCGTCCTCCTGGTTTTTGTCGGCGAGGACGTGCACCTTACGGTGCAGGCTTCCGGCTCCGGTTTCGATGCTCCTAGCCATATCTTGGTCGCCGAAGACAGTGATGACGCCCCGCCGGCCCGGGAGCTTCATGCATAGGAAGGCGTAGTGTGGGACCGCTTCGAAGGAGTTGATAGTAGGCCGGCCCAATATGGCATTATACGGATACGAGACGTCCACAACGTCGAAGACGACATCCTCCGTCCTGGCTTTGTCGGCCTGGCACAAGGAGACCGGAGGCGTGCGACCCAAAGCCTTGGCGGCTGCCCTCGAGGCCACGGAGGGGGCTTAGAAGCTTGTAGTAGGCTCTGAGGTACTCCCATACGATCGAGGGCCTCCGCGAACAAGATATTTGCGGAGCTCCCTCCATCAATGAGGATACGCCTGACGTCGCAACCTGCGACGTCGGCCTGGATGACCAAGGGATCTTGGTGGGGGAATTCTACACCCTGGGCATCGGCTGACGTGAAGGTGATGCTGCTATGGGGCGCCCGTGGAGGTAGTTGTGCTGGGGAAGTGCTTGACGAAGAGCCTCCAGTGATGACGTTAACACCACGACACTTGGTCTCTCGGGGCGGTAGCGTGAGGGCGCGCTTGCGTACATCGTGACGTGGGCTATTGCGCGCATGATGTCTCGAGGCCCGTACATGGGCTATCGCTTGCCGCAACGCCGCGATTTTGGTGCATGTCTGCGTAAAATGGCCCCCGTAGCCGTGCACTTCACACCATCTGTCGTATTCTAGGATTTCCTGCTCCGCACGCGGTTTCTCATCACGACTTCCTTCGCGTCCCCCTCCGGCGCCCGAGGTAAAAGCGGCTTCCCAGGGAACGCCTTGCGCAGCGAGGACGTGGCGGGCCTTTTGGGGTCGTCGCCAGTTACGCCGGGGCTTGCGCCTGTCGCATGATGAATTTTGGTGCACCCCGCCATCAACGCGCTCATGAGTGTCACCCACGGGCGCCTGCTTGTGCTTCGTCCTTTGCGACAATCCCTCCGCTTTTTCGGCATCGGAGCTGTCGCCGCTGCGCCTCCGCGCGTCCTCCTCGGCTCGGGTGTACGCTTCCATTCTGTCGAAGAGCTCTGCCTCCGACTTGAGCGGCTTCCGCGTGTTATACTCGGCGAGTGGTCCCGGGCGGAGGTCTTGTATCACTGCGCTGATGATGGTTGCCTCGTTAACGTCCCTGACTTGGCAGCGTGCCCTAGTGACTATTAGGATAATTTATCTCTTGGGGGTAAAGTTGTACAATCTCTGCAGAGTGTTAAACTATTCGAATAGCCGTGCCCACTGTCAAGGGCGGGTAAGGAATGCATTCACATGGTAGATCTTTGGTTTTCATTTTTAAAAACAAAACTTTGGTATTCCGAGGGAGGAGGGAACTCTCGGAAGGGTATCCTGGCGGTTGGAGCCGGTGTGGGTCGATGGAACCCGTTGTTTGAAACTTTATCGGTTAGAGCTGGTTAATTAGTGTTGGTGGATAGAACTTTCACTATAAAATGCTTATTAGTTTCAGTTAAAACCATTACTTTGTAAAATTAATGCCTTCAAAAATATTTAATGCTATTTAAAATAAAATATTACTTTGTGCAAAAGAACCATATAGCCTTCCTTTGTTAAGCCTTGCATCTACTGCATTATTTCCCAAGACTTGCGGAGTACTTTATGTACTCACATGTTGCACTAAAAATCATCTCAGAAGAATATGAAGCTCAAGAGGGAGACTATGACTACTTTGCGTGCGGATTTGACGAAGGTTTCCCGGAATACTAGGTTGCGCTTCCCCAGTCAATTGCCTGTGGCATATTGATGGGTCTTATTTGATTTATCTTACCTTCATTGTGTTTTGTGTGTGAGTGAGGCCTCGAACCTCATTTGTAATAATGAGACCTTTTGGACGGTACTCTCTATTATTGAAATGAAGCGTTGTTGGTTATGTAATCATTTCTGTTTGACTGTATGCACTAGCTTTGATCTGGGACTTGTGCTGTAATACACAGAGGGTCCGTGTTCGAAAATCTGGGGTCCCGACAGAGATGATATCAGAGCCAATTTGACTGTAGGACGTGACCTAGATTAGAAATGGCAAAACCTTAAGGACTTATATTTATTAAAAAGAGTATATTAAAAATATATAAGTTTCTTTGCTTCTATTCTTTTCTTACTTAGTATCTTGTTCTTGTCTTTAAATTGATTTGATAATTTTCTTTACTAATCTTTCCTGTTATTTCAACTTTGTAGATGGCCGGTTCATCCTCTGCTGAGTCGTGGGACTATTTTTCTCATGGCGAGAGTGTTGGAGCTTTCGCTAGTCTTCTTCGTCAGCTTATGCAGTACCTGCAGTATCGCCAGCCGCCTATCTTCAGAGGGCGGAAGGTCCGGATCCTGGATCGAGACTCCTGGACGATGGAGGTATACATGTATGCACGGGATAAGGAATTCAATTCCCACACATACCCTATCGAGCATCCCCGGACTCGATGCTTTGATGCTATCCAGGACGCAGCTCGCTTGGCCATAGCAGACTTATGCTAGATTCACAAGGATGATGTGCAGCAGTCGCCTTTTTGTTTCTACATCATCCCTCGAGCAGGACAGAGCTACCTGGAGCCCTTTGAGATTGTAGCAGATGACCCTCGACTGTCGCACCAGGTGCAGCTCACTCAGGCGATGGCAGCTACCTACGCCAGAGCATTGGAGGAGATTGGACAGCTTCGGATGCTTCTCACTTCCAGCTACCAGCACTCCGACACTCTCAGAGCCGCAGCTGACTACACGCCGTCTTCGCCCGTACCAGCTGTCGTCCCCAACAACCAGGCGCCGACTCGACGTTTGGGACCTTGCACCAGGCTCACAGCGCGCAAGAGCGTGCGACGTCCTAGTCCGCTACCCGTCATCAACATCGGCGATTCCAGCAGAAGGCGCAGTCTTTCCCGTTCTCGCTCTTGTTCCTGGTCGACTGCCTCCAGTCGTAACCGTTCCTGTTCCCACGCTTCAGGCGTGCGTGCCACGTGTGGTTGTGGGCAGCACCACGTGGGTGAGCCCGAGGAGGACCCAGAGGAGGATCCTGAGGAGCGTATCATCTTGGAGGATTAGTAGTTGGTTGAGTCAGTAGCACCCAAATAAATGTCTACGTCTTTAGAACATTTTATATTATGTTTTGGTGTGCTAGATGGACTGTACCAAGCCTTTGTGCACTTGTGGTACAGCCATTCTTAAAACTATTTTGATTTCAAGAATAAGTTTCTCCTCAGTTGTTGCTTGCTTCTCTCCTGTGTGTTGGTTTGGGATGTTGTTTAGTTTCCCCTAATATCTTATCTATGCTAGTTCCCTCTTATCTTTTGCTAACTACGGAAACCGCTTCAGATGGTGAACACAAGGAGCAACCCAGGCAGCAGTTGTGGTGCCAATGGTCAACAGGAGAACAACATTCCGCCACCTCTTGCCAAGCCCATAACTTGGAACAAATGATGGCTATGCAACTGCAACTACTACAAGCTCTCGCTTAGAATCAAGTGCAACATGTTCCGCAGGCGCCAAACCAAGCTCCGCAGTCTAAGTTGGGAGAGTTTATGAGGACAAAACCTCCTACTTTCGCTGGTTCAGTGGATCCATTGGAGGCTGACGATTGGATCAAGGATGTAGAGAAGAAGTTGATTCTGGCTCAGTGCAATGATCATGAGAAGGTGCTGTATGCCGCCCATCAGCTTAAAGGAATTGCTGCTAACTGGTGGAAAAATTACCGTCCTGCTCATCAAGATGTGCAAACCATCACATGGGCAGAGTTTGTTGAAGCTTTCCGCACTGCACATATTCCCATGGGCATAATGGAAATGAAGAAAAAGGAATTTCACAAGCTGCAGTAGGGAAACCTTAGTGTTTCGGAGTACCTGAATAGGTTCACTCAACTATCCAGGTATGCACCGGAAGATGTTGCATCGGAGTCAACAAAGATTTGGAGGTTTATGCAGGGACTTGATCCCAACCTCAAGGTGCAGTTGGTGTCCAATGATTACCCAACATTTCAGCACATGGTGAATAAGGCTATTATTCAAGAAGATGCTCAACGTCAGTTGTATGAGACTCGGAAGAGGAAGTTTCAAGCTCAGCATGGTGCAAGCAGTTCTCGTTTTCGTCCTAGTCCACCCTAGTTCATCAGGCCCTCAGAGCCAAGTGTGCCAAGGACGCCATTCGCAGGACCCCGCCCAATCCCGCAAGCTCCTCAAGCAAGCAATGGTGGCCAACTTCAGCAGAACAAGACTTCAGTGGCAGGAGTGCAGTGTTTCAACTGCAAGAATATGGGACATTACGCCAACAACTGTCCTCAGAAGCGCCCAGCAGTGACCCTTGTTCATTTCAACTTGGGGACTACGCCAGCACGAGCTCCAACTGCAGGTCAAGGCCGTGGGATACCTCAAACTCCAAGGACTCTGCAGGCAATGAGCAGAGGACATCTTAATCATGTTACCGCAAAAGCAGCTCAGGATGCACCCGACGTAGTTTTGGGTAAGTTTCTTGTCAACTCAGTACCTGCATCAGCATTATTTGATTCTGGAGCTTCGCATTCTTTTGTATCAAAAGATTTTATTGAAAGATATAATTGGGATGTGCGTTTGCTAAAGAACCCTATGCTAGTCCAATCACCTGGAAAGGAAATGAGGGCTAACACAGTTTGCCCTAGAGCAACTGTATATATAAATAGAGTAAAATTCCTAGCGAATCTTATTATAATAGAGTCCAAGAGCCTAGATGTAATACTTGGTATGGATTGGTTAACCAAATATAAAGGGCAGATAGATTGTGCCGATCGTGCCGTCACCCTTACCAATTCGGAAGGAATTCAAGTAAGGTATAAGCCAAACATCTCTCCACAGGAAAGGTGTGGATTGAACAGTTTGAAGGGAATAACTTTGGAAAAGGTGCCTATAGTAAGTGAATCCCAGATGTATTTCCTGAAAATTTGCCAGGAATGCCGCCGGATAGAGAAATTGAATTTGTTATAAATCTGGTATTTGGTACAGCTCCGATTTCCAAGAGACCCTATCGTATGTCTACAAATGACTTGGCTGAAGTTAAGAAACAAATTCAGGAGCTACAAGAGAAAGGTTTTGTTAGACCAAGTTCTTCGCCCTGGGGAGCACCAGTACTTCTAGTAAAGAAGAAAGATGGCAGTCTTCACATGTGTGTAGACTATAGATCCTTGAATAATGTGACAATTAAGAACAAGTACCCTCTGCCTCGGATAGATGATTTATTTGATCAGTTGAAAGGTTCATGAGTTTTCTCCAAGATTGATCTCCGATCAGGTTACCATCAATTGAAGATAAGACCAGAAGATATACCAAAGATAGCTTTTGCTACCCGTTATGGATTGTATGAATATACAGTGATGTCTTTTGGCTTGACAAATGCGCCCGCATATTTTATGAATCTGATGAATAAGGTGTTCATGGAATATTTGGATAAGTTTGTTGTTGTATTCATTGATGATATTTTAATATATTCGAAGAATGAGGAAGAGCATGCAGAACATTTGAGGATAGTTTTGGAAAAGCTCAGAGAACACCGGTTGTATGCTAAGTTTAGCAAGTGTGAGTTCTGGTTGAAGAAAGTAGCTTTCTTGGGTCATGTGATTTCAGCAGGAGGAGTGTCCGTAGATCCCGAAAAAGTAAATGATGTGCTTAATTGGACGCAACCAAAGTCAGTACCAGAGATCAGAAGTTTTCTGGGTTTGGCAGGTTACTATCGTCACTTTATTGAAGGGTTCTCGAAGCTGGCAAGACCTCTCACCCAGTTGCTAAAGAAGGAAAAGAAGTTTGAATGGAGTAAATCTTGTGAGGACAGTTTTAATGAACTGAAAAAGTGGCTAACCTCTGCACCAGTGTTAACGCTTCCAGATATTAGAAAGGATTTTGAAGTCTTCTGTGATGCATCAAGACAAGGACTTGGCTGTGTTTTAATGCAAGAAGGAAAGGTAGTAGCCTATGCTTCAAGGCAATTGCGACCCCATGAGGAGAATTATCCAACTCAGGATTTAGAGCTAGCTACTGTCGTGCATGCTCTAAAAATATGGAGGCATTATCTGATTGGTAATCGTTGTGAGATTTACACAGATTACAAAAGTCTAAGGTATATATTTACTCAACCCGATCTCAATCTGAGACAAAGAAGGTGGCTCGAGTTAATAAAAGATTATGATGTTGGAATCCATTATCATCCAGGAAAGGCTAATGTAGTAACTAATGCCTTGAGCCGAAAGAGTTACTGCATTAATCTGTTGGTTAAAAACAGTGTGCTTGCATAACAAGAAGAATTTCAGCGGCTCAATTTGGAAGCAGTAGAAGAAGGATTTCTGACTACTTTGGAGGTCCACCCAACTTTAGAGGATCAGATCAAGGCATCTCAAAAAGAGGACAAGTATGTCAAGGAAATCAAAGATAATATGAAAAAAGGTAAAGCGCCAGGATTTTCAGAAGATGAACAAGGTATCATTTGGTTTGGAAAAAGGATTCTTTTACCCGAAAAGAAAGAAATAAAGAAGCTAATTCTGAAAGAAGCTCATGAATCTGGATATTCAATTCACCCTGGAACTTAAAAGATGTATCAAGATCTCAAAGAAAGGTATTGGTGGTCAAGTATGAAAAGAGAAATTGCAGAGTATGTAGCTTTGTGTGATGTGTGCCAGCGGATTAAAGCTGAACATCAGAGACCTGCCGGACTTTTGCAACCTTTGCAGATACCTGAGTGGAAATGAGAAGAAATTGGTATGGATTTTATAACTGGATTACCGAGAACCAAATTAGGGTATGATTCAATTAGGGTTATTGTGGATCGTCTGACAAAAGTCGCTCATTTCATTCCAGTAAAGACCACATATTCTGGAGACAGACTCGCAGAACTGTATATGTCAAGAATCGTGTGTTTGCATGGAGTTCCAAAGAAGATTGTGTCAGATCGAGGATCTCAATTCACTTCGAGGTTTTGACAGAAGCTGCATGGACTTTTGGGCACAAATCTAAATTTCAGTACAGCATATCATCCGAGACAGATGGTCAAACAGAAAGAGTAAATCAAATATTGGAAGACATGTTGAGAGCTTGTGTCCTAGCTAATGAGACTAGTTCGGATCAAAGTTTACCCTATGCAGAATTTTCCTATAATAACAGTTATCAATCCAGCTTGCAAATGTCTCCTTTTGAAGCATTGTATGACAGAAAATGCAGGACACCGTTGTATTGGAAAGAAACAGGAGAAGGGCAAGTATTTGGACCAGATGTGCTGAAGCAAGCAGAAGAGCAAGTTCGTCTGATTCAGGACAGGTTAAAAATAGCACAAACAAGACAGAAAAGCTATGTGGACAATCGACGAAGAGCGTTGGAATTTGTACTTGGAGATCATGTGTATCTGAAAGTTTCGCCTCTCAAAGGAATGCGACGTTTTGAAGTCAATGGAAAGCTTGCTCCTAGATTTATTGGACCATTCCCTGTTCTAGTAAAAAGGGGAGAAGTTGCTTACTAGTTGAAGCTTCCGCCTCAGTTGTCAAAAGTGCATCACGTCTTCCATGTGTCTCAGAGTGCCAGAAGAACAGATGTCCCTAGATGAAGTGAATTTGAAGGAGGATCTAACTTATCCAGAGTATCCAGTCAAAATTTTGGATGAAGCAGAGCGTCGTACCAGAAACAAGGTCATCAAATTCTGTAAAGTGCAGTGGAGCAATCATTCTAAGTCAAAAGCAACTTGGGAGCGTGAAGAAGATCTAAGAGCAGAGTTCCCTAGTCTTTTTCCCAGTCCGTCCGAATCTCGGGGTCGAGATTCTTTCTAAAAGGGTAGGTTTGTCACATCCCAAAAATTCGTCTTCAGAAAAATTTAATTTCAAATTAATTATTTTAAAGTATTTGAACTTTATTTGGATTTATCTGGTTTTACTTCAAAATTTAAAGTAAGAAAATATATTTTAAATATTTTATTAAAGCCAAAAGAGTTTATTTTATTTTTCCTAACCTTCTCTAATTTTTACAATAATTTTTGAGAATTTTTTGAAATTAAAAATCAATTTTTAAAGTTAAAAAATATTTTATAAAATTATTAAATGCAAATATGCAATTAAAAATATTTTACCTAAGTCTAAAATACTTTCAGGAATATTCTGGAATTTTTCTGGAATTTTTAAACATTAATTATTATATTTCTAAGTATTTATAAAGTTTCTAGTATTTTCTGAAATTTAATCTGAAAATAAAATCAAATTAATCCTAGCTTGCCACGTGTCGCTCTCAGGTTGAATCCATCTCTCTCCACGATTTAATCCTAGCCATACAAAGTCACTTACCCCTTCATCTCCATCCAAAGGCCATGGTCTATGCACTTGCCACGTGTCGCAAATCCGACGGCCCGTACCCCTTCACATCCTCTCTCTCACCGACGCATGGACCCAACATGTTATATCCTTCTTCTTCCTCCCCTTTCTTCTTCCCCTAGCCTTCTCTCTCTTCCACCATGGATGCCAAATAAAAGCTCTTAATCCCGGCCGTTACTTCCACTTTAATCCCCGTTTAAGCGTGCGTTTAAGCCCCCTTATCACTCCCCACTCACGGCCGGCCGCCTCCTCCCTTTATTTCCTCTCTAAATCCGCGCGGACAAAAGATCTAACAAGCGGGCCCCGCGGCAGAGAGAGAAGAAAGAGGGAAAGAGCGGGCGGCCAGATTGAAGACACGTGGCAGAGGAGAGATCTCGGGCGTCGGAGGGGATAAGTGAAGGTGAACGATTGAGATGTGATCCGGGGCGGGGGATGGAATCAAGGCCGTCGGATGGAAAGGAAGGGGTTAAATGGCATCGGGTGGCCGAGATTAGATTGGCCGTCGAGGATCAAATCCAAGCCATTGAACAGAAATGAAGGTGTAAGAGAGAGAGCGAATGGCTCAAATTAGATCGGGCAAGGGCAGATTGAACCAGGGCTTGACACGTGTCAGCCTAGGGTGAGTTTGGCTTTAAAATTTGTTTTAAATTCTCAGAAACATTTGGAAGTTTTAAAAATAATTATAAAATAGTAAATAAAGTCTAAAAATTCCAAAACAATTCACAGAAGTTTCTAGAAATGTTTTAGACTTATCAAAATTATTTCCAACCAAATTTGGTATTCTAGTTTTATATTTACAATACCTTTTAATTTCAAAATAGATTTTAAACTCCATAAAAACATTGAAAACCCAAATAAAAGCCACATAAATCCAAATAATTAATTTGAATTAGGATTTTTATAGAAAATCAAAATATCATTTTATTTAATAATATTTATAGGTCCTTACTTAAATTACTTTTCAAAATCAAGTCTTTTAAGAACAGAAATTCAGGGCAAGACTAAATTAAAATTTAGGCACCAAAACACATATTTTTATTTTAAACCAAATTAATTTATAATTTTTCACTCCAAAAATTGAAATAAATAGCTGGGCTGTTACACTTCCCGAGCGCGAGACTCGGCCGGTCATGAAGACCGGGAGCGCACGATTCTGGCAAAATGTCTAAGGCTGTATATGGTCAGAAAGGCTGCCGTGGTCGAATATGGTAATGGTCGAGCAAGGTAGTGGTCGAACAGGTAGTGGTCAAACATAGGTGTGGTCAAAAGTGGCGGTGGTCGAAAGCGGTTGTGGTTGAAAGTGAAGGTGGTCGAAAGTGGTTTCAGTTGAAAGCGGAGGTGGTCAAAAGCGGCGGTGGTTGAAAACAGTTGTGGTCTAAAGCGAAGGTAGTCGAACATGGGTGTGGTCAAAAGTGACGGTGGTCAAAACCGTGTATTTAATATAGTGGTCCCAAACCTTCGAGATACACTTCTTTTGCTTCTTTTCAGCAGGCTCAACTTCTCCGGTGCAAGTCACAATCCCAGTAATAACTGTATGCTTATTACTTAACATAGATTTTTAAGCAGAAAGCATTTTATTTCTTACTGAACAAGCGTAGAATATAAAGGGTGCTGTCACTGGCCTTTACTAAACAAGCATTCTATTTCTTAACCATATACTTCACATAGATTTTCAATCAGAAAGCAATAGATGATGACAGAACACATGATAAGGCAAAATTTACTCAGAAATTAAGCACGCAAGTAAAATAATAACAAACAATTCTATGCTAATCAACTACACAACAAATTGAAACATGGCACTCCATGAGATGCTAAGGAGAGCGATTTTCTTGACAGGATCCAAACCAGAAACAATTAGTCAGTCAATACCATGGAAAAACAACTTTTGATGCATTTGATTTTGATCTCATAAGTCTGACAAAAAAATCACTCGTCAGTCAATACTACTAGTATACTACCCGCACACCTCTAAGGCACAAACCCAAACTGAGATCTAATACAAGTGTACAACCCACCGACGCTGCAATAGCTACCAAAATAAGCAATCTTAAATAAATAAATGATGTTATATTTCAAGAAGACGCGGAGATCCTACCTGGTCAGTGAAGAGGTCTGATATCCGACTCTATTTTCGTATCCGGTAACTATCCCGAAAAATACCCAGATAGTTTCGTATCCGTCAGATAATATTTTTTCGAATCCGTTTCCGTATTCGACAAAAAATATCCGATTTCGTTTCTGTATCTGATGAAATCTTCGGATATCTAAAAATTTACTCTAAATTATATCTGAATTAAAATAGATGAATAGACGGTGAGAAAATATCCACTCCATTTGCTCCTCTTTCCGAGACTTTTCCGAGGCTACTTCTGCTAGGCTATGCTGCACAGGACCGCCAAAAACTACCCGTTCCCCTCAAGTCCCACGCGGCCAAAACATCCCAGACCCCGCGCCGCGGAGCAAAGCCGTCCTCCAGGCCTCCTCCCGCCGAGCACGCCGCCACCTCGAAGGAGTTCGTTACCTCTCCTCGTCGTCGTCCTCCCCTCTACTGTATTGGCGTGGAGCGGGGATCCTCTTCTGCTGGTAAGAACCCTAATTTTTTTTGTTTTTTTGCGGGGAAGCAAGAAACCCTAATCCGCCTGGCTTTGTTCTTCTTTGCTTCGAATCGAATCCAAATATTTCCTTCTTTCGTTCTGGGATTGGATACTCCAATCCGGCCAGTTAGTTGCGGATTTAGTGTTTAGGGCTGATACTAATCTAATGCATCCATCCGCGGTTCGATTGGATAAACGTATTAAGGAGTCTTACCGTAAACTAAGTTTCCCAGAAAATTTAGGGGGTTTAACTAAACCCTAGAATTTCTTGCCTCGTGTGCAAGCACAGCCCGTGGAGGTGGAGGGAGGGCTAATATGTAGCAGCTGGTCGGGTTTCTGGGCTCGAGTCGAGCGCCATCAGGAGAAAAGGGCATGATCCATAGTCTGTAGCCGTTAGTCGGAGCCTGATCCAGCTCCAAGTTTCGCTCACCAACAAAAAAATCAGGCATGCTTGTTTACTTTAATCAGAAAGGATGTTTCTTCCCCTTGTTTCCATGGGGGACGGGAGGTGCAAATCTACAATTTCTTCTTGCCCTATGTGCAAACACAATGCGTTCATAGATAGATGGATTAGATACATAGCACTCACTGAGGAGATTTTTTTTCTTGAGTTCAAGTTAGCGGTTGCAGTTTTTTTAGTAGCTGATTATTTTATCCGCCTATTATGTTCTAACCACCCTTTGTTTTTCCTCTCGTTTTGGCACTTGCCACCTGCGCCAATCTCCGGAAGACGCTCTTCCTGTTTTTTGTGTCGTCGTTTGATGCGGTTTAATGGCGAGTAATATGCAGCCTTCTGGGCCGCCACCGGTAAGTGCTGTCTCCTCTTGTTTGTAAGATGGTGATTTTCAGTGTGGTTTTTTGTTGTTGTGTGTAGTACTAATGTTATAAGCCCCTTTATTCTCTTCCAACATCCAAGCAGCCTCCCAGGCCTCCTATGGTGGGTTCTAGCGCTCCACCACAAAATTTGGGACCACCAATGGCCATGCAGGTGGACTGGAACTTAGGAATTTTTACGTCTTTCTGCAGAATGTACCTTTGTAATCTTATGTCAGGTTTCTAATATTGCTATTTTGTGTTCCATTTTCAGTTTAGGCCAGTGGTTCCTCCACAACAGCCTCCTCAGTTCATGCAACCGGTGGCACAACAGTTTCGACCTGTTGGTCAGGCCATGCCAGGAGGTAATATTGGCATGCCAGGGCAGATGCCACATTTTCCACAACCTGGGCAGCATTTGCCTCATTCTGGTCAAGTTCCACCTGCATCACAAGCGGTTCCTATGGTGTATCAACCGGTTAGACCAATGTCATCAACGCCTATGCAGCCGCAGCAGCAAACTGTGTTCCCCGGTGGCCATTTGCCCACCATGGGTGCCCCTATGCCGCCTCCATCTTATACAGTAAGTATTATTATTTTTCTTGCAGTTGGTACTTGCAAAGTTCACTGTTTTTCTTTGATGTGTGTATGTCGAGTTTTGGCTATCAATATATATGGAATGTTTTTTTTCTGCTGATAAGTTATTAATACTGAAATGTTACTTTTCAGTATCAACCAACATCGGTTCCTCCTCCTGTAGTTCAACCCTGGGGTGCAGCTCCCGGTCAGAGTGTACCTCTTGTGACACCGCTGGTGCAGCCTGGGCATCAGCCCATGGCAGCTTCAGCCGCATTGCCTTCAGTAAGTACTGCAAGACCTCTGGTAATGTCGATCACTTTTTTGTCTACCATATAAAATTTAAGACCTCTGCTGCATCATTCAATTTTGTCTACTATGTAAAAATTGGATATCCTTGACCTTTCAATAATTCAGTTTGCAAATGCCCAGGTCAGCTCCACTGAACCTAGCTCTTCGGATTGGCAGGAGCACACTTCAACTGATGGAAAAAAGTAAATCATCTTTGTATTACTTACTGTTTCAACTTCGTTAATCACAATTTAATTATTACATGTTTTGTTCTTTTTTGCTTCTTTGCTATGTTTGCTATTTTTCTTTATCTAGGTACTATTACAATAAGAAGACAAGGCAGTCAAGTTGGGAGAAACCTGCTGAGTTGATGACACCTTTGGAGGTTAGTTGTGCTGTGTGCTTATATGCATCATTTATTTTACAAATTTCTGGGAACTGTAGTTGCAGAATAACCATGGGATTATCATATAATGTTTAGCTGGTACAATTCATATATGATATTGCTATGTTCAATGATGCTATGCTTCAGCAATTAAGCTTTAGAACTTTGCTTATGTAAACTGAATATTTATCTGCATCAATAACATATTCAACTTTTGCATTTTGCGTCTGCATTTATCTACAAATTTTTAACAGGATTCATATCTAAAGATTAAAAATTGGTAAACATTAAGGAACAATACTTATATGATTCTGCTTTCTTTTATCAGCAGCATTAGCATTTTAGCACCCTGACTTCTTTCATGTGATAATTGCAATACGTTTTATTCCCATTTTGCCTATTTTTGGTTTTCTATCTCTTTACCATAATTATCTGTCTTTTGTGGAGGAGCATTTACAATGAACCAAAAATGCATTCTTAATTTTTCCCTTCCAGAGGGCAGTGCATATTCTAATTGAAGAAATGAATTGAGTGGAGTTTTCCTTTTCTTCTTTGGTATATTAAATGCGCTTGAATGGTTTTCATTACATATTTATGTGATGCAACAGAGGGCTGACGCCTCGACTGAATGGAAAGAATTTTCTACCCCAGAAGGACGAAAGTAAGTTCATACTGGAAATAATTGCCACTAATGGTTTGTTATTTGGCGAGTCATGGATTTTCTTTCTTGCGTATTCTCACTATTCTATTGTTCCAGGTACTATTATAACAAAGTGACAAAGCAATCCAAATGGTCTATTCCTGATGAGCTGAAGGTTCTTGTTCTTTTAATGTGACATCTATATTTTTCTAATTGGAGATTGTAAATTTCTTCAATTACTTTTGTCTTTCTGTTTAGATTGCACGTGAATTAGCAGAAAAGGCATCAAATCAACAGCCTGATCAAGAAACAGAAACAACTCCTGGTGCTCCTGTTGGATCTACTTCTGTTTCTGCGGAGCCTTCTTCTGTACCTGGCAACCAGTCTTCATCTACAGTAGGTATAGTTTCTTCAAGCACACATAATGCAACAGCAAACTCTGTTCCTCCTAGTGCTGGCCCATCACACAATGTGGACAGCACTTCTTCCTATGTTGCCATGCAAAATGGTGGTCCAAGTAGTGCTGTTGTTGCCCCTGTTACAATGGGCACAGAAGTTCCATCAGTTGCAAGTGATGCAGGGCCAAGCAGGTATTTGCAGATGTTTTAATGTTTCCCCTCAATTCTTTCTCACACCATTCCAATGCAGCTGATACGCTTTTGTTTGTTGAATTGTACAGAAACAATAATGAAAATTCATTTCTACCAAGCACTACTGACAAACAAGATGCATCTGCTGAAGATTTGGAGGTCTGTTTTGGTACCTTTTTACATTTTTTGTTATGTAAAATTAGCAAGTGTATGGTAACCGAGTCAATCTACTTATTTTTTTATAAAATAATTCCGTTCCTCCATTTTGTGCAAGGCCTGCATTGTTACGATTTGTCTCTGATTGTCTTACTGTCATAATATTTGTGTCATTGCTTAGATTCGTGTGCGAACTATTATCCTATACGACATCCTTGCCTGCTTGTTACATGGTTCTTAGCTTTTTTTTGGTTTCCTCTATTCACTAAGAGGGTGTTGATGAGGGGGATTGCTTTGGGAATTTTTGGGATTTACCTCAAATTATCCTAAGGATCTCAATCCACATCCCTCTGTCTAAACAAGCTGTAATAGTTTTTTTACTTTGCCTACTTGTTTTAGCTATTCCAGGAAAAAGTAGTAATGAGGCATACCTTGCACTTTTAACATTTTTCCCTATGAAAAAAATAACCATGATCCTTTACAATAACTCTGAAGCATTTACCTGATAGATTGATTTAGAGATTTTCAGAACATTAAATAGCTTTAGTCTATGGTGGGATGTTCCCCTAATGGTGAAGGAGATCATTTACACTGGATGACTGGAAAATATCTGGTGTTACTGGTATCACCTTGTCATTTACTGGTACTCAAGAGCAAAAGTGTACAAAGACTGCATAGTACAAAATCCCATATCATGACTCAATTTGTATAAAGGAGTAAGAAATTCTCCTTTGGTTCCTTGTGTGGGTGCAGATGTCTTTTGAAAAACTAGAAATCATGTAGTGTGTATATCAGTTGTGCCCTCTTCTTTTTTTCGTCAAAAAAAGTTTCTTGTATAATCTGAGGGGCCCTCTTGAGTTGGATGTATTGTGGCATCCTGAGTAGTGACAGCAGCTGCTATTTTTACACATGTCGACAAATTTGCAAGTTTTAATTTGATTTTTTTCTTTGAAGGAAATTTGAATAGGATAGATTGGGCTATCCTTTTTTAGCGCATGTAATTGTATTTTCTTCTTATATTTGTTACAATTGGCCTGAGAAGCATCTCTTTCTCTCTCTACATTAATGCTGTTTCCTCTTACTGCCTTGTAGGAGGCGAAAAAGACCATGCCAATTGCAGGGAAGATCAATGTCACTCCGCTGGAGGAAAAAGCAAGTGAAGAAGAACCTGTGGTTTATGCTAATAAGTTGGTGAGGAACATTAGTAAAGAAGTACATAATAATCGGCCATTTAATTTACAAGTGGTAATCTAATTTATATTTTCTTATTTTTTTGAAATGTAGGAAGCAAAAAATGCATTCAAGTCCCTGCTTGAATCAGCAAATGTTGAGTCTGATTGGACATGGGATCAGGTGTGTAACTTTAATTGAATCAATATCAATTATTGAAATGCCTGACAGATAATATTCCCAGGCTATGAGAGTTATCATAAATGACAAAAGATACGGTGCTCTAAAAACTCTTGGAGAGAGGAAGCAAGCTTTTAATGAGGTTAGCCTTTCTTTCTTATAAGATAGTATCATGGAATCCTTCAAGTCTGCAATATAAATATGATTATTAAGTTTTGTAGTATATGGTTCACTGATTGTCATATATGTTGTTTTTGCAGTACTTAAACCAGCGGAAAAAGCTTGAAGCTGAGGAAAGACGTGTCAAACAGAGGAAAGCACGTGATGATTTTCTCATGATGCTGGAAGTAAGATAGTTCTACTAAGCTTTCCCCCTTTTTCTTTTCTTATTACTTCTACCATATTGAATGCTTTATTGTGTATTTCAGGAATGCAAGGAGCTTACTTCATCGACAAGATGGAGGTATATTTCTCCAACTCAAGGATGCTTTTTGGATATGACAACCATACCTGCGCTTTTCATAAGTTTTTCTAATAATTACTGTTTGATTTTCAGTATTGCTTTCTTTTGTTTCTGTTATGGACACACTTAGCCTTTTGTTGTTCGTTGTGCAGCAAAGCAATAACTATGTTTGAAGATGATGAAAGGTTCAATGCTGTTGAGCGTCCAAGGGAGCGTGAAGATTTATTTGAGAACTATCTTGTGGAACTACAAAAGAAGGTTATATGAGCTAGAAACTTATAATTGTGATAGTTATTATTGAACTTGGAAGATTGTGATAACCCATGCTGTTCGTCTGTTGAGAGTGGAGACTATTGGTGAAGCCTTTGTTTGTTTCATGGTTTACATTCCTAGGAATACATGTTTTACAAAAGCTTACTTCTGCTATTTACTTCTACTTTAATGGCTTTATCTCACAGATTTTTCAGTAAGCTATGAATGTTGTCAACTTGTCATATATAGGCAGCTGGATATTTGTTCATTGAAATAGGTAAACTGGAGCAATTTGTAATCTGCTTTTGATGTAAAACTATTTTTTCTTGGATAGGACATCATATGCACTATCCTAGGATGGGGTGGTCCCAGGTTTTTGGAAACCGGAACTGGCTTTATAACCGGACCCTTGTTGGTTTCGCTTTTTTACTGAAACCAGCCGGTGTTTGGCCAAAAAACTGTGTCCCTCCCATGCACAACAATCAAACATGTACTGGAGTCCTGTTTTTAGTTTTCAATTTTCAAATTAGTTTTTAAAATATTGGTTTACTGGCTGGTTCTTGGCGGTTTTCTGAGAGCTGGTTGATACATCATGGTATCATCCCATGATTATTGTGGCATGATCGTATTCTTCATCTTCTGTTGGCATTGTAGTAATTGTGAATGGAGTGGAGAAGAACTAACCGATTCCATTTCTTAAACCAAAGAAGAGAAGAATACGTTAGGATTGGATGATCCTACGACCAACCCATTCCTCAAACCAAACACATCAGTTTCCCAAAATAATAATGGACTTCTGGCTTTTGAATTTGCACATGTTGATAATAAATTAGCTTTATGACATGAATGCCACATACTGATCTTGATCTAACAACTTCTGTATTGTAGGAAAAAGCCAAAGCTGCTGAAGAACTCAAAAGGCACGTGGCGGAATATAGAGCCTTTCTTGAATCATGTGACTTCATCAAGGTTATTTCTTTAATATTATCATTTAGTCAATTAGTATGCTCAGAATTTCATCACTGAGAATTCTTTTGATATGCCTGCAGGCAAACACCCAGTGGAGAAAAGTTCAAGATCGGCTAGAGGATGATGAACGCTGTTTCCGACTTGAAAAGATTGTCCGTTTGGAGATTTTTCAAGTTAGTATTTTCTATACCTTATGTCAACTTTTGTCATTTTCTGGTTCAACTAAACATTTTTGTGCATTATAGGAGTATATACGAGATCTGGAGAAAGAAGAGGAAGAGCAGAAGCGGATTCAAAAGGTATTTCAGTCTCTTATCACTTTTATAATTCTAATTTTTTACTCCTATGGATGTAAGCTATGATAGTATACAAATGCAGGAGCAAGCAAGGAGACAAGAGCGGAAAAACCGTGATGAGTTTCGTAAGATGTTGGAAGAACATCTTGCTGATGGCACACTTACTGCAAAAACTCATTGGCGTGACTACTGTGCACAGGTTCTTGAAATATTGTTTTTGGTAATAAGATAAAATGATAAAACAATTGTGCCCTTGTTCTTTACATGTTATCAATTTACAGGTCAAGGATTCACATGCTTACTTGGCAGTAGCCTCAAACACATCTGGATCAATGCCAAAAGAGCTCTTTGAAGATGTCATGGAGGAGCTTGATAAACAGGTTACTTTCAGACAATTCTGAGTATATTCTTGTAATAGTTTATCAATGTATAAATTGTTGTACTATTTGTTTGTTTATTTATCTTTGAATGAAACCTTGCTCGTTGACCTCTTCCACCCGTCCAAGAAACAATAAGTGCAGTGGGGTTTTGGAACAGTGTTTTGATTTTTGAAGGTGGTGTTATAACTTAGATCATGTCATTCGTGTCATGTTGATTGTTGAAACGGCTTACTCCAGCATCTCACCATCTTTCATCTTACTGTTTCGTTCCAGTTACTGGTCATTATTGTTTTCTGGTCATTATTGTTTTCCTTTCAGTTAGTGGTCAGTTTTTCAGTTTTTAGAAGCATGTTAATGCAAGGCATTAGTGCTGATCGTGGGATAGCATGTTAGTGCAAACTGCCGTTGTTAGCACTTGAAGTTTCCCTTTAAATATGAGTCTAATATACAAAGAAAAGCAGCCAGTTGAGGCAGCACCAAAACATCTGAGTTCTTACCTGTTCCAAGTGTTCTTGAGTGCGCCATTGCGGTGAATCCACGACAATTGGTATCAGAGGCGCGGTGGAAAGCACGTCGTGAGCAGCAGAGCTCCGGCAGCGGATCAAGCGGGGGCGGCAACGGCAAGAGGCGTGGGAAGACCCGACACGGTCGTGGCGGCAGCAGCTCGGCAACCCTAAAAGGCCCAAGCGGGGCGGCTTAGGAGTTCACGGCGAATCATTGCCGTAATTGCGGGAAAGTGGGCCATTGGGACAGAGAATGCCGCAGTAGGCCCAAGAAAATGGCGCAGGCCCACGTTGTGGAAGGAGAGGAGGACCAGCCGACCTTGCTGTTGGCGCACGCAACTCTACCAGATCCGCCCACACCAGCTGCAGTGCCACCGCTCGCTCAACTTGCTGCGCCGCCGGCCGGATCGGCAGCTCCGCCCGCTCCACCATCCTCTCCAGCTGCAGCGCCGCCTATCGGATTGGGAGATCAGCCCGCACCAGATGCTCCGTCCGTTTCGTCCGCTCCAGGCATATCGCCCGCTCCGTGCCACTCTGTCTCATTTGCAGCACTGCCGACCGAATCGATAGCGCCTACACACTGCATCGAAATCCACGAGGCCATGGTCTTCGCCTAGCTCGGCTCAAGGGAGGACCGCGACGATCGGCGTTGGGTGCTCGACACCGGGGGCCACAAACCATATGACCGGGGCCTGATCAGCCTTCTCCGACATCGACGGCAACATCTCCGACACAGTTCGCTTCGGGGACGGCTCCGTGGTCGAGATTAAGGGATGTGGAACCGTCGTATTCAGCTGCAAGAACGACGAGCATCGCTTGTTGACTGGAGTATATTATATTCCCCGACTGACGACGAATATCGTCAGTCTCGGTCAACTTGAAGAGGCGGGCTGCCGCATCAAGCTCTACTCTGGGGCTCTGCGGATCTACGACCAGCAGAGCAAGCTCCTAGCCTGGGTCCGTCGCTCTGCTTCGCGCCTCTACATACTGGAACTCTGTATCAGCCGACCTGTGTGCTTGTCAGTGCGCAGCTCGGAGGAAGCTTGGTGCTGGCACGCGAGATACGGCCACATCAGCTTCAAGTCCCTTCGCACGCTCGCCCAACGGGAGATGGTACGTGGGTTGCCGCCGCTTGATCAGGTGGATCAAGTGTGCGACAGTTGTCTCGCCGGCAAACAGTTGTCTTGATCAAGTGTGCGAGCGAAGCACATCGACCTCGTCCACGGCGACTTGTGCGGACCCATCGTGCCCACAACTCCAAGCGGTAACAATTACTTTTCGCTACTTATTGATGATGCAAGTCGGTACATGTGGCTCCAACTGCTGTCAAGCAAGGATCAAGCATCGGTAGCAATTAAGAACTTCCAGGCGGCCGTGGAGGTTGAGTCAGGGAGGCGCCTCAAGGCCCTCCGCACTGATGGGGGGGGGGGTCACCTTCGTGGAGTTCGGCGAGTACTGCGCCAAGCGTGGCATCCAGCGGCAGCTCACCGCACCCTATTCACCATAGCAGAATGGGGTGGTGGAGCGCCACAACCAGAGCATTGTCGGCATGGCGCGGTCTATGCTCAAGGCGAAGCAGCTACCCGGCTACTTCTGGGGTGAGGCCGTGAACACCGCCGTGCACATCCTCAACCGTGCCCCGACACGCGCGCTCGACGGCAAAACCCCCTTTGAGGTTTGGCACGACGAATGCCCCACCGTCCACTACTTTAGGACTTTCGGCTGCGTTGCTCACGTCAAGTCGACACGGCTGGGACTCAAGAAGTTGGATGATCGCTGCACGCCAACCATCTTCGTCGGCTATTGAGCGTGGCTCCAAGGCCTACTGCTGCTACGACCCCTCCACCAAGCGCATCGTAGTGTCCCGCGACGTCGTCTTCGACGAAGCTGCTCAGTGTAACTGGGGTGATGATAGCGGCGGTGATCCGGGCAATATTGAGCCCTTCATTGTCGAGTACACCACGGAGTACGTCACCAGTATGTCTCGAGCTGACGCTGCATCACCAGCTCGTATGTCTCCATCGGCCTCTGCACCGATGACGCCGTCGGAACAGTACGCGCCCACGACGTTACCCGTGAGTGCGCCGATTGAGTTCGTCACGCCACCGGCTGATCCTGATGATAACCTAGACGCGGACCATGCTGATGATCCACTTCGGTTCCGCGCCATCGATGCCATCATCAGGCCTGCCTCGCCGCTTGGGCTTGTGCCCTGGGTGCTTGACGAGGAATTGTTGTTCACCATGCCTGTCTCCTTCAGCGAAGCAGAGCGCGAGGCGAGCTGGCGCCAAGCGATGTGTGAAGAAATGAAGTCGATCGAGGACAACAACACCTGGGAGCTTGCTACACTTCCCGCTGGGCACCGTGCAATCGGGCTTAAGTGGGTCTTCAAGGTGAAGCGCGATGAGCACGGCAACGTGATCCGGCACAAGGCACGTGTAGTTGCCAAAGGCTACGTGCAGCGCGCGGGCATCGATTTTGACGAGGTTTTTGCCCCGTTCGCGTGAATGGAGTCCGTGCGGATGTTGCTGGCTCTGGCAGCGCATGAGCGCTGGGAGGTCCATCACATGGACGTCAAGAGCGCTTTCCTCAACGGCGAGCTAAAGGAAGAGGTATACGTGAGTCAGCCGCCGGGTTTCGTCGTCAACGGCAGCGAGCATAAGGTACTGCGCCTTCGCAAAGCGTTGTATGGTCTACGTCAGGCACCGAGGGCCTGGAATGCCAAGCTTGATGCTTCCATGGCATCATTTGGTTTCCAAAGGAGCAGCTCTGAGCACGGCGTGTACATGCGAAGCAGAGGGGCGTCACGGCTGATCGTCGGAGTTTACGTCGATGACTTGATCATCACCGGCACCAGCAGCAGTGAGATCGTGGCGTTCAAACTAGAGATGAAGCGCGTCTTCTTGATGAGTGACCTCGGGCTTCTGTCATACTACCTCGGCATCGAGGTGAACCAGAGCCCTGATGGCATCACACTCTGTCAATCCGCTTACGTAGCCAAGCTGCTAGAACGGAGCGGCATGAGCTCTTGCAACCCCAACTCGGCGCCCATGGAGCCTTGACTCAAATTGAGCAAGGTCAGCACCGCACCGCTGGTAGATGCCACCGAGTACAGGCGCGTCATTGGCGGACTGCACTACTTGGTGCACACCCGGCCAGATCTAGCTTATTTGGTAGGCTATCTGTGGAGAAACCACACAAGGACCATCTCAATGCGGTGAAACGCGTGCTGAGGTACGTGGCGGGAACTCGCGACTACGGTCTTCACTACGCCAGGCGGGAGAAGGGACGAGTTCGTCTGGTCGGCTACAGCGATGCCGACATGGCGGGCGATATTGATACGCGCAAGAGCACTAGCGGCATCGTCTTCTTCCTCGTCGGCAACCCTATCACTTGGCAGTCTTCCAAGCAGAAGGTGGTGGCTTTGTCCTCATGTGAGGCAGGGTACATTGTAGCAGCTACAGCGGCCTGCCAAGGCATCTGGCTAGCTCGGCTCGTAACTGACATGCTAGGAATCGAGTTTGGAGCGCCAGAGCTCAAGGTGGACAACCAGTCCGCCATCGCTCTCAGCAAGAACCCCGTCTTCCACGACCGAAGTAAACATATAGATACTCGTTTTTACTTTATTCGGGAGTGTATCGACGGGAACAAGATCGTCCTCCAGCATACCTCGACGGAGACACAACTGGCGGACGTTCTAACCAAGGCGCTCGGTCGTGTGCGGTTCCTTGAGCTGCGCGGGTTGATCGGTGTCAACAAGGTCGGTGAGATCAGCAAGGAGTAGGGGGGGGGGGGGGAATGTTGAAACGGCTTACTCCAGCATCTCACCATGTTTCATCTTACTGTTTCGTTCCAGTTACTGGTCATTATTGTTTTCCTTTCAGTTAGTGGTCAGTTTTTCAGTTTTAAGAAGCATGTTAATGCAAGGCATTAGTGCTGATCGTGGGATGGCACGGCAGTGCAAACTGCCGTTGTTAGCTCTTGAAGTTTCCCTTTAAATATGAGTCTAATATACAAAGAAAAGCAGCCAGTTGAGGCAGCACCAAAACATCTGAGTTCTTACCTGTTCCAAGTGTTCTTGAGTGCGCCATTGCCGGTGAATCCATGACATTGATTCAATTAGGATTGTCACAATTTTGCCTTGCAGCTCCATTTGATAATCCTGCACCTTTTGTTATTCTATTTCAAATAGTTATGTCTCAATCAAATTGACGCATGAAACTTTCTTGTACATTGTACTCTTTTGGATGCAACTTTTGCTTCTATAGAGTGCCCGTTGCTTCCAGCAGTTGCAAGCTTGTTTTTAACTATATTTTTTTTCTGATGTTGAATCATATTATTTCCATTTCAATTGAGCATTTTCTGTTAATTCATAGTTGTTAATTTATGTTGATATTTATGATTGGAAAAAATCTACTATGTATTTCATTCTGTTCTATTCATGAAAAAAGTCCTTTCAGAGATTTCTTTTATTTGTCTGCGCAAACTGATGGTTTCCTGCTATCTTTTTATCTCAGTATCAAGATGACAAGAACCTAATTAAAGACGCACTGAAGTCTGGAAAGGTACTTTTTCTTTTCAATATTTTTCTACTTGTGTGCTGCATCTTACTATACAGTATTAAGGCAGCGTATATTTTTCACACTATGGTCGACAACCTTCTTATTTCTTCTAGATTCCTATGATGACCTCATGGACATTGGAGGATTTCCGAGCTGCTGTTACAGAGGATGACGCTTTTAAAGGAATATCAAACATAAACATCAAGGTGTAGTCTGATGTTCTGATCAATGTCTGAAGATAAACTATAGATATGCTGTAGTGGTATTTTTTTATTATTAGTAGTGATTGCCAATTTACCATAGTGAGTTTTAACTATGATGGCAGTTTTCCTTCCTGATGGTGTTGTTTATCTTTTCTGGATGTGCTGCAGCTTATTTATGATGACCAAATTGAAAGGCTCAGGGAAAAGGATCTAAAGGAGGCTAAGAAGCGCCAACGACTGGGTGAAAATTTTTCAGATCTTCTGTACTCAATAAAGGTATTAATAGCATATTATTATTTGCCACGCCAGTTGATTGCCTTCATGAAATGGTCCTGCTATACTTAGCAATAAAATGCCAGGTTGTCATGCTTAGGAGTGTAGGACAGAAAACAAGTTTTAAGTCTTATCAGCCTAACGGGCATTTTTTATAGGTAACCAACATGATCCATAAGGGCATCTTTACTTATGTTCCACTTGGTATTATTTGTCAATTTCATAAAGAAATTTACTTTGTAAATAATATTATTGACACATGTGGTGGTAACACTGTGATTAACATGCTAATTAAGTGTTATGTCATAATTTGTAAGGTAATCTTATAGGAAGTCTGGTCATTGATGATAAAATACCTTGGAAAACTGGCTGTACTTCGGTATTTATTGGCTAAATTGTATGCTTTGTTGCTTCTATGTATACGCAATGATATTCTAATAATTAGGGGTGCTAGTGGGGTAGGTTGGGCCGACTCGATATCTTCCCTGTGGTGCCAAAGTAGGTACTATGCAGGTCATTGGTTGGCCCAACCCGCAATCCTTCTCTGGCCTGTGGGACCCTTGGGGTAGCGTTGGTCTGCCCAATTGGTTGTCCTCTGTTTACTAAACATGGTCTGTTGTGCCGATTATGACATTCGTTTTCTTATGGCTCTTTTCTGTTCTCATCTGTTTACTAGCAGTAGCTCTGTTTTGATAGTTGATTTTGCGTTAGTCACTCAAATAGGACATTAGTTTGGGTCCTAAATGTGAGATAACAGTACAGGTTCCCAGTACCAGTCCCAATCCCAGATCCTGTGGGGTTCCGATAACCGACTAGAAACTGAAAAACTTTAGGACATTAGTTTGGGTCCTAAATGTGAGATAACAGTACAGGTTCCCAGAACCAGTCCTAAACCCAGATCCTGTGATTCCGGTAACTGGCTAGAAACTGAAAAATTATCGGCCGTTTTCTATGCTTTGCCTTCTATTTTAATTAGTTTTGAAGTTTGTATGTTCTGAACAATAGACATTCCATTGAAATAGCGCAACACTTCAGTTTCGGCCATGTGTGCCCAAACCTATGTTTTGCCTCACACTGAGAGCAACATTATAATTAGTTAATCAAGTGTTTTCAATGAGATAAGTTGGAAGATAGATTTGTTTGGAGATGTCATCCTTTTGATCTGATTTATGTTTCTTTGAAAATCTGCAGGAAATATCAGTTTCTTCAACATGGGATGATTCTAAACTACTATTTGAAGATAGCCAGGAGTACAGGTGAAGGCAATCCTCTTTTTTAAGTATTATGATAACAGTTTTCCATGCTACCTAATCACGCTAAACTGGTTGGTGTACTGGCATTGCTAGCCGGAAAAGAAAAATTGTTACTAATCCTGGCTGTTCTACGGTACAGTACAGAAAATTTTATACTGGTGTTATTGTTTTTAATGTTAACTAGGCCAGTTGCTTCCAGTTGCAGATCAGATTTGTTCAGTTTGGTATGCGAAAAGCTAGCTGAGTTTTTAGATCTTAAAAAATTATTTGGGAAGGTCTTAAGGTTTAGATTTGTAGCAATCCTGCATACTTACGAGTTACAACAGTCATTTTTTAAAATTTTTGTTTGTACATTTTAAAACTTTTTTAAGCCAGATTCTTTGGTACTAAATATTAGATGTGTCCTTTCGAGATTATTTGGGGCTTACCTGTAAACAAAATCGGAGTGTCTTAATGTCCTATGCAATATTGGCTCATTGAAACAATTCTGTGTCCTATGCAATATTGGCACAGTGTAACAATTCTGGTGAAACAATGGTTGTAATTATTTACAAACATGGTAAGCAAAATGTTGATTTGGGTCCCAGATGTCAACAACAATTCCTAATGTAAAATGAATGTTTGAATTGCTTTGTGATAGTGGCCATTATCAGATTTTCTGTTTGTTATTTTGCCTCATTCGACAGGGAATGATTTATTTGTTTGATTTGTTGCATTAGGGCCTTGGACAGCGAGACTTATGCTAAAGAGCTTTTTGAAGAGTGTGTTGTCCACCTGAAGGAAAGGTTGAAAGAGAAAGAGCGCATGAGGGAGGAAGAAAAGGTAATAGTTGTATTGTAATGTGTTGAATCATTTACTATCAGTGCTTGTTACTTCTTTTTTGGTTCTTGTTATAGAATTTTTACTATGTAGATGGCTATGGTACAAACAACTTTTAGCTATAGAAAGTTTCTCTGCTTTTTCTCCGCTTGTAGTTTTTCCCACTTTGCCTACACTCCCACTTGTAAGATGCGTAGACGTAGTGGATGGTTGAAAAAGTATGAAAAGTGCATAAAATACAAGCACATGTACCATAGTCATTATTATTAGGTGGGCAGCAAGCACACTTGTTACCAACTGGTAAATGTACACCTCAATGTATCAACTTGTGCTACCTATCCAAATGTGTATATGTGTGAATGCAACTTAGTTACTTTTATTAGCTGCAGCATACCATTCTCCTTGTCAGTTGTATTGTTCATCTGCTTATGGCTTCTTTTTGGAAATTTTCTTCTTTGAAGGCAAAAAAAGAGAGAGAACGTGAAGAGAAAGAGAGGAAGAAAGAGAAAGAGAAAGAAAGGAAGGAGAAAGAGCGCAAAGAAAAAGAAAGAGACCGAGAGAAAGAAAGAGAAAAGGAAAAAGGAAAGGATCGGTCAAGGAGAGATGAAATGGAGATTGATGGTGCTGATGTGGACATCCATGGTTCAAAAGATAAGAAAAGAGAGAAAGATAAACAAAAGAAGCATAAAAGACGCCACCATGACACCACAGATGAAGTAAGCTCTGAAAGGGATGAGAAGGATGACTCAAAGAAGTCTCGAAGACATAGCAGTGATCGCAAGAAATCTAGGAAGGTATAACAGTTATCCCTTTCATGCAAATCAAGGTTCTAAACATTGGTGATTAGCGCTGATATGGTGTTGTATTGTATGTACAACCCTTGGTGCTAAGACAATACAAAAAAAAAACAGATTTAGTATGACTTATCTCCTTTAGTGCTGGTATATCTGCAATCCTTGCCTCCTCGCCTCAAAGACCGGCTCCTTTCCAGTCTTCACACCGTATTTTAGTGCTCTCCAATTTCCAACTTGTGTTACTGAACTTAGAACATGCTTGCCTTTGTCTTGTGATGTTAACTGGACCAATATTTGAACTGTTTGGTGATACATTTGTATATGTTTTAGTATATTTTAGTATTATAGTAGTGTTTTATATCAGTAAATGGCTGTAGGGCACTACAAATTCTCTCCATAACTGTAGGAGAATCGTTGCAAACTAACACTGTCATCACTCCATCCCTTCTACCAAATTTTTGTAGTATAATTTAGTATTGCAGTAGTGTTTTCTATTGGTAAATGGGAAATTGGCTCTAGGACACTACAAATTCGCTCCATGACTGTCGGAGAATTGTTGGAAAGTAACACTGGCATCCATCGAATGGGGAAAAAATAACATGGATGTCCCTGTGTGGCACACATCCAGACTAGTATTAACATATTGGGCAATTTTTTCTTGTGATACAAAATTTTGTAGAGCAAAGGGGAAAATGATTATATAACATACCAGCTTGAGCATTTATATGCATAGTACCACCAAATTAATCCCATTGATTCCTATTGTACAGTTTTTAAAACTTTGGTTCAAAGTTCACAATTCGGACTACAGCATAGGGTGAATTGGAGTACATTTCTGCCACCAAGCTCTTCCAAAAACCGGAACCGGAAAAAATCCCGGTCGGAGGCCGGTAACGGTAACCGGGCGGTTACCGGCCGGTTACCGGAAAAACCGGTAAAAAACCGGTCACAATTTAAAAATCAAAATTTGAATTTTGAGATATTTTGAAACCGGTAACCGGAAAAACCGGCCGGTAACCGGAAAACCGGAAAAAAACCGGCCAAAATTCGAAAAATCAAAAAATTCATACTGGCCGGTTTTTCGGTTACCGGTCTCCACCGGTAAAACCGGTAACCGGCGGTTACCGGCCGGTAACCGCCGGGATTTTGAACCATGAGTAGAAGAATCCACCTGAGCACAACCAGAATTCTTGGATCACTATAAAAATTAACTGAAATATTACTGATTACTGCCACTATTGATATACGATAGTTGTAATATGTAAAATATCTCCTGCATAAATTACATCGAGAATTAGCATGGTTGAATACATATGGTTAAAACGTGTATTGAGATTGTTTGTCATTCATGCAGTATACCCATGCTTCAGACTCGGATAGTGAAAACCGGCACAAAAGACATAGAAGGGATCGAGATAGTTCCCGTAGAAATGGTGCGCATGAGGAGCTTGAAGATGGTGAACTTGGAGAAGATGAGGAGATTCATTAGTCTTTCCTTTTACTACCGAGATTGTTGGTACTACTGTCCACTGTCATGTTCTCCATTGCTGCTATTTTGTTTGTTTAGTCGAAGTAGTGCCTCTGCGTAAGGATTAAAGTTCTAATTACTGAAATTAGTGTTACATGTTCTGATATCTACTCATTACTGTCTACTACTCTGCAGTAGCATAAATTGATTCCCCTTTGTTTACGTGAACCATGGGTAGTCATGCGTTTTGTACTATTACCGGGCTACTTTTGTTGCCTTCCAAGACTTCCACCTTTCTTTTGCCTTTCCTTCATTCCTTGGTTCCTTTCTAGGTGTTGGTGTGTTCGTAGAATTGTAGTGTGGGAAGGAGGCTTAAAGATGTTTTTAAAAGGCTTACTCGGACATGCATCTGACTTCTCGCATATAATATTGCTCTGGCCTTGCATTGTGTGTTCTTCGCCGCCTTAAGCTTATGTCCACATAAGTTTATTACTGACAATTTTGACTGAAACATCAGCGTGTGGCTAGTGGCCACTGTGTCCAGCATTCCTACGTGGGCATTGATCTACAAGACGTGTTTCACTATGGATTTGTTGCCATCTCCTGCCTGTTGACTTTGAGCTTGGAAGCTGGCCGTTGATACAACCAGTGGGCTTTAGGTGCATGGACATGGATGCCTATGCACTAACACCTGTTTGCAGGCATGGCAAGGGGCAAAGCTTCGTCGTTGTCCACTCACTGGTCCTGCCTCTGCAGCAGTTCATCTCAGTTCTCACGCCTGCGCATATTTGACCATTAACAGATTCCGGTTGGAGTATCTCATGAATTCTGCTGTGCCTTTGTTGCTATTTGACCTAACAGACTGGTTTGTCATGAGGGAGCTGATTGAAGTCCCTCTAATTGTAATGTCCCTCTTGTATCTATGCTTGCTGCTATGTGGATGTGTGCACTCCACTCTGTCAAGGCTGTTGGTCTTGTCACAAGAGATGATGTTGTCGCGAACATGTTTTTGAGGGTAGTTGATAATCAAAAGGTCACACGGCCCTTGATTGTATGATAGCTTTCGTTTATCGACATACTACTATAGATGTGTGTGTGTCCACACACACACTAGATAAATGCTCGTGTGTTGTTACGGATTTTTAAAATTTATCATACTATGTTTTAAAACTCACGGATGGTAAAAACTTTTAGAATATGCATATAAACATGTTCTAAAAGTTTTTAAATCCGTTAAGTAAGTTGGAAGCCGTTGATCACACCTTGTGGTCATAAGTTGGAAGACATCAATCACAACTAGAGGTTGTAGGTCGGGAGCCCTCAAGCACACCACATCGTCGTAAGTCGGAAGCGGTCGACCATCACGCGTGATCGTAGGTCGGGATCGTAAGTTGTAAGTTTGCAGCGGTCGACGATTGATTGTGGTACTAAATCGGGAGCATTCGACAATGGCTCATGGTCGTACATCGAAAGCCGATGACCATCGTTCGTGGTTGTACGTCGGAAGTCATCGAGGATTCCTCGAGATCGTAAGTCGGAACACATCGACCAGCGCTTGTAGTCGTAAGTCAGAAGACATCGACCACACCTCATGGTCATAAGTCGAAACACATCGACCAATGCTCATAATCGTAAATTAGAAGCCGTCGATCACACCTCGTGGTTGTAAGTTAGAAGCCGTCGACCATGCATGTGATTGTAGGTCGGAAACAGTCGGCCATCGCATGTGGTCGTACGTTGGCAGGCCTCCAGTGTGCTTGTGCCCTGTCGCCCGACGGCGCCAGCTTGCTTAGCCCCGACTTCGACCACGGCGTCAACTTCGACCACTGCCACCTTCGACTTTGATCACTACCCCCTTCAACTACTGTCCCCTTCGCCACGGCCTTTCGATGTCGACCACAGCCCCCTTCGACTACGGTCCCCTTCGACCACGGCTTAAACTTCGACCACGAATCTTCGACTTCGACCAACGGTCGTGGTCATAAATCGGAAGACATCGACCACATCTTGCGGTCGTAACACATCGACCAACGCTTGTGGTCATAAATCAGAAGCCATTGATCACACCTCGTGGTCAAAAGCATGTTACAATCTATGGAGAGTACGAGACCTTATGGGTCTTGCCGTCGAGGGTGGGGAGCTCGATCTCGGGGGTGACCTAGAGTGTAGGCTACGGGGATGTCCAACTGGAAGGGGAATTTGTAGTAGTGAAGGTTGTGGACGAACCAGCAGGTGCCCTCTGGGTTGGCGCTACGACTACAACTATGACCGCTATGACCATGTCCACGGCGCGATGACTACGACCATGACCGCGACTTCGAGCACTACCCTCTTCAATCACTATCCCCTTCGACCACGGCCCTTCGACGTCGACCACTTTCCTCTTCGACCATGGTTTCGACGACGACCATGGATCTTCGACTTCGACCACTGCCCCCTCGATCACTTTCCCCCTCAACCATGGCCCTTTGACGACCATGGCCATTCGATGCCAACCACTTTCCTCTTCGGCCACAGTCCTCTTCGACCACGACTTCGACTTTGACCAAGTATCTTCCACTCTAACCACAGATTTGAATCTTTTTCGTATTTTAAAATAGTGAAAAAGTCAAATAAGAGGTGTTAAGCCTTTTATTATTCTAGCGTCGAGCTATTTTGCCGTAGGACCACTCCCACAGTATCATCACTATCTTTCAAATGGATTAAAAAACTTGCGAGTTGATTAAAAAAACTTTCGACTAGATTAAAAAACTTTTAATCTAATTCGATGAAACTTTCAACTTGACCCTAAAGCCAGCTCGGTCTCCAGCAGTTGCAAGGGAAGGAGAATGATACAGTGGGGTGATGGTGTAACATTCTGGTCCAAAATCTGCTAAATGCTCAGCCCACCATGGGGTGGATCTACGTATGCATAGCACCCTACTTACACTTATATCCTCGATTCTTGCAAAAAAAAGTTAACCCAAAGGGGCTACGTTTGAACCTAACAGGCTTTATATACTATTACAACTTACTTTGGACAAGCAATGTGAGACTAATCTTATCACCATACCTCCACATGGGCCACACTACAAATGGGCTTAGGTATTACACTCACCCCACTTAAGGGCTGATGCCCTTGACAACATACCATATACATGGCAAATTCCTAACCACCCCTCGATGCAACCTCCATGTTGATGGTACCAATGCATTGAGAGTTGATGCTCTGATACCATATGACACCTTAGCCCAAAATCCACTCAATGCCCAACCCTCCATAGGGCGGACCTACGCATGCATAGCACCCTCACTTACACTTTTGTCCTCGTTTCGTGCAAAAGAGTTAACCTAAAGGTTCTATGTTTGGACCCAACAAACATTATATGCTACTACAACCATCCTTATCAATTCCACTCCAATACTGGCCGGAATGGCCAGAATGTACCGTACCAACACCTAAAATGGCACACAGCAACCTCAATCCCGTACCGGCCTTAATACCGGTCAATACTGGCCAATATCGGGCCATTCTATACCATTTATTCTGGTACCAGCTGCATATATAGGGTTGGCTGGCTATGTTGTTCTCGACCTACTTTGTCATCACATCATGTGTCCTGGCCGAGTTGTTTTATTATGACAAGATACATCCGTTAGGGACCAGATCATCTAGAACAATTAAACAATTTGTAATACTTGATGTTTTGGTAATTTACTCTTAGTAGGAGTTTGAACGAGGGGATTGCATTGAGAATTTGTAGTATTTGTCTTATCATCTATTTCGATAACGGCACAATTAAAGTGATCTCTTATTTTTATGCTATAGTCATATATTTAAACTGAGATTTTAAGTGAAAATTTGTGTGCATATAATTACATATATACTTATGAATAAATATATATAATTATTATATTAAAATTTTAAAATCTAAAATAGTATATCGGAATGGACCGGTGCCGCGCATTCTATACCAAAAATCAAACCGGAATGGGCTCCGGAATGGAATTGACAACTATGACTACAACTCACCCTAGACAAGTAATATAGGACCAATCCCACCACCAAAACTCCACATAAACCACATATACCGCACTACGAAAATGTACAAGGGTATTACTGATGGATGTTCATGGTCGTGGCCATGGTCGCCAAAGGGGAGAGCGTTAGGGAATTGGATCAAGACTGGGGGAGGAGAACGAGTCGAAGTGTACCGGTAATCGTGAATTACCGGTATACTAGTATGGTTCTAATTGGACTGCCGAAGTGTAATACCTGGCCATTAGTAGCGCGGCTCATGTGATCCATATAAAGTTGTAGTAGAGAGATTAATCTCATAGTACTTGTCTAAAATAAGTTGTAATAGTATATAATATTTATTGAATCTAAACGTAGTATTTCTAAGTTATCATTTTTTTTCACGAAGCGAAGACGAAAGTGTAAACGTGGTACTATGTATGCATAGGCTCGCCCTGTGATAGGCTATGCTTTGAGTGAAATTTTAGGCCACCAAGGTCCAATTCAAAAATGGTTCCAATTATCTGTGCTTTATAGTAGACTTGATCTAGTTAAATGTTCAAATTCAATCCACCATGGTCCAATATCTATCTGTGCATAGACCGTATGGAGTGGGTTTTTTTGGGCTGTGTTTTATGGTTTTTAGCTTAAAATTTTAAATTTTGGTTGATCGTGAGAGGGAGTATGGAGAGAAATACTCACGTGTGATTTTAACCGATGTAGATAAAGTTATGATATTGTTTGTTACAATTAACTTATAAATTCATCTTAAAAAGACACTCTATTTAAAATCATAGTTACTATAGAAAGATAACTCATAGGGAAAAAAAACCACCCGTATTCGAATAAAGCCCAGTCCACTTTGGCATATTATTGGCGCAGAAAACCTTTTGAAGCCAGATAAGGAGCAATCACTCGCGAACGAACGATAGCGCCCATGGGAAACGGATAAAGCGCAAAGCAAACCCATGTCTCCGAGACGATCGTAACTACTGGACGTCTGGACGAAAGGGAGCACAAAAAAAAAAAAAATCCGCATTGTTTCATGGCACCGGTTCATACACAACTAGCTAACAGGCCCATGCGCTCGATCGAGCATTGTATAAACAGCAAAACAGACCATGCAACGCGCACATGCAGGGGCAGAGCTATGAATTTTTTAAAGTCTGGGCAAACTAAACTACAGGAGCATTTGCCTAAAATAATACTATTTTCAATCTCACTGATTATAGAGAAATTCCACTGCGCTTTCGCTGGCGAGCCAAGACGTCCATGCGGTGGCTCCGCCACTAGTTTCACTCATGTGTGATAACACTGGTGCTAATAACATAACCAAGAATTCAGTGCAGTATTTCAGGACTAAGCACATTTACATTAGGTATCACTTCCGTAGGTCCATGTTAAGAAGAGTGATGTTGTTCTTTAGTTTGTAGAGTTTAAGCACCAGGTCACAGATATCTTCATTAAGGTTTTTGATTTTTCTTATTTTTTTCTTGCAGGGTGAGTTAGGGGTGTTTATCCTTTTGGTTTGATTTGAGGGGGAGTTTGACTCTCTTGCATTCATTGTATTATAGTGCATATTTAAATTTCAGCAACTTACTTTGTAAGATATTAATGGAGCTTTGACTCATATCTGACATGATATTTTGCTATTACAATTTGGCATGTCTTTGTGTTAGTTCTGCTAAATTCATCATGTATCTTTATGTGTTGTTTTTGACATACTAGCTTGATTAAATTTAAAAAATTTGAACTAAAATATGTCAATATTGGATCTTATGACTAGTTTTGCTTTAGTGATACTTTTTTTATTCATGCCATGTCAAATATACTAAGTTGAATCTATAATCTAAATTGAGCTATACTAGTTCATTGTTGAAGTATTAGTTTACTTCTTCTAGGCTTTTGCGGCTATGGTCGAGTATTGCTTACGGACTCAGAAGTAGTTTATTTGTCTTTAACTAGAAAATAAAATAATAAATAATCTCTTTTATGTGCAAAAAAAGCTAATCTTACTAATTCTTTTTCATAAGACAGCTTGCCATTACACTATAAACTCATGGGGAGTTTTGGATTACGAAAATTATACTTTTAACCTTACCGCTTGGTGTGGTTGACAAATGCTTGAGATCTAGCACATGACTCATTAAAAGTAAAGAAACAAAGAATTATGAGAAATAATTGAAACTTAGGAGGTAGTTGTAGAACACTCGTAGTGTAGGATTTGCTTTACTAAGATAAGACCAAAATATATTTCAAATGTGCTAATTGAGATCAATTCCAAGTGCTTGAATAAAATGACTCAATATTGAACTTGTAGCACTATAAAATTATTCAATTATATCTTCTTGGTTTCATTTAGCTTATTGACACGGTTTGGCTTATTTTTGGATATTTTTGCCTCGAAGGGTTTGTGGCTTGAACAGTGCACATGGTAGTACCGGCTTTTTTTTGGAGTTGTAGTACCGTAGTGCGGTCATACTGTAGTGTAGTTGGTGGTACTATCGGTCAGGTCGGCAAAACTTGTTTGTGGCTTCTTGTTAATCCTAGATCTCTATGATTCTCATGTAGGAAGTGTAATATGAACTTGATGACTGTTATAGTCATTCGAGTAAAGATTTAGAATACTTGGAGGAAATGAAAAAGTTTTCGTAAGCATTCACTCCCCTCTAATTGTGAGTATCTGTCCAAAACCAGTCTCTATTAAATAAAAAGATTATTTGTCGGATGTCCTAAAAAGATTACTAGTGGGATGTCCTAACAAAAGATTACTTGTACGTGAATGTACCAATTGGATGGTTTAGATTTTTTTTGATTAGAGTGAAATTTTCTATTTTCTCATTTAATATGGTAATTTTAGCTTTTACTGAATCTACCATTGGATGGTTTAGATTTTTTTTCTTTTTCTTCAATTAACTTGGAGTTTTCTAGGTGTTTCTTCCCATTTAATATGGTAAATTTTAGCTTTTACAATATCTACCAATTAGATGGTTTAGTTCTTTTCTTTTTCTTCAATTAGCGTGGGATTTTGTAGGCTTTTTTTTATTTTCCCATTTAGGTCATGTTCATATTAAATTCTGCTTCTCACTTCTGCATAGAAAAACCAAAAACTAATACGAACACTTGGCTTCTCAAAGCGACTTTTTCACTTCTCTCGCTACTGTCTCGCTCTGGGAATATAGCAGAGGGTCACGGGTGCATCACACACCCCATCCTTTTGCTCCCACCACACGAACACATATCTCCCTCAAACCACTCGTTCCCTCTTTCTAAAGGCCACTTCTTTCAGCTATTAGGATTAATAAGCTATTTTTCACCACTCATCCCCTCCTTTTAGCCAAAAGTTATAAGTCACTGCCAAAAGCCAATACAAACACCACTTAATATGGTAATTTTCAGCTTTTTTACCTTTAGGATTAATGCAGAGGCTTTTGAAGATGCCTCTAATTAGTAGAGATAAAGATGATAGACAAATAGATAATCTTGTTTCACTATTTCAGAGTGAGCAGAAATTATTGATAAATGTGGTGCTACAAACAGTTATGTGCTTACGACTTCTTAGTTTTTTTTGACACTGTAGTTATTAAAATTATATTATATCGATCGTTAGCTTTTTCTTAATAATTTAATTAAAAAAATAAAAAAAAATTATATTTTTACAGATAATACAAAGGAATAAGAGAAAAAAACTCAAAAACAAAAAAACTAAAAAAGATAAAATTAAGAAATCAAAGTATTAAAAAAAAACCAAAGTTAGAAGCCGCTGAAGCGACTTCAAAGATGAACCACTTATCCGCCATCTAGTTTGAACTACAATTATAGAATTCCACAGCAGCCACAGCACTTCTTCCACGTGTATCACTGTAGCTGAGGAATACCCTCGATCTTGTGATGAGTGGATCTATTTAAACAAACGAAAAGAAAAGATAGCATCCGGTCGAGCAGCCACGTGGGTAGTTGGGTAGTACCTGTCGACCTTTTGTGCTCCCTCCCCTGTCCACGCGGCCGCCATTAGGTCCCGCTTGTTTCGATTTCAACTTCTAACTTTTAACTTATTTTTTACTATTTATAAATTTTATTTTTTTAAACTTTCGACTTTTTTTAGCTTTTTTGCTGGTTCTTTTTTCCCGTATTCGTTTGCGTTGTCCGTAATGAGCTAGCATATTTTTTCTATTTTTATTTTTTTAAATTTAATTACGTTAAATAAGTCACCTTCAGCTATAATAAAATTTCAATCGTTACAGTGCAATTTCAATTATAAGTAACAGTTTTTCAGCCCAACCGACCGGAGCCTAAATTTGCACCCAGCACATGCATGCATTTCGTCCGCATTGAAGTATCCGCATCCGTCGTGCATACGTAGGTACGTACCGTGCGCCGCCGTAGCTGACACGTATACGTCTGCAGAATATATCCATCCTGCATACGTGTACGTAGGCATGTACGTACGTGCATGCATCGCCTCCACAAATACACAGCGCGCGCTGTCAAATTGCACATACGTATATGTAAACAACTGACCGTCCAGGTACCTACACAGTGCGGCCAAATTGTGCTGTCCAGGTACGTACCGTGCGCCGCCGTAGCTGTCTAGCTGAAACCTATATTGAGTCTTGACAACGTATGCTAATGCTACACCCAACACATGCATTCCACATGCATGCTCGCGAGCACGATTTGACCGTCCAGGTACACATTGACACATACGAGGGGAAATAATTCTTAGGCACTATAATATAATGAAAAGCTTTGCCACATTAATTTTTACTGATGTGTTACGACTTCCGATCAAGCATGAGAAGCCGAGTGTGGACGATTTTATACGCGGTGAGTTGGTTTATGACTTCCCTCAGTAAATATATCTAACAACTTTTTTCATGGCTTTTTCATAGAGCTTTATCTAAATAGTTTTTCGAAACAATTTATCCATGTTTGAATTATTTACATAAGTGCTCGTATTAGAGGTAAAATCTATCAGTTATAGCAAAAAAAAAAACCGTGCTTAATCGGTAGTGGTGATAGACCCCGCATGGCCATGTACGCATTGAGCCGACGTGTAAAAGTCTGCAAGTGTAACACAAAATAACTTTCTATAATAGATTATCTGTAAGTTGTCTATAATGAGTTGTCTCTAAAATATATACAACATTAATACAATAGCATATAAACTGTCTATAGCAAACTATTTTATCTTGTTTTGACTGTCTATAACAGACTATTTTATTTTGTTTCGACTGTCTATAAAATTATAATTGACCTCCTTCTCAGTCACCTTTCTCTTTCATTCACTCAATAAAATTTTTATATTGTATATCTTATAGATAGTTTATATTACCCTATTATACATACTCTAATATATCTAGTCTCTAGCTTTTGCTTAGACAAGATGCACGAGCAATTAGTTAAATTTTGAAGTGACGTCGCTGATCGAGCACACTTAATTTAGAATAACTCTCTCTCTCTCTCAAAAAAAAAAAAAAAGATTCAGTGGACATGGCTAGCCTAGTCGGCAGCGCCATCTTCTTCCTTCGGTAGATTCGCATCTGGAGGAGATCGATGCTGATGCCCTCGATTTCGTTGGTGGTTGGTGCTCGTCTCCCGACTTTTTTTGCCCCCGTCTCTTCTCGCCTACGTGGAGTGCATGTATAGCATCAACACGTACTACGTACACCGGTACACGTCCTGTTCTTTTTCACGTATATCCTCTCGTATGTAGCTTATCACATGGCGCCCCCTTTTTGTTTTTGTTGCTTACATGATTACATCCCGGCCGCTTGTTTAGCTAGAAAATGGTGAATCAGCCTGGACGTAAACACTGCGGTCTGCGGGCTATTTTACCATCTTCCTACTTTGTTCATTTTCTATTTATTATTCTGGTTATTTTATTCTACTTCTGTATCTCAACTCTAAACAGGGAAAAGCTTCTGAACAAACATTAATATTTTGAATAGTGCTTCTATGCTTTTTCATTATGCACTGAAAATATCTTTGTAAGTAACGTCCGTGCCTGTTTTCCATTCACTATCAGGACCTAATACAACACTAAATATAAGTTGAAATGTCTTCTTATATGATTTGTAATCTAAGTAATTTTTGATGTTACAGTATATATCCCAGTTATGTTTATCAGATTTTCTTATTACTACATTTTCTTATCAGTGCTAAAATATTTAATTTAATTTTTCATAAAAATAAGTAATTTAAATTGGTGCGGTTTTGCTATGATATCATCGATCCCTAACATAATATTTATTTTAAATGATAGCTCTCGATAAACCTTGTCGGTTTTTTCATCATCTGTTCATCTATTTTGTATTTGTTATCAGATTAATTTGTTCTACATGCATCTATATCTAATTCTAATTATTAAAAGCTTCTGAACGACTATCACTATGTTCCATTATGCACTCAAATATCTTTCTTGTGTAACTTTTTGTATACCAGCTTTCCTTCGGTATCAAAACCTAATGCAAGTATATATACAACACTAAATATGTCTTCCTTATATGATTTGTATTGTTGAAGTAAGGTTACATCTCAATGAGTCATATCCACATGTAAATTTAATCGATCATCGATCACGTCCTTCCACACTTCTCCCTGTCAAATAAAAAATAGACCTCATCAACAATTAGTTGGGTCCTATCAAGGCAGAACCTATCAACTGATGAAAGCCTCATTCTTAGCAGCATGCCGTACACATCTATCTCATTAATTCCATATATACACTGAACGAAGACGTATGGCTTCACTTCACTGCAAGTTCCTTGACGTTTCCGTCTGTTGTTTTCATGAAGTTGTACTTCTAATTGCTTCTTTAATCAACTGTAGGACAAGTGCCGATAATTTTAGAGGGTGAATAATTGTTCGAACTTGTTTTTAAAGGTGTTTAAAATATTTACTTAAGTAATTATGAGAGTCACCAAATTTAAATTACACCAGCTATGCTTTACGAAATAAGGTTAGAGGCCTAATCTAACAAAATCAACACCCTTCAGCCCAAGGTCGGCAGACCACCATGAATGGGCTAGTCTAACGGCAGGCACAAGGTCGGTTTGACCGGTGGGGCCGATCTGACTGTATATCCAGAACTGGTCCTGAAATCTTCTCGGGACAAAATTAAAATCTCAAGAATTTATTCAAATCTCATCCGAACACTTTCAAAATTTACATGAGACTTGTTCAAGACATTAGGAATCTAAACCAAATAAAAATCATAAGATTCTTTGATGCAGATCAAACCTCGAGATGAGATTGAATCCAAAGGTTGCTCGATCTTTCACGGTGGTAGAATAGCTAGATATAAATGGAGCACGAATTATAGGATGCATCTCACACTAAGATGATTTAACACCCATGCACACCACATTACATGATTGATAAATAGAGATCAAAGATCAATGGACAAATACTTACACCACAGTAGGAACCAATATGCTAAGATGAAATCCTAAATTAGAATTCACAAGAACACAGTAGAACATAAATAAACCCTAACATCTGAAGATCAGCACACACATACATTTTAATTCATAATCTAGAACTTTCATTTTACAATGAGGTTCACCTCGTGGCTTTATAGCTGCACTCTCGGCCCACGTGCATGCACCTCCTTTTCATCTTTGCTGTTTTCAACAAACCGTGTACAACAAATAACAGGGACACGAAGTAAATTAATAGAGGATATTTGGGATGCATCATTCTTAGGTTTGAGTTCATTAAATTAAAGAGAATCGAATTTAGATCACAATAACATCAAAAGCTCTAAACTCAAATTACTTCTTGCCGTGAGGATCTAAGGTATGCAGTCTTTTAGATCTATTCTCATATCTCCTAGTATGGTAATTTAAGCAAGAGATTAGGCTGGAATTCCCACGAATAGGAAATCACAAATTGAACTAAAAAACAAGTATAACCAAGCAAGAACGCAAACAAGAATATGATTGAGACAAAAATTTGATCTATTTCAATGGAGTATGAGGTTTACATACTCATGAATGATTACAAAGTGCAACGAAAACACCACTATTCCTTACTCAAGTTCTTTCTCACAACCATGGAAGGGGATAAGGTAGTAGCAAGTTCTCTCTCACAACAATGGAAGAAGATAAGGTAGTAGAACAAAAACATAAAACCTAGAATCTATGAAATCTATCACCTCCTCTCCTCCCCTATAATAACTAACAATAACTCTAATGGGTCCAACCCATTAAGCCAACTGAAGAAATCCATCAACCTTACTAACACAGGTTTTACACACTCATTCACTCTTCTTAAAGCATTTATGAGACTCAACCTACTAACCCTTTACAGATTGATCAACTTATCAATTCCTACTTTCCTTGACCTAAACAACTTCTCCTTTGCACCTCCCCGCGCCACGGTTTTGATTAAGGGACCAACCCGGTATATGACCAACTACTAAAATACCATCGACGAAACTTTTGGGCACCTTTCCTTGACTCCGTCTTCACCTTCACCTCAAAGCGTCTCTACATGCTTTGACATGCAGCCCATAGCGCCCAATAACTAGCCGTCATGTCTTCATGTATACAGACTCATCCGAACCATCTCTATGTGCATCGGTCTCGTCACTTGGCACACCACATGTACCAACTGTTAGGATATAGGTAAGCTATACTAGCACAGATTAAAATTTTATATCGTGTAAACTAGGAAGCCATATGAGAAAGAGATCATATATTGTTACCACTAGACACGTAGTGTAGCAGAAGTGGCGTTGAAGCGGCTAGTTCAACGAAGAGCGTGTCAGTGTAGTGAAAGTAGTCGATTGCCCTATGGCACTGTCTCCTCCTCCGATTAGTGCCTCTACCAAGGTCCACACGTCCAGGGATTGAACACCGTGCTTCGGTGCGCTAGCACTAGCGTGCATGACAGAGGTTATGAGAGGTGGCAGCTAGGGTTTCTATTGGTGTATCTCGGGATACCTCCCTTAAACCTGTATCTCCCTTTATATAGCCTCCAATCGATCTTTATCAAATTTTCACCCTATTTTGTACCTCATTCTAAAATTCGTTAAACTTTTCAAAGGATTCAGATTGATGCCTCATTAGGTAGATGTAACCATATCTACTAAAGTCATAGGTAAAAGTTATGAAATATTGAAAACCACCTCTAGCCGTTGAGCTCATTGGTCCACATACATTCAAATGTACTAAGGCCAACAAGTCATTTGCCCTCTCATCTAGACCGGTAGGTGTCTTAATCATTTTGCTAAGTAAACAAGACTCACATACTTCAAATGATTCAAAATCAAATGAGTATAGAAAACCATCTTTATAGAGCTTCACCATATCCTTCTCATTTATGTGACCCAAAAGACAATGCCAAATATAAGTGTGATGCAAATCATTAGGCTAAAGCCTCTTAGCATTAATGTTCTAGACATGCACATCATCAAGCTTTAAAACATATAATCCATTCATCAATGGAGCATGACCATAAATCATATCATTCAAATAAATTGAACAGCAATTGTTCTTTATTCTGAACTCATAACTTTCTATTCCCAAACATAAAGTAGAAATAATATTTTTGCTTAAGGCAGGAACAAAATAACAATTATTCAATTCCAAAACTAATCCTGAGGGTGAAGATAATGGTAAAGTGCCAATAGCCAATGCAACAACTCTTTCTCCATTGCTCACATGAAGATCAACCTCGCCTCTTGCTAAACTCCTACTCCTTATCAGCCCCTACATCGAATTGCAAATATGAGCAGCCGATCCAATATCAAATACCCAAGAACCAATATGAGAAGTAGCAAGTTTTATTTCTATAACATTATACCTAAAGTAGAAGTCTTACTTCCCTTCCTTTTCCCAGTTTTGCCAAGTACTTCTTGCAGTCCCTTAGCAATGGTAGCAAATAGTATCAGGTACAGAGCCAATCTTAAGCTTCTGAAGCTTAGATTTGATACTCAAGATCTTATCTTGAGTTTTACCCATGCCCTTTATTTTGCCCAAAGCCTTAGACTTCTTTTTGAAGTTGGTAGTCTTATGTATGATCATCATATGATTAGAGTTTTTCTTAATGCTTTCATCTATTAACTTGAGCATTCCATGCAACTCGGTCATTGACTTATCTATGCCATTAATATAAAAGTTCAAAATGACTAGCTCAAAGCTTGAAGAGAGTGACAGGAGAATCACATCAGTAGCCAACTCTTGCTAAGAGGAAAACCAAGCTTTTCCAAACTCTCAATATAACCAATTATCTTGATTACATGAGGGCTAACCGGACTTCCTTCAGCTAACTTGTATGCAAATAATGACTTAGAGGTGTTGTACCTTTTAGCCCTTGTCTGGTTCTCAAACATGTCTTTGAGACCCATAATCATATTGTTGGTATCCATGTTCTCATATTGCTTCTGAAGCTCAGAGTTCATAGTAGCAAGCATGAGACAGCTAAGTTCAAGTGAGTCATTGGAATGTTTCTCATACTCATTCTTTTGAGCACGAGTAGCATCTTTAGCTAGTTCATCTGGATATGGAAACTCTAGAACATATTCCTTTTTTGCTTGAGAACAATTCTCAAGTTGTGATACTAGTCAATGAAATTTGTTCTATTTAGTTTTTCTTTCTCAATAATAGACCATAAGTTAAAACTAGGTGTGGAGGAAGTAGATAGTGGCATTTTCTACAATACAAAAAGTATATGCAAAAATTCAACACAATATTATGTGAAATCTTCCATTAAACAATTTAACAAAAGATACTCCCACTATATGTTTAAAAACCATGTATCCTCTAATAACATATAGTAAGTCAAGATCCATATTTCACTATGTTATATTGAGCTTTGGCACCATTGCTAGAAATCTAGTGATGTAGGTAAGAAACTCTTTGCTAATTACATCACATGTAATTCTTGTTTGTTGAGTGACATCCATATGTCCTGGCCTTAAAACTATGCCCCTAGCCCCAAAATTATTTTGATAGCATAGTCAAGTTAAACCAATATTGCGCATAAAGTGTCCAACACTTATCCTGTCTTATTGAGATAATTAATGACATCCTACTTTGGTAGGCCTATCAGTTAATGATTAAAATCTTGTAGGTGCAACAATTGGAAGGACATCAAGTTTTACTTAATTTTCTAGAGGGGGTACTATTCTATCATATTAAAAACATCCAAGATAATAACATGAATAATAGAAACATAAAACATTTACATTTAAATCATATTAAACTGTGAGATAGTATGACGCTTAGCACAACAATGTCCATCATCACGCTTCCTATCCATCGAGCCATCAATGCTAGAGGTCACCATATTCATCTACTTAGATATTACTCCTAACATCTAACAATGAATTACATATGAAAATATTAAGCATCACAAGTCAACACGTAGGCTGTTATACAATAATATGTTATCCATGGCTATAAATTAGCATGATAGGCCATGAAAAACTCATACATGCATTACATACACAATAGACCATACTATCTACACAACCCTACAAAAACATGTTATGTGCATAATCCAATTCTATTACGTGGTATGAACACATAACACCTATAATATGTGGTATGATTACCTAGCATGGTGGTCCTATTCACGAAATCATCCTTGAAAATTTCATTGCATTAATCGCATTAACCCAATTTCGAACCAATCTGATTGGCCCAAGTTTCTATTGATCAATCACATTGAACAGTGTGGGAAGTTTCTAGAAAGAACAACAACTCGGTGCTATCAATTCATACATGCATTGAACCCATCTACTATCGTCGAAATAGATTGATCTCATCAACTAGTGCCTAAATCAATCCATTAACACATATCAACTATATACAACCAATCCATATCAAATATTACACAGGTTGGCTCTGATACCATTGTTGGGATACAGGTAGGCTACACTAGTACTGATTAAAACTTTCTACTGTGTAAATCAGGAAGTCATGCGAGTAAAAGATCATGGATCATTACCACTAGACGCACAGTGCAACATAAGTAGAGTTGAAGCAGCCAGTTCAACGAAGAACGTGTTGGTGTAGTCGAAGTAGCCGATTGTCTTCTGGCCAACCGTCTCCTTGTTATCGTCCCGATCAGTACCGTAGCAGCACCTCTGCTAAGGTCCACACGTCTAGGGATGGAACACTGTGCTTTGGTATGCTAGCACTAGCGCGCACGACAAGTGTTATGAGAGGTGGTAGCTAAGATTTCTATTGGTGTGTCTCAGGATACCTCCCTTAGAGCAACTCCAGCAGGGCCCCTACTTGAGCCCTCAACTCAGATTTGAGAGCCAGAGCAAAAAACTGAGCTCCAACAGAGTCCCTACTTGGCTCTCAAAAATAGGAGGCCTCTCAAATGAGGCCTCCAAGCCCTCATTCCTAGGGGCCCTGCTCGGGCTCTCATTTTTCAGCTTTCCTCCTTTTTTCCTGCACCAGTGAAACGTCCCCCGCGCTCGGCCTCCATTCCCCCGCCGCCTCCATTCCCCCGCGCTCGGCCTCCATTCCCCCGCCGCCTCCAATCCCCCGCGCGCCCCGTCCCGCTTCCGCCAGATCCCCCATCCCGCCCCTCCTGCTCGGCAAACTGTAATACCCCAAAAGCGATTCGAGAGTTAATCGATTAATTGGAGAGAAGGACCATATAGAAAATAATTAAACAAGAATTTTTAGAGGGATTTTTCTGAAAAATCCCGGCAACCTGGGCCTGGGCCTCGGCCCAAGTGGAGGCCGGCCCAGGAGGGGGGAGGTGCCTTCCCCCAACCCTAGCCACCACCCCCTTTGCCCCCTCCTCTCTCCCCCTTGGCCGCACCCCTCCCTGCCCCTGCACCTCCACCATGTCCAGCACACCTCTCCCCCCATTGTTGTCCCTTGGTGCTAGGAGAAAGCGAGAAGGAAGGAAGAAGAAGGGAGGGAAGGAGAAGAAAGGAAGGAGGAAGAAGAAGGGAAAGAAGATGGGTGATTCCAAGGGGATCCTCTAGGTAACTCTCCCTCATCTCAAATCCTTCTGTTTTTAGAGTAATTAGGGTTCTTGGCACGGGATTAGAAGGGGATTAGCAGATTGATTACCCGATTAGAGATTTCCTGCTGTCTGCCTGTAGATCAATCCGCGCAGCGCGACTGTTTGCGCAGTTTATACCTATGAAAAGATTTTTCCTGCGGGTATGACCAAAAGGAAAATTGTAGAGGACGACGAGATCTATTTTATGCAACTTTTTCAGAATTTTAGGCCGTGGGATTTGGGCGTAGCTGAGTCAGGAATATCGCTGTCTGTCAGGGGTGCAGATTGGGGCAGATTGCTGTTCAAGTGTGATTTAGGGGTAGTAGATGATTTTTATGTTTTTGGTCTCAATTGAGAAAAATGTAGGGAATTCCGTAATCTAACTACTGTATAAAAATAATAATTTTTAGAGCCTTACACTGTGGTTGGGACGCGTTAGAATCTGGCTGCCCAGATTGCCAGAACAGAGAACGCCCTCGGTTTTGCGCATTAAGTTACACCTTGCTAGGATCAAAATAAACATATGTGATATACATGAAAAGTGAAGGTGTTTAAGTGAGGAATCCAGAAATATATCATTTGCTGTGATTGGCTTAATATTGTTAAAGATAAAAAAACTAAGCAGCGCTGCTGCAGCGGACAGAGTGTAGAACCGTTAAGCGGAGAGGGAGTTGCGGGTTTTGGGCATAGAGACGTTTACTTCTCAGTTGTGAATATTATATTATGGTTTTGTGCTGAGTGGTATCCTGTGAATAGGTGGCTTCGCTCCTGGTCGTGCTTGATCCCTTCGCTCCTTCGGTAAAGGCAAGTATAATGATGGTTTAAAATTGATAGTGTGGATTGTTGATGGACTGTTGATATTTGATCTATTTTATGAGTATATGTGTTCATGGTTTTGGTAAGGATGTACTGGTGCTATTTATGGTTGATTGCAATTTAAAGTGCTCATGAGTATTTCTGGTGCATAGATATTGTGGATGTAAGTTTTATTTATTGAGACATTCTCGCATATGCATCATGCTGATTTATTGAAGTCTTGGTCACGAGATGACCAAGCGCCGAGGTCCCCGTCATGTTGATGACATGACGGGCTAAAGTTCCCCATACTTGTGGAGTATGGGCAATTGATCCCTGCACCAGATGGTACAGGCATGGGTGTGCATCGACGGATGCACACTTTGCATTACCGGTAAAATGCAGAAGAGAAAGAGATAAAGAGATTTTTGACCATCTTGCATAGCATGGCTTATTTATATGGTTGATGGATGAATTTGTGAAGTGATGTTCATGAATGTTCTTGTTACTGTTATTTCTATGGTTGATGGATGAATTTGTGAAGTGATGTTCATGGATGTTCTTATTACTATCTATTATATTTGCTGAGTCGTTGGACTCACTCTTGCTGTTGTTGTGTTTTTAGGTACCTTTATGAGATCGGCATGCATGGGGAAAAGGAAAGATTAGAATTATTGCACTTTGCACGATCTATCCACAATGGAAGAAAGGGAGAAAATTAAATACTATTTGCATGAATTACTTAAGTAGTAGATGATTATTGATTGCCGAATTTAAATTGTAATAAAGGATTAGAATTCTTTTATGATGCTTCTGTTTTTTATCTAAATTTTATAACTATGAGTGTTCTAGTAATCTAAGCCAATATTGATTAGAATTGATTATATTACTTGAGGTTATTCATCCCTTTTTTTAATTATGTTTGTTGAAACCTCTGATTTAGACAGTAAACAAAGGAGGTTCTGCCGAAATTTTGTGTAGCATATTTAGATTATCATTGTCTTACTACTAGTTTGGTAGCATTCTAGGTCATTGCCTGACTGGGGTGTTACACAAACAATCCCCCGCCGCCCTGTCCCGCTTCAGTAGATCCGCCGCCGCCAGATCCCCCGTCCCGCCCCTCCTGCTCGGCAAACAATCCCCCGCCGTCCTGTCCCGCTTCAGTAGATCCGCCGCCGCCAGATCCCCTGTCCCGCCCCTCCTGCTCGGCCTCCAATCCCTCGCCGCCTCCAATCCCCCGTGCGCCCCGTCCCGCTTCAGTACATCCGCCGCACCAGATCCCCTGTTCTGCCCCGTCCCGCTTCAGTACATCCGCCGCCGCCAGATCCACCAGGACGTCCTCCCCGGCCCCTCCACGTCCCTCCGGCGAGCAAGGTAAATGATGATTGAATTGTGCTGATGACCTTTGTTCTTGATTGAATTGTTCTTGGTGTGTGAGTGGATCATGCAGAAAAATTTGAGGCATTTGAGGTCACTGGTGTGATCATAGAAGGAACGATGTATGTAATTTGAGAAAAAATTGTTTTGGTCTCCCAGTATGTATGTAATTTCTTCATGTAATTTCTATTGACAATAGCATGATGGCATCCAGTATGTATGTAGCATGCACTCCATATATATATGGCCAAAGAATGAAGGATGCAAAATGATGAGTAATTGAGAACTTGCTGTATGACTGAAAAACTTGCTGTATCACTGGAGATCCTCTTTAACTTCTGTAGCGCAATGTTAGGCTGAAAAACTGAGTAAGTATTAAAATTTAATCGAGTAGTTTGTCTATTTTGTATACACTTTGTCGTGTCATCATTTCTTACTTTGCTGGCAAAAGACAAAACTCAAAAGTGCGGATTAGTTCGTAGTTGTGTGTTGAACCCTGAGAGGAGAAGCTCAACAATACAATGATATGGAGATGTTCTTGTATCACAATATGGCTATCATGAATTCATGATTTGTGCTTAGTAAGTGATAAGATCCTAAAAGTCCAATACCATGTTTGTTTTTACCATCATATGTTTTACGTTTTATACAAACTGTTTACTTGTAATACATGCTTACCTATGCTTTGGTTGCCTGAATGAAACTGGGAGCTTATAGCTGATAAGGGAGTTATTATCTTGGTTATGTAGAAGGCAAAATGTTCTGGTACTTTAGCTTATAGCCTGGAAGCGGAGATGCTTATGGCTGAGTTCGGAATTAATATATGTATGAGAGTCAAAATATTTCTCTGTCTTCTCCAGTAACTCTCTCTTTATATGTTTTTGTGTTTGAAATATATATTAGAACCAGTGATAGGAAAACCACTCGAAACTGGCGAGCTACACCGATTCTTGGATTTTCTGGCAAGGGCTGAAATTGGACTAACCGGAGCCAAGACCTCTCAGTATTTTGTCTAGTCCACTGGAATATGGCTGGTTTCTGGCCTAGTTCGGTTGGGGGGTTACTATTGTTTTGAATAGTTTATTTCTTGCACATTTGGCCTAGTTGGAATATCTGGGGCTTCAAGTTTTCCTTTTATAATAGGATTTAACCCTCTTTTTGGAGCAAACGGTCATATAATACTAGATGTCAATTGATTGTGGTTTCCACAGCTTGAGATATGTCGCAAGGAGGTCAGTGGTCAAGGATGATGTCCGAGGAGGCTGAGATTGATAATATGATAGTTCACCAATTGGCACTCAACCAATTGTGTCTCAACCAATTGCTAGTGAACGTAGTGCATCCAAAAAGAAGCCAATCCGTGCTGCCAACTACTCTCAGCAAGAGGATCTCCAGCTATGTGAGTCATGGGAGAACATTAGCATGGATCCTATTACTGCAAATGAGCAACCTGGTTCAGCATATTGGAAGCGAATTCATGATAACTACCATGCCAACAAGAAATTTGAATCTAGTAGGACTGTCAACTCTCTTGAGCATCGGTGGGGCATAATTTACAAGGAGTTGCAGAAGTTTCAGGGCTATTTTGAAGAAGTTGAGCGTCGCCATCCTAGTGGTGTGCCTTTCTAGGAACATGTAAGAAATCCTTTCATATTGAACATTAGCATTAATCAATTCATTAATATACCAAAAATGCTGACTCACACATGTCTTTGCTTTCAGGTGTTGGAAGCACAAACTATATATGCAGACAAGGAGCCAAACAAGAAGGGTTTCCCTTTCTATCACTGTTGGTTGAAGGTTAGACATTGCCCCAAGTTCACGGCTCTTCTGCCCTTCAAAAGGCCTAGGACAAGCAACTCAACACCAATTGATGTTCCTGATCAAGAAGATGATGATAGTGGTAAGAGCCAAACTCCTGACTCATTCATGCCTAGTGCAAAAAGGCCTATGGGGAGAAAGCAAGCAAAGGAGAAGGTGAAAAGGGGAGGGGAAGAATCTAAGTATGTAGGGATGCTTGAGAAATTGCTTATGGAAAAAGAAAAAATTAGAGAAGATAGATGGCAGGAGACCAAGATGATGCAAGAGCGCAAGGCATCGATTAAGGAGCGCGAGGTTGCAAATGAGGAGAGAAAGTTGATGTGGGAGCAAGAACAGAAGATTATGTTTTGTGATCTCAACACATTGGACCCCGATGTAAAGGCATATGTGATAGCAATGAGGGCTCAGCTTGCAGCACAAAGGATGGCGGCCTTAAACAGTGGTTTGGGTGGTAGCAACGATGGCAGTGGCTTTGCTGGCAGTGGAGGGTCTGGTGGTGGAGAAGAGATTTGAGACATCGATGTTTGTTTTGGTTTATTACTATGCATGCTCTATGGATGTTTATGTTGATTTCTATGTATGGTTGATGACTAGTTAATTTAGTTGATGGGAGTGGACTATGTATGGTTGATGATTATGTTTTGATGAACTATGTTGGTGCTTATTATTCATGATAACTATGGTTGAATTTGTTCCCCTCTCTATGTTGGTCATTTAATCATGATAACTATGTATGTGTTCTTTTTTAAAAAAATATTATGCTATCCATGATTGAATTTGTTGAATTAAAATTCAGTGATGTACTGCAGATGGTGTTTATCGATGATGATGATGATTTTCTTGAGCAATGGTGGGAGGAAGATGAATCAGACGATGATGATTTGGCTGCGGCTGTGCTCATTCTTGCTGATGCTGAAGAAAGGGAACGCAAGAAGGCTAGGCATGGTTCGGTGCCTGGTCGTCAAGTGGTACCACGAGACATGCATGCTGGGAACCTGCGCATTGTGGCAGATTATTTTGCAGACCCCCTAGTTTACAATGACAAGTTCTTCCGGAGACGATTTAGAATGTCAAAGGCATTGTTTTTGAGAATTGTTGAAGGGGTGGAGACACATGATGATTATTTCAGGCAAAGGACAAATGCAGTAGGATTGCTTGGAGCTACTTCCCTTCAGAAGGTGGTTGGATCTTTTAGGATGCTAGCATTTGATGTTCCTGCAGATTCCATGGATGAGGTTGTCAGAATTGCAGAGAGCACTATGATTGAGGCCTTCCATCACTTTGTAAAAGCTGTGGTTGAGGTTTTTGGTGAACAATACTTGAGGCCACCCACTACTGAGGATACTGCAAGATTGATGGAGATAAATAACAAGAGGGGTTGGCCAGGTATGCTTGGATGCATTGACTTTATGCATTGGAGGTGGAAGAATTGCCCAACTGCATGGAAAGGGATGTACTCGGGACATGTGGATGGACCGACCATGATACTAGAAGATGTTGCATCAGAGGATTTGTGGATTTGACATTCATTTTTTGGATTGCTTGGATCACTTAATGATATCAATGTTCTAAAGAAGTCCCCTCTATTTCAACGGCTAACTTCAGGAACTTCACCTGCTATTGAGTATACGGTGAATGGCAACAAGTACACCATGGGTTATTATTTGGCAGATGGGATATATCCATCATGGGCTACATTTGTGAAGAGCTACAGAAACCCACAAGGTAACAAGAAATGTCATTTCGCAAAAGCTCAAGAAGCGGTAAGGAAGGATGTTGAGAGAGCATTTGGTGTGTTGCAATCACGCTTTGCCATGATTAGAGGTCATGCAAGATTTTGGAATAAGGAGACACTATGGTATATAATGACAGTGTGTGTGATCATGCATAATATGATAATTGATAATGAGCGAGATGCAGATGATGTTGGGGGCTATGACTATGATCAAGATGGGGGTGAGGAGCTGAGGGAGGAGGAATACCAACGCCGCAATCCACTTGTGTTGTCGAAGTTTCTCAAGATACACAGGGAGATTGAAGATAGACAGGGACATGAGAAACTCCGCGATGATCTTGTGGAACATTTGTGGGCGATACATAGCACTAGCTAGTTGTTTAATAATTTTTGTAGACTTCATTTTGCATGTTATGATGGATTATATCAGTTTATTTGATGTTATGTGATGAACTTTGTGCTTTCAATTTAAATTCGGAACAAACTTGAATTTAAATTTGAATATTCGTATTTGAATTCATAAATTTAAATATTGTCCCTCATTGTGAAATCATAAATATTTTATTGTGTATTGTCCTTTTGTCCCATACATATGCATATAGTGTGTGAGGAAATAGAGGGAATTGAGAAGTAGGGTCCCTGTTTTGAGGGCTCCTGCTGGAGTGCAGCCCAGAAAATAGGGCCCTCAAAAGTAGGGGGAGCCCTCAAATGAAAAGTAGGGGCCCTGTTTTGAGGGCTTCTGCTGGAGTTGCTCTTAGCTTTCGAATCTATAGTGGATTACTCAGTTGTAATTGACTCCTCAACCACATTTGGCATGGCCATGTACTTTCTAAATCCAACCACATCGAGGGGCCCAAAGATATCTCTTCTATTATATTGGAGAGGCAAATTCAAGCTTGATCACTCACATTCCTCCACATGCTTTATAGTAACCCGGAAGCTACCTTTATGATCACTCAGTTACGGAGTAGTGTTTGGCAAACCCTAAGTAAACTGTTACACATGTAGGAAACCATGGAGATCTTAGGTCTAAGAATCCTACATACACTATGTATGAGAACAACTGATGACATTTAAGAATATAACAATTCCCACAGTGTCTCATGGTAGGTTAATTCAGCACCATGTTCTCTAACATATTTTTACATTATTGATTTAATATCCCCATATCCATGATCCGTGAAATATAATCATCAATCAATACATGTGATAATCTATACATTATAATTGTCCTACATAATGACATAAGATCAGGGATAATTTAGAATAACATAAAAAATAAATAAATAAATAGTTGCATGAATAAATCACATACTTGTTGATCAATATGATAGACATTTATTGAAGAGACAAAATAACATAGTATTCAAATGATTATAAACATAGAAGTGATACAATTATCCTCATGATTACCTCTACGACATGTAACTAACACCAACTTGCCTTTTCACAATCCTTGTCTTTTCTATGTTTCCCGCTAAAACCACGTAGCTTCACCCGGACTTACACGACCGCCTGAACCTCAGCTCTCCCTCCTAGTTTCGGTCCATTACCATCGACCGATATTGTTCTCCAGCCACCTGCACATCCAAAGAATGAACAACCATCTCGAGCACAAGTTCCATGCACTTAACTCACGTTAGTTAAAACTATATATCATGCAACACAACACAACCAACAAGCAGCACCCATGCTGTGTACACACTCAAACCAACTTAACATCCAATTTCATTAATATCCCAGCCATGTCTTGGGTACCATAGACATGTATAGCCCCTCCAGAAGCTCTCTAGATACCCTAGCCATGTCTACCCTCGAGAAACCAGCCTAATTGTCATGCCACGGCCGGTTAGTTTGCCCAGCACTGGTCTGACCGCCCTCCCATGGAGGTCAAACCACTGACACTGGCTAGTCAGACCACCATCCCCATGGCGGTCAGACTGCTGGGCACCTAACAGCACTACGTGAGTTTTCTAAAACTTCTGCAAAATTCAATTTTAATTCAATCAAAATGCCAATTATTCATCACAAACATATTTTTAGACATTTACATAGTCTCTCATCTTCTAATTAGTCATGTCGTATAATAAGCGACTACTAATATTAATATCCTGGAGGTTGGACTAGCCATCCTTGTTCAATTGAGCAATGAAATTTTAGATGTTTTTTTTTATCTCTTATCACATTACTAAAATGTGGTGTTTCTTGGAACATAAATTGATTGGTGGAGCTGATTGTCTTGCAAATTGGGTACCCTGGCCTAGTAGCATAAGGTTTGGAATGTTTTGTCTAGACTAGAGTAATTACCATCCCCATCATTTTTTTGAAACCTGCCCCTGCCAATTTGTTTCGCAGGGTGATAGTCCATGCCTGTTAGAGTTAATATTGTCCTACTTTTCCATGACGGAGCTAGCTGGCCAGCCATGTAATAAAAACTAGTACAAAAATATCTTCATATTGTTGATGGATTAGAGACTACAAATGATGCCATTTTGTCTATCGAAATTCCCATATGCTTACATATAATTACATGTAGCAGCAAGAGAAAGGAGGATTTATTGTAATGACTTACTTGTATGATTTGATAAAATGTATTTTTGTGCCCTACACCCATGCATTCATGCACAAGCAAGCATGTGCCAGGAGAAGGCTTCAAGATACCATGCATGATGTCATATGTGTTTAGGTTCAGCAATGTTCATTCTATCCTACAGATGAGGGTTCCCTAGTGCTAGCTACTGACTGCAATTAACGGACATAGCTAGAATTAGGGCGTGATTTAAGAATTGTGTGCCCAGATAGGTACCACGAGCCACTCACTGATGCAGGGAGGGGTGTCTAATCTTCATGATGTAGGATTATGGATAACTGGACCCGTACAACCTGATTAATGATACCACCAACCACCGTCTCTATTACAGCAACTTACGACGCTTGATTCACCAAACCACATATTTTGATCCTTTTATCTAATCGCTCACGTGGAGTAAACGCGTTCTTGCAATCACCGAGGCAATTGTAAGAACGATGGAAATAAGAACTCTCAGATAATTCCCAATTCTATGAGGGTGGAATTAAGCACATACAAACCCTAGAACAAGAATACTCAATTTCTGAAATTTACAATCATCCTTTTTACAATGAAGGGGTGCCCTCATATATATTGGTAGCTAGAGTCGGTTGCTATAGTTAGCCGCCACTCCGTCGGCCGTCACTTTGTCAGTCGTCGCTCCACCGGCTGCTTGCTCCGCCATCCACCCTCAGCGACACCCGAGTGAGTTGTAGCCGGCCGAAGCATTCGGTCAAAGTATGCGGCCTTTTGATTTAGTAGTTTTCTAAAAAAAGAAAAAAGAAAACAAATATAACGTTGATCTAACCACCGTGCCGCCCAGCGCCGGCTGTTAGACTTCATTGCCTTGGTCGCCGCGCCGTCCAACGCCGCCTACCGATGGCTTCCATGCCATCTACTGTGATTCCATTCTTGGGAACAAAGCTCCATGGAACAAACTACAGGTTATGGTGTTCTCTCATGGAGATCACACTTGATGTTCTCTGCCTTTGGGGACATGTCACCGGTGCACGCCTTTCTCCACCGCCGCCGGTTCAGCCTCCTCCTAGGCAGTCTACTTCTGCACCTCCTATAGCAGATGAGGCTGCCAAGAAAGAGGCAAAGGCTACCGCTGATGCTGTTGATGAGGCTTTTTAGTATGCAATTGACGCTTTCGAGCACTGGTGTATTGATGAGGCCTGTGTTCGTGCCATCCTAGTGGTCAACGTTGACAACTCCATCCAATTAGACATTGTTGGTCTACGGTCTACTCGACAAATCTGGGAGTACTTGCGTGAGCAATATCAATAGAGCAGTGATGCTCAGTTCTTTTCACTTCAGCGTGAGTAGGAGATACTTTGCCAAGGAGATTCTTCTGTTGACGACTTCTATCGGGCCCTGACAAGTTTCTGGCACCAGCTAGATGAGTTGGCCTCTCCGCTTTGTCAGGAGTGTCACAAAGTGCAGAAGACGGATTATGGTCACCTTCGCCTTTATGACTTTGTCTGCCGCCTTTGCCTAGAGTTTGAGCCTGTCAGAGCTCAACTGCTGAGCCGCTCTCCATGGCCGACCGTTACAGAGCCCCTTTCAACGCTTCGGGCTAAAGTGATTCTTCTCGGGTTAGCAGCACAGTCTACTCTGATTGTGCTTGTTGCATGTTCTTTGACTACGACCTCTCCCCAGGTGCCTGTCTCCGCTCCTGTACTCGCACCAACTGGAGTTTAGTGTAACTATTGCAAGAACTTCAGGTATGACTACCAGAGTTGTGCGGTGCAGAAAAAGCAAAACAAGGCACGTGGGGGTGGGCGACCAAAGGGGGGCAGGGAGGCCCCTCCTTCACAGGAGAACAGACTAGCTCATCAGTTTCTGCTCAGAAAGGTGACTCAGTTCAGCGGCTTTGCCAGGCTCTACTTCAGCAGCTCTCTCACAGCTCAGCAGGTTCTACCAGTCTAGATCAGACGTCTCCTCCAGGTACCTCCTGGGTTTTAGATTCTGGTGCCTCCTTTCACATGACACAGGTCTCCACATCTCTCACCTCAATAGGACCTCCTAATTTTCCTATCCCTGTTTAGACAGCTGATGGTACTTCCTTATCTATCAGATGTCAGGGCATTCTTTTGTCCACTGACTTTTCTGTTCCAGCTGTTTGTCATGTTCCCCAGCTTACCATTTAGCTTCTTTTGGTTGGACAACTCACTGATTTTGGTTGTAGGGTTGTTTTTGACTCTCACACCTATTTTGTCCAGGATCGATAGACAGGGACGGTACTTGGGACTGGCCGACGCCATAGAGATCATCAGGGTCTCTACATTCTCGACCGCCTCCACCTTCCGTCCACTTCAACTACTCCTGCTACTTCTGCCTCTACCGCCACTGCTGCCGCCACCTCTGGAGCTTTTGCGCAGTGGCATCATCGTTTAGGACATATGTGTGGGTCCTGTCTTTCTTCATTAGTTCGTCAGGGTGTTCTTAGACGTGTTTCTGTTGACACGTCAATGTTTTGTCAGGGTTGTAAGTTGGGCATGCAGCTAGAACTTTCTTATCATTCTAGTGAGTCCATGTCTTCTTGTCCTTTTGATTTAGTTCATTCAGATGTATGGGGACCTGCACCTATTATCTCAAATGGTGGGCATAAATTCTATGTAATTTTCATCGATGATTATTGTCGTTTCACTTGGCTTTTCCCTATGTCTAATCGTGGTCAGTTTCTTGCGATCTATCGTAGCTTTTCCACGATGGTTCTACTCAGTTTGAGTCCTCTATCCGTACTTTTCGCTGTGATTCTACTGGAGAGTACTGTTCTAGTGCTTTTAGATAGTTTCTTTCTGAGCAAGGCACTCTTTATCAGTCATCTTGTCCTGGTGCTCATGCTCAGAATGGGGTTGCTGAATGCAAGCATCGTCGTCTGCTTAAGACTGCTTGCACTCTTCATCTTTCTTCTCATGTTCCACCACAGTTTTGGGGAGGCTGTTTCTACGGCTGTATATCTCATCAATATGCGCCTTCCACTACTCTTAAGGATGTCAGTCCTCTAGAGCGTCTCTACTCAAGAGCCCCCAGTATGGCCACCTTCGTGTTTTTGGCTGCACCTGTTTTGTCTTGCTGCAGCCTCGTGAGCGCACCAAAGTGTCAGCCCAATCAGTTGAGTGTGTGTTCCTTGGGTACAGCTCCGAGCATAAGGGTTATCGCTGCTATGATCCTTCTGCTCGACAGATAAGGATTTCACGAGACGTTGTCTTTGATAAATCTCGACCTTTCTTATATCGATATTTAGCTCCTTGTCTTGCTTCCACCATCGAGACGATCTCTTGGTTGTCTCTTTCTGACTCTTCACCCATTTCTCCTTTTTCACTACCTTCCTCTAGCATGTCTCTACTGGTTCCTTCTATACCTTCACCTCCTGTGTTGCCTTCTGCAGCACCGCCTTTTGCTCCTGCAGCACCACCATCTCATTTCTCTAGAGTGCACTACTCCAGACGTCCACGTCCTTCACCAGACTCATCTTCTGGTATTATGCCAACACTGACTTCTGATTTCTTTGATGATGCACCTTGTTACACCCTTCGTGACTGGACATCCCTTCGACCTCCTGATCGTCTTGGTTTTACTTCAATCCCTCATGCTCTCTCTGTCATTGAGCCCACCTCTTATCATGAGGCTGCTTCTCATTCTGAGTGGCAGCTCGCTATGGCAGAGGAGCTTGATGCTCTCAGATGAACGGGGACTTGGGATATTGTACCGACACCTGTGCATGCTCGTCCTATCACGTGCAAGTGGGTGTATGTAACATCCCAAAAATTTAAAATTTGAAAATCTGAATTTCTTGAATTATTTTTGCAATATATTCTACTGGAATTTGGATTTCATGGAGTTTTCCTGACTTTGATTGAGGTTCTAAAAAAATTGAAGAAATTCATAAAAGACAAAGACAAACATTAGTAATACCAAAAAGTGAATGAATAAAATACAAACACATGTATATATATATATATGTATGTATGTATATATAGGTGTGCATATACTTGTGCAAGAAAGAGTTTAGCAACAGGAAGTAAAAACGTACAAAATTAAATAAGCTAGAAAATACCAATATATGAAATTATATGTATACATCCATGGGCACACATAAAAAAGGGAGAGATTGGGGGGACCAGGCCGGCCGAGCGGCCCAGCTTCCCTTCCCGCGCGCCAGCTCGTCTCTACCCACGCCCTCTCCTTCCAGGCGGGCCCGCGCCCCAGCCGCCTCCCCTGCCGCCTCATGGCCCGAGTGCTGGCTCTCACTGCCCAGCGGGCCCCGCTCTCCACCCCCTCACCCGCCTTCTCTCTTCCCTCCCCGTGCTCAGCTCCTTCTGACGCCGCAGCTCTCTTCCGCCTCGTGGCAAGCATGCGCCCGCACCGCCTCTGGTTTTTCCCCGTGCCGCCCACCGTTTCCATGATCTCCTATGGCCATAAGTAGTTCCTTCCCCCTCCGCACCGTCCTCTTCCCTGTCCCTCCTTCCGCCCGAGCACATGCCGCTGCCTCCCTGCCATTCGGGCACCCCGGTGAACGCCCCGCCTCTCCGACCGCGTCAAGGCGTGCCCCTGCTCTCCGTGCACATCCTCTCCGAGTTAATCGGACTCCGGTGTACCGAAGCCCGCGCAATGCCTTTCTTCTCCACCACCGGCCACTCCCATCGCCGCCTGCGCCATTTCCTCCTCGGGTGGTCTCCCTCCGATTCCTCACTAGAGGAGCACCTCCTCACCGCCACGGAGCCTCCCCAACCGCCGCCGGGGCCTCTCCTCCACCCCAAGTTGCCGGCGATGTGAGCCCATCCGCGCCGCCGCAGGCCGTCGTCGCCAGCCCGCCACAGCTTCATCCCCGCTCGGTTGCCTCCATGGGTGAGTTCCTCTCGACAGCCAATTTTGCTTTCCCTCCACCACGCCGCCGGCGCACCGTTTTCCCTCACTGCCATCCGCCGAGCTCCACCGCCTGCCCACCTCGCCGCAGCTTCGGCCAACGCGCCACCACCCATAGCCTCGCCATCATCTGGGCAACCCATTTTGGCAGTTCCTAACTCTCCTCCGGCCGCCGCTCGCCGCCGGCAAGGCTGCCCTCCGCCGGCTCCAAGTTACTCTGTTTTGGCCCTAGGACCAACTAGGCATAACTATAATACAATCCCTCCCCTCCTCAGCCCAGGCCGCCGGCCCACATGGCTACCCGAGTGAGAGCTAAACAATTCACAGTCGAGATCCTGAGTTCGAATCCTTCGGCTGCACCATTTTTCCTTAAATTTTTGTTTCATTTTTGTAACTCGTTTTGATTAACAAAAATCAAGGAAAATTTGAGAAAAATTTACAGAAGCAAATAAAAATTTAACTAGAGCGAAAATGGGATTAATTAAGACTTACGTTTGGAGTAGCTCATATATGATTAATTACATGGTATGAATACTTATCTAAAAGATTTAATGTTGATCAGAGATATTAATAAAAGCATTATGATTTTGATTAAATATCCAAATTTAATAAAGATTACCCTTAATTAAAATATAAACATTTGTGCCCTAATATTTATCAAACTACCGTTAAACAAGTCTCAGCGATATGTTTTATTACCTTGTACAATAACCTTTACTTAGACAAATAAATCTAAATTAGATAGAGCTAAGCCTAAGAATAGTTAAAGTATGAGCAAGTTATTAATAGTGCCATTAATTAAATCTTAACACTAGCTTTAGTACATAATAGTATTGAGCATAATTTTATATATAACAAGTTAGGACCCATATGAGTGGATCCTAATTCAACTTAAATTTAGCCTAGCTATGAATGAAGATACATAAAATATGATAATGGGATTATTAGAGATTTAAATTTTAATCAATTACCATATATGAATAAATATTGAGCCTTTGCTATTTATCTTAATCTAAGTAGTAAGTAAAGGCCTATATCAGAGATTATTCTAAAACTTAAAAAAGATATCCAAGTGTTATAATACCTTTGACTGAAAGATTTATAGAATAAGTACAGATCTCATCCATCAGTCCAGTTTGCCTTTACCATAACCCGAGTTGCAAGGAATGCATACCCTAAAGATAAAATTTGTACACTAAACTCCTGCCCCAGTCTATAGCTTCAACCTAACTCATGGAACTTCCTTAATAAATATAAAAATAGTAGAAGAAGTTGTAATAAAAAGGTGAAGTTATCATATGCTATTACCAACTTTGACTCAAATCACCCGAATCACCTATTAACTCGTAATAAAACTAAATTGAGTTTATTCGGATTTATTTGGATCTTTGAGTTATTTGCTTTTATTTGGATTCAGTCATTTGTCGCATAATTAGAAATTGGGAGTCGTGAAGATTCAATGGATCCAGCGAGACTAAGCTTGAAGAGAAGATAAAGAACATAAGCTCAAGAGAGAGCATCATGTGAGCTCAAGATCGCGGTAAACTGCGCCAGGCGAGTCAATACTTTGATCATGTTGAACCTACATTTTCTCCAAATTATTTTGGTTTAAATTATCAAATTGCATGCTGTTATGTTATATGCAAATACATGTTAATTTAAGATTCTAGATTACATGCATATTGTTTACCTTGAATAATATTACACCTCCTTTGGAATATTTGAATATGTGAACCTTGTCGCCCTAGCAAAATTATAATAGTAACCTTTCAAAAATAAGTCTCTAAATATATGCCATGCTTAGTATTGTTTAGATACTCATGGCGCGAGCGCCAAGCATAACTTTAATCGAGAAAATTGGTTGGGCGGTCATGGTGGTACTGACTGATGTATGTTGGATATGGTTATTTTATATTCCCAAAATCTCCAACTTGCTTAAATATCTGGGCGGATTGGTTCGAGGGTATGAGTGTGGTGCAGTGGATGCACAAAGTGGGTTGTGGTAGGCCGCCCAGATACCACTAAGGACTGAATCTTGTCATGACCTCCTGTGTAAAACAGTACAACCACAAGTCTGTAAAGTACAACTTGGCTAAGTAAACTTATCGAAACCCCGGACTCATCTCATTGGTAGTGGATAGAAGTGGACACGCACGGGCACGGGGGCCCTAAGGGACACCAGTGGAGGGTGAAGTTTCCCAGCTGTCCTAACGTTGTGTGGAGTTGAGAAGCCCAGCTGCGTTAGTGGCTGTGGGGAACATCCCGCGCATAGATGGGACCCACCGCAAGTGGGTAGTTTCCCATAGGGTGAGATGACAAAAGGGTCTAGATACTTTGAAAAGTCACTGTGATGGTCTGCTCAACCACATGACTAAGGAATCGTGTGGGGCAACGAGTTGATTGTCTCTTGTGGTGAAAGTGTACAAACTCCACAGAGTCAAAACTATTCGAATAGCCGTGCCCACGGTCAAGGGCGGACATGGGAACTTAACCAGATATAGTTCTATTTCAAAAACTTTGTGGGTGGGAATGGAAAAGTGTAGGGCAGTGGAAAGCCCCGATTTGAATTGTCCTGGGTGTCGTCCCAGTGGTAAGTTAAGCGGCTATAACGCTGAAAGATGTTATATGGTGTGATGCCATGTGTATGGAAAAATCATGTTAGTATTCCTTGAACATTATGATTTGTTCCAAAGCTGCTAGGTCTCAGGAAATTTTATGTATTGTATTTTAAATAGTGGCATTACTAATCTTACAAACTAAAATATGGGAGGAAAAAAACAGGGTTGTGAGTAAAGGAGATGGATGTTTTTAGTATGCACATAAAGGTATTGGTGGATTCAGTGTCGATTATAAAAAGAAAACGATAGTGTGGGTTCTGGGAGAAATAAATTAGTGGGGTCCAGCTGAATAGATAGGCTAGATAGATGATCTAATTGAATTCTCAGGAATTTGGAGAAATAATACAAGTATTGGAGTATAATTCTTGATTAGTGATATTCTTGGTGGATATATAATAGTGAATCGATTTTGGGGAATTAGGGAGTGCAAAGGTAAATTGCTGGATTACTACACTAATGATTACTATAAATTCTTGAAAGATATTGGCGATAATGGGAATTTATAGGAGTTGATCAATTACTAGAGGGATGAATTGAATTTCTGAGAAGATTGGAGGATTCATAACAATTAGTGGATTATAATCTTGGTAAATTGAATTTTCGGTGGAGGTATATTTGTGGATTAGCTAGTGATAGATAATGGAAAATGAGATTGATTATTGGATTATGGTTTTGAATCAATGACGAAAAGGATTGAATACGAATGATATCGGTGGATTTGAAAGTGATTATGTTAGAGAATCATTAGAATTCAGAGGTGAGGAGCTGATGAAGAGTAATGACAGGATTGGATTATTAGTAATTCAAAATACAAAGTATGATCGGTGGATTAAATAAATGATGTCACTTGCTGTTTGGAGCTTTAGACAGCAGTCAATAAAGAAAGTGCATTTTCGGTGGATTAAGTCAATTTTGGCAATTGTAGTGTGGAGTTAGGTAGCAATAATAACACTTTGATTAAATAATAGTAATAATGCTACTAAAAGCGAATTTTGGCAAATAAAATAACCCGAGCCTCTCCTTTGTTAAGCCATGCATACTATTTATTTGCATTTTGTGTATTGGCTCGCGGAGCACGGGGTTGGAGTGCTCATACTCGCTTTTGCGACAAAATTCAGAATCAGGAATCAAATCACCTCGCCTCAGCAACAAGGTTGGACAAGCTGGCAGAGAAGATAAAGATGTCAAGGGCTAGGTCGCGAACCTCTAGTTGGCTGCCTGTGGGCATGTCCTGAATGTCCCACCTGTGTGCTTCGTTCTTCCGCTGCTGCAATTTATTGATTTCGGCCTAATCGGCCCATGAGTAAGTTTACTGTTATATTTACGGTTCCGCATGATATGTACCTTGATATTCAGAATTGTAATCTGTGAGCACTATCTACTGATCCAGGGAATAGTGCGGTGGAATCACAGAAGATTCCGCATTGTAAAATCTGGGTCTGACAGGGATGGTATCAGAGCATATCGACTGCAGGTCGTGACCTAGTTAGCCTGGCCGTTAGTTTCATAACTAGAGATATTTCTTTAAAATACTATTTCCAAAAATATAAGTTATACTGTTCAGATGATTCTCTCTCATCCAAATGCTGCCTTAGCCATTTATACTTCTAAAGCTCTCTTATCCCGAATTCAAAATGATAGTACAAGAATTAGTGCTGATATCCATCAAAATACCCTCAAATGTTTTCCTTTTCCTTCTGTTGATTTCAAAAAGGAAATTTTGCTCCTCTTCTCGTACCCTTACTCCAAAAAATTAAAGTTAGAAACGTTGAAGATGTTCGCGAAGATAAGGTGGTTTCGTTCTAAATGAACTATGTAGATGAACCCTGTACATCTTATGTGTGCTCCCCGAGTAGACGATGTATTGTTGCAAGATTTTATTTGGCCCTGTGCACTGCTTTCTTGCCCTCGGGCGCCCTATTTCGCAGTCACAGGAAAAGCTTGCTTTAAAAAAAATGGTGTGGCTCAGTATCACTCCAGCTCCCTGGATGTGCTCTTTTAAAATTAGAATGGGTTCGGATTACCTTATCCCCACGATTCTATCCTTACCTCATGCTATTCTCTCTCACCTCTTGCTGAAAACCCCATCAGATCCTGAGGAACGAAATAACAAGTAACCCAAAACCAGGGCAACCAAGCAGAAGCGAAGACTTTTCAACTCCCAGTATTTAAGGAAAACAACATCACTATGAAGAAGACCACCCGCCAGGAGAGAGCCACGGAGCAAGGTCACCTGTTTCTGCAAAGGACAAGACCCTTGCCCCATGAATTGCTCGTCAAATCTGTTGTTGATCAAGACAGCTAAGAATACAAAAGATGAATAATGACAATTGTCATTTATTTAAGGGGGTAGCACTAAGAGACAAAAATGTCAAGGAGCAAGTAGTTGGCAGTCTACGACCTATCCCAAAGAACAAGGTTTTCCTCCTTTCCTTTTGACTTCTTCAAGTTCTAACCCCTATTGTGCAGATTTTCATCTCTCCATGAAGCTAAAGAGCTATACGTCAAGCAATACCCCGAAACCCATTGCTAGCCAATTTAACCTCGCCTACTTCTTTCAACTCTACTGGAATCTCGGGGTCGAGATTCATTTAAGGGGGTAGGTTTGTAACATCCCAAAAATTTAAAATTTGAAAATCTGAATTTCTTGAATTATTTTTGCAATATATTCTACTGGAATTTGGATTTCATGGAGTTTTCCTGACTTTGATTGAGCTTCTAAAAATTTTTGAAGAAATTCATAAAAGACAAAGACAAACATTAGTAATACCAAAAAGTGAATGAATAAAATACAAACACATGTCTATATATATATATATATGTATGTATGTATGTATGTATATATAGGTGTGCATATACTTGTGCAAGAAAGAGTTTAGCAACAGGAAGTAAAAATGTACAAAATTAAATAAGCTAGAAAATACCAATATATGAAATTATATGTATACATCCATTGGCACACATAAAAAAAAGGGAGAGATGGGGGGGGGGGACCAGGCCGGCCGAGCGGCCTAGCTTCCCTTCCCGTGCGCCAGCTCATCTCCACCCACACCGTCTCCTCCTGCCAGGCGGGCCCGTGCCCCGGCCGCCTCCCCTGCCGCCGCGTGGCCCGAGTGCTGGCTCTCACTGCCAAGCGGGCCCCGCTCTCCACCCCCTCACCCGCCTTCTCTCTTACCTCCCCGTGCTCAGCTCCTTCTGACGCCGCAGCTCTCTTCCGCCTCGTGGCAAGCATGCGCCCGCACCGCCTCTGGTTTTTCCCCGTGCCGCCCACCGTTTCCATGATCTCCTATGGCCATAAGTAGTTCCATCCCCCTCCGCACCGTCCTCTTCCCTGTCCCTCCTTCCGCCCGAGCACACACCGCTGCCTCCCTGCCATTCGGGCACCCCGGTGAACGCCCCGCCTCTCCGACCGCGTCAAGGCGTGCCCCTGCTCTCCGTGCACATCCTCTCCGAGTTAATCGGACTCCGGTGTACCGAAGCCCGCGCAATGCCTTTCTTCTCCACCACCGGCCACTCCCACCGCCGCCTACGTCATTTCCTCCTCGGGTGGTCTCCCTCCGATTCCTCACTGGAGGAGCACCTCCTCACCGCCACGGAGCCTCCCCAACCGCCGCCGGGGCCTCTCCTCCACCCCAAGTTGCCGGCGATGTGAGCCCATCCGCGCCGCCGCAGGCCGTCGTCGCCAGCCCGCCACGGCTTCATCCCCGCTCGGCTGCCTCCATGGGTGAGTTCCTCTCGACGCCCTAATGCTCGTGCGCCGGCCAATCTTGCTTTCCCTCCACCACGCCGCCGGCGTACCGTTTTCCCACACAGCCATCCGTCGAGCTCCACCGCCCGCCCACCTCGCCGCAGCTCCGGCCAACGCGCCACCACCCATAGCCTCGCCATCATCTGGGCAACCCATTTTGGCGGTTCCTAACTCTCCTCCGGCCGCCGCTCGCCGCCGGCAAGGCTGCTATCCGCCGGCTCCAAGTTACTCTGTTTTGGCCCTAGGACCAACTAGGCATAACTATAATACAATCCCTCCCCTCCTCAGCCCAAGCCGCCGACCCACTTGGCTACCCGAGTGAGAGCTAAACAATTCACAGTCGAGATCCTGAGTTCGAATCCTCCGGCTGCACCATTTTTCCTTAAATTTTTGTTTCATTTTTGTAACTCGTTTGGATTAACAAAAATCAAGGAAAATTTGAGAAAAATTTACAGAAGCAAATAAAAATTTAACTAGAGCGAAAATGGGATTAATTAAGACTTACGTTTGGAGTAGCTCATATATGATTAATTACATGGTATGAATAATTACCTAAAAGATTTAATGTTGATCAGAGATATTAATAAAAGCATTATGATTTTGATTAAATATGAAAATTTAATAAAGATTACCCTTAATTAAAATATAAACATTTGTGCCCTAATATTTATCAAACTACCGTTAAACAAGTCTCAGCGATATATTTTATTACCTTGTACAATAACCTTTACTTAGATAAATAAATCTAAATTAGATAGAGCTAAGCCTAAGAATAGTTAAAGTATGAGCAAGTTATTAATAGTGCCATTAATTAAATCTTAACACTAGCTTTAGTACATAATAGTATTGAGCATAATTTTATATATAACAAGTTAGGACCCATATGAGTGGATCCTAATTCAACTTAAATTTAGCCTAGCTATGAATGAAGATACATAAAATATGATAATGGGATTATTAGAGATTTAAATTTTAATCAATTACCATATATGAATAAATATTGAGCCTTTGCTATTTATCTTAATCTAAGTAGTAAGTAAAGGCCTATATCAGAGATTATTCTAAAACTTAATAAAGATATCCAAGTGTTATAATACCTTTGACTGAATGATTTATAGAATAAGTACAGATCTCATCCATCAGTCCAGTTTGCCTTTACCATAACCTGAGTTGCAAGGAATGCATACCCTAAAGATAAAATTTGTACACTAAACTCCTGCACCAGTCTATAGGTTCAACCTAACTCATGGAACTTCCTTAATAAATATAAAAATAGTAGAAGAAGTTGTAATAAAAAGGTGAAGTTATCATATGCTATTACCAACTTTGACTCAAATCACCCGAATAACCTATAACTCCTAATAAAACTAAATTGAGTTTATTCGGATTTATTTGGATCTTTGAGTTATTTGCTTTTATTTGGATTCAGTCATTTGTCGCGTAATTAGAAATTGGGAGTCGTGAAGATTCAATGGATCCAGCGAGACTAAGCTCGAAGAGAAGATAAAGAACATAAGCTCAAGAGAGGATAAAGAACATAAGCTCAAGAGAGAGCATCGTGTGAGCTCAAGATCGCGGTAAACCGCGCCAGGCGAGTCAATACTTTGATCATGTTGAACCTACATTTTCTGCAAATTATTTTGGTTTAAATTATGAAATTGCATGCTGTTATGTTATATGCAAATACATGTTAATTTAAGATTCTAGATTACATGCATATTGTTTACCTTGAATAATATTACACCTCCTTTGGAATATTTGAATATGTGAACCTTGTCGCCCTAGCAAAATTATAATAGTAACCTTTCAAAAATAAGTCTCTAAATATATGCCATGCTTAGTATTGTTTAGATACTCATGGGCGCGAGAGCGCCCAAGCATAACTTTTAATCCTGAGAAAAATTGGTTGGGCAGTCATGGTGGTACTGACTGATGTATGTTGGATATGGTTATTTTATATTCCCAAAATCTCCAACTTGCTTAAATATCTGGGCGGATTGGTTCGAGGGTATGAGTGTGGTGCAGTGGATGCACAAAGTGGGTTGTGGTAGGCCGCCCAGATACCACTAAGGACTGAATCTTGTCATGACCTCCTGTGTAAAACAGTACAACCACAAGTCTGTAAAGTACAACTTGGCTAAGTAAACTTATCGAAACCCCGGACTCATCTCATTGGTAGTGGATAGAAGTAAACACACACGGGCACGGGGGCCCTAAGGGACACCAGTGGAGGGTGAAGTTTCCCAGCTGTCCTAACGTTGTGGGGAGTTGAGAAGCCCAGCTGCGTTAGTGGCTGTGGGGAACATCCCGCGCATAGATGGGACCCACCGCAAGTGGGTAGTTTCCCATAGGGTGAGATGACAAAAGGGTCTAGATACTTTGAAAAGTCACTGTGATGGTCTGCTCAACCACATGACTAAGGAATCGTGTGGGGCAACGAGTTGATTGTCTCTTGTGGTGAAAGTGTACAAACTCCACAGAGTCAAAACTATTCGAATAGCCATGCCCACGGTCAAGGGCGGACATGGGAACTTAACCGATATAGTTCTATTTCAAAAACTTTGTGGGTGGGAATGGAAAAGTGTAGAGGCGTTGGAAAGCCCGATTTGAATTGTCACGGTGTCGTCCCGATGGTAAGTTAAGCGGCTATAACGCTGAAAGATGTTATATGGTGTGATGCCATGTGTATGGAAAAATCATGTTAGTATTCCTTGAACATTATGATTTGTTCCAAAGTGCTAGGTCTCGGAAATTTTATGTATTGTATTTTAAATAGTGGCATTACTAATCTTACAAACTAAAATATGGGAGGAAAAAAACAGGGTTGTGAGTAAAGGAGATGGATGTTTTTAGTATGCACATAAAGGTATTGGTGGATTCAGTGTCGATTATAAAAAGAAAACGATAGTGTGGGTTCTGGGAGAAATAAATTAGTGGGGTCCAGCTGAATAGATAGGCTAGATAGATGATCTAATTGAATTCTCAGGAATTTGGAGAAATAATACAAGTATTGGAGTATAATTCTTGATTAGTGATATTCGTGGTGGATATATAATAGTGAATCGATTTTGGGGAATTAGGGAGTGCAAAGGTAAATTGCTGGATTACTACACTAATGATTACTATAAATTCTTGAAAGATATTGGCGATAATGGGAATTTATAGGAGTTGATCAATTACTAGAGGGATGAATTGAATTTCTGAGAAGATTGGAGGATTCATAACAATTAGTGGATTATAATCTTGGTAAATTGAATTTTCGGTGGAGGTATCTTTGTGGATTAGCTAGTGATAGATAATGGAAAATGAGATTGATTATTGGATTATGGTTTTGAATCAATGACGAAAAGGATTGAATACGAATGATATCAGTGGATTTGAAAGTGATTATGTTAGAGAATCATTAGAATTCAGAGGTGAGGAGCTGATGAAGAGTAATGACAGGATTGGATTATTAGTAATTCAAAATACAAAGTATGATCGGTGGATTAAATAAATGATGTCACTTGCTGTTTGGAGCTTTAGACAGCAGTCAATAAAGAAAGTGCATTTTCGGTGGATTAAGTCAATTTTGGCAATTGTAGTGTGGAGTTAGGTAGCAATAATAACACTTTGATTAAATAATAGTAATAATGCTACTAAAAGCGAATTTTGGCAAATAAAATAACCCGAGCCTCTCCTTTGTTAAGCCATGCATACTATTTATTTGCATTTTGTGTATTGGCTCATGAGCACGGGGTTGGAGTGCTCACACTCGCTTTGCGACAAAATTCAGAATCAGGAATAAAATCACCTCGCCTCAGCAACAAGGTTGGACAAGCTGGCAGAGAAGATAAAGATGTCAAGGGCTAGGTCGCGAACCTCTAGTTGGCTGCCTGTGGGCATGTCCTGAATGTCCCACCTGTGTGCTTCGTTCTTCCGCTGCTGCAATTTATTGATTTCGGCCTAATCGGCCCATGAGTAAGTTTACTGTTATATTTACGGTTCCGCATGATATGTACCTTGATATTCAGAATTGTAATCTGTGAGCACTATCTATTGATCCAGGGAATAGTGCGGTGGAATCACAGAAGATTTCGGATTGTAAAATCTGGGTCTTACAATGTACAAGATTAAGACCAGGCCTGATGGTACTATTGAGCACTACAAGGCTCATCTTGTGGCTCGTGGCTTTCAGTAGGAGTATGGTCGTGATTACGATGAGACATTTGCCCCTGTTGCCCATATGACCACTGTTCACACTCTTGTTGCGGTTGCTTCTGTTCGCCGGTGGTCTATCTATCAGTTGGATGTTAAGAATGCCTTTATTAATGGTGTTTTGCATGAGGAGGTTTACATGCAACCACTACTTGGGTATTCTGTTCTAGATGGCCATGTTTGTCGTCTTCGTCGTGCTCTTTATGGCCTCAAACAGGCCCCTCGTGCCTGGTTTGCGCGTTTCACCTCAGTGATTACCGCTGCTGGTTTCACTATCAGTGCCCACGATCCTGCTCTTTTTGTCCATGTCTCACCTCGAGGTAGGACACTGCTTCTTCTATATGTGGATGATATACTCATTACTGGTGACGGATCCTTATTCATCACATACATGAAGAAGCATCTCAGTGAGCAGTTTCTGATGACTGATCTTGGTTTGCTTACGTACTTCCTTGGGATTGAGGTTTCTTCCACGCCTAAGGGTTACTACCTCTCTTAGCAGAAGTATGTCCAGGATCTTCTTGATCGATCTGGTTTGACTAACACTTGCACTATTTAGACTCCTATGGAGCTCTCCCTTCAGCTTCGTGCTACTGATGGTGATTTTCTTGAGGATCCTACCCATTATCGCCATCTTGTTGGGAGTCTAGTATATCTTGTAAGCACTCGCCCTAAATTGCTTATGCTGTTCATATCTTGAGTCAGTTCATGGCTAGTCCTACTCACCTTCACTACAGTCACCTCTTTTTTCATCCTAACTTCTGTTGGACCTGTTCAAATTTCTAAATTCTTCTAAAATCCTGAAATACCTATTTCTAGGCTCTTTTTGAATTTTTAGAGTTTATTTGAATTTTATTTGAGTTTGGTGGGTTATTTTCATGTGTAGGCTGCAACGATTCCGAGGAGTTCTTCGACGACAATTCTCACAAATTCATGGAGCAAGACATGTTACACACCTTGATCATGTTGATCTCAGTTTACAAATAAAATTATGTTGTTTTAAATTATTCTGTATGTATATTTTTGTTCAACTTATTTCAATTTAGTTTTAAACATAGTTATTACCTACATGTTAATACCTCCTTTGATATTAATTTGCAGATACCTTATTACCCTAAATTAAAACTCTAGTTAATACACTAGTATGAATTAGAGGCTTAGACATAATTTTTATTTTGGGATAACTTTTTCATATAAAATGATAAGCTTTTCAAATATACTCTTGATTTTAGTGAGGCAAAAAAGGTTATGAATTATTTTAAAATAAAATATAAAATCTGGTTTAGACTTAGGCTAATGGTTAGGCGGTGGGTGATCAGTGACACAATATTGATTGTCAGGTACAAAGGGTATGTGGTTTAAGTCTAAGTCAAGTTAAGGACTGGTTTGTGAGCTACTGCTATAAAGCCCGAACATACTACCACAAGACTAGTATGTGACAATCCTGACTAAATAATTTGTGTGTCCCAATCTGAGTCTCACTGTAGGTTGAAAGTGAGCGTGGCGTAGGCCATGTGAAGTCTCACTCGGCTCAAGAGGGAGTCTGTCGGATCCCAGAGCAACAACTCCGAAATCCTCTGTGTAAATCGCACTAGTCCAGGATCAGCTAGTGCACACAGTAACAACAGGGATACATATCAAGCACGATGACAAACTTTATTTAAATGAATATGAGCCTGATAGCTAAAGTTTACATCAATGGCACACAAGCCAAAATTAAATATAAGCAGCGGAAGGAAAAAAACCAAAGCGGAAGAAGCCCACTGAGCCTGCCCATAGGCAAACGACAGTAAGACGCGGCCTATACGTTCTGATCCTCACCCAAATCGAAGCTGTCCTCTGAAAAATGATGAATTGAGCAACGTGAGCACATAAAGTACTCACCAAGTTACACCAGGGCGTTTAACAGAGTTAATGCATGCATATGGATTGACAAAGGAAGGCATAATACAGTTAGTTGAGCATAAAGCGAAATTGAAGTAAATATTGTAAGTAGATTCAAAAGCTGAATTTGATACAATAGATAGAAACAAGATTTTAACAAAATAATATCATTAGTGCAGGCTCCGACGAAACACTAATCTATCCACGGGCATCCCACTCGGACCATCTTTTCCAAAAAGATGTCATATATGGATTCCATCCATCCATAAACAGTTTGTAAAATCATTTTTAAAAACAAAGTCTAATCCGTGAAAAACTTTACTCAGCTTGCCCATGACCGTGGGCACGGCTATCCAGGATAGATTATACACTCCACAGAGGTTGTACAACTTTACTCACAAGACATGATCATCTCTTTTTGCCACCGGATTAACACACTTCCTTAGGTGTGCGGCCAGGAGATCATGACAAGGCCTTTACAATGATCCATTGTGAACATAATCACGCTGCCACTAAGGTTTCACCACAACATGAATCCACATGTTGGAGCCCCCTCTTGTGCCATGTGAGACTTTTCACGATCTACACCGCGCTCACATTCAACCTATAGCGAGATTAAGTAGGAACTTCACAAATTATTCGGCCAGGTCTGTCCCATACCAGACTTGTGGTAGTACGATAGGGCTTTGCAATAGTAGCTCACAGACCGGTCCTTAACTTGACTTAGGCACCAACCACATACCCCTTGTGCCTAGCAATCAACATTGTGTCACCAAACAACAATGCATGCCAGCAAGAACCCACCACCTAACCATTTGCCTAAGTTTAAACCAAGTTTTTATATTTTATTTGAAAACACTTTGTAATCACTCATGACTCACCAAAGTAAAGAATACATTTAAAAAACTTATCATTTTATGTGAACAAATCTTCCCACCCAAATTATTCTAAGCATGGCTAAGCAATTCTATAAAATATCCAGTTAATACTAATGTATCAACTAGTTTTTCATCTAGGGTGACAAGGCATAGAAAGCTCAATGTCAAATTTGGCCATAACAAAGGAATTGGGTATAACTAGAATTTAAATTGAATTTAAACTAAATTTGAATAAAAGTACGCATGCATAATAATTTTAAAAACAACATAAATAATTTAAATTACTGGAATCAACAAGATCAAAGGTGTAACTTTCCTTGCTCAAAGACTTGATGCTGCGAATCGTCAAAATCGAACTCTCCGGAATAGTCGTAGTCTACACGTGAAGAACCAAACAAAAATAAATCCAAATAAAATCCAAAAATTATAAAATATATACTAGAAGATAGATTATTATTTTAGATGAATTTAGGAGAAAGAATCAACAGATTCGGAGTTTGTATGAGGGAGAACGAATATATGAAAGTTTTGGATATCACATGAAATGATAACAACATCCGAGAATTACTTTTTGAAAAGTATTATGTCGGTAGGCAACGAGGTGGCTAGCGAACGGTCAAAATGGAATCTTGGCGATGAGGCGAAGGTGGTGACACGGGTATGGCGACGAGGAAAGGCGGCAATCACCGGTGGTGAGAGAAAAATGGCACCGACAGCACGGTAGCGACAACGGCAGGTTGGAGAGAGATAGTACCGGGTATGGAACATGGAGATGTAGGGTGAGCACGGGTTAGAACACGGTATGGTGAAGCTAGGAAAATTATTGGCTAAGCTGAAAATTCAACGGAGACGATACAATCGACGTTTGAACGACGGTAGAGAAACATGAAAACTTGATATCTTGGTACTCGATGAAGCGAATCTAAATCCATTTGGAAAATAGCTACCTAGGATGGTTTAGCACGATATGACGTGAACAGATTGGAGAAAACACCACCGGATAGATGGGGACACGAGATGCCATTGGTGGCCATGGCGAGATGTCGGAGGCAAAAATTTGTGGAGGCTTTTTGGGGAAATGGAAGGAAGCACGGCGTAGAACGCAGTGAGGCAAGTCTAAGAAAAATTACGACATGGGCTAAAGCTTACCGGAGGCGATGAATCGACGTCGGGAGTCAAAAACGGTCATTTTCGCGGAAAGCTCAATTCCTGACAATTGGCTCCACGAAAAATTAAACAAAATGGTAGAAAAATTTCTTAGAGGTTAGGACATGATATGACGTGAACAAAAATCAAAGCGCTCATCGAAAAAGTGGTGTACGCGCGAAGTCACGGTTGTAGTGTCTGGCTCAACAAGATTGACGATGACTCGGGGAATCTTTACGTGATGGCGATGGAAGCATGACGTAGAACGCGTCGAGGCGAACTCAATGGTGCAAACGTCTCAGGCAAAGGACATCGGATGGTGGCACAACACGGCGGAGAAGACCTTCGGCGACCCGTGGGTTGACATCGGCGTGGGCGAGGTTTGTGGCAAAACGAAAAGGAGACGCGGAGAACGCAATGCTCACCTTGGTTATGGTGGAACATGCACGGTCGGCTCGCAGTGAGGAGAGAAGCAACGGTGCGGTTTGGCCACGGTAGTCTGGCGATGCTCCGGTGAAGCTCCAGCATAGGTGAGAGAAGCACCGCGTAGAACGCGCGAAGACGAAGCTGGTGATGTGGTCAAAAGTGGCGGAACTCCACTGTAGAAGGCGCAAACGGCCGATGAACACTGTTCGGTTGACATAAGAAAAATGACGATTGTGAAGAGAAGGAAGGGAGAGAGGACGTGAAACTTTTAGGGATGACTAAGGGTGAGGAGGGGCACCCGCTGCTCCCTTTTATAGGTGTGGAGGTGGACGGGAGAGGGAGATCAAACGATGATGTCTTTTAGATCAACGGTTTCATTTTCGTGTAAATGCACATGGAGGAGAGAAACGGTTGGGAATAGAGGAGTCTTGAGGAAAAGGAAGTGAATGCACTTGATTGAACGAAAAATCGTGAAGCAATTAATGAGGAACAGAAGCTTCAAAAGCTCATTCATGGTGGACACCATTGCTCTAGACGAAACGCACGCATGGAAGAAGATGAAGCGAGGAGAGAGAAAACGCTACAAATAAAATTATTATTATTTTCCCCAAAAAAATAATAAAATAAAATAAATTCGAAAAAAATTCAAGAAAATTCTACAAAAATCCTTGGAATCCGAAAATACCAAATAAAATAATTTCGGATTTAATTGAAGTATATTTTAACCATTTAAATTATTTTTATTTTCTAAGTTTAATGTAATCCAAATAAATTTAAACAAACTCAAAATTTGAAAATATGATAGAAATGGATAGATTGGAATTTTAGATGAATTTAAAATTTTGAATGGGCTCAATCGGAATTAAAATGAAGAAATACGATCTTTTGGAAGTTTGAAAAGAGAAAAGAATAAACTGATTTCCTGGAATTATTTTTGAACTGAAAAATTAGATTATGATGTCATCAAGGAAAATGATTTTTTTTGAGGAATTATTTTTCTATGGAAAAAAGGAATTTGTGATGTTAGGGTGACATCAGCAAAGATTTTGATTTTCTGGTCGAGTTATTTTTCAACAGAACAAGGGTTTTACTCACTAACAGGTGGGACCGGTTTTGTGGACTGGCTGAGGTGGCACGCGGCTGGCGTAGCGCTTGCGTGGCTCACGGCTGCTAAGGTGGTGCATGGGGACTGTGGGCATCGGAGGATGGCGACGCTGCTGGGGTTGGCGAGGGGTGCGCGAGAGGGAGGAGGACACGGGGAGTTAAGTGCACCTTGGCGAGATGCTCGAGAATGCTCGGTGGTGGCCGGCGATAAGGATGCAAGGGCGGCAGAGTGAGGCGTTGGCGGCGGGGCTTTTTGGCGGTGGATTCGCTCGGTGGAGGGGGGAATGCGCGCGCGGGCCTGGCGAAGGTGGAGGTGACGGACGGATGTCGGTTACACCGAAGTTAAGGTCAGCGCAAAGGCAAGTAAAGAGGGAGACAAGCGGTGTTTAAAGTGGGGAAATGGTGGAGGTTGAATGCGGGAGTGATTAGGCTTTCAATTGTAGCAAATGCTCGGGCTAACGAGAAGAAACGACCAAATTTAAGAGCTCGGACGAGGCATTAATGGTGGCGGTGGAAGGTTGAAGAAAGCAAGGAGAAAGAAGAAGCTGACAGGCGGGGTTGGGCTGTCGGCAAGAGAGAAAAGAGAGGAGAAAGCGCGGACGGTTGGACGAGCAACGTGGCGCATGGAGAAGATCAGGGCCATCAGATTAAATCGAAGGGGTAAGTGAGATCGAGCAGATGGGATTGGATCGGCTGACGGCGAATTGAACGTTAGCTTGACACGCGTCAGCCTGAGGAGAGAAAGGAATTAAAATTCATTTTTGGTTTTCAAAAATAGTAGGAAGCTTTGAAAATACTTAGAAAATAGCAAATAAAGTCTAAAAATTCTAGAAAAATTCACAGAAATTCCTGAGGACATTTTAGACTTAGGAAAAATATTTCCAACTTAAAGTTGGTCTTTTAATTTTTACAAAAATACTTTTTAGCTTTGAAATTGATTTTTAAAATCCTAAAAACACAGAAAATCTAGATAAAAGCCTAATGCTTTTAAAATAATTAATTTCAAATAGGATTTTTACAGAAATTCAAAATACTCTTTACTTAACAATGTTTTTCTATTTTTAGTTAAATTGTTTTTTTAAATTTTTTAAGGCTAAAAATAGGCAAATAAAATCTCAGAAATTCAAGCAATCAAAGAACACTTGATTTTTATTTTAAATTAAAATAACTTTTAATTTTTTTACTGAAAATTTTGAAATAAACAGCTGGGCTGTTACAGAGTCCTGGTTTGGTGGATTCCTTACTAGGGTGAAACCTTAGTGTTGGCTTGGACAGGTTGACGGTTTTGCATTGTAAATGCCTTATCATAATCTCTCCATCACATACCTAAGGAAGTGTGTTAATCGCGTGGCAATATAAGATGATCATGTCTTGTGAGTAAGCTGTACATCCCCTACAGAGTGTGTAAACTGTCCTAGATAGCTGTGCCCATGGTCATGGGAAAGTTGAGTAAAGTTTTTCATGGATTAGACTTTGTTTTCAAAAATGGTTTCATAAAATGCTTATAGATAGATAGAATCTATATGAGATTTTTTGGAGAAAGATAGTCTGGGTGGGATGCCCGTGGATAGGTTAGTATGGGGGATGGACCTACACTAACGATATCTATTTTGATTACAATGTTGTTTTTATTTACTTTATTAAAACCAACAATTTTCAATATATTTACTGTATTTCTTTAAATGCTGTTTTACGCTCAAATAACCCTATATGCCTTCACTTATCAGCCTTGCATTAATGTGCATTTTTTCGTGTAACTTGCGGAGTAAATTTTGTGTGCTCACCTTGCTTAAATTTTGTTGCTAGAGCACTGCTTCGACTTCGGCGAGAATCAGGACATATAGGCCGTGTTTTATTGTCGTTTGCCTGTGGACAGCCTTATTGGGATTCTTCTACTTCTATTTTTCTTCCACTGTTTATATTTAAATTTGGTCTATGGATTATTGATGTAAACTTTAACCTTTGGGCCTATATTTAATTAAATAAAATTTATCATTATACTTGATATGGATCCTTATTATTATTATGTATATTAGCTGATCATAAACTAGTGCGGTGTATACATAGCGTTCGAGAGTTATTATTCCAAGATGGACCCATGAATAGTTAACATGCTGCAGTACTCGCTATAGTGATTCTGTCGGCTGAACAATGCTCCGAAGGAAAAATGTACTTTGCTATTGTCTTCTGAGTTTGTACGCCGCTAGAAAAAATGACAGCAAGCTCGGTTGGTTGGGTGAGGTGGGCGCCGCCGCCACATGTGCATCCCCCGTGGCACCCCCCGTTCATACAGCCCTACACGTGGGCCCCACGACACCCCGTCATCGCCCTCACACCAGCGCGTCCGTATTTATAACCCCACCCCCTCTCTATCCCACCTAGACAGCCAGCCACCGAGCAAAGCACGAAAGAGCGACGCGGACCCACCGCTTGAGAGCAGGAAGCCCAGAGCGCAACCGCCGCCGCCGCGATGATGTGGACCTCCGACTCCGACCGCGACGAGCCCGTCTCAACGACGACGGCCACCTCCTCGTCGCTGTCCTCTTCCTCATCCTCCCTGCAGCCGCCGCCCCCTCGCCGCAGGCGGCACCGTACCCGGCGGCGCGGCCACCGCCGCTCCAAGAACGACGCGGGAGAGGTGTCCGCTGAGGGTGAGGCGGAGGACGTGTGGCGCGGGGCGCAGTGGGAGGCGGCGTGGCCGCGGAGGGCTCGGCCCGTGGTGATCGCCGGGGAGGAGGGCTCCCCGGACTGCACCGGCGCCGGCGCCGGGGAGGGAGGCGTGGGGCGGGCCAGGAGCCTGACGGACGACGACCTGGATGACCTCAGGGGCTGCGTAGATCTGGGGTTCGGGTTCAGCTACCACGAGATCCCCGAGCTCTGCGGCACGCTCCCCGCGCTCGAGCTCTGCTACTCCATGAGCCAGAGGTTCCTGGACGAGCCCCAGTCGCCGCCCAAGAAGGAGTCGGCGGAGGAGGCACCGGCCGTGGTGCCGGCCTCGCCGGCACAACCCATGGCCAACTGGAAGATCTCCAGCCCTGGTAAGTAGAGTGTTCGACCTGTGTTTCTCTCCCTTGCTGTCAATTAGCTGTTCTTGATTTGTCATGTGGCAAAGCAAATCTGTTCAAGATTTTCTCAATCCTACACAAAAATCAGCTCTTGATTCATCTTATTGTTTTACAAGAACCAGTTCTTGCTTGTAACAAGAACTTTACTAATTGTTGATTTGCTCTTCTCACTGTATTCTTGGAGATGGCTATTGAACATTTTAAGTGTTCTTGGGTGTGTTGTTGGCAGGGGACAGCCCAGATGAGGTGAAGGCGAGGCTCAAGTACTGGGCGCAGGCGGTGGCGTGCACCGTAAGGCTATGCAGCTAATCAGTGGCATCACCAATCATGCAAACGCAGGAAGACGAAGGGGAACTCATTCTGGATCCATGGCAAATGTTGCAATTACAGGGCTCGCCGCGGCATCTCAATTTTGAACACCAATGAACACGAGCGTGCCATCTGTCAAGTTGCCTGGAAATCGCATTGCATGATCATTGTCATCAGGATCAATACAAGCTTACACGCATCATATTGTTCAATCGTGTGGATGCGTATTGGGAATTGCCACGATGTTTGGAAGCGAGGAGGATGCCAGAGACGAAGAGGGTCAAGGGATGCTAATGCCACTACTCATTAGCAATGTTTCACTCACATATGAATCCTTGATCCATCGTAGTAGCTGTTCATGTAAACAACATGTATAATCTATTCTTAATTCAGTGAAAGAATAATATCATTCTATGCTGTGCTGTACCTTCGTTTCTTTTGTCTCTGTTCTTCGACATCCTGCTATGTGCCAGCTACTTAGCTTCATTAGGAGGTCAACGGACCAAATCAACTGTTTCAATGGGAGGCTAATGGACCACATCAACTGGAAGGTGTCAAAAATAATATGTCCATTATTTGTTCCTAATCATCAGGCAATTGTTTTATTCAAGTGCGAAAGCACCAAACTCCTACCGTGTTTCAACATGAGATCTGCAGGTTGCAGCATGTGCTGCCTGTGGCTGCCTGGCTGGTCTGTTGCATTCAGAAAAGAAATGCAACCTGACTAACAGCTGGACTGAGATAACGGCCGATGCATGTGCATCTATGATAATGAATTCTGCAGCCCTAAGTTTATATATCAAATCATTACAGAAAAAAGAATCTGATTAAATATTAGGCTGAAGATGCAGGTTAATTTGTCAGTTTTTTTTTCAGGATGGTTAGACAAGTTCGAGTTGAACACTTCCCATGGGATTGCAGCATATTCCTGAGTATCAGCTAGGTTGAATACCACAAGAAACAACCAAGATGAAGTAATTTCATTGAATTGGCCAACAAAACAAACAACCACTGTTAACTTCGTACTCATTCAGAATAGTATACAGCTTGGAAGCCTCTAAGAGTCACAATAGCCTGATGAATAGGGCAGACAACTATACATTAGAAGGCTCATCAGGTTAGGTTTGAGGCTTATGAGCCATCCAAAGTTGAATATGCACATGTGGCACTACTTAGGCTCCATGTTTCTCTTGTTGGAATCTTGACTCCAATGGGTTTGCTCCAAGAGAAAAAAAATATTGATTACAATGTTATGGCTAGAAGATATCACGAAAACGAAATCTTTGACGATCTCTGCTGATATTGATATAAGATGTAATTAATGGGAGTCATGAAAATTGGGGAATAGGACATCTCACAATTAGATGACTTCAGATCAGGTCTCCTCGTGACGACAGCCTCCACATAAGTTCCATGGAGTGGTAGAAAATATAAGAACACACAGAACGAAAAAAAGGGATAAAATGGACGAAATAGTGGAAGAAGACAGAGCTCAATGTGCACACAAACTAATGAAAAACATGCCTGAGGTAGCAGTTTTATATATCTGGATTTTTCATCTTTCGCTTGATCCATTCAGATGGACAATGGGAGATGTCAAATTGCAGTATTGTAGGACCGAAGACGAAAATCCGAGAGGGCACAATGATTCTCGAAACTTTTTCTTTCAGGTATTCAAAACCTTCGCTTGAGTGACTATGATAGTCAACAAGTTCAAAGCACACCAACATAGGAAAGCAAAATAAAACTCAAAATAAAAGCCAACAAAATTAGCAGCCGCTTGCAATGGGCCAGTTAGACCGCCGTTAATGGGCCGGTCTGATCACCGGCCTATGACCGGTCACACCAGCAGGTCGGTCTGACGGTAGATCTAGGGCCAGTCCAACTAGATCTTTGTTCCTAGACTTGAAAACCTCTCGGGACAAAAAAACTCAATACCAAGAACTTATCTAAGTCTCATCCAAACATATCCATGTTTTGCATGCGACTTGTTCAAGGCAACAGAAACTTAAACAAATTAAGAATCACAAAGTTCTTGGGCTCGAGTCCACCAATTTGAAGAGAACCGAATCCAGGTCACAAAACACAAAAAAAAACCCTAAATCTCAAATTACTTTTTTGCTACTGAGGAACTAAGACATGAGGTCTTTGAGACCTATCCTCGCATGTTCTAGAAAGATAATTTAAGCAAGTGATTGGGCTAGAACTCCTGCAAACCCGAAATTACAAATCTAACTAAAAAATAAGCAAAACCAAAGAGCACAAAAAAAAACATGATTGAGACAAAGCTTTAATCTATTTCTGTGGAGGATGAGATTTATATACTCATAGATGATTATAAAGTGCAACCAAAACATCACCCTTTCCTCCCTTAAGTTCTCTCTCACACCCTTGGAACAAGACAAGGTAGTAGAACAAAAACTAAATCCTAGAATCCTTGGATCTGCCACCTCTTCTCCTCCCCCTTTAAATAACCAGCACAACCCTAATGGCCACATCTCATTAAGCTGTGGACTGTGCAATAAAAGACTGCTTTCTAGAAGACCAGGAGTTGAGTGAAGTGCCTAAGAAATGACAGGTTCCTATAGCACTCTTTCTATCTTTCCTATAAACCCTAAAATCTACATCTGAGAAAGCACAAATGGAGAGATAGGAAGAAGAAGAATATCAAAGCCCGAAGTCAATGGTGGACTGAAGGTATTTGAAGATGTGCTTCACCGCTTGGTAGTGAGTTACGTGAGGGGAAACCTGAAATTGAGTGCGCAGACATACTGAAAAGTGTATATCTAGCCTTGATGCTATGAAGTAGAGTAGGTAGCCGATCATGTTGTAGTACTCCTTCTGATCAATAGGCTCTCCGTCCTCATCTAGATCCAAACTTGACATAGAAGCAATCGGGACGGAGATTGGCTTGCTACTTTCCATGTCGAAGCATTGAAGCAGAACTGTGGTGTGCTTGGTGTGATGCACAAATGTACCTTGCTTCGCCTGCTTGCTTCGTCTGCTTGGTGTGTTGCACAAATTGCAGTATTGTACAACCGAAGCCGAAAATCAAAGAGGGCACAATGATTCCCAAAACTTTTTCTTTTGGGTATTCAAAACCTTCGCTTGAGTGACTATGATAGTCAACAAGTTCAGAACACACCAACATAGGAAAGCAAAACAAAACTCAAAATAAAAGCCAACAAACTCACCAGCCGCTTGCAATGGGCCAGTTAGACCGCCGTTAATGGGCCGGTCTGACCACCGGCCTATGACAAGTCACACCAGCAGGTCGGTCTAACGGTAGATCTGGGGCCGGTCCAACTAGATCTTTGTTCCTAGACTTGAAAACCTCTCAAGACAAAAAAAAACTCAATACCAAGAACTTGTCTAAGTCTCATCCAAACATATCCATGTTTTGCATGAGACTTGTTCAAGGCAACAGAAACTTAAACAAATTAAGAATCACAAAGTTCTTGGGCTCGAGTCCACCAATTTGAAGAGAATCGAATCTAGGTCACAAAACACAAAAAACTCTAAATCTCAAATTACTTTTTTGCTACTGAGGAACTAAGACATGAGGTCTTTCAAATCTATCATCGCATGTTCTAGCAAGATAATTTAAGCAAGTGTTTGGGCTAGAACTCCTACAAACCTGTAACATCCCAAAAATTTGAGTTTGAAAATGTGAAGCTTTTTGAATTATATTTGTAATATATTTTATTTGAATTTGAATTTTAACGTATTCTTCTGAAATTTGGTTAGGATTCCAAAAAGTAAAATTTCAAGAAAGGGACAAACATGTTCAAATAATAGAAAATTAAAATTTTAAATACGAATCTGAAAAGATGATCCAGTATAAGAAGGGAGAAACCTGAGTTAAAAATATAAAATCTCATTTTGAAAATAATGGCATAAATAGTAATAAAAGCGGATGAACAAAATACAAACACACATACATATATACATACATGTGTATACATAAATTGTGCACGAAAGAGTTTAGCAATAGGAAATATATATATATATATATATATATATATATACATACGTATAACAGACACAATAATAATAATCGAAACTCTCATTTAATATCTGAAAATTTAAAGCTTAAATTCTAAATGTCATGCAAAAATCAGTAATCATCAATTTGAAACAAAAATTTAAAATTAAAATTCCGAATTCCAATTCTCAGGTTTTCCTCTCCTTTTCTCTCTATGCCTTGTGGGCCCAGCCCTTTTCTCTCTCTCCTCTCCCTTCCCTCCTCCTGTTCTTCTCTTCCCCAGTGCGCCCACGCCACCCTCTGCCGTGCGCAGCTCCCCTCCGCCCCGTGGCATCCATGCGCCTGCCTCCACCCACGGTCTTCTCTGTCGTCGCCTCCGGTTTACCCCGCGGCTCTCCTCCCCATAAGAAGCATCCAGCACCCTTCATTCCTCCCCGCGCCGCCCACTGTCCTCCCTCCCCTCCTCTGCCTCTTCTTTCGCCCGAGCCCACTGCCTCCTCGCCATTCCGGAGCTCCGGTGCATCCCCCTTCGATCCAATCAAACCGACATGTTCGCCCGAGCCTCTAGTCCCTTCCCTCCGGCCTAATTGGAAAGCGCTGCAACAAGCTCGCCGGAGCGACCATCTTCCCCGTCGTCGGCTGAAATCTCTGCTGCCAGCGCCACCTCCTCCTCAAACAACCATTCTTCGATTCCGCGCGCGGAGAGCGACATCTCATCGGCCCGAAGCCTCCCCGACAGTCGACCGGCGCCCTCCCTCGCCGGAGTGACCCCTCCACGTGAGCCCTTCCCGCGCCATCACCGGCCTCCGCCGCCAGCTCCCCTTGGCACACCTCCCGCTCAGCTAGCTCATGGGTAAGCCTCCCCTGAACCCCCCAATGCTCGTGCGGGCTTCGGTTTCCCTCCTCCTCCCCGCCGGCGACGCCGCCCCGAGTCCATCTCCCCGCCTACCGCCCTGCGCCGTCGCCCTCCCATCTCGCCACCGCTCCGGTCAAAGCGCCATCCCCATCCTCCTCCCTACCTTCCCTGGAGTCCATTTCATGGGTCGCGGCCTCCCTCTGGCTGCCCCCTCGCCGGCGACTCCACCCTCTGCCCCAAGCCAGCGCCTCCCCTGTTCGGCCGAATGGGAGCTCTGCCTCACCCACGTAGCATCTAGTAAATATTTTCCCCTCTTCTGTCACAAACGAGCGGCAGCTCGGTTGGTTAGCCCAGCCACTAGATACACATGCAGTCCCGAGTTCGATTTAGCCGGCTGCACCCCCTTTTCCCCCATTTTTTTTGTGGTCCATTTCAAGTAACAAAAATCAAGGAAAATAGAGAATAATCTAGGGAATGTAATAAATTTTATTAGGATGTAAATGAGATTATTTAAGATTTAAATTTGAATTAGTTATCATATATGAATACTTAATGTGGGATGCATAATTGAATTAAAAGGATAAATATTAATTGGGGCATTAATAAAAGATGGTTATACCTAAAATCCAAAGATAATGGAGGTATGCACAAATAGAATTTAAATATACATCCGAGTATAGAGCTATATGTAAATAATCAAGTGGCTAATGGAAACTAATTTAGTAACACATAAAACAAGATGCAATATTAATTGTACCTTTAGAACCCGAGTTTATGAACGTCTAGAAATGTTTAAAGACCAAATCCGGACTAGCTACTTGTAAGAAAGAATTTATGTACGATAATCATAATAACACTATAATAGTAACTAAAATGTACATAAAATATTTGCGATACCTAAACCGAAGGGCATCTTTAACTAAATTCATGTTGGTATGTTTATTAAAATCCCTAGGTCATTTGTAAATAAAATAATCTCATCACTTGGCATTATTAGCACAACCAAAAATAATACATCTTGAATTACTAAAAATGTAAGCTATAAGATTAATACGGCAAGCTAGAAATCATATACAACGTGTATATAACTCATGCCCTAACTCTTAAAAGCTAACACTAGATGAGGCAATATCCTACACCCCACTACAGTCTTACATCTACCCATAGGTCTAACCTAGCTCATGGAACTTCCTTGATAAATACAAAAATGATAAAAGAAATTATTAATAAAAGGACAAGCCTCACTTTTCCCCAATCGGCCATGTATGGCCACCTTCCTTTCCTAAAAGCAGATAATTCCTGTAGGTACATCTTCACTTTTGATCCCTCGTATTTCTAAAATTTTCCCTCACGGTAAAGCATCCAGACAACTCGTCCTCCTGCTCAAACCCAGCTACCGCTCTCCGACCATCGCCGTTGCCGCCGCCGCTTCCTCCTCGGTCGGTCCCGAGTCGATTCGGCGAGGTGGGAGCAACACCTCGGCGCCCCGAGGCTTCCCCAACGACCGGTCGAAGCTCTCCCCCGCCAGAGCAATCCCGCCACGGTCGTCTCCCCCGCATCGCCGCCTATGCCCGTCGCCGGCTCGCCTCCGCCACCCTTCGGCCAGCTCGGCTGCTCAGGTATGTTCCTGGTGCGGTACTTGTGCTCACGCGCACCTTCCCTCCTACCCTCTCTCCTCCGGCCGCCGGCGCCCCATCTTCTCCTCATCGCCGGCCGCCTAGCGCCGCCGCCGACCCGCCACCGTGCCGTCCGACCCGGGCTGCTACCCCCAGCGCCACCCTCTTCACCGCGGGGCTCCATTTTACCGGTTTCCGGTGCCTCCCCGGCTGCCCTTCGCCGGCGCCACCATTCCCTCCCCCTGACCGCGCGCCTCCCCTGCGCCTCCCCTGTTTTCCCGTTGGGTGGAACCGCAGCCGCTCTATTCACTATCCCCTCTCTCTCGGTCTGCCTCCCTTCTGACCTGTGGGCCCAACTAGTAAGTGCCTCCAAGTTCATGCATGCATGTCCCAGTACTCCTTGGCATATGGCTAACTTAAATCCATATTGTATAAATACTCAAAAGAGCAACTTTATAAAATCCGAGCTACAAACAAAATGGGAATGAACAAGATTAATGCAATTAGATTAAAACTAAGCATGTGTCAATTATATGACAATTAAGATTAATAAGTTAAAGTTAATTAAAGTAAGCTCATGACATGAACCATTTTTCCTATTACTAAGAAACTAACATGAAGCTAATAAAGTAATAATAATAACAATAACAATATCATGGCCAAAAGATATAGTTTTGAAAACCTGATAAAAGATTCATGCCTATATAATCTTGTCTAAGTCTATGACAACTAAGAAAATGTTAACATAAATAATTATTATGATAACTTGAATATATGAAAATCGATTTTTAACACTCTAACTAGTGAAGACTCAAATTACCCTGCTTATTAAAGTTATCTCTCGGAAATCAGCAGGAGGCCACATAAAATATCAACCATAAATGGCTCATCTCTAAAATCAGGTTATCTCTCTTACTAGCGTTTAAAATAACCATTGGTAAAGTCCTCAATAATCATTTGTAAGATGCTAAAGATTTAAATTAATGGCTTCCTCATCAATAATTAATAAACCTTAAAAATGAATGAGGAATCCTTAGTCTTTGTCTCTCACCCAAACCCCCAATCATTATCTTGGGATTTAACTTTAATGATTGAAAATAAATAATAGTAAAAGAAATAGCTTTATCAAGAAGGTCCTTGTTAATTCATAACTCTCCTTTCCGGCAAATCACAATCATTGGCCTTTTCAAATAAAGTTGTCAACCAAGAAGAATAATTGGTTTCAGAAATTGGCAATTGCAATCTTAAATAAGTGTTGCCACATGAAATATCAAAGTTAAACTGAATATTTAAAATTATACTCATCTCCTGTAAAGCCCCCGCATCCTAAAAATACAAAGTTCTATTCCTCTTTACTATCTTCGCTAATCCCTTTTATCTGTTCGTAAGTCTTGCCTGACTCACGGGACTTCCTTGATAAATATATATTAATAACGAGAAAATCACCAGATAAAAGATCGAGTCTCGCCCTTTCCCCAATCAGCTGTGTTTGGCCACTTTCCTTTCCAAAGCAGGTAATTCCTGTAAAATACCCCTTCACCTCGGATCCCTTCTTGTCCTAATTTTCCCTCACGATAAAGCTACTCAGCCACCTCACTCCTTCGCCCAACTCATCTATCGCTGTGTTCACGGCACACTAATCCGAATCATCCTTCTATTCTCAAATCGTAACAAATGTATAATTTAAATTAAATTGGGCATTTAAAGTGTTTGGATTTATTTGGTCCTTCTTTTCTTTGCCGCGCATTAGAACCTGAAGACTCGATGAGGCGACGGATTCGAACAGGATCAAGACTTGGGTAAGCGAAGATCGACAAATTAAAAACTCGATCGAGGGCTTTGAGTCAGGTCAATCAAGGCCATGGTACACCAAGCAAGGCAAGTCATCACTTTGATCATATTGATCCTACATTTAATGCAAAACTATGTTCTTTTAACCTATCAACTTGCATGCCTAATTTGTTATGCAAATATATGTCAAAGCTTAAGGTAGCTACATGCCCACTTGTTGTTATATTAAATTTATTATGCCACCCTTTGGAACATGAATCACCTGATCCTTGTCACCATAGATATTATTGATAACTTTACTAGCTATAAGTCTTATTAAATGCCATGCTAGTCTTGTCAAAGTCCAGGGGCTAGTTGCCCTGATCATCAATCTTTAAAAACATAAGAACTTGTTTTGGGGCAGTCACCGGATGTACGTGACTGAATACTTTGTGACTACGTATTTTATGCTTCTCAAAACCCTCAAAACCTGCTATATCTGTCTGGGCGGGTGGTAAGAGTGGTTGGTGCGGAAGTAGCACAAGAATATGTGGTTTGTGGACTGAACCGCCCAGACGCATTAAGGACTTAATCCTGTGATGACTTCTCCGTGTAAAACAGTACAACCACAAGTCTGCGAATTGCAACTTGGCTAAGTAAATCTATCGAACCCCCGAAACTCATCTCACTGGTAGGGGAAAGGAGGATGCTACAAGGGCAAGAGAAGGCCTAAAGGGACACCGAGTGCAGGGTGAAGTTTCCAGCCGTGCTAGCGTTGTGGAGAGTTGTAGTCCGAATGCGCTAGTTTCCGTGGTTACATCCCGTGCAAAGTATGGGACCCACCGCAAGTGGGAGAAGCCCATAAAGTGAGATGACAAAAGGGGCTCGATATTTTGAACAGTTATTGTGATGATCTACTCAACCGCATGACTAAGGAATCGTGTGGCGCAACGAGCGGATCGTCTCTTGTGGTGAAAGTGTACAATCTCTGCAGAGAATAAACTATTCGAATAGCCGTGCCCACGGTCAAGGGCGGACATGGGATTCTCCTCGAGTTAGTTCTATTTCAAAAACCTTTGTGGGTGGGACAGAAACCTATCAGAGGGATGTACTCTGATTTTGAATTTTTCCTGGAGGGACGTACTCCAGCATGATTGATAATTTGAAAGTGGCATAATAATCAAAAGCTAGCATAGGTGGATGGAACCATGTAATTGGTGGATGGAACCGACACCGCTATATTTATTGCACAATTTCAAACTCTTTAAAGCATGTTTATAAAATGCCAAGTTATAGGAATTTTAACTATGATTATTGCAAATGTCGCATTAAGCAAATAAAAGAACCTCAAGCCTCATTTGACAGCCTTGCATCTATTATTATTGCATCCTATGTGGTGGCTTGCTAAGTACCGTCATACTGACTGTTGCTTAATTACCATCATTCTGTCAGAAAGGAAATAAAGTCAAGCCATGTGATGCCTGAAAAGAGTCGACAGAGCTGGAAGACAAAGAGGCCATGGACTAGGTCGCGAACCCCAGTTGGCTGCCTGTGGGCAAGTCTGCGGGTCCCACTGTGAAGTTTCATTGCTGCATTTTATCGTTTTCGGCCTAACCGGCCCATGAGTAAGTATTACTGTATTATTTACGCTTCCGCATGATATGTTTTTGATATACAGTAATGTATATGTGAGCACTATCTACTGATCCAGGGAATAGTGCGGTGGAATCACAGAGAATCTGGGTTTGCTAACCCGAGGTCCGACAGAGCTGGTATCAGAGCATATCGACTGTAGGTCATAACCTTAGTTAGCATGGCCGTTAGCTTTGTGACTAGAATTATGTCTTCAAAATCTAACTGCAAAATATAAGTAGTATTACTACTCTTATCCCTCTTAGATGATTCCCTCTCATCTATTTGCTGCCCTAGCCATTTTTAGCTCCAAGGCTCTCTTATCCCGAATTCAAACTAACGTGTGCCTGAGTTCTCTTCTGAAAAATTACCTTGGGCCAAAATCATAAAACCTATATTGAGTTTTATTTACAAAAGTTGTTTATCCTTGGAAGATTAAATTGCCAAATTTTATTTGCAAGGCTTATTTTCAAGCTTATTTCAACTAACTTAAGCTTCCAAGGAAAGTTTTCCAAAAATTTAACTCCCTGCCAGTTTATTCTAAGGATTCGCTTTGATTTCCCAGACATGAGTGTAAATACTGGTGGATTCATGTCAATCATAAGAGAGAATCAATGGTGTGAATGTTTGGATGAAAAATGGGCAGATCAATTTGAATGATTGGATTAGTTACATGGGTGAACCAACTTGATAATCGGATTGACTGAGTGGATAGACCAGTTTACATGATTGAATTGGTTAAAACAGGTGGACCAATTTAAATGATTAGATTGGTTAAATAAGTGGACCAATGTAAAAGGATTGGATTGGCTAAAATAATCAGATTGGTCAAATAATTGGAGCGATATAGATGATTGATTGATTAAATGAGTGGACTGACTCAAAAGTGATTGGATTGGCTAAAATAAGTGGATCAGTGGAATTTTAGAAGAATGGGGAATCTAATAACAATTGTTGGTTTGCAGCTTTAATAAACAGTATGGCTCCCGGTGAATGTTTACCCTGGTGGGATAATGGAATATAGCTTGACTACTGGATGGATTGTTGGAAATTCTGAGGAAATTAGGAGAAGTAATAATAATCCTTGATTTATAGATTTGAGTAATAATCTTATTCTCGGTGGACGTTTATGACAATGAAGTCGTTTGGAAGAAAATTTGCGGATAGTAAGACTGATCACTCGATAAACAGATTATGAGTATATATCAATAGTGGAAAAAGTTGGATTATAATACAAAAGGCTACCGATGGATTGAAACATTGGAATTATAATACAAGTGGTACTGGTGGATTTAAAATGTAAAAGATGTGAGTGGTATTGGTGGATTTAAAACATGGGGATATTGAAACCATGATACAAACAGGTATGGGTGGATATAAAGGTAAAGATTTTGGAGTAATGTTCAGGTAAATAGTTGAATGGGATTGTGGAATGCTGAATCCAAGACTGGATTTATGATTTTATGTGTTCAGGTAAATAGTTTAATGGGATTATGGAATGATGAACCCAATATTGAATTTATGATTTTATGTAGGAAAGTGAGATCCATTTGAGGAATAGGTAACCCTGATTTGGTGGAAGAAACTATAGACCTATAGATGATACCTTGGAAATTATATGATTTGTGGATTGGATGAAGGATAACACTCACTATTTGGAGTATTAGACAATAGTCGTGCTGAGACTAATTACTAAAGGGAGTTACTTTTAGATTCAATCAAGTATATGCAAGATTAACAAGGCCTTGGATTAATAGCCTATGAATAAAAAGATTATGGGAGTAAATTAGTCTGTTGATATTGTGATATTGGAGGATGCTAGGATACCTTTACAAAGAAAGGGTATTTTAAAAGTTCAAGCATTTCAAAGTCATTTCAGAAAAATCAATCTTGTTATAGAACTCTATATCAAAAGTATATGGTATATCTTTGATTGCGAAAAGGTTTGATTTCAAGTTACTTCGAAAACTTGGCCCCAGTATTTGAAAATTCAAGAGTTTAATTCCCAAGAACCTGCTTTTAAAACCAAAACTTGGGAATCTACTTGCTCAAAAAAATCAATTATTATTGATAGGGTTACCTTGGAAAAGCAAATGTTTTCAACCTCGGTTTTTTTTAATAAAATGTTTTCTAAAAAGCTCTATTTTCAAAATAATAATAAGAAGCATGAGCTTCGCTACCAAAGCCCTTCTCGGTGCTCTCCTTTCTCTACTTCTGTCTGAAAAAGGAAATTTGGTTTTCCTATCCCCCCTTACTTCAAAGGCTTAAGCTCGAAGGTGTCAAGTATGCTCGTGAAGATTTGGTGGCCTCGCTTCAACAAACCTAGTGTTCAGAACCCTGTGCTTTCTTGTGTGTGTCTTCGTGCATAGACGTTGCTTGGTCAAAAAGGTTTTTGTTGGCCCTGTGCACTGCCTTCTTGCCCCCGGATATTGTATTTCGTAGTCACAGGAAAAGTTTGTTTTCAAAAGCTTGGTTATTCTGTGTGGCTTGTGTACTGCCCCAGCTTCTGGGTGTGCACTCCTTAGAATGGGTTAGAGTATCTCATCCTTGTAATCTTTACCGTACCTCATGCTAATTCCCCCTCACCTTATTGCTGAAAACCTCGTCAGGTTTGCAGGCAAGAGGTAGCAAATAGCCAAGTCAAGACACTTAAAGCTCTGAAGTTGGAAGAGGCAACATCTTTGAAAAGGACAACAACTACGAGGCCTTAGCCCGCAAAAGGGTCAAGACTCGAGTTTCTGTCTCACAGTGAACTCACTATTACAACCATCATCAGGACATTGTCAATGGCCAAGAACAAGGCTAGAAGCAAGAAGAAGGAACCAGTGGCTCCTACTTGCTTTGGTCCCTACCACTCAACCAAATATACGCTCAGACCCACTCTGTAGAGATTGATGAGAAGCAGTCATCACAATGGGAATACCAGTGGCATGACCCCAAGCAAACTTCGAAAGGATATTGTTTGCTTCTGTTGCCAAGATATTGGACACTATGCTAAGCGGTGCCCCCAGAAGAAGCAAGACAAAGCGGCCAACTGCTTCAAATGCAGTGACCCAGGACATTATGTGAGAGACTGCCCTCAACAAAAATCGAACAATCAAGAGAAGAATGTCGTCACCATCAACCTCAACTTCGGCCCAGAAGAACTCGTCGACTTCAAGTACCCCGTCAAGGAGCAAACTGCTTGTGACAAAGTTCGACCACTGGGTCCAGAAACTCCGCCAGCTACTGCATGCATTGAATGTGGAAAGACAGGACATGATGCCCAATCATGCCCTCCACTATGACAGGTTACATGCTTTGCCTGTGGACAAATAGGACACTACAGCTACAATTGCCCAGCTCCGTATTGTCCTTACTACAAGAAACACCATCTACCAGAAGGTTGTCTCAAGAACCTAGTGGCATGTACACGTTGTGGAGAAAAGGGACATGAGAAAAGTCAATGTACAACAAATTGCCCCAACTGTGAAGAAGACCACTTGCCAGGAGAGTGTCCAACGAGCAAGATCACCTGTTTTCTCTGTGAAGGACAAGACCATTGCCCCACGGATTGCTCCACAAGCCTACCAAGGCTGCTGAGATACAAAGACTGAGTCTCCAAATCACCATCAGACTCGTCATGTCGAAAGCTGACAAGAGAAGTTAGTACCGGCCACCCGTCATGTTAAGGGGGGTAGCCTGAGTATCCAAGAAGTATCAGCACACCTTGATGTTAGACCCTGCTACCGCTTCAGCATAAAGAGAAATAACAACCAGCATTAAAGAAACCATAAGCCCCAGAAATGTTAAGCAATGGAGTGAAGCCAGTTGCAACCAATCTAGAAGTGTTTCTCTCCAAGTGCTCACCCACTTTTGTGCAGCTTCCCTCTGTTCCGGCAGCACCAAGAGCAGTATGCGTAATATCAAGCAGTACCCTAGAACCTATTTGCTAGCCAGCTTGTTCCCACCTACTTATTTTTGCTCCACTCGAATCTCGGGGACGAGATTCATGTTAAGGGGGTAGGGTCTGTGACATCCCAAATAGAGAACTACTGTAATTACAAAAATTATAAAATATTATAATGGTTTATCCCGTGTTTCTCAAAAGTTTTTGGCGTTATTCAAATTTCTCGAGTTGGTTTCTTACTGAAAAGCCCAAGTAATAAAAATCTAAACCTTGGAATAAGGATCTAGAAATTAAAGTTTAAAATTGAGAAGATCCAAAACTCCTTGAAAGTCTTAATTTCAAATTTAAATTAAAATATGAGCCAAGAATGGAAATTGAAAATCAATATAAAACCCTTCCATCTAATTTTCATATCTGAAAATTCAAATTCAGAAAATTAAGGAGTATTTCTCAAAGATCGAACAATTTTAAAAATCAAAATGTTGATATCCAAAATTTGGAACCAAGCTTTCAACTTCAAATCTACTCACAATCTAGATCTAAAATTTAAAAATTCGGAAATCTCCTTCTCAAATTTTGGGGCTAGCCCGTTTCTCCTCCTGGCCCAGCCGCTCACTTATTTCTTTCCCCCCGGCCTGTTTTCTTCCTCCCAGGCCCACTTCTTCTCTCCGGTCCGCTCAGCCCGCACGGCTTCCTCCTTTCTCCTGGCATCTTCCTCCCCTGTTCTTCTGACTCACCGCCCGCACCGGCACCCCGGCCGCGCCACTCTCCGAACCAGGCCGCCCAGCTACAGCCGCGCCCGCTCCGCCCCCAGTTTCACTCGTCTTCGTCCGTGGTTTCGCGCTCTGCCCGTGGTTTCCCCGATGCCCATGCCGGTAGTACCTACGCCCATGCTGACGCCCATGTCGCCGGACACGCCGCCCATACCTGGCGTACGCCGCGCCCATCCGGCGGTACTCCCCCGAGTGCTCGTTCGGCTATAAAGAGCCCTGGGCTCGCCTCCTCCCCAATTGCTCGCTCCCACTTCTTCCTCCTCCAAGCCGACAAGTGGCCCGCGCTCGCGCCGGCCACCGTCATTCGTGTCGTCCCGCTGCTCCGGCCACCCTCTCCACCAATTAGCCGCGTTGTGGTGTGCCCCCCAGATGTCCACTGCCTCCCCTCGCGTTTAATCGGAAAACCGAAGCCCAAGCACGCCGCGCCCGCGTCTTCTCCGCCTCCGACCGACCATCACCGTTGCCGCCGCTGCTTCCTCCTCGGTCGGTCCCGAGTCAATTCGGCGAGGTGGGAGCAACACCTCGGCGCCCCGAGGCTTGCCCAACGACCGGCCGAAGCTCTCCCCCACCACGGTCGTCTCCCCTGCATCGCCGTATATGCCCGTCGCCGGCTCGCCTCCGCCACCCTCCGGCCAGCTTGGCTGCTCAGGTATGTTCCTGGTGCGGTACTTGTGCTCACGCGCACCTTCCCTCCTACCCTCTCTCCTCCGGCCGCCGGCGCCCCATCTTCTCCTCATCGCCGGCCGCCTAGCGCCGCCGCCGACCCACCACCGTGCCGTCCGACCCGGGCTGCTACCCCCAGCGCCACCCTCTTCACCGCGGGGCTCCATTTTACCGGTTTCCGGCGCCTCCCCGGCCGCCCTTCGCCGGCGCCACCATTCCCTCCCCCTGACCGCGCGCCTCCCCTGCGCCTCCCCTGTTTTCCCGTTGGGTGGAACCGCAGCCGCTCTATTCACTATCCCCTCTCTCTCGGTCTGCCTCCCTTCTGACTTGTGGGCCCGACTAGTAAGTGCCTCCAAGTTCTTGCATGCATGTCCCAGTACTCCTTGGCATATGGCTAACTTAAATCCATATTGTATAAATACTCAAAAGAGCAACTTTATAAAATCTGAGCTACAAACAAAATGGGAATGAACAAGATTAATGCAATTAGATTAAAGCTAAGCATGGGTCAATTATATGACAATTAAGACTAATAAGTTAAAGTTAATTAAATTAAGCTCATGACATGAACCATTTTTCCTAATACTAAGAAACTAACATGAAGTTAATAAAGTAATAATAATAACAATAACAATATCATGGCCAAAAGATATAGTTTTGAAAACTTGATAAAAGATTCATGCCCATATAATCTTGTCTAAGTCTATGACAACTAAGAAAATGTTAACATAAATAATTATTTTGATAACTTGAATAAATGAAAATCGATTTTTAACACTCTAACTAGTAAAGACTCAAATTACCCTGCTTATTAAAGTTATCTCTCGGAAATCAGCAGGAGGCCACATAAAATATCAACCATAAATGGCTCATCTCTAAAATCAGGTTATCTCTCTTACTAGCGTTTAAAATAACCATTGGTAAAGTCCTCAATAATCATTTGTAAGATGCTAAAGATTTAAATTAATGGCTTCCTCATCAATAATTAATAAACCTTAAAAACGAATGAGGAATCCTTAGTCTTTGTCTCTCACCCAAATCCCCAATCATTATCTTGGGATTTAACTTTAATGATCAAAAATAAATAATAGTAAAAGAAATAGCTTTATCAAGAAGGTCCTTGTTAATTCATAACTCTCCTTTTCCGGCAAATCACAATCATTGGCCTTTTCAAATAAAGTTGTCAACCAAGAAGAATAATTGGTTTCAGAAATTGGCAATTGCAATCTTAAATATGTGTTGCCACATGAAATATCAAAGTTAAACTGAATATTTAAAATTATACTCATCTCCTGTAAAGCCCCCGCATCCTAAAAATACAAAGTTCTATTCCTCTTTACTATCTTCGCTAATCCCTTTTATCTGTTCGTAAGTCTTGCCTGACTCACGGGACTTCCTTGATAAATATAAATTAATAACGAGAAAGTCACCAGATAAAAGATCGAGTCTCGCCCTTTCCCCAATCAGCTGTGTTTGGCCACTTTCCTTTCCAAAGCAGGTAATTCCTGTAAAATACCCCTTCACCTCGGATCCCTTCTTGTCCTAATTTTCCCTCACGATAAAGCTACTCAGCCACCTCACTCCTTCGCCCAACTCATCTATCGCTGTGTTCACGGCACACTAATCCGAATCATCCTTCTATTCTCAAATCGTAACAAATGTATAATTTAAATTAAATTGGGCATTTAAAGTGTTTGGATTTATTTGGTCCTTCTTTTCTTTGCCGCGCATTAGAACCTAAAGACTCGATGAGGCGACGGATTCGAACAGGATCAAGACTAGGGTAAAAGCGAAGATCAGCAAATTAAAAACTCTGACTGAGCAGGCTTTGAGTCAGGTCAATCAAGGCCATGGTACACCAAGCAAGGCAAGTCATCACTTTGATCATATTGATCCTACATTTTATGCAAAACTATGTTCTTTTAACCTATCAACTTGCATGCCTAATTTGTTATGCAAATATTTGTCAAAGCTTAAGGTAGCTACATGCCCACTTGTTGTTATATTAAATTTATTATGCCACCCTTTGGAACTTGAATCACCTGATCCTTGTCACCATAGATATTATTGATAACTTTACTAGCTATAAGTCTTATTAAATGCCATGCTAGTCTTGTCAAAGTCCAGGGGCTAGTTGCCCTGATCATCAATCTTTAAAAACATAAGAACTTGTTTTGGGGCAGTCACCAGATGTACGTGACTGAATACTTTGTGACTACATATTTTATGCTTCTCAAAACCCTCAAAACCTGCTATATCTGTCTGGGCGGGTGGTAAGATTGGTTGGTGCGGAAGTAGCACGAGAATATGTGGTTTGTGGACTGAACCGCTCGGACGCATTAAGGACTTAATCCTGTGATGACTTCTCTGTGTAAAATAGTACAACCACAAGTCTGCAAATTGCAACTTGGCTAAGTAAATCTATCGAACCCCTGGAACTCATCTCACTGGTAGGGGAAATGAGGATGCTACAAGGGCAAGAGAAGGTCTAAAGGGACACCGAGTGCAGGGTGAAGTTTCCAGCCGTGCTAGCGTTGTGGAGAGTTGCAGTCCGAATGCGCTAGTCTCCGTGGTTACATCCCGTGCAAAGTATGGGACCCACCGCAAGTGGGAGAAGCCCATAAAGTGAGATGACAAAAGGGGCTCGATATTTTGAATAGTTATTGTGATGATCTACTCAACCGCATGACTAAGGAATCGTGTGGCGCAACGAGCGGATCGTCTCTTGTGGTGAAAGTGTACAATCTCTGCTAAAAATAAACTATTCGAATAGCCGTGCCCACGGTCAAGAGAGGACATGGGATTCTCCTCGATTTAGTTCTATTTCAAAAACCTTTGTGGGTGGGACAGAAACCTATCAGAGGGATGTACTCTGATTTTGAATTTTTCCTGGAGGGACGTACTCCAGCGTGATTGATAATATGAGAGTGGCATAATGATCAAAAGCTAGCATAGGTGGATGGAACCATGTAATCGGTGGATGGAACCGACACCGCTATATTTATTGCACAATTTCAAACTCTTTAAAGCATGTTTATAAAATGCCAAGTCATAGGAATTTTAATTATGATTATTGCAAATGTCGCATTAAGCAAATAAAAGAACCTCAAGCCTCCTTTGACAGCCTTGCATCTATTATTATTGCATCCTATGTGGTGGCTTGCTGAGTACCGTCGTACTCACTGTTGCTTAATTACCATCATTCAGTCAGAAAGGAAATAAAGTCAAGCCATGTGATGCCTGAAAAGAGTCGACAGAGATGGAAGACAAAGAGGCCATGGACTAGGTCGCGAACCCCAGTTGGCTGCCTGTGGGCAAGTCCTGTGGGTCCCACCTGTGTGAAGTTTTCGCTGCTGCATTTTATAGTTTTCGGCCTAACCGGCCCATGAGTAAGTATTACTGTATTATTTACGCTTCCGCATGATATGTTTTTGATATACAGTAATGTATCTGTGAGCACTATCTACTGATCCAGGGAATAGTGCGGTGGAATCACAGAGGATCTGGGTTTGCTAACCCGAGGTCTGACAGGTGGATCAGTCTGACTATTTGGTATCAGTGGTCTGACCGCCCAAGGGTTGGAAGTCAGGCCAACTGAGGAATGTCCAAATGGGGACTTTCGGCCAGAATTCATATTTATGGATTTTGAGTTAAGGAAATGTTTTGGTGAGTATGGTCAGTGGTTTTAGGTTGCATGAGCTATATTACAACTAATGTGGGTCAAATTATAAAGAATTTATGCCTGAAAATGATTTCTTTGTCTTTGGATGTGCATGGTCTTTTGGAGTCAACTATAGTCAATGGTGAGGATCGAGGCTAAGCCCATGGAGGAGCTAAGACCCAGATTGATCGAGGATGTTAGGTGAGATAGTGAGCTCAAGCATGGCATGAGAAAGGTCGGAAATGTTGAAGGCGAGTTTGAAAGGCGGGATTGCACCATGCGGCTTGGACGGTCCAAGTGAGTTGTGGTTTGGTAGAATCGAGATGGGAGAGAATTGGTGACATGTGGCAAGCTAGAGGTGCACCTACACGTGGCAAGCATGGCGATTACCTGCAATGGGAGATGAAGACCGGGTCAACGAGGGGTATTTTGGTAGTTTGAACAAAATAACAGAAACCACTTTCGATCAAAACCACATGCGTGGGTAGTGTTGGAGAGCGGTTTAGGTCAAAGTAGACCTGGTTTGATCAAGACGGATCAAGGCTAAGGATTTAGCGGATACGAACTTATGCGCTTTGAAAAACATGCGTAAGTAAACATGTGTGAGTAAAACCTGTATGTGTTGAGGTTAATGGATTTCCTCCAGTGTAATAGTGGAGAGGATCCACTAAGGTTAATTGTGGCTGGCTACCCACCTATATAAGGGGTTGGGATTGAGACATGTGAAAAATCTATCCAACCCATCTCTCTTTTGCCTTCAGGTCTAGGGTTAGGATTTAAGAGTGGAGTGCCTTATGTGCTCTCCCTCCTTCAAGGTGGAGTGGCTATAAAACCTATTTTCTCAAGTAAGCAATACATCAATCTTTGTGCACCTATATGGATCTATCATGTCTTGATTGATTTGCTTTTGTTTCGGTTGTTTTTTATTTCTCCTCTTTCCTTCTCTTGATCTTGCTATGCCAAGGATGTATAAGAGATAGAAAGAACCTCTGGGAATCATCCTCCACTCATCTAGACTTTTTATAGTAAGTTCATCAAGAAACTTGATTTTTACATATTTTTAATCTTCCAAGTGATTTTTTCATCTGAGGGTTTTTGGTTTGGTTTCTTTGGTATTCTAACTTACTGTGACATGCGGGAATACATCTAGACTCATCTTGGTCATCTGCCACCCATGAGCAAATTGTATTCGCCGATTTTAGTTTTGGGTCGGTTTTGGTACAACCTTCCTTGAAACTGAAAAAGGTCTCAAATTTGGCCATGAATTTCATGATCATTTATTGGAAAAGGTTCTTGATAGCCTAGAGAAGATCCTACAAAGTTTCATGGCTTTTGGATCATTCAATCAAAAGTTACATGGATTGTGATCTCACGGTCGTATTGAAAACCCTATTCTTTCTGATCTTAGTATAGCAACGGTAATGCCGCAAGCTCTGTAGCGGTAGTACCTTAGCTAATGGTCTTTGACCACTTTAGTTTTCAACCACTCACTGGTCGTTGACCACACTGGTCGTATTTCAACTTGGTTCGACCACTTTGGTTTTCAACTACTCAATGATCGTCGACCACTCGAATCGTGTGTCGACCACTCGAGTTTTTGACCACTCACTGGTTGTCAACCACTCGAGTCATATTCCAACCACATTGGCAATCGACCGGTCACTATAGTTCTGCTCATTCAACAACAGTAGTACTATGCCTACTGTTTCTTTAGAGTGATTTAGATTATTGATTCTCTGGGGTTTGTGTGGGTTTCCTATCAAGTCTTCATAGCTTTGTAGCTATTGGTGTAAAGGATTGAGAAATAATTGTGGAAAAATTTTAAGGCACCATTCACCCTACTTTGTTGCCATTTTCGGTCCAACATTTTATGAACAAGGATGACAAGATGGCATTTCATACCTATTTTGCAGTGAAATCTTGACGAAACTCTTGTTTGCAATTCTGTTTCTTTTGTCTACGTCTAAAAGGAAAGGCTGCTTTCAGTTACTGGTTAGCTAACGGATCACCTACCTTCTTTGCCTCGCAAATTTGTGGCAACTTGATTTGCTCGCTCGCTCTCTCTCTCTCTCTCTCTCTCTCTGTGTGTGTATATATATATATATATAGAAAATACCTTTTTGGTTGCTCATTTTGCTTTGTATCTAAAGAGTGCGATCCTTTGGATGCATTTGTGCATGGGCTTCCTTGGCTTGCTTGCAAGGTTGGTCTTGGTCCTGTCTTGCTTTCACCTTGTATTCTTGTTGTTGGATAGAAAGGTAGTCTAACTTTCTGTACCTTCCTTCTCTTCTTCCCATTTCAGAACTGGAGGTGAGATGATGCTATGGTTGAAGGAGATTTTGTTTCGTTATGCTGCCAATATTTCCGATCATGTACATATTTGTTTTCAGTTGTGTGCCGTGGTTCAACCTTGACCAAATCGCAGTTCTTGATTTTAGTATTCATTTGATGTTTTACTTAGATTTTGCCCCTCTGTCGAGCAAAATTCCTAGTTAACTTTAAGTTATTGTTAAGCTGTATCAAGAAATTTGTCTATTGTCACACCAATTGTCGCTTGTGTCTTCACTAAAGAAATTGGGGGTACTGGCAAATCATTTGAGATAAATATTGGTTGTTTTCTCTTCTCAACTTGGCGGTGGTATATCTGATGGGAAAATTATTGATATTTTGATTTTTGGTCACTAGCTGATTATCCTCTTAGGTTGATTTTAATAGAAGTTAACTTACTTGTATATGTATGCTGATGTCAAGGACCATTCAATTAAGCGAATCAATGATGCAATATTCATTGATATTGTAACACCCCACCTAATCATATGAAAAATACATATGCTATTCATTTGGTTACAAAATGATGACCAACTTATCTTATCGTCCATATTAAATAATGAGCAGTCCTTGCCCCCAATAAGTCATCAAAATACTGCAGAGTAAGCATTGTAGCTATCATTCATGTTCGTTTTCTACTGAACAAGTAAGAAATTCTTATGGTCTTACGGATAATTCTGATGTTTGCTCTATTTGGATTTTTCAGATAACAGCTTATCAAGTAGCAACGTGATAGTATAATATCAGTCGGCCTTCCTCCTGGCTATAGTTACCTTTGCATCGAAACCAAATTCATGTTCATTCATGGGCTCCCCAAGTGAAGGCAAAAGCAAAATGCGTAGCATAAAGCCCTTGGGTATTCAGCTTTTTGAGTGTGTCCTGGGGAGTCCTCTCTCCTTCAAATCATGCCAGGCTCTTGTATTGATACTGATGTTCTTATCCTATCCTAGCTATCATGCTACAAGGAAAACTGCAATTATTGTTAAGAGTGTTCTTGATCCTAAGACAACAAACCTAGGCATGTTGCATTGGCCCAGTCATCTATATCTTTCAGATTTAAAAGGCGCAAAGAAAAACAACACGGCTCTCTATAGTGGCTGGGCTCCGTTTAATGCTGATGTTTTTTCATTGAATTTGATGCTAGCTGTAATTAACCAATCCTGAGATTTAACTTTTCACCATGCAATCTAATATGCTCATTTTTATAGGGCAAACCTTGAAAATAATTTGAGCTTCTTTGAATTTCAAAGATTTATTTTATTCATGTGTTTTCAAGGATTGATAGGATTCCTACGCATATATGTACGCATGTGATTCATGGTATAATTTGTCTTGCTTGTAACATGGATTTTTTATGCTATTTACTTTAACTATTTTTGCACAACAGATTCATAGTGAAATTTTCGAGTTTCATGCAGAAACAACTCAAAGATATAAGGGAAGTTTTATATTAAAAAATGGATGTAGAAAAACTCGTATTTTTTGATTGAGAGTTTAGAATTTGTATTATCAATTATTTAACGGGCACTAGTTATACTCATGTGTTGGTACGATTGGTCCATTGCTAATTGCACTGGTTTGGTATCGCGCCATTTTGCTTAACCGGCCCAGGGACAAGAAGGAAACAAGGCCACATTGGTGGCCCATGTTCAGATGCAAAGTGTAGTATTGCCCTTTCTTCTTGTCCTTCATTATGTTGGATCAACGGCCTAGTGGACCACTGCTTTTTCCTTGTTCTTCGCGAAACTTATTTCTTCTTCAATTAGTAATGCACCCGGTACGTTCCACTGGTTAGGTACACCGGCCACTGACATGACCTATTATTCACTCAGTGTCCGTGTATCGTCACTATTGCGAAAGAATAGTTTTGTGGAAGTTGTTTCTTCCATGCACATTTGATCTGCATCCGTTCGGCACCGTAAGGTAGGTGCTCTATCCACGGACGACTCACCTATTGCACACGACATGCAGACCACTAGGCTGCTAGTTTCCGCTTCTTCCCTGCATATATATGTATGCCATTGCTTCAGAGCTACATGCTTTCAAAGATGCAAATGCCAAACTGCTACTTAGAGTTTTAATTGTTGTGCCAAAGACAACGTGTACAGGAAAAAGGATACCAAAATTGGGAGAAGAGAATTGCATGACATCCCTCTCTTGTTTCACCAAAACTGCGGGAGGAGATAGACAAGAATCCTGGTGCTTTAGTGTGAAGATGGTGGTGTGTAGATGGTGTTTTGGTGTTTATCCTCTCAGTCCATCTAGGACCGGTGTTGTAACATTTAAACTCTATTCCTATCTTTAATCAATATACAGAGCTCCTGCCATCTGTTCAAAAAAAAAAAAAAGCAGACAAGAATAAAAAGAAGGTGATAAACAAAGGGTAGAAGCGCAGGAATCGGATTTGGCAATAAAGAACATGCTAAAAAGCCTAAGAGGAGGAGAATGGGCCTTTTCCAAAGAGAGGACTAGAGCAGATAAAGGGTGTGTTTGGTTGAGCTGTGACTTCTGAAAAAGCTGTTGTGAGCTGTAGGTTATGGAAAAGCTGCTGTAGGTTGTGTGCTGTGAAAAAGCTGTAAGCTATTTGGTTCAAACAAGTATAAAACTTACCTCCTATCTCTAGTTTCCTTAAAACAACTGTGAAACAGCTCTCTATTTTCACCATTTCAAAAAGCAGAAAGCCAAAAGCCAAAAGCAAGGTCCAAGGTGCTTTCAAAACTGTACTACCCAAAAGTAGCTGCTTTTGAAAAAGCAACTTCTGGTTTCTACCCCTTTGATTGGCTTTTGACTTTTTTGACTTTTTAGAAGTAAAAGCAGCTTCCAAAAGCTCAACCAAAGGCACCCAAAACGAAGTAGGAGAAAAGGATCTGCACCTACCCGTTCTCCATCTTACTTATTGGGTACTTACAATATTTTTTTGTAAATTCTGAATGAACAATACAAAGCTGAAAACTATTTTAGCACATGGTTCGCCTTGTAACAAGTAGCTATTAAGGGTTATAAATCACAGAACATGTATTAATGTAGTGATTGTTCAGGGGTTGGTTAATTATGTGCTGGGAGATGATTCTATATTTTTCTAATAGTGATTTGTATAATTTTTAATAGTTGTTTTGCGAGACTCGGTAATTCTATCACCTTTGTGTGCGCACCTCAAGCAACTCGATCCCATCTTTTAATTTGAAATAGAGGGTAGCATGTAAGGGAATAAACATGCATTTCTTGTTATCTTCCCTAAAATAACCTAGGTTATTTCATCTCGTCGTAGTCGTTCTCGATCTGTTGTACATATATCTACTTCATTCATGTATGTGCCTGTGGTGTCTCGAATTTCATCTCGAAAAAGGAAATGATTCGTTGAGGTTGTGCACGGCAACATCAGTGCCTCCGATGGAGCCCGTGCATTTCCTCACACTAACCACAACAACGTTGCGGCGCGACTCCAAAACAGAGCTGCTTTAACTTGATTTGTAAACTGGTTACAGGCGTTTCCGGAAGACAAATTTTATCAACAAACTTAAAACACCTGGCGCATGATACGCACAGAACATGCATTAGACATGACTCACATGAGATGCAAATATGGTATGTTTGTTCCCTTTTTGTGTTTGCTGCCCGTTCATAGCTGTGGATCGAGCCTATCTATGCTACTCTGACTATAGAATTGAGAATGGTGACTAGAGATAGTGAATAAAAGTTAATACAAATAAATTGTTTTGCAAATATTTTTCCTTAAAAGAGAATATTATAGTTCTCATACTCTAATAGCTATAAAGAGATATGAAGAATTAGGTCCAACCACAAACAAAGAAACCTTTAAGAAAAACCAAGCCAAATAGATCAGGATATGTCAGGGAGGTCAGACTGGAGTATAAAGGGCAATCTGACCAGCCTTAGGAAGTCCGACCGGCCTTAGGGCGGTTAGACCGATTACTCAGGTAAGAGCTGAAAATCAATACAATTTCGAACACGAAAATTCATGTAATTTTTTATCTATTAGTCCAAATTACTTAAACTTTGCACACACCTTCTCTAGGATGTTAGAAACTTATTTCAAGCAAAGATCAAGAAGATCACTGCTAAAGTTCTGATCTTTTTCAATTGAATGAAGGTTGCATCGAGATAGGGCAAAACACAAGAATTTGAACCAAGACTTGCTTGTGAGTAAATTGATTGCCAAGGTGACCTTGGTTCTACTCCCATATGTTCTAGCAAGCCTATTCACAGCAAGAACACAAGCCAAAAACCCTTAACCAAATAACCCAAAAATCACCATTTCTTGAATCAAAACCAGGTAATCACAAAACGTGCTACGTAAAGTGCCTAGATAGATTGGATATAATATCCAAGAGACATCTTTATCACTTACACATCCTTGGCACAAAGTAAGATCAAGAGGGGAGAAGAAACACAAAAACAAAACCAAGATTTCAACACTTAATTAAACAGGACGAAATTTGCATATATGTTAATACTTTAAGATGAATGTTTACAGTCACTCTCTAACCACTTACAAAGTCTAAGAATGAAAAAAAACTCACACACAAGAGCCATAACACATCTCCCAAAGGATCTCTCCAAGATGCCTTATGTCCTCAAGCCGATTAGGCATAAGTTTCCCCCAAAACTTAGCCCTAAGCTAACACCTCTCTGTCCTTATATATAGAGGCTCTTAAGAAACCCTAACAAGACCTCTAGGTTGAGTTTCATTTATTTACATGGGCTAACCTATTAACCCAATACTATCTTGGGTTTTACACTCACATATATACGAACGTTCTCAAAGCGCACATACCCATTAACCTGATAGTGAATCAACACTTTATTCATTTAACTTTTTCAGCACATCCTTGACCTAAACCACCTCTCTTGCACCTCCTCACGCCATAGTTTGATCAAGTCCCAACTTTTCGGTTTAAGGAAAAAGACTGTTTTTCCCCTAAACTACTTTCCACAAAGCTTTGCGCTTCATTTGCCTTGAAGCAGCACTGTGCTTTATCTTCAATTCCATTTTGGCCCTAATAACTTGCCACCAACCACTCACGTGTTTGGATTTCACTGAACCATCCTCACTTGCAAACGGACCCAAGTCTCTTAGCGTGCCACATGCCTCTCCATGTATCATGACAACATCCAGCTTCCTTAACCATTCTAGGCCTCAACTCCTCTCTGAGCCTAACTTTGATCAACCTTTCTGATACCCATCATGTGCAGCACTGGTAGTTTTCACCCCAGTTCCTTGTCTACTTGACTTGTAACTGCTCCGCTAGCCTTAATCATCTTCCAGCGACACCTTGATCGTTCTAGATCTCAACTCTCCTAATTTAGTCCTGACCCCTTCTGCCTCACCAGGACCTAGCACCGGAGTCCTACAACCAACAATAATAAGCAAACTATCACATAGCACATATGACATAAAATCATTAATTGACACAATTGAAGAGCCGAGAATCCTTACCTTCACCTCAAAACATTTTCGCATGTTTTGACATGTAGCTAATAGTGCCCAATGACTAGCCATCACGTCTTTAAGCATTTGAATGTCTCGAACCATCTCTACGTGCATCGATCTGGTCACTCAGAGCACCACATGCACAAACTCGTCTCTTCATGATCTTTATTTTCTCTGTGCTTTTCGCTTGAGCCACATAGTCTCATCTGGACTTACATGACCACTTCGGACCTCAGCTCCCCCGTCTAGTCCTAGTCCATAGCTATTGATCGCTACATCCTCCAAGTCATCTATGCATACAAAGACCAAGCAACTATATCGAGCACATATTCCATGCACTTTAGTCATGTTAGTCAAAAGCATGCATTATGCAATGCAGCATAAACCCTCACACCTCCCAAGCCATGATTCGACCTCAAACCAATCAGCTCAACTCAACTTGTTCCTAGGCGTAGCCACCAGTCTAACTACTCTCCCCAGGTTGGTCAGAGTGCCCTAATTAGACCGCTAGCCACTAGTTGGTCTGACTGGCTAACCGGTGTGACCGCATATTCAATGACGGTTGGTCAGACTACATTAGCCCAACTTCAAAGCATGCTATCTGGAAAAAAAAAGGAGCCGCCAACTAGAAATCGATCACACTAGGCCGCTAGTCAGATCACCAACCAAATTCCGATCACACCGAACTGATGGCTAGACCATCATCCAGAAGTCGATCAGATCACTTTGCCCAATTCAGTCTAAGTACAGCCTATAAGCCGATCTGACTGGGTGAGGCAAACAACATCTCTAAAAAGGCAATTACAAAAAATCAACCTCAAACTTTAACACTATTTGCACAATAAAGTCAAATACTCATTATATACTATGGGATGACCTTCACATTGTGACATATAATTTTGTCCGAGGACAATTTTCAGATTTGTCCCTGTAAAGCCTATTGCATATATTGAAACAAAGAAGTATTTGAAACAACGAAGAAAGTCTCACTACTACAAAAAGGGTCATCACAGATAGTTCAAAACTATCATCACAGACAGTTTTTTTGAATCGTTTGAATTTATACGTCAGTGATAATTAGAGGTTATCATAGACGGTTTGTAAGCCGTCTGTGATAAATACATCACAGACAGTTTATAACTAGAACTGTCTGTTATACTTACACATCACAGACGGTTCTAGCTACCAACCATCTGTGATGTGTGAGTATCACACACGGTTGGTATATAAAATCGTCTGCGATACTTTCCCATCATAGACGGTTTCTAGTTCGAGCCGTCTGTGATAATTCTTCACATACTGTTTATACCATAAAACCGTTTGTAATAGTTCATTCTATACATAATTTTTTTTTCTATTTTTCGGCTAGCCTCAGGAAATGTTAACTATATCATCTGAAAACAAGCAAATATAGTAACAAATATAGCAACACATTCTATTTCTATTAAGATTAGAATCCACCATTACAATATCACAAGATATCAAGTAGGTTACCCATAACACTGCATACATAAGAGGACATTTACAATTTTACAAAGATAAGCTTCACGGCTACAAATTTAGAAAAATGCTTACACTACAAGAAACTTCAGGCTAATACAAGCAAAACTTACACATCCATCATTAAACTATAATCTAAAACAAGTGGTACTGAAAAATTTTCAAGTAGCAGAAACAAAAAGGTAACGAACACTATTTTCAGCTTCTTTGACAAAATCAACAGTTTCTATGCCGATGACTTAGAATAGTGTAGATTTATCATAGCCTTCTTCCTTTCCATTTTGCTTCAAGCAAAATTTCAGTCGCCCTTATCGAACTCCTTCCCACCCTTACTGCGCACAAACGAGTTGTAGTACTGGTGGTATTGGTTATTTGAGTAGGTAGAGGGGGTTAACAAGGGGTGAGAGGTGGGGAGGAGAATGGTGCCTGCCGTTCGAAGCATAGAGAATGGACGGGTGAGATCGGGATCCTGAGGGATATGCCACGGATCGGTGACATGGCGGGACATCACAGACAGTTCGGATTACAAACCGTCTATGATAGAGATATCACAGACGGTTTATAACAAAAACCGTCTATGATAACAGGAGATATCACAGATGGTTCATAACAAAAATAGTTGGTGATAATGGCGTCATAAAGATAATATATTGGTACAATATAAATAGCTAATCTCAAAAGATAAAATAGAAAAATTTTATATTGCTTATATATATACTCATTTGAAATGTTTCGACGATATCTACAACTTTGCAGTTGAGGCGAAACCCAAATTCCGAAGGGAAGATAAAAATTTTTGGCAAAAACAGAAACTTAAAACTTAAAACACAAATTTGGGGCTAAAGATGGCCGATTTTGAGGGTCTTAGAGGGCAACAGGCCCAATCGAGTTGTTTTTTTAATCGGGCTCATCGTTAGCTTTCCAATGAGTACAAGAATGTCGAAAATGGATACCATATGCAAAAGTTATGTCTGTTTTACTGAAGGTGTCTAAAAACTGAATCCTACTTGGAATCAGGCTGGAGATTATGAAATTTTGGGGGATTACGAGGTGGGAAACATATCACAGATAGTTTTTAATACAAACTGTCTATGGCAACTTCAACTTCATTATCACAGATAGTTTTTACACTACACCATGGCATAAATCCACCGTCATACCATCTGTAGGCGAAAGTCCCCTTTAACATCAGCATGTCTGTAGGCAAAGACCTTTACCGACAGAAAATATGTGTTGGGAGAAAGCCTGTCGGTAAAGGTCTTTGCCGACAGACCAAACCTTTATCGGCGGTATCGCATGTCGACACTGATCAAGTTTTACCGACAGACTACTTTTACCTACAGACAAACAATTGCCGACAGACAAATAATTGCCGACAGATGTTCTATAAAGAAATAGCACATACAATCGATGCACCATCGGCGCATCACAAAATAACAGATTTTTTCAGCATATCTATATATATGAAAATCGCATAATATTGCAGTCAACACCAAATTACTTCATACATACATCCATTCAACACATATAATCCAGAGTTGCAACATGTTTCACGCATACATCCAAAATGTCACACACAAATATACATCCAGATTATAGTTCTAAATTGCTCTAGAATTCGATAAGTACACCACAAATAGTCCAAAAGCTCACATAGCTCAAACAATAGTTCTCCATAACATCAGGTAGCATGTCACCATGTCCAAAAGATCACAAAAGATCAGCTAGCATGTCATCATGTCCAAAAGTTTGCATTAACCATAGATTCTAACTAAGTTATGTACGTACTACAAAGCATCAACTTCAGCCCTGGGTACAAAGCATCTAGAGGCCACCACCAGCAGTGAGCAAAAGTTCCACACCTAGCACATGTTGGTCCAGAGTACTATTCTAGCACAGTCCCTGTAAAAGAAACAAAATGAACAGCAACTTGAGCTCTTATCTAGCACATGAACTAAAAAACAAATCTTATAATGACAGTAGTTTCCATTTGTTGGCAAAAGATAAACACCTTCATTAAGATGAACACAAAAAGACATTCATTTGAACACAAAAAGACATTCATTTGATCAATTATGACTTATTAGCAGAGCCTGTAATCCTGTCCACCTACTAGAAAAGAATGGATTGGAAGAAAATACCTCCATTTTGGAGCTTTGTAGATTTGTTGCTAACCTTCAACTGCCAAATTTCCAATATCAATAATTTATATTTACAATGTGATGCAGACAACTAAAAAACTTAAAATACTATAAGTTGCAAAATCATACCCTATTGTTTGGCCATGCAATGGACATGTACTGAGCATCGATTAGAGTTTCCATATCATCATATGGACGGGGAAGCAGGGCATCTCTTTTCAGCACAACATTTACAACAACTTCATAGAACTGAACACCAAGAGGTTCACCTCCCACTATGGTGCTAGGGTCGGTTGATAGAATTATTGCTTTAGCCACAGGGATATCATTCCTCAAGACAGCATATAATATAACATCCCTTCCAACCTAAAGGGCATACATTTCAGCGAGGAGTAATATAAAACAATATTTAAGTGCATAATTGAAAGCAGGGATTAGATAGTTGAGAACATTACAAGGTTTTCTTCTCCACTGCAGGAGGCCTCGTGGCTTCTTCTTGTGGCTGCATTGCTCCTTGATGGCACCCTTGGACTAATAACTTTTCTACGGATAACAGCGTCATCCTCATCCAATAGCATATTATCAATACGCCCTTGCTGATTTGAATTATTAAACTCTTCAAGTTCTGGTTCGATCCTTGGGCTCTACAAAAGCAGCGGAATAAGTTTTCACAAAGGGTGTCTAAAATTAATGATATTTTCCTTATGAAAAAGGATGATGGAAAACTAAAAAAAAGGATGCTACAGTGTAAAAATTAGGAAAAGGATGACTGAGTACTGAGTAGTTTCAGATTCAGGGTTGGATGTATTCAATTAGCTATATGTAGTAAGGTAATCAATTGTGTAAAAAAATGATCTAAATGGCCACTCATAAGTGACATGATGCAACTTCACCTCAACATGACGTGAATTAGAAGCATGGTGGGAACTTGTTTCAATATTCTGGACACGTTGAGATAGCAACATCTGCTCCATTTGGTTAAAACGCTGCTGCATGTGATCCATGCGTTGTGTTAGAGCGTTAACTACTTCTTGAGTTTGCCGATGAGCTTCTATTTCTAGTTGAAGTCTTGTTGGCAATTTGTTATGCGTTCCTAGTGTGCCCACGTCTTGAGGAGTTGGTCCCTTTCCTAGAACACGAACAAAACCTCTTGGCTCCTTTAGACCACAGACATGTGCAAACAAATCACCCTCCTGGATGGATTTTTCCTTTAGTTCTGGGTGATTTTCAGCAGCCTCTTTTAGCTTTTGCTACAACAATGCATACCATATTAGCTAGTACTATTCAAAAAACACAATAGATCTATTAGAAAAACACATACAATTGTTGCCTCAGCCTGTGGAATCGGTTGTGCATTTTTAGTTGAATGTGTCTCAATCCAGATTTCATCTCTTCTAGCAAGATGCCCAAGTTTTACCCCCTACAATAAGAGGTATTATAGTAAAAAAATCCTATAAATCAGATATGAAATCAACTTAAAAAGATGCATTTATGTTACCAATTCATGGCCAACACGAGCATAGCTTTTGCTACCAGATGTGTGTAACACATGCAGCTTTTGGCGATTTGCTTTGCCTCTTAACGAGCGGGCCTATAGCATAAACATGAACATAACTACTTTTTCCATGTACAGCTATACTATATGTAGTAACATAGAGATAACATAGAGATATGCATAACCTCTGCTTCTGGAGATTTCCAATGATTAACAAGCCACTCCCATTCTTTCGGACTAACTCTTTGGACACGTTTTTCCAGAAGTTGTTCAACAGACAAATTTGCATCAAAAAAAGGCCTTCTTTAGATCAGCCTTAAATTCCCTCCATTGACTATGCGATGTTGACAAAACAAACGGTAGACCACCTTGATCGATCTCATAATATAACTGTAATAAAATGAAAAATAGTCATTTTCAGCACTACACACAAAACAAAACAAGAGACAAATAATAATCCACATACCTGTATTTCATTCCACACTGCAAGCTTATTTTTGATATCAACTTCCCTCCAATCATCGTATGCAACCGATATTTTTTTCCTCACCAATGTTCCAATCACATTAGCAAACTCTTTAGAATCAGGCCCTATAGGCTGGCCAAATTCATTGAGGGTAATCTTGATTTTAGGTTGACCTGCTCTTGAAATTATGTTCACCTTTTTAGTGATGCCCCTTACATCCTTTCGTTTTGGTTCATCACGTTGGAGTGCAACAGTTTGATCTAGAGATGCATGGAAAATGACTGTAATCACATGACAAAGAAATCATGCAACATCCAGATCAGATCATACTCATATCATATTATACTAGCAAGAATTTACCTTCTTCATCGACATTCATTTCATGTTCCTCCGGTTGGTATTCAGGATCTTGATGGACACATTCATCTACATTGTCCTCCATATTTTTCCTTGTCCTGGGGCGTAAGTTATGATTTCCATATGGCGCTCCTTTTGTGCATTCAGTTATCTATGAAAAGTCATATGTATGTGAAATAAAAGGGACACAACATAGACAACATGAAATACAACTATAATAGACAGACATATATAACCTTAGCAATTTTCTTGGGTGGCTTTTGAACATGTATATTGCTGGCCAGTTGTGGGAGGTTAAGAGATTGCAACTTCTCATTGTTTTCTACTATTGTATTGTTCAGATGTATTTCATAGTCTGTTAGTGTCCCTTGCTTACTCTTTCCTCTTGACCTTCCACTGACCCCCCATTCTTTAATCCTTTCTCTTGCGTTTTCCATTCTTTTTCCTGCAGGTGATTGCAATTAGTTAGCAAATGTTCATCCATATAGAATACTATAGCAAATGTTCATCCATATAGAATACTATAGCAGTACAAAACTTACTTTTCAGGTTTATTTGCATCAACAATTATTCCATCTATATCTGTCCTGACACAACCAATATCTCCAACATTGATATTCATACTTGAAATAGGATGCACATCAGACAAAATTGTAGGTACTTCGAGGTCATGCTCTAAATCTTCATTATCAACTTCACGCATATTATAAAAATCGCGTGGTTTGGAATGAACAACAACAAACCAATCAATATCAATAGGGTCTTGAACATAGTAAACTTGGATGGCTTGGGATGCTAAAATGAAAGGCTCATCTGATAGCTTGTCACCGGTATTGAATAAATGTTTGAAATTTACACTAGTAACCCCAAACTGATCTATCTTTACCCACTTCCCTTCCGTGCGGTTATCAACCCAGTCACACTTGAAGAGCACTATATTCCCATTGTTGCTATAATTCAACTCAATAATTTCTTTTATAATACCATAATATGTCTTGTTTCCTATTATGTGGCAGTCAATATTGCCCCTCTCAAAACATGTGGTCTGTGCACTTAAAGAAACACCGCTGCTTTGAACAGGCCTTCCCTCATCATAAGCTTGGGTATGAAAATTAAACCCATTTATGGTGTAACTATTATATTTAGTAGCAACCATTGTTGGCTCTTTGGCTAAAATTTTTATCTCATCTGGTTCATTCTCACCCATCTCAGCCACCTGTGATTATGACATATATGTCAACCTAAAGTTATATCACAGTAAAAAATTAGACATTGGTATGACCACTTGCTTACTTACATGCAATCTAAACCACTCATGAAAGGTTTCATGATGCACGCGATTGATTTCTCGCTTGTTTCGAAGTCCAGTTGAGGAAAGATAGTTAATATGCTTCTTGCAAGTGTCATATTAGTCTTCGTTAGGAACTCTAGATTACAATTTCAGAATGTTAAAATAATTTAAATAGCTTACTTCAAATAAGAATCTATATTATCATAGTTGAACAAGACGTATCTATGTGCTTGCAGCCAAGTTTTATGGTCCAATGCCACACAACATTTGCCAGCCAATCCTCGCCCAATGGTGCGAAAGAAAGGAGGAGTACTACCAACATCAATAGGTAAGCCTTCATCATTTCTAATCTGTCGAGTAAATCGAGTCACACCATGCAAATAGCGTGAACAGAATGTAAGACACTCATCGAATAAATAGCTCTCTGCAATTGATCCTTCCGGGTGACTTCTAGTGCGCACATACCCCTTACACCTCATCAAAAACCTATGCATACATAAATATGAAATTAAAGTGAGTTTTTTTGCAATGAGGCATGGCTACAATTATTTAATTTTTTCTTGTAGAAAATCACCTCTCTACAGGATACATGTTGCGAAAATGTCTTGGACCAATGATTCTTGCTTGAGCAGGAGATGAACCATCAAGTGTATCATAATATCAAAAAATGATGGTAAGAATATGGTCTCAAGAAGACATAAGGTCTCAGCTATGTCAACTTCTAGTTTTTGCATATCACTTACACGGATTACAGGCGAATATATTTGCTTAAAAAAATTGCTCATGCGAATCAGTGCTGCACTAACATTTTTCTGGTAGTATCCTTCTAACAGCAAGTGGAAGTAAGTGTTGCAAAAGAACATGGTTGTCATGACTCTTAAGCCCAATTATCTTTCTCTCATTAACCTGAATATTGCGCCGAATGTCTGATGCATAACCATCTGGAAACTTAACTCTCTTTAATACCGAACAAAACAACTTCTTCTCTTCAGAACTCATTGAATATGGTGCTGGAGGTAAATAAAATTTATCTTCTACTTCAATAGGATGAAGATCACTTCTTATGCCTAGAGCTTGAAGGTCCAATCGAGAATTCAAGTTATCCTTATATTTCTTGTCAGTACCCAACAATGTATTAATTATATTATCACATACGTTCTTTTCAATGTGCATGACATCAAGATTATGACGCAAGAGCAAGTCCTTCCAATATGGAAGCTTGAACCAAATGGACCTCCTTTTCCATATATTAATTGGTTCCCCCTCCTTGCGCTTTCGTTTTTTTGATAGGTTCTTCCTAGATGGATCCTTGCCAAAATTTGGTTCCATGCCTTCGGTTTGCACCAAAATTTCCTCTCCAGACAATGGTTTAGGTGCTGACTGAAGCTCGGTAATACCATCAAATGACTGACTATCAAATCTAAATGGGTGGTTTGCATGTAAGAACCTACGATGCCCCATGTAACAAGTCTTGCCCCCATTTTTTAATCGAAGAGAACATGTAAATGAGTGGCACTCGAGACATGCTACTTCACCCGAGGTAGAACATCCAGCCACATATCCAAGACCTGGATAATCTGAAATGGTGCATAATATGGCAGCACGCAGCTGGAAGTACTCATCCTTGGAAGCATCAAAAGTTCTAACTCCATTGATAAACATATCTACCATATCATCAACTAGTGGCTCCATAAAAACATCCATATCACTGCCAGGAGCATATCGACCAGGAATTATCAAAGAAATAATGAAATTAGGTTGCTTCATACAAATCCATGGTGGAAAGTTGTATGGAATTAGAATTGCCGGCCAAATACTATAAGAAATATTCATGGATCTAAATGGGTTGAACCCATCTGTAGCTAATGCAAGTCTAAGGTTACGACTATCTGCAGCAAAATCTGGATGTTTATGGTCAAAATCCTTCCAAAGAGGAGAATCTGCTGGATGCCTAAGCAAACCATCTTTTGTGCGCTCTTCATCATGCCATCTTGCTAAGCCTGCAGTTCTAGAGCAAAGAAACAACCTCTGGAACCTTCTCTTTACAGGGAAATAGCGAAGAACCTTATTAGGAACCTTGTGTACACATTTCCCATTTGCATTAGCATTATCCTTCCAATAAAGAATGCAATCATTTATACATGCATGAATGCTGACATATCCAAGTCCTAGGCATTTGACAGTTTTCTTGGCTTCATTGTAGTTTTTTGGTAGTGCTGACCCTTCAGGGAAAGCTTCGTTAAGTAGATCAAGTAATAAGTCAAAACTCTTATCAGACCATCCCCCGAGCAACTTGGTGTGAAGTAGTTTTACAATGAAACGCAGCTTTGAATATTTCTTACACCCTGGGTATAGATCTTGCCCATAATCATTTGATAGGTTCCTAAGAGCATCCAAATCTTCATTTGTTTGCATTGGATCACCATCATCCTCAAAATCCCCGCCTTTGTCTAACCCACATGCTAAGTCTCTAAGCAAATCAGAGATATCATCATTTTCGCTAGACCCCTCCACATCCCCAACCTCATCATACTCAGGACAGTTCAAAAAAGATTTATCTTCCCCATGGGACATCCTTATCATGTAACCTTCTTCAAAGCCCTCACATATCAAATGCTCACGAACCTCGCTTACATCTCTCCAAACTGAACAAACACATTTTCTACAAGGGCATTGTATCTTGTTGCCTACGGATGAATTACTAAACACATGTTGTAGGAATTTGTTCAGTCCTTGCAAATATATTGCTGTATGCCTACGTGAAATACATCCATATATATCAGTTACTATATAATGGAGTGGAGAATATAGACCTAAAATAATTGGAAGTGTTTCATATACCTAGGCTTATCCATCCACCCTCTATCCATGGTGCACCTTTGTTATTTTCACAAGCAAACTAGCCAAACCGAAAATACATGTTGTAAGTTCCCCAACAATTGCAAATATACGCATTTCACATTTAGGCCGTAAAACTAAAAGCTACTAAAGATCAATGATTTTAATCACAAGCAAGCGATAACAAATATCAACCCCAAAACTAAGTAACAGAAAGTATCATGTTACCAACACGGTGTCTAGAGATGTCGCAAAGAAGCTCAAACTTCCACCAGGGTGATCCCGTCGTCCTCCCCGAGACGATGCCAACAAATTTCTTTGAACAACTATTAGGGTTACCTGCATGTACAGCATAATTACACATTTTATCGTCTTGACCAAAATAAATTCAACAGTACAATATATTATAATAATGGCAGCCTAGTTCAGCAGAACAAGGAAATAAAACATATGCGCAGCCCAGGTTCATTTGAACAGGAAGCAAGGTGCACAGGTTAGGAGCCTAGTTTAGCAAAATAAGGCTCATTTGAACAGGTCATGATGCAAGGCACACAGTTGTTCATATCATGAAGTATATCATTCGTTGGAATAGCAGGCAGATTGCAGTTTATCATTTGACAGGTAGTTTATGATACCATTCAAAAAAGAGAGCGGTATGTCATGAAAAAGAGCAGTATATTATCTGAATATATAATGAGTACTAATCTCTACATTTCCCAGCATACATGCTACTATTGTCGTAATTAAAAAGAGCGGTACATAATCTATAGAAATATCAGTAATGATGTTCATAGATGAAACAGAAGTACATCATTTAAGCAGTAATATTGTCATCTGAAAAAAGAAGTATAGCATGGAAAAAAAGCACTATATACTCTCCGGCTATATAGGTGGCTAAAAATTTGCAGAAGGTATATATACATGCACCTAGACGTTTAAAGAATCGGATATATACTGCTGAATGGATGTATATGTGTTCTGCTCTCTGAGAAATTATGTTACTACATGAAGCATATAAGGATTTAGATAACTCAAACCCTTGAGCTAAGAGCCCTGGTCACAAAACAGCAATAGCAACTTGCAATGGGTGGTGCGGCCACGGCCGGGGGAGGGGTGGCGACTGCTGTGCCCCAGGCGATGGGAAGTGGCGGCCACGGCCGGGGGAGGGGTGGCGACGCCCGGAGGAAGAGGGGCGACGGCAGGAGAAAGGCTGCGCGCACGGGAGGAGGCGGCTCACCGGGGTAGGGGAGGCGGCACACGGGTGGAGGGGCGGCGGCGCATGCCGGGAGGGGCGGCGCGCACGGGAAGGGAGGTGTCGCACGGGGAGGGGCGGCGGCGACGGGGATCGAGGAGCGCGCGCCACGGGGAGGGGCGGCGCTCACGGCGGTAGGGAGGCGGCGCGACGGGTGGAGGGGCGCGCGCACGGGGAAGGGAGGCGTCGCACAGGGGAGGGGCGGTGGCGCACGGGGATCGAGAGCGCGCGCACGGGGGGCGGCGCGCATGCTGGGAGGCGGCGGCGCACGGGGAAGGGGGCGCGCGACGGGGAGGCGGCGCGCACGGGGATCGAGGAGCGGCGGCGCACGGGGAGGGGGCGGCTCACGGCGGTAGAGGCGGCGCACGTGTGGGCGGCGCGCATGCTGGGAGGAGGCGGCGCACGGGGGGGAGGCGTCGCGACGGGGGAGTGGCGGCGTCGCGACGGGAGAGGCGGCGGGCACGGGCGGGAAGGGGAGGCGCCCACGGGGTCGAGGCGGCGAGCACGGGAGAGTGTTCTGCGGGATCGAGGCGGCCAGCGGTTTTGACACAATACACCCGCATAAGCATATTTGGCCAGCGCGCCAAACTTCCGTCCACACGCGCGGGTTACTAAATTTTTTGCGCGCACAACAATTGCCAACACACAAAGATTTAGCCACAGATATGCTGATGTTGTTCATACAATTACCGACAGATGATCGGTCCGAATAGATCAAGGGTATTACCTACAGATACTTTGTTGTTGCTTTGGACTATTCCCGACAGACAGTCTGTCACTATGCTTTACCGACAGACTGTGGGACGTTAAATGTCAACTTTTCCCTATAGACGACTGATGCTAAAAATTTACCATGGTGTAGTGTTAATACAAACTGTCACAGACGGTTTAAATAAAAAACCATATGTGATGTCTGCTATTATCACAGACGATTTTTATCAAGAACCATCTATGATATTTACAGTATAAGAACCGTCTGTGATGTCTTGTATTATCACAGACGATTCGTATAAATAACTGTCTGTGAAAATACCACAGACGGTTATTCGTATAAATCATCTGTGATACTTACAACACAGATGGTTGCTATGAACTATTTATGATGTAAGCGTCTAGTTTATCCTCTTTTATAGTAGTGTCCCGCTCTTCGATTGGACGATCATAAAGAGAAGTGAAGGTACAAAAGTTTCCTTGCCATTTTACTTTGTCTGCAAAACTGATCGCTTCCGATAAAAAAAAGACCGTCCAAATAACCCCCTCTAGTAACTAATCGCTGGGGAAACGCGATCCCCGTGTGTGAGGTCTACATCTTTCAGGCGGAAAAGGCTGACGCGACATTAGGATAGCACTTTGGAAAGAGTGGTTTGTATGAGTTGAAGGTGCGGCTGTACCGTTTTGGGCTTGTCAGAATAACGCACTTGATCAGCTGTTCCTCGCACCCCAAACAGAAAAGGAGAGAAAACTACGGCACCCACTACGTCTAGATCATCCGTTACACTCTTTTGCATCACCATTTTTTTCCCGGTGAGGTTAATATATAACACCACAAGAATATATATAAAGATAAGTAGCACCGGACAATCAGCAACAAGAAAGACCTAGTGAATCACTAATAATTCACGTTGGCCTCGCGATCACTTGCTGCTTGGCGCTGCCGTTGGTGGCGCCTCGTTTTCGGGTTTCTTAAAGCGGTGCTGGGGCCGCGGTGTAGTCGATCGACCAGCTAGCAGCTTTTGCGTGGAGTTTCCTTCTTCTTGGGGCGTTACATCCGATCGTCTCTAGCCAGCCTTTCCTTTTCTACTCCCCGATAATTTCCCACGGGACATGGAGTGCTTTTGTTAGCGATTGACATCCACCATTCCATTCCAGCACCAACCCCCGGCCAACCCCTTCACCAGCAAACAGTACGTGCCTATATAGCTGGGCCAATAATGCTGGTGTTCTCAAGTGTCACTCACGTAAACAGACAGACTCTGAGAGAGAGAGAGAGAGAGAGGGGGGGGGGGGGCATGGGCAGCTCATCAGGGCTTGTGGACTGGAGGGGGAGGCCGGTGGACCCCAAGAAGCATGGAGGTGTGAGAGCTTCCATCTTCATTTACAGTAAGTGATCGATGCTGGTTTCGTTAACTCTCTTCTTCTTCCTCAACTGGAGTCAAAGGCTTGCTCTTGCTGGTTTTATTATTGACACATGCACGCTCCCTCTGTTACAAAGTGAGTGTTGTTTAACAACTTCATGCATTGTTTAGGAAATTACTTCCTCGGTCCCGTAATATGGGAAAATTGCACACATACCCTATAGTTAGCAGGCACTTGTAGATTTGCCCCCCACTTAAGTGGCCTTGTAATTTTGCCCCATACTTGACATGCCCCTTATTATTTTGCCCCATTGTCCATTTAGCTGCTATTTTAATTTCGTTTTTTCATTTTTTTCGGGCAGGAAATGACAGATCTACCCCTACCTTTACCTTTCCCCATCGCCGGGTTGGGGGAGCCGAGCGCCGAGCAGTAGGTGGCCGTGCGGTGGGAGGCGTCGAGCTCGCGGTCGCGCACGCACTAGTCGACGCCTTTCTCAGCCAGCACCACCTCCCGCGGCCACCTGCTGCTCGGCGCTCGGCTCCCCCAACCAGGCGATGGGGAAAGGTAAAGGTAGGGGGTAGATCTGTCATTTCCTGCCCCCAAAATGAAATTAAAATAGCAGTTAAATGGGCAATGGGGCAAAATAATAAAGGGGCATGTCAAGTATGGGGCAAAATTACAAGACCACTTAAGTGGGGGGCAAATCTACAAGTGCCTACTAACTATGGGGTACATGTGCAATTTCCCCCCGTAATATAGATCCGGCGTGCATACTAGCAAGCACATTATCTCTATTATTTAAAAAAGAGTAGGTGTTAGTGGTTTATCTATCCCTCCCAACTCTCTTTTGCAGCTCTCCTTAAAATATCAAGCAAAAACAGTAAAGCAATCTACAAAAAAATTAAAGTAAATTCCACCTCTCTAAAAATTCTTTAACAAAAAAACAATAAAGCTCTACCGAGTGTGCGACAAATCTGAGGGCACAGAGACATGGCGAGGAGGAGCATGGAGGCGGAGCCGACAGTATGGACTGGGTAGGTCGATTCCGATAATGTTGACCCGAAATACTAGGATAATAAAAAATTTATCTGTAGTAAAGTACATGCATTCGGTTAATTTAAGTAATTAATATTTAATAGAATTGGAACTAATTCCCTCGGACTGTGATTTATTTAACTACTTATGCCTTTCTGACGAGGTCTGTCCGAATAAGTCCATCCTAAAACGATGGCAAGTTTTAATTAGTAAGATAGATGCTTACTTTCAGCCTCAAATAGGTACTTTGTAACGAAAGCACCACTTTAACGTAGAAAATAGCTTTGAAGGCAGAGATATCTGTAACACACCGGTGAAATGAACACGATGGCCTATAAATATCGCTTTACGTTGGTAAATCTTCGTGTTTCTCCCAAAATTAATGGTCATGAGAAAAATTAATGGTCATGAGAGGTGCTGGTTGGTATAATTGGATTAATTACTTGATAGGGATATGTCCAGTGGAAGTCCCTGTCAGTGCTATGATTGATCAATCATCTATCACGCATTCACTGCTAAACCTACTGCTTCAGCTTGCATGCTCTGGCTCTCAAACCAGTACGCATAAATGCTGCAAAAGTTAATTATATGGGCACCGACTATGTAGAAAAATCACGGCGATCTTCATGCTGATTTGATTCCATAACGCTAAATATATATGTCCAAATGTCAGGAAAAGTTTTGTTTTAGTTTTTTACTTTTGTGCATGCATGCAGTCCTGGTATGGCTCGGCAACGTGGCCAACATCGCCAACAGCATGAACATGGTAAGCTACCTGCGCGGCACGATGAACATGGGCGTGGCGGCCGCGTCGACGACCACCACCAACTTCGTCGCCGCGCTGCAGATGTTCACCATCCCGGCGGCGTTCCTGGCCGACTCCTACGTCAAGCGCTATTACACCGTTCTCATCTTTGCCCCCGTTGAGATACTGGTAATTAATTGAGTTGTTCATAAATGTTACAAACATTCTTAGAAGGACATTTTGAGGAAAGAAGCTAAGCAAGACAGGACGACAAGTGTAGTACTATCGCCAGAGGTGGTAAGGTCTTTGGCCGCAGTGATTCCATATTAAGTTCATTGCAAGGATGCACGCTGCTAGCCGCTGAAATAGTATAGCACGGCACAACACTAGAACGAACTAAATGGCAGCCGGTCCACTCTAAACGGCTTTAGATTCTAACTTTTTTTTTATCTTTCGGTTTATTTTGATTTTTTGCTTTTTTATTCCTTTGTACTTTCTATGACGATATAATAATTTTTTCTTATTTTTTAATTAAACGATTTAAAAATTTTAACAGTTGTTACCGTATAATTATAAGTTAAAAGCTTAAATTCTTTGGAGCTAGAACCGAACAACCACAAACTGTGTCACAACAATTGCTTAATTGAAAATATTCTACCAAACGCCTCAAGCATAAAGCTCGTTAATGCCAACATGTTTTGAGTGCAGAAGAAAGCTGAACTTTAAAATTCTCTTTTATATACATACATACATACATACATACATACATATATATACACACACACACATACGGGACGTTAAAATGGGGCACCATGGTGTCTGGGCACCAAGCCTCTCTGTCTTAGGATTGTTTTTAGATGCGTTCAATTGGAACGAAAGTCATGAATGGAAAGTCTTAATCATGTATGGAAAGTCTTAATCATGGAGTCTGGACACCATGGTGCCCTGTTATTTATACTATATATGTATGTATGTATATGGAGAGAGGGGGGTATAAGAGTATGCTACCGGGAGTACATACTCCCGGTTGATGTATTTTACTTGGTTGGGTGTTGCACTGTCTCCACTTCTGTTAGGTAAGTGGAGTATAAGCTGTTGTTATACAGTGCCTACCAAGATGGCCCTAGTGGCCTAGTATATTATGGCGAGTTGGCCACATCAGTCTTACCAGTATGCTGTCCCACATCTGCGTTATTGACGTGCCATCTCAACTCACAGCAAAGTTATTGCAACCAAGAAATATCCTCACATCCAATTATCATCTTGCTCTTGTGTAACTATCAGATATATAAAATCCAAGTTTATCCAAAAAGCTAGGAATGGGTTATTAATTAATACCCTGCCTTTTTTCCAAAGTGTAAATAGAGTTTATCTGTTGGTCCAAAGTACAACAATTTTTTTTTCTGAATTTCAAGAACCAAAATATAATTGCCTGAAATCCAAAACTATTTCAGGTAAACACTTTCATAACATTGTTGAGCGATACATGTCTGTTCCTACAGGGCTACATCCTGCTTGCCATCCAAGCACACGTCCCCTCCCTGCACCCGCCGACATGCAGCCCCGCCCAGCCGCAGACCTGCGAGCCGGTGCAGGGCTCCAACCTGAGCCTGCTCCTCCTCGGCATCTACATGATCTGCGTCGGCGAGGGCGCCATCAGGGCGTGCCTGCCGGCGCTTGGCGGCGACCAGTTCGACAAGTCCGACCCCGTCGAGCAGCGGCTGGAGGCGAGCTTCTTCAACTGGTACACCTTCGCCGTCTCCTTTGGCGCCTTCGTCGGGCTCGTGTTCATCGTGTGGGTGGAGAACACCAAGGGATGGGACGTCGGCTTCGCCGTCTGCGCAGCGACTGTGCTGCTGGGGCTGGTGATTTGGGCGGCTGGGTTCCCATTTTACAGGAATCAGGTGCCAACTGGAAGCCCCATCACAAGGATTTTGCAGGTAAGAAATGCATTGACAAATGGCATATAAATGTAATTTCATGTTTTAACATTTGGAATTTGTGTTCTGAAATATTATAATTTGTCACGTTGATCTATGTCCATTCTTCTATGCAGGTCGTTTTTAACTTTTTATAGTTTCTAATATAAAACTTTCACTATAATTTATTACTATAATATACTTACAGGAATAATAAAAAATATATTATAAAAATATTTTGTAAGATAAATTCAATTATAATATTTTTATGTAGTTGATTTATATAATTTATCATATATTAATGGTCAAAACTTGAAAAGCTTGACCGTATGGGACCCATAGCGACTTACATTTTGAGACATAGGAAATATGTCAGACCGGAAAATGCTCAAATTGTTTTATCTTTATCAAATAGAATCTGTACATGGAAAATATTTGTGAAAAATTTTAAATCTTACTAATGCTCGCGAATTCTCTCTATTCAGGTTCTTGTGGTAGCATTCAACAAACGAAAACTTCAATTACCCGGGAACCCGGACGAATTGAATCAGATCACCAATGATGATGCGAAAGGTCTTGAGGTGCTCCATAGGACAGAAGGCTTAAAGTAAGTCCAAATTAAACCTGAATATGGTTTGCTACCACTGTTATACATAATATATTAATGTCTGTGAATCGTTTCATCTTTTAGGTGCCTTGACAAAGCTGCAATAGACAACGGAAGGAGAGGAGCATGGTCCCTTTGCTCTGTAACCCAAGTAGAAGAGACAAAGATTGTTATTCGTATGATTCCAATCTTCATAACCTCCGCACTTGGCTACATGCCTGCGTCCATAATCCTGACCTTCACTGTCCAGCAAGGCAACACCATGAACATTAAGCTCGGGGCAATCAACGTATCCCCGGCGACACTCTTTGTCATTCCAACCGTTTTTCAGATGGTGATACTGGTCCTATATGACAGATTTGTCGTCCCATTCCTGCGCAAAATGACCGGCTATGTCAGCGGCGTTACGCACCTCCAGCGCATCGGCGTCGGCTTTGTGGCAGCCATGCTGGGCAGTGTGGTTGCAGCCCTTGTGGAGATGAAGAGGAAGAGGGTTGCAGAAGAAAGTGGCCTCATGGATTCACCCATTGGAATCCCAATGTCGGTCTTTTGGCTAACGATGCAGTACTTCTTTCTTGGAATAGTAGACGTCACTTCTTTCGTTGGGCTTCTTGAATTCTTCTACAGCGAGGCTTCAACCGGGATGAAGTCAATTGGGAGCTCCATTTTTTACTGCATGCTGGGAGTAGCAGCTTGGTTTGTGACATTGCTGATTGAGTTGGTGAATCGGGTCACGAGGCACAGTGACGGGAAAGGAGGGTGGCTGGATGGCGCAAACCTGAACAGGAGTAAGCTCGATTCGTTCTATTGGTTGGTTTGTGTTCTTGAGTTGGTGTCATTCTTGGTCTATCTGTTCTGGGCGAGGAGGTATGTTTATAGGAATGAGCAGAGAATTGCGGTTGAAGAAGACAAGAAGTCGCCATCAACTGGTGATGTGGATGCAATCTAGCTAATTATCAAATGTTATGTGTAGTGTTAATAAGCTGGCAAAATAGTTTACATATGGACATGTTGGTAAAGTGCTACTGTAAAATGCTTTTGATATTCTCATGTCACGCGTGGCAAAACAGTACGGCTCAGAATAAATCAGCGTGTGAAATAACCGGTTAATACAAAATTGCACTTTTGGCAACATAAAACAAGGTTCTCAATGTCAAAGTTGGTCCAGCAGTTCCTAGCACCAGTGGTGCAAACAATGAGAAACTGCACGTTAATAGTTTGCACAAGACATAATTGGGGAATTATGGAATAATCCAATATTTGCAAGAGCTAGATATTTTCCTAGGAAGGTCTTATAATAAATAATAATCCAACAACTCTTCAACGCATTAAGTAAGAAAAATCTGTTTTACGAAGAAGATATTTAATTGTGGTAAAACTAAAATTATACATATTAGAAGAAGGGAAAATTTGTTCTGTAGCACTGAAAGTTCACTGCTTCCGGAAAATACCACCAAAAGAACCCGGTTCCGGAAATTACCACCAAAAGATTCACCTAGCTTCGGAATTTAGCAGTCTGTTAGTAACGGTGTTAACTGAGACAAAAATGCCCTTACCTGTTTGTTTCAAGTCATAGATGCTGGAGATACAACTACTGGAGCATTTCAGCGCTCTTAGTACTGCCAAATTTCAAAGCAGAAGAAGATTTCCCAGTGAATTGTCCTGACTAATCAAAAGGGGGATGGATATACAGCAAGCCCGGAGCCGATCTGTGTTGCCGAAAATCCCGAAGCCGATCTGTGTTGCCGTTCTTTTGCATAATACATCGTAGCATCATAATTTGATACATAAAAACATGCCTAATGCCAGTCTCAGTAGCCAACACCAGTTCAATTCTGAAAGTTACTGCTGTATACAAAATCACCACAAACCTCCACATCAAACAAACACTCAGAATTGCCCGGAGTTATGCTAAGCCTACAAGTAATTTCGGTCACCCCAAATGCCAAAACAAGTCTGTAAACAACCGCTCAGAGCTCAATCTCATCCAAGGTATGCCTTCTGAACAACCAATTACCGCTAAAATGTCATACGGCAAACACAAGAAATGAGTTTGGGGGAACAATTGCTGCTCTTGCCGAAAATCCCGAAGCCGATCTGTGTTGCCGAAGCCGCTGCCGCCGCCCGCCGCTCTTCTTCCCTGCTGTGGCCGCCGCTCTTCTTCCCCGACGTGGCCGTGGCCGCCGCCCGCCGCTCTTCTTCCCCGCCGTGGCCGCCGCCCGCCGCTCGTTGCCTTGTTGGTCGCCGGCGCCACTCGGTGTTAGGGTTAGGGTTTGGGGCCTGAGTGGCCGAATGTGCGGACTGGCCGAGGGCCTGAGTGGCCGAATGAGTCTGCCGCTCGGTCTCAAGTCATGAGGGGCAAAAATGACATTACGAAAATACCAAACGAACTGAAACTAACAGATTGCTAAATCCCGAAGCGAGTGAAATCTTTTGATGATAATTTCCGGAACTGGTTTCTTTTGGTGGTATTTTCCGGAAGCAGTGAACTTTCAGTGCTACAGAATAAATTTTCCCTTAGAAGAAACCAACAATCATAAGTGGCTATAAATTGAGGTACCATGCTTCATTTTTTCCATGCTGAAGAAATCAATTCCAAAGAGTTAGATCAAAACTAAGAATGAAAAATGAATAGAAACAGAAATAGAAAAATTAAGCACATAATATTTAGTTGGTTAGCTTAGTTAATATAGGAGGTATTAAACACTAAAGTAAAAAAAAAATCCAAATCACCAAATTATTATACCAACTACATATAGTAAAGTTAACAAACACGAGTTAGCTTGTAAAGAAAATAAATTGTTATAGAAACCTTGAAGTAACAATAGTTCATCACTCATTAATAACTAAAAAAATAAATGACTGAAAAATGAGAGATAAAAACTCAACAAATGAGGAAAGTAAACATACTGACGTGCATGATATACCCATACATTATTATATGTATGAAATTAAACAAAGTCATATGTACAAAAACATTTATTGTTGAATTTGTAGGATCGAATACTGCAATCAGAAGGGGTGAATGATTGTTACCATTTTTTGGAATCTCCTGGCAGTCAATGAAGATTTTGATCACGTGTCACATAATTGCCTGAGCAATCGCTTAGCTTCAACTGCTCGTTAATTGCTCTGTTCGACTGCTTCGATTTGTTCGGCTGGTTTGTATGTGGTTGTATGCTTCAACCCAACTGCAATCATCAGCAATCTTCAATAATTCATGAACCAGATTGATTCAATATAATCATTATTGTTGGATTTCTGTATATTTACGAAGTGCCCTCACAAACACCCCTAACATATCTAACCAAAAAGTAAAACCAAAACCTTCTCAAAATTCTCTCAGAACTGTCAAGTTAGACCTATCCACTCCCTGCTTTTATAGGCTAACGTCCAAATCGTGTTCGCCTCAAATACGGACCCAAAATTTTATCTCTTTCGAAAACTAAGGGACCGGAAACCGTTCTGAACACGGGTTTTATTCAAATCCCTACACCTTTCAAGATATGGACTCTATCCCTAACTCTTTCAATCTCAGTTATAGACTCCTTCCACAACTCCTACGCACCACATGACCAAGCCCTCATATATCTTCATCACACATCATCACCTCACGTATCAAAGCCTCTAGGACAGCACCTCCTGTAGCCTCTTCATGCATCACCACCTTTGATCTCCACGTGCTCTAGCATTAGATCGACCACCTCGCGCGACATTCTCGACCGCCTAGGCCTCAAATTTCCCCATCCTAGTCCTGAACCTCCTTGTCACAGACCATGATCGTCTCTACGCTAACATGCACATGCAAAGACCAAAAAACGTTTTCCTCGGTATAAGTTCTTCACAACTTGATCTACATTAGTCCACACACTCATATCACACTCTTAACCATCCAACTAGATCAACCACCACCACAAAACATATCTCTTTCTAGAAATCAGCCCCAGATCACACATTACGACCCCTAGCTCATCGAGTACTCGAAAACACAAGAACTTGGGAATAACTATCGCTTCACTCAGAACACTCGAAGATCACAAAGTATCGTAGCACTCCCAGTCTACGACCACAGAGCATCAAAGTCTAAGACTTTGACAAAACACTCTAGCTACAATTACCGACCGGTTATTGTAGCAGATGAGATTATGACCTCCGATCGGTTCATTATATCTCACGACCAATTCACTGTTACTAGGTCAAAGCCTATTGATTATCTTGTTGTGGTTTCTCTATCGAGGTCGAAATGCCATGATTGACAAACTGTGATCAAAATACTGTCCTTGATCTGTCGTGCTCGATTTGCCATGGTTGACGCTTGCAGACCAGATTTACTAACCTGAATACTGTAGCAACAAGAGCGCATCGACCAGAGTGTTTACAAATGCAAATTCCAATGAAACCGGAATATCAATTATTCGTCATCACTAAGTGCACGACCACCACATGCTCTAACAGAATTCTTTTACATCTTTTCTCCTTCATTGGTCAAATTCATTGGATATAAACTTATATTATGTGGTGATTTATATTTGTATTACCATTGTTTGTTAAAATTTGATAAATTATATTTTTTTGACCAAAGTCTATTGATATTATATGGCCAAGAAAGTTGTCAAATTTTGTAATATGACATAGCACAACAAGAACTGACCTGAATATTATTCACGCTTACGGTCTCAAAGAGCACTGTCACAAAAATAAAAAAGAATAAAAAAATATAATAACAATACAGATATAAAATATAATAACTAAAAAGGGAATTCACTTGAAAAGCATAACAAAATATCTATCTCTAAATCTAAAATTTGTATGCCTTATAGGGTGTTTAGCTTGGCTCCAGCTCGTGGATTCTTGGTTGGAGCGGTTGGCACCATGCCACTCGGTATAGCTTCCTAAAAAAATAGTATCCAAAGTCTGTAGGATCTGGAGCTGCCCTCATTTCATCTTGATGGAGCTGGTAAGGGGATACGTACTCCCCGCACGGAGCTGGACCCTTGGTTACAAAAATACCCTCCAAGTTGGGGTAAAATTAGGCCACCACTTGACTGTAACCAAAATTGTATCGTTTCATTTCGATACCCACCTCCTGCACTGCACCACTACCCTCCCTCTCCCCATTCTCTCAAACCCTAGTGAGTGACGAAACAAGGATGACGACTGCGGCCAGGGAGTGAACACTAACGATGGGGATGATGGCTGGCTAGTGGAGTCTCAAATTGGTCTCCTCTTGCTTTGGCGACCTCGGCCCCGTCGCACGCGTCCCCTTGGTGACCCCTACTTCTTTCCCCTGTCATCCTCCTCGCCGCCTTCTTCGACCACGACGCTGACCCTAACCCGACATCCTCCTCGTTGCCGCTTCCGATGACCACGACGACAACCCCGACGCTGACGTCGTCCTCACTTGCGACTCCAACTATATCACGTACTTCTCCAGCCACACCGCTCTCCATGTTCATGTCCCTCTTCCCTTCCCTTCCCCATTCCAAGCCGGCTGCCCAGATTTGCATTTTTTTGGTGCCTAGGCTTTGGAATGAATGCTAGTACTTCTTCCTACTCATGTGACCTGTGATTACTAGAAGTACTTGTAGCTGTATTTTTGGGTGCAAATTGAAATGGAATTTGTGTGCATATGTTTAGTACTTGTTGCACCGTTTGTTCAATACTTGCTGGGAGGCAATCCGGCTCACACCTTGTTGATTCCCTATCCCAAGACTTATATTTTCTTTTGCATATTTTCAAGGGTAAACATCTTGAGGTAAGGAGTGCCTTGTTCAGACTTGAGTACTTTGCCGAGGCTTGCGTTGTGATGCTCATTTTGAAATGCTTCTCGTACCTGCATTGTGCCCCAGAAAATTTGCTCAATCAAATATTCTATTAAAAAAAATGATAAAGTCATTTATAGAAGTACATTACATAGTGAATGCATTGAAGGCTCCGCCGTAAAATTCTGTCAATGTAGGGATATGTAACGCCCTGCCCGAAAATCTTCTCAAAACCCAGTCCACCATTAGACGAGCCCGTACATACACAGCACCTTACTTATACATTTGTTCTCACTTTGTCTAAAAGGGTTAACTCGAAGGTGCTATGTTTGGACACAACAAACATTATATGTTGCCATAACTCATTTTAGACAAGCAATATAGGACTAATTCCACCACATGACTCCACATTGTGCACATAGGCCACCACACTAATGGGCCTAGGTATTACATTATCAATTAACTTTGCTTGCATCTTGTAAGGCACCAAAAATTTGTTTTTTATAAAAATTTATTTCAAATTAATTAATTTAAAGCATTTATAATTTTGGATTTTCTGTGTAATACCGGGAATCAATCTCCGACTCCAAATTCAAATCCAATATTTCAATTCAATTCCAATCCCATTTTGATTTCAAATCTCAATTCAATTTGAAATCTCAACTTTGAATTCTCCCAATTTGATTTTGGGCCAAAATCATTTCCCTTTTTCTCCTCTTCTTTTGGGTTGAACCCATTTCTTTCCTTGTCCTATCCCAAGCGCAGGGGCGGAGCCAGGAATTGCATATAGGGGGGCAATATGGATAACAAGTAGAGTAGAACCAATGAACCATGCCGGATTTACCGATCCAATAGTCACATATCAGAGTAATATATTGTCATAGTCTATAGCCGCCGGGCCAGGGCTTAGTCCCAGTTACATGGCAGCCAAATCCCTTAAGGATTCTAGTTCAGCTAAGCCAAATCCCGTAAGGATTCTAATTCAGTTAAACCGAATCCATTAGGGATTCTATTTCCTTTGAGAGTAGGAATCAGACTACAAGTCCGTTTGGGACTCTACTTGTAATCAGTGGCTATATATATAGCTTGAGATCCAATATTTGGGGACAAGCAAGAATTAATAAAGAGTTCTAGTATTAGTTTACCTTCCCTCTCGCTCTTCGGGCGGCGCGCAAGCTGGGAGATCCGCCGACACGGGGCCCCTGGTGCGCCGACGAGTCACAGCTACGGCTTACGATCCAAGGGCTGTGACAACTTGGTATCAGTTATGACTGGGTCCGATTCCGGCGAGGAGGCCACCACAGTTAGCGCAATACTCAAGGCGCTCCAGGAGCAGATGACCGAGATGCAAGCGACAATGGCAGATTTGAAGCGGCAGAGTCTCACCACCAACAGCAAAATCGCAGCGCTGGAAACCGGGGGCGTTGCGCCTGCGTCTGCGCCCGGCATCATGCAAATCCCTCCAGGAACCATCGCCTCGGGCTTCATCGCCTCATCGGTTTCTCCAGGGGATTCGTTCACCAGCGGCTACAGACCACCAACAACGGTTTTTCCTAGCCTGGAGGACTCCATCAACTTTCCCATCTTTCACCAACCCTACCAAGCTCCATCTGCCGTTCCCCATACTGCAATTCCGACAACAACCACCGACGCCATGTTCCGCCTGCCACCACCTATACCAAATTTTCTTCACCACCCGCCGGCAATTTCGCACAACCCTATGGGCCAGCGCCCACAATTGCCATCCAATTCATACTCCCATGCACCGAGATACCACCGGCTGGATTTTCCCACTTATGACGGCTCCGATGATCCCCTCTCTTGGTTAAACAGATGCGACCAATTCTTCAGGGGTCAGCGGACAGAGGAGGTTGACAAGGTATGGCTCGCCGCATACCATCTCACCGGACTCGCACAGCAATGGTATTTCCAGCTGGAACGAGACGAGGGACAACCCAATTGGGAGCAATTTAAGGAACTCTGCCACATGCGGTTTGGACCGCCAGCCCGCAGTAATCCCTTGGGGGAATTGACGCAGTTGCGTCAGACTGGATCCGTCAGCGAGTATCAAAACAACTTTTTGGCTTTGCTTTGTCGAGCGGATCGTCTCCTTCCGCGACAGCAGGTCCAAATCTTCACCGCCGGGTTGGCTGAGCCTATTCGGACCGACGTTGAGCTTCAACAACCAGCTACTCTCCAGGTGGCAATGAGTCTCGCCCGCGCCTACGAGCGGCGTGCGCACCTGCTGGTCAATACTACTACCACAGCTTTCGCACCGCGACCATGGCGTCCACAGCAACGACCTCTGTCTACACCAACTCCAGCCACAGGACAGACGCACAACACGCCACTGGCGGCATCATCCAGCGGGCGCCCAGCTAAACCGTTTCGCCGCCTTACGCCAACAGAATTGGCCGATCGCCGCGCAAAGGGTCTCTGCTACAACTGCGACGACAAATTCCTGCCGGGACATCGTTGTAAGCAACCCTTTCTAACCTACATTGATATGAATGAAGATGGCGACACGGAAGTGGATCAGCCCGGACTGCATGTCATTAACACCGAAGAACCCTCACCGGAGATATCCCTCCACGCTGTCACCGGAGCATCCAACGGGGGCACCATGCAACTAGCCGTGACAATTGGTACGCATTCTTTCATCGCCCTCGTCGACTCTGGTTCTACTCACAACTTTTTAAGTGCTCGGGCTGTCCAATTGGCCGCACTGCACTTACTTCCCCGCCAGAGCCTAAGCGTCAAGATAGCCAACGGCGAGAAGCTGGCCTGTACTGGATTTTGCAGCAATCTCCAACTCATGGTGAATCAGACCCCGTTTCTCATTCAAGCTTATGGCATACCCTTGGATGGGTTTGATATCGTCCTGGGGGTTCAGTGGTTGAAGACGCTTGGCCCAATACTTTGGGATTTTGATGACCTGACCATGATGTTCTGGCTGGCCGGTCGCCGGGTGCAATGGCAAGGAATCTCCCCAATCCCAACCGTGCATTCTCTAGTTCAGACCAGCCAGGATTCCTTGCAGCCTCTTCTGGAGGATTTTGATGACCTTTTTGCTGAGCCACAGGGACTGCCTCCAGCCCGACCACAGGACCATCGCATCAGTCTTCGCCCGGGAGCACCTCCAGTATCCGTCCGGCCATACCGGTATCCACACCACCAGAAAGACGAATTGGAACGACAATGCACCGATATGCTCCAACGAGGTTTGATTCAGCACAGCCAATCTTGTTTTTCCTCGCCAGTCCTACTAGTTAAGAAACATGATGGTACTTGGCGTTTCTGTGTGGACTATCGAGCCCTGAATGAATTGACAGTCAAAGACAAATTCCCAATCCCTGTGGTGGATGAATTATTGGATGAACTCCGAGGAGCTCGGTTCTTCACAAAGCTTGACCTGCGCTCGGGATATCACCAAGTCCGCATGCATCCCGACGATATCTTCAAAACTGCATTCCGGACTCATGAAGGTCTTTTTGAGTTTTTGGTTATGCCCTTTGGATTAACCAACGCACCGGCCACATTCCAAGCTTTAATGCAGGCAATTCTACGACCCTATTTGCGTCTCTTCGTCCTTGTTTTTTTCGATGATATCTTGATCTACAGTTCATCTTGGTCTGAACATTTGCAACACATCCGCATGGTTTTCTTGCTTCTTCGCCACCATGCCTTATTCCTCAAGAAGTCTAAATGTTCCTTCGGGTCGTCTTCCGTTTCTTACTTGGGCCATATCCTATCCAACGGCCAAGTAGCCATGGATCCATCGAAGGTACAAGCTATTGCCGACTGGCCACAACCCAAGACAATTAAAGCACTCCGCGGGTTTTTGGGTCTTGTAGGCTATTATCGCAAATTTATCCAAGATTTTGGCAAAATTGCAGCACCATTGACAAATTTGCTTAAGAAAGAGGCATTTGGATGGTCACCAACCGCTCAGCAAGCCTTTGAAGCACTCAAGGCAGCTTTATCCTCCGCACCAGTCTTACATATGCCCGAGTTTACTCAGCAATTCATTATGGAATGTGATGCGTCAGGATCAGGCATTGGGGCTGTTCTTCACCAGGGTCAGGGACCTATCGCATTTTTTAGTCGGCCAGTTGTCCCACGCCATTCCAAGCTCCCTGCTTACGAGCGCGAATTAATTGGCTTGGTCCAAGCTGTGCGCCATTGGAGACCATACCTTTGGGGCCGTCCTTTCATGATCCGCACAGACCACTACAGCTTGAAATTTTTACTTGACCAGCGCCTCTCCACAATTCCCCAACATCATTGGGTGAGCAAACTCTTTGGTTACGACTTTAAAGTGGAATTCCGGCCAGGCCGCCTCAATGCCGTGGCCGATGCTTTATCTCGGCGTGACTGCCCCCCAACCAGTTTATTGGCCATCTCATCACCGGCTCTCTCACTGTTTCCCGAACTGCGACATGAGACTCTACACAACCCGACACTGCAGCAGCTGCAGCACGACATCACTTCAGGCAAGTTGAGTGGCCCGTGGTCGGTACAGGATGGACTTATTCTGCGCTCAGGCCGGGTCTATGTGCTAGCATCGTCGGCCGCCTTACAGCAGATCCTAACATCAGCACACGCTGCACATGAAGGCATTCAGAAAACATTATGCCGTTTGCGGCAAGACTTCTTCCTCCCAGGCGCCAAACGCATTGTGCAGGATTTCGTCCGACACTGTCAAGTCTGTCAACGCAACAAGACTGAACAATTACAACCAGGGGGCCTTCTTCAGCCACTTGATGTTCCAACGCAACCTTGGTCTGACATTGCCATGGATTTCATTGAAGGACTCCCTCGGGTACATGGTAAATCTGTGATCCTTTCCGTCATTGATCGCTTCTCGAAATACGCCCACTTCATCCCATTGGCCCACCCGTATTCCGCTACAACGGTCGCCCGCGTCTTCTTTGATGAGATCGTCCGTCTTCATGGCATTCCCACATCTATTGTCAGTGACCGCGATCGGGTCTTCACAAGCCATTTTTGGCAGGATCTTTTCCGCATGGCGGGTATTCACCTCAACCTTAGTTCAGCATATCATCCTCAATCCGACGGCCAGACTGAAGCCGTTAACAAAGTGATCGCCATGTATTTGCGGTGTTTAACCGGCGATCGACCGCGGCAATGGTTGGACTGGCTACCCTGGGCCGAATATTGCTACAACACTTCTTTTCACTCTGCCCTCCGTGAGACCCCCTTCAAAGTCGTCTATGGCAGAGATCCACCTTCCCTCCGCACGTATGAAAAGGGTGAGGCTGTTGTTCAAGCCGTGGAAGTCTCACTGATCGCCCGGGATCAACTCATTCAGGATATCCGAGATCGTCTCATGCAAGCTCAAGCCTATGCAAAAAAAATACTACGATCAACATCACCGCGAGGTTTCCTTCAATGTCGGCGAATTGGTTTGGTTGCGCATTCTGCATCGACCAGCAGCATCCATGGGCATCCCAGCCACTACTAAGCTTGGACCTAAGTATTTCGGTCCCTACAAGATCATGGAGCGGATTGGATCAGTTGCATACCGCTTGGAACTCCCTCCCAGCGCTAAACTTCATGATGTTTTTCATGTGGGATTGCTCAAAAAGTTCCAGGGGATTCCACCACCATCTCCACCACCGTTGCCGCTAGTCCACCATGGCCGGGTTCTGCCGACGCCGCAGCGGGTGTTGAAATCAGCGCGCCGCAATGGACAGCCACACCTGTTGGTACAATGGACCGGCACTGCTTTGGCTGATGCTTCCTGGATGCCACTAGCTAAGTTTCAGGACTCTTATCCGGATTTTCAGCTCGAGGACGAGCTGCTTCGCGAGGAGGGGAGAGATGTCATAGTCTATAGCCGCCGGGCCAGGGCTTAGTCCCAGTTACATGGCAGCCAAATCCCTTAAGGATTCTAGTTCAGCTAAGCCAAATCCCGTAAGGATTCTAATTCAGTTAAACCGAATCCATTAGGGATTCTATTTCCTTTGAGAGTAGGAATCAGACTACAAGTCCGTTTGGGACTCTACTTGTAATCAGTGGCTATATATATAGCTTGAGATCCAATATTTGGGGACAAGCAAGAATTAATAAAGAGTTCTAGTATTAGTTTACCTTCCCCTGTTCTGCTCTTGCTGGCGGCGCGCAAGCTGGGGAGATCCGGCCGACACCAGGGCCCTGGGCTGCCGCCGACGAGTCACAGCTACGGCTTACGATCCAAGGGCTGTGACATATATTTCGCAAATTACAATGCAAAGAAAATTATATACAAAAATATGGCTCGGGTGTGCTCGGGAGAAGATGGGATTGAAGAATGACTCGGGTGAGATGGGAGGTGCGAGTGAACTGAGATAGAGACCGAAGGTAATTTGGTCCATACAAAAATATGAGGTGAAATACAGAGGCTGTATTTGGTGGAAATGGGCTTAAATCCCCTGTAATGGCGTATCTCTAAATAGGCTCACTTCACACTGGCGTATTTTGAAAGAGTAACTAAGCAGTGGCATATCTCTGAACTGAGTACTTTACGGTGGCATTTATCAATTTTTCCCTTTCAGTAAATGATAGGGAGCACAATGAGAAACAAAAGTACAATGCAAATACAGCTCCAAAAACAAAAAAGGTAGGCGATCAGGCCAATTCTGATTGATATGTTACAATTAGTGACAAGTGGAGAGCTGGAGAGAGATTAAAGCCTAGGTTCTTAAACTTGCAAATGTATTTTTATTTTGGCTAAGGATCTTAATCTTCAAAGTTGATAATCTAAACAATTTTTTTTATCTTAGCTTTTGCATCCACCTACGTCCTTAAACTCTGTACAATCACAACGTGATTCAATCCAGTTAGCAAAAGTTTCTTTCGCTAAATGCTAGTGATGTTGACTTTTCACAATGGTTCATTGTATTACAGCCCAACCAAACCACTTCAGAAGTAGGATGCAGGTTTGTTCCTGTCAGAAGACGAATCTTCTCCGAATCCAACTCGTGTTCGACATGAGTGCACTCCGTGGAAACCATGCAGGCGCAGCCGGTGTCTCAGACGTTGTATTGCCAGCACAGGACTTCTATTCATCAACCGACAATACAACTTCTTCCACAACCGGTTGTTCCTGGTATAGGTTGATTCAGTTTCCGAGTCTAGCTCTGTTTCTTGAGGTAGAAGTCCTGGACTCGTGTCTCTACATATTTTGGTCAATGAATCAACCTGACGTGCACGATTTCAGACGTCTTACACTTTGTGCTTCTTTTATCTTAATCAAGTAGTCATGCGCCAGCTAACAATTGCATATTGTTAATTTCCATGGGTTGACCAGAACAAGTATTAATGGGACTGATCCATTGGTTACTTCATAGAGTTGGCCTCTTAGATGTGTCAAGGTCTTGGCCAGTGGCGAGATCGGGAGGAAGCTTGTATCTCAGGTCAAAACAGAGAAGAAATCAAGCCAATGGATACCAAGCAAACCCTGCATATAATGAAGGATTAGTAGAAGGTTGGGGGTGCCAGACCCCCCCAGCCCCCCTCTCTCCGCCACTGCCCAAGCGAGCCCAGGCAGCCACCTTCTTCCTTCCTTTCTTTTCTTTCCTCTCTATTCTTCCTCTGTTTGGCCGTGCACCTGAGTGCCAACTCGCTTACGCTAGTCCACGTCCTGCCCACACGTCTATGTCTCGCCCCACTTGCAAAAACCATTGCCATCAAGCCTTCTTCACAATGACCATCAACCGGCCATTTCCACTAACATTCAAGCACATTGAAATCTAATTCAAAACAGTCATCATTAATCCCGTTGAACCCATATCTACTCCTCTGCCTCCCTCGGCCTATAAATTGGAGCATCGTGACCATCTTTCTCTCCTCTTCAACCCCCTCAACTCCCATTGCCTCCCGTGCACTATTGGACCGCGAGTGTCATCATCCCAAGCGCGGACCACCACCCCCGTCGTCACCATCTATCTCTCCGATAAGATTTTTCAAGTTTTGTTTGTGTCATATCGTGTTATAGCATCCAAGCAACCCATCCTCCAAGTTAATTTAATTTTTATATATCCAATCATCGGGAATCAAGTTTTTCCCAAAAACAGCTGAAATTGCCTCCCGCCATTGATTCATCCTCTCCGATTAGACATTTTCCAATTCCTTGGTCCTAGACCATCTCCACCACCTCCCCTACTTATGCCATGCCTCAATTCATCCAATGCATCACCGAGGAGAGCTGTCATTGGTGCCACCTCATTTGCCACCATCAGTCATCGCGCGAGCCATCCTCCGGCCGAGGTAGGACCACCGGAGTGTTCCACGGGCCGAGGCCATGCCCATGCTCATTTAAACCACCGCCGACCATCACCGCGCCACCCATGCTACCACTGCCACCGCCAGGCTCTAGTTGCCATGCCATCGCTGGCCATCTACTCCCCGAAGACACATTTTTGATTGTCGGGCACGGCGGGTATGTGGTTGAGCCTAAGTCAATTAAGGACCGGTCTGTGAGCTACTGTTGTAAAGCCCTATTATACTACCACAAGGCTGGTATGAGACAGTCCTAGCTAATTTATTTGCGGGTCCCAACCTGAGTCATGTTGTAGGATGAAAGTGAGCGTGGCGTGTGCCATGTGAAGTCTCACTCGGCTCAAGAGGGGGTCCCGGTCTGGTGGATTCCTTACTGGGATGAAACCTTAAAGTTGACTTGGCCAGGTTGAAGGCTTTATATTGTAAAGACCTTGTCATGATCTCTCCGCCGCACACCTAAGAAAGTGTGTTAATCGCGTGGCAATATGAGATGATCATGTCTTGTGGGTAAAGCTGTATAACCTCTGCAGAGTATAATCTATCCTGGATAGCCGTGCCCACGGTCATGGGCATGCTGAGTAAAGTTTTTCATGGATTAGACTTTGTTTTTTAAAATGATTTATGAAAACCTTATGGATGGATGGAATTCATGAGAGATTGAAACTTGTGGATGGATGGAATCCATGAGTGGTTGAAAGCGTGTGGATGGATGGAATCCATACGGGATCTTTTGGAAAAGAGGGTCCGGGGGGATGCCCGTGGTTAGGTTAGTGTTTGGTCGGAGCCTACACTAACTGTAGGATCGAAAACAGCAACAGAGGGGGGGGGCGAATGGTGCGATTAAAAACAACCCCGAGTATCCACACGATTTCTCCTCCGATAGCTAAAAAGCTATGAAGAAGGAATATGAAATCTTACTGAAGAAAGAGCATAGATAGCAAATAAAAAAAACAAAACGGACCAAAAATCGGAGATCTAAACATAATTGACAGCTAATTCCAGAAAGAAAACAAACAGGGCAGGAAGCAGCAATTGTTGGCAATTCAAGAGTGAAGGCAGATTGAAACGATGAAAACTAAACACAGACACAAGAAACTCAGCCTTGATCACCGAATCAAAGAAAAACTGAGAATAGCTTGTGCTTCTCGAGCAGGTAAGTGCAGTCCGACAAAAAACAAAAAACTGCAATTCACTGCTATTTTTAGCAAGATAGGCTGTTGTTTTCAGGAAGAAAACAGTCCTGAGAAAACTGTAGTTCACTGCTGTTTTCAGCAAAAAGCAGTCCTGAGAAAATTGCAATTTACTGCACTTGGCTGCACTGAAACATATCCAAGACTACAACTGAAACTGGACTGAAGCTCCCAAAAATACAGCAGGCGGTAGAACACTGAAAATACGAGTAAGTACCGAAGACTGGCAGCAAATCGGTTTCAGACCTAGCCAAAAACTGAAAACTGAATTGAGAAAGGGAGTTCTCCAAAGGGTAGGCGATAAAGAGCAGCAGCTGAACAAAGAAAATGAGGAAGTACTGTATCAGAGTTGTACCAATTGAAAACAGGACCAGCAGCTAAACACCGAATGAACTCAAGCGAGCTACAATGCCGAGCTAGCCGAAAAGAAATGAAACAGAAACTACTGCAGGGAAGAACCGAAAACTGAAAGAGGATTAAGACAAGGCTGTGCTTCTCAGATTAAAAGAATGGGACTTCAATTTAAATAGCCACTCAATCTCAGGGATAAGGAAGTTCAGAGAAAAGAGCAAGAAACCATGATCTGGACAGAAAACTGAAACTCGATCAGAGAGTGAAATAGACATCCAAAAACTTGTCGTTATTGAATCTTTTCATCAGGAAACCTTTAAATCTCAGCTGGAAACAATATCACAACCAGAGAGCACAAGGCTTGAACCAACTTTTGCTGAGAAATCAAAATCACAGAGATGCTCTGCGCATGATGAACAGTAAACCCTAGAAATAGAGGATTTTGAGGCGCACATCTGAGGGAAGAAAGTACTCATTAAATCCGATTTTTGCTCCTGGAAATTAACTGACCAATTGGTCTTGAATCATATTCTCATCACAGAGCAAAGATCAGAAGCTACTCTCTAAAGGATTCAACACAGCCCAAAAACAAACAAGAATACCAAAGCACAGAGCATAAAACCGAAGCACATGAAGAGATTGAGACTCAGATCAACTCAAACACAGAAAGTCTTCTCAAATTGAGTCTGAGAGACGAATGCTTACATAGATGCTAGACTACAGCTAGATCACATGCTCTCTCACATTCTGAGCAATCCACACACAAAACCAAGAAAACAAGAACTCACACACGGGAGACAAAAGAGAAACAAAGTCCTGCTCTTCTCAACTACTCTCCAACAGAAAGTGAATCAAAAGCGAAAACCCTAACTCCTTTTACAAGCCATGTTACCACCAGGAGACATGCATCCTATTTATAGCCTTTCATAATGGGTTCACAAATTGCTTTGCCCATTAAGCCTTAACGCTTTACCCGCTAACTCTAACCAAATCCACTTCCTTTAGTTCAGCCTTCAGCCTTGCGTATTCACCAAAACGCCCCTCCTGCACCTTCCAGGAAGCTTCCTCATTCCTTACCGTCCAAGCCTCGCAACCACCTCGAGTCCTCGCCGTCTTCGGCACACCTCGACCACTTTGACCTCGGCACCGCCTGTGCCTAGTCCGGCCATCCCGTGCCTAGCCACGACTACGCCTCGATGTCCTGCAGCCATTGCAGACAAGAAATATATCACATAGCACCGCTCAAGATACAGATAACACAAAGTCGTATTAGAATTAAATGCTCACATCCAAAATAGCCAACGACCGGTCGAAAAGAAAACATGCGTCCTAAGCTCGTCCAACCGCGTTCGACCAAGTCCAACCACAGTCGCCTGCACCATGCAACGACTTGGTTCGAACCACTCAAACCAAACTCAAACTATCTAGAACACGTGTCAATTACTCATCACAAACATGGGGTCACATCCACATGGTCTCTCAATCTCCCCCTTGATGAGTATATTGAAAAACACAGAAAAAGCGTAAAATTGAGTTTGTTTGAAAATGAAAGAGAGTCAAACATGGCCTAAGACAACAGAAAGAGCAAATTGATCTCCAAAGCTCCAGAAAGTTCCCAAATGGCTTTTTCTCTGCTATTCTCCCCCTTTTGGCAATAAAATCATCAAGATGCAAGGAAGAGAATAAAATCATGAGTATGGATGGAGTGGCTGAGTATTATTCATTTTAAGCATGATGAGCCATGAAGATTATCCAAAATGACCTTGAAGTATTACACCAAGCCATATCATATAAGAAAGCTATCAAGATCATGACAATACATGTATAGACAAGCTAAGCTAAATAAGTCATAATTTGAAAATTAGTCGAATTGCTTAGCATGTCAAGTCGACCATGATTATAGTCTATCTAAAGGTATCCAAAGATGATGCAGGCCATGTCAATAATCTAAGTGGAACCAAGAAGCTAGTATTGAATCAATTTAGAGTGCTACAAGTTCAAGAATGAATCACTTGTTCAAGTACTTGGTCTTTTTGTGGATTTAAGCAAATTGAGCACATTTGACATGATTTTTCTTTTAGAATTCATGGTCGTTTCCAACCAAAATTTTAGTCATGTGCTAGATCTCAAGCCTTATGCGACCACTCCAAGAAATAAGCTTAAGGAGATGATCTTGGTCATCCAAAACTCCCCCTGAGTTCATGCCTAGTGCAATGGCAAGCAGTTTCATGAGAAAGAATTGGTGAGATTAGTTTTTTTGCACAAAAGAGATCTTTTTGCATTCTTAAGAGCAGAAATTTTGTACTAACTCATGCATCACCAAGAACCTAGTTTAGCTCAATCTAAAGCTCAATAAAGATTCAAGACTCAACTCAGCCTATTTGACATTGCATGAATCATAAAAGGATAACAAAAGACAAATTAGTCTCAAGAGCTAACATGACATGAATTAATTTAAGTTGAGCAGTTTTAATTAACTTATCATGGCAAAGACTAAACTACACATATAAAGTCATGATAAATCTAGCAAGTAAGCACAGCTCATGGTAAGATGTAATGTATTGTAAACATGTCATAAATGGATAATAATCAAGGCTCAATGTAGTTATATTACAATGCAAAATGATATGAAAGAAAATCTAGCTCCCCCTCAACATGTGATGCACTTTTAGTTCAAGTTGAATTATGACAACATTAAGATCTAGAAGCTCCCAAATGAACTCCCCCTGAACCAAAGCAAGAAAAACGAGAAGCTGACCAGAAAAATAGACAAGGCAGTCCTTAAAGCATAGATAAAATATAGAGGATACTATGTCTCAGACTGACTCTCATTTACCCTATATGATACCAGGACTATCAGCTGGTCATCGAACGCACTAAGAAGCAAACATGTTCCCTGTCTACCCAAGGGTGGCCCAGCCCTTGCTAGAACCTATAAGAAGTGAGTGAGCTCAACCTAGTGAGAAGAGAAACAGCTAATAAGCAGCATCCTAGAATCACAAGATGAGAGAAAGAAGTTTAAGCAACTCGGCAAGAGAACCACTCTAACTTATGCTAGAAAGACTATCCCAAATGCACCCAAATGCGACAGAATGGAGCAAGAGCACATATACAAGATAAAACATGAAACACAAAGCTTCCCCTCACAACAGTCCATAAGGACAGACCACCCCAAGCTCTCCCCGCAAGGCTGAAAAATCTAGAGCTATCCAAAGGCTTGGTAAAGATATCAGCCAACTGGTGGTCACTCTCCACAAACTAGAGCACTATGTCACCCTTCTCCACATGGTCTCGAAGGAAGTGATATCTGATATCAATGTGCTTGGTCCGAGAATGCTGCACTGGGTTCTTAGCAATGTTGATAGCAGAAGTGTTATCACAAAAGAGTGGAACACTGTCTATGGCTAACCCAAAGTCTCGCAGGGTCGAAACTATCCAAAGCACTTGGCTGCAACAACTAGTGGCAGCAACGTACTCGGCCTCTGCGGTGGACTGTGCAACACCGGACTGGGTTCCTAAAAGACCAGGAAACAAGAGAAGTGCCAATGAATTGGCAGGTGCCAGAAGTGCTCTTCTTATCTATCCTACAGCCAGCAATGTCTGCGTCCGAGTAGGCTCTGAGGGAAAGACAGGATGAGGAAGAGTACCAGATACCATAGTCAATGGTAGCTTGAAGGTACCGAAGGATGCGCTTCACCGCCTGGCGATGAGATACGCGAGGAGAAGCCTGAAATCGAGCACACAGACACATGGAGAAGCGTATGTCCGGTCTCGAGGCAGTGAGGCACAAGAGGGAGCCAATCATGCTACAATACTCCTTCTGATCAACTGGCTCGCCGTCCTCATCTGGGTCGAGTGAAGCTGATGAAGCCATAGGAGTAGACACCGGCTTACCATCACTCATATCAAAACATCTCAGGAGGTCTCGAGTGTACTTGCCCTGATGCAAGAAGGTACCCTCCCGAGTTTGCTTGATCTGAAAGCCAAGAAAGAAGCTCAGCTCGCCCATCATGCCCATCTCAAACTCTAAGCTCATGACATCAGAGAACTGAGAGACAAGAGCATAAGAGGAGCCACCAAAGATGATATCATCCACATAAATCTGAACGAGTAGAAGGTCATTGCCATGCCTGCGAATGAACAAGGTCTTATCTACATTACCCATCTCAAACTCATGACTCAACAGATAGGACTTAAGCCTCTCATACTAAGCTCTAGGGGCTTGCTTAAGTCCATACAAGGCTTTGGAAAGTTTATAGACATGGTTTGTGTATTTGGGGTTCTCAAAACTTGGAGGCTGTCTAACATAGACTTCTTCTCAATATACCCATTGAGGAGGCACTCTTGACATCATCTGGTAAAGCTTAAAGCCTTTAGATGCTGCAAATGCAAGTAAGATCCTAATGGCCTCTAGCCTAGCTACAGGGGCAAAGGTCTCCTCAAAATCTAGACCCTCAACCTGGGAGAAACCCTGAGCTACCAATCTAGTCTTGTTTCGAATGACTACCCCATCCTCACTCTGCTTGTTTTTGAACACCCACTTAGTACCTATGACATTATGACCTCTAGGGGGCTCAGCAAGCGACCAGACCTTGTTTCTCTCAAATTTCTCTAACTCCTCATGCATGGCATTGACCCAAGACTCATCAGAAAGAGCATGACAAACGTCCTTGGGCTCGAATGAGGCAACAAAGGCAGAGTGGAGACAGAAGTGAGACATGCCAGATTTTGAGCGGGTGACACGCTCGAAAAGGTCTCCGATCATCTGCTCTGAAGGATGGTCTTTTTGAATATGACAAGGAGGTCCTGGATGAGACGAAGAAGTTGCCTCTACCTCGTGAGCTGACGAGGTAGGAACAGAGCCACTAACTCCAGAAGATGTGGAAGGCAAGGGCTGATCTCCTCGAGGTGTAGTGGAGGAAGCAGGCACATCAAGGGGAGGAGGAACTGGATCAGGTGAACCACCTTCATCTCCATCCTCCTCATCATCCACAAAGATGGGCTTGGACTGCTCTACAGAACCTGAGATATCGGGCCTAGTCCCCGGACTGGCCTCATCGAAAGTTACCTCACAGGTCTCTACCATTTTACTAGACTCACAGTTCCAGACCCTATACGCCTGTGAAGAAGTCGAGTAACCCAGAAAACTCTCATCATAAGATCGTGACTCGAACTTATCTAGGTTCCCAGACTTCAGAATAAAGCACTTGCAACCAAATACGCAAAAATGAGAGACACTGGGCTTTCGCCCATATCTCAACTCATAAGAAGTGTGATGCAAGTGTACCCTCAGAAAAACTCTGTTTGAAACATGGTACGCGGTTGCTATAGCCTCGGCCCAAAATTTCCTAGGTGTAGAGTACTCATCAGGCATCATCCTGGCCATCTCGACCAAGGTACGATTCTTCCTCTCCACGACGCCATTCTGCTGTGGGACGTGCGGAGAAGAGAACTGGTGCTCTACACCTGTCTCATCGCAAAACCTCTCAAAGTAGGAATTCTTGAACTCTGTGCCATTGTCACTGCGAATCGCTCGTAAGGCCACCGGGAGCTCAACAGAAAGCCTACTAAAAAGACCCCAAAAATGTGTAAACGTCTCATCCTTTGAGGCTAAGAAAAACACCTAAGAATACCTCGAGAAATCATCGACCACGACAAGAACATACCACTTCCCTCCTGCTGACTGTACTCGAGCTGGTCCAACTGTGTCCATGTGGAGCAGCTGTCCCGGTGCATCGGTCATAGTCACTGTGACCGGAGAGTGAGAAGCGGCAACCATCTTGCCGTGCCGGCAAGGAGCACAAAGAAGATCTTTGGCAATCTTGAGTTTAGGCAAACAACGAATGAGATCATGGCCGCTAACTCGGATCAAATGGTCAAATCTAATATGACCAAGTCTCCTATGCCAGAAGGTAAGGTCACGAGACTCAGAAGCAACTAAACACCTGAGAGGATCACCAGAAGACTCAACAAAATCAGCACGAAAGATCCTCCCATATCTAGAAATCCCACAAACCAGACTCCCCGAAGAATCTAGAATTTTGCAAGCGTTTTTCTTAAAGCTCACCTCAAAACCGTCATCGGTAAGCTGAGAAACAGAAAGAAAATTATACTGCAGCTTACTAACCAAGGCAACATTTTTTAAAATAAAAGAATCATTCACACGTACTGTACCTTTTGCGATGACACGCCCAGACGAGGCGTCTCCGAAGGTGATAGTCTCATCACGTGGAGCTCAGGCTAAGGAAGAGAACCAACGGGAGTCTCCGGTCATATAACGAGAACAACCGGAGTCTACGAGCCAAACCTCTCCCTTCCCTGCCCAGCGAACCTAAGTCAAACAGAGAGAGATGGTTCAGTACTGGGATAAATCAAAAGAGATTTTGGAATGCAAAACTGAGTCACACGACGAGTAGAAGAAGTATGTCAGACCCGGATTTTTCAATCCGAATCTTCTGTGATTCCACCGCACTAATCCCTGGATCAGTAGTTAGTGCACACAGATTACAGTTCTGATTATCAAAGTTCATATCATGCGAAAGCGTAAATATAATAATAAACTTACTCATGGGCCGATTAGGCCGAAATCATTAACTTGCAGCAGCGGAAGAACGAAGCACACAGGTGGGACCTTCAGGACATGCCCACAGGCAGCCAACTGGAGGTTCGCGACCTAGCCCTTGACATCTTCATCTTCTCGGCCAGCTTGTCCAATCTTGTTGCTGAGGTGAGGTGATTTGATTCCCGATTCTGAATTTTGTCGCAAAAGCGAGCGTGAGCACTCCGACCCCGTGCTCCGCGAGCCAATACACAGAATGCAAATAAATAGTATGCATGGCTTAACAAAGGAGAGGCTCGGGCTATTTTATTTTGCGTAGAGTGCTTTTGAATACAATTAATTAAAAAGCCCTATGACTTAGCAATTTTGGAACAATTCATAATGTACAAGGAAATGCATTATTAGTATCGATTCAGATTCCATCCACCGTTACATGGCATCTGCACCATATAGCAATTTCTTCAGCGTTATAGCCGCTTAACCTACCACTGGGACGACACCCAGGACAATTCCAAACTAGGGCCTTTCACTGCCCTCCACTTATCCATCCCACCCACAAAACATTTTGAAATAGAACTAACTCGAGTAAGTTCCCATGTCCGCCCATGACCGTGGGCACGGCTATTCGAATAGTTTTGACTCTGCAGAGTTTGTACACTTTCACCACAAGAGATGAACTATCTTTTTTGCCAACATGCTTCCTTAGGCATGAGACCCAGATAATTTATCACAAAGCCTTTACCTTACTCCGATCTAGCTAGATACCACCCACGCTGAGGTTTCACCGCTGAAGGGTTACACCACCACGATCGAAGCCCCTCTTGCGCGTGCAAGAGCACAATTACACCCGTGCCTCATCGTGAGTAAACCAAGACACCACGGCACCCACTTTCCTCGGTGATATCTGAACTAAACCCTTGCAAGTTATTCAGCTAGGTCGTACCCATTATAGACTTGTGGTTGTACTGTTTTACATCAGGAGGTCATCACAAGATTCAGTCCTTAGTATTATCTGAGCGGTTCTACCACACTCCATAATTTGTGCTCCCACCGCACCACATACCAGCCCCCAAGCCATCCGCTCAGATATTTAAGCAAGTTGGGATTTTTGAGAGCATAAAATAACCATATCAAAGGATACCAGTCATTCCCACCATGACTGCCCAACCAATTTTTTTCTTCTCAGGATTAAAAGTGATGCTTGGGCGCTCTCGCGCCCATGAGTATCTAAACAATACTAAGCATGGCATATATTTAGGGACTTATTTTCCAAAGGTTACTATTATAATTTTTCTAGGGTGACAAGGTTCTCATGTTCAAATATTCCAAACGAGGGGCAATATTAACCAAGTTAGACAATAGGCATTTAACTAGAATTCTAAATTAAACATGGATTTGCATATAAATTAACAGCATGCAATTTGATAATTTAAACAAAATAATTTGCAAAAAATGTAGGTTCAACATGATCAAAGTATTGACTCGCCTGGCGTGGTTTACCGCGGTCTTGAGCTCACACAATGCTTGCTTTTGAGCTTCTAGTCTCTATCTTCACTCCAAGCTTAATCTCGCTGGATCCACTGAATCTTCACGACTCCCAATTTCTAATTACACGACAAACGACTGAATCCAAATAAAAGCAAATAACTCAAAAAGATCCAAATAAATCCGAATAAACTCAATTTAGTTTTATTACGAGTTAATGGGTGATTTGGTGAGTTGAGGTAAGGTTGGTAATAGCATACAATAACTTGATCTTTCTATTAATAATCTCTTTGTATTACTTTGTTATTTATCACGGAAGTTCCATGAGTTAAGGTAGACCTATGTATCGAAGTACGAGTCTGGCTGGGTATGTATTCCTTGTAACATAGGTTATGGTAAAGGCAAACTGGACTGATGGATGAGATCTGTACTTATTCTATAAATCTTTTAGTCGAAGGTATTATAACATTTGGATATCTTTATTAAGTTTTTAGAATAATCTCTGATATAGGCTTTTACTTACTAATTAGATTAATTAAGATTTAAATCTCTAATAATCTCATTATCATATTTTATATATCTTCATTCATAGCTAAGCTAAGTTTAAGTTGAATTAGAATCCATTCAAATGGGTCCTAACTTGTTATATATACAATTATGCTCAATACTATTATGTACTAAAGCTAGTGTCAATATTTGATTAGCAGTACCATTATCATTTTATTTGCACCTTTGTTATTATTAAGCTTAGCTTTAATTAAAATTTATTTACCTAGCAAAACTTGTCGTACAGGGTTATATATTAGTGTAGCTACTAAATTAAATCTATTAAGGGAGTTTGTTTTAATGATGACATGCTAGAGCATATATGGTAATTATAATTTGAACATTTAACCAAAGTGTTTTTCTTTATCCATGCCCTTAACTAATATTTAGTCTTTTAGATTATTGCTCAAACCATATTAACTAATCATATATGAACTAACCCATATTTAAATCTTCAAATATTCTCATTTATTTCCTAATTAAATTGATTGGCCTCCCTAAATCATTCTCTACTTTTATATAATTTTTCTTACTTGAAATGGACTGCAAAAATCAATTTAAAAAAAACATAGCAGAAGGTGCCAACCTTCGGAATCGAACTCGAGACCTACTGCTTGTGCGCTTGATTTCACGCAGCTGACCAACTGGGCATCTGGCTCTTAGCGATTCTACTGAAGGAGTAATAAAGGTGAGCAAGCATGTGGATGAGGCCAAAGCAAAGCATGCCGGCGGCGCTCGGGGCTAGCCTTGCCGGCGGCAGGCGGTGGCCCAGGAGGAAACGGTGACCCGCAAAATGGGTTGTGCATAGCACGAGGAGGACAGAGGTGGCGGAACGGTGGCCGGAGCGGCGGTGAGGGGAGTGGGCAGTAGCCCGAAGTGGACGGCGGCGAAGTGGGAACGGGGCGCCGGCGGCCGGGATGATGGGGAGGGGAGTGGGCGGCGCTGAAGCAAGAGTAAGTAAGGAGGAAGCTCACCATGAGTTGACCGAGCGGGGAAGATGGCCGTGGCGGGCTGGCGGCGATGGCCTTGGGCGGCGCGAAGGGGTCGCTGTGGAGAGAGAAACTCCGGAAATGGGAGGCTCGGCCGGTGGTGGGGAAGGGTCCAGGGCGTCGAGGGGGTGCTCCACCGGCGTGGAATCGGCGGGAGATCGACCGAGGAGGCGGCGGTGGCGGCATTGGCGGCGGCGGTCGATTTCAGGCAAGAGAGCAGTGCGATGAGCCGGAGGCGCGATGATTCGCTTACACAAGAGGGGAGGTAGAGGGATCTAGGGGACACGCCGGAGCGCGCTTAGCGGGGTGGGGCATCGCCGGAGGGCCGAGAGCGGCGTGGAGGCGGCAATGGCGGCGGCGATGGCTTGCGCACGGGCGGAAGGGGAATGGAGGAGGGAAGAAGGGAGAAGGGCACGGAGGAGCTTCTTATAGTCACGGAGTGTTGCGGAGAAACCGTGGGTGACGGGGGAACAAACCGTGGGCGGCGCGGTTGCATGGAGGCCACGGGGCGGAAGAAAGCTGCGGCGCAGCAGAGAAAAGAGGAGAGGTGGCGCGGGCGCTCGGGGAAGGAAGGGAAAAGGAGAGAGGGAGGGGGCGGTCCCGCGCGACCAGAGGGAGAGAGAGGAGCTGGCGCGGGGGCCCGGCGTCTGCGGGGAGATGGCGCGGGGAGAGCCAGGCGCTCGGGCCCGCTGGCAGGGAGAAGGGGCGCGGGGTCCGTGCGGCAGTGAGGGGAGGTGTGGGAGGAGGGGTGGAGCTGGGCCGTTTTCGGCCGGCCTGGCTTCATTCCCTTCTCTTTTTTTGTTTCTTTTTTTTATTATTTTGGGTATGTGTGCACATGGAGGTATATATATATATGTATATATATATATATATATATCTGTTTACGTATAATTTCATACATTGCTATTTCTCTGGTTTATTTAATTTTGCATATTTTTATTTCCTATTTTGATAAATTCTTACTTGCACTATGTGCATATACATGTATATGTTTATATATACCTATATATGTATGTATTGTGCTTGCATTTTATTCCTTCACTTCCATTGCTAGTTATGCCATTATTTCCAAAATGAGGTTTCATATTTTTAACTCAAGTTTCTCTCTTCTAATACTGAATCATCTTTTCAAATTCGCATTTTAAACCTTGCTTTTCTATTAACTAAATATGTTTGTTTCTTCCTGATCCTTTCAACTTTTGGAACCTTCACCAAATTTCTCAGAAAAACATCATAAACTCCAAATTCAAATAAAACATATTGCCAAATAATTCAAAAGCTTCACATTTTCAGATTTCAAAATTTTCAGGATGTTACAAAGTAGCCACACGCGACTGACCTCTGTCTACCCTACGCCCTCTGTCGCTCAACAAGCCAGATGGTCTATGTGTAGACCCAAAGCTGTTGCTGCGTCCGACTGCTATGGAAGAGCGAGTCAGTGTACCGGCAACACGCTGATTACGCCGTGGGTAGCTGTCTCAATGGAGAAAACGAGATCTACCCTCAAGACAACAGATATCACGAGCAGAGGCATATCGAGGATAAAAATCAGAAACACCGAAAAATCCAAGTCCTCGATGCTGCCTAAACACCTCAGAGTGATCAATCCTAAGCCTCGTGTCGGTCTTAGGTGCACTCAAGGTCTGGGGTTGACACTGAATACGCCTAAGATCACGAACACGATCTCTCCGTGCGATCTTGGCGCGCCTAAAGCATCTCTCGATCATGTGTCCATCCTTCTGACAAAAGGTACAATCAAACTTCGCCTTCTGAGAGGTCGAAGCACCAGGTGTTACCACCTTACTATCAAAGATCCCTTGGACAAAGCCCGCAGATTTGAACTCAACCTTTTTGTTCTTGGGCTTGACCTTAATCACACCTGCTGCTATGGGTCTGAGCACAGTAGGTGGATGCTTCCTAACATCCTCAAGAAAATCGTATCCTAGACCTTGATTGAACTTGCAAATCTTGGACTGGTCTAGAATAAGATTCAGCTTCTTCTTGCCTCCTACAAATCTCTCAAGAGTATTCATAAGATATTGACACTCCTGAAAAAGAGAGGTGCAAGAAGAGCAGGGGAAGAGGAGACAGCAGAAGGGGAGGAAGAAGAACCAATAGCAGAAGAAGGAATGACATGTGCACGGACAGCCGCCTCAACATTGAGGTCTTCGCAAGGACTAGGAAGGACAATCCTACCTCTAGCTGTTTGGTCATCATGCCTAAGCATCTCTACTCCTTCGGGCTTCTTCCCAACACCAGCACACACAGTACAAGGAGACTGTGACTTCTCTAGTAGGTCCTTAGTTAGCTTCACACATTTGTCATTTAAAGCAATCAACTCATATTTTAATTTTTCACAATTGTTACATGGTGAGCTAACAGGGTCCTTAGAAGCATATTGAGCCATTTTCTTGTTTTGATCAACCATTTCTTGAAATTGTTTGGAAACTAATTCAAGCTCAAGGTCAATTTAGGACAGTTGATACAAGAAACAATGGGCTCAAGCAAGAAAGCATGCAATTCAGCAATTTTATGATCTGCCTTTTTTAGGTTCAGTTTCAAGTTATTGCAATTTTCACATGTTTCTAGCAGATCAAGGAGCATAGTATAAAGACCTCTAAATGCATTATCCTTATCCTCACATGAGGTACAAGAAGTAGTCTCAACAACAGTAGATGAAAGGGCGGCTACCCTACTCATTTCTAGTTCAGCAAGCAGACTAACATTCTCCACCTTAACAATGTCAAATTCAGAAGTCAGACTATCATAAGAGGTCCTTAGTTTCTCCATATCTCCAAGCAGGGAAGAACACATGTCACATTCGTCACGGGAGGGAGCAGATATAAGTGAAGTAAGCTCCCGTGACAATCTATCTACTTCCTTCTCAAGGTCCACAACCCTAGCTCTAGATCTAGCATAAAATCTTCCTAGCTTAAGGAATGCATCATTGAGCTGTTCATAGGAGGGATCTACCTCATCGGTGTCGGTGTAGAGCACATCGTCGCTGATGTCGCCCTCATGAGCCATGAAGCACATCCCGATGAAGTCGTCGCCATCCTTAGGATCTTGATCCTCCTTGCCGTCGTCGTCGCTCCACCCTTCCACGTTGCTGAAGTCGAGGTCATCGAAGGTGGTGAGGACGCCGTGGAAGAGCTTCTTGGCTTTGCCAAGGTTGCGGAACTTCTTCTTGCCTTGGGCATGAGCTGGGGGCTTCTTGTTGTGGTTCTTGTCGATGTAGTCATTCTTGCTCACATCGCCATAGTTGTTCTTGCCCTTCTCCAGCTTAGGGCAATTTTCCCGAATGTGGTTGGGGCCACCACACTCGAAGCAGATCACAAGCCCTCATCTCTTTCCGTCCCTCACTCTCTTGTATGCATGGGAGAACTTTCTGGCTAGGAGGGCTAACTGGTCTTCTGGTAGCTGCTCTAATTGATCATCGGTTACTCCACAAAGAGCAGCAAGAGAGAATCCAGAAATCAAGTCAGAAGAGGATCCAGAAGCTGGATTGGGATCGGTGACTAAGGTCATCGACTGCGACTTCGACCTACGAGAGACTATGTCAATCTCGTGAGTCTTGAGGTGTACAATGCATTAAGAGTCAGGGTCTAAAGATCGGTCGTGTCTTTAATTGTGGTCACCTTCATCTCCACACACACAGATCAAGAGCAGAAAGCATTTGTCGAGGGTTGTCCGAGTCGAGGTATGTGAGACCAACCGCTCGGAGGTTGCTCAGAATCTTGTGAAACCTCGCAAAACACTCATCCAAGGACTCACCAGCGAGCATTTCAAACTTGTTGTAATCTCGCTTGAACTAGTCCTATCGTACCATCTTGATCTGGGTGGTGCCCTCATGGTATGTATCGAGGGTCACCCAGATGTCGAAGGCCGACGTCAGATGAGAGATGCGATCAAATTCGCTTCTGCTCAGACCCTGAATTATGATGTTCCTTGCCTTAGCATTCACTTCAACATCGGGCATATTTGCCACGTTGATGTTCTCATCAGCAGGAACAACATATCGGGTCTTGACCTTTCGCCAGATGGCGTAGCCCTGATCCTGGATGTAGGTCTCCATCCGACTCTTCCAGAAGGGATAGTCGATCCCATTGAAAATTGGGGGCTTGGTGGAATACTTGTCTATCGCCATGGCTCTAGAGACCGGTTAAGATCTACGAGGAAGAGCTAACCAGCTCTGATACCAATTGTAGGATAAAAAACGGCAACAGAGGGGGGGTGAATGGTGCGTTTAAAAACTACCCCGAGTATCCACACGATTTCTCCTCCGATAGCTAAAAAGCTATGAAGAAGGAATATGAAATCTTACTGAAGAAAGAGCATAGACAGCAAATCAAAAAAAAAACAAAACGGACCAAAAATCAGAGATCTAAACATAATTGACAGCTCATTTTAGAAAGAAAACAAATAGGGCAGGAAGCAACAATTGTTGGCAATTCAAGAGTGAAGGCAGACTGAAACGATGAAAACTGAACACAGACACAAGAAACTCAGCCTTGATCACCGAATCAAAGAAAAACTGAGAATAGCTTGTGCTTCTCGGGTAGGTAAGTGCAGTCCGACAAAAAACAAAAACTGCAATTCACTGCTTTGTTCAGCAAGATAGGCTGTTGTTTTCAGCAAGAAAATAATCCTGAGAAAACTGCAGTTCACTGCTGTTTTCAGCAAGACAGGCTGCTATTTTCAGCAAAAAGCAGTCCTGAGAAAATTGCAATTTACTACACTTGGCTGCACTGAAATGGATCTAAGACTACAACCGAAACTGGACTGAAACTCCCAAAAATACAGCAGGCGGCAGAACACTGAAAATATGAGCAAGTACCGAAGACTGGCAGCAAATAGGTTTCAGACCTGGCCAAAAACTAAAAACTGAATTGAGAAAGGGAGCTCTCCAAAGGGTAGGCGATAAAGAGCAGCAACTGAACAGAGAAAATAAGGAAGTACTGTATCAAAGTTGTACCAATTAAAAACAGGACCAGCAACTAAAAACTGAATGAACTCAAGCGAGCTACAATGCCGAGCTGGCCGAAAAGAAATGAAATAGAAACTACTGTAGGGAAGAATCGAAAACTGAAAGAGGATTAAGACAAGGCTGTGCTTCTCAGATTAAAAGAATGGGGCTTCAATTTAAATAGCCACTCAATCTCAGGGATAAGGAAGTTCAGGCAAAAGAGCAAGAAACCATGATCTGGACTGAAAACTGAAACTCGATCAGAGAGTGAAATAGACATCCAAAAACTTGTTGTTCTTGAATCTTTTCATCAGGAAACCTTTAAATCTCAGCCGAAAACAATATCACAACCAGAGAGCACATGGCTTGAACCAACTTTTGCTGAGAAATCAAAATCATAGAGATGTTCTGCTCACGATGAACAGTAAACCCTAGGAATAGAGGATTTTGAGGCGCACATCTAAGGGAAGAAACTACTCATTAAATCCGATTTTTGCTCCTGGAAATTAACTGACCAATTGGTCTTGAATCATATTCTCATCACAGAGCAAAGATCAGAAGCTACTCTATAAAGGATTCAACACAGCCCAAAAACAAACAAGAATACCAAAGCACAGAGCATGAAACCGAAGCACATGAAGAGATTGAGACTCAGATCAACTCAAACACAGAAAGTCTTCTCAAATTGAGTCTGAGAGATGAATGCTTACATAGATGCTAGACTACAGCCAGATCACATGCTCTCTCACATTCTGAGCAATCCACACACAAAACCAAGAAAACAAGAACTCACACACGGGAGACAAAAGAGAAACAAAGTCCTGCTCCTCTCAACTACACTCCAACAGAAAGTGACTCAAAAGCAAAAACCCTAACTCCTTTTACAAGCAATGTTACCACCAGGAGACATGCATCCTATTTATAGCCTTTCATAATGGGTTCACAAATTGCTTTGCCTTAATGCTTTACCCGCTAACTCTAACCAAATCCACTTCCTTTAGTGCAGCCTTGCGTATTCACCAAAACGCCCCTCCTGCACCTTCCGGGAAGCTTCCTCATTCCTTGCCGTCCAAGCCTCGCAACCACCTCGAGTCCTCGCCGTCTTCGGCACAGCTCGACTGCTTTGACCTTGGCACCGCCTGTGCTTAGTCCGGTCATCCCGTGCCTTGCCATGACTCCGCCTCGATGTCCTGCAGCTATCACAGACAAGAAATACATTACATAGCACCGCTCGAGATACAGATAACATAAAGTCGTATTAGAATTAAATGCTCACATCCAAAATAGCCCAATGACCGGTCAGAAAGAAAACAGGCGTCCTAAGCTCGTCCGACCGCATTCGACCAAGTCCGGCCACAGTCGCCTGCACCATGCAACGAGTTGGCTCGAACCACTCAAACCAAACTCAAACTATCTAGAACACGTGTCAATTACTCATCACAAACATGGGGTCACATCCACATGGTCTCTCACTAACGGTATTATTTTCAAATATAAGTACTGTTTTCACTTACTGTATTAAAATTCAGCAATTTCAATTTATTTACTGTATTTCTTTAAATGTTATTTTATGCTCAAACTAACCCTATAAGCCTTCCATTGATGCCCTTATCATTATGTTGCATTTCTTCGTGTGATTTGCGGAGTACAAATTTGTACTCACCTTGCTATGTCCACACAGAGGAAGATGACTTCGACTACGGTGATGACCTGGATGAGTAGGCCACGTCTTACTGTCGTTTGCCTGTGGGCAGGCTTAGGCTTCGCTTTTTATCAGTTTGCTTCCATAGTTATTTGCCTTATTATTGTTGCCAATGAGCATTGATGTAAGGCTTGGCCATAAGGTCGTACTCTTTAATTTAATATAGTTGGTCATTTGTGCTTGATATTTATCTTTGTTTTACTGTGTGCACTAGCTGTTCCTGGACTAGTGCAATTTACATAGGGGGTTTCAGAGTCGTTGCTTCGGGATCCAACAGTCTTGGTGGTTGGCAAGCTCTACAACTTCGACTTTGTGGCCTGCGAGTGCTTTTGTGTGAGTTTTGGAGCTATCGCTGTTTATGACTTGATCATCGCAGAAGCTTTTACGACTTGGTGGTCGCAGAAGCTTTTACGATTGGGTGGTCGCAGAGGTTTTTACAACTTGGTGGTAGGCAGAGGCTTTTACGACTTGGTGGTTGGCAGAGGCTTTTATGACTTGGTAGTCGACAGAGGCTTTTATGACTTAGTGGTCAGCAGGAGTTCTTATGATTTGATGGTCGTAGCTCTGCCTGGTCGTGGTCAATAGTCGTAGCTTCTACTGGTCGTGATCGATAGTCGTAACTCTGCCTGGTCATGATCGATGGTCGTAGCTTCTGCTGGTCATGATCATTGGTCATAGCTCTGCCTGGATGTGTTCGATAGTTGTAGTCGAGGTGTGCAGTGGTCGTAGCGCTCTACCTGTGTGATCGATAGTCATGGTGATCTATGCGATTGTCGTAGCCTATGTTTTTCATGGTCATAGTGACCTGTGTGATGGCCGTAATGATTTGCTGAGTGGTCATAGGCTGCAGGTAGGACCTCATGGGGCTACGAGTACCTCTTGTCTTATGCATCAAAGTAGTCGGAAGCTATATTAGACTAGTTGGTTTGCTGAGGTTGTTCACTGGAATACTTTTTGATTGTGCAAATTGATGATCTGTGTGTATCGTGCAATGCTATATGATGGTTTGCTTGTTGGTGTTGGTTGCAGGACTTCAGAGCTAGGTCATGGTAAGGCTAGGTGGATCGGGACTAGGCATAGGGAGGTGCTGAGGTCCAGAATGGTCAGAAAGACGCCGAAGATGATCGAGGCTACTGAGGTCATTGCAAGCTGGGACGACGAGGAACCAAAGCGGGAGGTACTGGAGGTGGACATGACGGGCAATGGTGTGGTGGACCAGGACTAGGCTTAGGGAGGAGTTAAGGTCCAAACGGTCAAGGATGCCTGGTGTCGTCATGCATGAGGAGAGCACATGGTGCGCTAAGTGATTTGGGTCGTTTGCAAGTAAGGACGGTTCAGTGGGATCCAGAGAGGCTTGACGACAAGTCATTAGGGCCATATGTAAGCTGCTTTGAGAATCATGCATGAGTAAAACCCGGTGTTAGGTGGGGTTAATGGGTTATCCCCGGTTGGAGTAATGGTTGGATCCATTAGGTTTAAGGTTCATTTGTGAGCCTATAAAAAGGGGAGAGGAGGCAAGGGTTAATTGAGGCTTGTGGTAGACCGTGAGTAGGACTGGTGGTGTCTAGCTCTTCCTCCCTCCATGGGTGTTAGGTTAGAGAGTGGGTGTCGGCTTTGGCGTTAGAGCTTGGTCCTCCCTAGGGGAGTGGCTATGGAACCAATCATCAGAGCAATACATCAAGTTTCCATATACTGCTTTGTGTTGTTTTCATCTGTTTGAGTTGGCGTTGGGTTGTTTATTTCTTGTTCTTCTGTTATTTAGTTGTTTCTTTCCTTTCTTGATCTGAGAAGAAGTGCCTTCTTGTCTTGTTGATGAACTGACTTACTGGGTGCTATGGAATCATTCTCAAAGCCATCTTGGCTATTCCACGGGCATGGTCTGATTGTCCTTTTGATTTCTCAATTTCGGTTCTTGTGTGCGATCGGTGAAATCTCGTAAAGCTCTCAATTTGGTTGCAAAGTTTTTAATTAAAGATCAGAGCAACCTCTTGAAATCTTAATCTTGTTGTGTACAAAGTTTTACGACCAGTTGATCTTTGAATCAAAAGTTATTTGGAATCTGGATCTTGTGGTCGTTCGCTTCACTGGTTTTCCTCTGTTCTTCCGAGAATGTTACGATCGCTTCCAGTTATGACCACGATCAAGTTTCCATCGCAGTGCTTTACGTTTTGACCATGATCACTCTTCCGATTGTTGTATGTTCTTGGGTTTTCATTCTGAATTGATATAGTTGGCGTTTGTTGTCTAGAACTCGATCGGTTTTATAAGCACGTTGGTTTTGACCACGGTCGAGTTCTAGGCTGAAGCGTATTGTTTACAACCACATAGTAACTTTTGAATGCTGCTAGTTCTTCTATTTTTGGTTTTGAAATAGTCGTGTTGTTCACTGTCTGAAATCTCGATCGCCTTTATGATCACGTTGGTTTAGACCACAATCGAGTTTCACATCGCTTTGCACTGTCTTCGACCATGTTCAGATCTTTCGATCACTTCGTGTTCTTCTAATGAATCTGAATTGAAGCAGTCGATTGTCAGTGCACTCTCTGGAATGTCGATCAGCTTTACGACTACATTGGTTTCGACCACGGTCAAGTTCCAGATGACATTGCACTTGTATCAAGCACATTAATTCTTCCGACCGCTTCGCCTTTTCCTAGCGCATGGGGTTTCCGATCACTCATAGATTCTTGCTTTCTCTGGTTGGCTTTTGAGCTGAATCAATCATGCTGACTGTAGATCATTCATTGGTCTTCGACCACGTTGGTTGTTCGACCACCTGTTGGTTTACGACCACGTTGGTTACAACCACGTTGATCTTTTGGTAGCAGACTGGTTCTGAGCACGTCGGTTGTTCAACCACCTGTTGGTTTACAACCACGTTGATATGTTAAGTTGCAATCTGATTTCGATCACGTTGGTTGTTCAACCATCTCATTGACTTACGACCATATTGGTTACGACCACGTTGCCAACTGGTTTTGACCACGTTGGTTATTCGACCACTCAGTGGCTTACGACCATGTTGGTTACGACCATGGTGACAACTGGTTACAATAACGTTGATTGTTCGACCACTAGTTGGCATTTAATCACATTGTCTTCGACTACGTCAGTTTCAACTGCAATCATTTTCAATCATGTTGTTTCTGGTCTCGGTGGTTATCGACTATAGCCACTTCTATTCAGTAGTCGATTTCTGACCATGTGGAACTTCTGACAACACTGATTTTCCAATGTATAGTCAGTTTTTGACTACGACGTCTGTTCGGTAGTCGATCTCTGATCACGTTGTACTTTCGTCTGGTAGTCAGATTCACGACCACTCTATCTGCTCATGACCACGTTGTAAGTTTTTGACCACGTTGGCAGTCTCCGACCATAGTCTGTTTTCTGTTATGCTTTCTCTGTTGCTCTGATTTTTCTAGTGTGTTTTCAACACTAGTCTTCATAGCTCAGTAGCTATAGGAGAAATGGGTTCAGTGAATACTTGGGGAGAATTTAAAGGCACCATTCACCCCTCCTTCTGTTGCCTATCCAATCCTACATGTTTTTAAGTAAGCTTTTGAGAATCTGGAAGTGGTTAGAACTCTCAGGTGTTCATTTTGGCAGCTAGAGCCAGTTAGGTAGATAGAACCTAATTCATAGAACTTTGGTCGATAGACCTTTAATATTAGTGTTGATAACTAGAACATTCACTAGAAAATATCTAGTTTCAATTATTACAATTAGTTTGTCAAATGAGGGTTTTGTAAAATATAAAAGTTTGTGAAATATTGCTTTGTGCAAAAGAACCATAATAAGCCTATTTTATTAAGCCTTACATCTAAATAACTGCATTTTCCTACGACTTACGGAGTACTCTACGTACTCACCTTGCAATTAATAAAATCATCTCATAAGATTATGAAGACGAAGGAGGACTCTACTACTACTTCGTGTGTGGCTTCGATGAAGGATGCCTAGAGTACTAGGTTGTACGTCCCCAGTCAATTGTCTGTGGCGTATTGATGGGGCCATCTTCAAAGTTTTGTTTTGTTTCTACCGTGTTTTGTAAGTTTGAAAGGTATTATAAGCTCAATTGTAATAAGTGACCATAAGGCCAGTACTCTTTATATGTTATTGTAGTAAAACAGTGTTTAGTTATGTATTCATCATTGTTCAACTATATATACTAGTTTTGATATAGAACTAGTGCGGTAATACACTGAGAATTCAGAAATCCGGTCCCGACACGTCTTAGAGAAGCTATCAGTGCTTTTGTTTTCCTTCAGTGTCGCCTTTAATACAAGTATCTAGGTCTAGCAGTTGAATGTTTGATCGCTATTAGTGCTATCCACGAATGCTAGAATCAGTGATATGTGCTGCTCCAGAAATATGTCCTAATTTCTGATTTTTTTTGTTTGGGTTTAGGAGGTTTTTTGGTACTGCTTTTAGAATTGTTTCAATGTTTTATGGAGCACATCTTCAGTGTAGCTACGCCTTATTTGCATCTTGAGGGATGCACAAATGGAAGCCTGAGTAGTCGATAATGAACTGAATGTATGTGTGCATGTACAATTGATTGGCTTCTGTTCTAGAGAAATACATGCATCAGTTGGTTTGTTCAAGTTGGGTCGTTCATGTTATGTTCTAGAGATGCATGCATCAGTTGGTTTTGTGTTATGAATCCTAGTGTTTGTGGGCAATTACCAAAATACCACTTGAAGGGTTCCAATCCTTTATGCTATAAATAGGACTCACTACTGTAAAGAGAGAGTTGATGATGGCATTAATAAATAGTTCCACATCTTTGCTCTCTCATCTTGTGATTGTCTGATTGATCTACGTTAATGATTCAACATCACTAAAATTTAACACGTTACATCCGGTTACGTCGTTCTATATGTCACTTTGAAGAGTGGGCTTCGCAAAATTGCCACTTTCAAAATTGGCTTCGCAAAAATGCCATGCAGTACATTTACCTCTTGATTACCATGCCATTTGAGCCATTTAACTCATTTAATATTTTTTTTCTAATTTCAGAGGCTAAAAAAGACCTTTCTACCATTGCTAAGTTTCTTTAACCTGTATAGCTCACCGTGTGAGAACCATGCAGCGAATACCGAACATATAACACATCATCGGATTGCTTCAAGAAGGGCACATCCGTGAGATTCTTCTGAGCCCAATATAGCCTATGCAAGTCCTTCACCTACAATACCAACCAAGCGCAGGGAGGGCATCATAACACTATACAATCACATCGTAAACTAATATCCCCTTCACACCGAAAAGTAAAATAAATGTCCTAAAAACTTGTAAATAACTTTCTCTCTGTCGCTATTTTTTTTACCAAGAATTACATAAGCTGTTACCAACTCAGGGAAAGAGTTTTATGGGAACCTGATCACGCAACGTGTGTTCTCGCTTGAAGTCCTCCTGGGCGGCGGGCTCCGGCGACGGCGGGGAACAGTTGAGATCCAAATCCATGACCGTGGCCATGATCTCTCTGCCGTACCCAAATAACCAACAAGAAAGCTAAAGCTAATTCAGATCAAACAAATCAATCGGCAAATAAAAGAAACTCACAGACAATTAAACACAAACAAACAGCAAGAAACACAAATACAATTCAATTTTGCGAGGGTAGAAAGGTCTTTTCCAGCCCCTGAAATTAGAAAAAAATATTAAATGGGTTAAATGGCTCAAATGGCATGGTAATCAAGAGGTAAATGTACTGCATGGTATTTTTGCGAAGCCAATTTTGAAAGTGATAATTTTGCAAAATCCACTCTTTAAAGTGGTAAATGATCAATTTTCTAGATCAATTCGGTTTTGTTGATTCTGATCACAGATTAATTTGTGATCACCACAGCTGTCCCAGTCGTTGGCCCTGCTAACTCAGTGGCTGCCGCACCCGCCACTGCACCTGCTGTGGCAGCCGTTCCTGCTGCTGCACCTACACAGCAAGCTTTCCAATTGCTCTGTCTATTGCGGCGTCTGCTGCGGCAGCCATTCCTGCTGCCACTGCAGATCCCTCCGCTGGTGCCTCTCATCTCATGTTGTGCCTCCTTCTCACACCCACACGATGACGGGCCCTTTTCCTCTGAAGCTGACGGTTTTTGGTTTTTGCTATAGTACCTAACTTTCAACCGAAGTATTTTCTCAAGACGGGGTCTACAAGTTAAATGATCTATACGTTAAAAGCCCAACATCTGTACCAGTCAAAATCGCAAATGAATATATGTCCCACCGTAATCTGTACCGTAAAGAGCTAAAATTTAAAAATTTCAACCAAAAATCATAAACTACAGCTGCAGCTAAACAGGCCCGGCAACTTGCACACGCACTGGCAGCCTGCCGAAACCCTTACAGCAACGCAGGCTTAATCTGCCTGTCATTGCGTCCGATATTTCTGCCATTCCATAGTCATATCGGGTTGCCTTTCAGGATTCGAACTGATTTTCTGCCATGTGTGATGAATACCAGGCCCTGATGCTCAACCGCACTTGGATCCTTGTTCCTCATCCCTCCCACGCCAATGTCCTCTATAACAAGGGGATTTTTCAGCATAAATTTCATCCAACTGGCACCTTTTCTTGGAACCTGTATCACAAGACTCGAAATCTTATGTGTATATCATACTAGTCCTATGATCAATACCTAGCACATATATTATATTATTGCATCATATCTATACATGAATAACTGAACAAAGTACAACATATTATTAACAGTCGTATATAGGTCACAATGACCGAGATTTATACATGGGCGGTGTAGGCCAACATATAAACATCAGAGTCTTGCAATGGAAGATACATAAAACAAGATAAATCATACCTGGTATGCCATAGCCCACAATCTTGCAATGGAAGATTCATAAAACAAGATAAATCCCACGTTGTAAGTCATAGCCCACATGCAACCAAATAAGGTTACGCCCTAGTACTTGTTCCAATCATCATCTTCAATCTTATTGGCATAATAGCTTCCAAATGCCGGATCTTCTTTCTAAACTAAGTATTCAACAAGTAACAATAAGTACATATTGTACTCAGCAGACTTACATCAAATCCTATTAGCTACTTGATTGGCTATCCAGGAATGGCTCTATCAGGTTTTGTTACTCAAAGCAAGTTTTGCCTTTACAATAAGAATAGTATATTGAAATGAGCAGTAAAATAATATATTAATTAAAAGAGAGTGATAGCTGAAAGTAAATACATCCTATCATATCATCATTTATCTAGTATAGATCTCCAATACCTACATTAACATGTAGCTTCTGCCATTGAAATTTCATCATGAAAGCTTCTCATTTGACGCATCTCATTTCCTAAGTGTTTATCCAAAAGCAAAGTCTAACCAAGTGTAGTAATGAAGCTTTCAAAGTCTAACTTGGTGTAGTATCTGAAATTTCATCATGACGGCTATTCGAATAGATTTTATACTCTGTAGAGATTGTACATGTTGTAGGGGTGGCCCCCACCTAAGCCCAGCAGGCCTGTTAGAGGAATGTAAGGCCCAAAATGGGACATGTGTAATGACATAAGTGCCCCAGAGGGGAATACTCGGATGTAAGGGTATTATGGTAAAAGCACTCCCCATGTGGAGGTATATATGCAACACAGGCCATGGGGAGAAACCCTAAGCCATTCCTCACCTAACTCTCCACTACCATATTCTCTCTCTGTCTGGTCCGTAGCCACGACAGTTGGCGCCGTCCGTGGGGAGCAGCAAGAGCAAGCCTCAAGATCCGGAGAAGGATGGCACCGAAAAAAGCTTCATCGTCTGCAGCAAAGAAGAAGGCAGGCGCGGCGGAGCATCGCGTCAGCACCCGGTCTTCGGCGGCGGCAGTCGCAGGCGTGGGTGGGGCGCCGGGCGCAACGGCCACGAACATCGGCGTTCACAGCGCGGCGCTCGACCCCGCCACCATTGCTGCGACAATCGGCCTCGCCACCATCGCTGTGACGACCGACCCCGCCACGATCGTTGCGACGACCGACCCCGACACCGCCGCCACGACCGTTGAGACCGCCCCCCGCATGGTAGGTAACCCCACCGAAGGTACCGCGACAGTCACTGGCAGCGCCGCTCGGGCGGACGGAGGCGGCAATACCGGCGCCCACGCCAGCGCGACGTCCGCCCTTCCACCCGGTGCGGAAATGGTGAGTGGTTCCAGCGGCAGCACGGGCTTCATCGCCGGCTCCAGAGTCCTTCATGCCAGCACAGCGGGCGGCCCAGGAGCACAGGCCATGGTTGCCGCCGCTCCGGCCGCACCGCCAGGCGCACCGACAGCCCCACTCGCGTCCGCGGCGGAGAACGCCTTGCTGGCGGCTCTCAGCGCGTTCCAGCGGGAACTAACGGATCTCCACGGGGTCGTGCGGGACATGCAAGAGGCTCGGAGCCAACAGACCCCACCGATGGTCGCCCCGGAGCCCACGCCGGAGAGGGCGGACAGCCGCGATGCCCCCACGTCTAGCCGTATCCCGCTACGTCGTGTGGACCCGGAGTCCCCACTCTCCGCAGGCCTGCAGCAGGCAGCATGGCCAGAGGACTTCAAGTTCCCAAGCGTCATCGAGGCGTACAAAGGTGACACGGAACCACGGGAGTTCGTGCGCGTGTACGAGACCGCCATCAAAGCTGCTGGCGGAGATGACACCACAAAGGCGAAGGGGCTCCCCCTCGCATTGCAGGGGGTGGCGCTCTCTTGGTTCTTCACCATCGAGCCGCAGTTCATCTACGCGTGGGAGCAAATCCATGACCGGCTTTACAACAACTTCCAGGGAAACTACATCGAGCGCGTCGACGCAGACCAGCTCTTCGCAGTCAAACAAAAACCCTCGGAGAGGCTCCGGGATTACTCAAACGCTTTGCGAAGGTACGGTGCCAAGTCAAGGATGTCAATGAAACAACTGTCATCAATGCAGCGATACAAAGTCTTCGCCCGGGGCCAATGGCCGAATACAACGCGCGTAAGCCAATCAAAAATGGTGACGAAGCTCTTCGATAAGATGGAAGAGTACGCCAGAGCGGAAGAGGACGCGTGGCGGCGACACGGCGACGACTCCGACACCAATCAGGCGGAGGGCTCGGTAAAGAACGATGGCTTGCCAAAATAGGGCTCCTCGAAAGGCAAACGCAAGCAGGAGCCACCGAAGGACGCTTCCGAGCGTAGGGATACCCAGCACAAAGACCCACCGGGCGACAGGCCCAAACGCGACCAGCGCAAATCCCGAAAACCTCGCTATGTCTTCGACATCGAAGGAGGCTCCGAGGATAACGCTCTCGCTGGTCGTAGCGGTAGGGGACGCCGTGGCCGGGGACGAGGGCGCGGGCGGGGTCGCGAAGATAGAGCCCGCGGGGAGTACGATGACCAGCACCATGGGCAGTGGTGCGAACTCCACGGTCGGGGCAGCCACGACACATGTGCATGCATCACCATCGCAGCACTCCGGCAGAACGTCGCCAGAGACAGAAACCCTGAGGCACGTCCGCTCGTCGTGGCTCATGTCCAACACCCCCAAGAGCAAGGGATGCAACCCCAGGAAGGCCCCCTGCAAATTCAAGCCCACGTACAGCAGCCTCGGGAGGGCCTCCTGCAACTGCAAGCCCCGGAGGGAGCCCCGCGCAGGGTCATAAATGTCATCTCCGGGGGCTCCTCGTTGGAGTTCGCCTCGGCGCGGCAGCGGAAGGCCTACGCGAGGAGGCTGCACCATGTCACAGCATACCCAGCACAGGCACCTCCGGAGTGGGCACAGCACGAAATCACCTTCACGCCCGCTGACGCGAAGGGCGTGGAATTCCCCCACCAAGATCCCCTAGTCGTCCAGGTCGCCATCGCAGGATGCGACGTTAGGCGCGTCCTAGTCGATGGAGGAAGCTCCGCGAATATCTTGTTCGCAGCGGCCTTCAATCAGATGGGGATCCCCCGAAGTCGGTTGGGCCCTCGGGAATCCCACTGCAGGGCTTCGGAGGTCAACCCCTGTGGGCATTGGGGCAAATATGCCTCCAAGTCTCCTTCGGGCGGGACGATAACGTGAGGAGTGAGGACGCTACCTTCGATGTCGTCGACATCTCGTACCCCTACAATGCTATATTGGGGCGGCCAACCTTAAACTCTCTCGGGGCAGTCCCACACCACGACTTCCTCTGCATGAAGCTCCCCAGACCACGGGCCATCATCACTGTCCACGGCGACCAAGATATGGCTCGGCGAATAGAGCTCGGCAACAGAGGCCCGCACCACGAGACTCAGCACAATGCCTAGGTCGGGTGTACAAGCGCGAGGATCCTTGGCGACTTCGAAAGACATTTGGCCGGGCTCTCGCGCGGACCATTTCGGCAGCAGCGGCTCCCACCATGCACCGCCTCATCATCAGGAAATGACAGCTGCGGCTATTTCCGTCTTGAGCGGTTAGTAACCAGTACCCTATCCTTTGTAATCGCTCACCTGCACAAATGAGAATTTAATAAAGCTCACCGTTCGCACAAAGAAATTGTCGTGTTTCCCCAACAAAAGAAAAGGTGCATGAAGCCCTACTCGCGCACGCACTCTCCGTGAAAAACACGGGCATGAGTATAAACAAAGACACGCGTTCGTGCGCGCACTCTCCGTTAAAAACACGGGCATGAGTATAAACAAAGACACGCGTTCGCGCGTGCACTCTCCGTTAAAAACACAGGCATGAGTATAAACAAAGACATGTGTTCGCGCGCACACTCTCCGTGAAAAACACAGGAATGAGTATAAACAAAGACACGTGGGGGGATGCCTCCGCGCGCACTCTCTAGAGTATAAATAAGATGTAGCGTTGAGGTCCGCCTCTGCACGCATCTTCACCGCCCGCAACGTGCACGCAGTCTACGGACTCTAAATAAGACGTAGCGTTGAGGTCCGCCTCCGCACGCATCTTCACCGCCCGCAATGTGTGGAGGCTTGCCTCCGCACGCAGTCTACGGACTCTAAATAAGACGTAGCGTTGAGGTCTGCCTCCGCACGCACCTTCACCGCCCGCAACGAGCGGAGGCTTGCCTCCGCACGCAGTCTACGGACTCTAAATAAGACGTAGCATTGAGGTCCACCTCCGCACGCACCTTCACCGCCCGCAACGTGCAGAGGCTTGCCTCCGCACGCAGTCTACGGACTCTAAATAAGACGTAGCGTTGAGGTCCGCCTCCGCACGCACCTTCACCACCTGCAATGTGCAGAGGCTTGCCTTCGCACGCAGTCTACGGACTCTAAATAAGACGTAGCGTCGAGGTCCGCCTCCGCACGGACTCTACGGAGTATAAATAAGACGTGGATGTTGTCCCTGCGCACTCTACTGAGTATAAACAAGACGCGGATGCTCTCACGCACGCATGGGCATTGCCCCTATGCGTACTCCTTGGAGTATAAATAAGACGTGGCCGATCCACCCACGCACCCTACGGAGTATACATAAGATGCAGTGTAGAGGCTTACCTCCGCATGCACCTCGCCGCGCTCACACGAGCTGCAGCAGAGGCTTGCCTCCGCACGCACCTTGTCCCATTTGCGCGAGGCGTGTAGAGGCTTACCTCCGCATGCACCTCACCACGTTCGCATGAGTTGCAGCAGAGGCTTGCCTCCGCGGGCACCTCGCTGCACTCGCACGAGACGCAACAGAAGCTTGCCTCCACACGCACCTCGCTGCATTCGCGCGAGGCTCGCAACGTTCGCATGGCACCCATCTGAGGCTGGCCTCCGGGTGTTCCTTGCGAAATGAGCATGAGGTGCAGCGGATGCTTGCCCACACGGAGACCCCGTGGAACGCAGGCGCGCGCCTACTTCAACTAAGGAGCCACCTCCGCTGCCACCACTTCAAAGGGTAGGGGACGGAGCGCTCGTTCGTCTACTTCGACTAAGGCGCCAGCTCCGCTGCCACCACTTCGAAGGGTAGGGGACGGAGCGCTCGCGCGTCTACTTCGACTAAGGCGCCAGCTCCGCTGCCACCACTTCGAAGGGTAGGGGATGGAGCGCTCGCGCGTCTACTTCGACTAAGGCGCCAGCTCCGCTGCCACCACTTCAAAGGGTAGGGGACGGAGCGCTCGTGTGTCTACTTCGACTAAAGCGCCAGCTCCGCTGCCACTACTTCGAAGGGTAGGGAATGGAGCACTCGCGTGTCTACTTCGACTAAGGCGCCAGCTCCGCTGCCACCACTTCGAAGGGTAGGGTAGGGGACGGAGCGCTCGCGCATCTACTTCGACTAAGGCGCCAGCTCTGCTGCCACTACTTCGAATGGTAGGGGACGGAGCGCTCGCGTGTATACTTCAACTAAGGCGCCATCTCTGCTGCCACCACTTCGAAGGGTAGGGGACGGAGCGCTCGCACGTCTACTTCGACTAAGGCACCTGTTCCACTGCCGCCACTTCGAAGGGAAGGGGATGGAGCGCTCGCGCATACGCCGTCTAAAGCGCCGGCTCGCTGCCACCCCCGAAGGTAGGGGCGGGCGCTCGCGCGTATCGCCGTCTAAGGCGCCGGCTCGCTGCCACCACTGGAAGGTAGGGGGCGGGCGCTCGCGCGTCTCGCCGACTAAGGCGCCAGCTCCTCTGCCACCACTTCGAAGGGAAGGGGACTGAGCGCTCGCGTGCCAGCTCCGCTGCCACCACTTCGAAGGGAAGGGGACGGAGTGCTCGCGCGTATACCTCGTCTAAGGCGCCAGCTCCGCTGCCACCCCTTCGAAGGGTAGGGGACAGAGCGCTCGCGTGTCTACTTCGACTAAGACGCCAACAACGCTGCCACCACTTCGAAGGGAAGGGGGTGGAGCGCTTGCGCGTTACATTGGTTGAGCCCGGACCGCTGTGTAGGCAAGCACGGCGTAGCTTCGCCAATCTACTGCAGGATTATGGAATCATAAGCAGGGACGGAGGCACAGACAATATTTTCCAACCAAACCTCCCCGTATATTCTGTAGTCATCGGAAGATGTTTCACAACGGTACGCAGTACAGTGTACAGATATCCTTGGGTGCTTAACGCCACTACTCGGCAGGCTCCTCCTTAATGCGCGCCCGCACCGGGGCCTCACTTGAAGAAACCCGGCTGGCCCAGAAGTCCAGCGACTCCTCGGCCCTCCGCCAGCGTCGGAGATGTTGCCGGGTCACGAGGTCAGAAACTAGCAGCCGACCCTGGTCGGGTAGCTGCTCCGGACACAAGGGCACATAAGTCAGAACACCGGTGAGGCAATTTATGCTTTATTTGTAAGAGAAAGGCCTCATGTTTTACAACGCACAGAAGCCACGGTGTCACACCTGTGGGTTCGCACCGCCCCCCGAGCCCTCGGGGCCGCCCTCGTCGCGTCGTGGAACCTCGTCCAGCCACAGGCCGAGGTCCCCCTCGTTGTACAGGCTGTTCCGTAGCTCGACCTGCGCTGCAGCCTTCCCGATGTACTCCCATATCCTCTCGTGGAAGAATCGCACGGGGCGACGAACAGCGCGCACGGCACCGGACATCACTTCAGCCCCGACCGGCATCTCCAACCGGGGATCAGCCAGCTTGTTGACATGTTGGCAGCCCCGGTGCTGCAGGTGCGTGCATATCAGGCATGATGTCACGTACGAGCAGTGGTTGCCGAAGGTCATCGCGGAGCTGTGGGCAATGTTCGCCGCATCCCCAATCCGGTGAAGGGTTCGCGACAGCTCTTCGGGCCCAAAGGAGCGGGGCGGCACTTCGACGATAAGATCCTCAAGAGTCCCCTCCAGGGCCAGCATGGCAGCCCACGCAGCCACGGAGGCATTGCCCAGAGCCCGGTCGCGCTCCGCTAGAGACGCAGCGAGCCCGCCCTTTTCCTGCTCCAGCACAGCGATTTGCTGGAGCAAACCATCCTGCTCCTCCGCTGCTTCTTGCCGTGCCGCCCCCATGGCTGACAGCCGTGCAACTGCCATAAGCACTTCAGCGCACGACTTTGCCTCCGCGCATTTTGCTTCTAAGCGGCGGATGCGGTCATCCTTGGCGGAGCGCATCCCCTTGGTAGCCTTCAGAGCCTCTTCGGTGGCTTGCAACCGGTCTTCTAGCGCCCCCCGCTCGCGGGCATGAGCTGCCTGCAGCGCCTGGGCCAAGACGAGGGTCTACGTGATAAAAGTGGTCAGCGAAATTCTAAATGGCCGCACATTGTCATAAGGTTAGGTGCTTACCCGCACTCCCGATACCTCCAATGCGTCCCCAAGGCGCTCCGTCCCATAGGCGACAGCGCCTGTGGATCAACGCTCGCGGCCGCGTCGTTCACAACCCCGCGCCACGCCCCCAATACTTCCGGGGGAGGAACGAGGTCCGCTAGGTTCGGGTGCGCAGCGTTCGCGCCGGCAGCCTCGGCCGAGTCGGACGCCCCCCTCAAGAGAATGTCCCCATGTCCCGGAGATCGCTTGTCCTCCGGAATAAGTGTCGCTGCAAGAGGGTGTACAGTTAAGAGAGCCCTGGGGGAGCATTGCAAAGTTATGCCAAGTCATGTCAAGATAGCCTACCCTCGGTGGCGGACGGTGGACTCCGCTGTGACGTCCCCCAACCTCGGGCGGGGTAACGGGGACACCCGCCCTTGGGGACGACGTCGGCCCGCGAGGTCGGGGAATCTCTGCATTGGGACCCAACGCCAGCTGTTCTCGTACCGCGGCCGCTGCGGCCCGCGGGGCCCGAGGGACGCGGGGCATGGGCGCTTCGACGTCGGAGTCGGGGTCCCACAAGCTCCCAACGTGGGTCGCCACAGCGAACCCCCTCGAAGTCCGGTGAGGGGGGATCGCAAGCATGGCCGCTTCGCCTTGGGAGGAAGCGGTGAGGCCCCCGCCTCGGCGGCCGCCGTAGAACGAGGTTCCACATCAGCAACAGTCACGGGCGGAGGCCCCACCCTTGTAGCATCCGCGGGAGGCACCTCCGCCCCGGTCACCGTTGCCGGCGGAGACCTCGTTCCACCTAACCTAGCGGAGAGCAGCTCCAGCATTGCCGTCGCCGCAAGCGAGACCTCCGCCCCGCTGTCGCAAACAGGCGTTAGGGCCGCCTCGGCGACCGCCGCGGGTGACGAGACCTCGCCTTCCAGGTCAACCACGACGCGATCTTGGCCCCTAGCACCACCCAGAGACCCTTCGCCCCCGTCATCCCCTCACGCCTCCAGGTCTGAATCAGCGTACTTCGTCGAGTTAGATTCAGCGCCCTCCTCATCGATGGCGGCAACGGCAGTCGTCACATCGGGCGCGGTCGTGGAAGCCCGAGCCTTCCCGCGAGACGACACCTTTCTTCCGTGGGCGCCGTCATCCTAGTGTCGCGGCTGGCTCAGGGCCGGAGGGGCGCGCTCCGGCACACGGACGCCCAGAGCCTCGCACGCGCGGTTTATCCGCCCCAGCCCTGCCGCCGAGGTCGCAGCTGTATGCTGTTCGTGTTCCCGGGCCGTGTACAACCCAAGGAACACGCTTGCTGCGCGTTCCGCATCCTCCAAGCGAACTACGCGGCGAAAGAAGCGTGATTAAATGCGACACAACGAGCATGAATAAAAGGGACAGGGTCAAGGCTTACGAAGGCCGGATGGCGTCGATAGCGAAGCGACGGACGGGCGGACATTGTCGTCCCGGAGCTTCCCGGCGGTCAGGCGCCACTCATGCGCAAGCGGTGCCACGCCATACATGACGAACTCCTCGGCGAGGTCGCACATGTTGAAGCGGGTGGTGATCCCCACAAGTCTTCGCGCCCTTCGCTTATCCTCGGGGTCGAGCGTTATGTTGGGCGTAGTGTTGAACGCCATCGGCTGGCCCGTGCACTCGAGACCGCTACCACTCGCCACACGGTGGTAGAACCACCGCCTCATCCAATGAGTCTCCCACTTCGCCCGAGTTGAGTTCGCGGGGAAGACCTTTCCGCATGACGGTCGCAGAATGAAGTTCACGCTGCTGAAGTTCGACAGCGTCCCGTCCTTCCTTTCCTTCGGCTGGCACCGAGCATCGTGCAGATACGTGAACATCGAGGCGCTGGGCCAGCACACTTCTGAGCGCAAAGCCCAGCTGTACACAGCAAGCCGAGCCACTGCGTTCGGGGTCAGTTGCGCCAGCTCCAGCCCGAAGGTCCACAGCACGTCGCCAATGATCATTGAGGACGGGATGCGAAGCCCGGCGCCGAAGTAGGCGACGAAGACAATCGCCTCTAATTTCTCAGGCTGCGGTTCCGTCTCGTCCCCAGCGGGGAGCCGCACCGCCTGACGGTCCGACAGCTTTCCCTCGCGCAGCAGAGTACGGATCGTCCCTCCGTCACGAGCGAGGAACCCAAGGTGCTGGAGTAAGGGCCCTCCTTCCTCTCCGTCGCCACCCACCAGTTGTCTACCGCCGTCGCATCGCACCCCTTGAGCGCGTACTCCACCTGGAGCGGCGAAGACCGCCGGCGGATGGCGTAGTCGCCGGCCATCTAAGAACGCTCGCCGCTGGGCGCCATCGTTATCCGCAAGCAAGACAACGGTGAAAGGTGAGCGCGGTGCCAAGAAAAGCAAAGGAGCACGAAGTGAGGCGGGTGGTCAAAAAGTGCGTGGAGGAGGCGCAGATGTGGTACCATGGGGGGTATTTAAAGACCCCTCGTCTCCCGCACCACCGGTAAACTAACCAGCGGACGATGAATCGCCCGCCTCCCCACGACTCAAGCCGAAGAGTCGCGACCGAAGCCGAAGCGTCGCGACCGCCCACGTGTGTCGGGCACGACCACGGTCGTACAAAGACCTGTCAGTGCACGGTGCGCCAATAGCGCCCTGCCGCGTGTCGGCTCCCACCGGGAGTAAATGCAGGTCGTACGACAAGGCGCAGCTCCCGGCACGATTCCCGAAGGCAACCAACCGCAACAATTTCGATGGGGTCCCAGCAGTGAGGCCCTGGCTTCAACCCCGGCTCCGTCCCCGCGAAGGGACACCTCACCGGGGCGTCGCGAAGATGTTGCAAGCCACTGCGACTTCGACGTCCGTGCAACCCTCCACCCTCGGCCAACGAAGGCCCAACCCCTGTGCCCCCATAACCGAGGGGCGCAGTCGCCCCCTGCAACGAGCCTCGGCATCCCTCACAGGCGAGTTACCTCCGTTAGTTGACGTTCGCCGATAGTGACGTTGGAAGGCATAAAGATCAAAGGCAGACGAACAAAGGCCGCAATGGCTGGACAGTTCGGACCCCGCGACCAAGGGGCGCAAATGCCGACAACCGAGCAAGCGCAGATGCAAATCCGCCAGACAGCGTGCGGCACGCCAATCGCAACCCGCCGCGTGTTCCCCCCCCCCCCACCGATGGTACAACACACGCAGCCGTAGCAACCTGACAGCTCAGAGGTAGGCGCGATTCCAGGAGTCATTAAAACGCACTACCGGACCGCGGAGCCACAACCACCCCGCACCTAGGGGAATCTGGGGCGCGAGGTCTGCCTTCACCAAGGCCGTTCCGACTTTGGCAGCTCAAGACGGGCGAGCCTCCGTTTTAGCGAAGAAACCTCACCCTCCACCTCGGCCCGGCCCGATACCACAGCCTTGCGCCAGGGTGTAACAGCAAGCCATCGCGGGCCAAGCAACCTCGACAGCAGACCCGACGGGAGCTTCGCCTCGGCAACAAGACACTGGCGTTCTAGGCGAAGCAGAGGATGCAGGCGAGCGAACACTGACCTACCCACAATGCACCCAACTGCCACCCTCGAGCTTCAGAGAACACGTGGCAACCTCACAGCCCAAACCGGCCGGGATCCAGCCGCCTGGGTCCCCCGTAATGCGGGAACGCGAAGGCTGGGTTACGGCAGGTCTTGACTGGTTCTCATAGACAGATAAGCTCCAGTACATCAACATTCCCTGATGATAACGCCAGTCGGCGCAGTCAGATGACGCAAATGAACTCAAGCATATCTGTCTACGAGAACAGGTCAAACCTTGCCATTTCCGTACGGAAGCACGGTGCGCAAGCAGGGCGCCATCTATCCAACTGTGCGATGCAGGTACAACGCAGAACCAGCAGAGTATATATACCCGATCAGCGGGGGAGCCCATCCGGCGGGAGCCTAACCGGAGGAAGCTCAACCGGCGGGAAGAAAGCTCAACCGCCAGAAGAAGAAATGCCGCGGCACAGTATGACCACGGCGCCCCAAGTCTCGCACAGCGTCAACCAGATCTCACCATGCAGGCCGGCAGTCATTTACCATCAAGGGCGATCGATGTCGGAGTCTGCCGCCACTCGGCGCTCGCGCGACGACTTCGGGGCCCGCTCCGCTGACCTCCCCCGGCGCATTCGACTCCGCCAGCACTTTTGATTCCAATTTCGGCTTCGACTTCGACCTTGCGACCGACGGGCCCCGCGAAGGAGGCAGCTTCGCCAACACATTCGGTGTCGCACCCCCGGGGCGGGTCTAGTACAATACCAGCAAATAAGGCTCCGCCAACCATCAGGAGGAGCTCACAAGCCGCAGGGATGGAGGGGGCCAAAGGACTCGGCAATATGGCTTCGGTCCGTGAAGCCCTTCACCATGAGAGGCTCCTGTTGTAGGGGTGGCCCCCACCTAAGCCCAACAGGCCTGTTAGAGGAATGTAAGGCCCAAAATGGGATATGTGTAATGACATAAGTGCCCCAGAGGGGAATACTCGGATGTAAGGGTATTATGGTAAAAGCACTCCCCATGTGGAGGTATATATGCAACATAGGCCATGGGGAGAAACCCTCAGCCATTCCTCACCTAACTCTCCACTACCATATTCTCTCTCTGTCTGGTCCGTAGCCACGACAGTACACTTTACCTATACGATACAATTAACTCACCATGTTTGCTATGACTCACCATACCACTAAGCACTGTATGCAATTGAGTAATCATAACAAGGCCTTTACACTGCTGCACACTAGGACCACCCTACCTGATGAGCATATCCCCTCAATCCTGGGATGTGACCTAGGCGGTCTACCCCATAACACATCCACAAAACTCAAGTTTACATTTTTAATGAGGGGCTCACCAATGTGAGAGAGATTGTGTAACCCATGAATCAGCACCTTAAATCCTGGTGTCTCATCGAGTCAGAGTAACCCTCTGGTCGCACATTCCAATGTAGTAACCCTCTATTTTAACAACGCAACTGCAACACTAGCATATAGTAGTTCATTACACTAGGCCCATCCCATAGTAAACTTATGGTTGTACGAGATATGTTCAGTTCAAAGGCACTTAAGTTCGGTCCTTAGTTGACTCCTGAGAGGCTACAACAAATCTGGGCTATTACCATCCTTCATTGACCTAGCACACGCCCAAGTTAAAATCAGTTTTATTTTTATACTTCAACCAAAATATCAGGGGTAACCCCTCAGTCCAAAAGTTGCTAAAACATTCCTAAACGTGTCCATAATGTTTCTAGAATATTTATACCATTCATATATTACATCTAATGTGCGTGGCTAAGCATTTTCCTTGTATGCCAGTAAAAGCCACTAAAATTTACCTCAACTAGTGGTAGATATTCCTAAGGTGACAATGGTACTGACAATCAATTTCCAAGGAATATTCATCACAATATGGGATACTAACTGACAAGGATATGACTAATCTTAAAATTATTATTTATCTGTAAATAATATGGTTACATCATTATACTCTTGAAGTATACCCTTTATTTATAAGGGAGATATTTCACAAGGAAGTGGTAAGGTCTTCAACGACTACCCCTTAGTTGTAAGTTCTTCTACAACAGATTGCTACTCGTAAGTTCTTCTATGACAACCCATTAGTCATAAGCTCTTTTACGACAACCCATTAGTCGTAAGCTCTTCTACAATAACCCATTAGTTGTAAGTTCTTCTACGACTACCCACTAGTTGTATGTTCTTCTAGAACAACCCATTAGTCGTAAGCTCTTCTATGATAACTCGCTAGTCGTATGTTCTTCTACAACTACCCATTAGTCATAAGCTCTTCTACAACAACCATCGTACTCATAAGCTCTTCTACAACCTTGGCATAGTTGTAAATTATGCTGCGACCACCTTGTGATCGTAGATCCCCTATGACTAAGCCAAGCTTCGATTGCCTTGCCTGCGATAACCCATTGCTTCGTTGGGCCTGTCTGGTAAGACGGTTAGTGAAAGTATTTATTCCCTAGAATAAATATACTTAACTTTACCCTGGCAAAAACCGCTGCACGATGAGAGAGATATCAAGTCTGTACTAACTCCCATCGGGCGGCTATCACTCGAAACGTTAAGCCGTTTATTGGCGCAAAGAAACTGTCGCTGTCGTGCAATCTATATAAGGTGGATGTTAGGGAGAAGAGGGGAGGAGCCAGGCTAGACCCAAGGGAAAGTAGCAGTAGAATAGGCTTTTTCGAATTATTTTCTCTATTGTAATTTCGCATTACTTTCCTCCATTGTACTCACTTCTTTGAACAATAGTCAATAGAAAGTAGGGCTATTATTCTCGTTATAGAAGGCCTGAACCTATATAAAAATCCCTGTGTTTTGCATCTGCGTGTTGATAGCCAGGTTCTCAAAAGTTTCCCTGAACCCAAACAAATCATTAAGTAAGATCGATATTAAAACATCGACACTAACTAATTTTCTATGCATAAACATAGTGGTTGATACTTAAATTACGCATGCCAAATAATTGTAATAATAACAATATAGCATTTAAAACATGGATCAACATGATCGAGGATTGCTTGCCTTGCTTTGTGAACACTTGCTTCTACTCTGGATCGATTTCACTCACTTTCGACGCGTCAATTTCTATACTTGAGAAAGCACACGAACACCAATAAATACAAAATAATTTTTCATACAGACCAAAATTCAAAAAAATGGTACTATGAAAAATAGCATGAATTTATTAAAATTTAGAGACAAAAATCACTTTAATCGGAGTTTGTAGAAGGGAGAACAAGCCTTCAGAAGTTTTGTCGGGATGGAAAATCCTAGAAAAAAGAAAGCACTGTGCAGCTAGGGTTTCAATTTTCACTTTGTTTTCTATAATTTTCTTTCTAAATAAAATTCGGGATTAATTCCTTTGTACGGCTAACTACTCGGTTCATGTGGGTCCTGCATGTTAGTGTCACCTTCTAAACCCTTTTTAATTTAAGATCTTGATTAATTAATCTTTCGGTCCCACATGTCATTGACTACTTAGAGCTAATCCAATCCTAATGGCATAATTAGCTCTAATCTAATCTTTTGTGTGACGCCTACATTTCATTGAGACAGTTCTTAAACCAGTTTCAAATAAGAAAATGGATTAACCTAACTACTCGGTCCCACATGTCAGTGATGCATTAATATTAATTGAGATTAGTTAGATTCATCTAATATTAATTGCGCATTAGGCTAATCTAGGGGCCCAATTGTCGGTGAGAGGAAACAGAGAGGGAGCAGAAACAGAGAGCAGTGGAGGAGGCGTGCTCAGAAATGGGAAGAGGAGTCCTTGGTGATCCTAATGGTGGTGGCAGTGGCCAGAGAGGTGGATAGAGACCATGGTATGGCGATGCTAACCAGCGAGGCAGGCTCAGCCTTACAACAATGTTAGTGTAGTGAGCGACAGGCAGCCAAAATTGATGTTTGGGTGAGCTAGAGGGAGTCTTTGTGATGCTACAAGAACGTCACAGGGACCAATGGTCGTCTAAGATAAGCCGATGGCAATGGTCGTTGCTACAAGTTTGACGACCAAAAGTAGCATGGTGTGCTATACCAAGCAGTGCAAAAGCTTAAGGTGGATGCCATAAGCTCACCGAGGGCATTAATGGATGCAGAGGAGGCCTGTGGTGACTAGGTGGTGATGAGTAGCTGTGGCCAAAGATGTCAATTCCATTCCAGAGTTCATTCCGGTTTGCCTCTTGGTATGGAATATGTCAGTACCAGCCCATACCAATTTACCGTTCCAGATTTTAATATAATATAGATATGTATGTATGTAATTATATGCACACATAATTCACTCGGAATCTCAATTAAAATATGCAACCATAGGATAAAAATAACACATAGTTCAATCCATGCAATTATTAGAGCACCACAAGTTCACAACACATCAAGCTAGAAGCGAAGACTAAAGACACTGTGGGGAGGCAAGCAGCAAGGCATGCTAAGAGTAGTTACTTTCATTAAACAATTGGCCACATTTGCTCTATTTAAACCTCCTCATCTAGACGGCTCCCATCAATGGTGGTCATCCCAATTATTAGCTCCATTAGCACTACCCCAAAGCTTAAGACATCTGCTTTTGTTGTTGTTGTGGGGTGGCCCAACCCCCTGTGACTGGGCATTGCAACTGGCCCAATATGTAATAGGCCTAATAGTATAGAGGAATGTACCAATGTACCCTCATCCTTTGTAAGTACTAAGAGGTAGGATGAGAATTTCCCATCCTACCCCACTAATGTATAAACCCCTAAGGGGGGCAGGAGGTGGGGATCCTCTCATTCTTACACAACCATTTTCGACATACGATCTCTGTGTTAGCTCCCCTCTTCTTCTTCTACTAGTCCCCTTCTTTACTGTTTGGCCTGTAGCCACAACAGTTGGCGCCGTCTGTAGGGACCCGACAAGAAGCTATGTATGGAAGGGCGTTAAAGATGGCTACCACTGAAGAGATTTCTCCAGCATTCAACGAAAGGTAAGAAAAGGGAACAGACTACTAAAGATTTCGATATTTTCTATCGATTTGCTCAAAGCACTATCTTGCTTTATCCCATCGTGTGTACTGTAACATTTGCCCATCTCTCTCTCTCTGTTTCTTCTTCAAACTGCCAACTCGAGAGGGGCTCCACAACCCAGCGGTCCCCGGTCCAAGCCGGCGAAGGGGGCTAGAGATAGCATTATCGGAGAGACTTGGTAGTGAAAGGAGTACCAGCTACACATGCGTCAAAGATCCTTGTAAAGAAGGGGAGCAGTTTAGTTCTCCTAAAAGGAAGTGGCCTTTTCTTACCTCCAAGGAGTGACTTGAGGAAGCCAGCCGAGTGATCCAAGTATGTTTTGCTCAGCTCAAGGTAACTAACTCCTCGCTGATGTAATGAATATGCATTTTCTGTCATTGGCCATGCTTTTTCCTCCGCATCAACGGTCTTCGCCAAACTCTTCGAAGTCCCTGTCGAGCTCTCTGAAGTCTCCGCTGAGCTCTCTAGGGTCTCCGCCAATGTCTTCAGAGTCTTCACTGCGGTCGGAGTGGTCTTCACCGAGCAGTCCACGGCCTTCGTCCGATTGACCTCTAGTCTAGTGTACAGCATACCCCTGCTCGGCCCCTGCGTCTTGGGATCTATCTCCACCCATCGGACGTCGCGCGTGCAGCTCCCACAGCATCCGTGCCTCAGGTTCCATCTCCGACCGTCGGATGTCGCAAGTGAAGCGCCATGTTATGCTGCATGCAAGAGAGAACACCAAGCATACATGTGCAAAATATTCCCCACGTGCATGCACTCATGCTGTAGTGCACGCACTGCATGCACGTACATGGTGTATACACTTCGTCCGCCTCCGTTTCGGCCTGGCATCTACGCCGAGGCGATACCATGCTTCGATCAAGCTTTACCACCTTGGACTCCATGATGACAGCCTCCGCTTACTGAAGGCTTTGCCGCTCCACGTCAACCATCAGCTACCGCGGCTCCGTGCGATTACGGTCTTCGCCACGGTCGGAGCGGTCTTCACCAAGCATGGAGCAGTTAGTGCCACGCTTGGTGGGACCACCTTAAGGCCGTGTGCGTGATGGCCACCGTGTGGTTCTACCCCACACGCACCTAGGGTGGCAGTGAACTATTCATTGTGGTGCAAGGCATGGCTTGCTATGAGTAGCTCCTGTGTTGTATGCATGCATGAATAGAGTTCAGTTTCAAGCTCTCGTTAATGCATGTGGCCACCGTGGAGCCGAGCACATGAGGTTGAGGTCGGCCTCCGCATTGTCGCGCCTGCCTCCACCTCCGTTTCGGGCTCCGCCAGCGTGCCTCCATGCTAGTGACTTCGACCTCGTCGGTCACTCATAGTTTCGCCTCCGTGTCATCGAGCAGTGTTGGCCGCAGAGTCTCTGTGTATCGGCCAAAGTGTCGACTCTCCACGTCGTCGAGCAGTGTTGGATACGGAGCCTCCGTGCGCTTGCACCTCGCCTCCGAGTGTCTGCACCTCGGCCATAGCATCTGCCCTCTGTGCCTGTTGTAAAGGGTCTTACGACCTCCCAGGACCTTTTACGACCGATTAGAGTCGTTTACGACCGGTGAGAATCAAATACGATCGGTTCAGAGTACTTACGACCAATTCCGAACGCTTCAATCTCCTCCGATCGCTCAGCGTGGTCGTAAATTTATTGTAGCAATTTACGATCGCTCCGCGATATCGCTGCCGCGCCTTCCTTCACCGCTCAAGATACCGTGATTGAAGCCTTCACGATCACGCGGTGATCTTTGGCGATCATCGTTCACCGTGGTCGAACACCGCGTCGACCACGTTCACTTCCTTCAACGTGGTCGAGTCGCCCGACCACGTTCGGTCTTCGGTGTAGTCGTAGCTCGTTACGACCACCTTCGACTCCTTAGCTGTAGTCGTAAAATCATTTTTGCCGTGGTCGTAACTCCTCCCGATCACGCTTGCGGTGATCGTGAGTCCTTTCGACCACGTCTTACGCAAACACACGACAAAACAATGCTCGTGTTTCTCCTCTTTTGGTCTTTTCTCAATTGCTTGGTACAATGAATACATGGCTCTAAGCCTCTTTTTATACCGGTTGTCCTACTTTAACACGGGTTCTCAACACCTACTCCGACTCCGAGTCTTATACGACTTCGACTGATTACGACTTCATCTAGGACTCGGTTTTAGACTTCGATTTCTTACTCGTTTTGGATTCGATTACTTCCAAAACTTGTGTACGACTTCTAAACAAGATTATTTACAACATTCTCTCCTAATCTTGTTTCGACTTCAATCATGCCGATCTTTCTCCTCATCTCCGAGAACTTTATCCGCCTAGCGACTTTGTCAATATGTCCGCTTTACTCTTCTTGGTTCGATATAGTTGATAGCGATCTTCCCTCTTGACACAATCTCGATATAATGATATCTTGTGTCTATGTGTTTGCTTCTATCATGTAGAACTGGATTCTTGCTCGATGAAATAGCCGATTTGTTATCAACCACGGCGTTACCTTCGAATTCCTTCATCGACAATTCACTCAACGATCGGCGAGCGGACTCCTTGGCAAGACGCTGCGCTTGCTGCGATGTACTCGGCTTCACACGAAGATAATGCAACTACCTTTTGCTTCTGAGATTGCCAGCTGATCGGACTCTCCCCAAGCACAAACATTATGCCTGTCGTGCTCTTTCGATCGTCGACATCTCCCGCCATGTCGCTATCATCAGAGCCCGTCCACCGCAACGACTTTCCACCTCCTTTCTTGTACTGAATCCCAAGATTCAAAGTACCTTTGATGTATCTCAGGATGTGCTTCACGGCATTCATATGCTCCTGAGTCGGTTTCTCCATGAAACGACTTACGTATCCGACCGCAAAGCGAGATATTTGGTGGTGTGCACCGATACCGTAGACTTCCGACAATGCTCCTATAAGTCGTGGCATCAACCGGTGATCTGGGCCTGTCTTGCTCAACTTCGGATGATTCTCTATTGGGGTTTGACATGGATTGCACTCTTCCATACCCGACTTCTCCGAATCTTTCGAGCATATCCCGATCGACAAAGTGTTATGCCGTTGTCGGTTTGATTTACTTCAATGCCGAGGTAGTAGTACGAAGTCCCAAATCGGTCATTTTGAACAGCCTCTTCATCTCTTCTTTAAACCTCATAATCTTCTTCGAACTCGATCCAATAATGATCAAGTCGTCCACGTAAACGCCCACGATCAGTCTGTTCTTCGCATCTCCCCTTGAGTATACCGCATGTTCAGAGTTGCTTCTTCTGAACCCAAGTGCCGTTAGACTTTTGTCAAGCTTCAAATTCCATGCTCGTGGTGCTTGCTTAAGTCCGTAGAGAGCTTTGTTCAGCTTCAAGACTTTCTCGGCTTGCTTCTTGGATTGAAAACCTGCGGTTGAGAAACATAAACTTCCTCCTCAATGTCTCCGTTCAAGAACGCCGTTTTCACATCCATGTGGTGAATCTCCCATCCACCGCTTTCTGCCAATGCAAGAAGTAGTCGTATAGTCTCCATACGAGCTCTTCGGGCAAAAACTTCTTCGTAGTCGGCGCCTTGTTTTTGAACATACCCTTTCGCCACAAGTCGTGCTTTGTGTTTCGACTTCTCCTTGGAATCCTTCTTTACCTTGAAGACCCACTTTAACCCGATCGCTCGATGACCTTTTGGCAAATCGGTGAGTTCCCAAGTGTTGTTGTCTTCAATAGATTCTAGCTCTTCCTGCATAGCAGTTCTCCACTGTTCATCTCCGTCGCTTCTTCATAGCTTTCGGGTTCTTGTTTGTTGTGTAAAGAATGACTCATTCATCTGTATTGGCTCGGTTTGAGCATAGATCTCATCGATGCTCCTCATCTTGACACCTGCCGTCTTCTTCATCTTGATGTCGGTGAGGCTTCCGATCATTTGCATCAATCGTGTCCGAGCTTTGAGGTGTGATCGTAGCTCCTTCCTCCATTGTCGTATTGTCGGTGTCGACCTCTTCTACATCGAAAGTTATCCACTTTGACTTATCTTTCTCAATGTCTTGATGTTCTTCCCACTCCCAATGTTTGTCTTCTTGGAAGACCACATCTCTGCTCACATGTAGCTTGTTTTCGATTGGATTATAGCACCTATATGCCTTGGTACCTGATTCCGAGCCGAGGTAGATCATCCTTTTGCTCCGATCGTCTAGCTTCCTCAGATAAGTCGATGATCTCACATGTGCCAAACAGCCGAAGACTTTTAAGTGATCGACGTTCGATTTTCTCCCCGACCACAACTCGTATGGAGTAACTCCATTTAACGACCGTGTGGTTGCACGATTTAGCAAATAGACCGCATGTCTTACGGCTTCTGCCCAAAACCTCCCGGGCAGGTATCGACTCTTCAGAAGACTTCGTGCGGTTTCAACCACGGTTCAGTTTCTTCTTTCTACGACTCCGTTTTGTTGAGGCGAGTACGGAGCCGTGAAGAATCTTGCAATGCCCTTCTCTTCACAAATTGAGTCAAACTCTTTTGCGAAATTCTCCTCCTCGATCGACTGATCGCTTTTACCCTCTTGTCGACTTCGTTTCCGGCAAGAGCAATAAACTTCAAAGTTCGACTTTGCCTCATCTTTGCTCTTCGCATGTACACCCACATGGCTCTAGAGTAGTCATCCACGATCAACATGAAGTATTGATTCCCGGCATGCATGCGAGGGTGATTGGTCCGCATGCATCCACGTGAACCGGTTCGAGTGGTTGCGAAGCTCAAACTCGTCTGCTGTGGAAAACCGCTACGAGTTTGTTTCGCCACCAGACAGCCTTCGCAGACTTGCTCTGGGTGGTCGATTTTTGGTAATCCGACCACCATCTCTTTCTCTGCCATTGCTCTGAGACTTTGGAAATTTATATGACCAAATCTCTCATGCCACAACCAAGCGGGATCTTCAATTGTGGTCTTCAAACACTTCTGCTTGCATGTTTCGATCTTGATCTTGTACAAACGGTTCACAGTCCGTTGTACCTTCATCAGCAGACGTTCGCTGTGGTCAAACACCTTCAGATAGTTGCCTTTGAGCTCAATTCGACAATCTTCTTCAGTCAATTGTCCAAGGCTTATGATGTTGCTTCGTAGATTCGGTATGTAATATACATCCGACAATCTTCTCTGGCTACCATCCTTGCACTGCATCAGGATCGTGCCTCTCCCTTTTATCTGAACGGTCGAGCCATCTCCGAATTGTACTTTTCCGAGCACACTTTCGTTTAAGTCGTGAAACATCGAGTGTATGCCCGTCATGTGGTTACTGGCTCCGTTGTCGAGATACCACTCTCCCGTCTGCTCCATCAGACTTGGAAATACCTTCTCCTCGTTTAACAGAACCATTGACGGTTCGTCTACAGTGCAGAGTGACAACAGCAGTGTTGGTTCTTTGTGCTCAGACGTTTGAGCCAAATTGACCTCCTCTCCCTTCTTTTTGCTCCGGCAATTCGCAGCATAGTGACCATATTTCTTGCAGTTATGGCACTGGATGTGGCTCCGACATTCGGCTGCGTAGTGCCCAAACTTCTCGCACGTGTAGCACTGGACATCAGACTTGTCGGTCTGACGGTCGCCGCTTCCACGACCACCTCCTCGACCACTTCGTCCACGACCTCTGTGGTCGTAGCCTCGACCTCGTCCATGAGATGCACCGCGGCCGGTCGATGTGCCACGACCACGACCGCCCCTTGATGACGAGTCTCCTCGGTCTTTCGCATCTTCTCTTACGAGCAGCACTTGCTGACCATTGTCTTCTTGATAACTCTTTAGGAGCTGCTCGTGTGCTTTGAGCGCTCCGGTTACCTCCTCAATCTTCATCTTCGAGAGGTCTTGCGAGTACATAAGCGTGGTTACGACCGGAAGGAACTTCTCTGGTAGCACTCTCAAATACTTCTTCACTGCCACCTCATCTTTTAAGTCGTCGCGAGAGATTTGATCTCGCTCACGACTTCGTTGAATCGACTGAGAACACTTCCACGGCCCGACTCTTCCCCATCTTCATGGCTTCAAACTCACTTCTTAAGGTTTGAAGTCGAACTTCCTTCACTCGATCTACTCCTTCATGCATAGTTCGCAGAGTAGTCCGGACTTCCTTCGCCGTCTCCTTGCCGACTAGCTGCGCATCATTGAGTCGGGCACGACTTGATAGATCGCTGCCATTGCCATCTTGTCGAGACGATCATCGAGGACCTTGTCCTTCTCCTTTGGTTCGACCGCACCCTGGGCGCCTTGCGCGATCATGTTGACCTTCATCTTCATCGCCCGCATCGGATAGTTGTCCGAATCGAGGATCGGCATCGCGGCGACACGCTCGCCGCCGTGTCAGTCATGTTTAACCACGGCTCTGATACCAACTGTTGTAAAGGGTCTTACGACCTCCCAGGACCTTTTACGACCGATTAGAGTCGTTTACGACCGGTGAGAATCAAATACGATCGGTTCAGAGTACTTACGACCAATTCCGAACGCTTCAATCTCCTCCGATCGCTTTTTCAACGTGGTCGTAAATTTACTGTAGCAATTTACGACCGCTCCGCGATATCGCTGCCGCTGCCTTCCTTCAGCCGCTCAAGATACCGTGATTGAAGCCTTCTACGATCACGCGGTGATTTGGCGATCACCGCTGTTCACCGTGGTCGAACACCGCACGACCACGTTCACTTCCTTCAACGTGGTCGAGTCGCCCGACCACGCTCGGTCTTCCGGTGTAGTCGTAGCTCGTTACGACCACCTTCGACTCTTAGCTGTAGTCGTAAAATCATCGTTTTTGCCGTGGTCGTAACTCCTCCCGATCACGCTTGCGGTGATCGTGAGTCCTTTCGACCACGTCTTACGCAAACACACGACAAAACAATGCTCGTGTTTCTCCTCTTTTGGTCTTTTCTCAATTGCTTGGTACAATGAATACATGGCTCTAAGCCTCTTTTTATACCCGGTTGTCCTACTTTAACACGGGTTCTCAACACCTACTCCGACTCCGAGTCTTATACGACTTCGACTCGGTTACGACTTCATCTAGGACTCGGTTTTAGACTTCTGATTTCTTACTCGTTTTGGATTCGATTACTTCCAAAACTTGTGTACAACTTCTAAACAAGATTATTTACAACAGTGCCTGCGGAGTCAGCTCCGAGTCTTTGCGCATCGGCCGAAATGTTGACTCTCCGTGTCATCGAGGAGTGTTGGCCGGAGCCTCCGTGCGTCTGCACCTCACCTCCGAGCGTCTGCACCTTGGTCGTAGCATCTGCCCTCCGTGCCTGCGGAGTCAGCTCCAAGTCTTCGCACATCGGCCAAAGTGTCGACTCTCCACGTCGTCAAGGAGTGTTGGCCGCGGCGCCTCTGTGCGTCTACACCTTGCCTCCGAGCATCTGCACCTTGGCCGTAGCATCTGCCCTCCACGCCTGCAGAGTCAGCTCTGAGTCTCCGCGCATTGGCCGAAACATCAAACCACCTCGTCTGCAAAGTTTGCCTGTGGAATCTGCACACCTTGGCCGAAGCATTGTGCGCTCGCCGTAGAGGCCTCTGTGCGAGGCTGCCGCGTCGGGTCTCCAAGCGTCGCCCATCTTGGTTGCTGCGTCGTCTACGTCCCGACCGCGTCGGCTCCGCCAGCCTCCGTGGCTCCGCATCGGCCCCGCTCAAGGTTCACAGTGATGGCCTCACGTGACTCCACCCTCCATGCACCGACGGCTATGCCCGCTCGGGCTTCGTAGTGACGTCCTCGGAGGAGCTTCACCCCACCATTCAGCCGCTGCGACTCCCCGTCGCGGTCTCCATGGTCTTCGCTACGGTCGGAGTGGTCTCCGCCGAGGCCGGAGAGTAGTCTTCACCGAGCTGCCCGGAGCCTCCACCGCGGTGTCTGTAGCCTTCGCCTCGGTGTCTGAAGTCTTCGCCAAGCTGTCCGAAGCCTTCGCCGCAGTGTCCGCACTCTTCGCCGAGGACCTTACGAGAAGCTACATAAGCAGCGAGGTGCATGCACGTAACCATGCATGCATGCATTGATACAACGTGCGGCGTTGAGATGGGCCACGGGCGCCACGCGAATGAGGCTTCGCCTCCGCTCCAGGCTGGCTACAGCCCCACACCGATGAGGTCTTCCCCAACATAGATGAAGGCTCCGCCTCCGCAATGGTGTCTTCGGCCTTCACTTCACCGGAGTACGAGCTGGCTGCGCCATCCTTCGTAGTTGCTCCATTCGCCGGCCCTCGCTTCGCCAGAGTTCGACCTGGCTGCACCGACCGTCGTACTGGCTCTGCCTTCGCACCAACGAGGTCTACTCCGACCTTGACAAAGGCTTGCCTCCGTGATAGTGCCATCGGACTTCGCTTCACTGGAGTCTGGGTAGACCTCGCCGATGACCTTTGTCGACCATGGGTCTCCATGTGTTGAGCAAGGCCTTGTACGCCCTCGCGCTGGACTCCACGTCCTCCATGCCTCCGCGTCGAGCGCTGCCACGGTCTTCGCCTCCGCTTCGGCAGAGTCTGAGCTGGCCACGCTGACCTCGCCACAGCTCCGCCTTTGCGACAACACCTTCGGCTTCAGCGTTCGCTTCACCGGAGTCCGAGCTGGCCACGCCGACCTCGCCACGGCCTTCACCTCTACCTCGCCAGAGTCTAAGCTGGCCGTGCCGACCTCGCCAACGGCTCTGCCTCCACGATGATGTCCTCGACCTGCGCTTCGCCGGACTCCGCGCAGGCCACAGCGACCATAGCAGCGGCTCCGCCTCCACGACTTCGCCGGCCTCCGCTCGGTCCCACGATGACTTCACTGGTCTTCGACTTGGCTTCAGGATGACTTCACCGGTATTCACTCGGCGACCTCGCCGACCTTCATTCGGCCCCAGGACGACCTCGTCGGCCTTCGCCTTGGCTCCGGGAAGACCTCGCCGGGCTTCGCTCGGCTCTGAGGCAATCTTGTTAGCCCTCGCTCAACCCTGGGACGGCCTCGCTAGCCTTCGTGTCCCCATCATAGTCTTCACATCACTGCCGCCACCACCGCGAAGGCAGATAGCAGTTCTCCGCACCCTTCAGCCCCCACACCATGGACCGGCGCTGTCCTCTTGGACTCAACTTCTACGTCGTCGAGGTCTTCCGCTCCAGCACATCAGCTTCCACGGTTCAGTTCACGCTGGACACCAGTGGGCTATGGTAAACTATCTGCTCATCTGCCCTTCATATGTTAGCTACTTTGTCTTAAATGCCGCATGCATGCAAGGAAGTAGCCAGATACAAAAGGGTAGCAGCATTTAATGCATTAAGCTTCACATCGCACTACATGCTTTCAAGCACCTCGGCGTGGTTGCCTAGTTGGGGGTATAAATAAGATGTGCGGACTCCGTGTGCACTCTACGGAGTATAAATAAGATGCTTGGACTCCGCGTGCACTCTACGAAGTATAAATAAGACGCGTGGAGGCAAGCCTCCGTGTGCACTCTACGGAGTATAAATAAGACGCGCAGACTCCGCGTGCACTCTACGGAATATAAATAAGACGCGCGGACTCCGCGTGCACTCTACGGAGTATAAATAAGACGTGCGGGCTCTGCGTGCACTCTACGGAGTATAAATAAGACGCGTGGGCTCTGCGTGCACTCTACGGAGTATAAATAAGACACGCGGGCTCCGCGTGCACTCTACGGAGTATAAATAAGACGCGCGGACTCCGCGTGCACTCTATGGAGTATAAATAAGACACGCGGACTCCGCGTGCACTCTACGGAGTATAAATAAGTCGCGCGGACTCCGCGTGCACTCTATGGAGTATAAATAAGACGTGCTGACTCCGCGTGCACTCTACGGAGTTTAAATAAGATGCGCAGAGGCGAGCCTCCGCGTGCACTCTTCGGAGTACAAATAAAACGCGCGGAGGCGAGCCTCCACGTGTACTCCATGGAGTATAAATAAGACGCGCGGAGGCTCGCCTCCTCATGCACTCTACGGTGTATAAATAAGACACGTGGAGGCGAGCCCCCGCGTGCACTCTGTGGAGTATAAATAAGACGCGCGGAGGCGAGCTCCCACGTGCACTCTACGGAGTATAAATAAGATGCGCCGAGGCGAGCCCCCACGTGCACTCTACGGAGTACAAATAAGATGCACTCTACGAAGTATAAATAAGACACGTGGAGGCGAGCCTCCGCGCGCACTTTACGGAGTATAAAAAATCGCACGATGGCCGAGGCACTAGGGAGTGGCTCGCTTTAGCGCGCACCACTAGATATCGCGCCTTCACGAGTGTCGCACCAGGGAGTGCATCGCTTTAGCGGTGCACCACCTGCATATCGCGCCTTCGCGCGCATCCCACCAGGGCGTGCATCGCTTTAGCGGCGCATTTCCTGGATAACGCGCCTTTGCACGGTTTTTGAAGGTAGGGGAACGGCGACTTCGCCCCCTTGCCCCTGTGTGCGTAGCGCCCTCAACCCACGCCGCTCGTGCCCGCCATCCACGAGTGCGGGTTTTTCAAGGTAGGGGAGCGACGTCTTCGCCTCCTTACCTTTGCGTGCGTGGCGCCCTCAGCCTACACCACTTGCGCCCGCCATCTGTGGCCGCGGTTTTTTGAAGGTAGGGGAACGACGGCTTTTCCTCCCTGTCCCTGCGTGCGTAGCGCCCTCGACCCACGGCGTTCGTTCCCGCCATCCACGGGTGCGAGTTTTTCAAGGTAGGGGAACGACATCTTCGCCTCCTTGCCTTTGCGTGCGTGGCGCCCTCGACCTACGCCACTCACGCCCGCCATCCGCGGGCGTGGGTTTTTGAAGGTAGAGGAACGGCGGCTTTGCCTCCTCGCCTTTGCGTGCGTGGCGCCCTCGGCCTACGCCACTCATGCCTGCCATCCGTGGGTGTGGTTTTTTGAAGGTAGGGGAACGGCAGCTTCGCCTCCCTACCCCCGCGTGCATAGCACCCTCGGCCCATGGCGCTCGCGCCCGCCATCCACGGGCGTGGGTTTTTCAAGGTAGGGGAACGGCATCTTCACCTCCTTGCCTTTGCATAGTGGTGCCCTTGGCCTACGCCACTCGCGCCCGCCATCTGCGGGCATGGTTTTTTGAAGGTAGGAGAACGGCGGCTTTGCCTCCCTGCCCCTGCGTGCGTGGCGCCTTTAGCCTACGCCGCTCGCGCCCGCCATCTGCGGGTGCAGTTTTTTGAAGGTAGGGGAACGGCGGCTTCACCTCCCTGTCCCTGCGTGCGTGGCGCCCTCAGCCTACGTCACTTGCGCCCGCCATCCGCGGGCATGGTTTTTTGAATGTAGGGGAATAGCGTCTTCGCCTCCTCGCCTCTGCGTGCCTAGCGCCCTCGGCCTACGCCGCTCGCGTCCGTCCTCCACGGGTGCGGGACTTCGCCGTCCGCCTCGTAGGCATCGCCTCGGTGGGATGGCCTTGCTCCGGGCCTCCAGTGCAGGACTTCGCCATCTGCCTCGTAGGCATCGCCTTGGCGGGACGGCCTGGCTTCGACATAGGACTTCGCCGTCCGCGTCGTAGGCATCGCCTCAGCAGACGGCCTGGCATCGGCGTAGAACTTCACCGTCCACCTCGTAGGCATCGCCTCAGTGGGACGGCTCGGCTTCGGCGTAGGACTTCGTCGTCCGCCTTGTAGGCATTGCCTTGGTGGGGCGACCTGGCTCCGGCATAGGACTTTGCCGTTCGCCTAGTAGGCATCAACTCGGTGGGACGGCTCGACTTTGGCGTAGGACTTCGTCGTTCGCCTTGTAGGCTTCGCCTTGGCGGGACGGCCCGGTTTCGGCGTAGGACTTCGTCATCTGCCTTGTAGGCATTGCCTCGACGGGGCAACCTGGCTCCGACGCAGGACTTCGCCGTCCGCCTCGTAGGCATCGCCTCGACGGGACGGCCCAGCTTTGGCATGCGACTTCACCATCTGCCTTGTAGGCATTGCCTCGGTGGGGCGACCAGGCTCCGGCGAAGCACTTCGTCATCTGCCTCGTAAGCATCACCTCGGCACCTCGGCAGGACGGCCGGCCTTCAGCGTAGGATTTCACTGACCTCTTCATAGGCATTGCCTTAGGGGGTGGCAAGCTACTAGTTGCATCGGCTCACCAGTCGGCACCCTCGCGCTTGCTGTTAGGGAACAGGGGCCTGGGATAGTTGGTCACGTCAGCTCGCCCATCGGGACCTCTGCGCTTGTTGTCGAGGGAGTACTGTGTGGGGGTGGCCTACCCCCCATACTGGGCTTTGCAACTGGCCTAATATGTAATAGGCCTAATAGTATACAGGAATGTACCAATGTACCCTCATCCTTTGTAAGTATTAAGGGGTAGGATGGGAATTTCTCATCCTACCCCACTCATGTATATAAACCCCTAAGCGGGGCAGGAGGTGGGGATCCTTTCATTCTTACACACCCATTTTCCACATACGATCTCTATGTTAGCTCCTCTCTTCCTCTTCTACTAGTCCCCTTCTTTATTGTTTGGCGTGTAGCCACAACAGTTGTGATTTTCCCAGTCACTTGCAATGATCATGACAGCAAGTTATCAACCATACATTCAGAAATCATAATAACAAGGTGGCATAACCAACAGGAAAGAGGGAAATACTAGTAAAATTTAATCGAATAGTAGCTCTCATTTGCTGCATCAATAAGAGGTTGAAGTTTCACAATATTGCACTAAGCTATAGGTTGTGTTCATTTCATACATAGAAACAAGGAAATAACCTCATCAAGTGTATAAATGTAAAATAAGATGATAGTAGTAATCTGCAAGCTAGTTCATCAGAAATTCCAAGATCATTGTCAAATCAATTTAGTGCTATATGGTAATGACAATTACCATACGATGATCAGAACTACAACAAAACAACCAAATTTAACATGGTAACCATACTTCATGGTAAAATCTAGCAAAGTAATTCTTACCAGCATATTCAGGAGCCAAGTATCCAAAAGTTCCAGCAAGTCTGGTTGCCACAAAGAAGTTCCCATCCAGTGCATGCTTAGCGAGCCCAAAGTCTGGCACCTTTGCTCGGAAATTATCACCAAGGAGAATGTTTGCCGACTTGAGATTCCTGTGAATGTAGCAGTGATGCGCCAAGTTGTGCAGATATTCCATTCCCTGAGCAACACCCAGGGTAATATTGAGCCTCTTCTTCCACGACAGAGGCTCTAGCTCAAGCTGCTTCTAGTGGAATAGATGCTTGCTTAGAGCCCCATTAGACATGTACTCGTAGACTAGCAGCCTCTCATTCCCTTCAATCGCGTCACCACACCAAATCCCACTACCGCCAACCTCGAGCGAGTAGAGGAGAGAGGGGGAGGGCACATCGGCACAGACCTAAAGGTGGCGAGGGAGAAGAACTCAAGATCCCGACCAGCCATCGGAGGGATCCATCGTGGAATGCCCATCGTCGCAGCTATGCTTGGGTTCTCCATTCTCTAGCCAAAATGGAACGTCTGCCGTCTAGCCAAAATGAGGCTAGTGTTACTCACTTACTTGGGCTGGGCGACTGGGCCTTCAGTCCTTCACGTGCACCAATTACCCTGGTACCGGAAATAACGAAATGGGTAGTTCCGCCAGGAATGCTTGGAATTGGTTGGAATGGCTGGTATTGAGACTGGTACGGGATTAAGCCATTTGTGTGCCATTCTAGGTTCCGGCACGGTACATTCAAGTCATTCCACCCGGTACCGGCACGGAATTGATAAGTTTGGCTGCAGCAGCAACGTGGTCTATGGTAGCAGCTCCTCTTGACGAAGCTTAACTAAAATAGAGCAAAGGGATAGAGTCAAGGAGGTGAGGGGATGCTAAAAATTTTCATATCCATGGTCAAGGCTCACCAGAGTGGATCGGATGTCTTTTTTCAAACTACACCAAATTTAAAAAAATTTAGAACAACCTAGAAACTACTCCCAAATTAAGTGTGTATGGTTTACTAGTGTCCTCAATCAACTCCTAAACATGCTAGTGAAGTTTTGCAACCTAATTTCTAATCCTACACAAGTCTAGTAATCTAGAAATTGAAAGAACAAGAATTTAAATGTGGAAACATAAAAAGAGGACAAGAGACAATTGATTTTTTTAATAAGGTCTCAGAGATTCAGTGACCTCCTCTAATCCTCATTGGTGCACTCTCACAAGAGTATAGCTCCTACTTGAACCCTTGCAAGGATCTAATCAACAACTTATGGTAGTCTCCTCTCCAGATAGATGGACTACAAACCTTCACAACCCTCTTGGTGCCTCCCATAACCTCCTCCTTGGATGGTCACCATGGGCACATCTCCAAGCTACCTAGGAATTACTAAATTACAAGAGTAATAAGTCTAAGAGTATCACTTGAACCCAACAAGGTCAAGTAACTAAGAATGATCCAGACTACGGCCAATTCTACTCTCTCACACCTTGAAAATCTCAAATTGAAGCTCTTGAGTGCCATTGAGCTCCTCAATATGCAAGAAAATATTTTGGAGTCACAAGAGTGCTAACTTGAATGCTCGTGGTCCACCTATATTGTCTCTCCATTCAAAAATTAGCCTCTTGACACATTTTCTAAAAAGTGTTAACAGACTTAGATTGTCTGCCTAGACCTGGACCATCTACCTTAGTTCAATTTTTCTTAGTTGCAACAATTCAAAACTAGCTCTTATGTTGGCCATTAATACGGCTCTACCTGGATAATCCATGTGAGCCAGATCATCCATTGGAGCTGTATCATCCACCTTAGTGTATCCATCCCATGGAACCTTTCTAGATCAATGATATGCCTTGACCCAGATCAATCACATTAATAGTATGTGCCTCTCAACTTGTCCAAAAACATCCTCTCTGGAGAGATGATGCACCTCAATGGTGCGTGCTCATTTTGGATGATACGCCTCAATGTAAAATACCATAAGCACCAAAAATACCCACTCTAAACTAATGGTATGCCTTAATAGTATGGGTTAACCTAGATTATCTGCCTCTATGTAAATTTTCAAGACACCCTCTTTGGATAGATGGTACATCTAACCTTGATAATCCGCCTCTATTGATTTTTCTGATTTAGTTGAAGTTTGACCCAAACTTTGATATCCACTCAACCACAACTTGATTCTTGGCATTTTTTACTAGAACTGAGTTAGAAAGACCTAGTGTGCACCACAACTAGTTACTCAACCTAATCAAACTCAAGCTATATTAGCCTTGACCTCTCTTAATAGTATTGTAAAAGCAAAAAATGATAGCTTATCAACTACAATGATCCATACTCAACTCCTTAGGTTATTTCTGGCCACATGGCTCTTAATCTTCATTAAAGAACATGCTTTGCCATTATTTGCATACATGGGTATCCATGAAAGTCCAATAACAACCCATATACATCATCAAGACCTAACTTTCTTAATCAAACTCAAAACAAAGTTAGTCTTAAATGATTTTAGGAGTCATTAATTACCAAAACCACATAATCAATGAATTAGCTAGGAGTGTGATGTGACTACGCCACAAACACATACGATAATAGCACCCAATATCAAGATTGAACTAAAGGTGAATTCATTTCTTCAGCCTCAACATATTTTAAATGAGAATGTGATGCTATCTAATGATGAAAATATATATTTTTACAGCACCACGTCACTTTTACACCAATTCAAGTAAAAGTTCAAGATGGACACGTTTTGGAATCCAGTTCGGCCTCCAGATCAATTCGGATTCAGCCTGACAGGCCCAACTTCAAATGTGCATAACTTTCACATATGAAGTCCGTTTGAGGTCCACGAGTACTTGTTGGAAAGCTTTTCTCATCCTATTTCCAATGGCTCTGGTATCACCTCTAAATTCCTTCTGTACGCACCGTAATCATCAAAAGAATCTGTGTTGGGCACGTACTGGAATCGGATTCGGACTGCTGCAATGGTGCAAGTTTAAACGGGCATAACTTCCTCATACAGACTCTGTTTGGGACGTTCTTGTACTTCATGGAAATCTTATCAAGTCTAATTTCCAACGGATCCAGCCACATCTTCAAATTCCATCTGAGCCAGCCGGAATCATCAAAACAATCCACGTTGGTTTCTGAATGCGAGTCAAAAAGGGTGCTGCGCCACCTCCACTTGGGCCCATGGCCTTGTAACCCTAGGGTGTGCACTTGGACGTCCCAAGGGGTTATATAAGCCTTTTATTCATAGCTTTTAGGGTAAGGTTTTGTTTAGATCAGTTTAGCCCCATGTGCAAACTCCACGTTGTCTCTTGTGTCGGCTAGACCAACAGATTCGTGTTACAGAACCTCAACTATCCTTGTGCGACTTTTATATCTAGCAAATTTCAGGTTGCTCACTATCCTTGTTCTTGCATGCTCAATCTGTTAGTTTTGGTTTGCTAAATTGAATTTGTGTCCGTTTTAGTTTTGTCTAGTTGCTAGTCATATCTTTGTTCCTATAAAAATCCAAACAAAAAAAATTCCCCCACTCCAAACCCTCATTCCAATTTCGGCTGATTTTTCCTTTCTCTGCAGCCGCCACCAAAAAAGCCATAACTTTTTATTCCGAGATTATTTTTGAGTGAGACCACCTCCATTAGATTTAAAACTTCATTTTCCATCTATCTGTAAAATTTTACATAATTCCAGCGAGGCAGTTATGAGATATCTGCGGTGGAAGTTGACCTAAAATTGCAGATTGAATCTGCAACAGTCGGTACTTGTGAATTTTGTGCGAATTGTTCGGTCAGTTTCTAGAACTTGGCCCCAAAACAAAAGTTGTAGAAAAAGCCGTCAGGAAACGGATAAAAAAAGAATCATTGAAAAAAAGGCAACTGACAAAAAGTTACGACCGAAATACCGACATGCTGTCCAGTGGACAGAAATCTTCAGTTTTCAAGTTTTGGATCAATCCTTGTGTTCTTCAATTCCAGATTGCATTCAATTGATTTATCTTGCATTTACCACTCCTATACATTACCATACACATAGTTTAGCCTTTTTCCATCCTTGGTTGATCAGCAACATAGGCTAAGTGTTAGATACGAACTATAATTCAATTCTGTGCAATTTCTGAAATTAATTGATTGTTTTCCTTTGCTACAAAATACATAGCCTATCCAAGCTCCACTTTTCTACTAACCGAACAGGTCTCGCTGTACCTTGCAATCGCTTTACTCATCACTTGAGTTAGATTTATCACGAACCAGCCACCGGTTGCACCACCTGTTTGCTTTAATAAGAACTGTAAGAATTTGGTAAGAGCTTGAGAGATGCGTGACTTGATTTGAGCCTCCATATCCTAGTAGTTGGTAGGAACATTTACTTGTGATTTGTTTCCTTGTTTTCTACTAACAATGACAAGCTTGAGAAAATTGGTAGATTATGATGTCATCGCGGGCAGATTTGAACTTGAAGGGAAACAATTACCGGTATATATCTTGCCACTCACCGCTGAGAGTACATCGTCGGACTACTTCTTGTGGGTTACTATGATGGATAGCTACTTTGAAAGACAAGATCTTGATCCTTATGAGAAGATGAGCATGGCAAGGACGACGCTGATTGGTGATGTTCAACATTGGTGGTCGAATCTCGAGTTCCACTATATATACACATGGGAGGAGATGAAAAAGAAATTGCGACATCGTTTTGTACCTCCAGCACCCACGGTCACAAGCGAGGTGGAACCTGAGGTAATTGAAAATGTTGATATTGTTTTGGTTCCTACTCCATCTACAGATACCACCGAGATACTTGAAGAGGTGAAGGATGATCTGGTGCATCTTATGCCATTAGAGGAGAAGTTTGAGGTACCTACATGATGTCGATGAGGACGATAATGACAAAGGTACTGATTTGGTGCTACAACAAGACATAGATCAACCTTGTGAGTATATACCTGCTGTAGTGCAATCTTTTGATATTCCTTGTGTTGACTTGAATGAACCATGTGCTGATCTAAATTCTCATAATTTTGCACATGTCGAATTAATTACACATAAGGAAATATTTGATAGAATATCCCCTGCTGATACATTGTGCTATATCAAGCTTAATGAGGCCGTTAGTTTGGATTGTGCTATGGAGAAAGTTTCTGAACTTGCATGTTCGAAATTCTTGTTTAGTGCCTACACCCCTGGGTATAAGTTTAATTTGATTGGAGATTATGGTGTAGAAAGTCAATTTTTTGTATATCGAATATGCATAACTTGTGATCACATGGATAAATTGAAGCTTGCTGTTTTGGACAACAATTCTTGTGTGTTGAATCTTGTTCAATATGAGAGGGAAGTAAAATTTAGTACTCATCCAATACTGTAGGAGCCCAGATTATACAATCTGGAATCCTCTGTGATTCCACCGCACTATTCCCTGGATCAGTAGATAGTGCTCACAGATTACAGTTCTGAATATTAAAAGTACATATCAAGCAAAAGCGTAAATATAATAGTAGACTTACTCATGGGCTGATTAGGCCGAAATCAATAAATTGCAGCAGCGGAATGAAGCACGCAAGTGGGACCTTCAGGACATGCCCACAGGCAGCCAACTGGAGGTTCGCGACCTAGCCCTTGACATTTTCATCTTCTCTGCCAGCTTGTGCAATCTTGTTGCTGAGGCGAGGTGATTTGATTCCTGATTCTGAACTTTGTCGCAAAAGCGAGTGTGAGCACTCCGACCCCATGCTCCGCGAGCCAATACACAGAATGCAAATAAATAGTATGCATGGCTTATCAAAGGAGAGGCTCGGGTTATTTTATTTGCCATAAAACGCGTTTAGTAGCATTTCTATTTTTATATCATATTGTTGTTTTTGTGACCTAAAGACTCCTCACCGCAAATGACATCATTGACTTAATCCACCAAAGACTCACGCTCTTTATTAACTGCTGTCTAAGACTCCCAACAGCGATTGCCATAATTGACTTAATCCACCGAAATTACACTTTCTTTAATATGTGCTGTCTAAACTCCAAACAGCATGTGTCATCCTCTATTCAATCCACCGATCATATTCTTTCTGTAATGGTTGCTGTCTAAGACCCCAAACAACGAGTGACATCATTTAAATGATCCACCGACTACACACATTTTATATTGATTGCTGTCTAAAACTCCAAACAATGTGTGACATTATTTAGATATTCCACCAAACATACTCTTTCCAAATTGATTGCTGTCTAATCTCCAAACAGCGAGTGACATCACCTAATTAATCCACCGAACATTCTCATCAAGATTTTCTAATAATCCAATCCTTTTTATTATTTATTCAAATCCACCAAGAATATCATTGATCAAGCCTGCGATTCAATATTATATATCCACCAAGAATATCATTGATCAATTCTACGATTCACCATTATATATCCACCAAGAATATCATTGATTAATTCTACAATCCACTAGTATCCTCCCACCAAGTAAATCACTAATCAGGAACTATAATCCAATACTTGTATTACTCCTCCAAATTCCCGAAAATTCAATTAGATCATCTATTTAGCCTATCTATTCAGCTAGACTCCACCAATTTATTTCTCTCAGAACCCACACTATCATTTCCTATTCATGATCGACCTGAATCCACCAATACCTTTATGTGCATACTACAAACATCCATCTCCTTTACTCACGACCCTGTTTATTCCACCCATATTTTATTTTGTAAGAATAGAAATGCCACTATTTGAAATACAATACATAAAATTTCCTGAGACCTAGCAGCTTTGGAACAAAACATAATGTTCAAGGAATATTAACATGATTTTCCATACATATGGCATCACACCATATGCCTAATATCACCATAATTTTTCCATACATATGGCATCACACCGTATAACATCTTTCAGCGTTATAGCCGCTTAACTTACCACTGGGACGACACCCAGGACAACTCAAATCAGGGCTTTCCGCTGCCCTCCACTTTTTCCATTTCCACCCACAAAGTTTTTGAAATAGAACTATATCTGGTTAAGTTCCCATGTCCGCCCATGATCGTGGGCACGGCTATTCGAATAGTTTTAGACTCTGCAGCGTTTGCACGCTTTACCCACAAGAGAAGTTCACTCGTTGCCCCACACGATTCTTTAGCCGTGCGGTTGAGCAAACCATCACAGTAACCGTTCAAAGTACCTCGCCCCTTCCATCATCTCACCCTATGGGTCTTTCCCACTTGCGGTGGGTCCCATACGTTGTGCGGGATGTTCTCCTTCTGAACGCCTAGCAGATGACTACCACACTGCTAGCACGCCACAGCAGAACCTCACCTTCCGTGGGTGTCCCATTCAAGCCTGACACACAGACAGCCGCTTGCACCACTTCACTCCTCCACTGATGATGATGACTTTCAGGGTTCGGTAAATTTACTAGGCCAAGTTGTACTTTACATACTTGTGGTTGTACTTTTTTTACACAGGAGGTCATGACAAGATTCAGTCCTTAGGGTTATCTGGGCGGTTCTACCACAAACCACACTCTCGTGCACACTTGCACCATACCCCCGAACCATCCGCCCAGACAAATAAGCAATTTGAGATTTTTGGGAGTATAAAATAATCATATCTAACATACACCAGTCATTACCACCATGACTGTCCAACCACATTTTCTCATGATTAAAGTGATGCTTGGACGTTCTTACTCTCACAAGTATCTACGCAAACTAAGCATGGCATATAATTATGGACTTATTTTCAAAAGGTTACGATTATAATTTTGCTAGGGCGACAAGGTTCTCATGTTCAAATGTTCCAAAGGAGGGGCAATACTAATCAAGTTAGATAATAGGCATTTAACTAGAATTCTAAATTAAACATTGATTTGCATATAAAATAACAGCATGCAATTTGATAATTTAAACAAAAGTAATTTGTAGAAAATGTAGGTTCAACATGATCAAAGTATTGACTCGCCTTGCGCGGTTTACCGCGGTCTTGAGCTCACTCAAAGCTATCTCATTTGACGGTCTTGAGCTTCTGGTCTTTATCTTCACCTTGATCTTGATCTCGCCTGATCCAATGATTCTTCGGGGCCCCAGTTTCTAATTATGCGATAAGCGACTGAATCCAAATAAAACCAAATAACTCAAGAGATCCAAATAAATCCAAATACTTTAAATGCCCAATTTTATTTAATTTATACATTTATTACGATTTGAGAATAGAAGGATGATGCAGTTTAGTGTGTTGCAAACACAATGGTAGCTGAATTTGAGTGAGAAAACGAGTTATCTGAATAGCTTTACCGTGAGGGAAAATTTTAGGATAATAGGAGATCAAAAGTGAGGAAGTATCTACAGGAGTTATTCGCTTTGGGAAAAGATGTGGCCAAACATAGCCGATTGGAGAAATGCGAGGTTCGATCTTTTATTTATTAACTTCTTTTATCATCTTCGTATTTATCAAGGAAGTTCCATGAGCTAGGTTATATTTAGGATTCAGTGTACAAGATTAAAGGAGCATTATTTTGTCGAGCGCCCATTTTCAGGGTTTATGCTATATGCGATGCATACAATTCTTAGTTTATCGGGTTAACACATATTACTAGTATTTTGATATGTAGCCTTTGATGTGACCTTAATTAATCATGTTATTAGTTAAATGTTTATTTTAGAGTTTTTACGTATATTGGGTCAGGTCATTTTAAGGTACAATGTCCTAGTGCTATTATACTTTATTAACTATATACTAAGGTGATCTTTTTAACGATACAGAAATGATAGTCATATTTTAGATTATTAACTTTTGTATCCCTTAATTTATTTAATGCTTTTGTTGTGACAATAGTTTTTATCATATATTCTACAGGCACACTTCAATATTTGTTCAAAGTCATTTTATGTAGAATGTTAATCCAAATATCAACTCTCAGTTTTCTGCCATTAGTTACTAAATCTAGCATTGAGATTTATTTCCCGGCGGTTTACTATGGATTGGGGATTATATTATAATTCATGACCTTCTAATTTAAATATATATTTCATTTTAAATGTTTTTGACATAACGTCTAATAAATTTTATGAAACTGCTTGATTTGTCACTTGATTATATCTACCACTAGATTTATCTTATGGCTACCTATTGAATGTTATGGCATGTATCTAATTATAGTTAAGGGAAATATTTAATTTAAAGCCCTTCGGTTTAGGTATCAGAGATATTTTACATACATCTTAGTTACTATTATAGTGTTGTGTTATTATTATTATTGGTATTTAAACTTATTCTTTTGGGACCGAGCATGCCGTACCATGTTATACTTTAACAGCAATATTCGATTAAACCTACAGTTGAGTTTTATTTTTCGATGACATGCCAGTGATGACTACCATTTACCTAGCTACCTTAGATAGATTACTCTTAATTATCCGCTGACCTAGAGGTTGCTTTATTATAATTGTGTCATATATATATATTTCTAACATGGCATTTCTACTAAAGACACCCTTCTGATTAATGGTTGTTATTAAGTTATGTACCTGTAGTTGTTATATAGTGTAAATTAAGCCTTAAGGACAAAGGTTGTATTTAGGCTTATAAGGGTACCCTCCCCACACATTTTGTTTTGTATTTCAATTTGAGTTACCTATGCATGTTGACCACTTATTTTGATATGAGCTTAATTGCTATTTTATTTTAATTAAGGTTCTTGTGATATTTGGGGCATTTATACTAAAAACCATCTTCTACTAATATTCCTTTAGAAGTTTCAGATTGGAATAATAAAGGTACACTTATATGATCACTAATCCCACATTTAAACCTTACATAATCTCCTTTACATTCCAGCTAAATTTTATTGACCTCTCTAAATTATTGTTAAACTTTCCTTGATTTTTACTACTTAAAAGGTGTTACAAAAATTGAAATAAAAATGGGGAATGGGGAATGCGGCCGGCTGGAATCGATCTCATGACTTGATTGCTTACGGTTGTTAACACGCACTGAGCTAGCCAAGTGTGCCCTCGGTGTTTTGTGACTTAACGGAGGGTTTAATGGGGATGAAGCAAGCGGTTACTAGGGATCAAAACAGAGGAGCTAGCAGCCGGAGACAGGTTGGGGCGGCGCCGGTGAGGGGCGGCCGGGGAGGCTGGGCAGGCCCGCAAAACGGGACAGCACGGAGGCGAGGGAGCTGGTGGGGGGGGGGGGGTTGCGTGGCCCGAAACGGCGACGAGGCGGGTGGGCGACGGTGCGGGGCGGCCGGTGGCAAGGTGGGCTCAGGGCGGCGGCGCCGGAGGGAACGGGAGTGAAATTAGAGAGGAGGGTGAGCACGACGGGGCCGGGAGAAACTCACCGGTGGTGACGGCTTGGCTGGGGATGCACTGAGGCGAGCCGGCGGCGACGGCCGGTGGTGGCGCGCGGAGCTTCACGTCGCCGGTGGGCCATGGGCGATGGGAGCCCCGGGCGACGGTAGGGGTGAGTTCGCAACACCACGAGGAAGCTGCGGTGCGGCGGAATTGACCGGGGGCAGCCCCAATCGGCGGGGCGGCGGTTTGCCGGAATTGGGGGAGAAGAATGCCGCCGGCTAGCTACGAAGTAAGGGGCTTCAATTCATTGCAGCGTGAGCACAAGGGAGAGGTGGTGAAGGTCTCGGAGGCGTGTTGGGGTTCTTATAGCATGTGCAGAGGGTTGGCGACAGGGGAGCTCCACACGGTGGCATGGCGGCAGCGTGTCTTCGGTAGGGCTACAGGGCGCGGGCGTGCGGGGCGCAGGAGCATGGCGCGGCGATGTGCGAGATGCAGGCGGAGGGGATGGCGAGGCGACGCGCGACGTGAAGTGAGCAGTTGGCGCCAGGGAAGGCGGGGCCGGCCAGGTGACGCAAGCGCTGCTCGGCCACAGGACGGGGGAAAGAGACAGAGGAAGAAGGCAAAGGGGGAAAGAAAGAGCAGGGGCGGGGAGGAAGGGCCGGGCCCGGCTGACAGGGAGGAGGGAAAGGGAGGGTAGAGGTGAAATAAGTGAGGAAAGGAAAATGGAAGTGCTAAGCATATTTTAAAATCTGGATTTTTAATTTGACTTTCAAATTTACATCAGGGTTTACCAGGTATTGCATTATAGTTAAAATGTGAATCCTAATTCAATTACCTAAGTATGAATTTCTGATATCCCTTGCTATGCTCTTGGATACATATGTGCATTTAACATACTTACCTACATATATATATATATATATATATATATATATATATATATATATATATATATATATATATATATATATATATATATATATATATATATATATATATATATATATATATATATATATATATATATATATATATAAATTTTGAATACTCAGCCTTGGATTTTGGTTTAAATTTTATAGTATATTCTAATATTCTTTTTGGACTCATTTTGTTAACCTGAATTTGAATTCAAGTTGTTGGCATTGGCAATTCATACTTTGTAATGACATCTTTTCATTTTTACAATTTACAACATTATTATTTATATTTGGGAGTGCTCTTGATTATTATTTTGTAGGGCACAAAACTCAAAAAGATTTCAATAGATACTCAAAAGAAACTTGAGTGCTAGCAGAATGCAAGAAAAATTTTAAAACCTCCACATATTTGAACACTTGAAATTTCAGGATGTTACAAACCTACCCCCCTTAAATGAATCTCGACCGCGAGATTTCGGTAGAATAGAAAGAAGGGAGGTGGGGTTATATTGGCTAGCAAAGGGGTTTCTGGTGTTGCTCGACGTATAGCTCTTTAGCTCCACGGAGAGATGAAAATCTGCACAATAGGGGTTAGCACTTGGAGAAGTCAAAAGGAAAAAGAGGAACCTTGCTCTCCTGGGTAGGTCGTAGACTTCCAGATACTTGCTTTTTGACATTGTTGTCTTCACGTCATCGTAGAACGGAGTAGTTGCATCGCCTATATGGTGGCCTTTTGTCCTTATCACTGTAAGGCTCCCGGTCTTGCAAGTTTGTTGTACTGGTTTGATTAATTCCGAGTCCAGATGGTCGCACCTCCAACATATACATCATGGTAGTTCTTCGACATTTTGTCTCTTAGTGCTACCCCCCTTAAAATGGGTATCACTAGTCATTATTCATCTCGTCTAACTCCAGGCATGATGGGTCCTCCCGGTAAGTAAGGAGAGAATGTTAGCAGGGCAGAGTCTCAAGCCTTAGTCTTTGGCTATTTATCACTTTGATTCGGTAGACCTGACTGGGTTTGCAGCAAACGGGGTGAGAGGGAACAGCATGAGGTAAGGGTTGAGTCGTGGGAATAAGGTGATCTAACCCATGCAAATTTCTAAGAGAGCACTCCCAAGGAGCTGGGGTGGTGCAAAATCACACAAACTTTCAAAAACAAACATTTCCCGTGACTGCAAAATAGGACGCCCGAGGGCAAAAGGCAGTGCACAGGGTCCAAATAAAACCTTGCAACAATACATCGTCTACTCGGGGGGCACACATAAGAGGGCGCAGGGTTTGTCTGCATAGTCCGTTTAAAACAGGACAACCTTATCTTCATGACCATCTTCGACGTTCCTAACCTTAAATTTTTGGAGTAAGGGTACAAAAAGAGGATCAAAGTTTTGCTTTTGAATCAATAGACAGAAGAGGAAAGTATTGGGGCAATTTGATTGATATTAGCACTCACCCTTATGTTATTGTTTTGAATTCGAGGTAAGAGAGCTTTAGAAATAAAAACGGCTAAGGAAGCATATAGATGAGAGGGAATCATGTAAGAGAGATAAGAATGAGCAATATAACTTATATTTCTGCAAATAGTATTTTGAAGAAATAATTCTAGTCATGAAGCTAACGGCCAGGCTAACTAGGTCACGACCTGCAGTCGATATGCTCTGATACCATGGCTGTAGGAGCCCAGATTATACAATCTGGAATCCTCTGTGATTCCACCGCACTATTCCCTGGATCAGTAGATAGTGCTCACAGATTACAGTTCTGAATATCAAAAGTACATATCAAGCGGAAGCGTAAATATAATAGAAGACTTACTCATGGGCTGATTAGGCCGAAATCAATAAATTGCAGCAGCGGAATGAAGCACACAAGTGGGACCTTCAGGACATGCCCACAGGCAGCCAACTGGAGGTTCGCGACCTAGCCCTTGACATCTTCATCTTCTCTGCCAGCTTGTCCAATCTTGTTGCTGAGGCGAGGTGATTTGATTCCTGATTCTGAATTTTATCGCAAAAGCGAGTGTGAGCACTCCGACCCCGTGCTCCGCGAGCCAATACACAGAATGCAAATAAATAGTATGCATGGCTTATCAAAGGAGAGGCTTGGGTTATTTTATTTGCCATAAAACGCGTTTAGTAGCATTTCTATTTTTATATCATATTGTTGTTTTTGTGACCTAAAGACTCCTCACCGCAAATGACATCATTGACTTAATCCACCAAAGACTCACGCTCTTTATTAACTGCTGTCTAAGACTCCCAACAGCGATTGCCATAATTGACTTAATCCACCGAAATTACACTTTCTTTAATATGTGCTGTCTAAACTCCAAACAGCATGTGCCATATATATTTTTACAGCACCACGTTACTTTTACACCAATTCAAGTAAAAGTTCAAGATGGACACGTTTTGGAATCCAATTTGGCCTCCAGATCAATTCGGATTCAGCCTGACAGGCCCAACTTCAAATGTGCATACCTTTCACATATGAAGTCTGTTTGAGGTCCACGAGTACTTGTTGGAAAGATTTTCTTATCCTATTTCCAATGGATCTGGTATCACCTCTACATTCCTTCTGTACGCACCGTAATCATCAAAAGAGTCCGTGTTGGGTATGTACTGGAATCGGATTCGGACTGCTGCAATGGTGCAAGTTTAAACGGGCATAACTTCCTCATACGAACTTCGTTTGGGACGTTCTTGTACTTCATAGAAATCTTATCAAGTCTACTTTCCAACGGATCCAACCTCATCTTCACATTCCATCCGAGCCGGCCGGAATCATCAAAACAATCCACGTTGGTTTCTGAATCCGAGTCAAAAAGGGTGCTGCGCCACCTCCACTTGGGCCCATGGGCCTTGTAACCCTAGGGTGTGCACTTGGACATCCCAAGGGGTTATATAAGCCTTTTATTCATAGCTTTTAGGGTTAGGTTTTGTTTAGATCAGTTTAGCCCCATGTGCAAACTCCACGTTGTCTCTTGTGTTGGCTAGACCAACAGATTCGTGTTACAGAACCTCAACTATCCTTGTGCGACTTTTATATCTAGCAAATTTCAGGTTGCTCACTATCCTTGTTCTTACGTGTTCTTTGGTTGCATGCAGGAATAGACCTTCGTGGTCAGGTTAACCGCGGTCTTGGCACGGTTGATAACGACTTGGAGTGTGGTTCAGTGATTGCTAAGGCGCAAGCGACATCGTACGGTTGTAGTCGGATCGTGAGAGTCACCTCCACCGAAATCGAAGTTATCATCCTATCGGAATATCGGGACCCCACTGCCTCATCAGAGTGTAGATGCTTGCATAATGGAATGACGATAGTGATAACCAGGAATGAAGAAGATAGCTCAGCCCAAGCATTTCACTGTAGAAACCAACAAAATTGTTTGAGAGCTTTGATTCAGTGTAACAAGGGGGATACGAACGCCATGAAAAAATCTCACCAGGTTCAGCCATGACCATAGTGGAGTGCCACAGGTCCGTGCACCAGAGATGGAGAAGACAACAGCGTTCCAAATGATATGGTGGAAGAAAAGGACGAGGAAGAGGTGAAATGGAAATAGTGAAGTGTGGTAAAGAAGATGACACGGTGGACAAGAGATTTTATAGTGAGAAGATCATGTGTAGCTTCGTCACTGAGGCCTTGATGAACATGCCAATGAGACATGCTGTGGGAGGCTTGCATGGAGCATGGCATGGAAAAAGGAGCTTGAGGCAGTTAGAAGTTAATGCTATAGAGCTCCACAGGCATAGCCATGGAGGTTAGTGCACGCCGTAGTGGGGAGGTGAGGTGGAATATGAAGTCTGGAGGGTGGGTCCAAGCCTACGATTAGCGGCTGCGATGAAGGCGATGAGAGAGAAGATGGATTTTAGATAAATGCACTTTCACGCAGAGGAAATGGGGAAATGGACGCAACTTCCTAGGGGTCAAAGTTGTTGGGTTAATCTTATTGCATGTGTGTATGGTAGGAGTGTGTGTCGAGCACTCATGTATATGAGTACGTGTAGAAGTTGCGGCGGTGTGGTCAAAGCTGCTGTGGAAGGCATGGTCGAAATAGTAGTTGTGACCGTGGTTGAAGAGCCAGTTGTACCGGCCGTGGTCGAAGTAGTTATAGCAGTCGTAGTCGTGCGTACTGTTGACGTCATACTCAGAGGAGTATTATAGACGTCATACTCGGATGAGTACTATAGATGTCATACTCGGAGATGTACTGTAGATGTCATACTCAAAAGAGTACTGTAGCAGTCATAAGAGTATTATAGAGTCATGGTTGTGAGGCGTACTCGTAAGAGTACTATAGCAGTCACAGGTCTATTGAAGTGGTCAGTGCTTGGAAGACCTGCGTGATTGAAGTGCCACGGTCGAAGGACATGAAGGTTGTGTGTGTGGTCGTAAGCTTCTAAGTTGGTCTCAGTTGGACTGAGTCTTGTGGGTAGTGCGCGGTGTGTATTAGTCATAGAGATCGTGGTAGGCAAAACCGGATCATAGGGAGTCGTGTGACTGTAGTGGGTGAGTGGCTTGTATGTTCGACTAGTTTGTATCTATTTAAGTCATGTAATTTGTTAAGTATTTTGAGCTAGAGAATAATAGAGAAAATACAGAAAAGGTGCGAGCAGTTAGCATCACAATCTTGTGCCTCAGGTTTTTTGTGTTTAGCTTGGTTATTAGCCCCGTCTTCTTGTTCCCATCTCTGACGAGCCATCCACTGTGTTTGTGTGTGCATCAGTCCACCGTGAAAGTGTGTGTTTGAGAGAGGCTATTTCCAGCATTTGGTATCAGAGTCTGAGTTCTCTCCTGGGCTAGTCCCAACATTTAGAGATCAGAGCTTGTGTTCATGTACACCTTAATCCATGTCACATCCGAGCTCACCGAGTAACATCACCGGTGACGAGGGTGTTCTGAAGATTGGCGATGGGAGCATGCCGAAGGCATCAGCACACGAGGGTAACATCTCCCTCCCATATCCCATGCTCACGAGGAGCAACTACATGACTTGGCTTGTGAAGATGAAGGTGTTCATGCGCGCTCAAATCGTGTGGAATGCAATCGTGGATGAGAAGGTGAAAAGAGGCAAGAGGAGAAAGCGGAGGCGCATCTTATCATGGCGGATGCTGACAACGAACCGACGCTGTTGTGAAGAAGATGTAACAAACTTAAGGTGGTGATCTTGGCTGAGTCTTGGGCCAGAAGTAGGAACAATTACAGGCCAATGCAGGGTTTCAGCCCAAAGAGGCTTGAAAATTTAAATTGGCTTTGGAATTTAAAATAATGCAGAAATTGTTTTGATTTATTAAAATTAGCAAAAGACTTGCACAATTTCCAGAAAAATTAGAATTGTTTTGAATTAAAATAAAATATCTTGAAACTCTGGATCACTTTTGTTTTATCTGGAAAATTTGTTTTAGGTTGCTGAAAAATTAGGAAAAGCTTTTAAAATTCTAGAAATGATTCGGAAAATTTAGAAAAATTTAGAAATACTGAATTAAATATAAATAACCAGATTTTGAAATTTTGGGATGTTACACCCTTGCTCGCTACAAGGCCCATTGGGTTGTTCGGGGCTTCACTCAACAACGTGGCGTTGACTTCACAGAAACTTTTAGTATGGTCACTGAACTGACTACTATCCGTGTTTTGCTCACTCTTGTTGTCTCCTCCTCTTCACTGATCCCCCAACCAACCTCACTCTTGTCGTCTCTCAGTGGCTCTATGGCCTCAAACAGAGCTTGTGCCTAGTCCCAATGTTTTTCTTCATTTGCATCCACGCTTAGTTTTGTTTCTGGTAGCTTGGACACTTCTTTATTTGTCTGCTAACCGGGAAGTCATGTTGCATATCTACTCTTATATGTCGATGAAATTATTCTTATCACTTCTGACTCATCGTTTCTTTGTCATGTCATCAACACCCTTGCTCATGAGTTCTCGATGACAGATACGTACGGGCTATCATGGAATCATGCAATCCATGTACCACCACGGTTGAGACAAGATCCAAGCTTGATTATTCAAGGATTTCGGTTTTGGATGCCACACAGTACTGCAGCTTGGTTGGTGCACTGTAGTTATGCTGTTCCGATATTAGTTATGCTGTGTGGCAGGTCTGCTTATTTATGCACAATCATCACGAACCACATCTTCATCTTGTCAAGAGGATTGTTCGTTATCTCAAGGGTAGATTTTGGTCTTCAGTTATGAGCTTCACCTATCTTGTTGATTCGACGGGTTGCCCAGACACACCTTGTTCTAACTCTGGTTTCTGTGTGTTTCTTGGTGATAGTTTGTGTCATGTTCTTCTAAGCAATAGGTGGCAGTTTCTCGGTCCAGCGTTGAGGCCGACTATTGTGTCATGGCTAATGTAGTTGCCAAATCATGTTGGCTTCGACAATTGTTAGTGGAACTTTATCGATCCCTCTTCAATCTGCTACGGTTGTTTATTGTGATAATATCAGTGCAATATATCTTTTCAGTCTGTCATGTGCCGGATGGGCTATACTGCCCGATCGTGCCGCGCCTTAATGGAGTACAAGTCAAGTCACAATCGGTAGAGATTAGACTGTCTAGATTACGATATCCTCATTGATCTTGCAACAAACTCAGGAAATGAATTATTGGCATATATATATATATATATATATATATATATATATATATAGCAATGTTGCACCACATATTTACAGAAATAGCCGTATACGTTACATAAATTAACAAAGATAGCGTTTTTGCCGTCTGGTGGCCGGGCGGCCACACGACACGTGCTCCCTGCCGCCGCGCCAGCGAATGGCAGATAGCCTACCGCCGCGCCAACGAATGGCAGGCAGCCTGCCGTCCGGTGGCCTGATGACAGGTAATTAAGCTAGCTTAGTTACTTGCCTTAATTTTTTCATAATATTTATTCAAATTGTAATTATAGCAAATGAGCTCAAAAATTATGAAATTTTATGTGTAGCCTTCTGACACAACATACTTCATTATGTAATTTTTTGATAATTTTATCCACTCTAAATGTGCTAAAAAATTCATACTATTGAGATATTTGCAAGAGTAGTTACATATAGTAAACGAGCTCCAAAAATTACGAAAGTTTATGTGAAGCCTCTCGACATAGTCATAGTAATTGTCTAATTTTTTGTGAATTTTATGCACTCCGAATTTACCACGTTAATTTATGTTAATTTAATTATGAAATTAGCGATGCTCAGTCATCTTTTGCAGTGTCTAACCTCCGTCGTTCGCACAGATGTTGGCATGTTGCTGCTATGTTTTCTTTCCCACTACGTCCTCCACACAATTGTGACTTTGTCTATGTCGTCCCCCTCATGTGCTTCCTCATCCGCACTGATGTCGTTATGTCTGTTCCGTCCCCCCTCACCTGCACAAATGTCAGTCTGCCCATGTCGTCCTGCCTCACTCGCTCCCTCATGCGCACATATGTCACCCTTACAATGATGTCCCCCATTGCCTGTGGTGCTGCATGGCAACAATGCGTCCGTAATTTCTGGTGTCAATGCATCAGGTTCCCTTTTCGCTCGGCTTCAAATGCGGAGCTCTCGCAATCGCTCATCGCTCATGTAAATTGTGTTTCATTTTTTGTAGAAAGAAGAACCTTCTCCGTTATACAGTAACATAGCATAGCAGATGCCGAGAGGCCAATCGGAGCGGGATTGTTGAAGGAAGACCTTCCCCTACAATGGAGAGAGGACTTCAGCCCTAACTACTATTTGATGCCAAACAGGCGGGCTCAATCGGTATGGCCAAAATGCAAACATAGGGAGGACGCGGTCGTGCAAGTCGTCGAAGGCCATTTTAGTGGAGGGCGATGTTTCTTTCAATGCCCACACTCTGGGGTACAATTAGCCAATAGTTTATTTTCTCTTACGGCTAATAGAGCTTCTGTGTTAACCCTCCTTTCTAGCAGATGATCAAATATGACTTCGTCCGCTAGATTGATCCTCCATATGAACACTATGTTGTGAGGTACATGGATACACTGTGAGAGAGAATCTTAGAAATGGAGGCACGGATTGACAGTCTTAATGAGGAGAACGATGGGTTGGTATCCTTGTCGGACTCCAACCCGAGCATCTACTCTGGTAGATACTCGTGGCAATCATATGAGTTAACCACCACATGCCCGCCACATCATTCTGCATGAAATCAGTGGCAATTGGTCCCTCTGATATAGCACATTCAGTGGTATCGTCTTCAAGCTCTGTCTGTGGTTCCCCAGGTGCCAAGGGGCTACACTCATCACTGTTTCCCGACACCTGGGGCGCAAAACTGAGGTACACCATCAGCCTCCAGTAAATGGCCGCCTTAAGCTAAGAGGCAATTTGCATGTATTGCCTCCATGCTATGATGCCATTCACCTTCACGAGCTCCTACACGCCATTCGTGCAGGTGATCTCCTCGATCGCAAGTTTCATCACCATTGCCTCCATGGCGAACTCCCTCCAGATGCAACTTCATAACTCGTGAATATTCATAACAATGAGCCCATTTGGCCGAAACACCTTGTATTAACATGTCGATAGGTCCAACCTATGGGGTCCAGCCCATACGAGACCATTACCATAGAACATTGTCAATTGTTTCATGTCTGCGACTACTTAAAGCCACAACAACTAGATCCGTAGTAAGAGTTACGAGTGATTGATAATTAGCTATGCACTCTTAATTTTGAGAGTACTTTGCAACAAATGGGATAGATGAAATATTAGTGCGAAAATTGATAATGATAGTAAAATACTACAAGTTAGTGATTACATGCGTGTAACTACATATGAATAATTCATTAATTACTAATAATTTGATTAGTGGTCTGAAAAATTACAAGTGATTCATTACCGTCGTTGTTACCACTTAATTACTTAGCACTAATTCATTACTTACGACTGCTTAATTACACACTACCATACAATAACAGATTATGGGTACCATACGTACACAAAAATAGCAAAAACTATATCTAAATTATTACGACCTACTTACTTCATAATACAAACTACATTAATTACGACAAACAAAATAACACTAATTAACTACAACTATAGAAATAACGTCAAAAGCATGCGATAAAAAATTACCCACCTTTTGGGAAACGTAATCAGCACTACCGCGTCCTTAATGGGCTATGCACTACTTTCTCAAAATAATAAGCTACACACTCTTAATTTTGAGCTACGACTGCAAGAATGAGCTTCTGTGATGAGCAACTGAGATGAGCGATGATGAATTGCGAGAGGTTTGTATTTATGGCTGAGAGAAAAGGGAACCCAGAGCACTCACCCTACAAATTAAGGATTCCTTATCAATGCGCAGAACTTCAGACGAGGGAGGACGGTATGGTAACACTGACAAATGTGCAGATGATGAAGCGGGCGAGGAGGGACAGCACGGACATAACAACATTAGTGCAGATGATGGAGCGCGTGAGGGGGGACGATATGGACAGAGTGACAAATATGCACAGGACATAGCAAGAAATAAAAGATAGCAGCAACGGACCAACATATGTGTGAATAACAGAGGTCAGACACTGCAAAAGATGCTTGAGCATCACTAATTTCATGATTAAATTAACATGAATTAATGTGATAAATTTAGAGCACATAAAATTCCCAAAACATTACACAATTACTAAAATTGTGTTAAGAGGCTTCATATAAAATTTTATAATTTTTGGAACTTGTTTGTTATATGTAACAACTCCTACAATTATTTGAATAGTATGAATTTTTCAACAACATTCAGTGCGGATAAAATTATTAAAAAATTATACGATGAAGTACGTTGTGTCAAGAGACTGCATATAAAATTTTGTAATTTTTGACCCCTGTTGTAGGGGTGGCCCCCACCTAAGCCCAGCAGGCCTATTAGAAGGTTGTAAAGCCCAAAAAGGACATGTATAATGACATAAATGCCCTTGAGAGGGATACTTGGGTGTAAGGACATAATTGTAAAATACTCCCCATGTGAATATATATAAAGCCATCCAGGCCATGGGGAAATCCCCAAGCATTGCTCACCTAACATCTCCACTACCATACTCTCATCTCTCTGTTTGGTCTGCAACCACAACAGTTGGCGCCCTCCATAGGGAAGACAAGAGCAAGCTCCAAGATCTGAAGAAGGATGACACCAAAGAAGGCTTCATTATCGGCAGCGGCAAAGAAGAAGAGGAGTATGAAAAAGGCGCTTGGCAACGCGAGGGCTTCGGCGTCGGTTACGAGTGCAGGCGATAGCGCCGGCGTTGCGGCTGCCGACCTTGATGCTCGTGGTGCGAAAGTCGCCCCAACCGCTGGCGCAGTGGTCGGCGTGGGTACTAATCGGGCCGTCGGGAGTGGTGACGGCAATGCCCGTGCTACCACAGCCGCTGCCGCCGCGCTCGGTGCGGGAGTGGCAGGTGTCCTCAACAGCAATGCTGATCGCATCACCGACTCCGGAGCCCACCGCACCGACGCGCGAGCAGTTCTGGAGCGCAAACCGTGGTCGCTGCCAGCCTGACGGTGCAACCCGCTACTCCAGCTATCGCAACCATGTTGATGGTGGAGAACGCTCTATTAACGGCCCTTGGCACGCTGCAATGGCAGCTGGCAGACCTCCGCAGAGACGTGTGGGATATACAAGAGGCTTAGAAACAAGTCCCGCCGGTGGCCGTGCTGGAGCCCATGCTAAAGTGGGCGGACAGCCACGACACCCCTACCTCCACTCGCGTCCCATTGCAGCACGTGGATCTGGAGTCCCCCCTCTCCGCGGGCCTGCAGCAACTGGCATGGCCGGAGGACTTCAAGTTCCCCAATGCCATCGAGCAGTACAAGGGCAACATGGAGCCTCGGGAGTTCGTGCATGTGTACGAGACCGCCATCGAAACTGCAAACGGAGACGACACCACCAAAGCGAAGGGGCTCCCCCTCGCGCTGCAGGGAGTGGAGCTCTCTTGGTTTTTCACCATAGAGCCAAACTCCATCTACGCATGGGAGTAGATCCGTGACCGCCTCTACAACAACTTCCAGGGGAACTACGTTGAGCGCGTCGACGCGGATCAGCTCTTCACCGTAAAAAAAACCTTCGGAGAAGCTCCGAGAGTACTTCAAGTGCTTCGCTAAGGTCCGCTGCCAGGTCAAGGACATCAACGAGACAACCATTATCAACGCAGCGATACAAGGCCTCCGCCCGGGGCTGTTGGCTGAGTACAACACGCGTAAGCCAATCAAGACAGTTGTGAAGCTCTTCGATAAGATGGAAGAGTATGCGAGGGCGGAGGAGGACGCGCGACGGCGCATTGACGACGACTCCGACACTAATCAAGCGGAAGACTCATCGAAGAACGAAGACTCACCGAGGAAGGAGGGCTCCTCGAAGGGCAAGCGCAACCAAGAGTCTTCGAAGGACGCCCCCGAGCGCAAGGACGCCAAGCATAAGGACTCGTCGGGTGACAAGTCCAAGCGTAGCCAACGCAGATCCCAAAGGGCCCACTATGTCTTCGACATCGAGAGCGGCTCTGAAGATAGTGCCCCCGCTAGTTGCGGGCGAGGTTGCCGAGATTGGGGGCGAGGGCGCGGCCGGGTTCACAACATGTGGGCATGTACCACCATTACGGCGCTCCGTAAGAGCGTCACCAGGGATAGAGCCCTGGAAGCGGGGCCGCCTATTGTGGCCCACGTGCAGTAGCCCCAAGAGGGCCCCTGCGAATTCGAGCCCATGGGCAGCAGCCCCAGGAGGGCCCCCTACGGCTTCAAGCCCATGTGCAGCAGCCCCAAGAAGGCCCCTTGCGAATTCAAGCCCCGGAGGGAGCCCTGCGGTGGATTATAAACGTCATTTCCGGGGGCTCTTCACTGGAGTTCTCCTCGACGTGTCAACAGAAGGCCTACGCACAGAGGCTACACCATGTGGCAGCGTACCCGGCGTAAGCATCGTCGGAGTGGGCACAGCACAAAATTACCTTCACGCCCGCTGACGTTGAGGGCGTGGAGTTCCCTCACCATGACCCCCTGGTCATCTAGGTCACCACCGCAAGATGCAATGTCAAACGCGTCCTGGTCGATGGTGGCAGCTTCGTGAACATCCTGTTCGCGGTGGTCTTCAACCAGATAGGGATCCCCTGGAGTCTCTTGGGTCCCTCAGGAATCCCACTACAGGGCTTCGGGGGTCCGCCGCTGAAGGCGTTGGGCTAGATACGCCTGCAAGTCTCCTTTGGCCAGGGCGACAACACAAGGAGTGAAGACGTCACCTTCGACGTCGTCGACATCCCTTACCCATAAATGCCATATTGGGGTGCCCAACCCTCAACTCCTTTGGGGCAGTCCCACACCATGGCTTTTTATGCATGAAGTTCCCGGGCCCGCAAGGTATCATCACCACCTCGGTGACCAGGACCTCGCCCGGCGCATAGAGCATGGTGCTCGGGGCCCGCACCGCAAGGTCCACCGAGAATCCTAAGGTGAACACGACCACGCGAAGGCTTCCGATGACCTCAAGAAACACCTCGCAGGCCTTCCCACATTGGTCACTCCAACACCAGAGGCTCCCTCTTGCTCTAGCTCACCGCCACAGCAACAGCGGTCAGCGCCGTCCTTGTCCTCGAGTGGTCAGCAGTTAGTATCCTGCCTTTTGTAATCGCTCGCCCGCGCAAACGGGACATTAATAAAGTCCATTGTTTGCGAAACTTGTCTCATTTTGTGTAAATACACGCGGAGGCCCGCCTCATCGTGCACTCTTAGTGAGTATAAATAAGACACGCGGTCTTCGCACACCCTCTTCGTGAGTATAAATAAGACACACGATCTCTGCGTGCACTCTTCATGAGTATAAATAAGACACACGGTATCCGCGTGCACTCTTTGGGAGTATAAATAAGACACACAGTCTCCGCGCACACACTTTGCGAGTATAAATAACACACGCGGTCTCCGCGCGCACTCTTCGCGAGTATAAATAAGACACGCGGTCTCCGCGCGCACTCTTCCCGAGTATAAATAACACACGTAGTCTTTGTGCACACTCTTCACTAGTATAAATAAGACACGCAATCTCCGCGCGCACTCTTCGCGAGTATAAATAAGACACACGGTCTCCGCGCGCACTCTTCGCGAGTATAAATAAGACATGCGGTCTCCGCGCGCACACTGCGCGAGTATAAATAAGACACGCGGTCTCCGCGCGCACTCTTCGCGAGTATAAATAAGACACACGGTCTCCTCACGCACTCTTCGTGAGTATAAACAAGACACGCGGTCTCCGCGTGCACTCTACGGAGTATGAATAGGACGCGTGGCCTGCGCGTGCACTCTACAGAGTATAAATAAGACGAAAGGCCTCCGCGTGCACTCTTTGTGAATATAAATAAGACATGCGGTCTCCGCGCGCACTCTTCGTGAGTATAAATAAGACACGCGGTCTCCGTTTGCACTCTATGGAGTATAAATAAGAAGCGCGGCCTCCGCGCGCACTCTTCGTGAGTATAAATAAGACATGCGGTCTCCACGCGCACTCTTTGTGAGTATAAATATGACACGCGGTCTCCGCGCGCACTATTCATGAGTATATATAAGACACGCGTTCTCCGTGCGCACTCTTCGTGAGTATAAATAAGACATGCAGTCTCCGCACACACTCTACGGAGTATAAATAAGACACGCAGCCTTCGCGTGCACTCTATCTGAGTATAAACAAAATGTGCGGCCTCCACATGCACTCTACGGAGTATAAATAGGACGTGCGGCCTCCGTGTGCACTCTACAGAGTATAAAGAAGACGCGCGGCCTCCGCGTGCACTCTATGTGACTATAAACAGAACGCGTGGCCTCCACATGCACTTTACGGAGTATAAATAAGACGCGCGGCCTCCGCATGCACACTATGGAGTATAAATAAGACGTGTGGCCTCCACGTGCACTCTACGGAGTATAAATAAGGCATGCGGTCTCTGCGTGCACTTTACGGAGTATAAATAAGGTGCGCAGCCTCCGCATGCACTCTCTGTGAGTATAAATAAGACGCGCGGCCTCTACATGCACTCTACGGAGTATAAATAAGATGTACGGTCTCTGCGTGCACTCTACGTGACTATAAACAGAACGCGCGGCCTCCACGTGCACTTTACAGAGTATAAATAAGACGCGCGACATCCGCATGCACACGATGGAGTATAAATAAGACGCGTGGCCTCCGCGTGCACTCTACGGAGTATAAATAAGGCATGCGGTCTTTGCGTGCACTTTACAGAGTATAAATAAGATGTGCGGCCTCCGCATGCACTCTCTATGAGTATAAATAAGACGCGCGGCCTCTACATGCACTCTACGGAGTATAAATAAGACGCGCGGTCTCTGCGTGCACTCTACGGAGTATAAATAGGACGCTCGGTCTCCGCGTGCACTCTTTGTGAGTATAAATAAGACGCGTGGTCCCCACGTGTACTCTGTGGAGCATAAATAAGACGCGCGGCCTTCGCGTCCACTCTACGGAGTATAAATAAGCCACGCAGTCTCTGCGTGCACTCTATGGAGTATAAATAAGACGCGCGGCCTACACGTGCACTCTACGGAGTATAAATAAGACGCACAGTCTCTGCGTGCACTCTACGGAGTATAAATAAGACGCGCGGTCTCCGCGTGCACTCTTCGTGAGTATAAATAAGACGCGCGGTCTCCGCGTGCACTCTACGGAGCATAAATAAGACGTGCGGCCTTCGCATCCACTCTACAGAGTATAAATATGCCGCGCAGAGGCAAGTCTCCGTGTGCACCCTTAAGGAGTATAAACAAGCGCAAAGTCGTTCAGCTAGGTGCCCGCTTCGCTGCCACCACTTCGAAGGGTAGGGGATGGAGCGCTGCCGCGTCTGCCCGGCTAGGCGCCGGCTCGCGCCACCACTTCGGGGTAGGGACGGAGCGCCGAGTGTCATTCGCCAGGCGCCGGCTCGCCGCCACCGCTCAAGGGTAGGGGACGGAGCGCTCGAGCGTCTACCTCGGCTAAGGAGCGTGAAGATGGAATGCTAAGTTCTAGGAGTTGGTTGGAGACAGACGCGATCGTGAAAAGCGACAGGGACACGTACTCTAACCAAAGTCTTTATTGCATTCATAAAAGAATGATTACAGAGATTCGGCAATTACATTTACGAAAATCTAATGTTTACAAGTGCCTTCGAGTACTTAAGGTCACTACTCGTCCAATTCCACCTTAATATACTCCCACGTGGAAGTCTCACCTACTGAAGTCCGGGCCACCCAGAAGTTCAACGAGTCCTCCGCCCACCCCCAATGCCGAACACGCCGTCGAACCTTGAGGTCCGAGACTAGCTACCGGCCCCTATCAAGCATATGCCCGGGGCAAAACAGTACAAGTAATCAGAACACGGGAGTAATTTCCACTTTATTCATAAAAAGGGGGCCATAGGGCGCTAGCTTACAAAAAGAGTGCATACATTGCAACGCACGCCTACACACTAGGACCCTGGCATCACACATGTGGGTCCGCGCCATGCTCCAGGACGGTGGCACCATCTTCGTTGCGCCATGGAACTTCGTCAAGCCATTGTCCAAAGTTATCCTCGCCATGCAGGGTCCGTTGTAGCACTACCTTCGCCGCGGCCTCCCAATATAGACCCAGATTCGGTCGTGGAAGGCCCGGACGGTCTGGCGGACGACGTACATGGCACCCGACATCACCCTGGCTCCAGCTGGCATCTCCAGCTAGGGGTCGGCCAGCTCGTTGACGTGCCGGCAGGCTCGGTGCTGAAGCAGTGCGAAGACTAAGTGCGAGGTCAGGAAGGTGTTGGATCGAAATCGGCGATAGAGGGGGGCGAATGTCGACTTTTAAAACTTGGCCCCAAAAAGTACTCACAAGAATCTCTTCTCCAATAGCTATGAAGGCTATGAAACGAAGTCCAAAAGATCACAGGAACCTTCAGCTAACAGAGAGAAGAACAAGGCGATAAAACCAAGCCAAGCAGGAAGCAACCAAAAGAACCTTGAAGAGAGAAAGGTATTCACTAGAGGCTTCTCTCCAAAGCTACAAGAAGCTATGAAAAGACGAAGATCAAGTTCTCTGGAACCTTGAACACACAAGAGTAAGCGAGACAACACACAGCAACCAAAACCAGAAATCGCAAGAGCTAAAGGGGGATAGCCGGTCAAACCGCCTGCGGTAGGCCGGTTAGACTGCCTGCAGTAGGCCGGTCTGACCGCCTACTGTGGGCCGGTCAGACCGCCGGCTATTCCCCGGTCAGACCGCCGGCCCAATGCCGGTCAGACCGCCCGTAGTGTGCCAGTCTGACCGCCCTTCAAAGACCGGTCTGACCGCTCCCCTGATCCCAGAGCAACCCGAGAGCAAACTGAAAAACTGAAACTTGGGAAATATTTCAGTTCTTCTAAAAACTGAGAAATTGGGGGATTGCAAACAATCTTTTCAGCCCGAAGCAACACACAAACATCCTAAATAACAAGAGAAGCTTGGGAGACAGCAGAATCCAACTCAAGACCAAGAATTTCATATTTGGGATAAAAACTGAAAACTACAGAGAGCACCCCAAAAATTCAAATTGCCATTCCATCTCTGATCCTTTGACCATGAAACTTTGAAAATAGCTAATTAATAGCCTCAGGACTCTAGAGACCAAGTTTCATGCCATCACATGAAGGGAAAACGAAAAAGGCATCAAACCCTAGAAATGAAAAATAAAGAAAACAAGAACACAGGCAATAGAGAAAGATGATTCTTGAGATTCAACCAATTTGCTCTTGGGAAAAACCAATCAAATGATCTTGAGACCTATTCCCATCCTTGAGCAACCCATTTTGCACCTTCTCAGCAAGAAAGAACTCAAATCACAAAAAGTCACAAATCAAACAGAGAGTAATGAACAGAGGCATGAATGAGAAAATAAACTTCAGTGATTTCATTCCCAGAAGCAAGAGGATCACAGAGGAGTCCCGATGACACGATTGAATATAGAGGAATGATTACATGGTGGCTCAACTCATCCTCTCCCTCTCCCCAAGCTCTCACACACACAAGAAGAACACAAGAACAAGAAAGCTACGGGAGACACATTCTGCACTCTCTCAACCACTAAAGCCTAAAGCCAAAACAACCTCTCCAAAGGCTATTTTGACTAAAGCAAACCCTAACAACCCCTTCAATTCATGGAATGCATGCAGCCACAAGGAGACATCCCCTCCTTATATAGCCTTTGGCCAATGGGTCTCCAACCCGTTACGCCCGCTAAATCCCGAACGGAACCGCTTCCACTTGTGCAGCTTTGCGCTTTTACCGAAACGCCCCTCCTGCACCTTCCGGGAAGCTTCCGCGTTCCTTGTCATCCAAGCCTCGCAACCACCTTGAGTCTCTGCCGTCTTCAACACATCCGACCGTTCTGACCTCGACACCGCCTATGCCTAGTCCGGTCACCTTGTGCCTCACCACGACTCACAGACAAGAAATACATCACATAGCACCGCTCGATACATGAAAGCATAATACAATCAATGAATCATACTTACACATGAAAGAGCCCAAACCTGTCGAATCAAGAAAATAAGCATCCTAATCTCTTCGACAAAGTTTGACCAAGTCCAAGCAAGCAAATTTCACCACGCAACGACATGGTCCGAACCACACAAACCAAACTCGACTTTCCTAACCCGATGTCAATTACTCATTACACACTCGGGGTGACCTCCACATGGTCTCTCAGAAGGAGCAGTGGTTACCGAAGGCCTTGGCGGCGTTGAGAGCCAGGCCGAAAGCTTCCTCGATTCGATGAAGCGTCCGCGACAGATCTTCCGGATCGAAGACATGAGGCAGCACATCGACGGAAAGGTCTTTGAGGGCACTTTCCAGAGCTAGCATGGCGTCCCACGCTGCCACTGAGGTATCCCCCAGAGCCTGGTCCTTTCCCCAAGAGACACGGTGAGGCGGCCCTTCTTCTCCTCCAACGCGGCGATTTGCTAGAGCAAGCCATCGTGCTCCTCGGTGGCTACGCGTTGTGCCTCCGCCACGAGCGCCCAGACATCTGAGATCGCCTTCGTGCCCTCTATCTCTAGGAACTGTATGAGATCGTCCTTGATGGAGTGGGCCTCTTCGGCTGCATGCAGGGCCTCTTCGGTAGCACGCAGCCGGTCTTCTAACATCCCCCGCTGCGTGCCGACTGCAGGTCTCGAGCAAGGGTGAGGCTATGCGCAATGCATTCGTTAGCAAATTCCTAGATGACGGCACACATCATCGAAGTCAAGCACTCACCCTCATCTCCGAGGCCTCTAGAGCGCCTTCCAGGAGCTCCGACCCAAATGTTAGTAGCGCCTGGCAATCCAAGTTGGCGACCAGACTGTCCGCAGCCCCTTGCCAAGCCTGCAGCATCTCCAGTTGAGGGACGAAGTCTGTCAACGTCGGTCGTGTGGCCTCCGCGGTGACAATTTCGAGGGCGCCAGCTATCAATGCCACCCCCGGGACGTCTCCATCCCTCGAGGATTGTCCACGGCTGGGGGACCGTGGCTCCGCAAATAGTAAAAGACAGTGGTTAGAGAGCTTTAGGGAAGCCTTGCAGGATCGTACGGAGGGAGTCAAGCTTACCTTCGACGTCAACCGGTGGGGTCCGTTGGGGTGTCCCCTCAGCCTCAGAAAGGACCACGGGAACACTAGCGCTGCCTGGGGCAGCCGGCTCCTCAGGCCAGGTGGCCTCTGTGTCGGAGTCAGACTCCAACATTCCCCCCATCCCGGTCGCCACAGCGAACCCCCTCTCCGGCTGCGAGGGCGATCATGTCCGAGGCCGCTTTGCCTTCCTGGTTGTCCGGTCGCACCCTTAGTCCTTGGGGCCACCCAAGGACTCCTCGCTTGGAGCTATCTACTCCGCCGCTACCTCAAGTTTTGAATCGGCATACTTCACCTAGTCAGAGTCGGTGGCCATAGCACCCACGGCTCTGGTAGGGTTGACAGGAGTGGCGGTCGCTGGGCTGGATACGGCCGCGAGGGACCGGGCCCTTCGCCGGGAGGGCGACCCCTCCCCCTTGTCATCGCCGTCGCGGTGGCGAGCCCGGCCCGAGGATGGAGTGGTGCGCTCTGGCACGAGGATGCCCAGAGCTTCGCACACCCTATTTATCTACCCCAGCTTTGCCGCCTCAGTCGCGGCTTCGCACAGGTCGTGCTCTTTGGCCACGTACGATTGAGGAACATGACCACTGCTCGCTCCGCGTCCTCTAGGAGAAATCCTACAAGCAAGGCGGAGCGAAGTCAAAAAAACTACCAGGGAGACCTCCAGTGCAAAACTTACAAGGGTTGGAGGGCCTCGACAGCGAGGACACGGACGACCGGACAGCATCGCGATGGAGGCCTCCAGGCTGGACGTACCACCGACTGGCAAGTGGTGCCACATCGTACATGATGAACTCCTCGGCGAGGTCATGCATGTTGAATCGGAGTGTGATCCCCACAAGCCTCTGCGCTCTCCGCTTGTCCTCGTCGTCGATCGTCACGCTTGGCGAGGTGTTGAACTACATTGGCTGGCCTGTGCACCAGAGGCCGCTGCCGCTCGCCACACGGTGGTAGAACCACTGCCTAATCTAGTTCGATTCCCACTTCGCCTGGGTTGAGTTGGCAGGGAAGATCTTCGCGCATTGGGGCCGCAGAACGTAGTTGACGCTGTCGAAGTTGAAGAACGCCCCTCCTTCTAGCTTCTTCAGCTGGCATCACGCATCATGCAGGAACACAAATAGCGAGGCACTTGGCCAACATGCCTCCGTCCGCAGCACCCAACTGTAAACAGCCAGGTGGGCTACTACGTTCGGGGTCACTTGCGCCAGCTCTAGCCCGAAGGTCCTCAAGACGTCACCCATGATCATGGCCGGCATCAAAATATGTGACGAAGACTATCGCCTCTGGCTCCTCCAGGTGCGGCTCTGTCTCGTCGCTGGCGGGCAGGCGCACCTCACGACGGTCCGTCAGCTTCCCTTTGTGCAGTAGAGTTCAGATCATCTCCTCCGTCACAAGGGTCTGACATAGGATGCAGGAACATGGACCCTCCACCATCTCCTCCACTATCCACCGCTTGTTCACTAGTGATGGCTCGCACCCTACTAGCGTGTATTCCACCTTGGTCGACGACGAGCTACGTCGTCCGGCTGAGGCACCACCGTCGGGTCGGGCCGTTGAACATGTTCTTCCCCACGAGCCATTGTCTCAGGGAGCCAAACGGTGAGAAGTACAGCGCCTGTAGCGCATAGCGGCAGCAAAGGAGGCGACAGCACTGTGCGCAAGTCAAAGAGAGCAAGGGAATAGGAGGCGAGTGAAAGAGAACACCGATACGATGCCAAAGGGGTATATAAAGCCCCTTCACCTCCCACACCATCGGTAAGTGCAACCGATGGAAGCCGAACCACTCGTATCCCTCACGATCGGGAAGTGCAACCGGCGGGAACCCAACCATCCGCCTCCCACGATCGAGAAGCGCGACTGGTGGAGGCCAAAGACGCGCAGTCACCTGGCCGCCTGACAATGCACGACACGCCAACCACGTCTTGCCGCGTGGCCCGCTTTCTCGGGATGGAACGCACGGCCGCGGTCGTGCGACCTCCTGACAGCGCACAACACGCCAATCATGTGCCTCCACGTGTCCCACATTCTCGAGAAGGGACATGCGACCACAGTCGTGCGGACGCTTGACAACGCACGACGCACCTATCACGTGTAGCCACGCATCCTGCTCCACCGGGAAAAAGCGCGTAGCTGCAGCCGGGTGGCCGCTGACACCGTAAGACGTGCCAGGCGCGTACCACAGCATTGTGCAGTTCCCACTACACGCCGGGCGTCATTAAAGCACCGTCGCCGAGCCACGAGCCACCTGGCTACGCTTCGACTTCTACGTCAATTCTGCCTCCGTGGAACAACTGCGACTTCGGCTTCGACGTCGACTCCGCCTCTGTGGAACGACTCCGACTTCGAATTTGACTTACTGTCGGGAGTGCGCATCCACGGAAGCCCAAGCCACCAGGTTGCGTGCGCGCGCACACCGCCTGATAGCCCACGACCCACCAATCATGTCTTGCCGCGCGTCCTCCCTCTTGGGAAGAAACGCACAACCACACCCTTACGATCGCCTGACACCTCGGAGTCGGCATGATCCTCGGTGCCATTAAGACATCGTCTTCGGGCTGTGAGCCATCGGGCCGTACGTCAACTTTGCGTCTACAGGACAACCTCAGAAATCACTTCGGCGACATGTCTACTTTGGACTCGTCCCTGCAGGATGAGCCCGCCCTCGGCTCCGACATCACGCGATTTGACAACATGTCCGCAAGATGAGCTCGACCACGCCTTGGCTTTGACTCGGCGAGGTGGCTCCACCGGCAACTTTGACTCCACGTGTTGGACCGAAATGGCGACAGAGGGGGGTGAATGTCGACTTAAAAAAATGATCCCCCAAAAATACTCACGGAACGATCCCTCTCCAATAGCTACAAAGCTATGAAGAAGAAGTTAAGCTTACAGGAGGCCTACACTTACTGAGAGGAAAACCTAGAAGGAAAAACAACAAGCGAGATAAAATCGCAGAGAACAACACCGCAAACACCTCCTTGGGCCGGTCTGACCGGTCCTCTGCCACCGGTCTGACCGCTGGGTAAACGCCGGTCTGACCGGTCTTCTGAATATCAGGCAACCCGAGAGCAGTCCAAAAAAACTGAATTTAGGGCAAACTCTTCAGACCTCCAAAAACTGACAAATTGAGGGTTTTGCTCCTAACCTTTCCACCTCAAAGCATCACAACAATATTCTAAATAGCAAGGGATGCTTGGAAAATAAAGGAGACCAACTCAAAATTAATAATTTCAGATTTGTCTCAAACTCTAAAAAATACAGAGAGCTGCCCAAAAATTCCAATTGCCACTCCATCTCCAATCCTTTGGCCATGAGACTTTGCAGATACGTTAGAAATAGCCATTGGACTCTGAGAAGGGAAACTGAGAGACCATGTGGAGGTCATCCCGTGTGTATGATGAGTAATTGACATCGGTTTAGGCAAGTCGAGTTTGGTTTGGGTGGTTCGGACCTTGACGATTGCATGGTGCAATCGGGCTTGATCGGACTTGGTCAAACTTGGTCGTATGGGATTAGGATGCCTATTCTGATGATTCGACAGGTTTGGACTTCATCATGGGTAAGCATGATGTGTTTATGCTATTTACGCTTTCATGTATCGAGCGGTGCTATTTGATGTGTTTCTTGTCTGTGTTGGCTGCAGGACATCGAGGCGGAGTCATGGCGAGACACGAGGTGACCGGACTAGACACGGGCGGTGTCGAGGTCAGAACGGTCAGATGTGTCGAAGACGGCAGAGATTCGATGTGGTTGCGAGGCTTGGACGACAAGGAGTGCGGAAGCTTCCCGGAAGGTGCAGGAGGGGCGTTTCGGGAAAAACGCAAGGCTGCACAAGCGGGAGCGGATTCCGTTGGATTTAGCGGGCGTAACGGGGTGGAGACCCGTTAGCCAAGGGCTATAAATAGATGTGAGGGGCTGCATGCCCATGTATGGCTTTAGGAGAGAGTTAGGGTTTTAGTGGGCCAAAAGAGGCTTTGAGAGGTGGTTTTGCTTTGCTCTTTAGTGGTTGAGGGCAGCAGCACCTTGTCTCCCACGATCATCTCCCTTCTCTATGTGTGTTCCTCCCTAGCAAGCATGTAGAGAGGTGTGTTCTTGAGATGGGGAGAGGAGAGGATTGAGTGGTGAATCCATGTAATCATCCATGGTTCTAATGTCCATGCGTATCGGTACTCCTCTGTATTCCTTTTGGTTGAATGAATGAAAATCTGAAGTTTCATTTCTTCTGTTCGTGCTCTGTGCTCTCTGTTCATCCTTCGTTCTTCTTTTTAGGTGATTTTTGATCTTTTGCGTTTCTTGTTGGTTGTTGCTTGGGAGTGCCAAAATGGGTTGCTCTATGTTGGGATAGTGCCTCACGATCATTTGATCAGTTAAAATCCCAAAAACCCATCTCTAATTTCAGATTTCGTTTTTGAGCCTCCCCGTTCTTCATTTCCTCCTTCAAGGGTTTAATGCAAATCTTGATTCCCTTCGCGAGATGGCTTGAAATTTGGCATGGAGAGTCCAGAGGCTATTGAGTAGCTATCCTGAGGAGTAATTTGATTTTTGGCTTGGTTTTTTTTGCAAGATTTCATATTTTTACCCAAATCTGAAATTCTTGTTTCTTGGTGTGGTTTCTTTGTTTCCCAAAGCCCCCTTACTATTTGATATGTTGTAGTAATGCTTTGGGCCAAAAACAATGAAAGGAAACCACCATTTGCCTTGATTTTTGAAGAGTTGCAGTCCTACCCGAAGTTCAGTTTTTCAGGTTTCAATTTGCTGTCGCCTGATTTCTTCGTGCGGTACTACCGCTCCTTGAAAGGTACTACCGCTCGGCTCAGCGGTACTACCAGCTACTGAATGACTTGCTCTGAATTTATTTTTCTTATTGCTTTCTTTACGGATCTGTTTTATCCTTGTTGTTGTGTCTTCCAGTAGTGCATATCTTCTATCTTCATAGCTTCCATAGCTATTGGAGAAGAAGCATAAGTGTGGATACTTGAGGTGCGAATTTAATTTTAGAAAGCGACATTCACCCCCCCTCTGTCGCCATTTCGGTCCAACAATTGGTATCAGAGCCGGTTAGCTCTTTTCAATAGATCTTAACCGGTCTCAAGAGCCATGGCGACGGACAAGTACTCGACCAAGCCTCCCGTCTTTGATGGAATCGATTACCCTTTCTGGAAGAGCCGAATGGAGACATATATCCAGGCTCAGGGGTATGCCATCTGGCGCAAGGTCAAGGTCCGGTTTGTTGTTCCTGCCGATGAGAACATCAATGCTGGAAATATGCATGATGTTGAGGCAAACGCTAAGGCAAGGAACATCATTATCCAGGGCCTGAGTCGTAGCGAGTTTGACCGCACATCTCATCTTTCGTCTGCTTTCGATATCTGGGAGACCCTCGATGCATACCATGAGGGCACCACCCAGATTAAGACGGTGAGACAGGACCAGTTCAAGCGTGACTACAACAAATTTGAGATGCTTGCTAGTGAGTCTTTGGATGAGTGTTTTGCGCGTTTTCATAAGATTTTGAGCAACCTCCGAGCGGTCAGTCTCACATACCCCGACTCGGACAACGCTCGTCAAATGCTCGCTGCACTCGACCTTTGTGTTTGGGAGATGAAGGTGACTACCATCAAGGACACCACCGACCTCTCGACTTTGACTCTTGATGCGTTGTACTCACACCTCAAGACTCACGAGATTGACATTGTCTCTCGCAAGTCGAAGTCGCAGTCGATGGCTCTAGTCACTGATCCCACTTTGGCTTCTGGTTGTTCTTTCGATTCACTCTGTAGTTTCTCCCTTGCTGCTCTATGTGACGTAACTGATGATCAGTTAGAGCAGCTTGAGGATGAACAGCTGGCCCTCCTAGCTCGGAAGTTCTCTCATGCTTACAAGTGGAGGAGGGACAGAAAGAGAGGCGGACCAGTCATTTGCTTCGAGTGTGGTGGCCCCAGCCACATTCGGGCAAACTGCCCCAAGCTGGAGAAGGGCAAGAACAACTACGGCGGTTCGGGCAAGATCGACTACATCGATAAGAACCGCAACAAGAAGCCTCCAGCTCCTACACAAGGCAAGAAGAAGTTCCGCAACCTTGGCAAAGCCAAGAAGCTGTTCCATCGCGTCCTCACCGCCTTCGACGACCTCGACCTCAGCGAAGTGGAGGGATGGAGCGACGACGACGGGACGGGTGACCAAGACCCCAAGGGCGGCGACGACTTCTCCGGCATGTGCTTCATGGCCCTGGAGGGCGAACTGAGCGACAGCGAGCTGTGCTCTGACTCAGACGAGGTATGCCCCATCTACGACCAGCTCAATCATGCTTTTCTTAAGCTAGGTGGATTTCATGCTAGAGCTAGGGCTAGGTGTACTGAGTTAGAGAAGGAAGTAGATAGATTGTCACTAGAGATTATTGCTCTTACATCTGCTCCCTCTAGTGATGATTGTGATACATGCTGTGCTCTGTTGGGTGACATGGAGAAACTAAGGACTTCGCATGATAGTCTGTCCTCTGAACTTGATCTTGTTAAGGTGGAGAATATTAGTCTCTTGGCTGAGCTTGAGATGAGTAGGGTAGTTCCTGTTTCATCTACTTCTGTTGAGACTATTGCTTGCATCTCATGTGAGGATAAGGACAACGCTTTTAGAGGTCTTTATACCATGCTCCTAGATCTGCCCGAGTCTTGTGAAAATTGCAATAAACTGAAGATGAACCTAAAACGGGTAGATCATAAAATTGCTAAGTTGCATGCTTCTTTACTTGAGCCGATTGCTTCATGTATGAACTGTCCTAAATTAACTGCTGAACTTAAATCTATCTCAAAGCAGTTTCAAGAAATGATTGACAATAACAAGAAAATGGCTCAGTTTGCGACTAAGGATCCTGTTAGCTCACCATGCATTAGTTGTGATAAACTAAAACTTGAACTCGTTGCTTTGAATGAACAATGTGTGAAGCTAACTAAGGATTTACTAGAGAAGCCATCAACTATTGTGATGTGACTGCTGAGGTGGGGAAGGAGCCCAAGGGTAAGGGGTAGACGCTTAGTGACGTGAACCAACTGGCTAGTAGTAGGACTGTTCCTTCAGAGTCGGCTGTGCGTGCACAAGCCATTCTTTCCTCTACTGTTGGTTCTTCTGCTGCTCCCTTACCTTCTGCTGTCTCTTCTTCCCCCTGCTCTTCTTGCACCTCTCTCTTTCGGGAGTGTCAGTACCTTATGAACACTCTCGAGAGATTTGTAGGCGGCAAGAAGAAGCTCAATCTTATTCTAGACCAATCCAAAATCTGCAGATTTAATCAGGGTCTAGGATACGATTTTTATGAGGACATGAGGAAGCATCCACCTGCTGTGCTCAGACCCATAGCACCAGGTGTGATCGAGATTGAGCCCAGGACCGAAAAAGTCCAATTTAAGTCAGCGGGCTTTGTCCAGGGGATTTCTGATAGTAAGGTGATCTCACCTGCTGCTTCGGCCTCTCAGAAGGCGAAGCCTCCCCGTGCTACTTCTACCTCTCAGAAGGTGAAGTACCACTGCACCTTCTGTCAGAAGGATGGACACTCGATCGATCGATGCTTCAGACGTGCCAAGATTGCGCGTAGAGACCGTGCTGAGGCATTTAGGCGTATTCAGGGTCAGCCCCGGACCCTGAGTGCACCTAAGACCGGCACGAGGTCTAGGGTTGCTTCTGGTGATGGATTTGGGCAGCATCGAGGACTTGGTTTTTCTGAGTCTTCTGTTTTTCGTCCTCATGCTACTCTTGATCGTGACTTCCGCCGTCCTGAGGGTAGATCTCGTTTCCCCCGTCGAGATGGCTACCTGCGGCGTGATCAGCGTGTTGCCGGTACTCCGACTCGCTTTCCGTAGCGATCGGACCCAAGAAGCGGCTTCAGTGTCCGCTCACGCACCTTCGTTTCTTTGAGCGACAGAGAGCGTAGGGTAGTTAGAGGTCAGTCGTGCTTGACTACTTCTGCTGCTCGACGTGTTACTCAGTATTGGGTGCCAAAATCACTCTTGATTTACCCCAGTACTGAGACTTTACTCTCTGTTTGACTCAGGTTCACCGGGCAGGGAAGGGAAAGATTTGGCTTGTAGACTCTGGTTGTTCTCGTTATATGATCGGAGACTCCCGTTGGTTTTCTTCCCTTGCCCGTGCTCCAGGTGATGAGAAGATAACCTTCGGAGATGCTTCATCTGGGCGCGTCATCGCCAAAGGTACAGTGCGCGTTAATGATTATTTCGTTTTGAAAGATGTTGCCTTGGTTAGTAAGCTGCAGTATAATTTGCTTTCCGTTTCTCAGCTTACCGATGACGTTTTCGAGGTGAGCTTTAAGAAAAATGCTTGTAAAATTCTTGATTCTTCGGGTAGTCTGGTTTGTGGGATTTCTCGTTTTGCGAGGATCTTTCGTGCTGATTTTTCTGAGTCTTCTGGTGATCCTCTCAAGTGTTTAGTTGCTTCTGAGTCCCGCGACCTTTCTTTCTGGCATAGGAGACTTGATCATATTGGATTTGACCATTTGACCCGAGTTAGCGGCCACGACCTCATTCGTGGTCTGCCGAAGCTCAAGATGGTCAAAGATCTTGTTTGCGCTCCATGCCGGCACGGCAAGATGGTTGCCGCTTCTCACCCTCCGGCGACAGTGACTATGATCGATGCACCGGGACAGCTGGTCCACATGGACAAAGTTGGACCAGCTCGAGTGCAGTCAGCAGGAGGGAAGTGGTATGTTCTTGTCATAGTCGATGACTTCTCGAGGTACTCTTGGGTGTTTTTCTTAGCCTGGAAGGATGAGACGTTTACACATTTTCGAGGTCTTTTCAGTAGGCTTTCTGTTGAGCTCCCGGGTGCCTTACGAGCGATCCACAGTGACAATGGCACGGTGTTCAAGAATTCCTACTTTGAGAGGTTCTACGGTGAGACAGGTGTAGAGCACCAGTTCTCTTCTCCGCACATCCCACAGCAGAATGGCGTCGTGGAGAGAAAGAACCGTACCTTGGTCGAGATGGCCAGGACGATGCTTGATGAGTACTCTACACCGCGGAAGTTTTGGGCTGAGGCTATAGCCACCGCGTGCCATGTCTCAAATCAAGTTTTTCTTCGGGCACACTTGCACCGCACTTCTTATGAGCTGAGATACGGGCAAAAGCCCAGCGTCTCTCATTTTCGTGTGTTTGGTTGCAAGTGTTTTATTCTGAAGTCCGGGAACCTAGACAAGTTCGAGTCACGTTCTTGTGATGGGATCTTTCTGGGTTACTCGACTTCTTCGTGGGCTTATCGGGTTTGGAACTGCGAGTCTAGTAAAATGGTAGAGACCTGTGAGGTGACCTTCGACGAGGCCAGTCCGGGGACTAGGCCCGATATCTCAGGTTCTTTAGAGCAGTCCGAGCCTATCTTTGTGGATGATGAGGATGATGGAGATGAGGGTTGTCTACCCGATCCAGTTCCTCAACCACCCCTCGAGGTGCCTTCTTCCACCGCACCTCGAGGCGATCAGCCCATGCCTTCTGCTTCTTCTGGAGCTAGTGGCTCTGTTCCTACCTTGTCAGCTCATGAGGTAGAGGCCACGTCTTCATCTCATCCTGGACCTCCTCGACATATCCAGAAATCTCATCCTTCCGAGCAGATTATTGGAGTCCTTTTTGAGCGTGTCACACGCTCGAAGTCTGCCATGTCACTTTTCTGTCTCCATTCTGCCTTTGTTGCCTCATTTGAGCCCAAAGATGTTTGTCATGCTCTATCTGACGAGTCTTGGGTCAATGCCATGCCTGAGGAGTTGGGAAATTTCGAGAGAAACAAGGTCTGGTCGCTTGTTGAGCCCCCTTGTGGTCACAATGTCATTGGGACCAAGTAGGTGTTCAAAAACAAGCAGAGTGAGGATGGGGTAGTTGTTCAAAATAAGGCTAGATTGGTAGCTCAGGGTTCTCCCAGGTTGAGGGTCTCGATTTCGAGGAGACCTTTGCCCCTGTGCTAGACTTGAGGCCATTAGAATCCTGCTTGCCTTTGCAGCTTCTAAGGGTTTCAAGCTTTACCAGATGGATGTCAAGAGTGCCTTCCTTAATGGGTTCATTGAGGAAGAAGTCTATGTCAGACAGCCTCGAGGTTTCGAGAACCCCAAATACCCAAACCATATCTTCAAGCTTTCCAAAGCTTTGTATGGACTTAAGCAGGCCCCTAGAGCTTGGTATGAGAGGCTTAAGTCCTATCTGTTGAGTCATGGGTTTGAGATGGGTAAAGTAGACAAGACCTTGTTCGTCCGCCGGCATGACACTGATCTTCTGCTTGTCCAGATTTATGTGGACGACATCATCTTTGGCAGCTTTTCACATGCTCTCGTTTCCCAGTTTTCCGATGTCATGAGCTCGGAGTTTGAGATGAGCATGATGGGTGAGTTGACCTTCTTCCTTGGCTTCCAGATCAAGCAGACTCGGGAGGGTACTTTCTTGCATCAGGGCAAGTACACTCGCGACCTCCTGAGATGCTTTGACATGAGTGATGGTAAGCCCGTGTCAACTCCTATGGCTACCTCAGTTTCTCTTGACCCAGATGAGGATGCCGAGCCAGTTGATCAGAAGGAGTATAGGAGTATGATCGGCTCCCTCTTGTACCTCACTGCCTCGAGACCGGACATACACTTCTCCGTATGTTTGTGTGCTCGGTTTCAGGCTTCTCCTCGCGTATCTCACCGCCAGGCGGTGAAGCGCATTCTTCGATACCTTCGAGCTACCATTGACTATGGTATCTGGTACTCTTCCTCGTCCTGTCTTTCCTTGAGAGCCTTCTCGGATGCAGACTTTACCGGTTGTAGGATAGATAGGAAGAGCACTTCGGGCACCTGCCAATTCATTGGCACTTCTCTTGTTTCTTGGTCTTCTAGGTAGCAATCCGGTGTTGCACAGTCCACCGCAGAGGCCAAGTACGTTCTTCTTGCCGATTCTTTGCGGCCAGTGCTGGATGGTCTCGACCCTGCAGGACTTTGGGTTAGTTATCGACAGTGTTCCACTCTTTTGTGATAACACTTCTGCGATTAACATTGCTAAGAACCCAGTGCAGCATTCTCGGACCAAGCATATTGATATTCGCTATCACGTCCTTAGAGACCTTGTAGAGAAGCGTGACATAGTGCTCCAGTTTGTGGAGAGTGACCACCAGTTTGTTGATATATTTACCAAGCCATTGGATAGCTCTAGGTTTTCAGCTCTTCGGGGAGAGCTTGGGGTGGTTTGTCCTTATGGACTGCTGTGAGGGGGAGCTTTGTGCCTTACTGCTTTATTATATTTATTATGCTCTTACTCCTTGCTGTTGCATTGCATTTTGGGTGCATTTGGGTTAGTCCTTCTAGCATAGGTTAGAGTGTTTCTCTAGTCTAGTTGTTTAGTCTTTTCCTCTCATCTTGTGACTTTAGGATGCTGCTTATTAGCTGTTTCTCTTCTCTCTAGGTTGAGCTCACTCACTGCTTATATATTCTAGCGAGGGTCGGGCCACCCTCGAGTAGACAAGGTACGTGTTTGCTCCCTAGGTTGTTAGTAGACCAGCTGATAGTCCTAGAGTCATATGGGGTAGATGAGAGTCAGTCTGAGCCGTAGTATCCTCTATATCTTATCTATGCTTTAAGGACTCCCCTTTCGGATTTTCTTCACCAGCTTCTTGTTTTTATTGCCTTGGTTCAGGGGGAGTTCATTTGGGAGCTTCTGGAGCTTAATATTGATATAACTCAGCTTGAACTAAAAGTTGCATCATGTGTTGAGGGGGAGCTGGATTTCTTGCATGTCATTCTGCATTGTAAATATCTACATTGAGCCTTGATTATTATCCTTTCATGACATGTTTACATCGGTTTACATCCTGCCATGATTTGTGCTTCATTGCTAGATTGATCATGACTTCATATGTGTAGACTAGCTATTGCCATGATAAGTTAATTAACCTTGCTCAAAATTGAATTAAAACTTGTCTTGTTAGCACTCGAGACTAGTCTTACTCTAGTTATCCTTTTATGATTCATGCCATGTCAAATAGGCTGAGTTGAGCGTTGAATCTCTATTGAGCCTTAGATTAAGCTATTTTAGTCTCTTGGTGCAGCATGAGTTAGTACAACATGTTAAAAAGCTAAAAGATCTCTTTTGTGCGAAAAAACTGATCTCACCAATTCTCTCCTATGAGACTGCTTGCCATTGCACTTGGCATGAACTTAGGGGGAGTTTTGGATGACCAAGATCATCTTCTTAAACTTATTGCTTGAAGTGGTCGCATAAGGCTTGAGGTCTAGCACATGACTAACCAAAAAATGTGGTTGGCAACGACCTTGAATTTCAAAAGAAAATATGTCACTTGTGCTTCATTAGCTTAATCTACAAAAAGAATCAAGTACTTAACACAAATGTTTCACTCCTGAGCTTGTAGCACTCTAATTAGGCTCAATACTAGCTTCTTGGTTCCGCTTAGCTTATTGACATGGTTTGCATCATCCTTGGATACCTCTAGGTAGACTTTTATCATGGATGACTTGACATGCTCACAACTTGCACTAAATTTCAAAATGTCATCTATTTGGTTTAGCTAGCTTATATATATCTTGTCATGATCTAGATAGCATTATATTGAGTTATGGCTTGATCTAATACTTGTTGGTCATTATGGATAATTCTCACGGCTCTAATGCTTAAATAAACAAACTTCAGTCATATTCATCCATTGACATGTCATATTCTCTCCTTTGCATCCTTGATGTGTCTATTGCCAAAACGGTAAATGCCGGTCTGACCGCTAGGTAAAAGCCGGTCAGACCGGTCTTCTGAATTTCAGGCAACCCGAGAGCAGTCCAGAAAAACTGAATTTAGGGCAAACTCTTCAGACCTCCAAAAACTGACAAATTGAGGGTTTTGCTCCTAACCTTTCCACCTCAAAGCATCACAACAATATTCTAAATAGCAAGGGATGCTTGGGAAACAAAGGAGACCAACTCAAAATTAATAATTTCATATTTGTCTCAAACTCTGAAAAATACAGAGAGCTGCCCAAAAATTCCAATTGCCACTCCATCTCCAATCCTTTGGCCATGAGACTTTGCAGATATGTTAGCAATAGCCATTGGACTCTGAAAAGGGAAACTGAGAGACCATGTGGAGGTCATCCCATGTGTATGATGAGTAATTGACATCGGTTTAGGTAAGTCGAGTTTGGTTTGGGTGGTTCGGACCTTGACGATTGCATGGTGCAATCGGGCTTGGTCGGACTTGGTCAAACATGGTCGTATGGGATTAGGATGCCTATTCCGATGATTCGATAGGTTTGGACTTCATCATGGGTAAGCATGATGTGTTTATGCTATTTACGCTTTCATGTATCGAGCGGTGGTATTTGATGTGTTTCTTGTCTGTGTTGGCTGCAGGACATCGAGGCAGAGTCATGGCGAGACACGAGGTGACCGGACTAGACACGGGCGGTGTCGAGGTCAGAACGGTCGGATGTGTCGAAGACGGTGGAGATTCGATGTGGTTGCGAGGCTTGGACGACAAGGAGTGCGGAAGCTTCCCGGAAGGTGCAGGAGGGGCGTTTCGGGAAAAACGCAAGGCTGCACAAGCGGGAGCGGGCTCCGTTGGATTTAGCGGGCGTAACGGGGTGGAGACCCGTTAGCCAAGGGCTATAAATAGATGTGAGGGGCTGCATGCCCATGTATGGCTTTAGGAGAGAGTTAGGGTTTTAGTGGGTCAAAAGAGGCTTTGAGAGGTGGTTTTGCTTTGCTCTTTAGTGGTTGAGGGCAACAGCACCTTGTCTCCCACGATCATCTCCCTTCTCTGTGTGTGTTCCTCCCTAGCAAGCATGTAGAGAGGTGTGTTCTTGAGATGGGGAGAGGAGAGGATTGAGTGGTGAATCCATGTAATCATCCATGGTTCTAATGTCCATGCGTATCGGTACTCCTCTGTATTCCTTTTGGTTCAATGAATGAAAATCTGAAGTTTCATTTCTTCTGTTTCGTGCTCTGTGCTCTCTGTTCTTCCTTCGTTCTTCTTTTTAGGCGATTTTTGATCTTTTGTGTTTCTTGTTGGTTGTTGCTTGGGAGTGCCAAAATGGATTGCTCTATGTTGGGATAGTGCCTCACGATCATTTGATCAGTTAAAATCCCAAAAACCCATCTCTAATTTCAGATTTCGTTTTTGAGCCTCCCTGTTCTTCATTTCCTCCTTCTAGGGTTTAATGCAAATCTTGATTTCCTTCGCGAGATGGCTTGAAATTTGTCATGGAGAGTCCAGAGGCTATTGAGTAGCTATCCTCGAAGTTTCATAGCCAAAGGATCAAAGGTTGAGGAGTAATTTGATTTTTGGCTTGGTTCTTGCAAGATTTCAGATTTTTACCCAAATCTGGAATTCTTGTTTCTTGGTGTTGTTTCTTTGTTTCCCAAAGGCCCTTACTATTTGATATGTTGTAGTAATGCTTTGGGCCAAAAAGAATGAAAGAAAACCACCATTTACCTTGATTTTCGAAGAGCTGCAGTCCTACCTGAAGTTTAGTTTTTCAGGTTTCAGTTTGCTGTCGCCTGATTTCTTCGTGTGGTACTATCGCTCCTCGAAAGGTACTACCGCTGAAAGGTACTACCGCTCGGCTCAGCGGTACTACCTCTCGTCTCAGCGGTACTACCGCTTGCAGTCAGACTTGCTCTAAATTTATTTTTCTTGACTGTTTCTTTCTGGATTTGTTTTATCCTTGTTGCTGTGTCTTCCAGTAGTGCATATCTTCTATCTTCATAGCTTCCATAGCTATTGGATAAGAAGCATAAGTGTGGATACTTGAGGGGCGAATTTAATTTTAGAAAGCGACATTCACCCCCCTCTGTCGCCATTTCGGTCCAACAGAAACATGAAATGCACTAAAACCCTAGAAATGCATGGGAAACTTCAGAGTGAGAGCACAAAGATCCAAACTGCTCTTGATTCACAAGACCTTTGTCTATGAGATTTTGCAAGAAGATTAGCAATAGCCTAAGGACCGGAGAGTCCAAATCTTAGAGCATCTCATGAAGAAAAACACAAAGCACCTCAAACCCTAGAACTGGACATAAAGAACAGAGGAGGCCAAAAACTCAAATCTGAGAATAGACTTGATTTGCTCTTGGGAAAACTCGATCAAATGACCTTAAGGCACTATCCCATCATGGAGCAACCCATTTTGCCACTCCTCAGAAAGAAACAACAAGAAATCGAAAAACTCAAAATTCAGGCATGGAGAGCATCGAAGAGAAATAAGCAATAGAGAGTTAGAGACTCAATCAAACTCAAATAAAACCATCTTGGATTGATAATGAGGAAGAGAGATACATGATTGCATAGAGTATCAACTCATATCATCCCTACAACCCCATACATGATTGGATTACAAGAACTCCCTACATCCTCACTCAAGAACACACAGAGCACTCAGGGAGACATCGAAGGGGACATACTCTGTGTTTCTCACCAACTCACCAACCACTAAAGAGAAATGGGAAAACAACCTCCCAAAGCCTCTTTTGACTCAAGAAACCCTAACTCTCTCCCAAATCCATGAGGGGGCATGCAGCCACCAACCTCTATTTATAGCCCTTGGCTAACGGGTCTCCACCCCGTTACGCCCGCTAAATCCAACGGAGCCCGCTCCCGCTTGTGCAGCCTTGCGTTTTTCCCGAAATGCCCCTCCTGCACCTTCCGGGAAGCTTCCGCACTCCTTGTCGTCCAAGCCTCGCAACCACATCGAATCTCTGCCGTCTTCGACACATCCGACCGTTCTGACCTCGACACCGCCCGTGTCTAGTCCGGTCACCTCGTGTCTCGCCACGACTCCGCCTCAATGTCCTGCAGCCAACACAGACAAGAAACATATCAAATAGCACCGCTCGATACATGAAAGCGTAAATAGCATAAACACATCATGCTTATCCATGATGAAGTCCAAACCTGTCGAATCATCGAAATAGGCATCCTAATCCCATACGTCTAAGTTTGACCAAGTCCAACCGAGCCCGATTACACCCCGCAACGTCAAGGTCCGAACAACTCAAACCAAACTCGACTTTCATAAACCGATGTCAATTACTCATCATAAACACGGGATGACTTCCACATGGTCTCTCACCGCGGCTAAAGGACTTTGTAGGATCGAAACCGGCAATAGAGGGGGGGTGAATGTTGCTTTTAAAAATCCCCGTAAGAATTCACACGATTTCTCCTCCGATAGCTAAAAAGCTATGAAGAAGGAAGAGGTTTGTTCACTGAAAAGAAACCAAACTGGACCCGGCTTGAAAACCCAAAAATTGCAGATCAAGAGAAGAGACAAGATGCCAGCACAAGGACTATTTTTACTATCGGCCGAGAAGTATTTTTGCTGTCAACAAATTGCACATGGCAGACTAGCCAAAAAGGCATTTGCTGTAGCCTAAAACAGCAAGAGTGCAAACTGATAATAGTACCTACAAACTGCACCTTGTTGGCTGAAAGCAAAGAAGCATTGAAATGCTGAAAGCATAGGCAGCTGCAGACCTAATCTAGAAGACTTAATTAGCTACCCAAAAAAACTGAAAAGAGGTTCAAGGCTAAAAACAGTTCGGCAACAGCAGGGAATGAACAAATTGCAGAAAAAGAAAAAAACATAAGAATACACAAACTGCAGGCTGGCCGAAAATAAAAAGAACTGAGGAGAAGAGAGCAGATTGGCAAGAGAAGCAATGCAAACTGAAAAGCAGACTGCAGTAGCTAGAGTCTGAACCGAGCAAAGAAAAGGACCAACTTGATCTGCAAAGAAACAAAAAAAGAAAAGCTGCCGAAAGAGCTGCATGCAAGGAGTTGTTTTTGCTGAAAAGAAGAGCTGTTTTTGCTATTTTTACTGCAGGCAAAGAGCTGTTTTTGCTGTTTTTACTGCATGCAAAAAGAACCCAAAACTTAACCGAGAAACCAAACCTCAAGGCAGCAGCAAGTAGGAGCCGTGAATGCCTGGCCGAAAATTGATACCAGCCGAAAATAGACCACTTGATAACAGCAAGTAGGTTGCAGAATTTTTGGTCGGATGAAGTAGTTCGGCTGCAGTCAAAACGATGGGTACATGCTGCAGATAGTTCACTTTGTCGCACAAATAAAAGAAACCGCTGAAAATAAAATTTGCCTGCAAGGATTCAACCGAAAATAGCAATGTGCAAGAACACTGCATGCTGCACTAGGCAGCTGGAGCACTTGGCAGAAATGGCAGCCGCTAGAGACTAAACCGAGCAATGAAGTTGCTGCACTGAAAGGCACAAAAATTGCAAGCTAAAAACCAAAATAGAGATAGCAGTAGGAATTACAATACTCATTGTCGGCACAGGAAGAGATGATCAAGAGAGAACCAAAGCAATCAACAACCAAGAGAAAAATACTTAAGAAAAGATGGATAGCCAGACCAACTCAACCAAAGTCTCTCATATTGAAATTGATACAGAGACATGACGCGATTACAAAGAGTGGTTCTCAACTCATCTCTCTCTCAATCTCACACTAAGTCCCCATACATGCTTGAAAATCAAGAACTCATAGCACATATGCACAGGAGACAAAGTCACACCCACTCTCTCAAGACATCTCTTCAAAATCATGTTCTCTAAGTTACCTACTCATTTTTCATAAAAGCTACTAGAGAACACCCTCTCTATTTATAGCCTCCACTGATGGGTTTACAACCCACTTTACCCATTAGCTCTCAACAACTCATGGCGCTTTATCCACAATCCACTTCCGTTAGTGCAGTTTTGCGTATTCACCAAAACGCCCCTTGTGCACCTTCCAAGAAGCTTCCTCATTCCTTGCCCTCCAAGCCACGCAGCCACCTCGAGTCCTCGTCGTCTTCGGTACACCTCGACCGCTTTGACCTCGGCACCACCTGCGCCTAGTCCGGTCATCCCGTGCCTCGCCACGACTCCACCTCGACGTCCTGCAGCTATCACAGACAAGAAACAAATCACATAGCACCGCTCGAAATATTGTAACCATACATTAGCATCAGACGTCATACTCAAAGCCCAATCTGATCGAAATGAAAAATAAACGACTTAAGCATGTTCGACCTAATTTGACCAAGTCCGACCGAAGCCGATTGCACCACGCAACGACATGGCCCGAACCACACAAACCAAACTCGACTTTCCTAAAACAGATGTCAATTACTCATCACACACACGAGGTCACCTCTACATGGTCTATCAGACTTTGTGGTTGGAGACGGCTTCAGCAGCCAGTTCGACCCCGTATCCTCGGTGCAAAGTTGCGCTGCGCCAGCAAATGCATTTCTACCCAAGATCATAGAAGGTCACAGGCCGCAGGGCCGGAGGGGGCCAAATGGCTCAGCAATATGACTTCGGCCTGTGAAGCCCTTCACCATGAGAGGCTCCTGTTGTAGGGGTGGCCCCCACCTAAGCCCAGTAGGCCTGTTAGAGGGTTGTAAATCCCAAAATGGGACATATATAATGACATAAATGCCCTTGAGAGAGATATTTGGGTGTAAGGACATAATTGTAAAATACTCCCCATGTGAATATATATAAAACCATCCAGGCCATGGGGAAGTCCCCAAGCATTGCTCACCTAACATCTCCACTACCATACTCTCATCTCACTGTTTGGTCTGCAACCACAACAACCTTATTTGGTATATTTAAAATTTTGAAAATTATTATATAAAAAAATTAAGGCAGGTAATTAAGCTGGCTAATTAGCTAGCTTAATTACTAGTGGTCTGGCCATCGGACAACAGGCGGATAGGGGATGCGCCTCACTGCTGGCTTGACTAGCTTCCATCGGAAAAGTACTGTTACAATACCTCTTATCACTCAGCGCTTCATGTCACTCCCTTCCAGGTAGTTTATGGCCGTGACCCCCGTCGTTAATTCCTTATTCGGGGGGCAAGGCCCGAGTGGCTGCGGTGGAGTCCACACTTCAAGAGCATGACAAGTTTCTTGCAGATGTCCATGATCGTCTTCTCCAAGCACAACAATATGCCAAAAGTTATTATGACAATCGTCATCGAGACATGTCCTTCGACGTCGGTGATTGGGTATGGCTCTGTTGGTGCACTGTTAGGTTGTGTCTCTTCCGCTATGTACATTTGGGAAGCTCGCGCCTAAGTATTATGGGCTTTATTGTGTTCTGGAGAAGATTGGTTCAGTTTCTTATCGATTGGATTTACCACCCCCAACTCATCTCCATAATGTTTTTCATGTGGGACTGCTCAAAAGGTTTCATGGCGAGCCTCTGGAGATGCCATCGGCATTACCAATAATCACTGACGGGCGAGCTATTCCTACACCTGCCAAGGTTTTACGTGCAAGCTTGCGACACAATGTTTGGCATGTCTTGGTGCAATGGAAGGGGTTGTCCGAAGCAGATGCGACTTGGAAGCCCATTTCTGATTTCAAGGTTGCTTTTCTAGATTTTCAGCTTGAGGACGAGCTGTTCCTCTGGGAGGGGAGAGATGTTATGTGGGGGATTCAATACAGCTGTAGAGGATGACAACAGCCGGGAAGGGATGCAGATCAAGGGGCTGCAGGATGGCCAGCAGCGGCAGCGGCAGCCGAAAATACATGACGGGCTATAGTCAATCGGGGGTGCAGCACTACATGGTAAGGCCATATGGCCGAGTTTGGAGAATAATAGTATTAGTAAAGTATTTGAGTCTCTTAAGAGTTTGAGTCGGATACGAGTTTGCTTAACAAACTCGGCTTAGTAGGATGAGTAGGACATTCCGCCCCATATATATGGGCTGCCATGTAATTTAGTTTTGGCAAGAAATAATCAGATCTTTATCCCCACCTTGTGCTTCTCTTTCCCGTCCTCTTCCCGTGCGATTTGGTGGCCACCATGGCTTCAGGTCGCCGCAGCTACCGGCCTCAGCTTCCAGTCTACCACAGCTACTCCCTCCGGAGTTCGGTTTCCAACACGGGCAGACCACACTTTACTCAACCCAAAAACACCTCTCTCTTGAAAATACCAACCACCAAGAAAATATCAGTTTTATCGCATGGCCAATTTTACAGCTCTCCAGATGACAGTTAGATTGCACCTCAACTTTGACATCACAAACCCTATTGAATCTCATCGGCAGGCCGGTTAGACCGCACCCCAGTTTAATCAGGCCACTTGAAACCTGAAACTTTTGAATTATCTAAAACTTTAAGAAACCAAAGTTCCAACTAGGCAAACCTTACTAATTGTTTATCACAATCATCACGGACCTTCCCATATAGTCTTTCATATGTAGGTCAGGCCTGTACATATGATTGTCAACAGTAAATATTAGTTAAAACCGTCCGAATGGAAGCTTTCAGTAGGTCATACTGATTCTGACATGCACAACATGGGACACGATAGTAATGACATGTAGGAGGTGAGGATCCGCAGAACTAATCTGTAGCGAGCAGAGTGGAAGGCTATGTTCTTTACTGCTTCTAAAAGCGGTTTTTAGCTTTTGTTATTGTACATAACTTTCAAACGGAGTATTTTCTCAAGACGGGATCTAGAAGTTAATTGTAGTACACGTTAAAAGCCCAACATCTGTATCAACCAAAATCGCAAGCGAGTATCTCTCTCTGTAATCTCTTTTGCAAACAGCTAAAATTCAAAAATTTCAGCCAAAAGCCATAGACCACAGCCATATCAAACAGGCCCGAAGTTTGGGATCGATAAGCTAATTGTAGGAGTGTTCCAAAAACCGTTCAATAATTTGCAGGGGCTGACGACGGATAAGCTAACTCTAGGAGTGTTCCAGAAACCGTTCAATAATTTGAGGGGGCTGACGACGAATATCATTAACTCATTGCTATGGTTGCAAGATACCCCATAATTTTCTAGGGTAGGGCTCCTTAACAATATCATCTTTGTTGGGAAACCTAGACCTAGACCTGTAATACTAGCCCATAATGGCACCTCTCTACCTAGTCTATAAATGGGGGGTCCCAATGATTAGATCTTATACTTGTGGAAAAGAAAGCAATAAAGAACATGAGTTTCCCTATCTCTCTGTGTTCACTTTCTTGTATTTTCTTGTATCATCTGTGTATGATCCATCTATCTCGCATTGGAGAAATTGCTCAAACTGGACACGCCAGCGACGGTTTCTTAACACGTTATCAGCATGAATAGCTCCGGTGGATCGAAAGGTAATTGTTGAAGCATGGCACTTGTAGATTAAATTGCTATCTAGATTGCGTTCACTCCATACGATTTGCATTCTAGATTGATTTTGTTTTCATGGTGCAAATTCTCTCTAATCTCCATGAGCTGACTTGGAGACACCGGTGCAATGCCGATAGGATAATTGGAAAAAGAGGGAATGTTGATTTCATCATTTAAAAGAAAAAAAAGCCTCTCGTGGAGTAGCCCCACATGGGGCTTCTTGAAAGCGACTGCACGGTGTGCGCGCTGAGGCTGTACCACCTAGACGCAGTTGCGTTGCTATGCGTCGCTGCCCGCATGCGCTGCCGAGCCACCGTGCCTCGCCGCCCGCACGTGGCCGAGCCATCACGCCTCATCGTCTACACGTGGCTGAGCCACCTCACGATGCTCGCATATGGCATAGCCATCAGATCAAAGACGCGCACCCGCCAGCCCCTGCACGGGCCGCCACCGCGATGTGCATTGCCGCCAGCTTGGAGCTATGCCACTGATTCGGAAGCCGCTTGGCCAACGGCTGCACGTGCCCTCACCACCGACATGCAGTCTTGCCGTTGGCCACTAGCACGTGGCTGTGCCACCATCGAGCGCCGCACACACTGTGCACCGTTGACCCCACACGGCCGCGCCGCGTCAAGCCGCTGCACCACTAGCCCCGCATGGTTGCCGTGTGTCCCGACAGGTGCCACATAGCTAGCCCTGAATGGCCATCCCACATCACCACCTAGCCCCGCACCGTCGGTCGCCCCGCACAACATGCGCCGCCATCACTTGGCCCTGGTCGAAGCCGACGCCTCCCGCATGAAGCGCTGCCATCCACCGTCACTCAACTCCCAGGGCACGGCCACCGCCACTCCTCGAGCGCCACCGACTCGAGCACTATCGGCCCGCATGCTATCACTCCCACGGGCCACCGCCTTGCGCCCGCACAGTGAGTCACCCCGCCTCGCGCCCGCACAAGCCACAGCTCAGGCCACTGCCACTGGATGGAAATAGGGTAGGGGAAACCCTACCCCATGCGCTGAATGGGCCGTGATGGGCCAAAGAAAAAGAGGAAGGGGCTGGTTCCAAAATTTTGTGAAAAGGCCCCCTAGGAAATAAAAAAATACGTGGAAAATTTCCTCAGAATTAAAAATTTGTGGATAAGCCCTCAAAAATAGCAGAATTTACTAAAAATTCATATTCCAGCATAAGAGGGTTTCGGGAATTCAAATTTTGAATTGTTTTTAACATTTGAAGCATGCCTGGCACTGTTATTATTATTTTTTGTGTTTTCTATATTTACTTACTATTTTTATTAATCATAATTGTTTAATTTCCTTTGATCACTAAAATTAACAATAAAATTTATAGAAAAATGCGTAGAAAATTCTGGAACATTACAATAAACATTTTGTACCATTATCCAATTTATTTCATGCATGTTTACCTATAGTAAAATTATATATTACTTTTATGCACATGTAGATGACAGGCATCACGAACCGGGAGTTCGAGGAGCTCGCCCAGCATGGCCAAAAGTACTTGACTTAGGCTTCCAATGTCAAGATTATCCTTGGAGCTAAGAAGCTCTACGCTGCCATTGGGATTGTTGCATCGGAAGATGCCAAACCAACACCTGAAGAAAATGAGTAGGCACTTCACTTCTTCAGGCACTACCTCTGTACCACCCTCAAGAATGAGTACATGGTAGAGAAGAGCGTGCTAGCATTGTGAACTGCACTCAAGAAGCGGTTCGAAGAGCTAAATTACACCATTCTTCCTCAGGCGGAGCAAGAGTGGATCGGACTGAGTTTTGCTGATTTCAAGATTGTTGGAGAATACAACTCTCCTCTACACAGAATTTGTATCAATCTTCAACTTTATGGTAGGCAAATCACGGATGAGCAGAGATTAAGAAGACCCTCTCCACCTTCCACCCTAGTGCAGTGCAGCTTGCATGTAACTATTGTCAAGACAGCTACAAGGAGTATGCTAAATTGATTGATATTATGCAGGTTAAGAGGCTCAGGGTAAAGTTCTCCATAAGAACTTTGTCTCACATCCACCTGGTAGCTCTGCTGACCGTGAGGCCAATGCTAGGAGCTACAAGGTTTATAATGAAAAAAGAGGAAGGAAGGGCAAAACTGCAGCCCAAAAAGGTAAGTCAAATGCTCTACAAGAGAATATGGACAGCAAACCAAAGCGGAACGACAAGCCCTATGGTCAGCAAGACCAAACCTGCTACAAGTGTGGCAAGTGGGGGCACTGGTTGCGGATCTGTAAAGAGCCATAACACGTCGTCAGTGCCTTTGTCAGCATGAAACCCACGTTGATTTCGTTGAGGGGGAGAGTTCAGAGCAGATGCCTACGTTGATGGAGGATGACTCCACTCCTGCAGTAGCACCCCCACTTGACATTGTAGCTGTCGCCGCCATGATTTACCAGGAAGAGCACCTTACCCCTGAGAAGATAGCAGCCGAAGTTTCTGGCTTCTTAGCAGATTCAGTCTAATATATAGAATGTATTTAGACTTTATTCATTTATTTTATGTGTGGAACGAATGAGTTAAACTTTGCATTGAGGGTACTCAAACAATTTATTTTCACATGATGGTTGGATAATATTGTATAATTCATTCATTTATTCAGTTAATAATAGCATGATATGTTCTGATATTTGAAGTAGTTTATTTATGTGTTGATTGTCTTCTACTACATATTAATAAAGTACGTTATATTAGAACACGTGTAGCGCCCTATAGAGGAAGTGTGCTTAGCTGACAGCGGCACAAGAAATACCATCTATACCATCTTGAGAGAGACAAAATTCTTTCAGCCGATTAGAAAGAATGCTAGCAACCTTACAACAATCATCAGTAGCGATGTTTATATAATAGGCTCAGGGAGATCCACAATTATACTCTCAATAGGCACAACTTTGATCATTTAAGAAGCCTTATTATACCCAGAATATTAAGTTTCAAGGGTATTCGCGCTAACCGTTTCCACATTAAAACTGAAGAAGATTATGCTAAGCAATACCCGCTCATTACAAAGCATGAACCAAATGGAAAAAGGGTATTAGAAAGACTTCCTTCATTTGAGACTGGGCATACTACATTAATATTAAGACACCCGTAGCCTATACTGCCATGAAAATAATATTTAGAAGCTCTGAACTTTTCTATCTCTGGCATGATAGACTAGGCAACCCAGGTCTTAGGATGATGAGAAATATAATTAACAATTCATAGGGACATAATATTGATGTAAAGAATTTCTTGAATAAAAAAATTATGTGTGCCCTACATATGCCACCAGGAAATTAATTACTACACCTTCTGCTCTAAAAGTGAAGGATGAAGTCTTCGCATTCCTGGAGTGCATTCAATGAGACACTGTGGTCCTATACAGCCACTGTTAGGGCCATTTAAATATTTCATACTGCTCATCAATGCTTCCTCGAAATGGTCACACGTATGTTTATTATCTACGAGAAACCATGCTTTCGCAAAGCTGATCTCCCAGATAATTCAAATTAAAAATAATTTCCCTGATAATCATGTAAATTCCATTGGAATGGACAATGCCAAAGAATTTACTTCAAAGGCATTTGATGATTATTGCATGGCAATGGGAATTAAAGCTGAGCATTTCGTACCGCATGTCCACACCCAGAATGGTCTAACAAAAGCATTAACTAAGTGAATTAAATTTATTGCCTGATCACTTTTGCAGAATTGTAATTTACCAACTACATATTGGGGATACGTAGTCATGCATGCAGCAACTCTCATCAACTTTAGACCATCGGCATACAACATCCATTCACCTATGCAACTAGTTCAAGAGTCAGCATCAAAAATTTCTCATCTCCGTAGGTTTGGGTGCAAGGTTTATATACCTATACCTCCTCTACAGCGTACTACAATGGGCCCTCTCTGAATGTCTGGGATATATGTTAGTTATGAGACAACATCCATAATCAGGTATTTGGACCCCATGACAGGAGATTTGCATATAGCTCATTTCGCTGATAGTATATTTGATGAGGATAGTTTCCCGACATTAGGGGAGGAAATCAACCCCTTGATGAAAAATGTTGGAAAATTATGTGGCAAGCCACGGGAATCATGTGCCGTGCACTGGTAAAACAAATAAAAAATTCCAAAAGATCGTTGACTTGCGAACATTAGCAAACCAACTACTTGACCACTTTAGTGATTTAAAGAGCATGACCAAGTCGTATGTTCCTGCACGTAATGCACCAGAGAGGGTTGAAATACCGAAGAAAATTGAAGGTATCCCTAATCCCGTCCAGAGGCCTCAAAATAAAAGGACGAGAACTCCGACCCCTTGAATCCCAAATAACCGGGGATGCCTGGTGAAAAAGGATAAGAAGAACTTAATAGAACCAATCACCGAAATTCCCCAAATCTAGAAAGGGAGTCAGTTGAGACCTAGCACCAGTAGACACCTTCTGAAAAAGGCATACTGGATTTAAACATTCTCATGGAGGGAGAAATCAGCATGGATGTGTGCGACACATCGGAGTTGAAAAACTATAGGGACTTGTCCTGGTAACTGGAAGAGCGGTGAGCAAGCAGAAGCACTAGAAGAATCAACCCATGATGAGATAGCTATGAACTATGTGCACACGGGAGAATCCATGAATAGGACAACAGCCAATGTTGATATTAATTTTGCAAAGAAAATTACCATAATCATTGATCTTGTTGCAGAGCCTGCATCGCTCACTGAATGTAAGAAAATATTAGATTGGGAAGATTGGAAAAAGGCAATAGAAACTAAATTATTATCTCTAAATAAAAGAGAGGTGTTTGGATATGTAAGCACCCCACAGGGTATAAGTGGGTATTTGCTCAAAAGAGAAATTGAGTTGTAAGATATAAAGTAAGACTTGTTACACAAGATTTCACTCAATGTCCAGGAGTTGATTTTCAAGAAACCTGTTCCCTGGTCATGGGCAGTATTACATTTAGATATTTAATATTGATGGCAGTAAACATGAACATAGAAATGAAGTTAATGGATGTGGTAACTGCATACTTTTATGGAAACTTGGATTCAGACATTTATATGAAGGTGCATGAAAACATACCTGTCCCGAACCAAGACAGAGCAAATAGAAACCTGTACAGTGTGAAACTCAGAAAATCATTGTATGGACTTAAGTAATTAGGCAAGATGTGGTATAATTGCTTAAGCAACTTTCTATGCAAGAAAGACTATACGAACAATGTAGATTGTCCCTGTGTATTTATACGATGATCTCAGAATGGATTTTGTATAATCTCAATATATGTAGATGACCTAAACCTTGGAAGATATAAAGGAGGTGAGTTCTTACTTGGAGTCAGAATTCGAAATGAAGGATTTGGGTAAACCAAATATTGCTTAGGCTTACAGCTCGAGTATATCCCAGAAGGAATATTAGTACATTAATTGCATACACTCAAAAGTTGTTAGAAATGTTTGACTTTGAAAAGGCATACCCTTCGAAAGTACCAATGGTCGGATGATCTTTACAGCAAGATAAGGATTTGTACCGACCTAGAGAAGAGGGGGAGGAAGTCTTGGGACCGGAATTCCTATACTTAAGTGCAGTAGGAGCACTTATGTATTTAGCAAACTGCACTAGACTGGACATTACATTTGCTATAAAACCTTTAGCAAGGTATAGTGTAGAACCTACCAAAAGGCATTGGCAGGGGATAAAGGATATCTTCTGATACCTTCAAACAAGCAAAGACCTTGAACTATTCTACAAAAGAATCAAGACCTGAATATGACTTGCTAAGCAGATGCTAGGTGCTTGTCAGACCCACAAACAGCTAGGTCACAAATAGGCTATATATTCCTATGTGGTGGAACTGCAATTTAATGGAAATCGTTTAAGCAAAGTCTTATATCGACTTTGACGAATGTGACTGTATGAAGCCATACGAGAATGTGATTGGCTTTGAGAAATGGTTCATCACATCCAACAATCATGTGGATTGAACATCATACAAGCTCCCATAATTATCTATGGAGATAATACAGCTTGTGTTGCACAAGTATAAACGAGTTACGCGAAGTGTTATCTCACAAAGCATATCAACCCCAAGAAGATGGACGAAATTAAGGTACTGCATACTAAGTCATGTGAAAATCTTACAGATTTGTTCACTAAGTCACTTCCAGCATTTAACTTTGAAAGGTGTATACATGGAATTGGAATGATGAGATTTAGAGATGTGCAACACTCAGGGGGAGATTCTTCTCGAGCTCACTATTAAAACTTGATCATGAAGATTGAGTACCCAAAGAATAAATCCTATAGATTAAGTGAAATTAAGTGGATTGTCCTCTTTTTCCCTTGACGAGTTTTCCAGAAGTTTCTTGGTCAAGGGTTTAAAGGCAATTTGTGCAACACAATATAACATGTATCATGTACTCTTTCTTCAAATTTTTTTCACTGGGTTTTTATGGAGTTCTGATGAGGCATGAATGTGTTAGATGAGTGCCCAAGGGGGAGTGTTGGGAAACCTGGACCTAGGCCTGCAGGCCTGGCCCATGGTAGGCACCACTCCACCTAGTCTATGAAATAGGTGGTCCCAATGATTAGATCTTGTACTTGTGAAAGAGAAAGCAATAAAGAAAAGGAGTTCCCCTATCTCTCTATGTTCAATTCTTGTATTTTCTTCCATTATCTGTGTTTGATCCATCTCTCTCGCATAGGAGGAATCGCTTGGACTGGATTCACAAGCGATGGTTCCTCAATAATCTTGATGCACGCACACATAATGCCAAGTTGGCGCCTACCTATTACGTTTATAGATACACAACTATAGAAAAGGCCATCACAGACGGTTCAAAAATGTCATCACAGATGGTTTCATGAGTCGTCTGAATATGGGTCATTAATGACATGAAGTTATCACAAACAGCTTTCGAACCGTCTGTGATGTAGCATATTATAGACGGTTATTAACTTGTAACTATCTATGATAGTTAACTATCACAAACGGGTTTTCGCTAAAACTGTCTGTGATATATGATTATCATAGACGATTTTTAGTTGAAACCATCTGTGAAACATGATGTATCACAGATGGTTTCAACTAAAAACCATCTGTGATAGTACACTATCACAAACAGTTATGAGTTAATAACCGTCTGTGATATTCTTTTCTATTCCTAAATCTATTTCTTTTTGTTGGCTAGCCTCAGAAAATGCTAACCATGCCCTCTGAAACAAGCAGATCAACACAGTATACATCCAATTCACATTCATTCATTTTAGAAACAAGAATATCCATTTCACAAATCCATTAACTGAAATGAAATAAATTATCCATCTATTAACAAATACACACATGTACAATTAGTTAGCTCAATCTTATCCCAATCAAATTCATTCCACATTATAGAACTCCATATCTTCTTTTATGACTTTAGAAATCAAGAAGTACGCATACTGATGGACCATGTGGAGCTGACCCCGAGTATGTGATGAGTAATTGACATCGGTTTAGCAAAGTTGAGTTTGGTTTCTGTGGTTTGGACCATGTCGTTGCATGGTGCATTCGACTTCGGTCGGGCTTGGTCAAACCTGGTCAAAGTGATTAGGATGCATATTCTGTTAATTTGTCAGGTTTGGGCTATTTCATGCTTAACGAGATTCATTGATGCTATTTATGCTTTCATGTGTCGAGCGGTGCTATTTGATGTGTTTCTTTTCTGTGATGGCTGCAGGATGTCGAGACGAAGTCGTGACGAGGCACAAGGTGACCGGACTAAGCACAGGCGGTGTCGAGGTCAGAACGGTCGGATGTGTCGAAGACGGCGGAGACTCGAGGTGGTTGCGAGGCTTGGACGACAAGATACGCGGAAGCTTCCCGGAAGGTGCAAGAGGGGCGTTTCAGTAAAAGCGCAAAGCTGCACAGGTGGAGGTGGTTCTGTTCGGGATTTGGCGAGCGTAACGGGTTGAAAACCCGTTAGCCAAAGGCTATAAATAGGATAAGGTGTCTCCTTGGGGCTGCATGTATTCCAATGGATTGAATGGGTTGTTAGGGTTTGCTTTAGTTAAAATGGCCTTTGGAGAGGTTGGTTTGGCTTTAGCCTTTAGTTGGTAGGGTTTTAGTAGTGGAGAGTTGGTGGAGAGGGCAGAAGTATGTCTCCTTCGTAGCCTCCTTCTGTGTGTCTTCTTGAGTGGAGTTCTTGAGCTTGTGTGAGGGAGAGGTTGGAGATGAGTTGATCCACTATGTAAACATTCCTCTATATGTAATCATGTCATCTCTCTTCATCAATATCATTTTGAGGTGGTTTTATTTGGAATGGATCAATCTCTTGTGCTCTCTGGGATGATTTTCAATTTCTGCAGTTGCTCTGTTCTCTCTCTGTTTCTTGCCCTTTTTGAGTTGAATCTTTGATTCTCCAGATGATTCTTGATCTCTCTGTGTCGGGAAAGACTCAAGGCCATTTGGCCAATCCATTTTTGAGATCAAGTTGAGGAGTCTTTGATTTCTACAGTTTCTCAAACCCTCGTCACCCTCTCCTCTACTTTTCACTATTCTAGGGTTTGGGAGGCAGAGGACTTTGAGATATCTTGATTCCCCTTCATAAAGTGGTTTCAAATTTGTGCTTTCTTGCTAAAAGATCATCTCCAGCTGGTTTTCAAAGTCCCTTGAGCAAAGGATAAAAGTATCATGAGATATTATGGATCTTGTGTTTTCCTGCTAAAACTTTTGACAAAAACAACAATTTCTTTCTCAAATGATCTTGGTTTGCACCTCTTCTTGTCTTGAGGTCATTCTTGCTATTTAATTTAAATTTCTCTTGATCTCTACTGAAAAGAACAAATTTCCATATGCCTTTTCTCAGTTTTTGTTCGGCTGAACAGTTTTTCTCTGATCTGATTTTTGGCAGTGCTCTGCATTTTTGCTATCAGCTGTCACTATCTGCTGCTTTTATCTCCCTGCAAACCTACTGCCTTTTTATTTCTCTTTCAGTTTGCTGTCTCGGTGAAATTTCAGCATGTGGCTGCTCATTCAGATTACTTCTAGCTGCTGATTTCTTCCCCTTTTTGCTGCACTCGGTCTGCAGCAGTTTTAGCTCTCGGGCTGCAGCATATGTGCTATTTTCAGCAGCAGTAATTACTGTTCCCATGCTGTTTTTGGCTGCTACAGTTTGCGGTTTCCATTGGTTGCATACGGTGCAATGTTTGTAGCTCTCGGCTGCTCCTTAATTCAGTTTTTTGTCTGAGTTTTGCAGTAATTTTTCAGCAGTTTGTTTTCTCTCCCATTTCAGCCAAGGGCAGTTATTCCTTCTGCAATTTCAGTTTTTATTTGTAGTTCCTGTTTTTAGCCCTTTAGCCGGTTTGTTTCAGTTTTTCTTCGGTCAATCGCCAAATTGATTCTCGGCTTCCAGTGAGCGAACTTTTTGCTTCATAGCTTCTATAGCTATTGAAGAAAAGTCAGTGAGGACACTCGGGGTGAATTTTAAGGCACCATTCACCTCCCCTCTGTTGCCATTTCGGTCCTACAATTGGTATCAGAGCCGGTTAGCTCTTCTCGATAGATCTTAACCGGTCTCTAGAGCCATGGCGACAGACAAGTACTCGACCAAGCCCCCGATCTTCGATGGGATCGACTATCCCTTCTGGAAGAGTCGGATGGAGTCCTACATCCAGGCTCAGGGCTACGCCATCTGGCGTAAGGTCAAAGTACGATATGTTGTTCCTGCCGATGAGAACATCAATGCCGGGAACATGGCTGATGTTGAGGCAAACGCTAAGTCAAGGAACATCATAATCCAGGGGTTGGGCCGAAGTGAGTTCGACCGCATCTCTCATCTCACATCGGCTTTCGATATCTGGGAGGACCCTCGATGCATACCATGAGGGCACCTCCCAGATTAAGACAGTTCGACAGGCCCAGTTCAAGCGAGATTACAACAAGTTTGAAATGCTCGCTGGCGAGTCCCTCGATGAGTGCTTTTCGCGTTTTCACAAGATTTTGAGCAACCTCCGAGCGGTCAGTCTCACATACCCCGACTCGAACAACGCTCGTCAGATGCTCGCGGCACTTGATTTGCTGGTTTGGGAGATGAAGGTGACTACCATCAAGGACACTACTGACCTCTCGACTTTGACTCTTGACGCGTTGTACTCACGCCTCAAGACTCAAGATTGACATTGTCTCTCGTAAGTCAAAGTCGTAGTCGATGGCTTTAGTTACCGATCCCACTTCAGCTCCTAGTCTTTCTTCTGATTCGCTTTGTGGATTCTTGCTTGCTGCTCTCTGTGACGTGACTGATGATCAGTTAGAGCAGCTTGCAAATGAGCAGTTAGCCCTCCTTGCCAGAAAGTTTTCTCATGCTTACAAGAGAAGGAGGGACAGAAAGAGAGGACCCGTGATCTGCTTCGAGTGTGGTGGCCTCAACCACATTCGAGCGAACTACCCCAAACTGGAGAAGGGCAAGAGCGACTTCGGCGGCGTGAACAGGAATGACTACATCAACAAGGACCGCAACAAGAAGCCTCCAGTTCACGCACAAGGCAAGAAGAAGTTCCGCGACCTTGGCAAAGCCAAGAAGCTCTTCCATCGTGTCCTCACCGCCTTCGACGACCTCGATCTCAGCGAGGTGGAGGGGTGGAGCGACGATGATGGGAAGGACGAACAAGACCCCAAGGGTACCGACAACTTCTCTGGCATGTGCTTCATGGCCCTTGAGGGCGAACTGAGTGACAACGAGCTGCACTCCGACGAGGTATACCCTTCATACGACCAACTTAATGATGCCTTTCTTAAGCTAGGTAGATTCCATGCTAGATCTAGAGCTAGGGTTAGCGAGTTGGAGAAGGAAGTAGAGAGCTTGTCACGGGAGCTTACTTCACTTAGATCTGCTCCCTCCCGTGACGATTGTGATGTGTGTACTGCTCTGCTTGGTGACATGGAGAAACTAAGGACCTTGCATGATAGTGTGTCCTCTGAGCTAGACATGGTTAAGGTGGAGAATGTTAGTCTTCTTGCTGAACTAGAATTGAGTAGGGTTGCTCCCCTTTCATCTGTTGTTGAGACTACATCTTGCACCTCATGTGAGGATAAGGACAATGTGTTTAGAGGTCTTTATACCATGTTGTTTGATCTGCCCGAGACTTGTGAAAGTTGTAATAAATTGAAGATGAACCTAAAACGGGCAGATCATAAAATTGCTGAATTACAAGCTTTTCTTCTTGAGCCTATTGCTTCATGTGTGAATTGTCCCAAGCTTACTGCTGAACTTGAATCTGTCTCCAAACAGTTTCAAGAATTAGCTGATGATAACAACAGATTGGCTCAATATGCTTCTAAGGATCCTGTTAGCTCACCATGCATTAATTGTAACAAACTAAAATCTGACTTGATTGCATTGGATGAAAAATGTGTGAAGCTAACTAAGGACCTTCTAGAGAAGCCATCTTCTGCTTGTAATGTGTGTGCTGCTGAGGGGAGAAGCCCAAGGGTAAGGTACAGATGCCTAGCGACGTGAACCAATTGGCTAGCAGTAGGACTGTTCATTCTGAGTCGGCTGTGCGTGCACAAGCCATTCGTCCCCCTGCTGTTGGTTCTTCTTCTTCTACTCCCTTACCTTCTACTGTTCCTTCTTCCCCTGCTCTTCTTGCACCTCTCTCTTTCGGGAGTGTCAGTATCTTATGAACACTCTCGAGAGATTTGTAGGAGGCAAGAAGAAGCTGAATCTTATTCTAGACCAGTCCAAGATTTGCAAGTTCAATCAAGGTCTAGGATACGATTTCTATGAGGACATGAGGAAGCATCCACCTGTCGTGCTCAGACCCATAGCACCAGGTGTGATCGAGACCGAGCCCAAATCTGATGAAGTTAAATTCAAGTCGGCGGGCTTTGTCCAAGGGATTTCTGACAGCAAGGTGAGTCGACCTGCAGCTTCGGCCTCTCAGAAGGCAAAGCCTCATTATGCTACCTTTACCCCTCAGAAGGTAAGGTATCATTGCACCTTCTGTCAGAAGGATGGACACTCGTTCGAGCGATGCTTCAGGCGCGCCAAGATCGCGCGTAGAGACCGTGTTCATGATCTTAGGCGTATTCAGGGTCAGCCCCAGACCTTAAGTGCACCTAAGACCAACACGAGGTCTAGGCTTGTTTCTGTTGATGGGTTTGGGCAGCATCGAGGACTTAGTTTTTCTGAGTTTTCTGGTTTTCGTCCTCATGCTCCCTTTGGTCGTGACTTCCGCCATCCTGAGGGTAGATCTCATTTCCCCCGTCGAGATAACTACTCGCGGCGTGATCAGCATGTTGTTGGTGTCGTGACTCGCTCCTCTGTAGCAGTCAAGCCCAACAACAGCTTCGGGTCTACACACAGACCTTCTGGCTTGTTGAGTGCAGAGAGCGTAGGGTAGTTAGAGGTCAGTCGTGTTTGACTACTTCTGCTGCTCGACATGTTACTCAGTATTGGGTGCCAAAATCACTCTTGATTTATCCCAGTACTGAGCCTTTACTCTCTGTTTGACTCAGGTTCGCCGAGCAGGGAAGGGAGAGGTTTGGCTCGTAGACTCCAGTTGTTCCCGTCATATGACCGGAGACTCACATTGGTTCTCTTCCCTAGCCCGCGCTCCAGGTGATGAGACGATCACCTTCGGAGATGCTTCGTCTGGGCGCGTCATCGCCAAAGGTACAGTGCGCGTTAATGAGTCTTTTATTTTAAAAGATGTTGCCTTGGTTAGTAAGCTACGATATAATTTGCTTTCCGTCTCTCAGCTTACCGATGACGGTTATGAGGTGAGCTTTAAGAAAAATAATTGCAAAATTCTTGATTCTTCGGGTAGTCTGGTTTGCGGGATTTCTCGTTATGGGAGGATCTTTTGTGTTGATTTTTCTGAGTCTTCTGGTGATCCTCTCAGGTGTTTAGTTGCTTCTGAGCCCACGACCTCACCTTCTGGTATAGGAGACTTGGTCATTTGGATTTGACCATTTGACCCGAGTTAGCGGCCATGATCTCATTCGTGGTTTGCCGAAACTCAAGATGGTCAAAGGTATTGTTTGTGCTCCATGCCGGCACGGCAAGATGGTTGCCGCTTCTCATCCTCCGGTCACAGTGACTATGACCGATGCACCGGGACAGCTACTCCATATGGACACAGTTGGACCAGCTCGAGTGCAGTCAGCAGGAGGGAAGTGGTATGTCTTTGTCGTGGTTGATGACTTCTCGAGGTTTTCTTGGGTGTTTTTCTTAGCCTCGAAGGATGAGACGTTTACACATTTTCGAGTTCTTTTCAGTAGGCTTCTGTTGAGCTCCCGGGTGCCTTACGAGCGATCCGTAGTGAAAATGGCACGGACTTCAAGAATTCCTACTTTGAGAGGTTCTGTGATGAGACAAGTGTAGAGCACCAGTTCTCTTCTCCGCACGTTCCACGGTAGAATAGCGTTGTGGAGAGGAAGAACCGTACTTTGGTCGAGATGGCCAAGACGATGCTCGATGAGTACTCTACACCTAGGAAGTTTTGGGCTGAGGCTATTGCGACCGCGTGCCATGTTGCAAACAGAGTTTTTCTTCGGGCACACTTGCATCACACTTCCTATGAGTTGAGATACGGGCGAAAGCCCAGTGTCTCTCATTTTCGTGTGTTTGGTTGCAAGAGTTTCATTTTGAAGTCCGGGAACCTAGACAAGTTCGAGTCACATTCTTGTGATGGTATCTTTCTTGGTTACTCGGCTTCTTCGCGGGCTTATCAGGTTGGAACTGCGAGTCTAGGAAAATGGTAGAGACCTGTGAGGTGACCTTCGATGAGGCCAGTCCAGGGACTAGGCCCGATATCTTAGGTTCTTTAGAGCAGTCCGAGCCCATCTTTGTGGATGATGAGGACGATGGAGATGAGGGTTGTCTACCCGATCCAGTCCCTCATCCACCCCTCGAGGTGCCTTCTTCCACCGCACCTCCAAGTGATCAACCCATGCCTTCTGCTTCCTCTGGAGCTAGTGGCTCTGTTCCTACCTTGTTAGCTCACGAGGTAGAGGCCACTTCTTCATCTCATCCTGGACCTCCTCGATATATCCAGAAAGACCATCCTTCTCAGCAAATGATTGGAGACCTCTTTGAGCGAGTCACTCGCTCAAAGTCTGGCATGTCACATTTCTGTCTTCATTCTGCCTTTGTTGCTACCTTTGAGCCCAAGGATGTTAGTCATGCTCTATCCGATGAGTCTTGGGTCAATGCCATGCATGAGGAGTTAGAGAATTTCGAGAGAAACAAGGTCTGGTCGCTTGTTGAGCTCCCTCGAGGTCACAATATCATTGGGACTAAGTGGGTGTTCAAGAATAAGCAGAGTGAGGATGGAGTTGTCATTCGAAACAAGGCTAGACTGGTAGCTCAGGGCTTCTCCCAGGTTGAGGGTCTAGATTTTGAGGAGACCTTTGCCCCTGTAGCTAGACTTGAGGCCATTAGAATCCTGCTTGCTTTTGCGGCTTCTAAGAGTTTCAAGCTTTACCATATGGATGTCAAGAGTGCCTTCCTCAATGGCTTTTTTGAGGAAGAAGTCTATGTGAGACAGCCTCCAGGTTTCGAGAAGCCCAATACCCAAACCATGTCTACAAACTTTCCAAAGCATTGTATCGACTTAAGTAGGCCCCTAGAGCTTGGTATGAGAGGCTTAAGTCCTATCTATTGAGTCATGGTTTTGAGATGGGTAAGGTAGATAAGACCTTGTTCATTCGCCGGCATGGCACAGACCTTCTGCTCGTCCATATTTATGTGGATGACATCATCTTTGGTGGCTCTTCCCATGCTCTCGTTTCACAGTTCTCAGATGTTATGAGCACCGAGTTTGAGATGAGCATGATGGGTGAGTTGACCTTCTTCCTTGGCTTCCAGATCAGGCAGACTCGGGAGGGTACCTTTTTGCATCAGGGCAAGTACACGCGTGACCTCCTGAGACGCTTTGACATGAGTGATGGTAAGCCTGTGTCGACTCCCATGGCATCCACAGCTTCACTCGACCCAGATGAGGACGGCGAGCCAGTTGATCAGAAGGAGTATCGTAGCATGATTGGGTCCCTCTTGTACCTTAGTGCCTCGAGACCGGACATACACTTTGTTGTGTGTCTATGTGCTCATTTTCAAGCTTCTCCTCACGTATCTCACCGCCAGGCGGTGAAGCGCATCCTTCGGTACCTTCGAGCTACCATAGACTATGGTATCTGGTACTCTTCATCTTCCTGTCTTTCCTTGAGAGCCTATTCTGATGCAGACTTTGTTGGCTGTAGGATAGATAGAAAGAGCACCTCTGACACCTGCCAATTCATTGGCACTTCTCACATTTCTTGGTCTTCGAGTAAGCAGTCCAGTGTTGCTCAGTCAACCGCACAGGCCGAGTACATTGCTGCAGCCAGGTGCTCTGGATGGTCATGACTCTGCGGGACTTTGGGTTAGTTATCGATAGTGTTCCACTCTTTTGTGATAACACTTCTGCGATTAACATTGCTAAGAACCCAGTGCAGCATTCTCGGACCAAGCACATTGATATCAGATATCACTTCCTTCGAGACCATGTGGAGAAGGGTGACATAGTGCTTTAGTTCGTGGAGAGTGACCACCAGTTGGCTGACATCTTTACCAAGCCTTTGGATAGCTCTAGGTTTTCAGCTCTGCAGGGAGAGCTTGGGGTGGTTTATCCTTATGGACTGTTGTGAGGGGGAGTTTTGTCCTTCATTGCTTTATCATGTTTATTATGCTCTTACTCCTTTCTGTTGCATTGCATATGGGTGCATTGGGGTTAGTCCTTCTAGCATAGGTTAGAATGTTTCTCTTGTCTAGCTGTTTAGACTTCTTACTCTTATCTTGTGATTCTAGGATGCTGTTTATTAGCTGCTTCTCTTCTCACTAGGTTGAGCTCACTCATTACTTATAGGTTCTAGCAAGGGTTGGGCCACCCTTGGGTAGACAGGGTACGTGTTTGCTCCTTAGTGTGTTAGGTGATCAGTTGATAGTCCTAGAGTCATATGGGGTAGATGAGAGTCAGTCTGAGCCATAGTATCCTCTATATCTTGTCTATGCTTTAAGGACTGCATTTTCTGTTTTTATTACCAGCTTCTCGAATTTATTACTTTGGTTCAAGGGGAGTTCATTTGGGAGCTTCTAGATCTTAATATTGTCATAACTCAACTTGAATTAAAAGTTGCATCACATGTTGAGGGGGAGCTGGATTTTTTTGCATTTCATCATTCTACATTGTAATATAACTACGTTGAGCCTTGATTATTATCCGTTTATGACATGTTTACAATGCTTTACATCTTGCCATGATTTGTGCTTACTTGCTAGATTGATCATGTGTAGTCAATTTTTTGCCATGATAGGTTGATTAAAAATGCACAACTTGAATTAATTCATGTCATGTTAGCTCTTAAGATTAGTCTGTCTTTAGTTATCCTTTTATGATTCATGCCACATCAAATAGGCTGAGTTGAGTCTTGAATCTTTATTGAGCTTTATATTGAGCTATGTTTGTTTCTTGATAAACCATGAGTTAGTACAAGTCTTCTGTTCATGAAAAATGCAAAAAGATCTTTTTTGTGCGAAAAAACTGATCTCACCAATTCTTTCTTATGAGACGGCTTGCCATTGCGCTAGACATGAACTCAGAGGGAGTTTTGGATAACCAAGATCATCTTCTTAAGCTTATTGCTTGGAGTGGTCGCATAAGGCTTGAGATCTAGCACATGACTAAACAAAAATCTTGATTGGAAACAATTATGAGTTTCTCAAAGTAAAAATATGTCATTTGTGCTCAATTTGCTAAAATTACAAGTACTTAACCAAATGTCTCATTCTTGAACTTGTAGCACTCTAAATTGACTCAATACTAGCTTCTTGGTTCCGCTTAGCTTATTGACATGGTTTGCATCATCTTGGATACCTTTAGCTAGAATAGAATCATGGTCGACTTGACATGCTAAGAAATTCGACTAAATTTCAGATTGTGACTTATTTGGCTTAGCTTGATTATACATGTCTTGTCATGATCTTGATAGCATTTTATGTATTATGGCTTGATGTAATTCTCATATGGTCATTTTGGATAATCTTCATGGCTCTAAATGCTTAAAATAAACAAACTTCAGCCATTTCATCCATCATCATGCCTTATTCTCTCTTTTGTGTCCTTGATGTGTTTATTGCCAAAAGGGGGAGAATAGCGAGAGAAAAAGCCGTTTTGGGAGCTTTGAGGAAAACTTGCTCTTTCTTTTGCTCAGCTTTGGGAGCTTTGAGGAAAATTTGCTCTTTCTTTTGCTCCTTGTGTCAACGTGGTCATTAGAATCATTTTCTTCTCTTTGGACCATGTGTTGACTCTCTTTCCTTTTTCAAACAAACTCAACTTTGCGCTTTTTCTGGGTTTGTCAATATACTCATCAAGGGGGAGATTGATGGACCGTGTGGAGGTGACCCCAAGTATGTGATAAGTAAATGACATCGGTTTAGCAAAGTTGAGTTTGGTTTGTGTGGTTCGGACCATGTCGTTGCGTGGTGCATTCGACTTTGGTCGGGCTTGGTCAAACCTGGTCGAAGTGATTAGGATGCATATTCTGTTAATTTGTCAGGTTTGGGCTATTTCATGCTTAACGAGATTCATTGATGCTATTTATACTTTCATGTGTCGAGCGGTGCTATTTGATGTGTTTCTTCTCTGTGATGGCTGCAGGACGTCGAGACGGAGTCGTGGCGAGGCACGAGGTGACCGGACTAGGCACAGGCGGTGTCAAGGTCAGAACGATCGGATGTGTCGAAGACGGCGGAGACTCGAGGTGATTGCGAGGCTTGGACGACAAGATACGCGGAAGCTTCCCGGAAGGTGCAGGAGGGGCGTTTCGGTAAAAGCGCAAAGCTGCACAGGTGGAGGCGGTTCCGTTCTGGATTTGGCGGGCGTAACGGGTTGGAAACCCGTTAGCCAAAGGCTATAAATAGGAGAAGGTGTCTCCTTGGGGCTGCATGTATTCTAATGGATTGAATGGGTTGTTAGGGTTTGCTTTAGTCAAAATGGCCTTTGGAGAGGTTGTTTTGGCTTTAGCCTTTAGTTGGTAGGGTTTTAGTAGTGGAGAGTTGGTGGAGAGGGCAGAAGTATGTCTCCTTCGTAGCCTCCTTCTGTGTGTCTTCTTGAGTGGAGTTCTTGAGCTTGTGTGAGGGAGAGGTTGGAGATGAGTTGATCCACTATGTAAACATTCCTCTATATGTAATCGTGTCATCTCTCTTCATCAATATCATTTTGAGGTGGTTTTATTTGGAATGGATCAATCTCTTGTGCTCTCTAGGATGATTTTCAATTTCTGTAGTTGCTCTGTTCTCTCTCTATTTCATGCCCTTTTTGAGTTGAATCTTTGATTCTCCAGATGATTCTTGATCTCTCTGTGTCGGGAAAGACTCAAGGCCATTTGCCCAACCATTTTTGAGATAAGTTGAGGAGTCTTTGATTTCTGCAGTTTCTCAAACCCTCGTCACCCTCTCCTCTGCTTTTCACTGTTCTAGGGTTTGGGAGGCAGAGGACTTTGAGATATCTTGATTCCCCTTCATAAAGTGGTTGCAAATTTGTGCTTTCTTGCTAAAAGATCATCTCCAGCTGGTTTTCAAAGTCCCTTGAGCAAAGGATAAAAGTATCATGAGATATTATGGATCTTGTGTTTTCCTGCTAAAACTTTTGACAAAAACAGCAATTTCTTTCTCAAATGATCTTGGTTTGCATCTCTTCTTGTCTTGAGGTCATTCTTACTATTTACTTTAAATTTCTCTGGATCTCTACCGAAAAGAACAAATTTCCATATGCATTTTCTCAGTTTTTGTTCGGCTGAACAGTTTTTACTGCAGTCCTGATTTTTGGCCAGCAGCTGCTCTGCATTTTTGCTATCGGCTGTCACTATCTGCTGCTTTTATCTCACTGCAAACCTACTGCCTTTTTATTTCTCTTTCAGTTTGCTGTCTCGGTCAAATTTCAGCATGTGGCTGCTCATTCAGATTACTTCTAGGTGCTGATTTCTTCCCCTTTTTGCTGCACTCGGTCTGCAGCAGTTTTAGCTCTCGGGCTACAGCATATGTGTTGTTTTTAGCAGCAGTAATTACTGTTCCCATGCTGTTTTTGGCTGCTACAGTTTGCGGTTTCCATTGGCTGCATACAGTGCAATGTTTGTAGCTCTCGGCTGCTCCTTAATTCAGTTTTTTGTCTGAGTTTTGCAGTAATTTTTCAGCAGTTTGTTTTCTCTCCCATTTCAGCCAAGGGCAGTTATTCCTTTTGCAATTTCAGTTTTTATTTGTAGTTCCTGCTTTCAGCCCTTTAGCCGGTTTGTTTCAGTTTTTCTTCGGTCAATCGACAAATTGATTCTCGGCTTCCAGTGAGCGAACTTTTTGCTTCATAGCTTCTATAGCTATTGGAGAAAAGTCGGTGAGGATACTCGGGGTGAATTTTAAGGCACCATTCACCCCCCCTCTGTTGCCATTTTGGTCCTACACATACTGTCCTTGAATTTGTTTGAGATCGGCTTATTCCAATGGAGTTTAGCGATGGATGTAAACTGTCAGTAGGAAGATCAATATCATGCATATATATATAAATTGATAAGTATGAGATAATTATTACAACATTGACAAACTTGTGGATCATTGGTCTTTGCGGAATCAAGGAGTAGTTGCATGTTGTGGCATTTCTACAAAGTGTTATATAGGATCAATGTATATTAGCGAATACTGAGAAATCTAGATCGTGTCGCAGGGCGTTGCTCGCTTCTTCGGATTTTCGTACCTCTGCAACGTATGGGGCGAATGGCCTACATGATTCCAAAACATTAGTCGTAGTCATTGGGAAGGAAGGAAAGACTGCAATAAAGTTATCTATAGAGGAAATGTGATTACCTGTTGATTAATTATTGTTCAACTGTGTAGTTGGTTTTGTTCTTCTTTAGGCAATCAAGGTATATTACCTTGTTCTATTTTGGTATAATTTCAATAAGAATCTAGTGGAACCTACATAGGTATACATCGTGATCATTAAACCTAAGTTCGTGTTGCTTATAAAGTATAAATCAATAAGTATAGCCACTAGTACAGCACTTATCTCTGGTTGCAGGGCATAAGTATGAATTCCTTGTTGCGCTGAGCCACCAATACCTTCATCATATAATTCTTGATGAAGGATGTATCCTCCTTGATGATATTCATGGCGATCAAGCATGGGTCGAGGAAACCAACCGGCAATTTCATTAATCTGGCTTCAGTTACCATGAATATATATATATACACAAAAACAATGAGCACTTACAGTGTCTAGCATCGAATGAGAGAGGCGTCAAGTGCGTCGAGTATGAAGAGAAAGAATAAGTCCTCGAAGGTCACCATGAAGACACAATCACGAATATCGTGGTGAACACGATACTTCCTGAACTTGACGATGATACCCGAGCGCCGTTGTCCCTCTGGCTTGTTGGCTTGTTCCATATAGTATGTATGCAATCTCTAGTAAGCCAGTCCTAGGGTTACGAGGTGCTCTATCAGGACAACCAATGGCTCGCCTAGTACAAATTTCTAGGCCAATAGCAAGTAAGGGATATCATCATCAGTGTTCTTTAGTTTGCCCTTGCTGCCTCAGCTGTAGGTTGACTTCATGATTGTTGACCGAGCATGAGATGTAGATACACCGCGCCCTTGCTACATCGGTGTAGGTAGCTCCAGTGCAGATATCCCCTATGGACTTTGTAGGATCATATGGCACAATCAGAGGGGGTGAATGATTGTCTCTGCTTTTTAAAACCTGAAACCAAAAATCAAAGCAACAGAAAAACAATCTAAATTACCGGATCTAGATTTCAATCACAACCATTTGACCACTCGCTTGACTGCTCGCTACGACTGCTTTAGCATGTAGTCAAAATCTCCCTCAGCTTGAAAAGCTTCGACCACTTGAATCGCTTCGTCGCTTGAATGTTTCGACCGCTTGAACAACTACAAGCCAAAGACAACATCGTACTCGTAGCATGCCAAATCACGATGCGTTAGCACGTTACCAAGAACACATAAAAGCAATGCTTAGGAAAACATGTCGCCAATAAACTTTTCTTGGAATAGATCTGACCTATTGCTTCTGTATTATGGATATGGCTGCAAAGCTCCCACACGGTACCCCTAAAAGCCATCTCAACGAAAGCCCTCTAAAAACCACACATTAACACTTAGCATCTCCCTGCTTTTATAGGCTAACATCTAGACCGTGTTTGACTCAAACACAAACACAACACCTAATCTCTTTCGAAAACCAAGGGACCTGAAACCCTTCCAAACACGGGTTTTACCATATCTCTACAACTTCCCGTTACGAACTCCTTCCATAACGTCTCCAATCACAACATGTGACAAAAGCATCCAAGACGCACCTCCTGTATCTTCATTATGAACCATCACCACGTATCGAATCCTCCAGGAACACACCTCCCGTATCTTCTCCACGCATCATCAACCTCTGTGTCAAAGCCTCCTACCTCGCACTGCTCGTAGCTTCTTCATGAATCACCACCTTTGATCTCCATATGCTCCAGCAAGAGCCCGACCACCTCGTGTGACATCTCGACTGCCTAGACATCAGATTTCCCCATCCTAGTTCTGGTCCTCCTCATCACCGATCATGATCGCCTCCATACCTACCTGCACATGCAAAGACCAAAGAAACATTCTCTCCCAGCACAAGGTGTCCCAACTTGACCATCATCAACACACACACACGCAAAACACACCCTTGTCCATCCGTAGACAAGAACCAATCCATCCATGACCATCACCCAGGTTGTCCACGACCATACATAATATCGCTTTCTAGAACTCATCCTCAGACCATCCATTACGACTGGTTACAACCGCTATGTAAGACCGGCTACTTGCTCCTCGAGTACTCGAACACAAGTGCTCGGGAAATACCATCGCTCAGAACACTCAGGAATACCATCACTACTGACTACAGACCCATCGAGTACTGACTACCGAGTACTAATCATATACCACAACTCTCCGACAACCGATCGCTGACCACGATCATGAAAACCATGACTATTGAGTACCGAGTCCTTCAAGTACTGTTCACCGATCGCTATGCACCAGCCACTACAACACTTACTACCTTGCACTGACCAGCCAACCACTAACCCAACGTGAGTACTCAAGGTACTCAAAGATCACAAGAGTTTGAAGCACTTGTATTGAACATGAAGTCTACGAGTACCGATCGTGAAGTCCATCACAACCGATCATAGAGCCCTCGACTACCAAAGACAATGATAGCAGACCACAAAATCTATAACCATCGATCGTAAATCCTTCGACTATCAACCAGTAAAATCTTTGACTATCGAGTACTAACCAGTAAAGCCTATGACTATCAATCACAAAGTCTATGACTATGAAAAAGTATTGTGACCATGATAAAGTATTGTACATATGATTACCTCTCGTGGTTGTATGGTCATAGTCGTACTGCAGTGCTTGGAGTCGAAATACCATACCATACTGAGTACCTTTAGACAACTGAGAACCTTCAGACTAAGTGAGACCCTTTGGACCACCACTCGAACACTGTTCGATCTTCCGGTGGTACTCGAACACTGTCCGATGCTTCGGTTCCACTCGAAAACTATCCGATGCGCCAAAGCTACTCGGACACATCTGATACTCTGCTGTTACTTGAAAACTGTTTGATGCCAATTGAATCTGATCAGACTGGTCTGAAACAACTCGAAGGCACATCAAAACCTATCGGGACTCCGGATTTCTGAACCCGGACCCTCTGTGTATTACAGCACTAGTCCCAGATCAAAGCTAGTGCACACAGTCAAACAGAAATGATTATATAACCAACAACGATTTATTACAATAATAGAGAGTACCGACCGAAAGGTCTCATTATTACAAATGAGGTTTCAAGACCTCATACACACAAAACACAGCGAAAGCAAAAGATACATCCGGCGAAGACCCATCAATACACCACAGGCAATTGACTGGGGAAGCGTGACCTAGTACTCCGGGAATCCTTCATCGAATCCACAAGCGAAGTAGTCGTAGTCTCCTTCTTGAGCTTCAATTTCCTCTGAGTTGATTTTAGTGCAGCATGTGAGTACATAAAGTACTCCGCAAGTCTTGGGAAAAATGCAATAGATGCAAGGCTTAACAAAGAAAGGCTATATGGTTCTTTTGCACAAAGCAAGATTTTATTTCAAATAACATTAAATAATTTTGAAGGCATTAATTTAATAAAGTAATTGTTTTAACTGAAACTAGTAAACAATTTGTAGTGAAGGTTCTATCCACCAACACTAATTTAACCAACTCTAACCGTTAAGTTTCAAAACATCGAGTTCCATCCACCCGCACTGGCTCCAACCGCCAGGATTCCCTTCCGAGAGTTCCCTCCAATCTCGAATTACCAAAATTTTATTTTTAAAACCAAAACCAAAGGTCTACCATGTGAATGCATTCCTTGCCCGCCCTTGACCGTGGGCACGGCTATTCGAATAGTTTTACACTCTGCAGAGGTTGTACAACTTTACCCCCAAGAGATAAATTATCTTAGCAGTCACCACGCTTCCTTTGGCATGAGACACAGATAAAATATCACAAAGCCTTTACCTCACTCTAGTCTAGCTAGACACCACCCGCTGAGGTTTCACCGCAGAAGGGTTAAATCCGCCCAGTCCGAAGCTCCCTCTTGCACCATATGAGTACTGATAAATCCTGTCCCTCACTTGTGAATAACGATAAATCCACGGCACTCACTTTCCACTGGTGGCACCTAAACTAAACTATCGTAAGTTAGTCAGCTAGGTCGTACCCATATAGACTTGGGGTTGTGCGGTAGTGCTCAGTCTGGACAATCACAAGCGTCGGTCCTTAATCGAGTAGGGCGGAACATACACTTTACAAAATCTTGTGCTTGCCGCACCAATCCAAACCAACCATCCGCCCCAGTCTAAACCAACTTTTTCACTTTATTTATTTTTAAAAGCACAGTGGCAACACCAGTCACCACTTATTTCTAAATACAAATACCAGTTGCATGAAATATGGTTTCCCATTCCAAAGTTACAAAAGAATTAAATAGCATGACTAAGCACTTTACTACCATTCTAATAGTTATCAAAGATTTAATAATAATCTCATTATTGAGACAAAGGAAATCCTAAGGTTACAAAGGTACATGGCATTCAACTTCAATTGAGGGCATAGCAATGATTGGATTAACTAACTTGCAAAAACGAAATTAAGATTCTATGTAAATAGCGATGCACATGACTTTTAAAATAATTTAAAATATTTCACAAACATAGGTTCAAAATAATCAAAGGAGACTTGCCTTCTTGTGCACTGGTTGGTCCCTCTTCCTGCGGTTTGACAAACTCTTCGGCGACGTCGGTTTCTACGCGCAAAAAGATAAACGAACAAAGCAAATAAATACAAGAAAAATTCAAATAAAGCATATTTGGATAGTTTATGATTTTAGAAAAATTTAGAAATTTGAACGGCTCAATTGGAGTTACGATGAAGGAGAACGGGCTCTGGGAAGTTTAAATTCAGAGAAAAAGAAAAACTGGATTTTTGAGAATTATTTTCCTAAAGGAAAATCGAAATTATTGCGTCAGCGAGGAATTTCTTTTCAGCCAGAATTATTTTCCAACTGAAAAATCCGGCGACGAGGAGGAGTGGTGGCGCGGCTCGGGCTCCGGCGGCGACGGCTTTTCGACGGCGGGGAAGCACGGCCGAAGGGTTGTAGAGCTTCGCACGGGCACGAGGATCCTCGATGTGTCCTCGGTGGAGCTTGTGGATGGCCGGAGTGACGAGGGGACCTCGTCGGAGTTGGCGGCGAAGCTCGGAGAGAGAGAGGGCCGTGCGGCGGGGTTGCGGAGCTCGGGAGGGGGAAAGGACGGCCGAGGGAGGTGGTGCGGTGAGAGGGGAAGCCATTGGGGGTATTTATAGAGGGAAGGGAGGGGCACGGCGCGGGGATTGCTTGCCGGGGATCTCGGCAGCCGGCGGCGATTGCGAGGAGAAAAAGGGGAAAGCGGCGCGGGGAAGGGGGGTTCGGGCACAGGTCGGGGAGAAGAGGGGGGAGAAAGGAAGGGGATCCGGGCGACCGAGGAGGCGGCGGTGAAGGCGCGGCCGAGCGGGAGGAAGGAGACGGCGCGCGAGGAAGAGAGGCCTGACAGGTGGGCCCGAGCGGCAGCGGAAGAGGGAGGAGGCGGCTGACGGGTGGGGCCGGGGAGAGAGAGAGGAGGGAGAGGAGCGGGGCTCGGGCGACTGATATTGCGCCACGCGGGGGAGGGGGAGATCGAGCGGCCGAGGACGCTAAGTGGAAAGGGACGGGCGGATGGGCCGGGCGCGCGGGGGCAGGTGAATCCCGGCCGCCCACGTGGCGAGCGGAGGAAGAGGGTAGGCGGGATCCGGCAGCGACGTGGGCAGATCTGGGCCATCCACGTGTTGTCCGGAGGGAGGGGGTTGGGATTTTTATTTTTAATTTTTGATTTTGATTTTCAGAAAAGGCTAGAAAATTCAATAAAGCTGAGAAAAATATGAAATAAATTCCAAAAATTCCAGAAAAATTCACAGAAGTTCCTGGATAAGTTTTGGACTTAGATAAAATATTTTCAACTTAATGTTGGTATTAAATTTTCATACTTAAAATACTTTTTGTTTTCAAAAATAGATTTTAAACTCCAAAAAAACTCAGAACACCAAATAAAAGCCAAATAAATTTAAATAAAACTCAAATACTTTAAAATAATTAATTTGAAATTAAATTTTTCAGAAAGCGAATTTTTGGGATGTTACAAAACCGCTCAGAGAAGACCAAGTAGATGGAAACCACTCGGAGTACACCAAAACCACTTGAAGCCGACTCAAACCACTCGGAGCAACAAAAATACTCGGGGAAGACAAAACCCACTCGGAGAAGACAAAACAACTCGAACTTAACCTTCGACTGTGATCGACCAAAACTTTCACAAACGCAAAATCCAAACAATCCTAATATCAATTATTCATCATCGCTTTATTTATGACCATCTACATGGTCTAACTAACTTGAGACTGGTACAGGTAGCTTTGGTGCAAATAGCCCCTGTGGACTTGGCACCAGTGTAGATAGCTCGTGTGGACTTGGCATTGGTGTAGATAGCATGAGTGGACTTGACACTGGTATAGATAGCTCTCGGGGACTTAGCACCGGTGCAGGAGCCTCTAGGTAGATGTTCCTCTTGGGTCACTGGATGAATGTTCCAATGACTTGCCCTAGAGTCACGACCTCATTGTTTAGGGGCATCTATCATAGGACAATGTCAAAATTGGCATGAACACCGTCCATATTCACTTTTGCAAAACCAGGCATTAGAGATACACCGTGCACCGTGGACCCGGGCCCGGATGGATAAGCTAGGCCCTAGTAGTGCATAGGGCAACAGAGGCATATATCACTTGGAGTTTGCACTTGTTAGCCACCTACATAATGATAGAAAATTAGCTACTCAAGCAGGCCTATCAATGGATCAAGCATTCCAGAGATAATAATTATTACCAAGATATCATCGAAAGAAAATCTGTGGTCACTTTTCGATATATGGTCGGACGCACAACTACTCTGATAGTTGGGGGCTGCCTAGCACAGGAACGGTGGGGGCTTCCTACTGATTTTCTCTATACCTTTCTATCTGACCTCTGACATGCCTTTGCATCTCATCTCTAAGGGATGTTGTAATGTCCTCTCGTAGCCATACCTCGCACTCGGCTTTGGTTCTCTTTCTACATCAGTATGCTTCGGAGTCCTTTGAGAAACCATGTTTCTAAGGAACACAAAGAAAGACCAAGGCCTCTCATGCGACCCGGGTGCTCCTTGTTTTCTAGGGCTGCAGAGAGTATATCTCTATCTCTCACTGCCTAGAATAAGTCTTAGGAAGATTATACACTAAGCACCTCCTATAAGAGCTCGACAAGTCGTTTCACTTCCTGTCGAGACCCGAAGCAGCAATTCCAGGACCCTCTGTGTTATTCGCACTATCCCAGGAAAAGCTAGTGCACATAGGGTCACAGCGATGTATATCTCACATACAACCACACTTTATTATAGCAAAGGTTTAAGCCTCAAGGCCAAAGTTTATAATAATAATATAAAACTGAAAGAAGACAGCGGAAACATAAAATATAGCAGTAGCCCATCCAGCCTTCCCACAGGGCGAATTGACTGTAAGACGTGGCCTAGTCGTAGTCCTCACTGCAATCATCGAAGGCTTCTTCTAAAAAGAGTTAGATTGAGCAACATGAGTACAAAAGTACTCCACAAGTTACACTAGGAAATTTAACAGAGTAATGCATGCATAGGGAAATGTCAAAGGAAGGTATAATATGGTTGATTTGCATGAAAGGCAATATTTGAAGTAAACGTCATAAAGTATATCAAAAGCTGAATTTGATACGATAATTAAAATAGAATTTAACAAGATAATAACGTTAGTGCGACTCCAACCAACACTAACCTATTCTCGCGTATCCCACCCGGACCAATTTTCCAAAAGATGACCAAATTTTACACAAACCAGATTTTAATCAAAACCAAAGTCTAATATGTGAAATGACCGTGGACACGGCTGTCCAGGATAGTTTGTTACTTTGCAGAGGTGTACAACTTTACCCACAAGATATGTTCTCCCGTTTTGCCACACGATTACACACTGCCATAGGTGTGCGGCCGAGAGTTGATGACAAAGTCTTTATAATGATCAGTTGTCAACTAGATAACGCCGCCACTGAGGTTTCACCACAACATGAATCCACATGTTGGAGCCCCCTTTTGTGTCATGTGAGACTTCCCGTTGCCTTCGCCACGCCCACATTCAACCTTTAGCGATGGCTAGGTCCGACCCATACCGGACTTGTGGTAGTATGGTGTGACTTTGTAAAAGTAGCTCACAGACCGGTCCTTAACTTGACTTAGGCCCTACCTCGAACCCCTTGTGCCTAGCATTCAACATCGAGTCAACAAACTACGATGCATGCCAGCAAGCACCCACCACCTTACCCTTACCTAAGTCTAAACCAGTTTTATATTTTTGTTTTGACATAAGTTCATAAACATTCTTAACTCACCAAAGTCAAGAATTCAGTTTTAAAGTCTATCATTTTATGTGAAAGATTGTCCCAAACCAAAATAGTCCAAGCGTGGCTAAGCATTTCTTCAAAGTTTCTAGTTAGTGCTATCGAACTAACTAGGTTTTCACCTAGGTTTGACAAGTTATGTTGGGATTCAATATCAAATTTGGCTTTACAAGGAATTTAGGCATAACTACAAGTAAAATTGAATTTAAACTAGAATTGATACAAAAGTAAGCATGCATAATAATTTAAAAATTCAACATAAATAATTTAAGGTAATGGGTTTAACATGGTCAAGGGTGTAACTTTCCTTGCTCCTCGTCGTCGAACTCGTCACCAAAATCGTTCACTCCGAAATCCTCATAATCTACGCGCGAAATTTCAAATAAAATTTGAATAAAATTTAAAATTTTAAAAAGAGTTTAGAAATGGATAGTTTAGGATTTTAGAAGAATTTAGAAATTTGAACGGTTAAATTTGGTGTTGAAATGAGTAAATACGGGCCTTTGGAAGTTTTAAAAAGAAGAAAAAGAAAAAGACATATTTTCTACTTTATTTTTATACTGAAAAAGGACTAATTATAACGTCAGCAAATTTGAATTTTTCGGTGGGAAATATTTTAAAATGGAATTGTCCATGTTGGCACGATCGGCTGACATGGCTGAGTGCACAGCGGCGCACAGGCGGCACGCTCGCCAGAGTGTGGGCGCTTGGCGGTGGCCGGCGAGCGGTAGCGGGGGTGGAGAGGACGGCGGCGGTCTCGGCCTTACCGGCACTGGGGCTCGGGTGGCCGGAGTGCGGCGGCGGCAGAGGAGAGAAGGAGCGGCGACGGTGACTTATGAGGCGGCAGCTTCGGGGAGTTGGGGTTCTTGGCTGTGGGTGGAGGAGGGGTGATGCCAAATGAGTGACGCAGGGGGTTTTATAGGGGTGGGGGCACGGCGCTTCGCCGAAAAACGCAGGCGGAACCAGCTCGGGGAGAGGTGAGAATGCGGCGGGGCAGCGCCATTAAAGGGTGTGGCAACGAGGTGGGGACTCGAGGCGACGTCTCGGGATGCGGAACGGCTGATAGATGAAGCGGCAACGACTGATAATGGCGATGGTCGGAGGGAGGAAGGAGGAGGAAGGTAGAAGGTTATGACAGGGGTGGCCTACCGGTGGTGAGAGAGAAGGGGAGGGGAAAGGGTGCACAGCCTGATGGACGACACGTGGCAAAGCAAAGCATCTCGGCCGTCGAACGGTTAAGTGGCTACAGATGGTCTGGATTAGATCAAGGGGTGGATCGGATTGAATCCAGGGCGGGCACATTGCTTTAATAAAATATTTAAAAATACTTGTTTTCTTGTTCTAGGCTTGGGAATAAAATCCAGATAAATCCAAGTAAATCCCAGAAATCAAATAAAAGGTGAATAATATTTTAGGATGTTACAAACCTACCCCCCTAAAAAGAAATCTCTCCCTCGAGATTTGAAATAGATAGCAAAGAGATGAGGATGGTTGGCTTTTAGATCCTCTTCTCTCTCCCAAGTTGCTTCATCTTCGGTGTGGTTGCTCCACTGGACTCTGCAAAATTTGATTATTCTTTTTCTGGTCTGGCATTTTATGGTCTCGAGGATCTTGATTGGCTGCTCTTGATACGTGAGATCCTCCTGAAGATCCAAGGTTGCCAATGCTACTTGCTCTGCTGGAACTCGGAGACATTTCTTCAATTGGGAGACATGGAAAACATTGTGTACTTCTGATAGACTTGGCAGTCGATCCAACTGATAAGCAACTTCCCCTTTGCAATTGACGATCTTGAAAGGTCCAACATATCTTGGTGCAAGCTTTCCTCTTACCTATAATTGTTTTACTCCTCAAAGCGGGGATACTCTGAGATAGACATAATCGTCGACTTCAAAGGTTAAGTCTCGACGACGATTGTCAGCATAACTCTTCTGCCATGACTGAGTTATTTTCAATCTGTCCTTGATCTTTCTCACTTTTTCTTCAGCGTCATGAAGTAGGTTTGGACTAGCATCTTGAAACTTCTCTAGCTGCTCCCATAGCAAAGGCGTCCTGCATTTTCAGCCATACAGCGCTTCAAATGGTGCCATCTGCAAACTGGTTTGGTAGCTATTGTTGTACGAGAATTCAGCATAAGGTAAAGACCTATCCCAACTGTTTCCAAAATCCTGAGCACAAGCTCTTAACATATCCTCCAGCACTTGATTTACTCGCTCTGTTTGCCCATCCGTCTAGGGGTGATAAGATGTACTGAAGTTAAGCTTACTCCCCAACTCTTCATGAATTTTCTGCCAAAACCGGGAGGTGAACTGACTTCCTCTATCTGACACTATCTTTCTTGGAACTCCATGCAGGCACGTAATCTTGGACATATACAGTTCCGCTAGCTTGTCTCCGGAGTATGTAGTCTTGACAGGTATAAAGTGTGCCACTTTAGTTAGTCTGTCAATTATCACCCAAATAGAGTCATAACCGGATTGAGTTCTGGGAAGTCCAGTTATGAAGTCTATGCCTATTTCTTCCCACTTCCAATCTGGTATAGGCAAAGGTTGCAAAAGTTCTGCTGGCTTCTGATGCTCTACTTTAACCCTTTGGCAGGTGTCACATGCTTCAATAAACTCTGCAATTTCTCTCTTCATACTAACCCACCAATATCTTTCTCTAAGGTCCTGGTACCTCTTGGTACAACCTGGGTGAATTGAGTATGGGGTCTCATGTGCTTCTCACAGAATCATATTCTTGATTTCTTGATTATTGGGTACACAGATGCGATTCTCAAACCGAACAATTCCATGCTCATCCTCACTGAATCCAGGGGCCTTGCCTCTTCTCATATTGTTTCTAATTTCCTCATCGACTTTCTGGGCTTCCTTGATCTGGTCTGGTAGAGTAGGCTGAATCTCTAGAGCGGTGAGAACACCTTGCTCTACTAGATTTAAATTCAGACAGGAGACTCCCTCCTGAAGTCGGGTATGATCTTCTTCTGCCAAAACACTCTTCACATAGGACTTTCTGCTGAGAGCATCGGCCACAACGTTGACTTTGCCTGGGTGATAATGGATTCCAATATCAGAATCTTTTATCAGCTCTAGCCATCTTCTCTGCCTTAAATTGAGTTCTGCCTGGGTGAAGATATACTTCAAGCTCTTATGATCCATATATACTTCACAGCGGTTACCAATAAGGTAATGACACTAGATTTTCAAAGCATGCACTACGGCTGCTAGTTCCATGTCATGGGTAGGATAGTTGCTTTCATGAGGTCTCAGTTGACGAGATGCATAAGCTATCACTCAGCCTTCTTGCATGAACACACATCCAAACCTTGTCGGGAAGCATCACAGAAAACTTCAAAGTCCTTATGCACATCTGGCAGGATAAGCACTGGTGTTGAGACTAACTTGTTCTTAAGAGTCTAAAAACTTTGCTCACAGGATTTTGTCCATTCAAACTTCTTCTCTTTCTTCAGAAGTTGAGTCATCGGCTTGGCTAACTTCGAAAATCTAGTTATGAAGCAATGATAGTACCCGGCAAGTCCAAGGAAACTTCTGACTTCAGTTACTGACTTGGGTTGCTTCCATTCCATCACTGTTTCTACTTTAGAAGGATCCACTGCGACTCCTTCGGCTGTCACAATATGGCCCAGAAATGCAACTTCTCTTAGCCAAAATTCACATTTACTAAACTTGGCATAAAGCTGATGCTCTCTAAGCTTTTCCAAAGTTATCCGAAGATGTTTCTCATGCTCTTCTTCATCTTTGGAATAGATAAGGATGTCATCTAGGAAGATCACAATGAACTTATCCAAATACTCCATGAATACACTATTCATCATACTCATGAAATAAGCAGGCGCATTGATCGATCCAAATGACATGACAGTGAACTTATAATGTCCATATTGGGTGGAGAAAACAGTCTTGGGGATGTCCTCAGCTTTAATCTTTAACTGGTGATAACCTGATCTCAAGTCTATCTTGGAGAAGATGCTTGCTCCTTTCAGCTGATCAAACAGATCATCGATCCTGGGCAAAGGATACTTGTTCTTAATTGTAACCTCATTAAGACTTCGGTAATCCACACACATCCTCATACTTCCATCCTTCTTCTTAACAAACAAAACAGGTGATCCCCATGCTGAAGAGTTTGGACAGATATACCATTTCTCTTCTAACTCCTGAAGTTGCTTCTTTAACTCGACTAGCTCATTTGCTGGCATTCTGTACGGTCTCTTTGAAATTGGGGCAGTTTCGGGGACTAGGTCAATCACAAACTCAATTTCCCTATCCGGCAGCATTCCCGACAAATATTCTGGAAATACATCTAGGTATTCCCGCACAACTGGCACTTCTTCTAAGGCTTGAAGCTGATTAAGGACAGATGCTCCTTTTTCAGGGATCTTAGGAGTGAAGGTTTCCATTCCTTGATCATTGGTGAGAGAAATGGATCAGCTAGCGCAATTGATCTGCCCATTGTTCTTGGCTAACCCGTTCATTCCAAGAATTATATGCAAACCTTGGGATTCCAAAACTATGAGGTCCGCTAGGAATAGAGTTCCATCTATGAGCAACTCTACCTTTGGACACAAGGTGCTTGCTCTCATTTCCGCTCTAGGGGAATGAACTACCATAAAACTGCCCATAGGTACCATCCTTACCCCATTCTTAATCATAAAAGCTTTTGAAATGAAAGAATGGGATGCTCCGGAATCAAAATGAACTTATGTTGGTACTGAATTCACGAGGAACGTACCTAGCACAACATCTGATGCAGCCTGAGCTTCTTCAGCAGTGACATGGTTCACACGTCCTTTGATCAAGTTCTCCTGCTTCTTGAACTGCGGCCTTGGGATCTAACCTTCGGATGCACTTGCATTTGCTGCAACTTGAAGCTTCTTCGGACATGTAGGACCGAAATGGCAACAGAGGGGGGGTGATTGGTGCCTTCAAAAACTCCTCAAGTATTCTCACCAACTTCTTTTCAATAGCTACAGAAGCTACGAAGACAGAAGATGAGTGCTCGCTGGAAACCGAGAGGAAATCAACTGAGACTAATCAAGAAAGATGGAGTTGGCCAAAACCCAGAGCAGTCGATCCCTTACTATGTAGTCGAACGACTCCCTGCTGTGACCAAGCGGTTTGAGCGATCGAGACTCCACAATGAAATGTCGATCGACGAAAGAAAGAACACAGTAACGACCGAAGACAGAGAGAGCGCGCACGACCATTTGTACTAGGACCCGATCGAAATCTCTGCTCTCGGAAGAACTGACCAAATGGTCTTAAGTATGGATCGATTCAGAGCGAGAAGAAAGCAAGGTAACTTGAGCAAAGAACTTGCTCAGATCAAGAAGGCCATAGCACAACTGAGAACCATCATCTCAGACATACATGGGAAGGACAAAGCAGAGAAAGCACAAACAAACAATCAAACAATTCACAGAACAAAAACTCAACATAGAGGAAGAGAGATGAATGATTGATAATGGAGGTTTCTACAGCCACTCCAACTGGGAGATACATGAGCACACTTGCTCCAACCCGAGAACCCACGCACTCACAAATAAACAAGGAAGAACAGAGCAACTCAGGGATCAGAATCTCACCAGATCCCAAGCTCTACCCTCTCTATTTATAGCCACACACCAATGAAGGGGAACATGTAAAACCCCCACCTAACACCGGGTTTTCAACTCACTTTACCCACGAGCTTCCAGTGCTTTACCCGTTAAACCCAACGGCTCCACTGCTTTGCCCGTTAGCGCCAACAACTCTGATGCTTTGCAGAGACACAGCTTCCCTTTGCAGCTTTCCGTATTTCTCCAAAATGCCACTCCACTGCCTTCCCGGAAGCTTCCTCCTGCCTTGCCGATCACGCTTGCAACCACATCACAGACCTCGTCGTCTTTGACATCTCCCGGCCACTCACGACCTCAGCACCCCCGTGCTTAGTCTCGACCATCCATGCCTCACCACGACTAGTCTCAAAGTCCTGCAAACCATCACATCCAAGCAAAACATCACATAGCATCGCACTAGACAAGGATAACATCCATTTGCATCAGAAAACAAAGCTCAAACCACACTCCACAAAGTCGTACATGTATTTCATCGGTCGAAATTACTTAAACATTAATGCACAAAGTCTACGACCACCTCGTAAGTCTTTACGACCGATTCCTAGCTGAAACGACCGCTTCTGGAAGCCATACGACCAGACAAGAGAAGCTACGACTTTCAGCCTGGCTTTCGACCACAACCGACCGCACTACGACTACACCCGAGTGCTTCTGACCGCTTCCTGCGATAACATGGTCATAGGCCACGACTACTCAACGTGGTCGTAACTTCGAGCGCCGACTTTCGACCGCTGCAGTCGTAGCTCCGACTAACAACTTCCAACCACGACCAACATGGTCGTAAGTGCGCTCGACCACGACCAGAGTGGTCATAAACGACACAACATGGTCGTAAACTGCGAACCAAGTTTTCGACCACAACCAACGTGGTCGTAGCAGCGTTTGACCATGGCCAACGTGGTCGTAAACCTCTCGGAGACTTGTGATCACGACCAAACGTGGTCGCAATCTTTGCTGCTGCCTTTCGACCACGGTCTTAGCGGTCGTAAACCACTCTAGTGACCTACGACCACTGCCAGAGTGGTCGTAAACACCACAACGTGGTCGTACAGCCTTCCGACCACAGCCAGAGAGCTACGACAACGATCAAAACCGGTCGTACGCCCTCTTGAAGACCTACGACTTTGCAGAAAACACTCAAATCAAACTCAAGCTATCCAAACCACTTGTCAATTACTCATCACAAACATGGGATCTCGACCACATGGTCTCTCAGGACAAGATTTGGCATAATGCCATGTTTCCTTGCAATAAAAGCAAGTTACTCCTTTAGGCGAAGTGGTACTCTTAGGGACTTGACCATGGTTGGCTTGAGGGCTAGGGTGATTGATTGCAGAGCTGGGCGGCTCACAGCCGGCTTGAAGTTGTTTGACTGAGGCTTGAAGTTGTTGGAGTGCGCCTTGAACTGGCTGTTCTGCGGTGGAGTGTTGTGGGCTTTAGGATATCCCCCTAGGTTAACCTTTTGCACAGCCATTCTTCACTTCCTATTCTCTATTTCCATGAACTTGCCCTCTTGGCGAATGGCTTTGCTAACTAGCTAGTGAAAATCAGCATAGTCGCCTGAGATCAACTGAACAGAAAATGTTATCATTCAGCCCTTCCAGAAATCTCTCTTGCTTAGCTTCATCAGTTGTTACATCCTCCGGTGCGTAGCATGATAGTTGATTGAATTTCTGCAAATACTTGTTGACTATGTGGTTTCCTTAGCGCAAAGCTCTAATTCTTTCTTCCTCAAAGTGATGGTGCCCATTGGAATGTGTGCCTTGCGGAAGCTCTGCATGAACTCATTCCACGAGATAGCCTGGGGGTTGGCATGAGAGGCGGTTACAGTATCCCACCACTTTGACGCTGGCCCATTTAGCTGATGAGTTGCAAACATGACTCTTTCTTGGTCAGTACACTAAAGGATGTCCAGCTTCTTTCCGATTGCGCGGAGCCAATCATCAGCGTCCATCGGCTCTGCGTTGCTTGAGAAAGTCGGGGGCCTTATTCTCAGGAACTCAAATAATCTATTCTAGGGAGCTTGAGCTAGCGGTTGATGAAACTACTGAGCTGGATTATTGATGGTTTGAACCAGAAGCTGAATCAATTGCGTCTGATTGGCCATCAACTGAGCCCAATTAGGTCTGATTGCTGGTGGAGGCAGAGGGATAGGAGCGGACTTACTTCCTTAAGCTCCAGTGTTATCATTGGGATTGCTCTCACTGGCATTCCTTCTTGTGTTCACCATCTGCCGGCAGGCTCCAAATTTAGAGGAAAGAAAGAGAGACTAGAAGAAGGTCTATGTAACATTCCCACCACAAAGCACAGAAAAACACAAGAACTCAAATAACATCCAGAAAAATAACTTCATTAATAATAATAATAATCTTGAGGCTGTTGACAAGGGAATAACACTCACAAGTAGTGTTTTAAGACTATAAACTTACGAATGGCTCCTAAGAGCTAGTGCTACTGTCAGACAACTAGGCCCTACGCTTCTTCGGGGGTAGTCCAGTGACAGAAAATCCCTCGTCTTCGGCTTGGTACTTGGCCAACTCCTCCTCTGTGGCCTGAAGTCTCTGTGCCATAGAGCTCAACTCCTCCAAGGTGGCCTGGTACACATAGTCCAAGGACTTGGTGTACTGCACCTGCTGGACAAGCCGGGGGTTGCCTTCGAACTTGGTGGAGGAGAAGATGCTGCTGGTGCTGCCGGGGAACCGGCTAGGGTAGTATCGAAAGGTAGTGCACTGAAGCTCCTGAGCGTAGATGTCCCTCAACTGGCGAATTGCCTCACGAGCGGAATCCTGGATCCCGTTGAAGAAGGTGTCCCGAGGCATCGGAGTGTCAAAGGTGTGGAAGGCTGCCTCATCTCCAATGTTGGCGAAGATCAACACCTCAACTCTCTAGCACTCTTGGTCTCCATAGGCGCTCAAATACCCCTGGTAAATAGGGCGTGCCTGAAATCCCAGCTCTTGGAGGAGGTCCCAAAGGCAGTCGGCTAGGTGTCCGGCAAGGGTTCCATGGGTGACTTGGGTGGGACTTTCAGCCATCTACAATTTAGAAAAAAGGAATCGGTAAACAATTTTAATAATAGAGTATAGTTGAGCGAGAGAGTGAACGGGACTAGATTCAAAAATTTTCAAATATATATATTTTTAAAATATATCCTTAAAGTTTGCCCATTCTATTCTATTTACGGTCACGTCTTAGGGTCAATATGCTCTGATACCATCTCTGTCGGGACCCAGAGCAGCAACTCCAGGACCCTCTGTGTTATTCGCACTATCCCAGGAAAAGCTAGTGCACACAGGATCACAGCGATGTATATCTCACATACAATCACACTTTATTATAGCAAAGGTTTAAGCCTCAAGGCCAAAGTTTACAATAATAGCATAAAACTAAAAGAAGAAAGCGGAAACATAAAATATAGCGGCAGCCCATCTAGCCTTCCCGCAAGGCAAATTTACTGTAAGACGTGGCCTAGTTGTAGTCCTCACTGCAATCCTCGAAGGCATCTTCTGGAAAGAGTTAGATTGAGCAACATGAGTACAAAAGTACTCCACAAGTTACACTAGGAAATTTAACAGAGTAATGCATGCATAGGGAAATGTCAAAGGAAGGTATAATATGGTTGATTTGCATGAAAGGCAATATTTGAAGTAAACGTCATAAAGTATATCAAAAGCTGAATTTGATACGATAATTAAAATAGAATTTAACAAGATAATAACGTTAGTGCGACTCCAACCAACACTAACCTATTCTCGCGTATCCCACCCGGACCAATTTTCCAAAAGATGACCAAATTTTCCACAAACCAGATTTTAATCAACACCAAAGTCTAATCTATGAAAAATCTTACTTAGCATGTCATTGACCGTGGACACGGCTATCTAGGATAGTTTGTTACTCTGCAAAGGTGTACAACTTTACCCACAAGACATGTTCTCCCGTTTTGCCACGCGATTACACACTGCCTTAGGTGTGCGGCCGAGAGTTCATGACAAAGCCTTTATAATGATCAGTTGTAACTAGATAACACCGCCACTGAGGTTTCACCACAACATGAATCCACATGTTGGAGCCCCCTCGTGTGCCATGTGAGACTTCCCATGGCCTTCGCCACGCCCACATTCAACCTTTAACGATATCTAGTTGGAACTTCACAAATTAGTTGGCTAGGTCCATCCCATACTGGACTTGTGGTAGTATGGTGTGACTTTGTAAAAGTAGCTCACAGACCGGTCCTTAACTTGACTTAGGCCCTACCTTGAACCCCTTGTGCCTGGCAATCAACATCGAGTCAACAAACTACGATGAATGCCAACAAGCACCCACCACCTTACCATTGCCTAAGTCTAAACTAGTTTTATATTTTTTTTGTTTCGAAATAAGTTCATAAACATTCTTGACTCACCAAAGTCAAGAATTCAGTTTTAAAGTCTATCATTTTATGTGAAACATTGTCCCAAACCAGAATAGTCTAAGCATGGCTAAGCATTTCTTCAAAATTTCTAGTTAGTGCTACCGAACTAACTAGGTTTTCATCTAGGTTTGACAAGGTATGTTGGGATTCAATGTCAAATTTGGCTTTACAAGGAATTTAGGAATAACAAGAAGGTAAATTGAATTTAAACTAGACTTGATACAAAAATAAGCATGCATAATAATGTAAAAATTCAACATAAATAATTTAAAGTAATGGGTTCAACATGGTCAAGGGTGTAACTTGCCTTGCTCCTCGTCGTCGAACTCGTCAACGAAATTGTTCGCTCCGAAATCCTCGTAATCTACGCGCGAAATTCAAATAAAACTCAAAAAATTTAAAAAGAGTTTAGAAATGGATATTTAGGATTTTAGAAATATTTAGAAATTTGAACGGTTCAATTTGGAGTTGGAATAAGTAAATACAGGCCTTTGGATGTTTTAAGAAGAAGAAAAAGACAAAATTTTTGATTTATTTTTATACTAAAAAGGACTAATTATGACGTCAGCAATTTTGAATTTTTCGGTGAGAAATATTTTAAAATGGAATTGCTGAGGTGGCGGAGGCGCTGACGTGGCCGGTCACGCGGCTGCCATACGACCGCCACGTCGGCACGACCGGCTGATGTGGCCGAGTGCACGGCAGCGCACGAGGCAGCACGCTCACTGGAGCGTGGGCGCTCGGCGGTGGGGGTAGAGAGGACGGCGGCAGTCTCGGCCTTACCGACGCCAGGGCTCGGGTGGCCGGAGTGTTGCAGCGGCAGAGGAGAGAAGGAGCGGCGGCGGCGGCTCTGGGGAGTTGGGGTTCTCGGCTGTGGGTGGAGGAGGGGCGGTGGAAGGAGCGGATGCCGAATGAGCAACCCTGGGGGGTTTTATAGCGGGTGGGGGCGCGACGCTTTGCCGAAAAACGCGGGCGGAACCGGCTCAGGGAGAGGTGAGAATGCGACGGGGGCGGCGAGGTGCGGCGATGAGGTGGGGAGCCTGAGGTGATGTCTCGGGAGGCGGAGCGGCTGGTAGATGAAGCGGCGGCGGCGGATAATGGCAGCGGTCGGTGGGAGGAAGGAGGGAGCAAGGTAGAAGAAGGTTATGACAGGGGTGGCCCACCGGTCGATGACAGAGAAAGGGAAGGGAAAGGGTGAACAGCCTAATGGACGACACGAGGCAAAGCAAAGCATCTCGGCCGCCGAACAGTTAAGTGGCTACGGATGGCCCGGATTAGATCAAGGGGTGGATCGGATTGAATCTAGGCTGAACACATGTTGGCCTGCAATTAATCCGGATTTAATTTTTGGATTAAATTTTCAGAAAATACCACAAAATTTTATAAATACTTAGAAAATACTAAATAAAATTTGAAAATTCCAGAAAATTCATGGAGTTAATATAGACTTAGGAAAATTATTTTTAATTCAAATTTGGCCTTTAAAAATTTTATAAAATACCTTTTGACTTTTAAAATTGATTTTTAAACCCAAACAATTCTAAAAAATTCTACAAAATTTAGGGAAGCTTGGGAAAATCAAAATAAACTCTTTTTGGCTTTAATAAAATATTTAAAATACTTTTTCTTGTTGTGGGCTTGGGAATAAAATCCGGATAAAACCAAGTAAATCCCAGAAAATCAAATAAAAGGCGAATAAATTTTTGGGATGTAACACTTCCTATGAAATTATGGAGTAATTACAAACTAGGAAGTTCGATATCTTACCTGACGGTGAGACACTTCCTCATCTACGGGGTTTCGAAAGGAGATGTCTCCCGACGACGCAGTAGATGTCCTCGCTCTTATCCAGTTTCAGGCGCGCTCATTAGGGATCCCGGCAAATGCCAGGGAGGTATCCCATAGAATTTCTTGCTTGTCCTCCTGCCTTCATTACGGGATTTTAGCCACATACCCAATGGTGCCAAGCTTGTGGGGGTGCATGTTTTTTGCCTGGAGGGCCCTATGCATCACACTTTGACTCTAAAATTATCTGTCATCTTCACCACCGCAACACTTGCCATTGCGGATCTAGGAATGGATACCAATCGCTAGAATGCGAACACTGCTCGACGAGGATTGAGAGGGGTTCTAGATGCATCGACATCCGTGATTCTAAATCAGCCCTTGGGCCTTTTCGATAGTCCTTTTCCTTTTTAGGATTTTTAAGACGATGGTGCATCACACGCATCCAGTGACAATGACGAAAAATGAGTGGACGACATCTTCAAAACATAATAGAAGTGGGCAATTCTTGAGCCAATTCTTGGTGAATTGGAATAATTCTAGCAAGAAATATATGATATGAGTATTAAATAAACATCTCTTGACACAGATGGACTACTCAGGTCGTAAAAATAGGAATTCATGCTTAACAGAGCAAGTAAGTGGGCTACGATCTACATAATGCACATATTGATTTAATTGATTTGCTCTCAGGTGTCGGGTTGCACCTACTAGCAGTAGGGCCTCCTCGCCACAAGGGTCTAATATGATCACATATTTATGTTATAATTTCTCTAATCAGTCAGGCTTTGAAATCTAGACTACCTTACTGAATATCTGAAGACAAGCAGTAGTAAACTTAATAATGAACTACAGACATACATCAAAAGTATTTACTCTAAGCAAATTGCTCTATTAGAGATGTTCAGATATATGACTTATTGACTAAAAACATGTCTAGTAAGAATCAGTATGTAAAGATAATATATCAGCTCACATCCTAACTCAATATCACAAAACGTCACATAAGAATTTCACATTGACCAAATTCTTCATTGAGCAATCACAACACCCAAGACTATCATGCAAAGTCCCCCCAGTGCTAGAACTTATGAGTTTTAGAGATAATAGAACCAAGATTAACTAGCATGAAAAATTGAGCATGATAGTAAATATAAAAGTATAGAGGAAAACTCACAGCCGCAATGGCAATCTAAGCCATTGCGTTGATGATGCAGGGGAGGAGGGCCGCCAGAGTCAGGGGAGGCATCGATGGGCTCAGGGGAAACGGCGTCCTTAGGGGAGGAGTGCTGCCAGAGTCACGGGAGGAGGAGGGCGAAGGGTTTGGGGGAGGTAGTGTTGGGCAACGGGATATTCACCATCATAGACGGTTCGCAAGTAAAACCATCTATAACAATAAAACAACGTAGACAGTTTTAATTTATAGCCATCTATGATGATAAATATCACACATTTTCATATATATAAATGTAAATTCATATATATATATATATATATATATATATATATATATATATATATATATATATATATATATATATATATATATATATATATATATATATATATATATATATATATATATATATATATATATATATATATATATATATATATATATATATATATATATATTACACATTCTTATATACATAAATGCAAATTCATATATATATATATATATATATATATATATATATCACACATTCTCATATACATATATAAATGCAGATATAGAACATATTAGACATAAAACTTTCATTCATTATTCCACTTGCTTGTTTTCTTTTAAAATTAGCTCTTCATGATGATCGACGTGTATGTAACTAGGTTTATCATGTTGTTCTTCCTCGACCCTTATGCCATTTTCCCAAAGGAGGCAACTCATCAAATTGATTGTATTCTTCCTTGTCCACTACATTTTCAATTTCAACAACCCTCCTTTTTCTATGAAGAACTACGTGGCACTTCTTATTTGCCTAGTCGGTCACATAGAAAACTTGAATAACTTGGTTAGCGAGTACGAATGGTTCGTCTTTATATCCGACATGTTTGAGGTCCACAGTAGTGACACCGTACTTGTCGACCTTCACCTATAGGAGATAGACCCAATGACACCGAAACAAGGGGATCTTGAAAAGTACATAATCGAGCTCCCAAATCTCCTCTATGAACCCATAGTAGGAGTTCTCAATCTATCGATACTGAACGCATCTATGCGAACATCGCTATTCTGGTTAGTGCTCTTTATATCCTAAGCCTGCATATAGAATGTGTACCCATTTACAGAACATTATATCCTTGCCGTATCACAACTGTAAATGTTGAACCTTTTGCCAACTATGTCAGTATATCATTTGACGAGCTCCTAGCGAATCGCTCCTTCAAACATTGGTTGAGCCGACTATTGTGTTGTCTCGTGAACCAAACATCTAGCCGTAATGGATTCTATTGCTGAAGCACATCCTTATGCTGGTCAATATACAGGGACACTTCAGTCATGTGTTACAAGATTGTGAAATGGGCTTGAGTATATGCATCCATATCTGGAGTGATTGTTTTCTTTCCGATGGTCTTGATACTCTTAAGCCTCCCCTCATGGTGAGATCGAGGCAACCTCTCAGTTCAACCTAAGCCATATAATCGACACAGAACTCAATGACCTCTTCGGTTACACAACCTTCGATGATGCTACCTTCCGGCCAAAATCGATTTTGTACATAGGAGTTGAGAATTCCCATTAACCTCAGGAACAGGTACATGCGACGTACGAACACAAGCCCGCACATTTTTATCTCCCACATAATATGAACAATGAGATGCACCATGATATCAAAAAACAATGGAGGAAAATACATCTCAAAATGGCATAGAGTCACCACCACCTCATCCTACAAAGCATCTAGTCTTTCGGGATCGATGCCCTTCTGAGCAATTGTGTTAAAGAAATAACACAGTGTAATGATTGTCTCGCAGACCTTGATCGGCAAAATACTTCCAATTGCAATAGCGAGCATCTATGTCATCAGAACATGACAATCATGATACTCCATGTCAATTAACTTCAAATCTTCCATTGAAATAAGTTTATTCATATTGGTGGAGTAACCAGACAGAACTTTCATACTAAGCAAGCACTAGCATAGTTCAGTTCTCTCGGCCTTAGACAGAGTGTAACAAGTAAGAGAAAGATAAATTCATCCTTTGTCGGTCTTTGTTGGTGCAAACTCGGGCCTGATGTCTATATCAATCAAGTAAAGTTATGCGTTGATACCATATTTTGTTTTATCACGAATATTCAATAAGAGACCAATCAAGTTGTCATATACAATCTTCTCTATGTGCATGACATCGATACAGTGGTGAACTTCTAGGTGCTCTCAATAAGGTAAGTCTTAAAATATTGATCTCTTCTTCCAGACGTTCTTCTCACGGGTCGTCGATTTATGTCTCTTTCCGAGCACAACATATAAATCCTTAACTATATTATAGACATCTTTTCTGCTTAAAAGCCTTGGAGCTAAACTATCCTCCTTCTCTCTGTTTAATTATTTATTCATCCTGCGGTATGGATGAGCCCTCTGAAGGAACCTACGATGACGCATGTACACGGTTTTGCTCGAGTGCTTTAGCCACATATTCTTGGTATCATCTAATCTGTAAGTATAGGCTTTAGCCCCTTTTGTATATTGGCCAAACATGTTAGCAAGGGTAGGATAATCATTTATGGTATAGAACAATAAGGAGCATAAAGTGAAGTTCTCTCATTTGTACGCATCCCGTACCTGTACCCCTTCGATCCACAATATTTTTATATCTTCTACAAACGGTGCTAGGTACACATCAACATCATTCCTAGGTTGCTTCGGCCCTTGGATAAGTATCGACAGCTAAATTTACTTCCACTTTATACACAACCAAGTAGGAAAGTTGTAGATGTAGAGAGTCACAGGCCAAGTGCTATGTCGGCTGCTCATGTTACCAAAAGGATTCATTCCATCTGTACTCAATCCAAACCTTATATTCCTTAGTTCTTTACTGAAGTCTACAACCTCCCATCGATGTTTCTCCACTAGGCAGAATTAGCAAGATGTCTTAGCATTCTATCCTTCTTACGCTCCTCCGAGTGCCAACGTAATAGTTTTGCCTCCTTTGGGTTCACAAAAAACCACTTCAAATGGGGAATTGTAGAAAGATATCATGCCACCTTAGCAGGAGGTCCTTTTTTCACCTCTATTCCCTTGCCTTCCTCTGATTGATTCTTACGCTTCTATCGAGATGTGTTGCACATCGGGCATACATGCATGTTTGCATACTCTTTACGATAGAGGATACAATCATTTGGACATACATATATTCTTTCTACTTCTATTCCAAATGGATAAAGAATCTTCTTGGCTTTGTAAGTGGTTTTGTGCAACTCATTTCCCTCTAGAAGCATGTCCACTAAAAAACCTAACAGCGTCATGAAATTCTTATCTGACCAACCGTTGCGTGCCTTTAATTCCAGTAGTTTAAGCACGACTGATAACCTTGTGTTCTTTGACTTGCAGCACATGAACAAAGGTTTCTCCCTGTCCTCCATCAAGCCCCAAATTTTAACATACTCATTTTCATCACAGTTCTCTTCTGCATCACAAAACATCTAATCCAGCTTGTCATCATGCAGCCTATCCGAATTGGAACCACAATCAACATCATCCAACGACATATCACTGACTTCATCAGCGATGTCATTATTACTACCTTCCTGTGTAATCTGCTTTTCCTCATAACTGGTCTAACGTGCATACCCCTTTTTGAAACCCCTTCAAATCAAGTGCACTTCAATCTGCGTTCGGTTCTTAAATTTCTTTAGATTCTCATAGTCAATGCATAGACAGTACATATGTTCCACCCCCTTATACAACATATCCTCCTCAGCAGCTCTTGTAAAAGCAGACACGCCATTAATGTACTCTTTACTCACACAGTTCCCATCCTACATCCAGCTTCGGTCATGCGTTACACATATAACAAATTAGTTTCTTCTGATTCTGACGTAACAAACAATTTCTATGAGACGTCAAATTCCATATATACACACACACACACACACACACACACACTATCTAAAGTAGCTATATGTAGCAAGAATAATTAATTAAATTGAATTAAGTACAAATAGACTATGAATTGACTAAACCCTAAACCCAAGACCATGATAGATGTAAATAATCTTCTCTCTACATCAAGCTAGCTAGATATAAACCATCTTCAATTCTCCTTTCACCAAAAACTAGATCTAAATTATAATGCAATTAGAAATAAATTACTAGCCATCAGTATACAAGAAATGAATGGATCTATAATCACTCTTGCCAAATAATCTCTTTTCACTAAATGGCCATCTCAAAGCCTCGGCTCTAGATCAAAGCAGTATCTTAGATCTAGAATTTAAGACAAAGGGTCGACGAGTCTACACGCAATTAATATAGTGGAATTATCACAGATGATTTCTATTAAAAACTGTCTGTGATGAATTAATTATTGCAGACAATTTTTTAATATAAACCATATGTGAAGTATCACAGTTGGTTCAAATAGAAAACTGTCTGTGATATTTTGGTAATATCATAGACGGTTTTCGTTAATAACCATATGTGATACTTCACATATGGTTTTTACCATGAACCGTTTGTGATATTACATCTTCACAGATGTTTTTTGTGCTGACATTAACACAAACGGTTTCTAAACTAAAACGGTCTGTGATTATTTTTAATACCGACAGTTTTGGATAACCATCTGTAATGTGGTGTTCAGTATTAGGCTTTTTATAGTAGTTATGCGTGCTAAGAAACGTACACGTATGTGTATACCTGTATGGTGATATATATGTGTATGCGTTTTTCATATAATAAAAAATACCAGGTTGCCATGTATCCTCCTACTGGTCTCAAAAGAAGCTATCCTTCGGCAATAATGCCAGGCAACTACCTGCATCTTCTGCTGACATGCGGTATTCTCCTCCCACTAACTGTCTGCATGGCCCATGCACATGCATGCCCCAAATAATGGCTATTACCACAGGCGATATGGTTAGACACGGACTAAATTAGAATAAAAATAACTGATATTCACTATTTCTTCATATAATATATATATATATATGTATGTATGTATGTATGTATGTATGTATGTATGTATGTATGTATGTATGTATGTATGTATGTATGTATGTATATATATATATATATATATATATATATATATATATATATAAGTTTTAGTAATATTATGCTAAATAATAATATGTTCGATAATTTTTAGCATCCATACTTTAACATAACTGATGACAATGTATGATAATAAAGAAATATTGTCCAAAATACTTACAAATGAAGAGACCCTTTAATAATAATAGTTAGTTGCAATAAAGTGAAAGAAATAAGGGTGAAACTACTGACCCTTTAATAATAATAGTTAGCTTCCTTCGACCGGTGAGGGCGTGAGACAATGGGGAGCGGGCGGCACCATGGTGAGATGGCAAGCAAGGGTGGCCAGCGACTCTGATTTCTCCTATTTTCCAGTGACCGATTGCTGCCTTGTTGGGTGCGGCCGCCCGGTGGGCCAGGCGTGCACCTCCTAGCCGATTGTGCGAGACAAACATGTGTCAAGGGCTCTGATTGAATGAATAGATGTTGTAGCCTGTTGTGGTCCTCTCTCTTAGGCTGGCTCAAGGATTGGCTCGATATGCTACGGTTACCTCATGGGCCAAGAGATGGCGGAGGCTCCTCATGGGCTATTTCTGGTTTCTAGGAGCTGGTTTCGTTGGGCTTGAAAGAAAAAATTAGGTACACTTAATTTAGGGTATAAAGGTTCGTATATGGATTAAAGGTAATGATCTAGGCTAAAAAGTTTTTGGACCCCGTGTGGAGGAGGATGTCTACTACTCTAGCGCACGTGCTTGACCGTTGCACCTTTCCTAGGGACGGAGTGTTGTTGATGCGGTAATTTTTCGGTGGTAATACATAAGTAGGCCCGACTGTATGTGAATGATTATTTACGGTTGATTTTAGTCAAAACCGTCATAATAACATGTTTCAGTAATTCTTACTGATTCTGACATACACGACACATCATGTGATCATAACATTATAAAATGTGGGAGGCGAGGATCGACATTACTAATGCGTAGAGAGCAGTGCCTTGAAAGTGTTCCAAGGATTTTGGTACAGACCTCAAGTATCAAATACAAATTGCACTATAAATTGGGTAAACTTTTCTTTTTGAGGGATAAATTGGGTAAACTTGAGAGCGTACAGAGATAGTTGGGGGAATTTCAGATAGTTCGAGATTAGGAGAGGAAGCAAGGTATCCGGGAAGCCAATACCATGGGAGAAGAGGAGGAACCTGAGCAAGGAGGAGCCGATATCTGTTCTATTCTATTCTTCGATCGTCATGAACTACGTCAGCATGACGCACGCACACGTAATGCCTGGTTGCCAGATATCCCCCTACCGTCTCAGAAGAAGCTATCTCCGCCAATAATGCCAGGCAACGCCCGGTGTCTAACGCTATCTCCTCCAAACCAATTTTAATAACCTTTGATAAGACTAAATGTAATGTCATTTGTATGTTTCCTTCTGCCTTTTTAGTGAGACTACTAACTACTAGGTGTAGAGTGCTTGCTCCACGAGGCTAAGATTATAGACATCACAGTATTCCACAAGCAAGGGGCGCATCTAGCAATAGGGTGAGCTAGGGTGGCCGTCTGAGGTACCCCATTGGTGGAAACACCCATAGAAGTAGTGCAGAGTTGGAAGTGGTGCCTGGAGGTGAGCACCTGCTACAAGCGTTGAAGCAATGGTGCATGGCTGGGGGTTAAAGAAAAGGTTAAATGGGCTATGGAGCTACTCGTGGCCCAATCCATAGGAGGCTTGTTCACTTAGGATTGTACATGTTGTCCGTGGCCTAGGACAGAGCAGTAGCTAGACAGCAAGGCAAGAAGAGATCACCCACCCTATCATCCAATGATCCAACGTAGAGCAAACACCCAACGAAAGACGGCATCTTTCTTGCACCACCCTTATGATGCATTGCTGAACTTGATGGTAAAGTAGTAAAGCCGTGTAGCTTATGCTACATATTGATATTAGATGCTTATATCTTTTTTAGGTATTGCGATGAGTATTTTTAGAGATGTTGACAGTATTGTATCAGGTGATTGGACTAGCATAATATATGTTATGCACTATTTGCTTAGTGGATGCGCAAGAGATAACACGTTGCTTATTGGCTAATTAGACGCTGGTGATTTCGCCCTAACTAAAATCTAGTCCTGGATCCACCACTGTCAACTAGTCTGAAGTGCCAGTTTGGCATCACGGTGCTGCTCTGCATGCTCTAGCTAGTCAGTTAAGAAAAGCTTTATCAACTATCCAAAAAATATCAATTAGTCAATGCATGTATACAAAAACAGCAAAATAAATACAGATTAGAAGCCATTGCAGTGCCAAATAAAGTCTTATAAGACGAAAAATGTCAGTCTATTTGTATTTTCTCGTATGATACCGCGTGAGGTTATCTACAAGTTTGATGGAATTTCCATGCTTGTAGGGACATCACAAGGCTAACTAATAAGAGTATTCTTCATCAAGCACAAATTAATTATCAATTATCACACTGGCTTGTGCTGGTTGGTGGCGTTTCACTGTCCTTAAGACATGCTTTGTTAGTACCATTGGTTCCTTCTCTATTGGACAGTGGCTTCCTTTTCTTGTACCAATTATTATCATCGATCGGCAGGGACAATTCGCGAGGGCATTTCGCCGGCCGCGAACAAGTAGTACCAATTGAGAGAGGGAGGGGGGGAGAGAGAGAGAGAGCATGGGCAGCTCATCGGGGCTTGTGGACTGGAGGGGGAGGCCGGTTAACACCAAGAGGCATGGAGGAGTCAGAGCTTCAATATTCATTCATAGTAAGCTAGTTGCTGGTTTTTCTTTTAAGTTCGATCTCCCCCTTGCTCACTACTAAGTTCTTGGCTACCTTCTAGCTAGAATGCATACATAGACTAGTCAACAAAGATATGTTTTTTTAATTAGTATGCTGGGTCCAGTGATCCTGGCAGATAAGTTTTACATGGAGAACGCTTCTAAAGTAATTGTTGATTAAGTAAACTTATTTGACATATCATATATATCTACAAAGGAGCAATTTATTTTTTAAAACCAAGGACAGGAGTTCTCTTATTTATTTCAAGAAGAAGACAAACAAGCAATTTAGATTTTTTTTACTGGCATATATAACAAAAATGGACTAGTTCGATCGAGATGGCAGCCCTTTTCTACAGCTAGCTAGCTAGCTACTCTCACCTTACTTGGTACTTCCTTTTCTTTGTTAGTGTATTTTTCCACAACTCGGACTCACCAGAGGGCTTAATTCTTGTGTCTTGACGTTGGCACCCATGCTTGATCTCAGCCATAGTCCCGATATGGTAATCAAAGGAGACTAAATGATGTCTTCAAATTCAACCTTTCAAAAGTATTTTAAAACTTTCACTCCACTAATTATTGAAAGCTAGAAAAAATAGTTTAACTCACCAATAAAGAACTTACACATGCGCAGAAGCAAACAGAGTTCAACTCTTCTAGACTGGTCTGACCACTATGGGGAGTAGTTGGACCGGACTGAGCGGTCTGACCGCTGGTTCAAGCTAGTCTGATCGGTGTCTGGTTGAACCGTAGGCCTAGGACAGTCTAGCTGCACCCTTGATCACATAACTGAAAATCAGTCCGAGTCAAAACAAAAAAATGGTGCAATCTTCAAAATACATATCCAAATGATATAAACTTTGTACACATATTAAGGATCTCAGGAATCTAATCCATCCAAAGATCGTATGAATCTTGGCTAAAGTTCCTTTCCTTAAAACAAGAAAGATTGCACTAAAACCAAGCAAAACTCAAGAACTTGAGTTATGACTTGCTCATGGGTTAAAGGTAGCCAAGATGACTCTAGATGAGTTCACACATGTCACAGCATACAAGAGTATCCAAGGATTTGAGGCTAAAACCCTATGGACAAGATTTCTCAAGAAAATCTCGAAATCAAACCAAACTAGGTAACCTTCATGATCTTATTATAGCTGGTCGCTAGATGGATGAAATATGATCCTCGTGAGACATCTCCATCACTTACATATCTTTGGAACTCAGCTAGATCAAGAGGAGGAGAGAAGAGGCAAAGAACCAAAAAGAATGCTTCATGTATGATGAACAAGATTGATCTATTGCAACTTGTAGATATATGATTTATAGCTACTCCACTCTGGAGGATAAAGCTCTCTCTCTCTCCCAAGAGCACTAACCCAAAGATTTTCCCTCTAAGGAAAGCTCTCTCAAACCCTAATGAGAGGATTGGTTGGCTAGCCTTGGCTCTCTTAGTACACATGTCTACACCCCTTCCCACTCACATAGATGGAGCAACCAGCCCACATTTAATTCTAATAGATACTATGTATTAGCACAATCGAGGAAATCCATTAACATCCCACACACAGGATTTTACACTCACATATGACTTATGAACGCTTCTCAAAGCGCATAAGTCCAAAGCGCTAAGGAGCAAGTTTCTATCCACTTGGTTTCCTCAACATCTCCTTGACCTAAATTGTTTTCTCAGCACCCTCCAAGTGTTGTAGTTTTGGTTTCATCACCATTTTAGTATTTTGGCTTCACTACCAAAATATCCTCGCTTTGACCGTGTACCTCACCTCTTCCCTGAGCCTAATCCATGGTCATATCTTCCTTTGCAAAAAATTCTTATGCCTATGATGTGTAGATTTACCAATAGCTCACGCATCGACAAGTCTCTTTGAGTTAGTTCCACTTACCATGCCTCACTTACACTACTGTACCATTTAATAAACCGTTGTTGAACCTTCCTTTCAACATCCCTTGACTTCCCTAAGACTTGTTTGAGCTTAATTAACCATCCCGCCCAACTTCCTTTACCGTAATTTAGCTCAATCCTAAGCCTAGTCCCAATCCACGACATCGACCATGGTTGCCTCCAAGTCTCCCTGCACATCAAAGACCAGAAATTATTTTTGAACTGTAGGATTGGAAACGGCAACAGGGGGTGAATGGTGCCTTCAAAAATCGTCCCAAAGTATCCACATTGATCTCTTCTCTCCGATAGCTATAAAAGCTATGAAGAAGACGATTTAAGCTCTCTAGAAATCCATACAGATCAGACACGCAAACGAAGCAATGAAAAACAAAGCAGATCAGAGAGCTGCACCCAAATCAGCCTTAAGGCCGGTCTGACCGGTGGTGTGCTGGCGGTTTGACTGCTGGTTCAAGGCCGGTCTGACCGCCATTGTCCAGCCGGTCGGACCGCGGTGCTGCCCCCGGTTTGACCGCCGGCTGGCTATCGGTCTGACCGCCTATGAGCGGTTGGTCTGACCACCGAATGAGGAGCGGTCTGGCCGCCATATGAAATGCGGTCTGACCGGGCACACCTCTAGTGAGAGAGCAAAAGCAGCAAAAAACTATGCAGGTTGACAAATGAAACAGAGAATACTAAAAACAGCTGAGAAGCAGTGAAATGACCAAAACCTTGCTGCTCTCTTCGGGTCAATTGATCATGACTTCAAACTAAACAACAAATTGACCTCAGAAATCAAGAGAATACATCAAGAGAGCAAGGAACCGAGATTTGAGCAGAAATTTGAAAGCTGAATAGAGAATGAGACTGATTTCCAAATTGCTCATCATTCTCGAATCTTTTGCTCATGAACCTTTGAATCTCAGCAGGAAATGATCTCACAACATGAACACACTAAGCTTGAGCCAACCACATACTGAGAAATCATGAAAGCAAAGATTCTCTGCCTCCTAACCCTAGAATAGTGAAAACAGAGGAAGTTGAGGCGCACAGCAAGGATAAGCAAATACCCATTAATTCTGTTCTTTGCTCTTAGGAATGGAATGGCCAAATGGCCTTGAGGCAGATTCCCGACATAGAGCAGCAGTCAGAGGATACTCTTCTCAAGAACTTATCTCAGAGACAAGGAAATCAACAAACAACAAAGCAAAAGCTTGAGCAAACAAAAAGAAGCACAACAAAGAAAGCATATCATCCACTAGGCTCCTCAGAATGATTAAGAGACATGAATGATTACATAGGGTTCATCTCACAGCCATCTCACTACATGCTTGATCACTGAGATGATCACACCCACACACTACTTGAGCTCCCTCGCAGAACTCATGTCATAACCACACCACTCACACCCTCAGCTGCCAGGCTATATAACAACACTCACATCCTAAGTGATCCACAAGAGGAAAATCAAGAAGTGGCAGCCAAGACCCACTCCATGACTTCACACCCTCAAAATGGAAAATCAAGAAGTGCAGTCCAACACCCACTGCATGGCTCTTGCACAAAAGAGAAAGAGGGAACCAGGATGGAGGGAAAACAAGCATACCACTCCAAACCCGAACCTCCTCCTTCTACTACCGGGTCTCCAACCCATTTGCTATAGCATGATCCACTTCCATTTTGCAGTCTTGCGCATTTTACCGAAATGCCCCTGTTGCACCTTCCTGGAAGCTTCCTCTTTTCTTGTTGTCGATGCCTCGCAACCACTTCGAGTCCTCGTCGTTTTCGGCATCTCCCGACCGCTTTGACCTCAGCACCACCCGTGCCTAGTCTGGACATCCATGCCTCGCCACGACTCCACCTCAAAGTCCTGCAGCCATCATAGACAAAAAAACATCACCTAGCACCGCTCGAAATAATATAATCAACATTAGCATCAAAAGAAGGTACTCAAGCATGAAATACTCAAATCGACCGATCGAGAAAAAGAACAAGCGTCCTAAGCACATCCGACCGCGTTTCACCAAGTTCAACCGAACTAGACTGCGCCATGCACCGACTTGCCGTGAACCAACCAAATCAAACTCAAACTTTCCAGAACACGAGTCAATTACTCATCACAACATGGGGACACCTCCACATGGTCTCTCATGAACACAAGTTCTTCACAACTTGACCCACGTTAGTTCAAACATGCTTCATAAACCATGAATGTAATGAACTAAGACTCCAAAACTCAACCCATGACCAATTCTCACAAATTTCCAAAACTGTCTCAGCCGTGTCAGCTAAAGTTGGTTAGACAGCCATTGACCAACCGGTCGGACTGCTTCGGTCAATCTGATCAAAACCCGGCAATAGTGGAGTCAGTTAGACCATGGCACCCATGCTAGTCTGATTGCTTAGCCAATCCTGATCCGACCAGCCAATGAAGTCGAACTGGCACCCATTGACTGGTCGGACTGCTCCCATTTTCTCTCGTGCACTCGACTAGTACATCTGAACATATTGCCAACTAGAAATTGGTCACACCGCACCGACGGTCCAACCGTTCCCAAAATTCGGTCACACTAGACACTGATTAGACCGCCTCTACAGGCCTGTCAGACCACTCCATACTACTACAAAAAGGGTCATCCAGGATGCCTCATCACAGATAGTTCAACACAAACCGTCAGTGATAAAGTTACCACAGACGGATTAATAAGATGGACCATCTAAATTCACCGTGATGGAAAAGAATCGTCTGTGATGACCTACTTATCACAGATGGTTTTTATTTCGAACCGTCTATGATACATCACAGGCGGTTTAGAACAAAAGGTGGGTTCTTTTGGCCTGATGGCTTCTGACTTATGGCTTAAATATTTGAATTTTGGTTATTCGCGAGAGGCAGTACACAGGAAGAAATAGTCGCATACAATTTTGGTCAGTACAACTGAACTCAGTATACTCTTTATTATAATTTTCCTATTGACTCCGCTTTGAAAAAATGCACCGTTTAAAAGCTAGTTACAGTAGATAGTACAAGCATAAGACAATTTTAAGCCCAAAAGAACCCAGCTAAAAACCATCTGTAATGTATGTACTTATCACATACGGTGCTAGGTAAGAACCGTCTGTGATACATCACAGACGGTTCAGAACAAAAACCGTCTGTGATGACCTACTTATCACAGATGGTGCTAGGTAAGAACTGTTTGTGATAATATTTTAACTTACCGCTCTCGCTGAATTTACATTTCCTACTCATCTCGCTGGATATGCTTTTTAAAATAGAAGGCTCAGCTGTTCTTCTTCTCACTTCTCTCCTCCACTCCTCTCCTCTTCTCCTCATCCCACCTCTTCTCTCTTCTCCTTTTGTACTCCTCGTCTCCTTCTCCACCTCTTCTTGAATCCCATCCATTCAGAGCACCCCGCCGCCATTGTCCTCTATCCGTTGCCGACCACTCTCTGGCCATCTTTGGTAAACCCCGTGCCCACCAACGTAATGCTCATGTTCTCCTCTTCCGTTTGAGGCACCTCACCGCTCACCGCCGCCCACTGGAGCACTGTGACCGCCATCCCAAGCCACCGCTATTGCAGTCTTCTTCAACTACTACAGCACTCTCCTACGACCGCTCTAAAGCCTCCGATCTCTCTAATCCTCCGACCGCTCTAAAGCCTCCGACTGCTCTAAGCCCCGACCGTTCTAAGCCTCCAACCGCTCTTAGCCTTCAATCGACTACTGTACCCTTCGACCACATAGAGTCTTTCGATCGACTATTGTAGCTCCGACTATGGCAGATCTTACTATTGAAGCCCATGACTACTTTAGCTTTCGATCACACATAGCTTTCGACCGGTTACTGTAACTTTCGACCAGTTAATGTAGCTTTCGATCACACATAACTTTCAAACGGTTATTGTAGTTTTGACCACTGTAGATCCAAGCCATGGTAAAATTACTCATTTTTTTTAGTTCTAGTACAACTATCACAGATGATTTTTACCAAGAGCCGTCTGTGATAACCTACTATTACAGACAGTTCTAGTTTCGAACCATCTATGATAATAGATGATCACAGATAGTTCTAGTTCCGAACCATCTATGATACGGTTTTCACAAATAGTTTAAAAACTGCCTGTGAATTACCCTTATTATTACAGACCCATGAGTCAGATGGTTCAAGGAACCATCTGTGATGAATTTTTTATGGTAGTGCTTGTACAGCGGTCAGACCACTTCTATAGGCCATTCAGATTGCTGCCTATTAACAACAAATATGAAATCTTACAAACTTTCACAAACTCAAATTTCAACTCAACAATACAAATAAACCATTGATATTTTTACCGTGGTTCCACACATGGATCTTTCAATCAGATCGTCAATGAGAGATCATTTTCATGCTGTTCATTATTCCTTTTTGTCTGCTCAAGTTTCCCCTGTATGCAGCGCTGGTGCTGCTCAGCAACGCGGCCAACATAGCCAACATCATGAACCTGGTGAGCTACCTGCGCGGCAAGATGCACATGGACGTCGCGGAGGCCTCGACGACGGCGAACAACTTCATGGCCGCGCTGCAGATGTTCTCCATACCGGCGGCGTTCCTTGCCGACTCCTACATCAAGCGCTTCTACACCGTCCTCATCTTCGGACCCATTGAGATACTGGTATATACATTCTAACTACACTTTCATGTATATGGTTTTTCTGTAAAATTTTTGCATGAAAGTAGCATTTTGGAAGAGAAATGAATCTTCTTGGTGGCGTATGTTGTCGCTTGATTTGCTTGTCACGTCAACTTTAGTATGATTTGTGAAGTGAAGACACTAGTGTTGTCTTTTTCGCCTTTATAAAAACAAAAATAACAGCAGTTTGGGTTAACTCCTAACAGATGGTGATAATTTACAAATCTAGCATTTTTGTCCGTAAGCACTAGACGGTATGTACAAGTCTCATGCTAGTTCCATTTTGGATTTAAACACTAACAATTGGCTACTTGTTTCTTACCAAATAAATTAGTCAGAATTTGAGCGATTAGTTTTATACCTTGAGATTCACGCACGATTGGTTCTTTTGATGATTCATCAAGGATCCAACCAAAGAATTTGGGTGGTTGGTAATGTGGCTCAACTTGATTTGATTATTGAATAAAATGGAATTGTTAATTATTGAATAAAATGAAATTGGGGTGGCGAGATCACTCTGTTTCTAAAAAAAAAAGTCTATTTTTAAACGCTCAACTATTGCTTAAATCTAATAAACAACCCGTAGATCTACAATCATTTAGACACAACTCTTAACTAACCATACCAGGTCATATGACCCCTTGGCCGAATTGAGCCCGATTTTGCGCTTACGTGGTCGCCACGTGGACATTGTGAGAGAGCGGGTTGCGGGAGAGGGGGAAGGGGAGGAAGTGTGGGGGAGCGGTGGATAGGTTGGCAGCTTAGGAAGGGGGAGTGGATGGGAGGGGATGGTTGTTAGGGCATATGTATTCGTGAAAACTGATTGATTTTTCTATAAAAGAGGAAATATCTAGATTCTTTTTAGACATCGTCTTCCTTTTTCTTACATATTTGCAAATTTTTATTGCCTTGTGATTTAACATTTCAATTGCTTTTAGTTTGAAGTTGATGCCTATCAAATTACTCATATAAATAGTCTTGGGGGCCTGATGGTGTGGCCCAAATTCGAACAAAAGTGACAAAACATCATTGTAACTCATAATTGATTGACAAACAACATGACCGAAACAGCAAGAAAACATTGAAAATAAGGGTAAGAACTGTTTAGAAAAATATCCTGTTTGGGTTGGCCGATGGGGTCAGCTTTCTCAGTCTTACAAATCCATGCACAGGAGCCTAAAATTAAATAATTGTGTCTACATATAACGCACAGGTTAGGGATTTAATAATCTAAAAAAGGTAGCTATTTTTTTCAAAAAAATAGAGATCTAATAGAAAGTTCAGGTGCAGCTAACCTATAAAACTCCTCCTCTCTTCAAACATGCAAGGATGCTACCTAAGCACTACAAATAATGTCCAAGATTCAAGGATGTATTTGGTTATCGTGGTCACCAGATCAAATTCTGGAAAATCCTCAATAAACCCACCAAACATATCGTTAGTGTGACTTGAACGGTGGTTGTTAGCCAAAAGACAGCGACCCCAATGCCGGTTGAACTAGCTAATAGTAGATCAAATGTCTAGTATTCTGTTATGACAACTTTTCAGAAACTCTACATTGCAATGGGGGGTTTTGTTTTTTTTGCGACCAAGAAGCTCTATTTCATTAGTTTAACACAGGGGTACATAAGTGTTCATGCACGAAATTAGGTGCCTCATAAAGCCACGTGCACCTCTGCATGTTACAGGAACTTCGCTTTGCACAAGCATGTTACATTGCCATGGTTTTTGATGTGCCAAAACTCGACATTCAGTGACAGCAATCGATGTAATGGCAATGCTCATGACTGTGTTACAAATAAATCTTCAAAACTCCACATCGCAATGGATTTTTATGCGGCAAACTCTGAACCAGATAATTGTAATTTGACAACTAGTTATTGGTGAAATGATTTGTTCGGCATTTGTAGAAGTCTCAGATTGCTTCAACTTCTCATGAATTGTGTTGCAGGGATACATCCTGCTAGCAGTCCAAGCGCACGTCCCCTCCCTGCACCCGCCACCGTGCGGCCCCAACGGTCAGCAGACCAGCACCACGTGCAAGCCGGTCCGCGGCTCCAACCTCAGCCTGCTCCTGCTGGGCCTCTACCTCGTCACCATCGGCGACGGCGCGGCGCGGGCGTGCCTTCCCGCGCTGGGCGGCGACCAGTTCGACACGGCCGACCCCGTCGAGCAGCGGCAGGAGACGAGCTTCTTCAACTGGTATACCTTCGCCGTGTCCTCCGGCGGGTTCATCGGGCTCGTGTTCATCGTGTGGGTGGAGAACAGCAGAGGATGGGACCTCGGATTCGCCGTGTGCGCGCTGTCCGTGCTGCTGGGCATGCTGATATGGGTTGCCGGGTTCCCGTTTTACAGGAACCAGCCGCCGAGTGGAAGCCCAATCACGAGGATCTTGCAAGTAATATTGAAATTCTGTTCTCTTAATACACAGCATGTATTAAGACTTCTAATATGCTAAAATTCTCCACGTCAGGTTCTTTTAGTGGCATTCAAGAAAAGAAGAGTTCAGTTACCGGAGAACCCCAGTGAACTGAGGCAAATCAATCGAGATGACGGCATTGTCCTTGAAGTGCTCCAGAGAACAGAGGGCTTTCAGTACGTACAAATCTGAACATTCTACAACCCCTGTAAAACGTGAAAAATGTTTCATTTCTTTCAGGTGCCTTGAGAAAGCAGCAGTAGACACTGGAAAGACAGGCTCATGGTCGCTCTGCACCATAACCCAGGTAGAGGAGACCAAGATCGTCCTCCGCATGGTGCCCATCTTCCTCAGCTCCATCCTCGGCTACATCCCGGTGCCCCTCATCCTCAACTTCACCGTGCAGCAGGGCAACACCATGGACACCAAGCTCGGCGCCATCCACATCTCCCCGGCGACGCTCTTCGTCATCCCGACCGTCTTCCAGATGGTGATCCTGATCCTCTACGATCGGTTCATCGTCCCCTCCTTGCGCAGGATCACCGGGTACGTCGGCGGCGTCACGCACCTCCAGCGCATCGGCATCGGGTTCCTCTCCGCCACCGTGGCCACCGGCGTCGCCGCGCTGGTGGAGACGAAGAGGAAGAGGGTGGCAGAACAGAACGACCTCATGGACGCGACCACCGGGATCCCGATGTCCGTGTTCTGGCTGACGGTGCAGTTCTTCCTCCTAGGGGTGGTGGACGTCACCTCCTTCGTGGGGCTCCTTGAGTTCTTCTGCAGCGAGGCGTCCATGGGGATGAAGTCCATTGGGAGCTCCATCTTCTACTGCATCCTTGGGGTGTCGACTTGGCTGGGGAGCCTGCTGATTCAGGTGGCGAACCGGGTTACGAGGCGCGGCAACGGGACCGGAGGGTGGCTCGGTGGGACTAACTTGAACAGGGGCAAGCTTGATAGGTTCTATGGCCTGCTTGCGGTTCTTGAGCTGGTGTCGTTCTTCGTTTACATGTTCTTTGCGAGGAGGTATGTGTATAGGAATAGCCAAAGGATTGTGGATGGAGAAGATAAGAAGGCTCAATTGGAAGGTGGCATGGGTGATCTCATGATCTAGATGTGTAGTTGTGTGTGAGAAGATGGTAGAGTACTTCTTATGAACTTTTCTGTAGCGTGGAAAATGGAAGTATTGTCATGCTATTGAATCAGAATAAGCATGTATCTTGTGTAAACTACAACTATTGTGCTGATATTGGTGAGTAGTGCACTAATATGAAATGTGTATATATTCACTGAACACTTGCGCTACACACATAGTTCCCTTTGCACCTAAACAAAGGCGGAGCTTACAGATGCTATGATGTGCTGCGTTGTAGAATCTAATCATTTACAAGAATATTTACTAGTTTGAAAATGTTTTACTGTTATCTCTACTACTTAAAAGAAGGGATCATTAGGTGGTACATTCTTTTCCCTTCTCCCTTAAAAAAATGATTCACATACCTCATCTCCCCCGTTCGATGAGATCTCACTCACTCACACGCCTCCTCCTCCTCCTCCTTCCCTCCCCACCCTACATTGCTGCTTCCTCCCTACCCCACCCCACCCTGCCTCCACCTCCTCCACCTTCCCTCACCACATGTATTGTCGCCCCTAAACCATCCATCCTCTCCTCAACTCCAAGCAGCGCTGCCCCTCCCATCTAGCCAATGTTGCATCCCCCCGTCGCCTCCTCCCTTCCCATCTAACCAACGTTGCATCCCCCTATCACCGCTTCCCATCCCATCAGCCGGACGCCTCCTCCCCACCACAACCCTCACCGCCACTTGACCTCCTTCTCCGATCCCAATCTATCCCATCTCACCGCGAGTCCGCGATTCCCTTCAGCCACAGTGCCCTACTTTGGCCTGCCTCTTGCACCTCCATCACCGCACATGGGCCTCACGTCGCTCCGCCTACGCAGCTGCACCGGCGCCATTGCGTTATCATTGCCTCCACACCTCACCACCGGGCCGCGTCACCCTACGGCCAGGACAATTGGGCACTCCATGTCTCCACGCCCACCCGCCTCGCCTTCGCCGTCAAGGAGGACAAGAGGAGCTCTTCACAAGGAGAAGAGGAGGAATGTTAGGAGACCACTGGGTACCTTGTCCCTCCCGTCCCACCTCCTCATTCTTTAAAAAATGTTTGGAGAAAAGGCCTATTGTTGCCACCTAATTTTGGCAGGCAAAAAAATCAGCCACGTCAGCATAGAAGTTTGGAAAAGTCAAGGAGATCGAGTCAGCTGAAGATTCCATAAGTAGTATAATCAGCCATGGAGTAACCAACAAGAAAGGAAGAGCCGATTTTGGTAAAGTTTGAAAAAGAAAGGTCTGCCTGATACGAAAGGAACCCATGGTGGATACAAAGTTCGAGGCAGAGATGGAGACAAAGATGATGAGATCAAGACAAATATGGAAAGGAACTTTTTGGAATATGGAGTTGGGTTGATACAAAGAAGAATTTGAAGTGGAATCCATGTTTGAGTAGGCCGGATTTAGGAGTTTTAGTACAAGCAACATAAAACCTGTATCGGTTCATGGGAAATGCACCCAACCAATCAAACACTTTTGCCTTTACCTTTACCTGACCATGTACCTTAGGAGTATTTTTGAGCTAGGAGAACCCTACCTTCGTAGTTTGTTATTGATCAATATTGCTTCACATCGACATGATGATTTGCATTGGCTTACGCCTATTTGTGAGTTATCTCTGTTTGATACTGCTTTGCATCGACATTTCAACTAGAGATCAACTTTCGCTCTCGCAATTAGGCCATCAACATTAGTACACCATGATGTATAATTAACGGCAACATACTACCAAGGAAAATCAGGTGCGGAGCAAAATATGTGCTGACAATATCTTATAGATTGCGGGTCTTGCTATCTGTTGGAAATAAAAATTGTCTAGGACAACATATCTTCCAGTTTTATTTTTGTATTAGCCACAAAACACCTAGCCTGGAAAAGGTTGATTGGGTCAACATATTTGCTAGGGATTTGAGCTATACAAATTAGAGGGAAGCAAAAGCCTTGCGCGTGCTATGTGGGCACAAGATTGAAAAAAGGAGGGCAACGCGACCTATGTGCACAGACACCACAAATAGCAGGCCCTCCACCTAATCCCTTATCGCCAAATATCTCAACCTGGAGGCCAAACCCTCATCCCAAAATCCACCCACGCCATCACCACCTCTTGCCAAGCCGGCCATTCGTCCTCCCTATGCGTCCCTTGTCGCTGCCCTCATCAGCTACTCCTTGTGGCACCACCCTCATTCTCAGTTGCCCCTTCTACACCTTCCTATGCTCCGCCCCCTCTACTCCACCCTCTGTCTTTGGGAGCTCAAGGAATGGCTTAAGGGAGGTCCAACCAATATCTTGAAGAAGTTGTGTGCACTTCTAAGCTGCCCCTTGTTCATCCCTTGCATTTCAGGTCAACTTGGCAGCCCCTTGTTCATGCTCTCTTTCCTGCATGTCAAGTGTTTGCTTTTGTATCAAAACCAACTATGTTATTGTTCAGAATCCAACATATATGCTTTTTGGCTCAGTGCATGAAAGATTGCTTACTCTAGAAGCTGTAACTGAAGATAGAAGCTCTGTCATTGGCTTCAAGTAGCTCAGGCCAACACCTTGATGTAGATCTAACATCTTGAAGCACAATTTTTGTTTATTTCCCTTAGGAAAGTGATTACTTTAACTTCTAAGCAGATATGGGGTGGCAACAAGGAAGTAATTTTGCTTTATTTTGCCAAGTATGGTGTAGTCCTTGTGTGATGTAAAACTTTCATGTGTATTTAGTTCAGTTTTACGTACTCAGTTTGTAGTGTTGCTCTTCTTGGTTTGTTTTTTTCGAAGTAATTCTTAGTTTCTGTGTTATTACAGTTTCCTTGTAAGTCTGTGAAAAATCTGAATAGGTGATATACGTATTTATTTATTACATGGCTGCATTTAAAGTAGATTTGGTTTCATGGTTAAAAATAGTCCTACTCATTAATGTACAAAATGTTACTTTAGTTTCAATCTTTTTCTAATTATGGACATTTTCGCTTCATGGTGCAATTCGAAGGGCAACCATGTATTTGAGGTGTACCCAACATCCCGATTAGTGCTCAATCCTACCAAATCCTCTTATGAAATTGCACATCCTGATATTCTATTTGTACTTGTTTGAAGTTGTTGATTTTTTTCTTTAGGCATAGTTGTGGAAAGCATTTGTACTTGATGTTTTGTATATAACAACACAACAACATTAATTTCTTTCATTATGTATTTACTTACTATTCCTATAGTTTATAAAATTTTAGTGACTTATGAAATTTGATAGTACATATCAGCTATCGATAAGAGATGGATGGATTTGCCTAGGTACGACATAAGCTTACAAAAAATTATTTCCTATTACTTTGTCACGTCTAATCTTACAACAAATAATTAATTGTAGGCATACATATGAGTATATACAAGGGGTCAAAGAATATACAATATGCTTTTACCTATTCGACAAAAGCAAATACAATATTGTGCCCTTGCAAGAAATGTGTGCACAGTTGCTGGAAGCAAGCTAGTGTTGTCTATGTGCATTTAATATGTGATGGGTTTTTAGAAGGGTACAAGAGATGGATATTACATGGAGGGGCATCATCTTCTTTTGCATAGCAAAATAAGTATGATAAGGTTCAAGTAGAGGAAAGTATTGAGGAAGTTGATGAGAGATTTGATTTGCTTCACGATGTAGTGCATGGGTTAGATGAAAGAGGGGATTTAGGTTAAAATAATGATGCTCTTGATGAGGATCCATGTGAAGGTGTAGAAGATTTTCTTTATCCGTAGTAACGTACATACATTCAGCTAGTTGCAACAAATAAAAACCCTTGCAAAAAATAAAAACTCTTGCAACAAATGGCAGGAGGTAGCACAACAAAAAAATATCGTGACACAAGCATACAATAATTGAAAAGAACTACTCAAAGCGTATGGTGCAACAACTGAAAAGAACTGTTGAACCAAGCAAAATAAGGTACAACAACAATGAATGATGCACTCCCAGATCTATCACCAATTCAGAAAAACATGTTGCAACTAGTACAAATACTTTCTGCAACAATGAACAAAAGATGCTGCACCAATTCGAGAAATATATGCATCAAGCCCACGAGGGTAGGAGGAAAGATCAGGCAGGAGGATATCGATGTCTTGAGGATGGATGGCTTCATGGCTTCAGGGAGGATTTGTTATATCTTTTCCTGATATTTCTATGTAGTTTTGGTTTGCTTGGACTACTTACAATAGTTGTTAGATGCCCAGAATCACAAATGTACATTTGGTTTGCTTGAACTAATTACAATAGTTGTCCAGATGCCTAGAATCACTAATGTTTATCATATGATATCACTGTTGAATTTGGTATAGTGTTTATTACAATTAACTTGTAGACCCTGTCTTAAAAAATACATTATTTAAAAGTTAGTTACTATAACTAAGCCAAAAGCCATAAGCCTAAAGTCCCAAGAACACATGCTATATTTCTGATTTGTGCTCATCAACCAGCACTAGAATGCCTATGAGTACAGCCCAAAACCTATATCAACCAACTCATTTTTAGCTCAAAGAATTGGACCTATGTGACCATCTGAAATATATGTTTGGAATACCAGAATTTGGCACAAAACCCCCTCTATTCCAAATGGGATCTAAACTCATTTCAGAATTAAGATGCAAAATAACAAGCAGTAGAAACATGGATCAAACTTCTCATGCCAATAACTAAAAGAATTTTAATCATTATCATTTTCCCACCATATTTAATTTAGATTTCCAATTTTTTAGGATAATTTATAGATTTTTACTTTCAGACTGCTGTTGCGCCACGGATAGGCTATGCTACCACCCCTAATTGTAAGATTTTGCCCAAGGCACAATTTTGGGAAAAGTTCAAATGGCTATAACATTTAAGCATATGGTCTTTTGAAAAACCTTTGGACTAGAGAAATGTTTGAAATGAACAACCCTACAGTTTCATATTGAAGATTTTTGTTATAGAATATGAGTTTTAATCAAAAAAGAAGATCACTAAAGATCATTTTACGGCCAAATTTGTTGTTTTGTTTTAGAAATAGGAATTTTTAATTCAAAAACATTAGGAAACATTTAAAATAAAATTTTAATTTACTTTTAAGTAGTATTTTAAATATTGATTCTTTTAGACATGTTTTTTACTTTTGACCATGAAGGTTCTTTCGAAAAGGCTAGACTTGCACATCGTTAATGGTTTCACTCCAAAATATCAAATGAAGGAAATGAGAAGATTGTGATTGGAATTGCTTATGTGAGTTTGAAATACTATTTTGAACTAAGATATAGCAATTGTCTCATCCAAGGGGCAAAAACTCACTTTTGTGCAAGTAGGTGACCAATATTGGTCAAGTCTTTCGGTGAGCTTCAAAATCAAATAAGTTTTAATTGGTTGGTCTTTTGAAAATATTTTGAATATGAGAAAAGTTTGTGATGGACAACTCTAGGTTTCTCATTTTGGATTTATTTTGAAATTCTCTTAGAATAGATTTTACAAAACAAATCTAGTTTATGTCAAAAACAAGATAATATATACTAGTTTTGGGCTTGAAAACTCATTTTCTTTCAAAAAAATAGTTTCATTTGAACCAAAATCATTGGAAAATATTTGCAAAGCTTTTGTATACATTTTGGGATTAGTTTTTCTCAAGATTACTTATAATTACATTTTTTATTTTTGGCTAAATGACTCAATTTTGACAATTAATACTAATACTTAATTAATTTGGGCACACATAGGGATGTGATATACATGATTATGATTTACCACTCCTTATTTTGGTCAAGATTGCAATAAAAGAGTTTTGGAACAAGAGCAAGAACACAAGCTTTTGAAATTATTTTTCATGAATGTAACATTCACAAGGCTAAGGGCTAGATATTTCAATATACGTACTTGTTATCGAAATGGCATTGGTTCTTGTTGGATCGGAAATGGCAACAGAGGGGGTGAATGGTGCCGTTAAAAATCGCCCCCAAGGTATTTGCTCTCTACTCTCCGATAGCTATAAAAAGCTATGAAGCAAGAAATTTGAGTGCTCACTGCAAATTGAAAACGAAACTGACAAATGAACAAGCGAGATACACAGGCATAGCAGAGCTGTTAAGTTAACAAGAGAACTTTAACCAAAAAGGCTTTAAACTGAAGCTGCTGAAATCTGCAAAAGGAATCAGAAAAAGATAGACCAGAAACAGCAAGCAAACTGCAACAAAAAAACTGAAAGAAAGCTTTTAGGAACTGCACTTGACTGGTTTCTATTCAGGTCTGAAAACAGCTGCTATCCTGAGTTGTTTTGCTGAAAAAGAAGTCTGAAAAATAGCAGGGCTACCAGCTAAGAACCATTGAAAAACAATCTGAAAACAGCAAACGATTAGCCAATAAATAGTGCAAACTGTTAGCTGAAATTGCTGCGAGGACAGCAGGTAGCATTTGGCTGAAAAACGGCACAAAAGTGACAAGTCTCTCTGCTGAAATCTGAGAACACCCGAATGGACCTGCTGCTGCAAATGCTAAAAGAGTACAGCCTGTTTACTGCAGCCTGGAAGACTGAAAAACTGAAAATGGATGCTTACAGCTGAACACAAGAAAAAAAACTCTGATCAAGGTGCAGTTCGGCAAGGAAACAATGGACTGCATGCAGAAATCTGAGAGTGAAATAAACTGAAGACAGCTGCTGCGTAAAGGCAAGATGCAGACCACGAAAGAAACAACAAACAAAAACTGCAGGCTTCAAACAAAGCAGGAACTACAAACTGAAAGCAAACTTTAAAAGTATACCACGGTTGGAAAGACAGAAGTATGGACTGTTTTGCCCAAAAAGAGAAATAAATCATGTAGTTCTTGAGACACTTGAACATGAAACTCTTGATCTTTACAAGAAATAGACTTCAGCTCGAGAGAACAGGAATCCCAACACCTTCTTCCGAGAAGAACAAGAACTCGAGGATTCTTCAGAGAGGTGACACAATAATCTATAGCTTTGTCAAAGTAGTGACTGAAATCTCACGAGAGAGCAAAAGAAATATGCTGTCACTCAAGCGAAGACATGACAGAGAAGAAAAGATTTCAAAGAGGAACAAAGATCAAATACAGAACAGGAGCAAACTCAAAACTCAAAAAGGATCACAGAGAGAACTAAATACCTAGATCATCTCAAAAACAAAGTCTCTCATATTGAAATTGATACAAAGACATGACACGATTAATAAGAGTTGTTCTCAGCTCATCTCTCTCTCAATCTCACACTAACTAAGTCTCCATATATGCTTGAAAATCAAGAACTCATAGCACACATGCACAGGAGACAAACTCACACCCACTCTCTCAAGTCATCTCTCAAAATCATACCATAGCACTAGAGAGCACCTCTCTATTTATAGCCCTTCATAATGGGTTCACATTTGCTTTGCCCATTAAGCTTTTGCGCTTTACCCACTAACTCTAACCAAATCCACTTCCTTTAGTGCAGCTTTGCGTATTCACCAAAACGCCCCTCCTGCACCTTCCGGGAAGCTTCCTCATTCCTTGCCTTCCAAGTCTCGCAACTACCTCGAGCCCTCGCCGTCTTCGACACACCTCGAACGCTATGACCTCGGCACCACCTACGCCTAGTCCGATCATCCCGTGCCTCGCCACGACTCTGCCACGATGTCCTGCAGCCATCACAGACAAGAAACACATCACATAGCACCGCTCGATAATAGCATTAAGAAAAATCTTATAAAAAAGCCAAAACCTGTCGAATCAAAATAATAAGCATCCTAAACACTTCGACCAAGTTTGACTAAGTCCGACCGAAGTCGATTGCACCGTGCAATGACATGGTCCAAACCACACAAACCAAACTCGACTTTCCTGAAACCGGTGTCAATTACTCATCACACACACGGAGTCACCTCAACATGGTCTATCAATCTCCCCCCTGATGAGTATATTGACAAACCCAGAAAAAGCGTAAAGTTGAGTTTGAAAATAAAAGAGAGTCAAACATGGTCCAAGAGAAAGCAAAGAAGCTTATGACCATGTTGACAAAAAGGAGCACAAAACAGAAAGAGCAAAATGTTCTCCAAAGCTCCAGAAAGTCCCAAAAAGGCTTTTTCTCCGCTACTTGTCGACCTTCACCTATAGAAGATGGACCCAATGACACTGAAACAAGGGGATCTTGATAAGCACATAATCGAGCTCCCAAATCTCCTCTATGAACCCATAGTAGGAGTTCTCAATTTATCGATACTAAACGCATCTATGCGGACATCGCTATTCTGGTTAGTGCTCTTTATATCCTGAGCCTGCATATAGAATGTGTATCCATTTACATTATATCCTTGCTATGTCACAACTATAAATGTTGGCCCTTTTGCCAACTATGTCAGCATATCACTTGACGAGCTCCTAGTGAATCGCTCCTTCAACTATTGGTTGAGCTGACTATTGTGTTATCTCGTGAACCAAACATCTGGCTGCAATGAATTCTATTGCTAAAGCACATCCTTATGTTGGTCGATATACAGGGACACTTCAGTTATGTGTTACAGGACTGTGAAATGGGCTTGAGTATACGCATCCATATCCGGAGTGATTGCTTTCTTTCCGATGGTCCTAATACCTTTGAGCCTCCCCTCATGGCGAGATCGAGGCACACCTATCAGTTCAACTTGAGCCATGTAATCGACACATAACTCAATGACCTCTTCGATTACATAACCTTCGACGATGCTACCTTAGGAGTTGAGAATTCTTATTAACCTCACGAACGGGTACATGCTACGTAGGAACACAAGCCCGCACATTTTTATCTCCCACATAATGTGAACAATGAGATACACCATGATATCAAAAAACAACGGAGGAAAATACATCTCAAGATGGCATAAAGTCGCCACCACCTCATCCTGCAAATCATCTAGTCTTTCGTGATCGATGACCTTCTCAGCAATTGTGTTAAAGAAATAACACAGTGTAATGATTGTCTCGCAAACCTTGATCAGCAAAATACTTCCCATTGCAATAGCGAGCATCTATGTCATCAGCACATGACAATCATGATACTTCATGTCAATTAACTTCAAATCTTCTATCGAAATAAGTTTCTTCATGTTGGCGGAGTAATCAGACGGAACTTTCATACTAAGCAAGCACTAGCATAGTTCAGTTCTCTCGGCTTTGGACAGAGTGTAACAAGTAGAGGAAAGATAAGTTCATTCTTTGTCGGTCTTTGTTGGTGCTAACTCGGGCCTGATGTCCATATCAATCAAGTAAAGCTATGCGTTGATACCATCTTTTGTTTTATCACGAATATTCAGTAAGAGACCAATCAAGTTGTTATATACATTCTTCTCTATGTGCATGATATTGATGCGGTGGTGAACTTCTAGGTGCTCCCAATAAGGTAAGTCCTAAAATATTGATCTCTTCTTCCAGACGTTCTTCTCACGGGTCGTCGATTTATGTCCCTTTCCGAGCATAACATATAAATCCTTAACTATATGATAGACATCTTTTCCACTTAAAAGCCTTGGAGATAAACTATCCTCCTTCTCTCTGTTAAATTATTTCTTCATACTGCGCTATGGATGAGCCCTCTAAAGAAATAACACAGTGTACACGGTTTTGCTCGAGTGTTTTAGCCACACATTCTCGGTATCATCTAATCAGTGAGTATAGGCTTTAGCCCCTTTTGTACATTGGTCGAACAGGTTAGCAGGGGCATGATAATCATTTATGGTGTAGAACAACAAGGAGCGTAAAGTGAAGTTTTCTCATTTGTACGCATCCCGTATCTGTACCCCTTTGATCCACAATATTTTTATATCTTCTAGCAATGGTGCTAGGTACACATCAATATTATTCTTAGGTTGCTTTGGCCCTTGGATAAGTATCGATCGCAAAATTTACTTCCAGTTTATACACAACCAAGTAAGAAAGTTGTAGATTCAGAGAGCCACGGGCCAAGTGCTATGTCAGCTACTCATCTTACCGAAAGGATTCATTCCATCTATACTCAATCCAAACCTTATATTCCTCAATTCTTTACTAAAGTCTACAACCTCCTATTGATGTTTCTCCACTGGGCGGAATTAGCAAGGTGTCTTAGCATTCTATCCTTCTTACGCTCCTCCGAGTGCCAACGTAGTAGTTTTGCCTCCTTTGGGTTCACAAAAAACCACTTCAAATGGGGAATTACAGGAAGATACCATGCCACCTTAGCAGGAGGTCCTTTCTTCACCTCTATTCCCTTGCCATCATCTGATTGATTGTTACGCTTCTATCGAGATGCGTTGCACATCGGATACACATGCATGTTTACATACTCTTTATGGTAGAACATACAGTAATTTGGACATACATATATTCTTTCTACTTCTATTCTCAATGGACAAAGAATCTTCTTGGCTTTGTAGGTGGTTTTGCGCAACTCATTTCCCTCTGGAAGCAAGTCCACTAAAAGACCTAACATCGCCATAAAACTCTTGTTGGACCAACCGTTGCGTGCCTTTAATTCCAGTAGTTCAAGCACGACTGATAACCTCGTGTTCTTTGACTTGCAGCACGTGAACAAAGGTTTCTCCGCAACCTCCATCAAGCCCCACAATTTAACATACTCACTTTCATCACAGTTCCCTTCTGCATCGCAAAACATCTAATCCAACTTATCATCATGCAGCCTATCCGAATTGGAACGACAATCGACATTATTCGATGATATATCACTGACTTCATCGGTGATGTCATTATTACTACCTTCTTGTATAATCTGTTTTTCCTCATAACTGGTCTAACGTGCATACCCCTTTTTGAAACCCCTTCAAATCAAGTACACTTCAATCTGCGTTCGGTTCTTACATTTCTTTAATTCTCATAGTCAATGCATGTACAGTACATATGTTCCACCCCCTTATACAATATATCCTCCTCGGTAGCTCTTGTAAAAGCAGACACGCCATTAATGTACTCTTTACTAATACGGTTCCTATCCTACATCCAGCTTTAGTCATGTGTTACACATATAACAAATTAGTTTCTTCTGATTCTGGCGTAACAAACAATTTCTATGAAACGTCAAATTCCCTATATGTATGTGTGTGTATACAATATCTAAAGTACCTATATGTAGTAAGAATAATTAATTAAATTGAATTAAGTACAAATAGACTATGAATTGACTAAACCCTAAACCCAAGAACATGTTAGATGTAAATAATCTTCTCGCTACATCAAGCTAGCTAGATATAAACCATCTTCAATTCTCCTTTCACCAAAGGCTAAATCTAAATTATAATGCAATTAGAAATAAATTACTAACCATCGGTACACAAGAAATGAATGGATCTAGAATCACTCTTACCAAATAATCTCTTTTCACTAAATGGCCATCTCAAAGCCCCACCTCTAGCTCAAAGCAGTATCCTAGATCTGAAATTTAAGACAGAGGGTCAACAAGTCTACGTGCAATTAATATAGTGGAATTATCACAAATGATTTTTATTAAAAACTATCTGTGATGAATTAATTATTGCAGACAATTTTTAATATAAATCGTATGTGAACTATCACAGTTGGTTCAAATAGAAAACCGTCTGTGATATTTTGGTAATATCATAGACGGTTTTTGTTAATAACCATCTGTGATACTTCACATATGGTTTTTACCATGAATCGTTTGTGATATTACATTTTCACATATGGTTTTTAGCGCTGACATTAACACAGACAGTCTCTATACTAAAACCGTCTGTGATTATTTTTAATACTGACGGTTTTGGATAACCATATGTAATGTGGTGTTTAGTATTAGGCTTTTTATAGTAGTGATGCGTGCTAAGAAACGTACTCGTATGTGTATACCTATATGGTGATATATATGTGTATGCGTTTTTCATATAATAAAAAATACCAGGTTGCTAAGTATCCTCCTACTAGTCTCAAAAGAAGCTATCCTTCGGCAATAATGCCAGGCAACTACCTGCATCTTCTGCTGACATGCGGTATTCTCCTCCCACTAACTGTCAGCATGGCCCATTGCAGTGACCGACTGCTGCCTTGTTGGGTGTGGCCGCCCGGCTGGCCAGGCGTGCACCTCCTAGCCGACTTTGCGAGACAAACATGTGTCAAGGGCTCTAATTGAATGAATAGACGTTGTAGCCTGTTTCAGTCCTCTCTCTTAGGCTAGCTCAAGAATTGGCTTCATATGCTACCGAATTTAGGTATAAAGGTTCATACATGGATCAAAGGTAATGATCTAGGCTAAAAAGTTTTTTGGACCCCGTGTGGAGATTGATGTCTACTACTCTAGCGCACGTGCTTGACCGTTGCACCTTTCCTAGGGACGGAGTGTTGTTGATGCGGTAATTTTCTGGTGGTAATACATAAGTAGGCCTGACTGTATGTGAATGATTATTTACGGTTGATTTTAGTCAAAACCGTCATAATAACATGTTTCAGTAATTCTTACTGATTCTGACATACACAACACATGACGTGACAGTCATAACATTATAAAATGTGAGAGGCGAGGATTGACATTACTAATGTGTAGAGAGCAGTGGAAATTTGGGGTAATCTAATGGTAGGGGTGTCCCTGAAAGTGTTCCAAGGATTTTGGTACAGACCTCAAGTATCAAATACAAATTGCACTATAAATTGGGTAAACTTTTCTTTTTGAGGGATAAATTGGGTAAACTTGAGAGCGTACAGAGATAGTTGGGGGAATTTCAGATAGTTCAAGATTAGGAGAGGAAGCAAGGGATCCGGGAAGCCAATACCATAGGAGGAGAAGAGGAACCTGAGCAAGTAGGAGCCGATTTCTGTTCTATTCTATTCTTCGATCGTCATGAAATACGTCATCGTGACGCACGCACACATAATGCCTGATTGCCAGATATCCTCCTACCGCCTCAAAAGAAGCTATCTCCGTCAATAATGCCAGGCAACCCCCGGCATATCCTGCTGACCTGCACTATTCTCCTCCCACTATCTGCATGACCCAAACAATATTTGGTTGTTACTGCAGGAGATAACGTTAGACAGATGACACAGGTTGATGTTTCATACTCTAGCACCCATACCTGTCAGGTTTAATCGACAGTATTCTACAGGGATAAGGCCAAGGTCATAGAAGTCAAATCATCGAAAATCGGTCCTATCAGTACTTTGGTTAGAGTACAAACATATCTTAAATATTTCAATTTACTCTAATTTTATCTTCAATTTATACCGATTTCAGATGATTTTTATTTCAAATTTGAAATTTTCTGCCAAAAACTATCAAAATTTTTCCAAAATCGATGCTACTGGTCCTACTAGACCTAGGTAAAAATTCAAAACCGATTTTGATAACCTTTGATAAGACTAAATGTAATGTCATTTGTATGTTTCCTTTCTGCCTTTTTAGTGAGACTACTAACTACTAGGTGTAAACTGCTTGCTCCGCGAGGCTAAGATTATAAACATCATGGTATTTCACAAGCAGGGGCGCATCCAGAAATAAGGCGAGCTTGGGCGGCCGTCCGAGGCACCCCACCGGTGGAAATATCTATAGAAGCAGTGTGGAGTTGGGGGTGGAAACACCTGCTGCAAATGTTGAAGAAATGGTGCACGGCTAGGGGTCGAAGAAAAGATTAAGTGGGCTATGGAGCTACTCGTGGTCCAATCCATGAGAGGCTTGTTCACTTAGGTTTGTATGTGTTGTCCGTGGCCCAGGACACAGCAGTAGCTAGACAGCAAGGCAAGAGGAGATCACACACCCTATCATCCAATGTAGAGCAAACGTCCAACGGGAGATGGCATCTTTCTAGCTTGCACCACCCTTATGATGCATTGCTGAACTTGATGGTAAAGTAGTAAAGTCATGTAGCTTATGCTACATATTGATATTAGATGCTTATATCTCTTTTGGGTATTGCGGTGGGTATTTTTAGGGATGTTGCAATATTGTGTCGGGTGACTTTAACTACCATAACGTATATTGTGCACTATTTGCTTAGTGGATGCGCAAGAGATAACACGTTGCTTATTAGCTAGCTAAAATCTAGTCCTGGATCCACCACTGTCCACAAGTCTGAAGTGCCAATTTGGCACCACGGTGCTGCTATGCATGCTCTAGCTAGTCAGTTAAGAAAAGCTTTATCAACTATAGTAGAATCCAAAAATTATCAATTAGTCAATGCATGTATACAAAAACAGCAAAATAAATCTACGGATTAGAAGCCATTGCAGTGCCAAATAAAGTCTTATAAGACGAAAAATGTCAGTGTATTTGTATTTTCGTATGATACCGTGTGAGGTTATCTACAAGTTTGATGGAATTTCCATGCTTGTAGGGACATCACAAGGCTAACTAATAAGAGTATTCTTCATCAAGCACAAATTAATTATCAATTATCACACTGGTCTTGTGCTGGTTAGTGGCGTTTCACTGTCCTTAATACATGCTTTGTTAGTACCATTGGTTCCTTCTCTATTGGACAGTGGCTTCCTTTTCTTGTACCAGTTATTATCATCGATCGGCAGCGACAACTCGTGAGGGCATTTCGCCGGCAGCGAACAACAAGTAGTGCAGAATCTGGTACCAATTGAGAGAGAGAGATAGATAGATAGGGATAGAGAGAGAGGGGGAGAGAGAGAGCATTGGGATAGAGAGAGAGAGAGAGAGAGAGAGAGAGAGAGAGAGCATGGGCAGCTCATCGGGGCTTGTGGACTGGAGGGGGAGGCCGGTTAACACCAAGAGGCATGGAGGAGTCAGAGCTTCAATCTTCATTCACAGTAAGCTAGTGATGCTTGCATGTTGCTGGTTTTTCTTTTGAGTTCGATCTCTCCCTTGCTCACTACTGAGTTCTTGGTTACCTTCTAGCTAGAATGCATACATAGACTAGTCAACAAAGATATGTTTTTTTTAATTAGTATGTTGGGTCCAGTGATCCGGGCAGATAAGCTTTACATGGACAACGCTTCTAAAGTAATTGTTGATTAAGTAAACTTATTTGACATATCATATCTACAAACAAGCAATTTATTTTTTAAAACCAAGGACAGGAGTTCTCTTATTTATTTCAAGAAGAAGACAAGCAAGTAATTTAGATTTTTTTTTATTGGCATACATAACAAAAATGGACTAGTTCGATCGAGATGGCAGCCCTTTTCTACAGCTAGCTAGCTAGCTACTCTCACCTTACTTCGTACTTCCTTTTCTGTGTTGGTGTATTTTTCCACAACTCGGACTCACCAGAAAGCTTAATTCTTCTCTCTTGACGTTGACACCCATGCTTGATCTCAGCCATGGTCCTGATATGGCAATCAAAGGAGAATAAATGATGTGTTCAAATTTAATCTTTTAAAAGTATTCTAAAATTTTCACTCCACTAATTATTGAAAGCTAGAAAAATAGTTTAACCCACAAACAAAGAACTCACATAAATACAGAAGCAAACAGAGTTTAACTCTTTTCTAGGCCGGTCTAACCACTATGGGAGAGTGGTTGGACCGGATTAAGCGGTCTGACTGCTGGTTCAAGCTAGTCTGATCGGTGTCCGGTTGAACCGTAGGCCTAGGACAATCTAGCTGCACCCTTGATCACATAACTAAAAATCAGTCCGAGTCAAAACAAAAAAAAATAGTGCAATCTTCAAAATACATATCCAAATGATGTATAACTTTGTACACATACTAAGGATCTCAGGAATCTAATCCATCCAAAGATCACATGAATCTTGGCTAAAGTTTCAATCTTTCCTTAAAACAAGAAAGTTTGCACTAAAACCAGGCAAAACTAAAGAACTTGAGTTATGACTTGCTCGTAGGTAAAAGGTAGCCAAGATGGCTCTAGATGAGTTTCCACATGTCATAGCATGCAAGAGTATCCAAGGACTTGAGGCTAAAACCCTACGAAAAAGATTTTTCAAGAAAATCTCGAAATCAAACCAAACCAAGTAACCTTCATGATCTTGTTATAGCTGGTCGTTAGATGGATGAAATATGATCCTCATGAGACATCTCCATCACTTACATATCTTTGGAACCCAGCAAGATCAAGAGGAGGAGAGAAGAGTGATACGGGTCACCCGATCTTCTTGACGTATGATCAAGATACTCACGTGGATTTGAAAAACCATAGTGATCCCCCGATGCCAATGCAAGAGTTAGCAATCTATAATTCACTCAATCACATGTGCTGAACTTCATGACCACTAGATGAAGTTCTATCACGCTCCCAATTCCTAACGGAAAGGTTGAACGATCTTGATTTCAACAAACTCCCAATTTTTCCCTCAAGTTGGATCGGACAACAGAAAGAACAAGAGTGATTTTCTGAATCAATCTATTATCAAAAGTGATCTGAAAACAATAGAGGGGGTGGCGGCTACTTAAAGCCAACCCTAACCTCACGCACGCACACACTTGGGCCTAAGGTCGAGTTCAATTTGGTTTACAGATCCTAAAGTGATTCGGAATTGAACACTAACTAGTTACATGGCTGAATTAAACAATCTCAGCCCATCATTGGCACGCAGGCCCACAAACACCTCAATTGGCGTGTAGGCCTCTTTTTCTAGTCTTAGGCTGCGTGGAGCTTTCCCTTTCTCCTTGGGCCTGGCTAGTTGGTCCCTTCCTCCTTGTCCTTCCATTGCTTCAAATCTGAGAACACACAATGTATTTGCATTAGGTAATATACCATTCTCATCTAAAGCAATAGGAAATTCTCTAAGAAACAAAAGCACCTGTTGTTGTAGCAGCTTAGCTCTTGCTCTTGTCATAGGGCCTATTGGAGCCTCATTATTAGCTTTATCATTCACACTTGAAGTAGAAGAAGAATATGTAGTAGAGATTTCCTCATCAAAGAGGCAAAGAACCAAAAAGAACAAGAACAAATTAACCAAGAACGCTTTATGTATGATGAACAAGATTGATCTATTACAACTTATAGATGTATGATTTATAGTCACTTCACTCTGGAGGATAAAGCTCTCTCCCAAGAGCACTAACCCAAAGAATTTCCCTCTAAGGAAACCTCTCTCTCAAACCCTAATGAAAGGATTGGTTGGTTAGCCTTGGCTCTCTTAGTACACATATCTACAACCTTTCCCACTCATACAGATGGAGCAACTAGCCCACATCTAATTCTAAAATAGATACTATTTATTAGCACAACCGAGGAAACCCATTAACACCCCACACATAGTATTTTACACTCACACATGACTTATGAACGCTTCTCAAAACGCATAAGTCCAAACCGCTAAGGAGCAAATTTCCATCCACTTGGCCTCCTCGGCACCTCCTTGACCGAAACTGCTCTCTCAACACCCTCCAAGTGTCGTAGTTTTGGTTTCATCACTGTTTTTGTATTTTTCACTTCGCTACCAAAATATCCTCGCTTTGACTGTAGATCTCACCTCTTCCCTGAGACTAGTCCATGGTCATCTCTTCCTTTGCAAAAAAAATTCTTATGCTTGCAACGTGTACGTTTACAATGGCTAACGCATTGACAAGTCTCTTTATGTTAGTTCTGCTTACCATGCCTCACTTACACTGACTATACCATTTAATAAACTATTGCTCAAACCTTCTTTTCAACATCCCTTGTCTTCCCTATGACTTGCTTGAGCTTAATTAACCATCCCACCCAATTTCCTTTATCGTACCTCAGCTCATCCCTGAGCCTAGTCCCGGTCCACACCATCGACCATGGTTGCCTCCAAATCTCCCTGCACATCAAAGACTAGAAATTATTTTTGAACATAAGTTCTTCACAACTTGATCTGCGTTAGTTCAAACATGTTTCATAAACCATGAATGCAATGAACTAAGACTCCAAAACTCAACCCATGACCAATTCTCACAAATTTCCAAAACCCTCTTGGCCATTTCAGTTAAAGTCAGTTTGACAGCCATTGACCGACCAATCGGACTACTTCGGTCAATCTGGTCAAACCTTGGTAACAGTGTAGCCAGTCAGACCCATTGATTGGTTGGACCGCTCCAATTTTCTCTTGTGCACTCGACTAGTACATCCAAACATACCGCCAACTAGAAATCGGTCGCACCATACCGACGATCCAACCGTTCCCAAAATCCGGTCAAACTGGATGCTAATCAGACCACCTCTGTAGGCCTGTCAGACCGCTCCACACTACTACAAAAAGGGTCATCCTAGACGCCTTATCACAGATGGTTCATCACAAACCGTAGTGATAAAGTTACCACGGACGATTTTATAAGATGGATTGTCTAAGTTCACCGCGATGGAAAAAACCATCTATGATGACCTTCTTATCAAAGATGGTTTTTATTCCAAACCGTCTGTGATACATCACAAACGGTTTAGAACAAAGGGTGGGTTCTTTTGGCATGATGGCTTCTAGCTTAAATATTTGAATTCTGGTTGTTTATGAGAGGCAGTACACAGATAGAAATAGTCACATGCGATTTTGACCGGTACAACTAAACTTAGTACACATTTTATGATAATTTTCCTATTGACTCTGCCTTGAAAAAATGCACCGTTTAAAGCTAGTTATTGTAGACAGTTCAAGAATAAGCCGACTTTAAGCCCAAAAGAACCTGACAAAAAACCGTCTGTGATATCTATACTTATCATAGACGATGCTAGGTAAGAACCGTCTATGATACATCATAGACAGTTTGGAACAAAAACCGTCTGTGATGATCTACTTATCACAGACAGTGATAGGTAGGAACTGTTTGTGATAATATTTTAACTTACCGCTCTTGCTGAATTTAAATTTCCCACTCATCTCACTGAATTTGCTCTTTAAAATAGATGGCTCAGCTATTCTTCTTCTCACTTCTCTCCTCCACTCCTCCTCTCCTCTCCTCTTCTCCTCATCTCACCTCTTCTCTCTTCTCACTTCTCACTTCTCCTTCTCTACTCCTCATCTCCTTCCCCACCTCTTCTTCAATCCCATCCATTCGGAGCACCCCGCCGCCGCTGTCTTCTATCTGTTGCTGACCACTCTCTGGCCAACTCCGGTAAACCTCGTGCCTACCAACATATCGCTCATGTTCTCCTCTTTCATTTAGGGCACCTCGCCGCTCACTACCGTCCACTGGAGCGCTGGTGACCACCGCCCCAAGCCACCACTATCGCAGTCTTCTTCAACTGCAACAAACTCTCCTTCGACCGCTCTAGAGCCTCCAACTGCACTGATCCTCTGACCGCTTTAAGCCTCCGACCGCTCTAAAACCTCCAACCGCTCTAAGCCCCGACTATTCTAAGCCTCCGACCGCACTTAGCCTTCAACCGACTACTGTACCCTTCGACCACATAGAGTCTTTCAATCGACTACTGTAGCTCCGACTACGACAGATCCTACTGCTGAAGCACATGACTACTGTAGCTTTCGATCACACATAACTTTCGACCGGCTATTGTAGCTTCGACCACTGTAGATCCAAGCCATGGTAAAATTACACATTTTTTAGCTCTGATACAACTATCATAGACGGTTTTTACCAAGAATAGTCCGTGATAACCTACTATTACAGACGGTTCTCGTTTCGAACTATCTGTGATAATGGACGATCACAGACGGTTCTAGTTCCAAACCATGACAGATGATTTAAAAAATGTCTGTGAATAACCCCTATTATCACAAACCCATGAAGTCAGATCCTCGAACCATCTGTGATGAATTTTTCTGTGGTAGTGCCAGTACAGCGGTTAGACCACTTCTACAGGCCGTTCAGATCGTTGCCTATTGACAACAAATATGAAAACTTGTAAACTTTCACAAACTCAAATTTCAACTTGACATCATTGTCAATTGTTCAATATAAATAAACCATTGATATTCTTAACATGGTTCCACACATGGATCTTTCAATCAGACGGTCAATGAGACATCATTTTCATGCTGTTCATTATTCATTTTTGCCTGCTCAAGTTTCACCTGTATGCAGCGCTGGTGCTGCTCAGCAACGCGGCCAACATAGCCAACATCATGAACCTGGTGAGCTACCTGCGCGGCAAGATGCACATGGACGTCGCGGAGGCATCGACGACGGCGAGCAACTTCTTCGCCGCGCTGCAGATGTTCTCCATACCGGCGGCGTTCCTCGCCGACTCCTACATCAAGCGCTTCTACACCGTCCTCATCTTCGGACCCATTGAGATACTGGTATATACATTCTAACTACACTTTCATGTATATGGTTTTTCTGTAAATTTTTTGCATGAAAGTAGCGTTTCGGAAGAGAAATGAATCTTCTTGGTGGCGTATGTTGTCGCTTGATTTGCTTGTCACGTCAACTTTAGTATGATTTGTGAAGTGAAGACACTAGTGTTGTCTTTTTCGCCTTTATAAAAACAAAAAATAACAGCAGTTTGGGTTAACTCCTAACAGATGGTGATAATTTACAGATCTAGCATTTTTGTCCGTAAGCACTAGACGGTATGTACAAGTCTCATGCTATTTCCATTTTGGATTTAAACACTAACAATTGGCTACTTGTTTCTTACCAAATAAATTAGTCAGATTTTGAGCGATTAGTTTTATACCTTGAGATTCACGCACGATTGGTTCTTTTGATGATTCATCAAGGATCCAACCAAAGAATTTGGGTGGTTGGTAATGTGGCTCAACTTGATTTGATTATTGAATAAAATGGAATTGTTAATTATTGAATAAAATGAAATTGGGGTGGCGAGAGCACTCTGTTTCTGAAAAAAAAGTCTATTTTTAAACGCTCAACTATTGCTTAAATCTAATAAACAACCCGTAGATCTACAATCATTTAGACACAACTCTTAACTAACCATACCAGGTCATATGACCCCTTGGCCGAAGTGAGCCCGATTTCGCGCTTACGGGGTCACCACGTGGATATGAGGTGGCACGTTTCGCTGATGTGGACGACATCCAGCAAATAAATGAATAAAAATGGTGCGGCCTGTCCTCTTCCTCCTCTCTCTCCCCCGCTGCCATGGCGTCTATGATATCCCACCCCGCCGCCGATTCCACTGCCTACCATACCGCCGAGCTCCGTCGCTCCATACGCCTCTTTCCCTTACCTCCCCGGTCTCCCCTCTCCCCTCCAAGGCAAATCCTCCACACACACTCTTGCCTCGATACCCTGATTCCGCCCTGCCATTACCTCCCTTGCATCTACTCCAAGCCAGTCGGTAGCCTTGCCAGCAACACAGCACATGAGCCAGCCTGAGGAGTAGGTCTGCATCAGTCCACCGACAAAACAAAGTGTCACCAAGGAAGCATTACACTGCTGGTCCTTCTTCGCTGTCTTCATGGACCGGCTAGATCTGAGCATTCCCATCTTGATTTGAATCAATTTGTTCGTGGTTCTTGCTAGTATTTTGTGTTCCGAGAGAAAAGGGACACTGCAGATCGGAGAATCTTGATTTGAACCAATTCGTTCGTGGTTCCTAACTCAAATCAGTACCTGGATGATTTCGAAATTTGGACAGATATGGCACTGTTGCTGCCCTTAATACCAAAAATAGCCCCAGCGGAACGCAATTACGGATTTAGCCCCCAGCCGACCGCACGATTTACCGGGAGCCGACGCGTGGCAATCGTGCGGCCGGGAGCACACGACACTGAGATCGAGCGGTCCCCGACCGCACTATCACTGCGCGTGCTGATCGTGCGGTCGGCGGCGCACCACCACTGTAGCATGCAGGTGGTGCGACGCCCGACCGCATGATTCGTTGGTGAACAGTGTTAGGGTTAGGGTTTATGCATTTGTAAAGTTATATTTAGAATAGAAATAATTTTGGATATATGAAATGGTGTTTAAAAAATATGAATTTGATGTAGACTCCAGTTTACTGCTTGTGTAAATTTTTTGCAAATATGAAAATTAAGAATTTTGTTAGGTAGAGTACAAACGAAATTTTTGTGAAGTAATGATTGATGTATTTGTGATTTTCGTACATTGCTGACCGTGAAAAATATGTTGAACTGGCAATAACATTTTTCGATCATGTAATATTGTTTTATTAGAAGAAATTTAAAGAAATTTTTTTTGAGCACAACTGTGATAGGAACAATTGGACGAAAGGAAGTAAAGTGACATTGAACATGTGGGAGAAATGAATGCGAAAAGATGAGGAGATTTTGTGCTGATAATTAAAATAGACTTCATAATAAACATGGGAATGACACGGCGTACCCTGATTTTTGTAAGTTTTGTCAATTTTGTTGTTGTAAACTGGGAAAAAATCTAATGAAGTTGTAATAAAAGTTTATGTTCATTGTAAGTTGTAGATGCATAAAAAATTTTGGTAAATTTTTTTAGGAACGATTGACCATAGAACGATTGATACATACAGTGGTAAGTGATATTTTGATGTTACTGAGAATTCGTGTACGGTGAGAACCAGTATGTTAATGTTGTTAAATGAGTTGCTATGTGAATCATTGAATGCAAAAAGACGAGATAATAAGCTTAGCTGAATAGAAATAAACTTCATAATACAGTTGGAAGTAACATGCCGCGTACATTTTTATTACATGCATAACATATAGCATGATATGCGACTAACCCACCCAACTGCTCGTACGACCTACTGTGTGGACCGGGGCCACTTTCCCTTCCTTGTCCACTCGGCGTTGAACTCCTTTGCGGCCTCTTTTGCCTTAGCCGCTATTTCCCTCTTTCTCTCGCACTCCCTCTCGCAAGCCTCCCGCTCCCTATGTGCGCACGCTTCGAGATGAGCTTGTGTCTCGCGTTGTATACGCAGGGTTTGCTCGTTCTTGCGGCGCTCCTCCTCCAGCAACTCCTTGTCCCATGTGACATTCCACTCCTCGAAGTCGAGGGTCCATTGGTCCGCAGGGTGGATCTCAAGATTGATCCATTTGCGATAGCCACATAGGGGCTCCGGAGACTGTAAATACAAGGGAGAGATTATTAGTGCGTGCTGTGAAGGATAAAAGGTAGGGGAAAATGGTGCATGTGGTCGTTACCGGCTGCTGATAGGTTGCGGTGTCAAGACGGCGGTCGGGGTAGTCACTGGAGTAGTTTGCGCAACCCCAATAACGCATACCTAGGCTGATGCGGTGCTTAGACTTGAAGAACTTGCACGTGTCCCCGCACCAACAAAGGGGGGTGTCTTCCCCTCAGGTCGGAGTTGCGACGAACGCTCGGTGGGGAAGTTCAGGATGGGGTTGTTGCTACGCGGCCGCTCATTGCGGGGAGCTGACCTTGTAGCACACTAGGCTTGTTCTACCCGGGCCGCAATAGCCCTTATTTTCTAATCGCGGGCGGCAGCTGACTGTGCTAGGTCACGGGTCTCCTCCCATTCCTTCACCATCTTGTTCCATTGCTTCTTCTTGCTTTTGTCCATCCCGGTGGGGTGAGGGAAGCGCGGTGTAGTATGGGGTTTGGATGTGCAGTGTTCCCTGGGAAATGGAATGCACACCAATTTATAGGGTCCATTTTCTCTCTACTCCTACGTGTAAAGCTGGTCCGCGTGGTCGTAGCACTGAGTAAAGCTGGGCGTCCTGCGATATCACTGCAAAAAGGCCCCGTTTTGTCATCTCACTGAGTAAAACTGGCCTCTTTTGTCATCTCACTGAGCAAAGCTGGCCTCTTTTGTCATGTCACTGAGTAAAGCTGGCCTCTTTTGTCATGTCACTGAGCAAAGCTGCCCCGTTTTGTCAGGTCACTGCGCAAAGCTGGCATCTTTTGTCATCTCACTGAGCAAAGCTCCGTTTTGTCATGTCCCTGCGCAAAGCTGTACTCTTTTGTCATGTCACTGAGCAAAGCTAACCTCTTTTGTCATGTCACTGAGCAAAGCTGCCCCATTTTGTCATGTCACTGCGCAAAGCTGCAGTCTTTTGTCATCTCACTAAGTAAAGCTGGTCTCTTTTGTCATGTCACTGAGCAAAGTTTCCCTGTTTTGTCAGGTTACTGCGCAAAGCTGGCATCTTTTGTCATCTCACTGAGCAAAGCTACCCTATTTTGTCATGTCAGTGCGCAAAGCTGGCAGCTTTTGTCATCTCACTGAGCAAAGCTGACCTCTCATTGAGCAAAGCCGACGCTTTTGTCATGGCTTTGCACAAAGCAGCCCTCTTTTGTCCCGTCTCTGTGCACAGCTGCGCTCTTTTGTCATGTCTCTGAGCAAAGCTATCCTCTTTTGTCACGTCACTACGCAAAGCTGCCCGCTTTTGTCACATCTCTGTGCAAAGCTGCCCTCTTTTGTCATGTCTCTGTGCAAAACTGTCCTCTTTTTTGGTTTTGGTCATTGCAGTAAGTTATCTCATTTGGTATAAATAGCACTGTTGGGGTCCCATGACATTGTAGCTAGAGAACCCTGTAAATCAAACAAAGAAGTACCTTCTTTTTCATACTGGAACATACCATGTCGGAAGCCGATGGGCCAGTCGGATATGGGTCACCGAAGGAAGACCTTCCCTTGGAAAGGAGGGAGATCTTCGGTCCACAGTACCGCTTGATACCAAGCCGGCGTGCTCAACCAGCGTGGCCGAAATGCAGACACAATGAGGACATGGTCGTGCAGGTCCTGGAAGGTCAGTTCGATGGCGGGCGTCATTTCTTCCGATGCCCACGCTCCGGGATACAAATTACTAATAGTATATTTTTTGTTATTGCTTATGGACCCTCCATGTTTACTGTCCTTTCCCGCAGATGGCGAAATGCGACTTCTCCCACTGGATTGACCCTCCTCATGAGCGGTATATTGTCAATTATGTGGATACATTATGGGATCAGATATTTTAGTTGTAGGACCGAATCGAGACTCTCAATAAGGAGAACAACGACCTCTGCTAACAGATGCAACGCAAGAGGGGCAACGAGGAGGCCATGAACATAGGTAGCTCGTATGATCCCACATGTTGCTGCGCGAACCCAAGCTGCATATGTGCGTGCCACTACCACGACGGCCAGCCACATCCGAGGCGGCCCCCTCAGAATACTCCATGTGGGTGCCACGAGGCTCATTTGGCATATTGGCAATGGGTGTTTGGTTGTACCTTCTACCAGTGCGTTGGACTGTTGTTTTGATTTATTTTGATTCCTGCAGTACTTTTTATATTTTGTGTACGTGCAATGTATGTGTTGTTTCATGTTGTCATTACGTGACGCCTTCTTATTATGTTGTCTCTATGAGTGAGGCTGCCCCTCCCCACACAGAGCCTATAAGAGGGGGCCATTCTTCACTTAGTCTCTTGCCTTGTTATCACTCACCTCCTAAATTAGTTGCTCGTGCTCACTCCACTGAACACCGACATGAGTCAACTCAGCACCTCTTCATCGGCACCCATGGTGATTTGCCCAAAATGCAACATGGTTGTTAGACGTAAGACCTCATAGACGGACGCGAACCCTGGGCGGCACTACTACAAGTGCCCCTTTCACTCGGTGAGTAAGATTGTTTCGGGTTCATTCAAATCGTGCAGTTATGTTACAAAATGTTCTTCTCATGGAATCGCAGGAAGCCCCCGGAGGTTGCCGATTCTGGGTGTGGGAGGATGAAATGGGCACTAGGATGGACATTGTTCGGCATGAGAGAGTTGTCGTGGGGGTAGCAACCCCGTCGAGATGCGGCATCGTTTCGATAGACTGGAGTGGAAGATAAATTTAATGTTGTGTGCTATTTTCTTTCTTGTGTTTATTGTTATCGTCAAGTTGTAGTGCTAGAGGTTGTTCTCGTCTATGTTGGTAATGTTTTATGCTATGTTGTACCTTGTGTTTGTTGTTATCGTGTCTTCTTCCGCTGGAGAGGTAATCTATGTATGTGTAATGCATGCTGTGAGGTACAGTGCTCACATGCGTGCATACTTGTCATATTAGAATGAAGCCTTAATTGTAGTTCAAATAATTTCATAAGCACAGTACAGTACGAACATAGGAAACCATGCGACGTCACAACAGCTCAATTACAAAAATTCATTGTGCATCTCGTCATCACCTCCTCGGACGGCATATCTGTTCCTCTGAGAAGCTGAACCTGCTAGGGGAGCGCGGTGCATCTCGAAGGTTGTAATGCGAGGGTTGCGTCCAAGGCGGTGGTGGGTACAACTCCGTGGAGAGTTGCGATGGCTGGCCGAAAATAGAGCTCAGCCATTCGGAGGAGGGGTCTACGTCCTGCTCAGATGGTACAGCTGAATTAGGCAATGGAAAATACAAAATGTTTATAATGAGTAGTAATATCATAAGTCATTTACCTGGGAAGTCTGAAATGCAGATGGGCCACCGTGAACTTGGTGGCCCTGTTGCTCCGTGACTCCCTGCATTTTTTTGCGATGCGATTAGATGGCATTGAAATACACGTGTTATGTTTACTATGTTAGTGCATGCGGCTGTCCAAATGACGATGACGTTGGGAAATCACGCATGTACTCCTACGCCGTGTAACCTTGGTAGGTCTGCCTGAACCACTCGTCCCGCCCCTGCAGGGTGAATTGACCGCCATGCGTGAATGTGGGGAACGTCACCGCCGGTTGCTGCTACAAGTCAGGGTCGCTTTCTGCAGAGAGCTCCCATCACCCTGCAGAGAATGTTCGGTCCTCCGCCACCCTCCGTGATGACGATGGCTGTAGCAACGTGCTATCCTGTCGCAAGTGCTGCAGGAAAAACCTGTGGTTACAAATAACTGGCAATCGAGTGGACGAACAAACTGTTGGCAAATGTCGTACTGCTGGTCCGAAGCGCTGGGAGGACGAGCGAGCGCAGCTGGGACGACCGCCGGACTGTGACGGACGACTGCCGGAGTGCAACGGACATGTTGACGATGGTGCTGACGGCGGTGCTGACAGGAGTGGTGCTGCCCGCTATCCTCTGCGGAGGCATCGTGCATGTACATCATCCTTGTGCCGACTACAGCTTATGGTCCTAATCGCAGACATGGCGTCACCGAGGATGTTATGCTCCGAAGCTAGCAGCCGATCCTTGGAGCCGCGCCTCCCACGCTGGAGAATCTGAGCGCCTCGTCCTCGATACGATGCATGCACTCGTACTGCAGGTAAACAAACAATGAGTTAAAAAGTACTGCAGGTAAACAAACAATGAGTTAAAACGTCTTGCCGCATAGGGTACACTAAGACTAGTGGAGCCTCCCTCCATGGCCCCAGCTTTAGCCTGCTCGCGACGCCTTACATGCTTGCTGGTCTCCTGATCAAGGTGCCTCCACAAGGCCTCGAACTTCCTCTTCTAGTTCTGCATACAAAGCTTTTTGAACATCTTCATTAGTTCCTTGCTATGGAACCTTCTGTGGAAGTTCACCGCAAGATGCCTCATGCACCGCCGGTTCTTCATGTCATTCCACTGGAAGGGGGCTGTGTCCCATTCTGCATCGTTCGCATTGCAGTCAGCATGCCTGCATTGTGGTCCGAGATGACACACACATCTGGTCGATCTTGTATTACGGCCTGATTCACATTGGCAAGGAACCACAGCCAGCTACCCGTATTCTCATTCTCTACAATTGCAAATGCCACTGGGAGTAACTGGTCATTTGCGTCTGCTGCAACCGCGGTCCGGATAGTACCCTTGTACTTGGCAGATAGGAATGTGCCATCCATCGTTAGCACTGGACAGCACCACTTGAAGCCTTCTATTGCCTGATGGAAGGCCCAGAACACTCTTTCAAGCACAAAACAATTAGGCCCTTGCGTCTCATGAACCCGCTCGTACTTGTTAATGTATGTGCCTGGGTTTGCTTCTGCAATTTGATGTAGCATTCTTGGGACCAGATCATATGCCTCCTCATACATCCCGAACATATGCTGCAGGACCTTCTGTTTCACCCGCCATACCTTCTTGTAGCTGACATCAAACCCCACCGTGTTCGCTACCTCCGCCATGAGAACCGTCGGAGAAATGGATACATTTGCCACCACAAGATAGCTTATCAGCTCCGCAACATATGACAACGTCATGTTGCGGTGCCTATGTAGTGGCGCCGCAAGCTCACAAGTGTGATCCTTCAGCACCGTTATCCGGAAGTCCGTGGCAGCGCCCCTGAACCGTTGCGCATGAACCTTGCCAGGGCAGGAGCCGTCGATACACTTTGCAATGTAGGTGTCAGGGTTGGACCTGTGCACCCGATATGTCCGGTTGATGTTGATGGCGTATGTGGCAATAGCTTACTACGCAGCACTCTTGGTACGGAAGCACTGCCCTAAAAGGAGTGTGCCCTCATTGAATCCCCACTCTGCCTCCTCCGCCTGTGGCAGAACTAGGTATTCCGCTGTGATGTCGTCCAATCTGGACGGCACGTATGCACCGCACCGTCCGTGGTTACAACACCACCTAACACACCTCCCGCTGTAGGTTCCCCTTCTTCCTCCTCTCCTGAACTGGTTGTTTCCACATCCTCCTCCTCGCTTTCCACTTCCTCCACCTGGTTCGCAAGGTACTCGTGACAGTCAACACGGGCGGCCACCACCTCTCCGCACCTTCATTCGGCTGAAAATTCTCCACGCGCCTCCGCAGGTCTCCATCTCCCATTGACTCAATGACTCCTCCTTCACCAGCATCTTCATGACCACCGGAGAGTAATGCAGGCTCTACATCTCCGCCAACACCACCAGAGCCACCCATGGCGGATGATTATGTCCTCTCCACGAATTGAACATGCACCATTGGTCTGGCATAAATCGCTACGTCAGGGTTGCACACGACCTCCATGTAGTTGGCCCATGAAGCGTCACTCGTCACCTTTATAAGTTGCCACACTATCTTTCCTGCAGCACCTACCAATGCGGCATACACTGCCTCGATCCGTAATTTGTTCCTTGCGGTGTCCCGATCGAATGCGGAACACACACATCTCTGTAGTTCAAACAGGCTTATGGTGTTCAGATTGGGTGCCCGGATCACTGTTCGGTCACAATTAGACAAGTCTGCCCCATACGGCCCGTCGCGTACGAGACCACTTCCGTAGAACACGAACAAGTCTTGGATGTCACCCATGGCGTACCTAACATAAGTCCATACTGAACCCTCTTAGTATATATAACATGCAACAAGTATACCATCATACATTAGCTACCGCCTACCACATACAAGCGTAATATTTCCCTCTTAATTTATAAATCTAATTTTTAATTCATTTATGGAGTGCACTAACAAATTTCTATATAAATCAAATTAGTAATGTAATGTACTTTTTTCCAATTCTCTAATCTACGAATCTTACTTTTGTGAAAAATAAATTACAATTTTGTCAAATTTCTCTTCTAATTTTTATTATTATTCTTCTATTTAATTCACCAATCCAACTACTCATTTTACATCATTTGTAACTTATGAATTCTTATGTAAATGAAATAAATAAAATTTACATTTCTGCAAGCAAGCTCTCACAAACATGAACATCTAACATCTAACTTCAGTGATTTCGGCTACAAGAATTGGCAAACATGAATACAAAAAGTTGTTACGGATAATGATAGAATGCAACAAGTACAATGGGGGACTAGGGAAATTTGTAGGACCATCAGAGACATGAGACATCCACCTTTTTCTCCTTCGGTTACAACTCGAGGCTCCACATCACTAAATAAATTGATGAAAAATAAGCCTCCTGAAAGGCTTCTATCCTGTAATTTGTACATGCAATTTAATGAATAAATCCGAACATAAAATTTCTATTAACGCTTGTTCTAACACTTACACCATCTAAACTCACTACAACAGCAGTACAAAATTTCTTCACATGAAATATAAAATACAATACACTACAACTACAAACATTTTATCAAAAAAATGATATGCAGGAATTCCGTAAATAACGTTTACACTCATTACAGGCTAATCAGCACAATAACATTATACACGCATGGAGATGATATTTACCTTTTCTTGAAGCTTACGAGGCGATCTACAACTTTCACAATTGCGAAAACTTCAGATCCCACTGAAAATTACTCCAAATGTCGTGTTTGCCGTTCTTCTTTCCTTCACTGTGCTCCCTCTCTTACGGCTTCTCTGTCTACGCTTGCAAATGCAAAATCAGTGAAGCCTTCCAAACATAGGCCACCCTCTTCCTTTTATCGCGAGTCACACAGCGCTCACATGTAGGGAACGAAGTAGGGCCGGCTCTCACGTATAAACGCGTGTTAAAGTAGTGCAGAAGAACACTCAAACAACAGCAGCACGGGAGCCGTTTCCAGTGAAAAAGCCAGCAACACATGCGGGAATCCGGCTGCTTTCGGCGACAGACGTGATGGGGGCATGTGGTGCGGTCGGCCACTGCATGACTCGGCCAAACCGTGCGCTCGCCGACCGCACGTTCAGCCTGCACAGTGCTCGTGCGGTCGGGGACTGCACGATCTTCGTGTCGTGCGCTCCCCGGCCCCACGATTGCCACGCATCGCCCCCGGGTGAATCGTGCGGTTGGCAGGGGGCCAGATCGGGAATTTCGTTTCGCTGGGGGCTATTTTTGGTATTAAGGGCAGCAACAGTGCCATATCTATCCAAATTTCGATGATTTCAGGCCTTGCTTCGGGCAGGCAAGGGGCACCATCCCCATGGAGGCGCGGGGGGGGGAGTAGTGCAAGTAGCAGTCGGGAAAAGTAGAGCCAAGGGAAAGGTAAGGAAGAGGATGAGAAGAATTATTACTATTATAAAAGAATGAGTTGGTGGTTGTGCATCCTTTCTCCTCCGATCGTCTCATTCTTAACTTGTCATCACTCTCCACTTTTCAACTAATCAGAGTAGCCCTCTTATATAGCATGACTCTCTATATATCCAATATATTTTGTTGCAATGCACCAGCAGGTGGCTAGTAAGAGAGAAGAAAGAGGAATGGGAAGAAAGAGATGGGCCGACACGTGGGACTCATGGGACATATATAAATATTTACTCTCTTTTTATTTTCTCCTGCTAGTTAGTATGTTACATAAGTCAAAACCAGTGATGTGGCTGCAAAGTGGCAAAAACCACTTAAAAAACCAAACTATGAGTGAAAATTAAACAATTTTGGTAGTTCAAGAGTAAAAGTTAAACAATTTTGGAGTTAGAAGGTTGAAATTTAGACTCAGATAATAATCGAATTTGAAAAAGAAGACTTTTTTCTTCTAAAATGTGGCAAAGGTAGTGTGGCTGCCACTAGCTATAGGCCCAGCAGCTAATGTGGTCACTGGCAACATTAGTAGTGGCAACATTAGCAGGCGCGATGATGGTGAAGTTGACCAACATTGTGAGACAGCGGGTCGCGGGAGAGGGGGAAGGGGAGCGGTGGGCAGGTTGGCAGCTTGGGAAGGGGGAGTGGATGGGAAGGGAAGGTTGCTAGGGCATGTGTATCTTTGAAACTGACTAATTTTCTTTTTGCAAGAGGAAATATCTAGATATTTTTTAGATATCACCTTCCTTTTTCTTACAAATTTGCAGATTTTTATTGACATGTGATTTAACATTTCAATTGCTTTTAGTTTGAAGTTGGTGCCTATCATATCACTTATAAATAGTCTTGGGGGTTGATGGTGTGGCCCGAGTTGGAACAAAAGTGACAAAACATCATTATTATTCATAATTGATTGACAAACAACATGACCGAAACAGCAAGAAAGCATTGAAAATAAGGGTAAGAACTGTTAAGAAAAATATCCTGTTTGGGTTGGCCGATGGGGTCAACTTCAGGCCCCACTCATTTCGGCTTGAGCTTCTGGCTTATGGCTTATTTTGCACTATTCATAAATTTCGTCTTTTTCTATAGTTTTGGCTTTTTAAAGCTTTTTTGCCAGTTCTTTTTTCTAGTATTTTTTTGCATTATATGTGATAGGCTAATATGTTTTTTATTTTTTATTTTTTAAATTTAATTATGCTAAATAAGCCTTCGTCAGTTACAGTGTTTTTAAGCCAGCTACAGTGCTTTTCATCCAAAAACCACTCAAAATAAACCCTTTTGAATAGGAGCCTAAAGTTAAATAATTGTGTCTACATATAACGCACAGGTTAGGAATTTAATAATCTAAAAAAGGTAGCTATTTTTTTAAAAAATAGAGATATAACAGAAAGTTCAGGTGCAGCTAACCTATAAAATTCCTCCTCTCTTCAAATGGTACTAGCTACGTAAGCGCGGCGTCACGCCGTGCTAGCCACCGTGTGGACCGAAGTAAAAGAGACGATAATTCGTAAGGCGTTTCTTAAAAACAATCGAGGATGCATGTGTAATTTCGGAAAAACCAAAGGGCTTTTTCGCAAAAAACCAAGGAACTATACGTAACTAAACAAGGGCCTATACATAATTTTAGAAACCGCGGGGTGCTATCGGTGAAGTGGAGGGTGCTTTCCAAAAAACTAGTAGGGACCTGTTTGCGAGAACGGAGGACCTCTATGTGATTTCGCAAAATGCAGGAGCTTTTTCGCAAAAAAATGTGATGTGGCATAGCTCCCGGCCGGGGAGTCCCCCAACTTTAATATACGGAGTATATTGGTGCCTACGCTCTCAGTAAATCCACCTAACATGCAAGAATGCTACCTACGCACAACAAATGTCCAAGATTCAAGGATGTTTTTGGTTATCGTAGTCACCAGATCAAATTTTGGAAAATCCTCAATAAACCCACCTAACATATAGTTAGTGTGACTTGAACCGTGGTTGTTAGCCAAAAGACAGCGACCCTAATGCCGGTTGAACTAGCTAATAGTAGATCAAATGTCAGTATTCTGTTACGACAACTTTTCAGAAACTCTACATTGCAATGGGTTTTTTCTTTTGCGTCCAAGGAGCTCTATTTCATTAGTTTAACACAGGGGTACATAAGTGTTCATGCATGAATTTAGGTGACTCGTAAAGCCACGTGCACTTCTGCATGTTACAGGAAGTTCGCTTTGCACAAGCATGTTACATTGCCATGGTTTTTGAACTGGCAAAACTCGACATTCAGTGACAGCAATCGATGTAATGGCAATGCTCATTTTTTTTGAAGGAAAGGCAGGAGGACTGCCATATATTAAAAGAGAGAAGAGGAAAAGATTACAAAGCGGTCAACCGACCCAGGGCTACAAGGCAACACGAAGAAAAAAACTAGAAAAAACTAAAAGGTCCCCAAAACTCTGACCGCTAACCGATTCCTGTCGCCTCTCTTGTCGAAGCAACTAAGATCACTTGCCTGCTACCTATAACTGCTTGATTTGCCACCGAATCCACTGAGAGAAAAGAGTTTTCAAAAATTCTTCTATTCCTCTCCCTCCAAATATTCCACCACGTTTGAACTAGGGCCCCAATGCATTCCCTTTTGGTTGTTTGTGGCCTAATTTTTGTAAAAGCCTTCCACCAACCCGAGAGGGTATTGTAACTTTGTCCAGCTGGAAGGTCTCTCAAGTTCAAAAGCTCTATCACTTTGCTCCAAACAGCCGCAGTAAACATGCAATCTTTTGCTAAGTGACAGGGGTTTTCTCCCTGCTGAAAACAAAGAGCACACAATGGATTGCATGGCCAATTTCTTTTGAGGAGATTGTCAGCAGTTAAAATCTTGTGCTGCAGAAGTAGCCATCTAAAAGATTTGGCTTTTTGTTCAGCGTGTCCTTTCCACAAATGGTTTAGAAAAGGTTTCGGAATTAAACCACTAAACTGAATTGAGTAAGCCGATCGAGTCGAATACTCCCCACTTGCTGTCCATCTCCAAAGAATGGAATCTTCCGTATCTTCCAGGGTGAAATGATTCAGGCTTCCCGCTAGCCCGATCAGTTGCGAGAGCTGATTAGCATCCGAAATTGTCCCAATACAATTTAACCAAAAAGGTTGTCGCATGGTATCTTGAACCGAAATCCTTTTCCTCCGAGAAATTTTAAAAATGTCAGGAGCTAAGGATTGCAAGCTCTGATTGTCCAGCCACTTATCATTCCAGAAACTAGTCTTAGCTCCATTGCCAACCGTGATTGTCGTACTTGCCGAGAAAAGAGTGATGTCCTCTCTGTTGCACGGCAGCTCCATGAAGGACCAGGGCCGAGTAGGATCTCTCCATTTTAGCCACAGCCATCTTAAGCGAAGAGCTTGGGCGAATCTTTGCAAATCAAGAATTCCCAATCCTCCTAGGGGGCACAGTTTACATACTGTTGGCCAATTTACTAGACAGTGTCCGCCATTTACATGTTTAGGTTCTTTGCCTTTCCATAAAAAAGCTTTTCAAAAACGATCTATTTTCTTTGTCAACCATTTGGGCGCGGGCAGCACTGTCAAGAAGTAAGTAGGCACAGATGAAAGAACATGTTTTACCAAGGTTTCTCTTCCAGGCATGGTTAAAAACTGTCCCTTCCACCTCGGCAATCTATTTGCAATCTTATCAATTAGGGGTTGACAGTCAATTTTCCTCAATTTGCGTGAATGCAAAGGAAGTCCGAGGTATCTACAAGGAAAGGAGCTTATCTTTCCTTGGAAACATTGCCGAGCAGACTCAATTAGCTCAGCTGAGCAAGCTATTGGATAGACTTCTTGTTGTGGCTACAGACCAAACAGAGAGAGAGGTGGTAGTGTAGAGTGATGAAGATAAGTGTAATGGCCTGGCTCCTCCCCATGGCTTGTATTCATATATATATATATATATATATATATATATATATATATATATATATATATATATATATATATATATATATATATATATATATATATATATATATATACATATGAGGAGTGCTTTTATAGTTATACCCTTACATGCAGTTTATCCCTTCAGGGGCGGTTATGTCATTACACATGGCCTATTCTGGGCCTTATGATTTCCTACCGAGCTCTTTGGGTTTAGGTGGGGCCACCCCTACGACAGAGCCTCTCATGGTGAAGGGCTTCACGGGGCCGAAGCCATGTCGCCGAGTCCTTTGGCCCTCCGTCCCTGCGGCTGTGAATTTCTCAAGCTCGTGGTGGGAGCACGAAGTCTAGGATGGTGGTAGCGAGGTGGCGCTGGCCGAGCCGGCAGCGCGCACGCTCCGCCCCTACCCTTCGAGCGGGTGGGGCGGGGTGGCGCTGTCGAGTAGACGCGCGCCGTCCCCTACCCTTGAATCGGTGGCTGCGCGGTGGCGCCTAGTCGAGGTAGACGCCGCGCTCGTCCCCTTCCTTTGAGCGGGTGGCTGCGGTGGCGCCTGTCGAGGTAGACGCGCTCCGCCCCTTCCTTCGAGCGGGTGGGTGTGGTGGCGCCTGTCGATGTAGGCGCGCGCGCTCCGCCCCTACCCTTGAGCGGGTGGCGCGAGGTGGCGCCTAATCAAAGTAGGCGCGCGCTCCGTCCCCTACCCTTCGAGCGGGTGGCGTGGTGGCGCTGAATCGGCATATCGTGCGCGCTCCGTCCCTACCCTTGAGCGGGTGGTGGCGGGTGGCGCGCTGTCGGTGAACACGCGTGCGTCCCCTACCCTTCAAGCGGTGGCTGCGGCTGGCACCTGGTCGAGGTCGACGCGCGCTCCGCCCCGTTCCATTGAGCGGGTGGCGCGAGGTGGCGCCTGGTCGAGTTAGGCGCGCGCTCCGTCCCCTTCCTTCGAGCGGGTGGGCTGCGGGCTGGCGCCTAATCGAAGTGGACGCGCGCGCCGTCCCCTACCTTCGAGCGGGTGGCGCGGGCTGGCGCCTGGTCGAAATGAGACGCGCTGACGCTCCGTCCGTTCCTTGAGCGGGTGGCTGCGGCTGGCGCTGTCGAGGTAGACGTGCGCGCTCCGTCCCCTTCCCTTCGAACGGGTGGCTGCAAAGCTGGCGCCTGAATCGAAGTAGATGCGCGCCCTCCGTCCCCTACCCTTCGAACGGGTGGTAGCGGAGGTTGGCGCCTAATCGAAGTGGACGCGCGCGCTCCGTCCCCTACCCTTCGAACGGGTGGCGCGAGGCCGCGCCTGGTTGAGGTAGACGCGCGCTCCGTCCCCTTCCCTTGAGCGGGTGGCTGCGGCGGCGCCCTGTCGGCGTGGGCGCGCGCTCCGCCCCTACCCGCCGAGCGGGTGGCGGCGGGCTGGCGCCTGGTCGAAAAGTAGGCGCGTGCTCGTCCGTTCCTTGAGCGGGTGGCTGCGGTGGCGCCTGTCGAGGTAGACGCGCGCGCTCGTCCCCTTCCTTGAGCGGGTGGCGGCGGGGTGGCGCCTGTCGAAGTAGACGCGCTCGCCGTCCCTTACCTTGAGCGGGTGGCGGCGAGGTGGCGCCTGTCGAAATGACACGCGTGCTCCGTCCCCTACCCGCCGAGCGGGTGGCGGCGGGTGGCGCCTGGTCAGCGACGCGCGCTCCGTCCCCTACCCTTGAGCGGGTGGGCCGCGGCCTGGCGCTGGTCGAAATGAACACGCGCGCTCCGTTCCTACCCTTGAGCGGGTGGCGCGGAGTGGCGCCTGGTCGGCAGACGCGCGCGCTCCGTCCGCTACCCTTCGAGCGGGGTGGCTGCGGTGGCGCTGAATCGAAGTAGATGCGCGCTCTGTCCCCTACCCTTGAGCGGGTGGCGCGAGGTGGCGCCTGTCGAAGTGGGCGCGCTCCGTCCCCTACCCTTCGAGCGGGTGGCGCGAGTGGCGCCTGTCGCAGACGCGCGCGCTCCGTCCCTACCTTCGAGCGGGTGGCCGCGGCTGGCACCTGGTCGGTCGGCGCGCGCTCCGCCCCGTTCCATTCGAGCGGGTGGCGCGAGGTGGCGCCTGGTCGAGGTAGGCGCGCGCTCCGTCCCCTTCGCCGAGCGGGTGGCTGCGGCTGGCGCTGTCGAATCGGTGGGCGCGCGCTCCGTCCCTACCCTCGAGCGGGTGGCGCAGAGCCGGTGGCTGGTCGAAGTAGCGCGACGCGCTCCGCCCCGTTCCTTCGAGCGGGTGGGCTGCGGTGGCGCTGGTCGAAGTATCTGCGCGCGCTCCGTCCCCTACCCTCGAGCGGGTGGCGGCGGGTGGCGCCTGTCGAAGTAGGCGTGCTCGCCGTCCCTTACCTTCGAGCGGGTGGCGCGAGGTGGCGCCTGTCGAAAGGAGACGCGCGCTCCATCCCTACCCTTCGAGCGGGTGGCGCGAGTGGCGCCTGGTCAGCGAGCAGCGCGCTCCGTCCCCTACCCTTCGAGCGGGTGGCTGCGGTGGCGCTGAATCGAAGTAGCAGCGCGCTCCGTTCCCTACCCTTGAGCGGGTGGCGCGGGTGGCGCCTAGTCGGCAGCGCGCGCGCCCGTCCCCTACCCTTGAACGGGTGGCTGCGGTGGCGCGTCGAAATGCAGACGCGTGCACTCCATCCCTACCCTTGAGCGGGTGGCGCGGCGGGTGGCGCCTGTCGGCGGACGCGCGCCTCCGCCCCTACCCTTCGAGCGGGTGGCGGCGAGCCTGGCGCCTGGTCGGCGACGCGCGCGCTCCGTCCCTACCCTTTGAGCGGGTGGCTGCGGTTGGCACCTAGTCGAGTCAACGCGTGCGCTCCGTCCGTTCCTTCGAGCGGGTGGCGCGAGGCCGGCGCCTGGTCGAGGTAGGCGCGCGCTCCGTCCCCTTCCTTCGAGCGGGTGGGCTGCGGCTGGCGCCTGGTGAAGTGGGACGCGCGCGCCGTCCCTACCCGCCGAGCGGGTGGCGGTGGGTGGCGCCTGGTCGAAATGAGACGCACGCGCTCCGCCCCTACCCTTGAGCGGGTGGGCTGCGCGGCTGGCGCCTGGTCGAGGTAGGCGCGCGCGCCCGCCCCGTTCGCCGAGCGGGTGGGCGTGAAGGTGGCGCCTGTCGAGGTAGACGCGCGCGCTCCGTCCCTTTCCTTCGAGCGGGTGGCTGCGGTGGCGCCTGTCGGCGATGGACGCGCGCGCTCCGTCCCCTACCTTCGAGCGGGTGGCGGCGAGGGGCGCCTGGTCGGTGAGACGCGCGCGCTCCGTCCCCTACCCTTGAGCGGGTGGCTGCGAAGGTGGCGCCTAGTCGAGGTAGACGCGCGCGCCCGCGTCCGTTCCTTCAAGCGGGTGGCGCGAGCTGGCGCCTGTCGAAGTAGACGTGCTCGCCGCCTGTCTTGGTCGGAGCTTGGCGCCGGTATGGTTGCGCTCGGGGCTGTTGTGACCTTGCGATCGGTGGTGCGCTTTTAATGGCGGTGGAATCACGCCGGCGCTGGCTCGGCAGAGGTCGCCGCGTCGTGCACCGCCATGCTGCGCAGTGGGGCGCGTGGCGACTCACGGCTGGTGCGTCGTGGGATGTGGCGATTGCGTGACGCGCCGTTCGCCTCGGCCCAGAAGTTGGACGCGTGTTGAAGATGTGGGGCGTTGTGCGCTGCTTGGCCACCTACCGCACGGCCCTCTAGGTCGGCGGTTCTTCTTTCCAAATCTCGGACAGCCGAATCGCTGGGAATTTGATCCGCTTTGTCGCGTTGAGCCACAAGGCGGCGGCGGCCTTTATAAGGTGCTAGTGTTGAGGTGGGCGCCCTTTATTGCTTTGCTTTTTGATCGCCGCCGCTTGCGCCGTGCTAATTGTCACGCCGATTGCTCCTTTGCTCGCTTCTTCTTCCCTTGTCGCGAGAGCAATGGCTAGTCATGGCGACGCCACCTACCACCCCGGCGGTTCCTTGCCTAGCTGAGGCGGCGACCCATCCTTCCAAGGAGTACAAGCGGTGCGCGGGGAGCTCGCGCGTGCGACAAATGGTGGAACGCCATAGAGCACTCGGGAGGCTCGTGCTCCGTGTGTTGGGAAGAGCCGCATGGATGAAGGGACGCCGCTGCGACTTCGTGGATGAGGAAGATCGTGGACCGCAATGGGCGCACCTACCGTCGGGGCGAGGCGAGCCGGCCGGGGCCATGGAGGCGATTGTTTTCGTCGCGTTCTTCGATGCCGCGCCGAATGCCCTCCACGTTGTTCGTGGCGAAGTCTGCGGGCCTACAAGTTGGAGCTAGCCCGATTGGCGCCTCACGCGATACTCGCCTAGCCGTCTTCACGTGGCGTGCGGACGAGGGGTGGCGTCCCAAGCGAGCTTATTCGCCACCGCACGGCGCTGCCGCCGACCCGAAAGGTTGCGGGCGGTGTCCAACCGGCGGTGTGGACTTCGTGCTCGGCGTCATGCGCGGCGTTGTTCCTCGTGCCCGGCCTCGTCGGGCAATGGGCGGGCGGGTGGGCGCGGTGGTGGTTCTATTACACCGTGGACCGACAAGAGCGAGAATGCGATGCGAGGTGGGCGATCTCGTTTAACGCACTCCGAGTGCGAAGGCGGAGATCGGCGACACGCAAAAGCTTCGAGCCTTGTCGGTGTCGCGTTGAATGGCGTGGCGCGACCTAGCGAGGAGTTCACGATGTATGGGCGGCGCCACTCTCCTCCCGGAAGTATGTTGGACGAGAATGGCCGCGGGACGGGTTCGACCCATCCGTGTCTCGCCTTCTGACGCACTCCGCCCCTTGTAAGTCGCCCAGCACGCTTTACGCGGGCCATTGTATCTGTTTGGCTTCCGCCGACCGGCGTGATCTCTGCGTGATGGCTCGGCTAGAAGATGCGAGCGCGCGTTTCGGCGCTCCTCGGCCGTACACGCTGAAGGAGCACCAGGGCTCGCGAGGCCGCGATCAAAGCGGCCGGCAGGCGGTAAACCGCACCTGCGAGGCTGTGGACATTGCCGTGCCCGAGCGTGTGGTGCCGGAAGGGCTTCCCGCCGGGACTCCGGGCGCTCAGGACGGTGATAGCCCTACGGGGGTGCTATCTTCACGACGCCGGGCCCGTTCCCCGGCTGCCGTATGCGACCCGGCAGCCCCGGCGGCTAGCCCAGCTGAGATGGGGCGCGCGACCGGCGGTGGGCACAGCCATACCGCCGGAGGGCGCACGCGCGGATCCCGGCACCTTCCGGCGCCACGAGCCCGTCGCGCGCTCGCGCCATCGTTGAGTTGGAACCCGTCAACCCGGGGGGTGGCGTTGTTCCTGGCGAGCAAACCACGGGGGAAGGTGCGTTATCCACCGCAGCGGCCGACGAGGGCGTGCCCCCTACCGAGGAAACCGTGGGGCGGCGGTGACGAGCTGGTCTGCCGCGGAAGAATCGCTGTGCCACCGCGGCGAAAGCGCCTCGACGCTGTCCCCGCCGCCAACGAGGAGTCGATACGCTGTTGCGGGGCCTTGCCGCGGGATTACGGCGGCTGGTGCGGCCGAGAAGACCTTCTCCCCGACCGTCGAGGCGCGCCTCCCCACGGGTGGTCGAGCGGCGCCACTTCCTACCGTGACGAGGCGCGGGAGGTAGGTGTGAGTCCCTTTCTTCACCGACCGCGAGACTCACTCCGATCTGCTCGCTCATTCTGCCGAAATCAGGCGAGACGACGTCTCCCGTACGTGGCGAAGGATCGAGCAGCGGAGGTATGCGTGAAGTCGGGAGCCTCGTGCAGGATGCCCCGCAGGTGTCCGCTGCTGCTGACGTGGTCGTGGTCGTGGCCGCGATAAATCCTGGCGCATTGGGGCCGAGGCTCGCTCGCTCGGACTTCGTCCCTCGCCCGGAGATATTTTGCGACCTCGCGCGCGCGCGAGCGTGCCGACAACGGCCTCGACCGAGAGGTGCTGTCGTCATGCGCGGGGGACCTCCTAGCTCTCGCGCTGCAGGCCTCCGAGATGAGGGTAAGTATGTGCGCTTCAGCTTGTAAGGTACTGCTGGGCGCTGCTGATTTGTTGTTCTGCGGGCGCTTGCCTCGGTCGGTCCTTTGGCGAGGCCGCGTTCGGGAGCGGAGGGCTCTGGAAGCCGACCTCCGCGAAGCAAACATCGCTCGCCGCGAAGGATGAAGAACTTCGCCGCGGCTGGAGGACGACACGGTGGCCGCACAACTTCGCGCCACGAGGCTCGAGCGCCGCGGCTGGGGCCTTGGCGCGCCGTGCGCGGTCGCCGTCATAGAAGGGGAGAACGCCCAGCTGGCGGAGTCTGCTGTCGAGAACCGCCTTGTCTTGGAAAATGCGTCCCTGTCGGCATGGCGGGCCATGGAGTCCCTGAACCAGGCCCTCCGAGATCTGTGCGTCCGAGTGCTGGACACTATGCACAGGCCGAAGGCCCTGTCGGAGACGCTCGGGCTGATCGAGGAGGGGGCCGGCGTTGCTCTCCGTGGCGCCAGAACCTTTGGCGAGCACTGCAGCTATGTTGGTGCGTGCTTCGCCCTCGCCCTGCTTCATACTCGTGGGTGTAGGCATACCCATGAGCTAGCGAATCCTCAACTAGATCCTCCCGACCAAAGGTTATGTCGGACGCCATCCGCTCCATCGGACCTAGCCTGCAGAACTTCCATCAACGGATGCAGGGCGCCGGGAAGGTGCGGCGAGGGTCGCCGTGCAGCGAGCGTTGCATGGGAGGACCTCCTCGATGGCTTGAAGGGTCCTTCAGCGCCGCGCGCGGCGGCTCGGGCTCGCTCGCACGCGCCAAGGCCGAGCGGTTGGTCGGGTGGAGCAGGGGGATGGTGTACTGGTTCTGACGCTTGTAACCATGTAACCCCTTTGCTTTTATAATGGAACCAATTAGTACCTTATGCTTGGTGTTACCTGCCGCCGAACGCGGAAGGCAGGTCTGCGCATGTCGTTTATACTCCGTGGAGCGGCGCGTGCGGAGGCGAACCTCGACGCTACGACTTCCTTTATAGTCCGGAGACTCGCGCGTGCGGAGCTACGCTCAACGCTATGTCTTATTTAAAGTCCGTGGACTAGTGCGTGCGGAGCTAGGCTCGACGCTACGTCTTCTTTATAGTCCGGAGACTCGCGGCGTGCGAGCTGGGCTCGGCGCCACGTCTTATTTAAAGTCCGTGGACTAGTGCGTGCGGAGCCAGGCTCGGCGCCACGTCTTCTTTATAGTCCGGAGACTCGCGGCGTGCGAGCTGGGCTCGGCGCCACGTCTTATTTAAAGTCCGTGGACTAGTGCGTGCGGAGCCAGGCTCGGCGCCACGTCTTCTTTATAGTCAGGAGACTCGCGGCGTGCGAGCTGGGCTCGACACTCGTCTTATTTAAAGTTCGTGGACTAGTGCGTGCGGAGCTGGGCTCGGCGCCACGTCTTCTTTATAGTCAGGAGACTCACGCGTGCGGAGCTAGGCTCGACGCTACGTCTTATTTAAAGTCCGTGGACTAGTGCATGCGAGCTAGGCTCGGCGCCACGTCTTATTTATACTCCGTGAGAGTGCGCGAGGCGCCCCCGCAGCGTCTTATTTATACTCCGTAGAGTGCGTGCGGAGCTAGGCTCGACGCTACGTCTTATTTTAAAGTCCGTGGACTGGTGCGTGCGGAGCTAGGCTCGACGCTACGTCTTATTTAAAGTCCGTGGACTGGTGTGTGCGGAGCTAGGCTCGACGCTACGTCTTATTTATAGTCCGCAGACTCTCGCGTGCGGAGGCGGACCTCGACGCTACGTCTTATTTAAAGTCCGTGGACTGGTGCGTGCGAGCTAGGCTCGGCGCCACGTCTTCTTTATAGTCAGGAGACTCGCGCGTGCGAGCTGGGCTCGGCGCTTCGTCTTATTTAAAGTCCGTGGACTGGTGTGTGCGAGCTAGGCTCGGCGCCACGTCTTATTTATAGTCGCGAGACTCTCGCGCGCGAGGCGGACCTCGGCGCCACGTCTTATTTAAACTCCGTGGGCTGAGTGCGTGCGGAGCTAGGCTCGACGCTACGTCTTATTTAAAGTCCGTGGACTGGTGCGTGCGGAGCTAGGCTCGACGCTACGTCTTATTTATAGTCCGCGAGACTCGCGTGCGGCGGACCTCGACGCTACGTCTTATTTAAAGTCCGTGGACTGGTGCGTGCGGAGCTAGGCTCGACGCTACGTCTTATTTAAAGTCCGTGGACTGGTGCGTGTGGAGCTAGGCTCGACGCTACGTCTTATTTAAAGTCCGTGGACTCTGTTAAGCTCCGCGCGGACAGGGGATGCTTTGGGAACAGCAACCTTTATTGAACTCCCGTTTGCGCGGGCGAGCATCGCATAAAAAGGGGCTGGTGGTTCTACGCTTGCTGTCCTGCTTCTATGCGTAATCGCCGCGGCTTTGTCCGCGTTCCATGTGTGCCGGAGGGTTTGTCCTTCAACTGTGGCGAGGCGGTACGCCCCCTTTGGCAATGCCTCCATCACGATGTACGGGCCTTCCCACTTGGAGTCCAGCTTGCCGACGGTCTCCGCCTGGAGCGCCACTTTGAGAACGAGATCCCCAGGCTTGAACCCCCGCGGGCATATAGAGCGGTCCCGGGTACGCATTGTCTGCCGCGCATACTTCTCGACATGGTGGGCTGCGTCTGCCCGTATCCCGTCGAGGAGGTCCAAGGACACACGGCGCTCCTCTGCGGGTGCTTGGACGAGGACCCTCCGCGAGCCGGCCTTGATTTCCTCGGGCGTCACTGCTTCGTCGCCGAAAAGGAGCTTGAACGGTGTGAATCCCGTCGGGCGCGTTACCGTTGTGCGAAGTGACCAGAGGACGCTGTGAAGCTCGCTTGGCCACTTGCCCTTCGGTAATCCGACCAGGCGCTTTTTGATGGCCGCGGAGATGGCGCCATTCGCCCGTTCGACCGCCCCGTTGGACTGGGGATGCCCTACGGAGGCAAATCGGAGGGTGATGCCCATGCTATCACAATAGTCCTTGAAGAGGGCGGCGTCGAACTGCAGGCCATTGTCAACCGTGAGCTCCCGGGGGACGCCGAAGTGACATATGGTATTCTGCCAGAGGAAGCGCTGCACGGCCGCAGAAGTTACTTTGGCCAGGGCGACCGCTTCCGGCCACCTGGAGAAATACTCCAGCGCGACTACCACGAACCGGAGGTCCCCTGGAGCTCGGGCAAGTGGGCCTACTATGTCGAGGCCCCACCGTGCCAGTGGCCACACCGGGGGAATGGGGTTGAGGCTCGCCGGGGGCCTGCGGATGATGCGGGCCATCCACTGGCACCCTTGGCACCGACGGACGAGGTCCTGGGCGTCGGTGATGGCAGTTGGCCAGTAGAAGCCTTGCCTGAACGCCTTGCCGGCTAACGACCTTGGTGCCAGGTGGGATCCGCACACGCCCGCGTGGATCTCCGCCAGGAGCTCCTTTCCCCCCTCAGTCGAGAGGCAGCGCAGGAGCGGTGCGCAAACCCCTCTCTTGTAGAGCATCCCTTCGAACACCTGGAAGGACCGTGCGCGGTGCTGCAAGCGCCGAAGCTCGGCAGGGTCCTCCGGCTCGGTGATGCCTTGCAAGAAATTGAAGATGGGCTCTCGCCAATCTCCTGTCCGATCGATGTGGTGGACGAGCGCCGCGTCCCGGTTGTCCTGCGCGATGGCCGCTTGCGCTAATATCTCAGAAACGCCCCCTCGGGGCGGTTGTTGGTGGCCGCCTTAGCGGCGTCGGCTTGCTCATTCTCGCGCTGGGATGGCCTTGACGGTGACACCCAAAAGTGCCTTTCCTCGCCCTTACCGCCGTGAGGTACCAGCCTTCGTGGTCCTTGGCTTGATATGACTTGTCCACGTGGCGGCAAGCGCGAAGGTGCGGACCAACACCGCCTTGCGCGGCGCCTTGAGCCGCCGAGGCAAAGAGCGGTGCCTCGTATTCAGCCGTGTTGTTGGTGGCGGGAAGGCAAGGCGCGCGAGTATAGCAAACGCCGTCCTCGCCGGGCGTGACAATCACCACCCCTACACCGCGCGGCGGCGCTGTAAGCTCCGTCGATTGTAAGCGTCGGATGGGATCCTCGTGCGTGCGGACAAAGTTGAGCGGCGGGTCCATTCGGCGAAAATCCGCCAGACTTGGGATTTGATTGCCGTTCGCGAAGCATACGCCAAGGAGAAGGGAGCGAGCTCGGCAGCCCACTTGCCGATGCGCCCTGTGGACTCCTTGTTGTGTAGCATCTCTGCCAGGGGGAATGAGGAAGGCACTGTGATCGGGTGGGCGAGAAAGTAATGCCGAAGCTTCCTGGAGGCCATGACCAGCGCGTAGGCGAGCTTCTCAAGCTCCGTGTATCTTGTCTTGGCGCCTTGGAGGGCTTCGGAGACAAAGTAGACGGGCCGCTGCGTGAGAACTCCATCCTCTTCTGCTCTTGCAATTAGTCTTTGCAAAGGCTCCATAGCTAGAATAAAGAGCAATGGGGAGATGGGGTCTCCTTGTCATAGACCTCTAGCATGCCAGAAAGAATCTCCAAAGAAGCCATTTACTAGAACACTCGAAGAAGACGAGTAGAGGAGATTTGCAATCCAATTCCTCCAAGCAATACCAAATCCAAAATTTTCCAAAACCTCAATCAAGAAAGGCCAACTTACAGAATCGAAAGCCTTTGCCACGTCTAGCTTCAGGAAAAGGCTTGGAATTTTCTTTCTCTGGAGTAGCTGAAGCACCTGCCTAGTGTAAAGGAAGTTTTTATGTATAGATCTCTTTTTAATGAAAGCATTTTGGTTCTTAGAAATCAATCTGTCCATCATTGAAGCTAGTCTCAAAGCCAAAAGTTTAGATATGATCTTTGAAAAACTATGAATGAGGCTGATGGGTCTAAACTGGTCAGGTCGACTTGCATCCAACTTCTTATGCAGAAGAAAAATTTTGGCGGTATTCAGCAGCTCTAGGTGCTCAGTCTGAAAATCCAAGAAGGCTTTAATTGCCTCGAAGAGATCTTTCTTAATTATATTCCATGCTTTCCGATAAAAACCTCCAATAAAACCGTCGGGACCAGGTGCTTTTTCAGCCGGCATGCTAAAGATTACAATCTTTAATTCCTCTTCAGAGATTGGTCGCTCCAACTCCTCCATCTCCAACTCCAACCTCGGCAATGCTCATGACTGTTACAAATAAATCTTAAAAACTCCACATCCCAATGGATTTTTATGCGGCAAACTCTGAACCAGATAATTGTAATTTGGCAACTAGTGATTGGTGAAATGATGTGTTCGGCATGCGTAGAAGTCTCAGATTGCTTCAACTTCTCATGAATTGTGTTGCAGGGATACATCCTGCTAGCAGTCCAAGCGCACGTCCCCTCCCTGCACCCGCCACCGTGCGGCCCCAACGACCAGCAGACCAGCACCACCTGCAAGCCGGTCCGCGGCTCCAACCTCAGCCTGCTCCTGCTGGGCCTCTACCTCGTCACCATCGGCGACGGCGCGGCGCGGGCGTGCCTTCCCGCGCTGGGCGGCGACCAGTTCGACACGGCCGACCCCGTCGAGCAGCGGCAGGAGACGAGCTTCTTCAACTGGTATACCTTTGCCGTGTCCTCCGGCGGGTTCGTCGGGCTCGTGTTCATCGTCTGGGTGGAGAACGGCAGAGGATGGGACCTCGGATTCGCCGTGTGCGCGCTGTCCGTGCTGCTGGGCATGCTGATATGGGTTGCCGGGTTCCCGTTTTACAGGAACCAGCTGCCGAGTGGAAGCCCAATCACGAGGATCTTGCAAGTAATATTGAAATGCTGTTCTTGTAATACACAGCATGTATTAAGACTTCTAATATGCTAAAATTCTCGACGTCAGGTTCTTGTAGTGGCATTCAAGAAAAGAAGAGTTCAGTTACCCGAGAACCCCAGTGAACTGAGGCAAATCAACCGAGATGACGACATGGCCCTTGAAGTGCTCCAGAGAACAGAGGGCTTTCAGTAAGTACAAATCTGAGCAATCTGCGACCCCTGTAAAACCTGAAAAATGTTTCATTTCTTTCAGGTGCCTTGAGAAAGCAGCAGTAGACACTGGAAAGACAGGCTCATGGTCGCTCTGCACCATAACCCAGGTGGAGGAAACCAAGATCGTCCTCCGCATGGTGCCCATCTTCCTCAGCTCCATCCTCGGCTACATCCCGGTGCCCCTCATCCTCAACTTCACCGTGCAGCAGGGCAACACCATGGACACCAAGCTCGGCGCCATCCACATCTCCCCGGCGACGCTCTTCGTCATCCCGACCGTCTTCCAGATGGTGATCCTGATCCTCTACGATCGGTTCATCGTCCCCTCCTTGCGCAGGATCACCGGGTACGTCGGCGGCGTCACGCACCTCCAGCGCATCGGCATCGGGTTCCTCTCCGCCACCGTGGCCACCGGCGTTGCCGCGCTGGTGGAGACGAAGAGGAAGAAGGTGGCAGAGGAGAACGACCTCATGGACGCGACCACCGGGATCCCGATGTCCGTGTTCTGGCTGACGGTGCAGTTCTTCCTCCTAGGGGTGGTGGACGTCACCTCCTTCGTGGGGCTCCTTGAGTTCTTCTACAGCGAGGCGTCCATGGGGATGAAGTCCATTGGGAGCTCCATCTTCTACTGCATCCTTGGGGTGTCGGCTTGGCTGGGGAGCCTGCTGATCCAGGTGGCGAACCGGGTTACGAGGCGCGGCAACGGGACCGGAGGGTGGCTCGATGGGACGAACTTGAACAGGGGCAAGCTTGATAGGTTCTATGGCCTGCTTGCGGTTCTTGAGCTGGTGTCGTTCTTCGTTTACATGTTCTTTGCGAGGAGGTATGTGTATAGGAATAGCCAAAGGGTTGTGGATGGAGAAGATAAGAAGGCTCAATTGGAAGGTGGCATGGGTGATCTCATGATCTAGATGTGTAGTTGTGTGTGAGAAGATGGTAGAATACTTTTTATGAACTTTTCTGTAGCGTGGAAAATGGAAGTATTGTCATGCTATTGAATCAGAATAAGCATGTATCTTGTGTAAACTACAACTATTGTGCTGATATTGGTGAGTAGTGCACTAATATGAAATGTGTATATATTCACTGAACCCTTGCGCTACACACATAGTTCCCTTTGCACCTAAACAAAGGCCGAGTTTACAGATGCTATGATGTGCTGCGTTGTAGAATCTAATCATTTACAAGAATATTTACTAGTTTGAAAATGTTTTACTGTTATCTCTACTACTTAAAAGAAAGGATTATTAGGTGGTACATCCTTTCCCCTTCTCCCTTAAAAAACGATTCACACATCTCATCTCTCCTGTTCGATGAGATCTCACTCGCTCACACGCCTCCTCGTCCTTCCCTCCCCACCCTACATTGCTACTTCCTCCCTACCCCACCCCACCCTAGCTCCACCTCCTCCTCCCCCTTCCCTCCCCACACGTATTGTCGCCCCCAAACCATCCATCCTTTCCTCAACTCCTAGCAGCGCTGCCCCTCCCATCTAGCCAATGTTGCATCCCCCATCGCCTCCTCCCTTCCCATTTGGCCAACGTTGCATCCCCCTATCACCGCTTCCCATCCTATCCGCTGGACGCCTCCTCACCACCGCCTGACCCCATTCTACGATCCCAATCTATCCCATCTCACCGCGAGTCCATGATTCCCTTCAGCCACAGTGCCCTACTTTGGCCTGCCTCTAGCACCTCCACACCGCACATGGGCCTCACGCCGCTCCGCCTACGCAGCTGCACCGACGCCATTGCATTATCATTGCCTCCACACCTCACCACCGGGCCGCGTCACCCTACAGCCACCGCCATCTAGGACAATTGGGCATTCCATGTCTCCACGCCCACCCGCCTCGCCTTTGCCGTCGAGGAGGACAAGAGGAGCTCTTCATAGGGAGAGGAGGAGGAATGTTAGGAGACCACAGGGTACCTTGTCCCTCCCGTCCCACCTCCTCATTCTTTAAAAAATATTAGGAGAAAAGGCCTATTGTTGCCACCTAATTTTGGCAGGCAAAAAAATCAGCCACGTCACAATAGAAGTTTGGAAAAGTCATGGAGATCGAGTCAGCTGAAGATTCCATAAGTAGTATAATCAACCATGGAGTAACTAGCAAGAAAGGAAGAGCCGATTTTGGTAAAGTTTGAAAAAGAAAGGTCTGCCTGATACAAAAGGAACCCATGGTGAATACAAAGTTCGATGCAAAGATGGAGACGAAGATGATAAGATCAAGACAAAGATGGAAAGGAACTTTTTGGAATATGGAGTTGGGTTGATACAAAGAATAATTTGAAGTGGAATCCATGTTTGAGTAGGCCGGATTTAGGAGTTTTAGTACAAGCTACATAAAACCTGTATCAGTTGATGGGAAATACACCTAACCAATCAAACACTTTTGCCTTTAGCTTTACTTGACCATGTACCTTAGGAGTATTTTTTATCTAGGAGAACCCTACCTTCGTAGTTTGTTGTTGATCAATATTGCTTCACATCGACATGATGATTTGCATTGGCTTACGCCTATTTGTGAGTTATCTTTGTTTGATACTGCTTTGCATCGACATTTCGACTAGAGATCAACTTTCGCTCTCGCAATCAGGCCATCAACATTGGTCCACCATGATGTATAATTAAGGGCAACATATTACCAAGGAAAATCAGGTGAGGAGCAAAATATGTGCTGACAATATCTTATAGATTGCGGGTCTTGTTATCTGTCGGAAATAAAAATTGTCTAGGACAACATATCTGGCAGTTTTATTTTTGTATTAGCCACAAAACATCTAGCCTAGAAAAGGTTGATTGGGTCAACATATTTGCTAGGGATTTGAGCCACGCAGATTAGAGGGAAGCAAAAGCCTTGTGTGTGCTATGTGGGCACAAGATTGAAAAAAGGAGGGCAACGTGACCTGTGAGCATAGACACCACAAATAGCTGGCTCTCCACCTAATCCCTTATATCTTAACATGGAGGCCAAACCCTCATCCCAAATCTACCCACGCCATCACCACCTCTTGCCAAGCTGCCGGCCATTCATCCTCCCTATGCGTCCCTTGTCACTGTCCTCATTAGCTACTCCTCGTGGCACCACTCTCATCCTCAACTGCCCCTTCTACACCTTCCTATGCTCCAGCCCCCTCCACTCCACCCTATATCTTTGGGAGCTCAAGGAATGGCTTGAGGGATGTCCGACCAATATCTTGAAGAAGATGTGTGCACTTCTAGGCTGCCCCTTGTTCATCCCTTACATTTCAGGTGAAGTTGCTGCCCCTTGTTCATGCTCTCTCTCCTGCATGTCAAGTGTTTGCTTTTGTATCAAAACCAACTCTGTTACTGTTCGGAATCCAACATATATGTTTTTTTGGCACAATGCATGAAAGATTGCTTGCTCTAGAAGCTGTAACTAAAGATAGAAGCTCCGTAAATGGCTTCAAGTAGCTCAGGCCAACATCTTGATGTAGATCTGACATCTTGAAGCACAATGTTTGTTTATTTCCCTTAGGAAAGTGATTACTTCGACTTCTAGGCAAATATGGGGTGGCAATAAGGAAGTAATTTTGCTTTATTTTGCTGAGTATGGTGTAGTCCTTGTGTGATGTAAAACTTTCATGTGCATTTAGTTCAGTTTTATGTAGTCAGTTTGTAGTGTTGCTCTTCTTGGTTTGTTTTTTTCGAAGTAATTCTTGGTTTCTGTGTTGTTACAGCTAACTTGTAAGTGTGTGAAAAATCTGAATAGGTGATATACGTATTTATTACATGGCTGCATTTGAAGTAGATTTGGTTTCATAGGCATAAGTAGTCCTACTCATTAATCTACAAAATGTTACTTTACTTTCAATCTTTTTCTAATTATGGACATTTTCACTTCATGGTGCAGTTCAGAGGGCAACCATGGATTTGAGGTGTACCCAACTCCCGATTAGTGCTCAATCCTACCAAATGCTCTTATGAAATGGCACATCCTGATATTCTATTTGTACTTATTTGAAGTTGTTGATTTTTTTTCATTAGGCATAGTTGTGGAAAGCATTTGTATTTGATGTTTTGTATATAACAACACAACAACATTAATTTATTTCATTATGTATTTACTTACTATTCCTATAGTTTATAAAATTTAAGTGACTTATGAAATTTGATAGTACATATCAGCTATGATAAGAGATGGATGGATTTGCGTAGGTACGACATAAGCTTACAAAAAATTATTTCCTATTACTTTGTCACATCTAATCTTACAACAAATAATTAATTGTAGGCATACATATGAATACAAGGGGTCAAAGAATATACAATATGCTTTTACCTATTCGACAAAAGCAAATACAATATTGTGCCCTTGTAAGAAATGTGTGAATAGTTGCTGGAAGGAAGCTAGTGTTGTCTATGTGCATTTAATATGTGATGGGTTTTTAGAAGGGTACACGAGATGGATATTTCATGGAGGGGCATCATCTTCTTTTGCATAGAAAAATGAGTATGATAAGGTTCAAGTAGAGGAAAAATTTGAGGAACGTGATGAGAGATTTGATTTGCTTCACGATGTAGTGCATGGGTTAGATGAAAGAGGGGATTTATGTTAAAATAATGATGCTCTTGATGAGGATCCATGTGAAGGTGCGGAAGATTTTCTTTATCTGTAGTAACGTACATACACTCAGCTAGTTGCAACAAATAAAAACTCTTGCAACAAATGGCAAGAGGTAGCACAACAAAAAATATATCGTGACACAAGCATACAGTAATTGAAAAGAACTACTCAAAGCTTATGGTGCAACAACTAAAAAGAACTGTTGAACCAAGCAAAATATGGTACAACAACAACGAACGATGCACTCCTAGATCTATCACCAATTCAGAAAAACATGTTGCAACTAGTACAAATACTTTCTACAGCAATGAACAAAAGATGTTGCAACAATTTGAGAAATATATGCATCAAGCCCACGAGGGGAGGAGGAGAGATCAGGCAGGAGGACATCGATGTCTTGAGGATGGATGGCTTCATGGCTTCAGGGAGGATTTGTTACATCTTTTCCTAGTATTTCTATGTAGTTTGGTTTGCTTGGACTACTTAAAATAGTTGTCAGATGCCCAGAATCATAAATGTACATTTGGTTTGCTTGAACTAATTACAATAGTTGTCCAGATGCCTAGAATCACAAATGTTTATCATATGATATCCATTTAACTGTGCAAAGATTCTTCAAGCAATGAACCACCAAACCAGACAAGAAAGAGTGATGGTGGTTACGCTGCTTGAACCCGGTGCCATATGTAAACTACTAGCAATTCTAGGAAATAAAAGGTACACCTCAAAATTCAGGGTTTACCACTCTACTGACTATTGCAACCATGTGCATCTGTGCGTTTTTCTTTTAACTAAGCGTAGAATTCATACATTTCGATTATCCCTGTTACTATGATGTTGAAGGGTCAAGGACGTGCCCTACAAAACAATTACACCTGAGGCCTCCTCGATTATGAGGAATGTAAATGGATGGTCAGCGATGAAGTCTATAGGCTCTGGCTCCTCCATAGAGGCACTGATGATTATGCCACCCATTACGGCCGTCGCCTCAGTGCCTTCTTCATTCATCGCAATGACCACCTTGTGGACAATGTCCTGCAGCACCAGCGCCCTACTGGAGCCATTGTCCTTGACCATGTTAGACAAACCATGTTAGACAAGTCAGCTTCCTCCGTGTTGAAAGGTACCTTTATCCCCAAGTCCTTGAGAACGTCGTTGATGCTCTTGGAGAAGGACAGACTGAACTTGGGCAATTCAACTTGCCAACCTCGACATCATACCTTAACAAAAGCTTGAGCAAGAAGTTTGGGTTGGACATCATCTTGCCAATCAGGCCCTGCAGACCAATTGCATGTCCGAGAGGAAGATACACAATCAGTACACTGCATTGCTATCGATTTGGCCAAACAACTTAATCGCCCCACATCGCATGGTCCAGCATCTAGGGTGGGTTCTTTTGGGCTGTGGTTTTTAGTTTAAAATTTTAAATTCTAGCTATTCGCAAGAGAGAGTATGGAGAGAGACACTCACGTGTGATTTTGGCCAATATAGATGAATTTGGTATAGTGTTTACTACAATTAACTTGTAGACCCTGTCTTAAAAAATACACCATTTAAAAGCTAGTTACTATAACATAAGCCAAAAGCCATAAGCCTAAAGTCCCAAAGAACACAGGCTATATTTCTGATATGTGCTCATCAACCAGCACTAGAATGCCTAAGAGTATAGCCCAAAACCTGTATCAACCAACTCATTTTTACCTGTTTGGAATACAAGAATTTGGCACAAAAAACCCCTCTATTCCAAATGGGATCTAAACTCATTTCAGAATTAAGATGCAAAATAACAAGCAGTAGAAACATGGATCAAACTTCTCGTGCCAATAACTAAAAGAATTTTAATCCTTTTTATTTTCCAACCATATTTAATTTAGATTTCCAATTTTTAGGATAATTTATATATTTTTATTTTCAGACTGCTATTGTGCCACAGATAGGCTATGCTACCACCCCTAATTGTAAGATTTCGCCCAAGGCACGATTTTGGGCAAAGTTCAAATGGCTATAACATTTAAACATATGGTCTTTTGCAAAACCTTTGGACTAGAGAAATATTTGAAATGAACAACCCTATAGTTTCATATTTAAGATTTTTGTTATAGAAATATGAGTTTTAATTGAAAAAGAAGATCACTAAAGATCATTTTACAGCCAAATTTGTTATTTTGTTTTAGAAATAGGAATTTTTAATTCAAAAACATTAGGAAACATTTAAAATACAAATTTAATTTACTTTTAACTAGTTTTTGAAAAATTGATTATTTTAGACAAGTTTTTTTTTTACTTTTGACCATGAAGATTCTTTTGAAAAGGTTAGAATTGCACATCGTTAATGGTTTCACTCCAAAATATCAAATGAAGCAAATGAGAAGATTGTGATTGGAATTGCTTATGTGAGTTTGAAATAGTACTATTTTGAACTAAGATATAGCAATTGTCTCTTTCAAGGGGCAAAAACTCACTTTTATGCCAGTAGGTGACCAATATTGGTCAAGTCTTTCGGTGATCTTCACAATCAAATAAGCTTTGATTGGTTAGTCTTTTGAAAATATTTTGAATATGAGAAAAGTTTGTGATGGCTAACTCTAGGTTTATCATTTTGTATTTATTTGGAAATTCTCTTAGAATAGATTTTACAAAACAAATCTAGTTTATGTCAAAAACAAGATAATATAAACTAGTTTTGGGCTTGAAAACTATTTTCTTTCAAAAAATAGTTTTACTTGAACCAAAATCATTGGAAAATATTTGCAAAGCTTTTGTATACATTTTGTGATTAGTTTTTCTCAATATTACTTATAATTACATTTTTTTACTTTTGGCTAAATGACGCAATTTTGAAAATCAATACTAATACTTAATTAATTTGGGTGCACATAGGGATGTGATATACATGATTATGATTTACCACTCCTTATTTTGGTCAAGATTGCAATAAAAGAGTTTTTGAACAAGAGCAAGAACACAAGCTTTTGAAATTATTTTTCATGAATGTAACATTCACAAGGCTAAGGGCTAGATACTTCAATATGCGTACTTGTTATCGAAATAGCATTAGTTCTTGATACGACAACATCTCGGGCTTGGCTCCAAATTAATACATGGTGGAGTTCACCACTTCATGAATTAACCAAGCCTTCAACACCGCCTAATTTTCTATATAGCATTTAAGCATTTTTAGTACCCAAACTTAGTTGGGTTCACAAATATTAGTCATAAGAAATTTGAACATCTAAATGGCCCTAGCATTAATCTTAGGTGAACTAACATATCTAGCTAATACCATATCATCTTTAGCCTTTCTAAGCAAATAATGATCATTACAGAGGATATGCTTAAGACTGGTACCCATAGGACAATTTTTACAAATATGTCCCTTTCTTGTAATTGTAGCAAGTTAGTCTTTTACTTCCTTGCCTTACCTTTTTTTTCTTACTCCATGTCGGTTTGCCTCTTTATTGCTTCCCATGTATTCAAAGCACTTGATGTTCTTTGAGTTTAGTGCTTTGTATTGCTATTTTTCTTCTTACAAATGAAGTCGATTCTCTCTTATCAAATAAGCTCCTTTGTTTGAAAATGATATTTTAATGGCTAGAGTGTGTTTCAACAAATAGCCATGATTTAGCGGTGTCCTTCAGCAAAAGCACAAAAAAAGATGTGCTTGGAGTAAATGTCACCAAATATCACCGGTGTCCTAGAAAATGCCGCAAAATATCAATGTCATGCAGTCAATTTTGTCTTATTTTTTATATTGTTACTGACATAAAATAAATATAAAAAGTGATATCAAATATGTGTGACGGAGAGCGTGTCCATGTCTGGAACTGCATTTATTTTGAAACAGAAAGAGTACTGTTCTCTTAGAGGGTACCAGTTTGGATTGAAGGCCAGCATGCGGCCCATCCCAACTCGTCCCAACTAGCGCTGGCCGCGCGCCATCGACACCGGCCACCACTCGTGCTCGACGCCGCAGGACGGCAGCCTGGGTGCCGAGCGGCGAGCACTCTTTGGAGGCTTTGGCACTCGCCTGCCGCGCTTTCGAATGTCAGGCCGCAGCCAACCCCTTCTCCGCCGGCCGCAGCGCGGCGCAACTTGGCTCCCCTGCACTAAATCTACAGGCGTCGACGCCGGCGGCGGCCCCCGGGGTTGTCTAGAATTAGCCTGGTAACTGCCTGGATCCCTTGCGATTTAGCTGGCGTTGCCCATGTGTTGATTCCATCTTTGGGGATTCCGTTTCAGTTGGGCGGCATGTTGATGCGGTATCAATGGTATCTATCAGTTTTATTAATGGCACCCTTCGTGTTTGCCGATGCTGGCGATGCTGGGTTAGCAATTTAGCATTTCAGACAATGAAACTTCGTGGTAATGGCATGGCATGTCAGTAATGTCACACAGATTGTATCAGTTAAATACAGTAGTAAAAGAAGAAAATTAAAGGACCACAACATAAACCTTTACTTGTCATGAACATTTAGCGCCATATGTGTTTTGCCTGATTTCATTTATCAAACGATGTATTTGCCTAGTCTATAAGACAAATATATTGTCATTGATTTTCCCCCCTCTTTTTTGAAGTGAAGCCAGCAGGGGAGCTGCCTGTTTTTATAATTAAGAAGAAATTGTTTTGAGAGGTAGTTACTGAGTTACAGTATGTTATTACTGATTACTAGGTAAAGTCACAATAGCCGTAATGGCCATGGGAATGATGGCTTTATTTTCAAAGATTCTGCTGTTGCACTCCTTCTAAATCGAGTATGCATTTTCTTGTTGGTATTTTTTTTCATTCTACTCACTTAAATCGAGGTCGCATTTGAAATGTTGAGAGATTGGATGCATTTTGTACATTTGAAATGTTGAGAGGTTACATTCATCTTGATCTTTGCAGAGGAGTCGAAGGTATCCCTGGATTATGCTGCAGCTCCATTTCAATATAAGCTTTATAAAAATATGCAGTTCAACACTAAAAGGGCCAGGTTCTTACATTCAAATCAAGCTCAAAAGTAACCAAGACAACAGAACGTACTACTAAGAAGGGACTTCTTGATGGCAGGGAAAGAGAATGCTTCAGGACTTATACTGCGAACAATTGTATCTAAAGCATGAAGAAGTTGCAAATGTAGTGCTACCGACAACTCATCAACTAAGGACTTAATGGAAAAGACTAGATGCATGATGTAGTTGTGTGCAGATGCACCAAACAAGAATATCACTGCAGAAATAAGGAAACTTCTACTCCGAGATGCACAGCTCCGGAACATAGTGCATCTTCCTGTGCATTCCATTATTGCGCCATTGAGCTCTGAAATCCTTGTGCAGATACAGCAGCCACAGCTTCTTCAGAGAGCTAAGGGATTTGATGCCTTGGGGGACCTTATCCAACATTGGCAGTGACACAATATACAAACCTTCAATGTGTTGAAGGGCACCACCTCTGATCTCCAGCTGGTTGACATCAGGCATCCGCTTCAAGACAAGCGTCTTCAGCTGCTGGAAGCACCCTGCAGAAAGAACCAACGTGCTTGCGCTACTCACCCTGTTAAGGCTGAGATAGGTGAGGTTCGGCACGCACGGTGCAAGCAGCAGTAGCGGGTCTTCCTGAAGACGACACCAGCTAATAGCTAGGTACCTGAGATTCCTCCCGTGGTTATGAAATATTGGGCACTCCAGTGTCCCGGCTGCCCAGCTCCCTCTGACAATCAACCTGTGGAGGTTTTCAGATTCTGGCACGAGAGCTTCCAAGCGAAGTGTCTCGTTCTCATCACTTGCAGAGATAAGCAAGCTGGAAAGAAGCGGCATCTTCGACAGTATAGCAAAAAGATTTGTACAGTCAGCAGCATTTATGTTGTCAATCCACAGGCTTCGTAGTTGCATAAGTCTCATCAGATGCTCAGCCAAGTCCTTACCGGCTTGCACGGTCTCAAGAGTCTGCAGTTCTTCCAAGTTTGATAGCTCCTTCGGTCATTCGGTGCTTGCACTCCCATGAAGTACCGGAACTTTGACTGCTTCTCATCTGTATATCTGTCAGCTAGAAGATGCCTAAGCTTCTTGACCTTAACAATGCTTCTTGGTAGCTTCTCTATTTTGGTTTGCTTGATGTCCAGGGTGTGGAGGTTGGAGAGCTTCCCAATAGAATCTGGGAGTGACTTGACTCTAGTGCGCCGCAGGCCAATGTAACGTAGATTAAACAGACTTCCTATGGATGCTGGCACTTCGGTTATTTCGGAATCTTGCAGTTCGAGAACAGTAACATAGTTAGATTCAGACAAAATTGAGGATAACAGTTGGCGGGAGGATGCAATTGTTCCGAGTGACACTAGGGTTCGAAGACGTGGCAATTTAACTTTTAATGCAGTTCTGTCTTTCCATCCACATGTTGACAGACGACGAATTTCCCTGTCCATCTGTACCATTGTACGGAAATCATTTGCGAAAGCAAATTTCTCATCTTTAGCAATAGAAAGTGCCAGATCACGCACAAGGTCGTGCATCTTACAGGTGCTGACCCTACCCAGCTCATCATTCTCCACAACTTCCAGCATATTTCTTTGGATCAGTTCCCTGAGATACCTTTCTGCCACTTCCTCTGGTGTGTTTTGTTCTTTTCCCACTGCAAAGCCTTCTGCAACCCACAACCGCACAAGACTATCCCGTGGCAATTGGTGATCTTCAGGGAACAAGCTACAATACAAGAAACAATTTCTAAGATCTCCCGGTAAGTCATGGTAGCTCAGATTCAGAATTGCCTGGACATGGTTGTTGTTTGCCAGCTCGCCTCGAAGTTGCTTGTATGTCTCATTCCAAACATGATTTGTTGGTGGCAGTGAAGACAACAGGCCACCTATAGATACAATTGCAAGAGGTAGGCCTTGACACCTATCCACTATATCATTGGCCAGTTTCTCTACCTCCTGAGGGCACTTGCTGTGCATGCTGTTAAAGAAAGCCTTTCTGCAGAAGAGATCATTGTTTGGCTTCTTTTTGCGCTTGGGAGTGGGTACTAACCGTCCGACGGCGTGGAGGAGGAGGTGGCCATCTCGCGTTCGCTCGGTGAAGTCTGCGCACGGGCAGCGACGGTCGGGGAAGAAGGAAGACGACGGTGGCGGCGGCGGAGATCCGATGAAGGAGACCGGTGGTGCTTCCCGTCGCTTCAGCGCCCCCTCTTACAGATCGGGTCTAGGGTTTTTCGGTGGGGTGACGGCAGCGCGGTCAACCTTGGGATGCGTGCCGCCCGGCCCCCACCTCTGTTTTTATAGCGCTGGCGACAGGGGCCCACCAGCCATTATGGTCGGGCGCCCCGATCGGCGCTGAGCAGCAGGGCATTTGGCCGTTGGGCCAAATCCCCTGAGATCATTCTAACATTCTCCCCCTTGATCTCAAACTATACTTTATCTTTAATTACTTTTGACTTTACACATTCCATCACAGATTAGTGCATAGAACATGTCTCATCGTCACGGTCAATCACCGATAGATTCAACAGCTACAATACACCTCTCTGTTCTGAAATAGTTACTTTAATCTTTTTGGGTCATCTTTTAGTCCAGAATCATAGGCTTTCCTTAAACCCATGCCGCTACATGTTCTCTCGAACACGTTGGGTGGTAAGCCTTTGTAAGCGGATCCGCTAACATCTTTGCGGTACTTATATGCTCTAGACTTATAATTTGATCCCGAACTTTATCTTTCACAACATAGTACTTTATGTCAATGTGTTTGGCAGCACCACTTGACTTATTGTTGTGGGCATACGTTATGCGGGTTCATTATCGCAGATACAACTTAAGTGGTCTATTGATGTCGTCAACCACTTTTAAACCGGTATGAACTTCTTTAGCCGTTCACACGCGCCCGTAGCCTCATAACATGCTACAAACTCGGCATACATTGTGGACGATGTAGTGACGGTTTGCTTTGAGCTTTTCCACGATATAGCTCCTCCAATGAGAGTGAATACATATCCGGATGTAGACTTTCTATCATCTCCGCAAAATCGAATCAGATACCCCACTATATGGAGTAAATCGATCTTTCGTATGTCATCATGAGGCCTTTTGTTCCTTGCAAATAACGCAAGACTTTCTTTATCAATTTCCAATGTTCTATTCCAGATTGCTCGAATCGCCAAGTAACCCAGTAACAAATGCTAAGTCGGGCGTGTGCACACTTGAGCATACTTGTAAGCTTCCAACAGTGAAGCATATGGAACCGCTTTCATTTGATCGATCTCATATCTGGTTCCCGGGCATTGAAAATCCCCATATCTCGCGCCTTGACTATAGGTGCAGGTGAAGGACTACTTTTATGCATACCAAATTTCTTTAAGACTTTCTCTATGTATGCCTTTGTGACAGTCCCAATATCCCTTGTTTCTATCTCGGTGAATTTCGATCCCTAGAACGAACGAAGCTTCACCAAGATCTTTCATATCAAAGTTTGAGGACAAAAACTTCTTTGTTTCCAGTAGGAGACTAACATCACTACTAGCTAGCAGGATATCATCCACATACGTGATTAGGAAGATAAACTTCCCATCTTTAAACTTTGCATAAACACGCTTGTCCTCTACATTCTCTTTAAACCCAAATTTTCTTATTGTACTGTCAAACTTCAAGTACCACTGTCTTGAAGCTTGCTTTAACCCATAAATCGATTTCTTTAGGCGGCATCCCATTCTTTCATTTCCTTCCACGACAAAACCTTTCGGTTGTGCCATGTAAACATTTTCCTCCAAATCCCCATTAAGAAATGCCGTCTTTACATCCATCTGATGTAACTCTAAATCATAATGTGCTACTAATGCCATTATGATTCTGAAGGAATCTTTACATGAGACTGGAGAAAATGTCTCATTGTAATCAATCCCTTCTCTTTGCGTAAAGCCTTTTGCCACAAGTCGCGCTTTGTATCTTTCTATATTCCCTTGGGAGTCAAGCTTTGTCTTGTAGACCCATTTACAGCCTACTGTTTTGGCTCCTTTAGGAATAATTTCCAAGTCCCAGACTTTATTAGTCTTCATGGACCTCATTTCCTCTTCCATGGCCTCAAGCCATTTTGAGGAATTTCCGCTTCTCATGGCATCTTCAAATGAGGTGGGATCATCCTCCATTTGAAATTCCTCTGTATGATAAATCTGATAATCATCAGAAATAGCTGATCTTCTTACTCTTTGAGACCTCCTCGGGGCCTCCTCATTTGGTACATCTACTGTTTGAGGTTCTTTGTTGCTCCCTTATCTGTGGCAATAGGTTCTATATGATCCTAAAGAACAGGTTCTTCATTCTCATTCATTGTTGCCACGGAGGAACAATAAGCAGTGCCGGCACCACGTTGTCTTGCACCGTCGGTGCAATGACAGCAGTAGTGTGAAGAATGGCTCTTGAATCATCGAGTGGGCGCATACACCCGCTTCTCTTCAAGGTCAATCTCTCGAGCTACCATGCTCCCCTCATCATTTCATCCTCTAAGAAAACAGCGTGTCTCGTTTCTACAAACTTTGTGTATCATGCGGACAAGAGAAACGATAACCTTTTGACTTTTCGGGTAGCCAATGAAATGGCAACTTCGCTTTGGGATCAAGTTTCCCAAGATTTGGGTTAAATACTTTAGCCTCAGCAGACTCCCCACACACGTAAGTGGTTGTGTGAGGAACTCTTCCTGTCCACAACTCAAATGCGGTGTTTTGGGCACCGACTTACTAGGCACTCTGTTGAGAATATGAATGGCGGTTTTCAACGCCTCCATCCATAAACTCAATGGGAGTGTGGAGTAGCTCATCATACCGCACCATATCCATCAGTGCGGTTGCGTCTTTCACTACTCCATTTTTTGAGGTTCGCCGGCATAGAATATGGGCCACTATTCCATTTTCTGTAAAAACCTTGCAAAAGGTCCAGAACTTGTCCATATGGGGTATGTCGACCGTAGTACTCCCCACGATCGATCGGACTATCTTAATCTTTAAATCGTGTTGGTTTTCAATTTCAGCCTTAAATATCTTGAATTTATCCAAGGCTTCATTTCTTTTTTGATTGGATAAATATATCCATAACGGAGTAATCATCTCGTGAATGTTATGAACGAGTCATATCCATCCACACTTTTCACAGAAAAGGACCACAAATATCTGTGTGAATAATTTGTAGAACTCCTGTGCTTTTTTAGCGTCTTTCTTTATTTTCTTTACATATTTTCCTTTAATGCATTCTCTGCATTGTTCTAAGTCCGAGAACTCTAATGGAGGAAGAATATCATTCTTTACTAGTCTTTCTATTCTCCCCTCGAAATATGGCCTAAACGACGGTGCCATAATTTCGACGACTCATCTAGAGTTCTCTTTCGTTTTGTTTACATTCGTGAGACGAGATTCAATCACTTTCTCGCACGCAACGTTCTCATTATCGCATACGACATTCACATCATCACACAATGATAACAAATAAAGCTCATTATGTAATATGGCAATACCAACACATTCTTTATTAAACATTATTTCGCACTTGCCATTTCCAAAATTGCAATCATAACCATCTTTGTCCAAATTTGACACACTAATCAAATTCCTCTGTAAAGAGGGTACAAAAAGGACATCTCTAAGTAAAAGAGTGGAGCCATTAGCTAATTCTAATGAAAGATCGCCAACGGCTTCAACTTCAGCTTCGACTCCATTTGCAACTTTAATGCATCTTTCTTTTCTTTGCGTAGTCCTCGTCGAACGGAATCCCTGAATGAATTAGCAACATGAACAGTTGCTCCTGAGTCAATCCACCAAGTGGATTTCGAATATTTCACATACAGGCATTCATTAATAAAGGTAATAATGTTCTCACCTTTCTTTGCCATTATCATCTTTAAATAATCAGGACAGTTCTTCTTGTAGTGTCCTGTCTTCTTGCAGTGAAGACACTGGTCTTTGTCTACAGCAAATTTATTCTGTTGAGGCTGATGTACAGAGGCTTTGCCCTTGTTCTTTGAGAAGGGGTTACTGTTTTAATTCTTTTCTTGTTATCCTTCACATAGTTGATAGAACCACCATGTGAGGATTTGATTCTTTCCTCCTCTTGCACGCACATAGCTATGCACTTTTCCATGTCCCATTTCTCGGGCTGCATATTATAGTTGACAACAAAAGTGTCAAACTCTTTTGGCAAAAAGCAAAAACCAAATGAATAAGGAACTCATCCTTGAGAGCCAAATCCATCGGTTTAAGTTTAGATGCCAAGTTGCTCATTCTAAGAATGTGCTCTCTTATGCCATTGCCACGCTGAATACCTTTACATTGCACCGCTTAATCAGTGTGTAGCATAAGTCTTTGAAGAGCCGTGAACCGACTCTTTATTTTATCAAGGTATTCAAATGTGAGTGTCACACTCGCAATTGAGCCTAGAATCGCAGCTCAATTGTGTTCTTTATCACAGCCATACATTTCTTGTTGGTCGTGGTCCATTTCTTATGATCAAGGTCATAAGACATCCGTAGGGAGCATGATCCTCTGTCTTTTCTGCCATGCAGTGTCATCCTCATTCTGTTCCCTCACTAGCGCCAAAGGCTCAGTGGGACGTGCTATAGTGAGGACCCAGTCCACTTCAGCTAAGATAAACGCTAAGTCTATCTTTTTCTTCCACTCTCCATAATTATCACCTTTGAGAGTGGGGATCTCTCTGATACAACTCATCAAGTTGTATCCTCCTGAAAAATATTTCAAATAAAGTGAGAACGTAACAGCAAAATCATATGTCTTATTTCCAACGTTGGTCAAAAATATGACATACAATTTAAATCAATTTTATCTATACATTAAATCTACATCACCGTTGGGCAGAAATAGAAATAATGCATAAAAATCATCAATTAAAAAATTATAACATTGTTATTATCAACGTTGGCCAGAAAATAACAATATCATAATTATCTGGGATTTATATCTATTTTTCCAAAATTAAATTCTCCCGTTGGTTCGAATTTAATAATGAAAATTATAGTCAACATTAACTTTGCAGCGGAAACAAATTCTCTATTTTTCAGAAGCATCTTCAATACTTTTCTATTCTGTCAAAAATATCCCGTTGGTTCAATTTTTGACAGATTTAATTTAGCAAAAAAAAATTAGCCAAATTATCAATTAAGGTGCTACTGAAAAATTAATTAACATGAAATTATTCTAAAATAATTCATACTCAGAAGCACCATTACTGTACTCATCTAATCTCTGGAAAAATTAACACGTTGGTGCAAAAATTTACAGAGATTTTGGTTCAATTTTCATTCAAATTCCATCAAAACATGCTTCTGAAATAACAATAAAAAATCCATTTATGGAATTACTGTTTAAAACGGCCATTTAGGCCTATTCCTTTGCAGACTTGGCCCATGGCGGCCGATCGGTCCGCTTTTTCCTTGCGCCCAGGCCGTCCTCCCACCGGCCCAGCCCGCAACCCCGCTCCCATCACTGCCGTCCACCAGATCGGACGGCTTGGAGGGAATACCGGCCGAACAAAAACCACGACGCCGGCTTCCCCCAAACCCTAACCCATTTCTCCCATTTGGGGCCGCCTCCACGCGAAAAAACCGGATCGGGAGGAGCCGAGGCGCGCGCGGCGAGCGGCGGCGGTGCTCGCGGGACAAAGGCGCTGCGCTGGCGCTCGGCCGGCCGGCCCCTAAGCGGCGGCCCTAGGCGGCGGCAAGGCGGCGCCGCGCGAGGCGGCGCACGGCGGGCTACTCGGAGCGGAGCGGCGGCAGCAAGGGGCGCACGCGACGGCGGCGGCGGCCTCGGTTGCGCCAACCGGCGAGGCGGCGGCGCCCGACGCGCGAGCGGCAGCGGCTCCGCGCCTCCGGCAGGAAGCCCGATCCCCCTCTTTTTTTGTTTGCCGATCCAACATTTGGGGATTCCATTAGGGTTCGGGATCATGTGACTCTTCCCGCTCTGATACCAGTGTTTGGCTTCTTTTTGCGCTTGGGGTTTCTGGATCTGAGAGAGAGAGAGAGAGAGAGAGAGAGAGAGAGAGGAGAGGGAGTGAGTACTAACCGTCCGACGGCGTGGAGGAGGAGGTGGCCATCTCGCGTTCGCTCGGTGAAGTCTGCGCACGGGCAGCGACGGTCGGGGAAGAAGGAAGACGACGGTGGCGGCGGCGGAGATCCGATGAAGGAGACCGGTGGTGCTTCCCGTCGATTCAGCGCCCCCTCTTACAGATCGGGTCTGGGGTTTTTCGGTGGGGTGACGGCGGCGCGGTCAACCTTGGGATGCATGCCGCCCGGCCCCCACCTCTGTTTTTATAGCGCTGGCGACAGGGGCCCACCAGCCATTATGGGCTGGGCGCCCCCGATCAGGGCGCGAGCAAGGGGGGGGGCATTTGGCCGTTGGGCCAAATCCCCTGAGATCATTCTAACAATCATATGCATCACTGTGTTCCAAGGGCTTCAGTGTGAGTTGACGTGTTTGGTGAGCAAGACTTGCTACTTGTTCGTGTCGTGTTGTTATGATAATGCGACAAGATTGGAGGTTCTGGAATGCATCACGCATCTGAGTGTATGCTTCTCGGTTCCAGACATCATCCAATACGATCAAACATTTGCCATCTTTTAGTTTTTCCTTTATTTTTTCTTTCAAGTCAATGGCATCCAATTCCGCTAGCTGTGTCTGCTCCTGGTACCCAATCTTCCTAAGCAGTTTCCTCAGCAAATCAGCCAAATCATATGTCTGCGACACGACAATCCAAGGATGATTAGTGAAGTTGTTTTTCTCCCGTTCATACACATTTGCGACCAGGGTGGTTTTCCCCAGTCCACCCATACCACATACTGTTATCACTGTGCTACCTGGCTCATCGGAGTACAACCATTCGGTCAACAGTCTCCTATTGTCTTCAATTCCCACAAGCTCATCTTGAACAACTTCGGGGAGGCGGTCTTGGGAACGCTTTCTTTCAATATCAGCAAGTGGATTGGAATCGAGGTGGGATGATGGCAGCCACCGATCTTTACGATTCACAACATTTTGGATTTTCCTCTGTATCCGGTTGATCTCATCAGCAATTTCACTGAAAATTGTCACGTAATGTGCTTTGACGAAGAGCTTCTTCACGGTCCTTTTTTCCTCCAGTTTAAGAGCGTGATATGAATATTTGTCCATCACATCCTCAACACGGTACGCCAGCTCCCGCACCTCCACTATCCAACCCTTGACAACCTCATCCTTGAGATGTGCTGTGCTTATTTGTTTTATGACATTGTTCATCGTGTTCAGTTCACTCTTTATTTCCTCAACCTTCTCTGGCAGTTCCTTCAGGTTTGCAACCTTTTCAGATAGCTTCGTTACGACGGCCCAGGTAGCTTCATCTAGTAAAACTGAACCGATCTTCGAAACAGCAAGGAGTATTGCCTCTGCCATTTGTTCTGAATAGCAGGAAACTACATATCACATTACGTAATACAGTAATAAATTAAAGAAAACTAGCAGAAACCTCATGCAGTTGCATAGTCTGAAATGGTAAGAGTACTAAACCAAGATGGAAGGACATGAATGAATATCTATAAAAGAATAAAATGAAGCCAATGCATCTGTAGTCCAGCTACTGAAGAACACAAGACTAGCTCCCCATATTCATAAAAGGTAGAAGCTACAGCAATTATTTTCGGTACAATTTCTGTGTTTTTCCTTAATCCAATCCTTTTAGATTTTTTATTTAAAATAAAGTTTATATTAAAATTTTTGCTCATAATTTCAAAGTATTGTTTTTCTTGGAAATTTCAATTTAAGTGGAAATTTTAATTGATTTAATCTGTACATTTTGTAAGGGAGAATTAGATTGCATTAAAGCACTGATTCTGATTATTTGATATTAAATTCGATTGTAAAATTTGACACTAAGTTTGAATTTGAAAATTAAAAAATGAATAAATAAAGCATATATTATAAATTTTAAAATATAAATTAAATTTGAATTGAAAACCAAGTTCTAACTTTTTATTAGGAAATTCAATGTTTAAAAGTAAGTCAAAGAAACTGGAAATTAAAGTTAACTAAAACATATTACTAAACTTTAGTATCAAAGTTACAATGTTAAACTAAAATTTGTAGTTCAATTTGATAATCAACAATATTGTTCCATACAGTTTTGTGTTTATTTTCTAGAATAAATGGTAAATTAGGAAAAAAAAATATAAGCTACTTGTAATACAAAAAATGGAAAAGAGAGAGAGGAGGTGGTTGGGCCAGGCCCAAGCATGAGCCGGTTCAGCCCACCCCAGCTGCCCTTAAGTGCAAGCTAGGGGAGGAGGAGGCAACCCCTCTCCTGAGCCACTCCTCCCCCGTGCCGCATGCCGCTGCCCCCACCTTCGCGCGCGCCGCCACGGTTAACCGCTACTAGCATCATCATCCCACACCACACCTCCCTCCGTGCCTCCTACGTCGTGTGCCTACACCGCCGCCAGCCCTCCGCATGTGCCATCGAAGCCAATCGCCGTCAACCAACTCAAGCACCACAACCTCAGTTGCACCAGTCGCTGCCGCTCCCCAGTCAAACCCCAGCACTGCACATCGCCCTTCTCCCCTCTGCCCATGTGCGCCACCCTTCTTCCCACCAGTCAAGGAGAGGTGGGAGTAAGGAAGGCGAGGGCATGACGGGGGGAGAGGAAGAAGGAGCCGATCGTGAGAGAAGAAGAAGAGGGAAGGACGAATCGGTGCCTAATCCACCAAATTTGGCCAAGGAGAGGGAGAAGGTGCCCTGATCCAGTTATTGTGGCTACGGTAACATCTCGAATACTTTTTCCCTACTTGTTTATCGATTTGTGTTGAGGTAAAAGTGGGGATTAGTAAGATTAATGCGTATGGAATTGTTAGAACATGGCCAGTAGGTAAGTTCCATGTGTTGTGGCCTCTACGGAGGTTTTGGGCGTGTTAAAGGGATAATCTGACAATATGATATAATAGAAACTTGTAGCTAATTTTATTAGCTTCCTATAGAATGCTAGAATGCCAAATTTGATCGAATGGTTTGGAAGTTATGTTTCTGAGACGGCTACTACCTAGTATGGGATAGCATGGGCATTGGAGATGAAAATGGGGGTTTAGATTACATAGCCTTTAAATTGTGATAACTAGGATTACATGATAAAGTTTATGTAGAATCCATAACTCGTATTGTTTGCAATGTTGGGTTTCGGCATTGAAAATTCTAGTCTTTTAAGCACCAACATAGTGGGAAGGCGTCCGGTGAAATGGGGTTGTATGCGCCTAGCTTGTGCATAGGAAAGATGCCGTTCATATGTATGCATGTATTGCTATAATGTATTGAGTTTCATGATGCTTGTTTAGGTGGAGATTCTAGTTTAGTGTCATCCACACCTCGCTTCGCTCTGCTTGGTTAAAAGGCAAGTACATGGTAGATCAGTCGACGATAAATGTTATAGAATATGTGATATTATATTATATAATGGTGCTTATGATGATGGAATATGGTGAATAATGATGGTTACCTGCTAATGATGATAATGATGGAATATATTTATGACAATGGACATATGCATTTGCATCATGTGAACTCTCATATTATGAGAAAGAGATCCATCGTGGGTGGATAAGTAAAACTTACTTCGGTAGGCCTCCATAGGAGTGGAGAGAGCCCTCTACCGACAAGAACAGGCTCTTGATGGGTGAACATCGATGGGTGTTCACTCGGTTATACCGGTATATACAATGTGATGAGCAAATGAGCATGTAGAGTAGTTTTGCATGGTGTTAATGGAAAGAGATGATGGCGAGATATGAGAATGATGATATGATTGTGTTGGGACATGTGGAGAATAATATAGTTATGTTTATATCTATGTTGAAGCACATGGAAAATGACATGGCTAGATTAATGCTTATGCTTATGGTAGTGTTTATCGTTTTATCATGTGCTTGTTGAGTCTTAGACTCATATTTGCTTGTTGACTTTTTTTAGGTGACCCTGACTGATGACATGCATGGAATAGGAGTAGGACTTGTGCACCACACTTATTAAATAACAGCTTAGTTATTCCCTTAGTACTCATGTTTAAGTTCCTGATAAGTTAGATTGCTTCAGTTAAATCTTGGTTAGAGTTTGCTTTGAAAATGATAAAACGCTTGGGGCACGATTAATCCCCTTTTTGTTTAAAGTAGAGAAGAAAATTCTTCTATCTGTGCTATTTCCATGTGCATGCTTTATGTTGTTCATCATTTTTATATTACAATATGTTCTTGAGTGCGTGGTCTTGAGTGTTCTTATGCGTGAGTGACCCAAGTTTTTAACTGTGACGTGTCTACTCTTGTTTATAAACATGGTTTCTTTCATGGGCGGAGCCAAGGGGGTGCTCGGTATGCACGGGCACCCCCAAAATTTTTGAAAACTATGTACATACTCTTTCTTGTTATATGGCCTAATTAATATTGGACTTCATTGCAATTTGATAACACTCATGGGAATTAGATGCAAATTATATTTCATACCCTCTTTCAAGATTGTAGACAGCCCAGCACCTATTTTTTCTCTGCCTATGTGGCACCATGTGAATGGTATGAAAGTGATTTTTTTTGTTTTTTCTATTACAAGAAAGACACACTACATGCATACACATGTGAGTGCGCCCTCTTTGCACAAGGTGACAAAGACATGGGCCAGGATAAATTTGCGACCTCACAAAATTTCTACTGAAACGTCAAGATTTGAACCCTAATATGTTCGAGTTGTACATCAACAACTCTGCCACACCACCAAGAGATGGCTCCCATGCTTTATTTTATTTAGCTATTAGGAACTTTTTTAAATTCTAACTCAAAAATCAAGCATCCTATTCTCTATTTGTTTCAACCATCATGACCATTAATATGAGTGCAATGTTTCAAAACTAATATGGGGTGTCTTACACGAGACATTTTAGTTACAAATTTTGAAGTTATATGTGCTGTTAATAGGCCACATCAATATTGTCGTACTATGTATAGATGTACTAAAAACCCTATGTGCTTCTTGAGTGGTAGAGTATATAAACTGTCATGCGGGTTATGCAGTGAACTAATAAAAATCTATTGAATTTATTCGTTAATGTTAGTATTTGTTATCGTTATGACACCATAAAATTAAATTGTTTTCACAACTAAATATGTAAAGTAGCCAATTAATTGGGATAAAACCCCACCTAATTATATAGTAATGTTAAAGTACTATGTGAATACAATATTCACAATGCATGGTTTATCTAGCGCCAACATTTTATTACTACATCTATTATTTTTGATATTTTTTATTTTTCATGGTCTACAAGACATGATTTTGATCATTACTATTTGTAAATTTATCTTATCATATAGTAATAAAATTATAATATTACAAAAGTATTTTTAGTGACAAATATAGATAGTTTCAAACATATTAGCAATCAAACTTTAGAAAGTTGGATGGCATGAATTATAGGACATTAGTTAAAACATTTATGTGGGTGGTACAACAAGTCGATGGCTGCAAGGGTGTGCGCCAGAAGGTGCCAGCGGCCGTGGAAGCATGACACGGTGGTTGGGGGTGCATCCAAGGAGGTATGACACACGCAGTGTGCACACCCAATGAAAATTTTCTAGCTCCGCCACTAGTTGCTTTAATGCTTTTTGATGAATGTATGTTGTTTACCATGTCGTTGAGTTATAACTAGAGAAGATGCTACCAAAATCTTGTAAAGATGGCGGTGTGTACAGAGAGTTAATGAGTAGTGGTAGCATTCTAGACTCGGAGGTTGGGCCAGGGTGTTACACTACTATAGTCAAAATAATTTTGAATTTGAATTTATGTACCATCTTCGTTATTTAATCCAAATTTCTGGATTCTTTCAAAATAATTTTTTGAATTTGATAGTCCAGAAATGAAATGTAAAATGTACTGAATTTACCTGGAATATCCTAGCAGCCTAAAAAAAAAAGAAAAATATGAATGTCACAGATTGGTGGTAATAAGATCAAAGCAAGCGAAAAACCCGAAGGGACTAGGTCTTAGGTGAATAGAATCCAAATTACCCTACAAGCAAGAGCAAGCATGGCAACATGTTTTTTTTTTATTGCAGATTTGCTAGACAGGTGTGGGAAAAATTTGTCATTATGGGGCTCAGCTATTTCCAAGGAAGTCGAAGATCATGTTAATATCTTTTATTTGCTCTCTTATTAGTTTATAAGAATCACTTTGGCTATGTCAAATCCTTTAATAATGGACTTTTTATTTTTGCATTTTCAATTGAGTGCATTCATGCATGCAAAAAGACTTGTTACAAGAAATTGGTTCCGAAGCTTGATTTTGAGAAAGCTTTTGACAAACAGAACGTAGTTGTACTAGGCAAGGCCAAAGGAGCATGGTTGCTGTAGCAGAGGTACTGTGCATTACTGTTTATGGCGGCAAGTTGCATGGTCTACAAGTTATATGTTTGTTTCTTTAGTTGGTTTATTTTCTCATTTAGATTATTTCCATCTATTACAGATAAGGCTATCATAAATAGGGAGATTGTATCCAGAGGCAAACATGAATCAAATAAAGTGCTCATGGTTTTTAGTAGGATTCTCCCCTACTGTTCCCATAACAAAGTACTTCTACCTGGACTATGCACTCATATCATGGTTTAGTTCTTGATGTACTTGTTCATAACGGTTTTTGGCTGTTGGTCCTTTTTGAATGGGATGCAGAGTGAAGATCATTTGTTGCAGGAGAGTGTTGAGGGAAGGTGACCCCTTGTCTCCTCTCTTATTTTATCTTGCTTCGGATGCTCTCGAAGATGTTCTAAATTCTACTTTATATCAAGGTCTATATGGTGATGAAAATTTCTTGGACTGCCCCTATTATTCATATGCTGATGAATGGTGATCATACATTAGTAGTGGCTAAAGCTGATGCTCGAGAACTATTTTTATTAATATGATAAATTTTCTAATCAAGACACTTATGCTTATGACCACTGAACATACGTATGGTGTTCAAATCTTCATATATCTTTCTTTCCAAGAAGACTACTATGGTGCTTTGTCGGGAATAGCTACTGTTTCAATCCCAACAAGCTGAGTTTGTACCAATGCTTGCTTTCTTAAACAAAAAAGACTTCTTTTCGGTCAATGTATTCTTCGTATGCCCATTCAGTATTGACTGTTGGTACTTGGTTATTATTACTTGGGACAATCACTTAGATTTCTTGGACATATTACTGGATGCTACCATTTAATTCCATGGACTTCTGAGTATGTTGGCTGATAAGGGAGCAGCATAACAAAAAAATATCTCACGGTGTTCCAGCAAGTCAGTTCAGCTGGCTTCGTGAATGCATGAGCATTTAGAGCATCTCCAAGAGATGCTCAATAAATTCACACCCTAAATCTCTTTTTACAGATCCTAACCACGATATAAGGTCCCAAAATAATTATTCCCTCCAACAGATACCCTAAACCAGAAAAACAGTATTGGGAGCCTAGATCATCCTCTATAAGTAGAGAGCGAGAGCCCATTTTTTGGGTGTGTTCTATTTTTGAGAGTCTATTTGGGAATCTGTTGGAGCTACTTCTTACCCTTCAACTCTAAAATTTAAATATTAAGAGCCATATAGAGTATCTCTTGAAGATGCTCTTACATGGTTGAGTGGTGTGTAGATTAGTGGTTTTGTCAGGTTCCTGGTTGAACTGCTGTTGAGTTAGTTCAGTAACTTGTTCTTGGCTATTATTGCCTCTTTATTTGACCTATTTCTTTTTGCTGTTTCTTGTGATCCGTATAGCTTTGTACTTAACTTTTTTCCTTTTAATCCATTTCCCAGTATGTTTCTGTCAGACCATGCGGATAGATCATACATACAGTGATGATAAATAATTAACATTTAGGTTGTGTTGAAATTTACATTTGTGAAAGTTTCAGATGGTGCTCTTTTGCAAAACTAGAATCGGCAGATTTCGATCACGACAGATCGACCACGGCAGAATGACCACGACATGTCGACCACAACAGACCAACCACGGTAGGTCGACCACGGCAAATCGACCACGGTAGGTCGACCACGGCAGGTCGACCACAGCAGAACGACCACGGCAGAATGACCACGACATGTCAACTACAGCAGGTCGATCACAATAGAACGACCATGATAGGTCAACCATGGCAGAACGACCACGAATGGTCAGAGCTACAGTGAACCGATCTGAGCTACAATGAACTAGTCATAGCTACAGTAAACAAGTCGTAGCTTTGTATGCTAGTATAGGTCGTTAGCTATAGTAACCGGTCGGTGGTAGCTATAGTACCTAATCGGTTGTTGGAGGTACAGTGACAAGTCAGTACTCAGTAGTCGTTGCTACAATACAGGTTGGTACTCGGTACTCGGTAGTTGGTGCTACAGTGCTTGGTCGGTGATCGGTAGTCGTAGAATTCGTCATTTGTTGTCGTAGTCGTAGGCTTCGCGATCTGTTATTGTAGACTTTGTGATCAGTAGTCATAGACCTTGCGATTGGTTGTCGTAGACCTTACGATCAGTAGTCGTAGGGTTTGCGATTGGTTACTATAGGTTTCACAGTCGGTACTTGTAGGCTTCGAGTGCTTCAATTCTTATGAACTTCGAGTACCTCGAGTACTCATGTGTGTTGGGCCAATGGTCTAAGGTTGATTTCTGGAAAATATAGAAATTGACATCGTGGATGATCTAATTCGCAGTTATTGATGGCTAAGGGTATGGTTTGCATGTGTGGACTAATGTCAATTAAGTAGGGAAGAACTTGTGTTAGGAAAAATGTTCTTTGGTCTTTGTATGTGCAGGTTGGGTGTGGAAACGGTCATGCTCGGTGATGAGGAAGACCAAGACTAGGAGGGGAAATCTGAGGTTCATGCGATCGAGGATGCCACTATGTTGTCGGGCTCATGCTAGAGCATGTGGAGATCAAAGGTGGATAATGCATAGAAAAGCTAAAGGAGATGCAGTCCTGGAGGCTTCGACACATGAGGATGATATGTGGAGAAGCTACGGGAGTTATGGTCCTTGAGGCTTCAACACGTGCTAAGTTGAAAGAGTTATGGAAGGAGTCCATAACTGGGAAGGCTTAGATTGTGGAAAACCCGAGTTTGGAAGGGTTTCAGATCCTTTGATTTTTGGAACGGATAAATTTTGGTATCCGTGTTTGATAAGGACATGGTTTGGAGTGTTAGCCTATAAAAGCCAAAAGAGGCTAAGGGTTAACGTAAGGTTTTTGTAGAGTAGATTGAATAGGTTTTAGTTTTGGCTAGGCTTTTATGGGTGCTTGTGAGGACACTTTTTAAATCCATGAAAATCTAACAATAAACATCATCTTGAATCAATCTGGTTCTTGATTTGCTCAAAAAGTGCTGGTGATTGCAGTTGGATTGAATATTACAATGATATGCAAAGGTGTCGAATCGTGCCAGGAAAACAGAGGAAATATGAGTACTTGAAGGCGCTAGTTTCTAGAAGGCACAAGTGATCGAGAGGTTCTGCTCCTATTGTTGAAGATTTTGAGTACATACAAACCGATCGAAAATCAAATGAGCGATTGAGTGAGCAATCAAACACTGAGTGATTGATCGAGTAGTTGAGCACCGAGCGGTCAAAACATTCATCGAGCACTGAGATATTCCAAAAATTGGAGGTAATCATTCACCCCCTCAGATTATGGTATTCGATCCTATAAGTGGTATCAGCGCAAGTTGCTATGGCGTCAGAGAGGTATGTGAATCGTCCCCTATGCTCGATGATACTAATTTTGCTTTTTGGAACTGTCAGATGCAAGCGTACATTGAGGCTCAGGGTAGTGATATTTAGAATAAAGTTTCTAGACCATATGAGGTTCCTGTTACTGTTAGTACTCTAAATAAAGCAGATGTTGATTTAAATGCTCAAACTCGTAACTTGTTGTTTCAAGGGATTTCTTGTAAAGAATTTGATCGAGTAGCTCATATTAATTCTGCCCACTTAATATAGAAAACTCTTTGTGATCATCATAAAGGAACCACTAAAATCAAGAACGTGCACAAGAATCTGTATCAAAAGAGTACTCTAATTTTGCTATGAAATCTGGTGAATCTATTGATGATCTTTTTGCTCATTTTGAGAAGATATTAAGTAATTTGTACGGTGTTAATGTTATTCCTACTTATTAAGATAATGCAACTAAAATTTTGAGATCTTTATATTCCGAATGGTTGATGGTTATCATGACTATTAATCAAATTATCAATCTATATACTTTAACCATGGATGACATTTATTCTGGATTGAAAACCTATAAGATAAAAGCTTTGCCATCTAAGATTGATAAATCTTTATCTTTAGTACTTGTGACTAACCCCGTGCAAGTTACTTCGTCATGTGTGTTGTCTTGTGTTTCCTTGTCTGTTTTGACTTCATTTTCAGAGGAAGAGTTTGAGTAGCTACCTGAAGAGAACTTGGTGCTGATCTCCTCACAGGTATACAAGGCACTCAACAATGTGAGGATGAGGAAGCGAGGTGGCGTATCAAGTTTGTTTAGATGTTATAAATGTGACAACCCAGGCCACATTAAGATGGATTGCCCTTAAGCTCAAAGGGAGAGTTATCAACGAAGGCAAGAGTTATCATCATGGACCATCCAAGAACAACAACACTAAGGATGAAAATTTCATCGCAAGTTTGCTGAAAAGGTCCTATTGGCTATCGAGTGTCATTATTTGAGCAATGTGGAATATGAGAGTTGCGACGATGATAACCACGACGATGATGATGCTAAAGGCAAAAGGAAGAACGACGACTTTATGGGCATGTGCTTCATGGCAAGAAGTGATGACAACGACAGTGATCTCGATAAGGTAAGACTATCATATGATGAGCTTGAAGATAGTTTAATTAAACTTGCTATTGAATTGAAAAAGACCAAAAAGAAATTGAAAGGGAATAATTTTGTTGTTGAAAGCTTAAATTCTGATATTAATAGACTTAGAGCTGCTATTCCTAATAATAAATCATGTAAGTCTTGTCAAGTTTTACATTATAAGTTGAAAACTGTTAGGTTAATTAATGCATCAAATTTGGTTGAACTTAGTGATGTAACTGCTAACTTGATGAATTAAATGTGGCACATGACTTTTGTGATGAAAAATTAAAACTTGCAAATGATGAAATTGAAAAGCTCAAGTCTAGTTCTTTTACACGTTTAGAGACAAGTATTTCAAATGATCAATCTAAATTTTACTCTAATTGTGAATTGCCGAAGCTAGACTTAATTCATCTCAGAAATCAATTCAACAAATGCTCTATTATGAGACACTTTCTTACTCTAACTGTCCTAAGCTTAACATTGAAATAGAAGTATTAACTAGACAACTTAATGATTTTACTAAAAAGATATATTGGCTCGGTCTAGTGCTTCTAAGAATCTTGTGAATGAACATATTAAATGCACAACCTATCTTGTTTTAGCTAAAGAAAATGAGTACCATAAAAACACTTTAGAGAGGTTTTCCTTCGGCAAGAAAAATTTAAATATGATTCTAGACAAGTCAAAAATAAGTGTGAAAAACATGGTCTAAGATTTAATTTTGCTCAACATACCAAGAATAATCCTCCTAAGGTTGTTAAACTTCTAGAATCTAAATATTTTGAAGTAAAATCTGAACCAAAATAAATTGTCTTTAAATCTGCTGATATCGTAAAGGATTCATCTACCAAAATAGGTGCTATGAAGTCGAGTCATATGACCACTCATGAAGTCAAATATCAATGCACTCATTATGGTAGAGATGGTAATTTGGTTCAATTTTGCATTCGAAAAGCAAAAAAAGAAAAGAAAGATAGGGTAACGAAGGGTACTCGACCAATTTTTTCTCGTGGTCGGACAAGAGTTTCTACCAGCATTTTCTACTCAATCAGACCAGTTGGCTGTCAAACCAGCCTTGCAAAGGCAGTCAAACCATCCCATGGTCGGACCAGCGTTTTGATCAGCATTTTCCATGCAATCAGACCGGTCAGTGGTTAGACCAGCCTTGCTGAGGTGGTCAAACCACCTCGTGGTCAGACCAGCTTTACAACGACTATCTGGTCAAAATCTTACAAAGACTAACTCTTCACTTAAATCTATATTGTTGCCTACTCCTGTTCGTCGTGTGTCACAGTATTTGATCTCTAAATCTTATTTCACTAACTCCAGTACTATGAGACCAATGTTTTTTCTGTGATGTAACAATAACTATCTAGAATGGAGTACATGTGCTTGATTAGGTTCCAGTATTTTACATCTTTACTTGATTTGAACACTTGATGGTTCTTCACTTTCTTTGATGGCTTTCAAGTGATTTCACTTTCTAAGAGACCATGTGAAAAATATAATGTTGTCCTACTTCTGGCTGAGTTAGATTTTCATATTGCTCATATTCTCTCAAAACTACTTGATTCTTCTCGTCTTGCCCTTTTGTGAAGTGATTCGGGTGTGTTGCATCCTTTGGGGTTATTTTGAGGGGTAGTTTGTTGTTCAAAAATTTCAAAAGTACTCGATAGTCGTTGCTACAGCATCTGGTTGGTACTCGGTAATTGGTGCTACAATGCCTGGTCGGTGATCGATAGTCATAGACTTTGTGATCTGTTATCATAGTTGTAGGCTTCGCGATCTGTTGTCGTAGACTTTGTGATCGGTAGTCATAGGCTTGGCGATCAGTTGTCGTAGACTTTGTGATCGGTAGTTGTAGGCTTTGCGATCAGTTGTCGTAGGCTTCACGGTCGGTACTTGTAGGCTTCGAGTACTTCAATTCTTGTAATCTTCGAGTTCCTGGAGTACTCGTGTGTGTTGGGCCAGCTGTCTGATCGCCTAGTCATGGCAGTCTGATCGGTTTTATCGAGTGGTCTGAGGTTGATTTCTGGAGAATGTGGAAATTGAGATAATGGATGATCTGGTTCATAGTTATTGATGGTTAAGGGTGTGGTTTGCGTGTGGACTAATGTCTGTCAAGTTAGGAAGAACTTGTGCTGGAAAAATGTTCTTTGGTCTTTATATATGCAGGTTGGGCGTGGAGACAGTCAAGATTGGTGACAAGGAGGACTGGGATTAGGAGGGGAAAATCTGAGGTTCAGGCGGTCGAGAATGTCATGAGGTGGTCGGGCTCACGCTAGAGCACGTGAAGATCAAAGGTGGAAAATGCGTGGAAAAGCTAAAGGAGGTGCGGTCCTAGAGGCTTCAACACATAAGGATGATGCGTGAAGAAGCTACGGAAGGTGCGGTCTTGAGGCTTTGACACGTGCTAAGTTGAAAGGGTTATGGAAGGAGTCCATAACTGGAAAGGCTTAGAGATTATGGAAACCCATGTTTGGAAGGGTTTCAGGCCCTTGATTTTTAGAACGGATAAAGTTTGGTGTCCATGTTTGATGAAGACACGGTTTGGGGCGTTAGCCTATAAAAACCGAGAGAAGTTAAGGGTTAACGAAATATTTTTGTGGAGTAGATTGAAGAACCTTTAGTTTTGGTTAGGCTTTTAGGGGTGTTTGTGAGGACATTTTGTAAATCCATAAAAATCTAGCAATAAACATCATCTTAAATCAATCTGGTTCTTGCTCGAAAAGTGCTAGTGATTGTAGTTGGATTGAAGCTCGCTGCCAGGAAAACAGAAGAAATACAAGTACTCGATGGCGCTAGTTTCTTAAAGGTACAAGTGATCGAGAGATTCTGCTCCCGGTGTTGAAGATTTCAAGTAGATTCAAACCGGTCGAAGATCAAAACTGAGCGATCAAGCGAGCGGTCGAATACTAAGCGATCGATCAAGCTGTTGAGCACCGAGCGGTCGAAAACTTCACCAAACACTAAAAGATTTTAAAAAGCAGAGGCAATTATTCACTCCCCTCTGATTGAGGTATTCGATCCTACAGTTTTTCTCTACGGTTCCCTAGTAGGATTAATTGAATTGCATGTGCATAGCAACTCATGGTATCTAACAGGCAGAGAATCATATGAAGATGCAAACATATGAGATGAGCATTCAGGTAAGTTAGTGAGCACCTGCTGGGAACTCGAGATTGTAGGTGTCCTACAAAGCGGGCTCTGCAATGCAGGTGTCAAGAAATGTTATCAAAACCCTGCATAGGGACAGATGAAAGGATTGTCAAGATGTAGTTAAGACGTACTACAAGTCTACAATGCTAACAGTGATAACAAGCTTCCTAAAAAGATTATACACAAGGACAGGAAAGAATTTATCCCAAGAAAGCACTCAATTTGCAGGTGCCCGAAGAGATGCTCGTGGAATTGAAAGAATTTTTTTTCTACGGTTGAAAAGCAAAAACTGCACAGTGCTGAGAAAATCTAAATAAAATACTGAGGAATTTTTTCCCCGCTTTGAACAGATGATTTCCTTTTTATGATAATAAATGAACCTCTGCAACAGGGAAAATGAAAATTTTCCTCTCAATTTTTTCTTTAGACGGAAATAAAATCTGATCTGAACAGATCGAATTGTCCTGTAAGCTAATTCATCGAAGAGCAGCCGTGTGCTGTTTAAGCTTGTACTGCAAACTGAAACATGTACAGACCTACGAACAATAGAGTGCTGGTGAGTGAAGGTCTGGATTGGAAGCTGAGAGATGCGTCGAGACAGCTATATATAACCAATTCCTTTTTATTTCTCTCAAATGAATCTGCAAGCTCTCGAAGGCTTTGACAAAGGCTCGTCGCTCCGGTGGGCGAGTGGCACTTACAATATCTCGTCAAATCCTCTATAATATTTTTGTGTGAAAACCACACTTTGGTATGTTTTTGGGCAGTTTCTTTTTTTCTTCTTCAATGAATCTGAATTAACTTCCGAAGACTTGGAAAAGTCTAGGTGCTGCAGTGGCGCTTACAATTCTAATACGAGGTTTTCGTGTGGAAAACGAATCCGTTGAGAAAGCTCCATCAATACATAGACACTTCAGATCAATCACCGTGAGAAAAATAGCGGAGAACTTTTTATGACCCTTAATCTAAACCATCCATTGCATGATTCGATGGCCAGATTTGTTGAGTACATACTGTGTAGTTTGCATCCAATAGCAGTAGTTGAAGTCTATTCCTAAAAAACATAAGATTGAAAACCACCCTTTGTGTGTTTATGGACAGATTTGCAAAATTGCAAGATTAAAAAGCACCCTTTGTACGTTTCTGAACAGGTTCATTTCTTCTTTTTAGAACTAATGATCTGAATATTTTTTTTTCGAAGACTTGACAAAGTCTGCAATACTAATAGGAGGTTTCCGTGCGTGAAACGCTCCGTTGCAATGCGAGAGAAAGTTCCATGACAAAAGCATAGGCACTACGATCAATCACCATGAAAAGACAGAGGACAAATAATTTTTTTTAGAAAATGGGTAAGAGGGTTGCCATATATCAATTCAAAAGGAGAGGGAGAAGCATAGTTTTAGGAACCGAAAGACAGTGGAACGCAAATACATAAATACTTAGCGCGAATTTGAGTTATAGATTAATAGACAGCTAGCTAGTTTATTGGCCCCTGCTAGGACCCAGGCCCCAACCTCCTCTTTTATGGTGGCGAGCAAGTGCACCAAAGTAGTCGTTGAAGGCTAGAAGATTCGAGCATTCCACTCTTTCCAAATTTGCCATGTGATAAACATCATTAGCGTTGCCATTGGTTTGCGAGGTGTGCATGTCATGAAGAGGACCGATTCCCATCAGTTTCAAAGTGAGTGGAAAGTACGCCATGTGGTCGGGTTGAAGGAGTCATGAGAAGTCCACTGCGCCACAGTGGTCTAGATATACTTTGTGTAGCGGCACTCAATGAAGAGGTGGATGGGGGACTCCGGCTACAAACACAAAGGGCAAGTAATTTGGTTTTGCCATCCTCTTGTGTGTAGTTGATCCGCTGTCCAAAGTTTGTTTTGGATGGCCAACCAGGTGAAGAGTTTGCATTTTTTTTGGGTTGCCCATGTTTTCCAGACTAGAGTGTTCATGGAGGTTTTGATTGCTCCTAAGAATTGAGCCTTGTAAGAAGAGGTTGTAGAGTATGTTCCCATTGTGATGAGTTTCCAAGTGATTTTATCCTCGAGATCTTGTTGTAGGTTTAAGGTAGAGATGTGGCTCTAGATTGCAATCATCTCATGTATGTATTGGGGTGTTAGGCCGGCTGCCCAATTTAGGTCCTGTAGCCAGTTGTTGCCGGTCAGAGTGGCTCTCAGAGTGCAAATTTGTCTCATTGAGTTTGTGAAGACTGTTGGTGTGATATCACATAATCTATTTCCGGCCACCCAAGCCAAGGTCCAAAAGGTCGCCTTGGCTCCATCTACTATCCAAATGGTTGTGGCCGCAACAAAGAGGGCCTGATCTAGGTCATCACACGGGGATTCCATACCTTGCCAAGGTCTGACTTGGGTGTCCCACTCATGCCAAAGCCATCTAAGTCTTAGGGCCATGGTGAAGTGCTCAAGGTCTAGGAGGCCGAGGCCCCTCAGTTGTGTGGGTCTACATACTCTCTCTCTCAATTGATCTTGCATTTCCCACCCGTTAGCTGCTTGTCCCCGGCCCATAGGAAGCGCCTTGCCCGCCTATTTAGTGATCTAATCACACCTTTCAGAGCTCTGATGGCCATGAGGAAATAGGTTGACTGGGCCAACATGACATATTTGATAAGAGTTCTTCTGCCTGCCAGAGTTAACAATTTACCGCGCCATCCTGTCAAGCGGCTTGCATACTTGTCCTCGAGCTTTTGGAAGTTTGCTCGTTGGAGCCTCTTGATTACAAGTGGTAGGCCAAGGTAGTTGAGAGGGAAGGAAGTTAGGTGAGCTAGCAGATCATGCAAGACTTCACGTAGGTCAATGTTTTGACAGCTAATTGGTGTGACCTGACTTTTCTAGAGGTTGGTGTGTAGTCCGGTCGTGTCACCAAAATTGTGTAGGATCCGGACCAAGGCGTGGACGTCGTCTTGCTTTGGACCTAGGAAAATGGTGGCGTCATCAGCATAAAAGGAGGTTCTGAAGGTAGCTGCGCCACCGCTCAAAGGGTGTAGGAGGCGGAGGTCTATTGCGATGTTGAGGATCCTTTGTAGCAGGTCTATTGCTACGATAAAGAGGAGAGGTGATAGTGGATCACCTTGTCGAAGGCCTCTTTGATGAATGTTTTATGACCCTTAATCCAAACCATCATTTTGCTTGGTAAGAACATACTTGGGAGTTGAGACAGTGGCTTGGATTTTTTGAACATGCTACTGGATTCTAAGGAAGGGCTAGCTCAAACAACAGTTTCATCCCTGAACCTTTGAGGATTTTGGCTGATGTGGAAGTAGGCATCAGCAGAACAGAAATATCTGGTGTGTTCTGGCAAGACAATTCAGGCGCTTCATAAATGTATGATGAGCATGTAGACGGTTCAGTGTTGTGTAGATTAGTTGTTAAATCAGTCCTGGTTGAACTGTTGTTGTGTTAGTTCAATTACTTGTTCAGGGTCCTGGTTGAGCAGTTATTGACTTTTCATTTGAGCCTCTTTCTTTGCCCTGCCTCTTGTAACCCATATAACTTTGTACATTGTTTTTCTTCTTTTAAATTTATTTACCATTAGGTATTTCCCTGCAGTTTTCGAGTAGGATTACTGGAATTGCATATCCGTCGCAACACATGTTTAGAAGGCAGGGAATCATATGAAGATGCATACATACGAGAAAGAGGATTCAGGTAAGCTAGTAAGCACCTGCTGGGGACTTGAGCTTGTAGGTATCCTACAAACTGGGCACTGCAACGCAGACGCAGGCGTCCAAAAATGTGATCAAAACTCTGCATCGAAGAAGATGAAAATATTGTCAAGATATACTACGAGTCTACAATGTTAATACTGATAAGAAACTACTTACAAAGAGATCATAAACGAGTCAGAAGTTAAAACCACACAGGGACAGGAAAGAGCTCAGAGAGATGCTGGTGAAATTAAAAGGATAATAATTTCTTCTGTTCAACGGCGAAAGCTGTACCAAATTACTTCAGTACCAGGAAAAAATTCTCTTTTTTCCCCTCAAATCTCTTTGAACTGATATGCATATGATGCTCTGAACTGTAATGTAATCAGGCTGAACATACCAAATTTTCTTGTAAACTAATCCATCCAAGAGCAGCCGTGTGAAATTTAAGCTTTACACTGCAAACTTAAACATTCACAGGCCTATCAACAAGGCAATGGAGAGCGCTAGTGAGAGAAAGCCTGGATTGGAAGCTGAGAGATGCGACGGGAAAGCTATATATATCCAGTTCAGTTTTTTGCCCTCAAATGAATCTGAATTAGCCTTCGAAGACTTTGACAAAGTCTAGTCGCTCCAGTGGGCCAGTGGCAAACTGGCACTTGCAGTACCACTATGAGGTTCATTTTCTTTCTTCAATGAATCTGAATTAACTTCTGAAGACTTGGAAAAGTCTAGTTGCTCCAATGGCACTTACAAATTACAATACTAGGAGGATCTTTTGGTGTGGGAAACGAATCCGTTGAGAAAAGTTCCAACAAAATATAGGTACTTCAGAGTTCAGATTGAGAAACCATGTCGCTGTGACCCCATGAGAGTGATGAGTAATTGACAAGGGTTTAGGATAGTCGAGTTTGGTTTGGGTGGTTTGGACCATGTCGTTGCGTGGTGCAACGGGCTCGGTCGGTTTGGTCAAACTTGGTCGTATTGGCTTAGGATGCGTATTCTAATGTTTCGACAGGTTTGGACTTCATCATGAGTAAGTATGATGCTATTTACGATTTCATGTGTTGAGCGGTGCTATGTGAGGTGTTTCTTGTCTGTGTTGGCTGCAGGACATCGAGACAGAGTCGTGGCGAGACACGGAGGACCGGACTAGGCGCAGGTGGTGCTAAGGTCAGAACAGTCGGGATGTGTCGAAGACGACGTGGACTCGAGGTGGAGTCGTGGCGAGGCACGGTGGACCGGACTAGGCGCAGGTGGCGCTGAGGTCAGAACGGTCGAGGTGTGCCGAAGACGGCGAAGCTGCGTGGCTTGCAGGGCAAGGAATGAGGAAGCTTCCTGGAAGGTGCGCGAGGGGCGTTTCGGTAAAAATGCAAAGCTGCACTAAAGGAAGTGGATTGTGGGTAAAGCGCAAAAGCTAAATGGGTAAAGCACTTGGTGAACCCATTAGTGGAGGCTATAAATAGAGAGGGAGATGGTGTGCTGAAATTAGAGAGAGTGGGTGTAAAAGTTAGGGTTCCATTTGGGTCTCTCCATGGGTGTATGTGTGTGTTCCTCCCAAGAAGCATGTGTAGCTCTTGGTGTTCTTGAGGATTGAGAGGGTGATGATGGATTGAGAATTCTTGTAATCATACATCCGAATGTCCATGCGTATGGGGACGTAGTTCTTTGTATCTCGTGTTTTCTTGGAATGGAAATCTGAAGTTTAGTTCTCGGTTCTTCATCTCTAGTTGTTCTATGTTTCCTGCATCTTATTGAGTTAAGGTTTTTGTTCGGCCAGCACATCTTCTTCATGCCAATCATTGCTATTTGCTGTCCTTTCCTCTTGCGGTCAAGTTGTGTTCTTGTGTGAGTCTATTGCCGATTCTTCTTGTTGCTCTCAGGCTCTCATGCTCTGCTGTCCGCTTGAAGTAATTTCTAGCACCTTTGGAATCTTGAAGTCTAAATCTTTTAAGCATTAAAAGGGTGCATTTAATGGTCTAAGAACCTCTGTTGACAGCCATCATACTGCTTCTCGGCCAAGCAAGATTCTGCATGCTTTTCGTCAACTTTCGGCTGCCCCTTTTTCTTGGGATTAAAATCAATTAGTACCTTCTTTGCCAAGGCTACAGTAGAAATCAACCTTTCTTTATTTCGGTTGGGAGCAGCAGTGCTCTTTTGTTCTTTTTGCTGTGCACTCTTCTTTTGACAGTTGGCAAGAGAAGTGCTTCTCTTCTCTTTAGTGTTTGTTTTTCAGTGGTTGAGCCTCTTTTTGTTCCTTTTCGGCCAGAGTGCAAGCATTCCATATAGCATGCAGTAGTTGCCATTCTTGCTCTTTAGTGCATGCTCCTTTTTTTCTCAGCTGAACTTCATCAATTTTGCATGCAGATCAAACGGCATTATTTTCAGCTAAAATTTTTACTGGTTAATCTCTGATTTATGCTGGATTTTCAGTGTCGCATGCGTTCAAGATTTCAGCATAATTATTTTTCTGTGAGTTGCTCTGTTTCTGCAATATCTGTGTACGAATTCTCGGGGGCGTTTTTTGAAGCGGACGACATTCACCCCCCCTGTCGCCATTTCGGTCCTACAATTGGTATCAGAGCCGGTTAGCTCTTTTCAATAGATCTTAATCGATCTCAAGAGCCATGGCGACGGACAAGTACTCGACCAAGCCGCCCGTTTTCGATGGCATCGATTACCCCTTCTGGAAAAGCCGAACGGAGACATACATCCAGGCTCAGGGATACGCCATCTGGCGCAAGGTCAAGGTCCGGTTTGTTGTTCCTGCCGATGAGAACATCAATGCCGGGAACATGGCTGATGTTGAGGCGAATGCTAAGGCAAGTAACATCATTATTCAGGGCCTGAGTCGTAGTGAGTTTGAGCATATCTCTCATCTTTCGTCCGTCTTCGATATCTGGGAGACCCTCGATGCATACCATGAGGGCACCACCCAGATTAAGACGGTGAGACAGGACCAGTTCAAGCGAGATTACAACAAGTTTGAAATGCTCGCTGGCGAGTCCCTTGATGAGTGCTTTGCGCGTTTCCACAAGATCTTGAGCAATCTCCGAGCCGTCGGTCTCACATACTCCGACTCGGACAACGCTCGTCAAATGCTTGCTGCACTCAACCTTCGTGTTTGGGAGATAAAGGTGACTACCATCAAGGACACCACCGACCTCTCGACTTTGACGCTTGACGCGCTGTACTCGCGCCTCAAGACACACGAGATCGATATTGTCTCTCGAAAGTCGAAGTCACAATCGATGGCTCTAGTCATCGATCCCAGTTCGGCTTCTGGTTTTCTGCCGATTCACTTTGTGGGTTCTCCCTAGTTGCTCTCTGTGATGTAACTGATGATCAGTTAGAGCAGCTAGAGGATGAACAGCTGGCCCTCCTAGCTCGGAAGTTCTCCTATGCTTACAAGAGGAGAAGGGACAGAAAGAGAGGCGGACCAGTCATCTGCTTCGAGTGTGGTGGCCCTAACCACATTCGGGCAAACTGCCCCAAACTGGAGAAGGGCAAAGTTGACTACGGCGGTTCGGGCAAGAACGACTACACTGACAAGAACCGCAACAAGAAGCCTCCAGTCCCTGCCCAAGGCAAGAAGAAGTTCCGCGACTTCGGGAAGGCCAAGAAGCTCTTTCACCGCGTCCTCACCGCGTTCGACGACCTCGACCTCAGCGAGGTGGAGGGATGGAGCGACGACGACGGGACGGGTGACCAGGACCCCAAGAGCGGCGACGACTTCTCCGGCATGTGCTTCATGGCTCTCGAGGGCGAACTGAGCGACAGCGAGCTGTACTCCGACTCGGATGAGGTACTCCCTTCTTATGACCAGCTTAATGATGCTTTTCTTAAGCTAGGTGGATTTCATGCTAGAGCTAGGTCTAGGTGTACCGAGTTAGAGAAGGAAGTAGATAGACTGTCACGGGAGATTACTTCACTTAGATCTGCTCCCTCCCGTGACGATTGTGATACATGCCCTGCTTTGCTTGGAGACATGGAGAAACTAAGGACCTCTCATGATAGTTTGTCTTCTGAGCTTGATGTGCTTAAGGTGGAGAATGTTAGTCTGCTTGCTGAATTAGAGTTGAGTAGGATGGCTGTTACCCTACTTACTACTGATGAGACTACTTCTCCCACCTCATGTTAGGTTAAGGACATTGCTGCTAGAGGACCTTATACCATGCTCCTTGATCTGCCTGAATCATGTGAAAATTGCAATAACTTGAAGATGAACCTAAAACGGGCAGATCATAAAATTGCTGAACTACAAGCTTCTTTACTCGAGCCGATTGATTCATGCTTGAACTGTCCTAAGTTAACTGCTGAACTTGAAGCTGTCTCCAAACAGTTTCAAGATATGATTGATCATGATAGGAAGTTGGCTCAGTTTGCTTCTAAGGACCCTGTTATCTCACCATGCAAAAATTGTGAAAAACTAAAAATTGACTTGGTTGCATTGGATGATAAATGTGTGAAGCTAACTAAGGACTTACTAGAGAAGCAACCATCAGCTTGTAATGTGATTGCTGAGAAGGGGAAGGAGCCCAAGGGTAAGATGGAGATGCTTAGCGACGTAAACCAACTGGCTAGTAGTAGGACTGTCCCTTCAGGGTCGGCTTTGCATGCACAAGCCATTCTCTCCTCTACTGTTGGTTCTTCTTCTGCTCCCTTATCCTCTGCTGTTCCCTCTTCTCCCTGCTCTTCTTGCACCTCTCTCTTTCGGGAGTGTCAATATCTTATGAACACTCTCGAGAGATTTGTAGGCGGCAAGAAGAAGCTTAATCTTATTCTAGACCAATCCAAGATCTGCAAGTTCAATCAGGGTCTAGGGTATGATTACTATGAGGATATGAGGAAGCATCCACCTGCTATTCTTAGACCCATAGTAGGAGGTGTGATCGAGGTCGAGCCCAGATCTGATGAGGTCAAATTCAAATCAGCGGGCTTTGTCCAAGGGATCTCTGACAGTAAGGTGAGCCCACCTGCCGCTTCGGCCTCTCATAAGGCGAAGCTTGAGCGTGCTACTTCTATCTCTCAAAAGAAGAAGTATCACTGCACCTTCTGTCAGAAGGATGGGCACTCGATCGAGATATGCTTCAGGCGCGCCAAGTTCGCGCGTAGAGACCGTGTTGAGTCTCTTAGGGGTATTTAGGGTTAGCCCCAGATCCTGAGTGCACCTAAGATCAACACGAGGTCCAGGTTAGCTTCTGTTGCGGAGTTTGGGCAGCATAGAGGACTTGGTTTCTCTAAGTCTTCTGTTTTTCATCCTCGTGCTGCCTCGGGTCGTGTCTTCCACCGTTCTGAGGGTACATCTCATTTTCCCCATCGAGACAGTTACCCACGGCGTGATCTGCGTGTTGTTGGGACTCCGACTCGCTTCCCCGTAGCAGTCGGACCCAGCAACAGCTCCAGGTCTACTCGTAGACCATCTGCTTGTTTAAGTCACAGAGAGCGTAGGGTAGATAGAGGTCAGTCGTGCTTGACGACTTCATCTGCTCGACGCGTTGTTCAGTATTGGGTGCCAAAATCACTCTTGATTTACCCCAGTACTGAGACTTTACTCTCTGTTTGACTCAGGTTCGCCGGGTAGGGAAGGAGAAGGTTTGGCTTGTAGACTCCGATTGTTCTCGTCATATGACCGGAGACTCCTGTTGGTTCTCCTCCCTAGCCCGTGCTCCTGGTGATGAGACGATCACTTTCGGAGATGCTTCATCTGGGCGCGTCATCGCCAAAGGTACAGTGTGCGTAAATGATTCGTTTCTTTTGAAGGATGTTGCCTTGGTCAGTAAGCTGCGTTATAATTTGCTTTCGGTTTCTCAGCTTACCGATGACGGTTATGTGGTGAGCTTTAAGAAAAATGCTTGCAAAATTCTTGATTCATCGGGTAGTCTAGTTTGCGGGATTTCTCGTTATGGGAGGATCTTTCATGCTGATTTTTCTGAGTCTTCTGGTGATTCTCTCCGCTGTTTAGTTGCCTCAGAGTCCCGTGATTTGACCTTCTGGCATAGGAGACTTGGTCATATTGGATTTGACCATTTGACCCGAGTTAGCGGCCACGACCTCATTCGTGGTCTGCCGAAGCTCAAAATGGTCAAAGACCTTGTTTGCGCTTCATGCCGGCACGGCAAGATAGTTGCCGCTTCACATCCTCCGGTCACTGTGACCATGACTGATGCACCGGGACAGCTGCTCCATATGGACACTGTTGGACCAGCTCGAGTGCAGTCAGCCGGAGGGAAGTGGTATGTTCTTGTTGTGGTCGATGACTATTCGAGATTTTCTTGGGTGTTTTTCTTAGCCTCGAAGGATGAGACATTTTCACATTTTCGAGGTCTTTTCAGTAGGCTTTCTGTTGAGCTCCCGAGTGCCTTACGAGCGATCCGCAGTGACAATGGCACGGAGTTCAAGAATTCCTACTTCGAGAGTTTCTGTGGTGAGACAGGTGTAGAGCATCAGTTCTCCTCTCCGCACGCCCCACACAGCAAAATGGCGTTGTGGAGAGAAAGAACCGCACCTTGGTCGAGATGGCCGGACGATGCTTGATGAGTACTCTACACCGCGGAAGTTTTGGGTGAGGCTATAGCCACCGCGTGTCATGTCTCAAATCGAGTTTTCTTCGGGCACACTTGCACCGCACTTCTTATGAGTTGAGATACGGGCGAAAGCCCAGCGTCTCTCATTTTCGTGTGTTTGGTTGCAAGTGCTTTATTCTGAAGTCCGGGAACCTAGATAAGTTCGAGTCTCGTTCTTGTGATGGGATCTTTCTAGGTTACTCGCCTTCTTCGCGGGCTTATAGGGTGCAGGCTGCGAGTCTAGCAAAATGGTAGAGACCGTGAGGTGACCTTTGACGAGGCGGTCGGGACTAGGCCAGATATCTCAGGTTCTTTAGAGCAGTCCGTGATCATCTTTGTGGATGATGAGGACGATGGAGACGATGGTTGTTTACCTGATCCAGCTCCTCATCCTCCCCTTGAGATGCCTTCTTCCACGATACCTCAAGGTGATCAGCCCTTGCCTACTGCTTCCTCCGGAGCTAGTAGCTCTGTCCCTGCCTCTTCTGTACACGAGGTAGAGGCCACTTCTTCATCTCATCCTGGACCTCCCCGTCATATCCAGAAAAGGCATCCTTCTGAGCAGATGATTGGAGACCTGTTCGAGCGTGTTACCCGCTCAAAATCTGGCTTATCTCAATTCTGTCTCCATTCTGCTTTCATTGCCTCCTTTGAGCCCAAGGATTTTCTCATGCACTTTCCGATGAGTCTTGGGTCAATGCCATGCATGAGGAGTTAGAGAATTTCGAGAGAAACAAGGTCTGGTCGCTTGTCGAGCCCCCGCGAGGTCACAATATTATTGGGACTAAGTGGGTGTTCAAGAACAAGCAAAGCGAGGATGGAGTGGTTATTTGGAACAAGGCTAGACTGGTAGCTCAGGGGTTCTCCCAGGTTGAGGGTCTAGATTTCGAGGACAATTTTGCCCCTGTAGCTAGACTTGAAGCCATTAGAATCCTGCTTGCCTTTGCAGCTTCTAAGGGTTTCAAGCTTTATCAGATGGACGTCAAGAGTGCCTTTCTCAATGGCTTTATTGAGGAAGAGGTCTACGTCCGACAGCCTCCTGGTTTCGAAAACCCCAAATACCCAAACCATGTCTTCAAGCTTTCCAAGGCTTTGTATGGACTTAAGCAAGCCCCTAGAGCTTGGTATGAGAGGCTTAAGTCCTACTTGTTAAGTCATGGTTTTGAGATGGGTAAAGTTGACAAAACCTTTTTCATCCGTCGGCATGGCACTGATCTCCTGCTCGTCCAGATTTATGTCGATGACATCATCTTTGGCGGCTCTTCTCATACTCTGGTTTCACAGTTCTCGGATGTCATGAGCACCGAGTTTGAGATGAGTATGATGGGCGAGTTGACCTTCTTCCTTGGCTTCCAAATCAAGCAGACTCGGGAGGGTACCTTCTTGCATCAAGGTAAGTACACTCACGACCTCCTGAGACGCTTCGATATGAGTGATGGTAAGCCGGTGTTAACTCCGATGGCTTCTACAGCCTATCTTGACCCAGATGAGGACGGCGAGCCAGTTAATCAGAAAGAGTTCAGAGGTATGATCGGCTCCCTTCTTTACCTCACTGCCTCGAGACCAGACATACACTTCTCTGTGTGTCTGTGTGCTCGTTTTCAGGCCTCTCCTTGCGTATCTCACCGCCAAGCGGTGAAGCGCATCTTTCGGTACCTCCGAGCTACCATTGACTATGGTATCTGGTACTCTTCCTCATCCTGTCTTTCCTTGAGAGCCTTTTCGAATGCAGACTTTGCCGGCTGTAGGATAGATAGAAAGAGCACTTTTGGCACTTCTCTCGTTTCTTGGTCTTCGAGGAAGCAGTCCGGTGTTGCGCAGTCCACCGCTGAGGCCGAGTACGTTGCTGCAGCCAGCTACTGTAGCCAGGTGCTTTGGATGGCCTCGACCCGCGGGACTTTGGGTTGGTCATAGACAGTGTTTCACTCTTTTGTGATGACACTTCTGCGATTAACATTGCTAAGAACCCAGTGCAGCACTCTCGAACCAAGCATATTGATATTCGCTTTCACTTCCTTAGAGACCATGTAGAGAAGGGTGACATAGTGCTCCAGTTTGTGGAGAGTGACCACCAGTTGGCTGACATCTTCACCAAGCCTTTGGATAGTTCGAGGTTTTCAGCTCTGCGGGGAGAGCTTGGGGTGGTTTGTCCTTATGGACTATAGTGAGGGGGAGCTTTGGGCTTTACTGCTTTACTATATTGATTATGCTTCTGCCTCATTTCTGTTGCTTTGCACTCGGGGTGCATCGGGCTTATTCCCTCTAGCATAGGTTAGAGTGCTTCTCTTGTCTAGTTGCTTAGACTTCTTACTCTTATCTTGTGCTTCCAGGATGCTTCTTATTAGTTGCTTCTTATCTCACTAGATTGAGCTCACTCACTTCTTGTAGGTTCTAGCGAGGGTCGGGCCACCCTCGGGTAGACAGGGTACGTGTTTGCTTTCTAGTGTGTGGTTTACGGTCAGCTAATAGTCCTGGAGTCATATGGGGTAGATGAGAGTCTGTCTGAGCCATAGTTGTCTCTATATCTTATCTATGCTTTAAGGACTGCCTGTTTGCTATTTTCTTTCCCAGCTTCTCGATTTACTGCTTTGGTTCAGGGGGAGTTCATTTGGGAGCTTCTGGAGCTTAATATTGACTTAACTCAACTTGAACTAAAAGTTGCATCTCATGTTGAGGGGGAGCTGGATTTTCTTGCATTTTAGCATTTCGCATTGTAATATAACTACATTGAGCCTTAGATTATTATCCTGTTATGACATGTTTACAATGCTTTACACCTTGCCATGACTTGTGTGTATATGCTAGATTTATCATGACTTCATATGTGTGACTAGCTTTTGCCATGATAAGTTAATTAAAATTGCTCAACTTGAATTAAAACTTGTCATACTAGCATCTGAGTCTAGTCTTTCTTGAGCTATCCTTTTATGATCCATGCCATGTCAAGTAGGCTAAGTTGAGCGTTGAATCTCTATTGAGCCTTAGGTTGAGCTATATTAGTTCTTGATGATGCATAAGTTAGTACAACATGTTTAAAAACCAAAATAATCTCTTTTGTGCGAAAAAACTGATTTCACCAATTCTTTCTCATGAGACGGCTTGCCATTGCACTAGGCATGAACTCAGGGGGAGTTTTGGATGACCTAGACTATCTTCTTAAGCTTCTTGCTTGGAGTAGTCGCATAAGGCTTGAGATCTAGCACATAACAAACAAATTGGGTTGGAAAAGACCATGATTTTTAAAAAGACAATGTTTTATGTGTTCCATTTGCTTCAGCTACAAAAAGAACCAAGTACTTAACCATTGTTTCACTCTTGAGCTTATAGCACTCTATTTGTACTCAATATTAGCTTTCTTGTTTCCCTTAGCTTAATTGACATGGCCTGCATCATCCTTGGATATCTCTAGTTAGACTTTGCTTTTTGATGACTTGACATGCTCAGAAAATGCATTACATTTCAGATCGTCATCTATGTGCTCTAGCTAGGATATACATATCTTGTCATGATCTAGATAGCCTTTTATTGAGTTATGGCTTGGTGTAGCTCATTATGGTCATTATGGATAATTCTCATGGCTCTACATGCTTAAAATAAACAAACTCCAGCCATTTTCATCCTTTGACATGTCATATTCTCTCCTTTGCATCCTTAATGTGTTTATTGCCAAAAGGGGGAGAATAGATGAGAAAAAGTCTTTTGGGAACATTTTAGAGCTTTGGAGAACAATTTGCTCTTTCAGTTGTTGCCCTAGTGTTCCTTTTGTCGACATGATCATTAGCTTCATTGCCTTCGTTTGGACCATGTTGGACTCTTCACAATCAAACTCAACTTCATGCTTTTTCTTGTGTTTGTCAATATACTCATCAAGGGGGAGATTGAGAAACCATGTGGCCGTGACCCCATGAGAGTGATGAGTAATTGACAAGGGTTTAGGATAGTCGAGTTTGGTTTGGGTGGTTTGGACCATGTCGTTGCGTGGTGCAACGGGCTCGGTCAGTTTGGTCAAACTTGGTCGTATTGGCTTAGGATGCGTATTCTAATGTTTCGACAGGTTTGGACTTCATCATGAGTAAGTATGATGCTATTTACGCTTTCATGTATCGAGCGGTGCTATGTGAGGTGTTTCTTGTCTGTGTTGGCTGCAGGACATCGAGACAGAGTCGTGGCGAGACACGGAGGACCGGACTAGGCGCAGTGGTGCCGAGGTCGAAGCGGTCGGGATGTGTCGAAGACGGCGTGGACTCGAGGTGGAGTCGTGGCGAGGCACGGTGGACCGGACTAGGCGCAGTGGCGCCGAGGTCGAACGGTCGAGGTGTGCCGAAGACGGCGGCTGCGTGGCTTGCGGGGCAAGGAATAAGGAAGCTTCTGGAAGGTGCGCGAGGGCGTTTGGTAAAAATGCAAAGCTGCACTAAAGGAAGTGGATTGTGGGTAAGCGCAAAAGCTAAATGGGTAAAGCACTTGGTGAACCCATTAGTGGAGGCTATAAATAGAGAGGAGATGGTGTGCTGAAATTAGAGAGTGGGTGTAAAGTTAGGGTTCCATTTGGGTCTCTGCATGGGTGTATGTGTGTGTTCCTCCCAAGAAGCATGTGTAGCTCTTGGTGTTCTTGAGGATTGAGAGGGTGATGATGGATTGAGAATTCTTGTAATCATACATCCGAATGTCCATGCGTATGGGGACGTAGTTCTTTGTATCTCGTGTTTTCTTGGAATGGAAATCTGAAGTTTAGTTCTCGGTTCTTCATCTCTAGTTGTTCTATGTTTCCTGCATCTTATTGAGTTAAGGTTTTTGTTCGGCCAGCACATCTTCTTCATGCCAATCATTGCTATTTGCTGTCCTTTCCTCTTGCGGTCAAGTTGTGTTCTTGTGTGAGTCTATTGCCGATTCTTCTTGTTGCTCTCAGGCTCTCATGCTCTGCTGTCCGCTTGAAGTAATTTCTAGCACCTTTGGAATCTTGAAGTCTAAATCTTTTAAGCATTAAAAGGGTGCATTTAATGGTCTAAGAACCTCTGTTGGCAGCCATCATACTGCTTCTCGGCCAAGCAAGATTCTGCATGCTTTTCGTCAACTTTCGGCTGCCCCTTTTTCTTGGGATTAAAATCAATTAGTACCTTCTTTGCCAAAGCTACAGTAGAAATCAACCTTTCTTTATTTCGGTTGGGAGCAGCAGTGCTCTTTTGTTCTTTTTGCTGTGCACTCTTCTTTTGACAGTTGGCAAGAGAAGTGCTTCTTTTCTCTTTAGTGTTTGTTTTTCAGTGGTTGAGCCTCTTTTTGTTCCTTTCGGCTAGAGTGCAAGCATTCCATATAGCATGCAGTAGTTGCCATTCTTGCTCTTTAGTGCATGCTCCTTTTTTTCTCAACTGAACTTCATCAATTTTGCATGTAGATCAAACGACATTATTTTCAGCTGAAATTTTTACTGGTTAATCTCTGATTTATGCTGGATTTTTCAGTGTCGCATGCGTTCAAGATTTCAGCATAATTATTTTTCTGTGAGTTGCTCTGTTTCTGCAATATCTGTGTACGAATTCTCGGGGGCGTTTTTTGAAGCGAACGACATTCACCCTCCCTCTGTCGCCATTTCGATCCTACACAGATCGATCACCGTGAGAATATAGTGGAGAAATTTTAATTACCCTTAATCTAAACCATCAATTGCATGATACAATGGCCATATTTGTTGTGTACATATTGTGCAGTTTAAATCCAGTAACATTAGTTGAAGTCAACTCCTCGTCAATTCCTCAATAACATAAGATTGAAAACCACCCTTTGTACGTCTATGGACAGGTTCATTTCTTCTTTTTAGAACTAATAATCTGAATATTTTTTTGCAAGACTTGGCAAAGTCTACAATAATAATAGGGAAACGCTCCGCTGCAATCAGGGCCGGCTCAACGTTTTCAAGGGCCCTCGGGCGAATTCAGCTCTATGGGTCCTTTACTATAAATTTTTTTTTTCTACTTATAAAATATGCAGTTTAAACTTTATATTGTCTAAAGTGACACAAATCAATAGTTCTAACATGATACTATCTAGTTCATAAACCAAATGTAACTAGTAAGAATTAATTTACCTCAAATAGGAGCGACAAATATTGGCGATGCGACGGATGCAGATGGAATCAAGAATTCAGCAGAACGGATGCGAGGCAGCAGAGCAGAACGGATGGAGTATTGCCGTATTGGCTACGACGGCCTCCCTCACGGCCACGATGTTGGCCAGTCGGCGCAGCACGCAGGCCGCAGGACGGCAGGAGACGATCACGACGATCACGTTCAGGCGTTCGCCGTCGGCGATCGGCACGCGACGCCGGTCTTGGCGAATCGCGCGGCGGGCGGCGGCGGCGGCATTCTTCTGGGTCTGGCGTTAGTTGAAGCCGAAGCGTCACAAATCACAAAACGTTAACGAGTTAATCGTGTAGTGTAGTCATGTATGCATGCAGGGCCGGCTCAATCACAAAACACATGCAGCCATGCAGACTTACGCCGTTCGGGATTACGGAGGCTGCCGGTTGGCTCTGCCGCTCTGGCGTAGGCCCGTAGTCTGGACTCTAGCGCCGTGGCGGGGGAGGGGGGGCCTCCCTGGCCCGGGGCCCTAGGCCGGCGCCCCTCCGGCCTACCCCTAGAGCCGGCCCTGGCTGCAATGGGAGAGAAAGTTCCATGAAAAGGGCATAGAGACTTCGATCAATCACCATGAAAAATAGAGGATAAATATTTTATGACCCTTAATCTGAACCATCGATCGCATGATTCAGTGGCCCAAAATGTGAAGTGTCCCTCATATCATTATTACAGGGGGCAATTAAATTTCAAAAAAAAAAATAGGGATAATTGCAAAAGAACCCCACAAGTTGCAGAATTTTCAAAACCACCTAGGGGGTGTTTGGGACTGCTCCGCTCCCGATTTTGCAGCTCCGCTCCACCAACTCCACCATGGAGCAGCTCCACTGTGGAGTTTGTGGAGCAGGTGGTACTGTTTGGCACACAGTCTAGCTCCAACTTCAGGAATGGGTTGTTTCCCTACAAATGGTCTATTATGCCCCTGATTGACGTTTGTGGTATGTTTTGATGTCTGCGGAGCATATATAAGTGAATATTTTTATTGCCTAATGAAATCCGATGTAAAATATAAGAAATTGCACTTAATTTTTCCGAGAAAAACAAAAAACAAATATTTTTGGTTAAATAATTCCATCCTTTTGTCCCACAAATATTTCACTTCTTTTGGCAGCCCTCAGCAAGAGCACATGGTAGCATACACTACTAGTGTAACCCAATGTGGTCCAACTTCATGTTCTAGTGATCAAAGTCTAGACCCTGCAACTTGTGGCTGTGCCTATCCTTATATGGGTAAGATGGTCTTCAGGTCGCCATTGTTTGCAGACTTGAGCAACAGTGCGAATTTTCAATCAACAATCAACAATAACAATCAACACAAGGATTGTATTTTCTGAATATATGCAAGGATTGTACAATCAACAGTCACAAGTGTGCAATCAACAAATAACAATCAACACAAGACGCAGCCTTGGCGCCGCGCCGTAGGAGGCCGGCGGCGGCGTCGCGCCGTAGAAGGCCGGCGGCGGCACAGCTTGAGGGGGACGAGAGAGGCCGACTCTGGGCGTCGGTGTCGAGGTAGGACGCCCGGAGTTGGGGAAGGTGTGCTGCCCAAACACGATGTCATCTGGAATATGGCCGTCTGGGGCATCCGATCCATCCATCACGGCGCCGGCGGCCTGGCCCTGGTACGGGAAGAGGAGCGGCGGGCGGAGAAGAGGGGCGGCGGGCGGTACGGGAAGAGGAGCGGTGGGCGGCGGGCGGAGAAGGGGAGCGGCGGGCGGTACGGGAAGAGGAGCGGCGGGCGGCGGGCGGAGAAGAGGGGCGGCGGGCGGAGAAGGGGAGCGGCGGGCGGTACGGGAAGAGGAGCGGCGGGCGGAGAAGAGGGGCGTCGGGCGGAGAACGGGAGCGGCGGGCGGTACGGGAAGAGGAGCGGCGGGCGGAGAAGAGGGGCGCCGGGCGGAGAAGGGGAGCGGCGGGCGGTACGGGAAGGGGAGCGGTGGGCGGAGAAGGAAGCGCCGCTTCGTACGCGTACGGGGGAGTGGAACAGATGGAAAAAGTGAACGGGTATAGGTCGAGTGGCAAGGTGGGTAATTACTCCTCAACTCCATGTGAAAATACAAAACTTCAAAAACTGGAGTACCCTTTGAGGTGCTTCGTAAAAAAGGTGGAGTTGGCCCCCAACTCCACCTTTTTCTTGGAGCGGAGTTCCTGGAGTTGGAGGTGTTTGGCAACGCAAAGCTGGAGCGGAGCTGCAAAATCGGGAGCGGAGCAGTCCCAAACACCCCCCTAATGTTCATCTTTTCCAGTCGCATACATTCATCTTGTTACTGGTGTCAAAACTCCCAATAAGCTTTTGTTTTCTGAAGAAACAATAAGCTGGTGCTCACTGTTGACCAGTTTATGCGGAGCCCAAATTTGGCTATTTTTGAGGAACTCTCTCTGTACATAGCGGTGAAGTAGCGAAAATTGATTGGCCTGCTGGCAGGGTTGGAGAGGCAAAATTACCAGCCCAGACGTACGCATCAACTAAATTAAATTGTGGAGTTGCAGAGCTGCGTAGCTGAAACGTTCGCACATACACGTCGCGCGGTCCGCTCACGTTCCGCGTATATACAAAATGGACGCGGCCGATCAAGACGCTAATTTTCTACGCGCCAAAATTTGGTCCTGACAAAACGCGTTTCGTACATATCCCCGTCTCACGCGTGGCGGTCTGGAGAGCCTATTATTCCTCCCTTGTTTCCTGGGCCCACAGGGGCAAAAAAACGTTTCTAAAATAGGTCAAGCCAATGGGCTCAGGTTGCTTCACTCACATCGGTATCGTTTCTTTGCTTCAGAGCAAAAACATCGGTACCGTGCCATTTCACATCTGCGAAACCTAGAAGATCAGGCCACCGTGTGATGACAACATTTCTTTTCGAGCAGTGGATGAAGATCTACGTGGTAATTGCTTAATATACTCCAGTCTCCTTGGTCTATTCCTTAATGCCAGCTCGGAGAAAGCTAAAGGCTAAAAGGCATCTTGCTCTTCTAGTCCACTGAGCGGCGACCTGCAAAATCTCATTATAAAGTGTTAGGGGTGGTGTTGCCATCACTCGAAACACCGATCTTAGGACTCATAACTCGTTTACAACTGTACACTAGGTGTTGGCCTAGTCTCTCTCAAAGGTATACTTTGATGATGGATTGATGCGCACAAAACTCAGGCGTGGATAGCTTGTCGGAGATGAGAACGATAAGGAGCTAATAACTGAGCTGAAACACTAGAACTGAGGCACGATTATTGTGGTGCAAACTGACGCATCTTTTTCTGTGTTTTCTCTTTTATGCTCTGACTCATTTTTTTAAAAGACTTACAGAGTATATATATATACACAGCCGGACCTCACAGCAGGTCACTCACTTACTCTGCATGACTTTGACAACTACCACGATGTTGCTCATACCGAGCAATTCGCTAACTGCTAAAGATCTATATCATTCTACGATCATTCGTACTGATGACTGCTTAGCTGAAACGTTCGCACATACATGCCGCGCGGTCCACTCACGTTGTACGTATATACAAAATGTACGCGGCTGATCAAGATGCTAATTTGCTATGTGCCAAAATTCGGTCCTGACCAAACGCGTTTCGTACATATCCCCGTCGCACGAGTGGCGGTCTCGCGGATCCACGTTGGCATGCAGCTAGCGTTTCTTGTCATGCGTCCAGGTGGAGAGCCTATTATTCCTCCCTTGTTTCCTGGGCCCACAGGGGCAAAAAAGTTTCTAAAACATGTATAAAATAGAGTGAAATGAACATGAAGGATCATGTGAGATGATTCAAGGTTAATGTTGTGATAAATCATCATAATGTTTGCAGAGTAGTCAATTGGTTTTACAAAGATCGCACCGTGTCTGGACTCGTTTTGGATAGAAATTGAGAATTTTGGGATTTGAGTTATGGATTTAGTTAAGTGGACCTCAATCATTAGATTAAGATTGCATGTTGCATGTCTTAGCTAACTACGTCAAGTTATGAAAAACTTTTGCCTGGAAACTTTTGCATGTTGCATAAAGTTAAAGAACTCCTACTTTGAGAGCTTCTATGATGAGACAGGTCTAGAGCATCAGTTCTCTTCTCCGCATGTCCCTCAGCAAAATGGCGTTGTGAAGAGGAAGAATCGTACCTTAGTCGAGATGGCTAAGACGATGCTAGATGAGTATGCTACACCTAAGAAGTTTTGGGCTGAGTCTATAGCCATCGTGTGCCATGTTTCAAACAAAGTTTTTCTAAGGGCACACTTGCATCGCACTTCTTATGAGTTGAGGTAGGAGCGAAAGCCCAGTGTGTCGTATTTTTATGTGTTTGGTTGCAAGTATTTTATTTTGAAGTCTAGGAACCTAGATAAATTCAAGTCATGCTCATCTAATGGTATCTTTCTGGTTACTCGACTTCTTCGTGGGGTTATAGGGTCTGAAACTGCGAGTCTACAAGGATTATAGAGACCTGTGAGATGACTTTCGGTGAGGCCAGTCCTGACACTAGGTCCAAAAATCTCAGGTCCAGTAGTGAAGTCTGAGACCATCTTCGTAGATGATGAGGAGGATGGAGATGAAAGTTCTTTACCTGATCCAGTCTATCATTCTCTTGAGATGCCTACTTCTACCACTGCGGCTCAGGGAGATCAGCCCTTACCTTCCAGTTCTTCTGGAGCTAGTGGATCTGCTTCTACCTCCATAGCTCATGAGGTAGAGGCCACTTCTTCTCATCTAGGACATCCCGATCAAATTCAATGATGTCATCTCCAGAGCGAATCATAGGAGATCTTTTTGAGCGTGTCACGTGTTCAAAATCTGGCTTATCTTATTTCTACCTTTGTCGCCTCTTTCGAGCCCAAGGATGTCTTTTATGCACTCTCTAATGAGTCTTGAGTCAATGTCATGTTTGAGGAGTTAGAAAATTTTGAGAGGAGCAAAGTCTGGTTGCTTGTTGATCCCCTTAGTGGTCATAATGTCATAGGAACCAAGTGGGTCTTCAAGAACAAGTAGAGTGAGTATGGAGTAGTCATTCGAAATAAGGCTAGATTGGTAACTCAGGGTTTTTTCTAGGTTGAGGGTTTAGATTTTGAGGAGACCTTCGCCCTTGTAGCTAGGCTAGAGACTATTAGGATTTTGTTGCATTTGAAACGTCTAAGGGTTTCAAGCTGTACCAGACGGATGTCAAGAGTGCCTTCCTCAATGGGTATATTGAGGAAGAGGTTTATGTTAGATAGCCTCCAGGTTTCGAGAACCCCAAATACTCAAACCATGTCTTCAAGGTTTCCAAAGCCCTGTTTGGACTTAAGCAAGCCCATAGAGTTTGGTATGAGAGGCTTAAGTCTTATTTATTGAGTCATAGGTTTGAGATGGGTAAGGTAGACAAGACCTTGTTCATTTGTAGGCATGGCAATGACCTTCTACTCATCCAGATTTATGTGGATGACATTATCTTTAGTGGCTCTTCTCATGCTTTGGATTCTCGGTTTTCTGATGTCATGAGCACAGAGTTTGAGATGAGCATGATGGGCGAGTTGAGCTTCTTCCTCAGCTTCTAGATCAGGTAGACTCGAGAGGGTACCTTCTTGCATTAAGACAAGTACACTAGAGACTCTTGAGATGCTTCGACATGAGTGATGGTAAGCTAGTGTCGACTCTTGTGGCAACCTCAATCACACTTGACCCAAACAAGGATGGCGAGCCGGTAGATCAAAAGGAGTACCGCAGCATGATTGGCTCCCTCTTGTACCTCACTACTACGAGGCCGGACATATATTTCACCGTGTGTATGTATGCTCGATTTTAGGCTTCTCTCCACATCTCTCACCGTCAGGCGGAGAAGCGCATCTTCAGGTACCTTTAAGCTTCTCTAGACTATGGTATCTGGTACTCTTCAGCTTCCTGTCTTTCCCTTAGAGCCTACTCCGACGCAGACTTTGTTGTCTGTAGAATAGATAGGAAGAACACCTCTGGTATTTGCCAATTCATTGGCACTTCTTTTGTTTCTTAGTATTCTAGGAAGTAGTCTAGTGTTGCACAGTTCACCGTAGAGGCTGAGTATGTTGTAGCCGCTAGTTGCTGTAGTCAGGTGCTTTGGATGGTTTCGACCTTGCGGGACTTTGATTAGCCATAGATAGTGTTTCCCTCTTCTGTGATAACACTTCTGCCATTAACATTACCAAGAACCCAGTGCAGCACTCCAGGACTAAGCACATAGATATCAGATATCATTTCCTTAGAGATCATATGTAGAAGGGTGACATAGTATTTCAGTTTGTGGAGAGTGACCACCAGTTGGTTGACATTTCACCAAGCCTTTAGATAACTCGTGGACCACGACCTTGCAGGGAGAGCTTAAGGTGGTCTGTCCTTATGGCTTAATATGAGGGGGAGCATCTCGTACTTTCTATATTATATTGTTCATATGCTTCTTTTCATTCTGTTACAGTTTGTTTATTGGGTGTATTTGGGTTAGTCTTTCAGCATAGAGTAGAGTGGTTCTCAATCTCAGTTGTTTAGACTTCTTCCTCTCATCTTATGATCCTAAGATGCTGCTTATTAGTTGCTTCTCTTCTCACTAAATTGAGTTTACGCACTTTTTTTAGGTCTAGCGAGGGTTGGGCCCCCTTGGGTAGATAGGGAACGTGTTTACTCCCTAGTATTTTAGATGACCAGTTGATAGTCCTAGAGTCATATGGGGTAGATGAGAGAAGTCTAAGCCATAGTATTTCTTCTATCTTGTCTATGCTGTAAGGAATGTCATTTCTTCTTTCTGTCCAAGCTTCTTCCCTCTTTCTTATTGCTTTGGTTCAAGGGGAGTTCATTTAAGATTTTCTAAAGCTTAATAATGATATAACTCAACTTGAACCAAAATGCTTCTAAAATTGACTCACTTGCTGAGGGGGCTAGAATTTATTTTTATTGCATCATATTGCATTTAAATTCAACAATGTGCATTGTAATATAAATACATGGAGCCCTGATCATTATCCCTGTATGACATGATAAGACTGCTTTACATCTTACCATAATTTATGCTATGTTGCTAGATTTATCATGTCCTTCTATGTGTAGCTTAACTTTTACCACGCTAGCTTTATTAAATGTGAACAATTTGAATTAAATTATATCTTGTTGGATCATGTGATTAGTCTGGCTCCAATGATTCTCTTATGATTCATGTCATATCAAATAAAGCTAAGTTGAGTCTTGAATCTGCTTTGAGCTTTAGATTGAGCTATGCTAGTTTTTCAATAAAACATGAGTTAGTATTATCTCTTTGTTCTTGAACTCAGTCAAGCAAATGCAAAAGAAAAATCTTTTTTGTGCAAAAAAACTAATCTCACCAATTCTTTCTCATGAGACAGCTTGTCATTACAATAGACATGAACACATGAGGAGTTTTGGATGACCAAGATCACTTCCTTTAGCTTCTTGCTTGGAGTGGTTGCATAAAACTTGAGATCTAGCACATGGCTAAGAAAACAAAATCTTGTAAAAAATTATGGTTGAAACCAATCATGAATTTTTGAAAAAGCCAAATGTGCTAAATTTGCTCAATTATAAATATTGTCAAGTGCTTGAACAAAATGTCTCAATTTTGAACTTGTAGCACTCTAAATTGATTGAAGTATAGCTTCTTGGTTCCACTTAGAATATTGATATGGCTTAACTCATTTTGGATACCTTTAACTAGACTATGATGTTGAGTGGCTTGACAGGTTAAACAATCCGTTTAATTTCAGATTATGGCTTATTTGGTTTTAGCTTGATTATACATGTGTTGACATGATCTAACTAGCACTTTCACTTTTTATAGATTGGTGTAATACCTAGAATGTCATTTTGGATAATCTTTATGGCTCCTATTGCTTAAAATGGATAAATTGTATGCTCTATCCTTTTCCATACATCTTGATGACTTTATTGTTAAAGGGGGAGAAAGATTGGTAAAAATGCATATCTAGAGCATATTTTAGAGTTTTTGTGCAATTGATTTATTCTTACCATGATCAAGGTCAAATTGAATAATTGCTCTATCATATGGACCTAGGGTGAGATTTCCTGACTCAGTGAATTTTAAGCCTTTTGTAAAAAATTTCTTATTTTCAATGGTTTCACACCATTCCTGCTTCATATGGTCATTTTCAGTCATTGCATTCCTCTTGTGACCACTTGGAGCTCTCTTCTTTTTCTTCTTCTAAAACCACCTCCAATTTGCATTTTTGAGTATTGTCAATGGGCTCATCAAGGGAGAGATTGAAGGACCATGTGAGATGGTCTAGGATTAATGTTGTGATGAACCATTGCAATGTTTGTGGAGTGGTTAATTCGTGTTGTAAATATTGCACCGTGTCTGGACTCGTTTTGGGTAGAAATTGAGGATTTTGGTATTTGAGTCATGGATTTAGTTAGGTTGACTTGAGTCGTTGGATGAAAGTTGCATGATGCATGTCTTGGCTAATGTAGGTCAAGTTGTAAAGAATTTGTGCCTAGAAATGAATTTTTTGTATTTAAATGTGCAGGGACGTTTGTAGGCAACTGTGGTCAACAGCGATAATCAGAGTTAGGCTCATAGAGGAGTTAAGGCCCAGAACGATCAAGGATGCCAGGTGAGATGGTGAGCTTAAGTATGGCACGAGAAAAGCGGGAATGTCAAAGGTAAGTTCGAATGGCAAGATGACACAAGGTGGCTTGCACGGGCCAAGTGAGCAGTGGTTTGGTGGAACCACGACAGGAGAGCTTGGCGGCACGTGGCAAGCTAGTGCTGTACCTACACGGGCAAGCATGGTGATTGCTTGCAAAGGATGGCGATGACCGGGTCAAAAAGGGGTATTTTGACCAAAATATCTGAAACCATCTTGGATCAAAACCACGGCGCATGGGCAATGTGTTGGAAAGTGGATTAGGTCAAGATGGAGCTGGTTTTGATCAAGGCTAACGATTTAGCGAATGCCCACTTATATGTTTTGAAAAACATGCATAAGTGAACTTGAGTGAGTAAAATCTATGTGTGTGGGGTTAACCGGTTTCCTCCATTGTATTAGTAGATAGGATCCATTTTAGGGTGTAGGTGGTTAGTTGCCCACATATAAAAAGGGTTGAGATGGAGACATGTAGGGTTAACCATCCAACCTCTCTGTCATGTGCTCTCTTATTTAGGGTTAGGGTTTGAGAGTGGAGCACTTGGTATGCTCTTTGTCCTCTAAGGTGGAGTGGCTGTAAACTCAATCTTCTCAAGTAAACAATACATCAATCTTTGCATATTTCTATAGATCTATCTTGATTTGGTTGATTTGGACTTAAAGTGTGATTTCTTGATATGAGAGTTTTTGAGTAGATTTCTTTGGTGTTCTAACTTGCTGTGAAATGTGAAATATATCTGGACTCATCTTAGTCATCATCAACCCACTCGTTGGTGTCCGATCACGTTGGTTATAACCATGTTGATTCTCGATTACTTTGGTTGCCAACTGGTTACGACCACGTTAGTTGTTCGACCACTCGTTAGCATCCGACCATGTTGGTTGCAACCACGTTAATTCTCGATCACTTTGGTTGCCAACTGGTTACGACCACGTTGGTTGTTCGACCACTCGTTGGCGTCCGACCATGTTATTTATGACCACATTGGTTTCGACTACATCTATTTTCGACCACGTTGGTTTTGGTCTTAGTGGTTATCGACTATGTTGGTTTTCGAGCGCTCCCTGGTCATTGACCGCAAGAGGCGATTTCCAACTACACTGGTTTCTGATGTACTGCCAGTTTTTGACTACGGTGATTTCTGTTCGGTAGTCAATTTCCGACCATGTTGAACGTTCGACTACACTGATTTCTGACATACTGTCGGTTTTCGACTACGGTGATTTCCGTTCGATAGTCGATTTTCGACCACGTTGAACTTCTAACTAGTAGTCGAATTTCGACTACGTTGTCAGTTTTCAATCATATTATTTTTCCTGCTGTCTAGTTGTGTTCGACTCTGTTTCTTTGGATTTCAAGTGGGATTTCAATCCTAATCTTCATAGCTTTGTAGCTATCTAAGAAAAGAGATAAGTGAATACTTGGTGAAAAAAAAAATCAAAAGACACTTTCTACCTCCTTTGTTGCCTATCTGGTCTATAAAAAAACACACACATATATATAAAGTTGGTATGTGTAGGCCAATCATAAGTAGCTATATGCTACTTCGTGTCATGAATGCGCCTCAATCTTAGTGATCACAACATTGGCTAGTCAATCATTTGATGTACCATCTATGTGTATTGAGCCAAACTTGAGCTGGCTCGAGTTTTAATTAATTAAATAGACACAGAAACGGATATAAAAGATTGACCAAAAAACAAAGAAAAAGCTAAGTCAAGCCAATGGGCTCGGTTGCTTCACTCACATCGGTATCGTTGCTTTGCTTCAGAGCAAAAACATCGGTACTGTGCCATTTCACAGCTGCAAAAACTAGAAGATCAAGCTGCCGTATGATGACGGTCCTGTTCTTTTTAGCTTTTAAAAGCTGTTTTTCAGCTTTTCTACGGTAACTAGCTTTTAAACGAAGTATTTTTTCAAGATAGAGTATACTAGTTAATTGTAGTACATACTTTACTGGCTTCATTTATATTGGCAAAACCACATGTGAATTTCTGTCAATTTGTAATCTCTCATATAAACAACTCAAAAACCACAAGCCACAGCTAAAAAAACAGGCCCAACAACATTTCTTTTTGTGCAGTTGAGGAAGACCTACGTGGTAATTGCTTAATATACTCCATTCTCCTTAGTCTATTCCTTAAGGCCAGCTCGGAGAAAGCTAAAAGGCTAAAAGGCATCTTCCTCTTCTAGTCCAACGAGCGGCGACCTGCAAAATCTCATTATAAAGCCCTCTCAAGTCAGTCTCCTCCTCCGTCTTGGTCGTCGTCGTCTCACGCGCCGGGAGATCAGAGCTAGCCGCCCGGAGATCCGACATGAGCGACGCCGCCAACCCTCCTGGTGGTATGTGCTACAAGTTTAACCATCTGTAGTGTTCACTTATTTCTCAGATCAAACATAAACATGTCCCGAAAAATGAGCATCATGCAGGATTTTCTTACCTCTTTGCCACCAGTTCTATCCATCTATCTTGCCTGCAAATTTCCTGTAAATAATTTTTTTTTGTGGGTGCATATAGGCTACATCGTTGGCCGTCCATTGAACCATGAAGAGCAGCAAGCACCACGGCCCGTTGACGAAAAGAATGCTGTGAAGGCTCAAGTTCCTGGAACGCTCACACAGTTTCTATTTCCTTTTGTTTTAGTTAGGGGCAAACTTATATGGTATGTACCTATATATCTACTTAGCCAATGGACCAGATGCAGCTGCTCTAGTGTTAGCGAGATCGAAGAGTTTCTTGCATCCTATTTTTTTTCAATTTGTTTTAGTTATCATGTTGTCTATTAATTACATCTTTCTAAAAACTAAAATAGTTTTTGTCTATGTAATTTTTCTTTTGGTAAGGCTACTACTCTGGCCATCCGGCCAGGACCAGACCTGCTGCTGCCGTTGAACAGAAGAAAGAACCGGGCTTCTTTGCGAAATGGTAATCGCTGTATATACAGACGATTATTTGATCTAGAAATTATTAGATGCTCACATCTCTGGTTACCACGTTCATTTGATTTCTTTTGTTTTGCTGAATGCATATGCTGCTTCTCTGTCTACACCTCCAGCTGTGTGTGCTTCTCCGGCGGTGGAAATGCGAACTAGATCAACACTTCCGTGCTTGATCGCGATTCAACGGAGGATTAATCCAGATACATGCATGCCACTTGAGAGACCATGTGGAGGTCATCCCGTGTGTGTGATGAGTAATTGACAAAGATTTAGGATAGTCGAGTTTGAATTGTGTGGTCGGACCATGTCGTTGCGTGGTGCAACGGACTCGGTCGGACTTGGTCAAACTTGATCGTATGGGATTAGGTTGCATATTCTGATGATTCGACATGTTTGGATTTCGTCATGAGTAAGTATGATGTGCTTATGCTATTTACGCTTACATGTATCGAGCGGTGCTATGTGACGTGTTTCTTGTCTGTGTGATTGCAGGACGTCGAGGCGGAGTCGTGGTGAGACACGAGGTGACCGGACTAGACACAGGGAGGTGTCGAGGTCAGAACGGTTGGATGTGTCGAAGACGGCGGAGATTCGATATGGTTGCGAGTCGTGGACGACAAGGAGCGCGGAACCTTCCCGGAAGGTACAGGAGGGGCGAAACGGGAATTTCGCGGGAGCGGGCTCCGTTGGATTTAGCGGGCGTAACGGGGCGGAGACCCGTTAGCCGGAGGCTATAAATAGAGGTTGGTGGCTGCATGCCCATGTATGGCTTTGAGAGTGAGTTAGGGTTTCTTGAGTCAAAAGAGGCTTTGGGAGGTTGTTTCCCCTTTGCTTTTTAGTTGTTGGGAGAGCAGGAGAGGCAGAGGTGTGTCCCCTTCGATGTCTTCCTCTGTGTGTGTATGTTCTTGAGTCTCCCCTCCAAGCAAGCATGTAGAGAGGTGTGTTCTTGAGATGCAGAGAGGAGAGGACTGAGTGGTGAATCCATGTAATCACCCATGGTTCTAATGTCCATGCGTATCGGGACTCCTCTGTATTTCTTTTGTTTCAATGAATGAAAATATCAAGTTTTCTCCCGTGCAACCTCTCTGTTTCTTCGTTTTCTCTTTTTGGGTGATTTTCTTCTTTTTGTGATTTGAAGTTCTTGCTTGCTGGGAAGGCCCAAAATGGGTTCCTATGACATGGGAGATGCTCAAAAGCCATTTGGCTAGTTAATCCCAAGAGCAAACCAAGTTTAATTTCAGTTTTGTCTTTTCGGCTTACTCTATTCATGCTTTTGCTTTTCTAGGGTTTTAGTGCATTTCTTGATTCCCTTCGCGAGATGGCTTGTAATTTGGCATGGAGAGTCCAGAGGCTATTGAGTAGCCATCCTCAAAGTTTCATTGCCAAAGGATCAAAGATTCGACGAGAATTTGAGTTTTTGCGCAGCTCTCTGAATATTTTCAGTTTTTGGGAATGAATATGAAATTTTTTTGATTTTCCAGTGGATTCTCGAAATTGGCTCTTGGATTATTCTTTTGGGAGTGTTCCCTAGCTATCCTCAAAGTTTCCTAAGCCAAGAATCCAAGAATCTTGTGAATTTCTCAGTTTTTAGATCCGCTGTCTGAAAATCCTGCTTGCTGTTTTTCTTCGTGCGGTACTACCGCTCCACGAGCGGTACTACCGCTCGTCTCAGCGGTACTACCGCTTGCAGTCTGACTTGCTCTGAAATTATTTTCCTTGACTACTTCTTTATGGATCTGGTTTGGCTTTGTTGCTGTGGCTTCCAGTAGTGCCTATCTTCTATCTTCATAGCTTTCATAGCTATTGGAGAAGAAGCATAAGTGTGGATACTTGAGGGGCGAATTTAATTTTAGAAAGCGTCATTCACCCCCCTCTGTCGCCATTTCGGTCCAACAATTGGTATCAGAGCCGGTTAGGTCTAATCAATAAATCTTAACTGGTCTCAAGAGCCATGGCGACAGATAAGTACTCGACCAAGCCGCCCGTTTTTGATGGCATCGATTACCCCTTCTGGAAGAGCCGAATAGAGACATACATCCAGGCCCAGGGGTACGCCATCTAGCGCAAGGTCAAGGTCCGGTTTGCTGTTCCTGCCGATGAGAACATCAATGCTGGGAATATGCATGATGTTGAGGCAAATGCTAAGGCAAGGAATATCATTATCCAGGGTTTGAGTCATAGCGAGTTTGACCGCATATCTCATCTTTCGTCCGCCTTCGATATCTGGGAGACCCTCGATGCTTACCATGAGGGCACCACCCAGATTAAGACGGTGCGACAGGACCAGTTCAAGCGAGATTACAACAAGTTTGAAATGCTCGTTGGCGAGTCCCTTGATGAGTGTTTTGCGCGTTTTCACAAGATCTTGAGCAACCTCCGAGCGGTCGGTCTCACATACCCCGACTCGGACAATGCACGTCAGATGCTCACTGCACTTGACCTTCGCGTTTGGGAGATGAAGGTGACTACCATCAAGGACACCATAGACCTCTCGACTTTGATGCTTGACGCGCTGTACTTGCGCCTCAAGACGCACGAGATTGACATTGTCTCTCGTAAGTCGAAGTCTCAGTCGATGGCTTTAGTCACCGATCCCACCTTGGTTTCTGGTCACTCTGTTGATTCGCTTTGTGGTTTCTCTCTTGCTGCTCTATGTGACATAACTGATGATCAGTTAGAGCAGCTCGAGGATAAGCAACTGGCCCTCCTAGCTCGAAAGTTTTCCCATGCTTACAAGAGGAGGAGGGACAGAAAGAGGGGAGGACCCGTGATTTGCTTCGAGTGTGGTGGCCCCAACCACATTCGGGCAAACTGCCCCAAGCTGGATAAGGGCAAAGCTGACCTCGGCGGTTCGAGCAAGAACGACTACACCGACAAGAACCGCAACAAGAAGCCTCCATCCCATCCACAAGGCAAGAAGAAGTTCCGCGACTTCGGGAAGGCCAAGAAGCTCTTCCACCGCGTCCTCGCCGCGTTCGACAACCTCGATCTCAGTGAGGTAGAGGGATGGAGCGACGACGACGGGACGGGTGACCAAGACCCCAAGAGCGGCGACGACTTCTCCGGCATGTGCTTCATGGCCCTCGAGGGCGCCGAGTGACAATGAGTGTACTCCGACTCGGACGAGGTATGCCCCACCTACGACCAGCTCAATCATGCTTTTCTTAAGCTAGGTGATTTTCATGCTAGAGCTAGGGCTAGGTGTACTGAGTTAGAGAAGGAAGTATATAGACTATCACAGGAGCTTACTTCACTTACATCTGCTCCCTCCCGTGATGATTATGATACATGCTGTGCTTTGTTGGGTGACATGGAGAAACTAAGGACCTCGCATGATAGTGTGTCCTCTGAGCTTGATATTGTTAAGGTGGAGAATGTTAGTCTGCTTGCTGAGTTAGAGTTGAGTAGGATGGCTGTTAGCCTACTTACTACTGATGAGACTATTTCTCTCACCTCATGTGAGGTTAGGGACATTGCTTCTAGAGGACCTTATGCCATGCTCCTTGATCTGCCCGAGTCTTGTGAAAATTGCAATAACTTGAAGATGAACTTAAAACGAGCAGATTATAAAATTGCTGAACTACAAGCTTCTTTACTTGAGCCGATTGATTCATGCTTGAACTGTCCTAAGTTAACTGCTGAACTTGAAGCTGTCTCCAAACAGTTTCAAGATATGATTGATCATGATAGGAAGTTGGCTCAGTTTGCTTCTAAGGACCCTGTTAGCTCACCATGCATTAATTGTAACAAACTAAAATTTGACTTGATTGCATTGGATGAGAAATGTGTGAAGCTAACTAAGGACCTTCTAGAGAAGCCACACTGTGCTTGTAATGTGATTGTGGAGAAGGAGAAGAAGCCCCAGGGTAAGGTTGAGACACTTAGCGACGTGAACCAACTGGCTAGTAGTAGGACTGTCCCTTCAGAGTCGGCTGTGCGTGCACAAGCCATTCTTCCCTCTGCTGTTGGTTCTTCTTCTGCTCCCTTACCTTCTGCTGTCTCTTCTTCCCCCTGCTCTTCTTGCACCTCTCTCTTTCGGGAGTGTCAATACTTTATGAACACTCTCGAGAGATTTGTAGATGGCAAGAAGAAGCTCAATCTTATTCTAGACCAATCCAAAATCTGCAGATTTAATCAGGGTCTAGGATACGATTTCTATGAGGACATGAGGAAGCATCCACCTGCCGTGCTCAGACCCATAGCACCAGGTGTGATCGAGACTGAGCCCAGGACTGAGAAAGTCCAATTTAAGTTAGCGGGCTTTGTCCAGAGGATCTCTGACAGTAAGGTGATCTCACCTGCTGCTTCGGCCTCTCAGAAGGCGAAACCTCCCCGTGCTGCTTCTACCTCTCAGAAGGTGAAGTATCACTGCACCTTCTGTCAGAAGGATGGACACACAGTCAATCAATGCTTCAGGCGCACCAAGATTGCGCGTAGAGACCGTGCTGAGGCACTTAGGCGTATTCAGAGTCAGCCCCAGACCTTGAGTGCACCTAAGACCAGCACTAGGTTTAGAGCTGTTCAGGTTGATGGGTTTGGGCAGCATCGAGGACTTGGTTTTTCTGAGTTTTCTGGTTTTCATCCTCGTGCTGCTCCTGGTCATGACTTCCGCCGTCCTGAGGGTACATCTCATTTCCCCCGTCGAGACAGCTACCCACGGCGTGATCAGCGTGTTGTTGGTACTCCGACTCGCTTCCTGTGCGATCGGACCCAGAAGCGACTTCAGTCTACTCGTAGACCATCGCTTTCGAGTGACGAGAGCGTATGGTAGATAGAGGTCAGTCGTGCTTGACTACTTCATCTGCTCGACGTGTTGTTCAGTATTGGGTGCCAAAATCACTCTTGATTTACCCCAGTACTGAGACTTTACTCTCTGTTTGACTCAGGCTCGCCGGGCTGGGAAGGGAGAGGTTTGGCTTGTAGACTCCGGGTGTTCACGACACATGACCGGAGACTCCTGTTGGTTCTCTTCCCTAGCCCGTGCTTCAGGTGAAGAGACGATCACCTTCGGAGATGCTTCATCTGGGCGCGTCATTGCCAAAGGTACAATACGCGTTAATGATTCGTTTCTTTTGAAAGATGTTGCCTTGGTTAGTAAGCTGCAGTATAATTTGCTTTCCGTTTCTCAGCTTACCGATGACGACTTTGAGGTGAGCTTTAAGAAAAACAATTGCAAAATTCTTGATTCTTCGGGTAGTCTGGTTTGAGAGATTTCTCGTTTTGGGAGGATCTTTTCTGCTGATTTCTTTGAGTCTTCTGGTGATCCTCCCAGGTGTTTAATTGCTTCTGAGTCCCGCGACCTCTCGTTCTAGCATAGGAGACTTGGTCATATTGGATTTGACCATATGACTCGAGTTAGCGGCCACGATCTCATTGGTGGTTTGCCGAAACTCAAGATGGTCAAAGATTTAGTTTGTGCTCCATGCTGGCACGGCAAGATGGTTGCCGCTTCTCACCCTCCGGTCACAGTTACTATGACCGATGCACTAGGATAGCTGCTCCACATGGATACAATGGGACCAGCTCGAGTGTAGTCAGCAGGAGGGAAGTGGTATGTTTGTGTCGTGGTCGATGACTTCTTGAGGTATTCTTGGGTGTTTTTCTTAGCCTCGAAGGATGAGACGTTTACACATTTCTGAGGTCTTTTCAGTAGGCTTTCTGTTGAGCTCCCAGGTGCCTTACGAGCGATCCGCAGTGACAATGGCATGGAGTTCAAGAATTCCTACTTTAAGAGGTTCTGTGTTGAGACAGGTGTAGAGCACCAGTTCTCTTCTCCGCACGTCCCATAGCAGAATGGCGTCGTGGAGAGGAAGAACCATACCTTGGTCGAGATGGCCAGGACGATGCTTGATGAGTACTCTACACTGCGGAAGTTCTGGGCTGAGGCTATAGCCACCGGGTGCCATGTCTCAAATCGAGTTTTCTTGGGCACACTTGCACCGCACTTCTTATGGTGAGATATGGGCGAAAGCCAGCGTCTCTCATTTTCGTGTGTTTGGTTGCAAGTGCTTCATTTTGAAGTCCGGGAACCTAGACAAGTTCGAGTCACGCTCTTGTGATGGGATCTTTCTAGGTTACTCGCCTTCTTCGCGGGCTTATAGGGTCTGGAACTTTGAGTCTAGCAAAATGGTAGAAACTCGTGAGGTGACCTTTGATGAGGCGGTCCGGGACTAGGCCCGATATCTCGAGTTCGTTAGAGCGATCCGAGACCATCTTCGTGGATGACGAGGACGATGGAGACGATGGTTGTCTACCTGATCCAGTCCCTCATCCATCCCTTGAGGTGCCTTCTTCCACCGCACCTCGAGGAGATCAGCCCATGCCTTTTGCTTCTTCTGGAGCTAGTGGCTCTGTTCCTACCCCGTCAGCTCACGAGGTAGATGCCACTTCTTCATCTCATCCTGGACCTCCTAGACATATCCAGAAAGCTCATCCTTCAGAGCAGATCATTGGAGACCTTTTCGAGCGTGTTACTCGCTCAAAATCTGGCTTATCTCAATTCTGTCTCCATTCTGCTTTCATTGCCTCCTTTGAGCCCAAAGATGTTTCTCATGCTCTTTCCGATGAGTCTTGGGTCAATGCCATGCATGAGGAGTTAGACAATTTCGAGAGAAACAAGGTCTGGTCGCTTGTTGAGCCTCCGCGAGGTCACAATGTCATTGGAACCAAGTGGGTGTTCAAGAACAAGCAGAGTGAGGATGGGGTAGTCATTCGAAACAAGGCTAGACCGGTAGCTCGGGGTTTTCTCGGGTTGAGGTTTAGACTTGAGAGACCTTTGCCCTGTAGCTCGACTTGAGGCTATTAGAATCCTGCTTGCCTTTGCAGCTTCTAAGGGTTTCAAGCTTTACCAGATGGACGTCCAGAGTGCCTTCCTCAATGGCTTTATTGAGGAAGAAGTCTACGTCAAACAGCCTCCAGGTTTCGAGAACCCCAAATACTCAAACCATGTCTTCAAGCTTTTCAAAGCGTTGTATGGACTTAAGCAGGCCCCCAGAGCTTGGTATGAGAGGCTTAAGTCCTACTTATTGAGTCATGGTTTTGAAATGGGTAAAGTAGATAAGACCTTGTTTATCCGTAGGCTTGGCATTGACCTTCTGCTCGTTCAGATCTATGTCGATGACATCATCTTTAGCGGCTCTTCCCATGCTCTGGTTTCACAGTTCTCGGATGTCATGTGCACCGAGTTTGAGATGAACATGATGGGAGAGTTGACCTTCTTCCTTGGCTTCCAAATCAAGCAGACTCGGGAGGGTACCTTCTTGCATCAAGGCAAGTACACTCGCGATCTCCTGAGACGCTTCGACATGAGTGATGGTAAGCCGGTGTCAACTCCAATGGCTTCCACAGCCTATCTTGACCCAGATGAGGATGGCGAGTTAGTTGATCAGAAAGAGTACAGAAGTATGATCGGCTCCCTCCTTTACCTCACTGCCTCGAGACCAGACATACACTTCTCCGTGTGTCTGTGTGCTCGTTTTCAGGCTTCTCCTCGCGTATCTTACCGTCAGGCGGTGAAGCGCATCTTTCGGTACCTTCGAGCTACCATTGACTATGGTATCTGGCACTCTTCCTTATCCTGTCTTTCCTTGAGAGCCTTCTCAGATGCAGACTTTGCCGGCTGTAGGATAGATAGGAAGAGCACTTCCGGCACTTGCCAATTCATTGGCACTTCTCTTGTTTCCTGGTCTTCGAGGAAGCGATGCAGTGTTGCTGATCCCCGTAGAGGCGAGCACGTTGCTGCGGCCGATTCTTTGTAGCCAAGTGCTTTGGATGGCTTCGACCCTGCGGGACTTTGGGTTAGTCATAGACAGTGTTCCACTCTTTTGTGATAACACTTCTGCGATTAACATTGCTAGAAACCCAGTGCAGCCTCTCGGACCAAGCATATTGATATCCGATATCACTTCCTTAGAGACCATGTGGAGAAGGGTGATATAGCGCTCCAGTTTGTGGAGAGTGACCACCAGTTGGCTGACATCTTTACCAAGCCTTTGGATAGCTCGAGGTTTTCAGCTCTGCAGGGAGAGCTTGGGGTGGTTTGTCCTTATGGATTGTAGTGAGGGGGAACTTTGGGCTTTACTGCTTTACTATATTGATTATGCTTCTGTCTCATTTCAGTTGCATTGCATTCGGGGTGCATTGGGTTAGTCCTTCTAGCATAGGTTAGAGTGTTTCTCTAGTCTAGCTGCTTAGATGTTTTCTTCTCATCTTGTGACCTAGGATCCTGCTCTATTAGCCGCTTCTCTTCTCTCACTAGGTCGAGCCCACTCACTGCTTTTAGGTTCTAGCAAGGGTCGGGCCACCCTTGGGTAGACAGGGTACGTGTTTGCTCCCTAGTGAGGTAGATTACTGGTCTAATAGTCCTAGAGTCATATGGGGTAGATGAGAGTCAGTCTGAGTCATAGTTGCCTCTATATCTTATCTATGCTTTAAGGACTGCCTGTTTGGTTTTCTTTGCCAGCTTCTCGTTTTTATTGCTTTGGTTCAGGGGGAGTTCATTTGGGAGCTTCTGGAGCTTAATATTGACTTAACTCAACTTGAACTAAAAGTTGCATCTCATGTTGAGGGGGAGCTGGATTTTCTACATTTTCAGCTTCTAGCATTGTAATATAACTACATTGAGCCTTGATTATTATCCATTTATGACATGCTTACAATGCTCTACACCTTGCCATGGCTTGTGCTTTATGTGCTAGATTTATCATGACTTCATAGGTGTAGACTAGTTTTTGCCATGATAAGTTAATTAAAATTGCTCAACTTGAATTAAAACTTGTCATACTCACATGTGAGTCTAGTCTTTCTCGAGCTATCCTTTTATGATTCATGCCATGTCAAATAGGCTAAGTTGAGCGTTGAACCTCTATTGAGCCTTAGATTGAGCTATTTTAGTCTCTTGATGATGCATAAGTTAGTACAACATGTTAAAAAGCAAAACGATCTCTTTTGTGCGAAAAAACTGATCTCACCAATTCTCTCCTATGAGACGGCTTGCCATTGCACTTGGCATGAATTTAGGGGGAGTTTTGGATGACCTAGACTATCTTCTTAAGCTTCTTGCATGGAGTAGTCGCATAAGGCTCGAGGTCTAGCACATGACAAAACAAAAATCTGGTTGGCAACAACCATAAATTTCAAAAGAAAATATGTCATTTGTGCTCAATTTGCTTAAGCTACAAAAAGAACCAAGTACTTGAACCAATGTTTCATTCTCGAGCTTATAGCACTCTATTTGGACTCAATATTAGCTTCTTGGTTCCGCTTAGCTTACTGATATGGCCTGCATCATCCTTGGATATCTCTAGCTAGACTTTGCTTATTGATGACTTGACATGCTCACTAAATACACTACATTTCAGATTGTTATCTATATGTTCTAGCTGGCTTATACATATCTTGTCATGATCTAGATAGCCTTTTATTTGAGTTATGGCTTGGTGTATTACATTATGATCATTTTGGATAATTCTCATGGCTCTAAATGCTTAAAATAATCAAACTTCAGCCATTTCATCCATTTCCATGACTTGTTCTCTTCCTTGCATCCTTGATGTGTTTATTGCCAAAAGGGGGAGAATAATGGTAGAAAAAGCCATTTCGGGAACTTTGAGGAAAACTTGCTCTTTCTTGTGCTCCTTGTGTCGACATGGTCATTAGCTTCATTTTCTTCCTTCGGACCATGTTTGACTTCTTTCTTGCATTTCAAACTCAACTTTGCGCTTTTTCTGAGTTTGTCAATATACTCATCAAGGGGGAGATTGAGAGACCATGTGGAGGTCATCTCGTGTGTGTGATGAGTAATTGACAAAGATTTAGGATAGTCGAGTTTGGATTGTGTGGTCGGACCATGTCGTTGCGTGGTGCAACGGGCTCGGTCGGACTTGGTCAAACTTGGTCGTATGGGATTAGGTTGCATATTCTGATGATTCGACAGGTTTGGATTTCGTCATGAGTAAGTATGATGTGCTTATGTTATTTACGCTTTCATGTATCGAGCGGTGCTATGTGACGTGTTTCTTGTCTGTGTGATTGCAGGACGTCGAGGCGGAGTCGTGGTGAGACACGAGGTGACCGGACTAGACACAGGGAGGTGTCGAGGTCAGAACGGTCGGATGTGTCGAAGACGGCGGATATTCGATGTGGTTGCGAGTCGTGGATGACAAGGAACGCGGAAGCTTCCCGGAAGGTGTAGGAGGGGCGAAACGGGAATTTCGTGAGGCTGCACAAGCGGGAGCGGGCTCCGTTGGATTTAGCGTGCGTAACGGGGCGGAGACCCGTTAGCCGGAGGCTATAAATAGAGGTTGGTGGCTGCATGCCCATGTATGGCTTTGAGAGTGAGTTAGGGTTTCTTGAGTCAAAAGAGGCTTTGGGAGGTTGTTTCTCCTTTTGCTCTTTAGTTGTTGGGAGAGCAAGAGAGGCAGAGGTGTGTCCCCTTCGATGTCTTCCTCTGTGTGTGTGTTCTTGAGTCTCCCCTCCAAGCAAGCATGTAGAGAGGTGTGTTCTTGAGATGAGGAGAGGAGAGGACTGAGTGGTGAATCCATGTAATCATCCATGGTTCTAATGTCCATGCGTATCGGGACTCCTCTGTATTTCTTTTGGTTCAATGAATGAAAATCTGAAGTTTTCTCCCGTGCAACCTCTCTGTTCTTCGTTTTCTCTTTTTGGGTGATTTTCTTCTTTTTGTGATTTGAAGTTCTTGCTTGCTGGGAAGGCCCAAAATGGGTTGCTATGACATGGAAGATGCTCAAAAGCCATTTGGCTGGTTAATCCCAAGAGCAAACCAAGTTTAATTTCAGTTTTGTCTTTTGGGCTTACTCTGTTCATGCTTTTGCTTTTCTAGGGTTTTAGTGCATTTCTTGATTCCCTTCGCGAGTTGGCTTGAAATTTGGCATGGAGAGTCCAGAGGCTATTGAGTAGCCATCCTCAAAGTTTCATTGCCAAAGGATCAAAGATTCGACAAGAATTTGAGTTTTTGCGCAGCTCTCTGAATATTTTCAGTTTTTAGGCATGAATCTGAAATTCTTTTGATTTTCCAGTGGATTCTCGAAATTGGCTCTTGGATTATTCTTTTGGGAGTGTTCCCTAGCTATCCTCAAAGTTTCCTAAGCCAAGAATCCAAGAATCTTGTGAATTTCTTAGTTTTCATATCTGCTGTCTGAAAATCCTGCTTGCTGTTTTTCTTCGTGCGGTACTACCACTCCTCGAGAGGTACTACCGCTCAAAGGTACTACCGCTCGTCTCTGCGGTTCTACCGCTTGCAGTCTGACTTGCTCTGAAATTATTTTTCCTGACTACTTCTTTCTGGATCTGGTTTGGCTTTGTTGCTGTGGCTTCCAGTAGTGCCTATCTTCTATCTTCATAGCTTCCATAGCTATTGGAGAAGAAGCATAAGTGTGGATACTTGACGGGCGAATTTAATTTTAGAAAGCGTCATTCACCCCCCTCTGTCGCCATTTCGGTCCAACGCCACTGGCCATTAATTTAGTTGGAGAAGTCTTGCTATCAACAAATACAAGTTTTTTTAATTTCTTTGAAAGATGTTTTTCCGGCACTTACATTGTCAATTTGTAAGCATACATATGCAGAGCTAGTGAATATATCCTCGTTAGTGTGCTTACTGATGTAAATCAGGGATTTTCTCGTGTGCTATCGTGTAAAAATAAAGCATTTTTCAAAAGCATCTGCGTCAAGGAAAGGATTATCATGACAACTTCCTCTACGTATATATCCGAAACCTCAATATCTTGACTTGGTCGCTTGGGAGGCTTTGTGATCAACATGAATGGCATATGCAGGTAGATAGCTACTCCTTTTTGCCCTTGAAAAGGTCGCTATTACGTTTGGTGCGACGACTTCAGTCTCTAATCAGTCAAGTTACTAGCGGGAGTATTAAGTTTCCTAATTAAGCTTTTTTTGTAACCGCAGTGCAAGTGTCAGCCCAGTTAAAGGCTATATTCAATTTTTTTAAATAATCTATTTTTTATTCAAAAATATAAAAATATATCCACGTTTTCATTTTTCATAGAAATAGCCTCCGGTCGCCTAATGGTTAGGCGACTAGACCCTATAACCCAACGGCCGAGCAACACACAAGTAGTCGCCTGACCGTTGGGCGACAGGATCCAGTTGCCCAATAGTCCAGTGACTGGACCCTGTCGTCCAGCTGTTGGGCAACTGGACCTCCTGTCGCCCAACCGTTGGATGACTGGAAGTCCACCCATTTTTGTGCAATTGGTCCCCACGACCACGGATCAACTGGTTAAAGACGCGTGTCATTTCCGCAGAAAAGACCTAAGGAGACGTGCAGCCTCCGCACATGGAGGTAAATGACAATTGTTATATGTAAATAATATTTATCAAATCTTGTTTGTAAGTTATTTTTTGAAGAAATGAAAGGATAGACAATGTCGGTTGATTCGTTTGTGATTTTTATAGATTGTGAATGGTACAAAATCTGTTAGATTCATAATAACATTTTGCAATCATTGTATGTTTTGTAGTGCGATAAATTTTCTAAAAATTTTTGTGAGGATGATTGAGATACCAACGATTTATAAGTACGAAGGTAAGTGATATTGCGATGCAACTAGGAATTCATACATGGAGAAAAACCACACGACCGTTCATCTGATAAGGGGGTTACATGGCAAGCAGGCTAATGAAGCAAGCATGGTACATGCATGCCTTTAGAGAATTAGAAATCATGGGACATATGGACGAAGATTTTTGAACTATTGCGTGGAATGCGGCTATTTGCCCTTGCGGCCTAGCTCGGCAATATAGTCCTCGCTATCAGGCCTGGCCTTGGCTACCAGTTACATAGTAAGTACGGTGCTTCGCGTGCGCTGAGCTAGAGGTGTCGACATGCATTGAACAAATGTACATCATAAAAAGGAGTATAAATAAGAACGAACAATATTGCAAATATCACATAATAAGTACAAAATATAAGTATTACAGAAATAACAAAAGTATAGCTCGTGCAGGCAGACTAGGCCCCCCAACAGCACTCCTAGCACCCCCTCCGTCATCAGCCTAGCCTACTCCAGCTCCGCGTCCTCTCGTACAGCCCTGCTTGGGCCTCCTCCTCAGCGTCGGGTGTCGAGGCCGAGGCCCCAACAAAGAAATATGGTCAGGAGCCCTGGTCTGGTAAGCTCCCAAAGTCGGAGGGGTGGATAGCAATGTCGGCTATGTAGATACTGGTGCGCCGCTGAGTTGTGACCCGAAGAGAACATCATGGGGGGTGTGGGCTAAGGTCCTAGGCCCGCCTCCTGGTCATCCGAAATCCCTCAGTGGACATAAGGCCTGTAGTGGAAATATCATTAGTTCGTCAAGTAAAACAATGCAAGAAAACAAACAGAGACAAGGCGTACCCTCTACTAGCTCCATGGCACAGAAAAAGCCATCCAGAGCGAAGTACGGCATGTTGTACGGAGGACGCATGGACTGCTGCACTGACAGTGTACGGGGCCATGCCCAGGCTGACCCTTCGGCCTCATCAAGCCATAGTGGTGTCAGACGTGTCCTGGTCAACCCTTCAGCCTCGACAGGGTGTGCGGACATGGCCACGCTGGCCCTCCTGCTTGGTGTGATGCCAGATGGGACGGCGCCAACAGACGTAGGGAGTGTGGAGTAGGCGTCGGTGTGTCAACCTTTGGGAGCCTCGTGCATGAAAACGGGCTGACGACACATGCGCCCATGGCCTACATACGACGAAAAGCCTACACCACCTCCTCACATGTGAGCTTCGCACCATTGATGATCCTCTGCGCCACGGAGCGGGAGTCCCTCCAAATTGTAGCACTGAGGTGTACTTGCAAGGAAAACATGAAAAGGTGAAACCTATAATTGGGAGTGCCAGAAGCAAAGTTTTAGAAATATGATGTAACATACCGTGAGGTGAACGTTCCACGTGAGGTGCACAGGGTATGTGTCGGCTAGTGCTGCGACATGTGCTGCAAGCGGGTCAACAGCAAGTACCAGCCTGGTACGTGTTCGAGGAGCATACCAGTGAAGGTCCTTGTCGTACACACTGTGGTTGTAGCGGGTCTTGCAGCGCGCCCTCCCACTGGCCTGTCCATGCATCCATCTTCATCGTCTAGTCCATGCTGCGGTGGACTCCCTTTCTAGAGTGCCTACAAGACGTAACATTTGGTTAAAGTCGTGCAACAAGACGGAAGTAAAATGAGAGACATCTGTGGGACTAACTCATGCGTGGATTTGTCGGGCATAGGCCGCCCGACTGGTACTGGAACTACCTGGCGTAGGCTGAACTAGCACATCACATGATGCACCATGTAGTCCTCAATAAAGACATCGAACACAAGCTTCCTCTATGTCAACTAATAAGTCTGGTCACGCCAGCACAATGAGGACAACCCATTAGGAGCGTGGGCCTCCAGTGCCTCAGGGAGTACGGGTCCCAACGCACGTTGTCAGCCATGAGGTGGTCCAACTGCTCCACGAAGGGCAGATACGCCCGTGTGACCTGCACGTGCATGAACTGTACCTACAAGGAACACCAGCTGTTAGATAGGAGGATCCATAATATGAACAAATTAATCACAAGGGAGAGTACGTGCCCGTCTACGGCACCAAAGAGAGCCCATAGTTGGCTGGTCCACCACGCCCCCTGGTAAATCTCTACCTTGTACGAAGTGGTGCCTCCAACATGGGCTGTCCGAGGCTAAAGCGCTCAAACGACCACAGCTGCAGTAAGAGCAGACACCCCAAGAGGATGAGTTCGGCTTCATCCTGTGGCACGCATCGCATAGGCCATGATAGGTCGTGGCAAGTGGGACTGAACCACAGCTGATCTAAGGGCCCTCCCCATCGGCGATGGCCCTAGTGTATGCATGAGGCACGCGTGGCTGTTGGTGAACAACACCCAACCAAACAGCCATAACAAGTAGGCCTCTAGGTGCCATGACACATGGTGCTCATCGGCAACCGGGTCCATCCACTCGACCTGAGTACAAGCAAAAAGTTAGTAAGACCGTAGTGTCGAAAGGAGAGTGCAGTGGTCCAAACAAGAAGGTTGTTGAACATGTACCCATATCTACAAGAGCCACTGCAAGGACAGGCCATGCGTCTGTCCTGGTGGAAAGACTTAGTACCCCTCCTTGGCCCTAGGCGGAAGGACTCCATGAAACCTGGCAAGCATGTCATCGCGTCAGCTAGCCAAGGCCTCTGGCGGGAAGGCAGCATCTCCCATGATAGGAAGACCAAGCAGTAGCGAGACGTCCTGCAGAGTAAGGAACATCTCCCCGAATGGCAAGTGGAAAGTGTGCATCTTCAGCTGCCACCGGTCCACCAGAGCTATCAATAGAAAGTGGTCGAACGGGAACCGTCACGACTGCTCTGGGTTGGCCTGCACCTCTCCATCATTCCCGACAGCAGCTGATGCTAGACCATCCTCGTCTATGCCAGCACCATTCGGGCAAGAGGTAGTAGACTGGCATCGCTGAGCCTATGAAACCAAAAAAAAAGATCAGTACGCAACCTACATAAGGCGAGAAGATAGTGTCGCTGAAGTGCAAACCTGTCTATCTAGCATGGGTCTAACCTCCAAGCCCTTGAGGTGTGCGTGTGCGGATCACCCCCCAACTCAGTTGCATCGTTCACGGCCGCAGGATGTGGGAAACGACATGACGCACGATGCAGCCAGTCAACGCGCTCATCCAGGAGGCAGAAAGGCCAGTCCAATTGATGAGTCATACCTGCAAAATGACTTCAAGTTAGTATTTACACGAACAAAAAAAATCGAATGTAAAGCAGGAGTAAATTTAACTTGTAAACAAACAAAACAGTACTATACTACTAGGACAATACTTACAATAGTATTCAAAAGGGGATAGTACCACAACAGTTACATAAACAGTACATGCAACGTACGATACATTCACTTCGGCACTACGTACATAAAATGTAGTAACTAACAAAGTACAGATGATAGTGTATAATGATTTGTAATCTTGGAGCCACTTTGCACACTTGAACAAATGTGCCGAAAACCATGTCGGTGCATCTACTCATCAGCAGGTGCCTTGAACTCGAACAAAGGGTACCGCAAACCATTCCCTAAGGCAGAGGCCACGATTAATGTGCGGGCATCTTCATATCAGTTAATTTCCCTCATAACGTAACCCCTCCTCATTCGCACCAACACTGCTCCATTTCCTCTGCACCAGTATGCACAAACTCCCTATCTGCTCCCACACACATCGATGCCGCTCTTCTCTCTGCTTCAGCTCTCCCCTATTGTAGATAATTCCTAATAGGTTGCAAGAATTTACATGACATTGACAAAATTAATTAAGTAATTAAGTATGTGACATGCTGATTTAAATGCCAATATACCAGTTTTGACGATAAGTGTGAATTTTCAATATACTTACGATATTAAATTCATTCCTAATTAATCATAAATGTTGTCTAATAATATTTTGTATTTTCACATGACTAACCAAAATTTTCCCATTACTCTAACATGCCACGGGATCCTCCCAGTTAAATATTCGCAGTGAAATAAATTAAATACACGCATGTTTGTCTCCCTTTTCTTTTTTCTCCTATCTTTCGTCTAGTCTTTCCTCTAATGGGACTAATTCCTTCCTACCAAATAGGATTAATTCATCTAACCAAAGTTATACTATTCTTTTCTATAACTATAATTTTCTACGGATGCTAATTTTACACTAAGTAAATTATTTACTTAATGCAAAAAAATTAGCTAAAACATAGTGAAATGTTTACCTCGCAGAAGTAGCGGAACCTCCTCCTCTCCTTCTCCCTCTCCTCTTCTCTCCTCTCCTTGTTTTTTCTTCCCTCTCCTCTCTTCTTCTCTCTTTCCCTTCTCTTCTTTCTCTTTTTTTCACTCGGCGTCAGCCGACGGGGTTGTGCACGGCCGCTTGGCCGAGCGGCGAATTATATATGGCATCCAGTCGCTATACCCTTGGGCAACATGAGGTCCAGTCGCCCAACAGTTCAATGACAAGGTCTAGTTGCTCAACCATTGGGCGACTGCATTCATGTCGCCCAACGGTCCACCTACTGCTTGTGTGTCACTCGGTTGTTGGGCAATAGGATCCAGTCGCCTAACAGTTGGGCGACTGGAGACTTTTTCTAAAAAAAAAATTTAAAACGTGGGTATATTTCTATATTTTTGAATAAAAATGGATTATTTAAAAAAACCCTCCAATTTTGTGAGATAAAGCAGGATCATGTACAATAACAAGAATGGAATAGACAATTCTGCACTTTTACCCTGTTTTAGGATCTGTATGCCCCAATTGCTTCCACATTTTTCTGGATGGGATTGGAATGGATTGGGTTTACTACCCAGTGCGATATACCGGAATTATACATACTGACGGCCCATGTCATTACTAAGGGGTAATAATACTAGTCAATGTGTTATTATTCATTTAGCTGGTAGAACACCACTCCAATGAATAATAAACCCATCAGAGTATTACAGTAGAATAATAATTAGAGATAGTACAATATTATTATAATACCATTACCACGCAGGACTACAATCTTTATTTGGATTATCAAGATTTAGTGGCAGCTTCGGATTCTCAAAGAAGTATTCTTTGAACCTGACGGAGAAAGGATTCTTTACCGTGTCGTTGCCACATGTGCGGTCCCGTTCATCGGATATGCTTTTCTTTTGTGCCATTCCTGCAATGTCGCCCATGGACTCCAGTCCACACGAGTACATGACCATGCCAATGGTGCATAAGTAGCGGTGTCAATAGATTGAATACAAATTAAATAGTGCTTTTTTATATTTATATTAATATTTTTTAAATAATTATGAATATGAATTTGAATATACTCGAATACAAATACGAATAGAATTCTACATGAATATGAATACGAATCAAATACCTACTCAATTCAGTCGGATCCAAATGTCCTATGGCATAATAAATGTTAACAAATTGTCACTAATTTTGTAGTAATATTTATTCCCTATTTTCTCTAGTTTATCACGTAATCATTGATCATTTGTGCCATTTTGCCACTAATCCTTACCAATTTGAGATATATTGCAAATAAATTGGTTATATACATGTCAAATTGGACTAAAAAGAATTTCCAAAAAGCTTTATTGGGGAATTATATAATATGCTATATTTGAATACCAAATGCAAAAGATATGTGATAGTTAGTTGTTGCTATTATGTGTGCCGAATCTGGATATTATCTATATTTGTATTCGATTCGACCGATATTTTGCATACCATATTGCGGTATTCGTATTCAACAAAAAAATCTAGATAATATCTGTATCCGTATTCATTTTATAATACGAATGTATTTTTGCTTACCACATTTACTACCATCTGAATACGGATACCAGATAAAATGGATAATTGGGATCATTTGACATTCCTACGCGCAAGCATGGCTTCGCTGGAGAACCTACTTTGATGCATTTCTGTGCCAACGTATACCAAGGAGGCATCGCTTGGGATAAGCATTTTTTCTATTTCTATAAGAATTGAACATATTTTTTAAAAAATTAGTTGGTAACATGTATATTTGCACATAGTAGCTTCTTAGATGAAGTATTTAGTCTCCTTATCAAAAGATAAAATAACTAAACAATAATTAGATTATGAAAATAGTAAATATAAAATTTATTGCGAGTACGGTAAAGTACAATCTAAATCAAATCTCTAATCATCCTATGGGATCATGTGGAGATCACCTCATGTGTATGATGAGTGTTTAACTGTGCTTGTGCTTCGTTCTTGAAGTTTAAGTTTGATTTTGAGTGTGTTGAAGTTTGCAATTTGCTATTAGGTTCAGGCGGTAGTACTGTCCTAACAACGGCGGTAGTACCAGTCTGGCATCAGCAATAGCATTGGTGTTGAACTGTCGTACTACTGTTGTACGGTATGATTGGCTTTTAATTGGCAGTGACCATTTTCTAGAAATGGTCATTTTAGAAGATTTGAGTTGTGACCAGGTCCAGTAGTACCAGTACTACCGGAGAATGGTATGACCGAGCTTCATATGACGGTACTACTAGGACAGTAGTATCGGTCTTGTGCGAGCGGTCATACCACTGTCCTATCACTAGAAGGAGTTAAGTCGGTTTGCGGCGGTCCGACCGGCCTTGGTTGGCGGTCAGACCGGCATATGCTGAGTTGAGTTAGTTTTTGGTAGTGTTACTCGTAGCTGAAGTCTATGCATTGTGTTAATTAATTATGACCGGGTGTGCTATGTAATATTATTGATGAGAGTTAAGTGCATGCCACCTGTGCTTGGGGCGGTTGCTTATTCTTTGATGTGCAAGGTGCTTGGTGATTATTGCGGTCAACGGCAAGACAAAGACTAGGGAAGGTATCCTAAGACTATGGCATATTGCGTAAATTCAGGTGGTGCATCATCTCAAGTGGAGAAACACGGGAGAAAGACAAGGATCGTGATAAGGCAAATGTATGTATGTGATGTGCTATTAGACTTGAACATTTCATGCGGTGATGATCCTGCATTTTATTGAGAGGGTGCCGGGTGAGAAGACTGTAGTATTTGAATTGAGAGGAGATCAAGCACATCTAAACTGAAGTCCCTCCTTTGTAGTTTCAAATAATCCATTCTTCGTCAGGTTCCACGCCACAAAGTCGCCTCCACTCCAACTTCCCAATTTGATCTGCAAGATGTCTGCAACATCGGTTTCAAAGAAAATTTGATGCAGCAGCTCGACACTCCAGCACCTCGTACCAGGGTAGAAAAGATCTTGCACGACTCTGACATCCGAAGGACTTTTCATACCCAGAGGTTTCAGTAGCCCATCTCATGGAATCCAGGGATCGGGCCAAACATTTATGCTTGCTCCATCACCAATTCTCCAAGTCAGCCCTTGTCTGAGGAGGTCCCGTCCATGCAAACTACTTCTCCACGTGAACGATGCATCCCTCGGACAGCCCGCCTCAAGGAAAGAAGAGTGCCTGAAGTAACGAGCTTTTAACACACTCGAACATAGGGCATCAGGAACAGGAGCATCCTCCAACACTACTATAGAAAACCACATTACAGACGGTTCAAAAACATAGGCCCGGCCCTGGGGGGCGAGCGGGGCGGCCGCCCCGGGCCCCCAAAATGCAGGGGCCCCCATATGACCATATACATAGTATATATATCATGTGTTACAGCATGCACATGCAGACACAAATCACGTACTAGTACATGGCTGTCATAGTGTCATGGCTTGGGCCAAACTGAAAGTGAAAGAATCAAACACGGCCATGAGGCCCATGAGCCCATGAACGCATGCATGAACCTGGCCAAGTGAAACGCTTCAAACGCATATGTAGAATACTATCCGTATACGGTCTTTCCTCGGACGGCCGGACCGACTTGGCGACTTCTCGTGAATCGTGATCTCGTCTTCTTAATTCTTATAGTCTAGGGCCGTAGGGACTAGGGCGGCGTCGGCACCAACCATCACGCCGCGCCGAGCCCGAGGGTGGCCGTCTACCGTCTTCTGCCCGTCTCTCCGCCGGACCGCCGCGGTACGTGCCTACGTCCCCCCGCGCGAGTTGTAACTTGTATCCACCCATGATCCATCTAAACATCTGTCCATCTATCTATCCAATGGAGTTGCATCTGTTATATTCAGAATCGGATACTAATTATACTATTGTTCTTTAAATTTTCAGTACTATGTCATCTAGAAAATATGCATCCGGCAGTGAAAAAAGAAAAAAGAGGAAACGAATAGATGAGTTGATAGAATCACAGAGGGGATCCATTGACAAATTTTTTAAAAGTAATACGAGCAGCTCAAGAAATCCTGATGAATTGGCGATAGTTACTGTGGAGGAAGATGCTAATGTGAATCTAGAAGATGAGGGCCCTACGGAAGACCATGTCAACATCAACACAGATGATAACAATGTGAGTGATCATGAGCACATATTTAATTCATCTGCTACATAATTTGCTAGTTTTGATGAACCAGTATTTACTACAAATATTTATGATCCGATAAATTGGGGTAATCTTGTGCTAAAGCTATTTCATTCTTTGGAATTGTGCAAAGGATATATGTATTATTTTCTGGTTCTACTAAAAGATGGAAAGTTTTGCTTGAACATATAGAAGGTTTAACTGTGAAATCATTGAGCAATACTCGTTGGGAGAGTAGAATCAAAAGTGTCAAAGCAATTAGATATCAAGCTCCTCAATTAAGGTCAGCTCTACTTGAGTTAATGGAAGATAGGGATACCGAACCCAAGGATAGGAGTGATGCAAAAAATTTATATGAAGTGCTTGGTAGCTTTGAGTTTATAATTGGTATGGTTATTTGGCATGATATTTTATTTCTTTGTAAATCTTGTGAGCAAGAAGTTGCAATCACCATCCATGTGCATTGAGTCTACCTTGCAACAAATAGAAGGCATGGTTAAATACTTTAATACTTATAGAAATGAAGGGTTTGCTTCGAGTATGATCATTGCCAAAGATATTGCAGCTCAAATGAATATAGAGCCATCATTTCCAGTTAAGCGGCGTGTTCTTAGGAAGAAACAGTTTGATGAAATTGATTGTGATGAAGCAGTTTTGCAAGCTGAGAAGGAATTTGAATTTAATTATTTTTCTGTTATGGTTGATATGGCAAT